>JALAZF010000031.1:10755000-12082500 GCA_022829125.1 Lathyrus tuberosus
CACAAGCACACAAAATAATAACAATCACAAACAAAACAAAGATTCACCCACATCACATAATCATACCAAAAACACAATATGTAGAACTAGTATTTATAGAATATAATTATATATCAATTATCTCTTCAGAATAATTACACGTTATATGAATTTATCTTATAATATCTAACTGTTAGTTTTGTTATAATCAGTATGAGCAAATGCCCTTACCTTAGACGATTTTCTTCCCATCCGCATTTAAAGATCACACTGAACAAGATCATATCTTTATCATGCTTCCACATATTGATTCGAGTCCACATGCAGAATTTTCACTCTCTTGACTCCTCATCCTCCAATCGTTTTGTTTTCTATCATTTATTAATAAATATTTAAAAATACGATATTAAAATACACTAAAAATACCAATTTAGATATTAGGTAAAATAAAATTATCCTACAGCAGAATTCAAACTTGATAAAAATATTACCTACGTCCACCCGGTCGTTATGGCGTTTGTTTTGCGCAAATCTGAGTTACAGTGAAGAAGATACGACCAAAACAACATCGTTAATCGAATTGAGGAGACAGTACTTCAAACAAGGTAAAATAAGACTGAAAAAATGCAATGAATGCAAAAATTTAATTAGTTAATTGGTAGAAACAACATACTAAAATTTGAGATAAAACAAAGAAACTATTTTACACAGTTGATTGAGATCGGAACTGAAAATCCTTCGTCCTCGCCGCTTTCTCTTTTTCTTCTAAGCACTGTAGCTTGCAGTTGCATAATTTCCTCTCTTACGGCACTGTAGCATAAGAAATTAGGTTCTCCTTTTTTTGTTAGTTAGTTTTTTTGGGTTAATTGACTTATGAATTTAGCCCATTTATTTAGTAATTCACACTCATTTATTTCTAACAATTCAATTAAATTACAAACATAACTACTTATATCTTCGACTAGCAAAATACAAGCAACTATTTCTTTGTCTACTACAGAAGCATAATACAAATTAGTTGCTAAGTGTTGTACTCAGCTACTATGGATGAAGTATCAGCTAGAAGATTATCAGATTTTTGGAAACAATATTCCTATCTTTTGTGATAACACTGATGTTATCTGTCTAACGAAGAATCCAATTCAACATTCTAGAACTAAGTATATTGAAATCAAACATCATTTCATTATGGACTATGTTCAGAAGTGTATAATTGATATTCAGTCCATTGATACTGATCATCGATGGGCTTATATATTTACAAAACCCTTAACTATTGCAAGATTTGATTTTATACGAACAAAGCCCTTAACTATTGCTGATATATTTACAAAAACCTTAACTATTGAAAGATTTCAAAATATGCGCTGAAATTTGGTCTTAAAAGGAGTGTACTGACAAAGATTCCGGTTCATTTTTATTCAGACTCATTATCATCCAAACATTTAATGCATGCTTGCTTATTTATCATAAATCAGTGTTCTATGTAGCTGCATCTGAGATTTACCCGATTCTATGTATTATCTTCTATATAAGATAATATTGTGAAATCATTGTTCAACATTAGAATTTCTTTTCTTCTCAATATGTCTTCAAAGACCATTAAAGGAGAGATCTACGATCAAGATATTTTGAAGGAATATAAAGTTAACCTCAATGAATTGATGACGATTAATCTTTCTCGGATAGTTTCAGATATTCATTTTTAGAAATAAGATAGATATTTTGTAATGCTTAATGGACCAATGTATCTAGATCTTGTGAAAGATTTTTGGGAAAATGCTCATGTTCATCATAAGGATCTAGATGTTTGTCAGATTCTATCTGTCGTCTATAGTTTTCCGGTGGTGATCAAAACATTATCTTTCAAATTTTCAAAATCAACAATAGTTTCGCAGAGCACTGAGAGGTCTTCAGTTGGAGTGTCGAGAGTGACGAATGGCCTTTCAGGAATGACAAAGGACGAAACTTGTTGTGAGGTTGTTGAGAGCGTTGAGAAGATTCAACCACTGTAGACAGTTAAGAGTTGAAGGTTGAGCGTTGAAGATGAATGATGAAGATGATCAGTGCAGAGAGAGGTTTAGGGTTTGAAAGAGAGAAAGGTGTGGGAGAAATGTGAGCGTAGTGTGAAATGTGAGTGAAGTGGGTTTATATAAATGTTTTAAATAATAATTACAATAATTAAACATAATTACAAACAGTAAATGCACAGACATAGGAAGAATGTGTAAAGATTTAACCAGTTTTCAAGAAAAATACGAAACCCAATATGTCACGTCATCAAAACGCATGTTCAAGAAGTGGGACAATTGTCTCCACTAAAGACCACACATAATCAAACGAAAAGATAACCATTAATGTTGTAACTGTTCATAATCCAGAAGATAAATCGATAGGATTTCCTTCTGAACAGAACCTTTCTGATTCATGAAACTTCCTCATTGCAGAAAGCTCACGTTTCAGAAACAAACAAACAACAACACAACCTCATAATCTTAATCAAGAATTCTAAAAGCTTAACATTCTGAAAACATCATTTCATTCTGGACAAGGTTTGATAAACATATTTTTTTTGAATGAAAACGAATCTATCTTCAGCAAGGGGTTTAGTGAAGATATCAGCCCACTGGTGGTCTGTATCAACAAATGAAAAATACCCTTCTGAACATAGTCACGTAAAAAGTGATGTTTAATTTCAATATGTTTATCCCTAGAATACAAGATAATATTCTTGGATAAACAAATAGCAGAAGTATTATCACAGAAGATAGGAATGTTACTCTCAGAAATATGATAATCTTCCAGCTGACTCTTCATCCAGAGTATCTGAGTGTTACATCCATAAGCTGCAATATATTCAGCTTCAGATGTTAAAAGTGCAATTGTTGGGTGTCTTTTGCTAGACCACGAGATTAGATTGTCTCCCAGAAATTGAAAACTTTCATAAGTACTTTTCCTCTCTATTCTATTTCCAACATAGTCAACATCACTGGTGTTTTAATTGAGCTACTAAAGATGTCTGCAACATAAATGATCTTATCCTTAGGTACCCACTTTCTAGGTCCTTTTTTGTTAGCTTTCCCAGATTTTCTCACAACCTTGGGTTTCTGTGCAACAGGATAATCAAGTGGAATTTGTGCATGATACTTGGGTTTTATAACTGAATTCTGTGTTTGTAAAGGTTTATGTGCAAGCTTAGAACAATCAAGCTTAGTGTCAGCAGGCACAAAATGCTCATAGAGAGATTTTGGTTTTACAATCTGACTTTCGTCAACTTTAGAAGTTTTTGTATAACCCACACCTTTCTTGCCATTTCTGCTAAACCATAGATCATGGAAGCCATTTTGCTTCTATCTATGATTTTAGCTAGAAAATGTTGGAATGATCTATCATATCTGATGACGCAATTAGTACCAAAAGCTTCCGAGACTATTTCTTCCTCTAGTTTTTAATTTTTGCTTTTTAAAGCATATTTAGTACTTTCTAAAGAAAAGATTTTCTCATTGAGAGAAGAAATATTATGTTCAAGCTTATTACAAGCTTCAGAAGCAACTACTCAAACTTGTTTAAGGTCCTTGTATTTACTTTGAAGACTTTGCTACTTTTCCAACATTTCTGAGAGACATGACTCTAAATCGGAACGAGATAGTTTAGAAAATACCTCTTTAGAATCGGAGTCAGATTCTGATTTTGATTCTGACATCACCATGTTTTCTGGTTCTTAGAGACTTTAGCATCAGCTGTAGTTGCCATCAAAGCAACATTGCCTTGTTCCTCTTCAGAATCTTCTTCTTCTGAATCTAAGTCGTCCCATGTAGCCATGAGCCTCTTCTTGCCTTTGGAGAATTTCTTCTTAGGCCTCTTGTCCTTTTGAGCTTAGGACACTCATTCTTGTAGTGACCTGGCTCCTTGCACTCATAGCAAATAACTACTTTTCCAGAACCCTGCTTCTTCTGTCCAGACGACGAGTCAGAATGACCAGAGATCTTTCTTGCTTTTCGAAATTTCCATTGACCATTCTGCCTATGTTTCCAGAGTCTGTTGACCCTTCTGGAAATTAGTGGCAACTCATTATCATCATCTTCTTAATCTTCAACAGAATCTTCTGATTCTTCCTTAGCTTGATAAGCCTTTGCCTTTTCAAGTTTAGACTTCAAGGAAACAGATTTACCTTGCTTCTGAGGTTCATCTCCTTCTAGCTCTATCTCATGACTTATTAAAGAACTAACAAGTTCTTTAAGACTAATACTATTCAGATCTTTAGATAGCTTCAAGGTAGTTACCATAGGTCTCCATTTCTTGGGGAGACTTGTGATGATCTTCTTAACATGATCAACAGTTGAATATCCTTTGTCTAGGACCTTAAGTCCTGCGACCAGAATTTGAAACCTTGAGAACACAGTCTCAACTGTTTCATTATCCTCCATTCTGAATGTCTCATATTTCTGGATTAGGGCTAAAGCCTCTGTCTCCTTTACTTGAGCATTCCCTTCATGAGTAATTCTTAAGGAATCAAAGATGGAATTGGCAGTATCTCTGTTTGTTATCTTCTCATACTCAGTATAAGCGATAGCATTAAGAAATGTAATTCTTGCCTTATGATGATTATTATAGTCATTCTTTTATTGATCAGTCATAGCACTTCTTGCTACTTTGTTACCCGCAGCATCAATTGGGTGAGTGTAGCCATCAACTAAAAGATTCCAAAGATCTACATCATAACCAAGAAAGAAGCTTTTGATTCTATCTTTCCTGTAGTAAAACTTATCACCACCAAAGACTGGTGGTTTGGCACTGTAGTGATCTTTCTCATTGTTAACAACAAGAGCAGCAACAGTCGTTGTTTCTCATACAAACTCGATCCGTACTGAACACGGTGAAATGTTGATAAAGCTTTTTATCACAACTAGAATCGGAGCTCTGATGCCAATTGAAGGTGCGAAAAGCAGAAGAAATTGGGGGTTTAAATTGGGTTTTTAAAACAAAAGTTTTTACCAACTCAAAAACTCAACAATCAAAAGATTGAACAATGAGAGAGACGCAAGGATTTTTATCCTGGTTCGGTTGAAATTCAAAGCTAATCCACTCCACCTGCCAAGGTGATTTCGCTTTATACACAAGGACTTAATCCACTATAATCAACTTATTACAAATGCACTAGCTACAGCTGGTGACTAACAAACCACAAAGACACACAATAAATGTCTTCTCAAGGATACTGACTTAACTAGTCTCTCAAGGAACTACAAACAAACTATTTGAATAAAGATTGTGTGTTTACAAATTGCTTCTACACAAGCAGATTTACACAAATGAAATGCAAAAAATACTCAAAGAAAAGTTTGCACAAAGTTGGAAGTTTTTCATGTAGAAACATACTTGTGATTTCAGCAACTTTCTTCAAGTCTCCAAGTCCCATATATATAGCATGGAAAAAGAATCGTAGGAGGGAAAATAAGGGATACAAAAAATGTAGCTAACCACTAACAAAATAGTGACAGGTGTGAAAAATAGTACAATCCTTTCACCCACAAAATCAGGTAGTGGAGGAACAATTTCGTTTTGTATTGTGTACTATTTTGATCACGTATCCTTTATCCTTATCTTCAAATTCGTTGGCTTTTTATGAAAAGTTGATGAAGCATGAACAGAAGAATCTCATAGCTTGAAATCAGAATCTTCATAATCATCAATCAGAACCTTGATAACATCAGCGTCTGACTTGAGATCTTTAGAATCTTCATAATCTTCAGCTAGAAACTTCAGAAGCTTGTCGTTCTTCAGAAGTTTGATGATCAGAGTCACATCCAAAAACAAAAACTAAGAGAACATAGCAGCAGCAACATGGCGTCTTCTCAAAAGCTTCTTAGAAGTGAATCAGCGCAGAAGCGCATTTTGAAACATAAAGTTCAGAAACTGATGACGTTGCACACCATATTCTTAGAATCAGAACTGGATGTTAAAGCTACACAATAATAAACCGTTAGGGTACCAAAATTGTTCTCACACAAATACTACCTTGTTATCATCAAAACTCAAAGGTATAGATGCAAAACCAAATCTTGTTCTAATAATCTCCCCCTTTTTTATGATGATAAAACAATGTATTTTGATGAAAATTTCGTGCAGGGTAATCATAGAAAAGACATATCAACAAGAAGCACAAAGCCCCCCCTGAGATGTACAGTCCTAGAAAGATAAAATCAGAATGAAAGAGAACTTTCCTGATTAACCTTTTTGCAGAATCTGGTTTTCTTCAGAAGTTACTTGAACTAATCCAGAATCCTGGTTGTCAGAGTCAACACTTCTGATGAATTTTGCTTCAAAAGCCTGGTTTGAAGAAAACTTAACCTGATTTGAAATCTTATTAAAAGATCTTCAGATCCTGGTTAAAGCTATACAAACATAACGCTTGGTTGGAAGTCTTTTTCAACCTCTGAAATTAATTCTTCAAACTCTGAAAACATTTCTTCAGAAATTGGTTGTCTTAAGATCTGACCTGACTGAAAAAGAAACTTTAGGAGCTTCTGATAGTCCATTACTTTCCTTGAAATAGCTAACATAATATTCTCGAAGTAATTGTTAGCAGAAACATTAGAAATGTTTGGGTTCTGATTCATGAAAATAGATATATCAAAATCAATACGTTTCTCCCCCTTTTTGTCAGCAATTAAAAGACATAGACAAAAGAAAAAGAAAAAGAAACATTTTCATTAAATAAAAACGCCAGAAGGCGCAAAAGTATAGAACAAAAGAAATAAACACAAACACTTAAACAAAATAACACAAACCAAAGTGCATGAAATATTTTTTAAAAACTAAGGGTTTGAGTTCTGCGGGGGAAGTCTGGAGAGGATAAGCTCAAACATCTTTTCCTGCCTATCCAAGCGCTGGTTGACTAGGTCTTTTCCTCCTTCAGCTCACGAAGAGTCTTCAAAATTTCTAGAATCGCTCCAAAAGATGAAGTTCTAGCAACAACAACATTCAAATTTTCAGATGGCGGCCTTTCAGATTCTTTTGTTTCTTCACGATGTATTCGACTAATATAGCAAGTGCACAACTTGTGCTTGGAAACCTCTTCGCTAACCTCCTTCAATTCTTCTTTGGAGACGATTCAAACAATATCATTAACAAGGAGTGGGATCAGGTTGATAAAAGCATTGTTTCCAGTCTTCTCAGCGAGCATTCTAACAGATATCCTCATAATAATGTTCTTCCTCATAAGAACTACCGAATCCCTAAGAAGTCTAAATAGAAGAGTTGGTAGTGTCAAATTGACACCATCTTCTAAATAGAACAACATGAACTTATGGGAGGTATTGATGTGATCACCCGTCTTAGTGCTAGATCGGTGATACATGCTTCCAATGACAATTTTGAACTATACTCTTATGATATCTTCAATCTCTTTGAAGTTTGATGCCAGAGCTACCATTGCATCTCATTTAGGTTTATATTTGATAAAGGTAACTACATTCTCTTTATTAACATGAGAGATGAAATCAGTGATGCTCTTCTCTGTAATCTCAAGTTTTCTGCTAAGGAAGTAAGAGGTAACCTTTTCCCTTTCAGCCTCAGCATGATTAGGAAAGTATTCCAACCTTGGAATTCAAGCGTTCTAGTAAGATCAAAACATTATCTTTCAAATTTTCAAAATCAATAATAGTTTTGTAGAGCACGAAGAGGTCTTCAGTTGGAGTGTCGAGAGTGACGACTGGACTTTCAGGAATGACAAAGGACGAAACTTGTTTTTGAGGTTGTTGAGAGCGTTGAGAAGATTCAGCCATTTTAGATAATTGAGAGTTGAAGGTTGAGCATTGAAGATGAATGATAAAGATGATCAGTTGCAGAGAAAGGTTTAGGGTTTGAAAGAGAGAAAAGTGTGGGAGAAATGTGAGTGTAGTGTGAAATGTGAGTGAAGTGGGTTTATATAAATGTTTTAAATAATAATTACAATAATTAAACATAATTACAAACAGTAAATGTGCAGACATAGGAAGAATGTGTAAAGATTTAACTTATTTTCAAGAAAAATACGAAACACAATATGTCACATCATCAAAACGCATGTTCAGGAAGTTGGGTAATTGTCTCCACTAAAGACCACACATAATCAAACAAAAAGACAACCATTAATGTTGTAACTATTCATAATCCAGAAGATAAATCGATAGGATTTCCTTCTAAACAGAACCTTTTTTATTCATGAAACTTCCTCATTGCAGAAAGCTCACGTTTCAGAAACAAACAAACAACAACATAACCTCAGAATCTTAATCAAGAATTCTAAAAGCTTAATATTCTGAAAACATCATTTCATTCTGGACAAGGTTTGATAAACACAATTTTCAAAATGAAAACGAATCTATCTTCAGCAAGGGGTTTAGTGAAGATATCAGCCCACTGGTGGTCTGTATCAACAAATTTTAAATGAAAAATACCCTTTTGAACATAGTCACGTAAAAAGTGATGTTTAATTTCAATATGTTTAGCTCTACAATACAAGATATGATTCTTGGATAAACAAATAGTAGAAGTATTATCACAGAAGATAGAAATGTTACTCTCATAAATATGATAATCTTCCAACTGACTCTTCATCTAGAGTATCTGAGTGTTACATCCATAAGCAGCAATATATTCAGCTTCAGATGTTGAAAGTACAATTGTTGGTTGTCTTTTGCTAGACCACGAGATTAGATTATCTCCCAGAAATTAACAACTTCTAGAAGTACTTTTCCTTTCTATTCTGTTTCCAACATACTGAGCATCACAATAGCCTACTAATTTGTATTCACTTGATTTTTTATAAAATAAACCAAGATTAGTAGTACCTTTCAGATACCTAAAGATTCTCTTAATAACAGTTAAGTGAGTCTCCATAGGGTCTGATTGGAAGCGAGCACACAAATAAACACTGAATAAAATATCAGTTATAGAAGCAGTCAGATAAAAAATAGAGCCTATTATACCTCTGAGTAGATTATGATCTATCTTACCACTTACCTCTTCCTTTTCCAGAATGCATATGGGATGCATTAGAGTCTTTGCTAGCTTACATTATGACAAGTTATACTTCTTCAGAAGTTCTCTTGTATACTTGCTTTGATGAATGTTCGTTCCTTCTAAACGTTGATCAATTTGAATCCCAAGAAAGAACTTAAGTTCTCCCATCAGACTCATTTTAAATTTTGCCTGCATTAACTTAGGAAATTCCTTGCACAAAGAAGTATTAGCAGAACCAACTATAATATCATCAACATAAATTTGCACAACCAGAATATCATTCTTAAAGGTTTTGCAAAAGAGTGCTGAGTCCACTTTCCCTCTGGTGAAATTATTTTCCAAAAGGAAGTTACTTAGTCTTTCATACCTATAATACCCCAAATTTTGACCACTTATATTTCCCATCATTGTGAAAATCATCATCACAATATGGATGAACCATCATGCTTCATCAGTCTCCCCAAAGATGGGTGAGCATCCAATACAATCAAAATTAGGGTTTCAAGCCCTCTCTGAGTGTTTAGACAAAGGATCAATCAAGAAATGACATGATCTTCAACTTGTCTAATCTCTTAAATATCCACAATGGATCACAAAGGACTCCCACTTCAAGGATTAAGCACAAGGCTGCTCCCTTCTAGGTGGATCAAGTCTCAAGATCGACAGTGTCACCAAATTAGGGTTTTGGTCGACCAGGGCCTCCAGATGGAAATTTTCATCTGGGCACAAGGCAATGATCCAAAACATGACCTAATATACTTCATGGAACCTCATGAACCCATGCATCAAGTCAATTTTGCCTCAGGGGATGCATTCATCAAAAATCAGGAATTAGGGTTTCTTGACCTAATTCACCCCTAAGTTGACTTTTGGGACAAACCATGAGCCAAGACCTCAAGAGATGATTTGAGGGTCTCTAATACACCATATTGATCCATTTGGAACAATGGATTGATCCAAGAAGCTTGAGTAACAAGTCTCATTTTCATCTGCACCACAATTAGGGTTTTAAGGGAAAAGTCAACTGTAACTTTGACTTTTGACCAAGACATGCTCCCAAACCCTAATACATGATTGAATATACCCTATGACACCCATGGAACATGTCCATCAAGTTTGATTTAGGTCAAGGACATGATTTCTTGAAGAATTGCACAGTTTGGAATTCATCTGATAAAAAGTCAACTGTGCACAAAAGTCAACTTTGACTTTTTGAGATTCAATGGAACCATCAAGGTCGCATGGGCTGAGCCATTCTCATCTGAAATCAGTCAAGACTTATCCAAGACCAAGGGGACCAAAGCTCTGTGCCCTAACCTCTAGTCAATGGCTAGAGGAGACTTTCATTTCCATTGGCCAACATTGAGGAAACCTACTTACCAGCTGCCATGCACTATTCCTTGCAAAACAAACTTGCTCTACTATAAATAGAGCTCAATTATGGTCAGTTTAAGTACACCAAATCCATCTAACAGATGCTTTCCTCAAAATCTCTTTCTCTTGGCAAAAATGCCTTTCTTAGCAAGGTTGCTATCGGGTTTTGAGTTTGAGAGCAATTCTGCACAAACCAATCACTCACACACCTCACATACATCACATATGAGCTGATCAAACACTCACATAACATCTGGAACATCAATTTCACAAAATCACTTGCCATCCATACAAGTTTGAAGTGAAGTTGCAGCTGAGATGCCATAAACTGATCCAGTCAATTTCAATTCAATCCAAGTGTTCAAACACACTCCATATGGTGTAGGGAAGCTGTCCAGATCATCACCACTCATCTGTAACACCTCCAACTCAAAATCACATCTGCTCTTGCTGTCACGACTTGGAGGTAAGCACATACTTGGTAATCTCTCAATCTATGCATATTTCCTCGCACAATAATTTGGTCATATGTTCATAATCATGCATGGAATGTTTTCCCTCAATTAATTGCATTGTTTGAATCGTGTATCAAAAATCCTAGCCTTCATGCAGAAATTAGGGTTCTTGAGGTCTCTTCGTGATTTCTTGTTGTATGTTTAATTTAAATGAAATTAAAGTACATAGACATGATCGTGGGGTTGAGGCGAGCATAATGATATGTGGATTGCATGTTATAATTACGTATTCAGTGAGATTGGATGGAAAATGCAAATCTGGGCAAACTGAAAAACGCGCGTGTTCTTGGTGTTGTTCTTGGCGCCATTTTCATATATTTGAATATTTGAATTTTGTGATTTTGTTTAATTGATTCAAAAATTAATTTCTCTCTGAGTTTTAATGATTTTGAGTTGATTCTTTTTTTAATAATTCACAAAAATGTTAAAATATTTTATTTTATCAAAAAATCCCAAAAATATTATTTATTTCATATAATTGATATTTTTGTAAAGAATTAATATTTTGATTGTTTTTGGCATTTTAAATATTTTTTCTACATTGATTTTGCAACTTTTAATGCTTTCTAATTATTTTGTAGGTCAATACTTAATTTTTGAAGCATTAATCCAAGATCACAATTTGTTTTCCATGTGTTAAACAATTTTTGATCATTTTAATTGAATTTTTATTCAATTAAATACATTTTTGAAAACAAATTAGGGTTTTGGATTAATTCAACCCTCATAAATCATTTTCAAAACACTTTGGGCCTCTATTAGAGTGTAAGACCCAATCCTTTTTTTGACCAAATTATCTTTGGGCCTCATTTATTGTATAAGTCCCGATACCGTCAAAAAACAAACGGCGCGATCGTCGCCTTTTCAAAAATCATCCGGGCCTACCCTCGTGTTATAAGCCCCACTCTTTTCTTTAAACCTTTTTGGGCCTCTTGAGAGAGTGTAAGACCCATCCCCCCTTGTACAAAAACTTTTTGGGCCTCATTCATTGTATAAGTCCCTCTGTACACGTAAACGGCGCGATCGTCGCCCGTTTAAAAATAAAAACCATCTGGGCCTACCCTCGAGTAGTAAGACCCATTTCTTTTTCTTTAAAACACTTTGGGCCTCTTGAGAGAGTGTAAGACCCATCCCTTTGTACAGAAAACCATTTTGGGCCCCAGTCACTTGTATAAGTCCCTCTGTACAAATTCAAATAGTGCGCTCACTGATAAAACCCTGGGCCTCTCCTTGAGCTGTAAGCCCCAGATCTTTCTTTTTCAAAGCACTTTCTCCTTTGATTTTGAATATACTGTTGTTTTTAATCTTTCTTTGTTAAACAACTAACCAAACAGCATGGAAGCACTACAACCGAGTAAGTGGTTATCGCTTTCATTTACTACTTTCATATTATAAACTGTATTGTGGGGCTGCTCACTGTAAGTCTCCTTTCATAAACTCATATCTACTGTGTAATAATAGTATAGATATTTCGAGTTTCCCCGGCAACTATGTCTAGAACTAGGTGACGCCGTTTCATTTATTCGTAGAAATAGACGACTAGATCCCCAATAGGAGCACCAGATACAGTCTTCTCTTCGGCTGTCCTCCTTAGGAATCGTCAAGAAGCTCTACTCCCCAAGATGAATGTATTCTCCGTGAATGGCATCTTTGAGTTTCTTCCCAATTCTCAAACTTTCCTGACTTGATCTATTCCTTGTGGATAGCTTGCCTTGAATGTCTCGGGGTTTGGGTACCCACTACGGTCATAATCTTGGACCTTAACTAAGGAACCCTCTTTAAAAGTTAAAAGTCGCTGGATAGTAAACCTCGCACGTTTACCAGTGGTTTTTATCTTTAAAAGAGTTATCTCTCCTAATGGAAAGGAGATGATAGACCCACGGGCTTCTTAAAAGCATCGGCCTCCTCTTGGGCATTATTCAAGGACCCTACGGCTTCTTAGAAGTATTCACAGCCTCCTCTTAGGCTTCGTATAATGATCTCTTCCTCCGGGAATGATAGCCTCCTCTTGGGCTTCGTACAAGGACCCGTCGGCTTCTTAAAAGTTTCCAGCCTCCTCTTGGGCTTCGTACAAATTGTCCCGACGACCTCCTAGAGGTATAGGAACAGAACCTAGTCATCCTCATAGAACAGTCCTTTCATAGAGTCTACTACTATTTCTCGAAGCATAGTACAAAAGATAAAACTCTAAACTTGGACAGTCTAAATTCCTTGAGTCTCAAAGACATTCTCAAGCACCCTTCGCTAAATCGGAAGGAAACCCGCAGACTCGGATAGTCTCGATACCCTTTGGATTTCCCGTTTCCTCAAAGAGAAGGAAATATCCCTGATCCTCAAATCAAATCCCTGAGTACAGTGTTGCTCATATAAGAACTGATTTTCTCTTTTAAATTAGTATATTGGATCTGTCACTCAACTGAAACAGTTACAATAGCCTCCATCTCGGGCTTCGTACGAGATACCAGAATTCTCCCCAGTGGATTCAAAATAACCTTTTCGCCTCTCTCTCGGGCTTTGTACGAGATACAAAAACACTCTCTTACTGAGTATAAAAGATTCTCCAACTGAGTCAACTCTTTGTTAGCCTCCTCTTAGGCTTTGTATAACGATATGCCCCACTGGGTCAAAAACTTTTAGCCTCTCTCTCGGGCTTTGTACGAGACACAAAATAGCCTCCTCTTAGGCTTTGTATAATGATTTTCCTAGCGGAAATTAGCCTCCTCTTAGGCTTTGTATAAGAAAACCACTGGTTGATCCAATCGACCTTTTAGCATCAAAGTTGTGCCTCGTTCACAGCATACAAACATCAACAACTCCTTTCCCCCCATCTAATCGCTGTAAGTGGCAAGCCTCTGGATCATCTACATCCATGCCATTGTCCCTCTTTTAGCATGAGAAATTCCTAAGGAAAGATGGCATTGCTCTACACTGAGTTAAAGTCTTCTCCTTCAGGTTAAAACCCTTTCTTTGGAAATTATGGCATTGCTCGGATCCGTGTATCCCAGTTAAAGTAATTCTCCTTCTCCCCTCTTTAGAGATGACAAATTCTCTCTAAAGTCGAGGTCTTTCAGCTTCACATCTTGGGCTTTGAACAAGATACAAACCACCTTTCGCTTCACATCTTGGGCTTTGAACAAGACACCAAAACACCCCTTTCCTCCCATAGAATAGGAGGAACTACGAACGCTCTGATTTCCCTATTTCGGTAAACGGGAATACGTAGGCATAAGATCGAAAGAAAAGATCTTAGCGAGCGCAATCAACAAAAATCCCAAATCCCATACCTTCGTCAACCAAAAGCAGTAATTCAAAAGCACCAGTCCTAACATCCTAACCCTTGTTCCCCGCCAGAAACATTAAAGCCCTAGAAAGAAAGAAACATGTATTGGAGAAATACGAATAACCAGTACAAAGCCCCCCCCCCCCACATTGATAGCATCCGTAACTTAACAGACCGCTGTTTAAACTCAGTATGCAAAATAGGGTTAATTGGAGACATCTATTTCCCTTCCTTATTCAGCTCACAATAGGATAAAAAATGAATCGACCTGTAGTTTAAAGCTCAAACCGCAGAGAGCGACCAGCGCTTAAGAACCGCGTCCAAAATCGCTCGCTACAGAAAAGTGGCGCCCACCGTGGGGCCTGTTTTTCTTTCTGTCTGTTTTCCTTGTAAAATGGCGACTTTGCTGGGGAGTCTCCTTTTCTGCCTTAGGGTATCATCCCCGTTTTCCACGGAAAATGGGAACTCTACCGAAGAGAAAGATTGACCTATGCTGGTCCATCTCTTAGGCAGGGAACCACAGATTGGGGCTTCCGCCGGGGAACCCATTTCTGTCAGGAACTTAAGAATCGTAGCTTTATAAGTCTAGAATGATTAGGACAAATATATATACTGCTTTTCCTAATTGCTATACGTGTTTATTTTTCTGCTACTGGGAATGCGTGTGATGCCGCATGTGGTGAGATTGAGTATACACTTAAGAAAAGCCAACCTTTTTCGTAGTGCGGAAGCTATCGGAAATAGCTGTTACGCGATACTACCCTCATTTGAGGCTGGTGATTTATTCTCGATGAATGGCACTTACTCTAAGATTGCACACAACTCGCTGGCGATCCGTTTGTTGTCTGCCTTCCTGGGAGGAGCTGATGATAATGAGTACAGGTACAAAAATCACCCTAGTATAAACCTTTGGGGACGGGTAGAGCCTTGACTTCATGACAACGACCCTTTAACCCCATGTTTTTTCTATGTTTTTGTGTGCTGCATTCATGCATTCATTTAATAAAACATTAAAACATTCAAAAAACTTCTCTTCTAGTCTCTCTGTTTTTCAAATTAAACTAAGACTGTGATTGCAAATATCAGAGAAGAGGATTACGCTAATGGATTTCGGTAGAAGGAGAACTCACCAGTATACCTTCAAGGTTCCAAAACTAGGGGATTTGAGAAAGTTAGCGAGGATGATCGTTAACCCAGAGGCTTTCAGAGCCAAGCACGGTGGTTTGCTACCACTGTTAAGAGTCCATGTGATTAAGGGGATCATGGACGCGCTCATTCAGTTCTACGATCCGGTTTATCATTGTTTCACATTCTCGGATTACCAGCTGGCACCAACGCTGGAGGAGTATTCTCATCTGGCTGATTTACATATCACTGATCGAGCTCCATTTTCTGGACTGGAAGAAATTCCAAAGAATCAGACTATTGCAATAGCAATTCATTTGGAGGAGTCTGAGGTCCGGACTCACATGATTACTATGGGTGGCATCCAAGGTTTGCCAGCCCAGTTCTTGACAAAGAAAGCTCTGTACTTTGCTAGTATAGGGAACATGACTGCTTTTGAAAGCATCTTTGTCTTGCTCACCTACGGATTATTTTTGTTTCCCAACATCAATAACTTCGTCGATATCAACGCTATTAAGGTTTTTCTCATTGGAAACCCTGTGCCGACTTTGCTCGCAGATGCGTATCATTCTGTACACTTAGGAAATTTGTACAGCGGAGGGGAGATCACATGATGTGTACCTTTGCTCTACAAATGGTTTATCTCGCACTTGCCCAAGTCTGCTGCTTTTTGGGATGGCAAGAGTGTCTTACGTTGGTCGCAGAAGATCATGTCTCTCACCAATTCCGATATAGATTGGTGTAATAGGATTTATGAGGGAATCAGAATCATTGATCGTTGTGGAAACTTCCCCAGCGTACCCCTCATAGGAACTAAAGGAGGAATCAACTATCATCCGATATTAGTTCTTCGTCAATTTGGATACCAGATGAGACACATCCCACTGGGTGTTCATCTGGAAGGTCTTTTCTTCAAAGAAGGAGAAAATGACAGAGCACTAAAGATGGAAATAGTGCAAGCTTGGAAACATGTTCATAAGAAAGGACGAGAGTCTCTGGGAAAACTGGACTGTGTCTCAGTGGAGCCTTATCTCCATTGGGTACAAACCAGAGCTCTCAAGCTAAAGATGCCTTATCCTCGTTACGGAATTCTTCTGCCGAGGGAAATTGTCATGTACTTCATGACAGAAACTGAAAGGCTTCAGGTTACTCTCAACAAAGTTCAAAAGGAAAGAAGGTCTTGGAAGAACAAGTACCGCACCCTCGACGTAGAGTGTATCCAAATACAGCAATTACTAAAAGAGAAAGATGCTCTGATTGAAATTTTGGAGCAACATGTTGTAGAGAATCAAGATGACCAAAGGAATTTGCTCGCTCCTTTCACCTGGCAAAGGAATGACAACCCGACAACGGCCCAAGCGCCCCGGTCAAAGAAGAGGACTCTGGACCCATTAGTTTAGGTTTCTGTTTCTGCACTTTGTAATCTACTGTATTTCCATTTCTGTAATCCTTTGGAATTCAATAAAAAGGGGTTTCCCCACTGTTTGATATTTGCAATCTAATTGTCGAAGTTTATTTTAATTAAACCTAAAAACAATTAATATAATCATTGCATTCATCATTCTCACATCGCGTATTCTCCTTACCTACGAATCTCACGTTTGTGTCTCGATTCTAGAGTCAAACTGTCTCATTCGTATAATACTCGGGCCAATCGTCAGAAAAAGATGGATGATCTTGAGGAAGAAAATAGAGAGTTGAAAGAAGAGATCGACGCTCTGAGAGAGGATATGAGAAAGCTTCGTAACGACATGCAAGCCATGGCAGAAGCTCAGCTACAAAGAACTGTGATCTCAGAGATCACCTCAACGCCCATCATAGAAAAGTATGATCCTAGGTATCAGATGCCGAAAGATCGTCCTTGGGGCATGCCTGTTAACTATATCCCGAAAGGATATGTTCCGCCGATCACTGAAGATCAGGGAATCGCAACAGAAGCCGCTGGGCCTGAAGGTTACAAACTTCGGGAAAGCGAAGATGCTAGGGGCATACTGAAGACTCCTGAAGGTTACAAACTTCGGGAGACGCCAAGACTTACTGTCGTAGTCACGGTACCACCTCCTGTGGTGCACACTGTCTCTGAAGGACAGATTCCACAGACACCTTCTGGTAAGAAGGAAACTATGTTCGATAGAATGGATGAATTCCAGGAGCAATTCTTGGAAATGCAGAAAGAGCTGCAAGCCATTCGCGGTCAGGATCTATTTGGAAAGGAGGCTGCAGACCTCTGCTTGGTCCCAAATGTGAAAGTCCCGCACAAGTTCCAAGTGCCCGACTTTGAAAAATATAAGGGTAACTCTTGCCCTCAGAGCCATCTGGTGATGTACGCTCGGCGGATGTCAGCTCAGACGGAGAATCAGGACCTGCTGATTCACTACTTCCAGGATAGTTTAACCGGTGCCGCACTCAAATGGTACATGGGTTTAAACCGTACTACGATCAGTACATTCAGAGATCTTGGTACTGCCTTCGTCCAACAATACAAGTACAATTTGGACATGGCACCCGACAGAGATCAACTCAGATCAATGTCGCAAAAGGAAAAGGAAACCTTTAAGGAGTATGCTCAAAGGTGGCGTGAAATTGCCGCTCAAATTTGTCCACCTCTTGAGGAAAAAGAGATGACAAAAATCTTCTTAAAGACCTTAAGCTCATTTTACTATGACCGAATGGTTGCCAGTGAGCCCAGTGATTTCACCGAAATGGTCGGCATGGGTGTACGTCTTGAGGAAGCCGTCCGAGAAGGACGTTTGGTAAAAGACACTAGATCAACGAGCGGTACTAAAAAATACGGTAGTGCTCTCCCTAAGAAAAAAGAGCAAGATATTGGGAATATCTCTCTCAGAAAGCAAAGGCGACGTTATCAGCCAGTAGCAGCTGTTACTTCTGCTATCGGCCCCGTACCTGTTCCTATGTATTAACCTCAGGTTGCGCAGAGTCAACCTGACCAACAAAGGACACAACAGCCTCTTCAGCAGGCTCGTCCTCCATATAACAACAACCGTACAACACGGCCACCAGGATTTGATCCTATACCCGTAACGTACGCAGAGCTATTTCCGTTACTGCTGGCTAAGGGGCACATCCAGACTAAGTCTCCCCCTTTCAGTTCCGGAAAATCCGCCTTTTTGGTTTAAGGTGGATCAAACATGCCTTTATCATCAAGGAGGTTCAGGGTATAACATTGAGACTTGCCTCAATTTCAAATCCGACGTGCAAAAGCTTGTTAGGAGCGAGCTCTTATCTTTCAAAGATACGAATCCCAATGTTCTCACGAACCCGCTGCCTCAACACGAGAAGGCTGCAGTCAATCTGATTGAGAAAGAGACTAACAATGTCTATCAAATTCACGATGTACTCTTATTGGGGACCAATCTGGTCAAGATGCATTGTAGACAAAGTGGATATGGCCATGTGCCACCTCATAATTATCACCAGTGTGATATCTGCTCTAAAGATAACCAAGGATGTTCTGTAGTGCAAGCAGCTCTACAGGAACAAATGGATCTCGGATGGATCCAGGAGCACCGAGTTCGTGGAGTTAACATGGTCTCTACGAATTCTAACGTCATTCAAAACCACGACATCCGTGTGATGAATGTCAACTTGGTGGCGATGCACTCAAGGCAAAGCCAGTATCATAATCTGCCACGGAACGATTACAGTTCCTGTCTGATTTGCTCGGTAAACAAACAGGGATGCTCTTTCATACAAGAGGCCCTTCAGCATCAGATGGATCTTGGATGGATCCAAGACTACCATGATAGGAACTCCTATCAAATCAACATGGTTCAGATCTTTGATATTCGCGTGATGAATACCAACCTGGTAGAGTTACATGCTGAGCAGGTCCGACTCGGATTCTTAATATCACATGATTATCAAAGCTGTAAAGCAGGTTGCGAAAACGATCGAGGTTGTACCCTTGTCCAGGAGGCACTTCAGCACTTGTTAAATCACTGGTGGATGCCAATCTATATGGACGAAGATACTCAGCAGATTAGTATCAATAACAGGAATCCTACTCGTCGTCAAAGTCAGGATGTCCGATTAATGGAAGGTAACCTAGTGAGGTTACATTGTATTCAAAGTGGGCGTGGCCAGGTGCCACCACACAACTATGACAGTTGTAGCGTCTATTCAGAAAGTAACCAAGGGTGTTACCTTGTGAGAGCAGCTCTTCAGGGTCAAGTCGATCATGGAGAAATTCGTCCATATCCAGGTTCAGGACCCATCATTTGGTCGCCGAACTACCTTGCCGAGCAAGTTGAGGATGTTGTCACGATCTCTGGTCATCACCAGATCAGGGATGTTTTTGCCATCGTCCCTCTACTTGACGAATCTAGAGTTCCCAACTGGGAATGGATCAAGGTTACTTATGACGGTCAGAAAAATCAGAAGGTTCCCATAGTCATCTATCTACCGGGGCCATTACCGTATGAATCAACTAAGGTTATCCCTTACAAATACGGTGCAACAATAATTGAAAATGGAAAGGAAATTCCATTACCCTCCGTCGTAAATATTGCAGACATCAGTCGTGTAACACGGAGCGGTCGAATCTTCAACCGAGGGGTTGAAGAGTCCAACAAAGAAAAGGAACTTCAGGCAGAAATTCCTAATCCGCCAGTCAGTCAATCTGGTTATCCCGACTTTTCAAAAGACAAAGATGAGATGCTAAAGCTCATCCAAAGGAGTGAATATAACATTGTTGATCAACTGTTATAGACTCCTTCAAAGATCTCAGTATTATCACTGTTACTCAGTTCAGAAGCACACAGAGAGGCTCTACAGAAAGTCTTGGAGCAAGCATTTGTGGAACAGGATGTAACAATCAGACAATTCGATAACATTGTCTCTAACATCACTTCCTGCAATAATTTAGGATTTAGTGATGAATAATTACCTGAAGAGGGTCGCCGTCATAACATGGCGCTCAACATTACAGTTAACTGCCAGGGCGATGCTTTAGCCAATGTACTGGTAGACACAGGGTCAGCCCTGAATGTTATGCCGAAGTCCACTTTGACGCAATTATCATTTAAGGGCCCTCCGATGAGAGTCAACAAGGTCGTCGTCAAAGCATTCGACGGATCCAGAAAAACAGTTATCGGCGAAGTTGATCTTCCCATAACTATTGGTCCTCACACTTTCCAAATCACTTTCCAGGTCATGGACATCCGGGCAACGTACAGTTGTTTATTAGGAAGGCCTTGGATACATCAGGCTGGAGCGGTTACTTCGACCCTCCACCAAAAGCTAAAGTTCGTCAAGAACGATCAACTTGCACGGTTTGTGGGGAACAAGCCTTGCTTGTGAGTAACCTATTATCATCTACTTGTGTGGAACCTGGGGAGGTTATTGGAACTCAGTTCCAAGCACTATCGGTGAGCAAGGACAATCAGTTCAAAGAAGGAACTTCAATTTCTTCATACAAAGATGCTATCAAAGCGGTCGAGAGTACCGATACGACAGGATGGGGACGGCTTGTCATTCCTATTGACAATAAAACAAAGAAGGGTCTTGGTTTTTCTGCGACCTGTACCCAGACAGCCGCCAACGATGAAAGTCTTCATCCCCTTCAAAACTTCTTCCACAGTGGAGGTTTTCTTCACCCAGTGTCTTAGATAGTTCATGCTATCAATGAGGAAGATCCCTCTGACACAGATGAAGAATGGAAGTCCTACCTTAACAAGGACGGCTATATGTCTCAGGAAGAGGTGCCTATGCCTTTTTGCTTTCCTACAGAAAGTCCGAGATTTATACCAAGATCAGATGTCGAAATGATCTACGGGGATTGTGATCCGGAAGGATGTCGTGCTCCGCCAAATTCATTAGAGGAAGACACTCTGATGAAAGACAACTTTGACCGCAATTACTTTGGCCCGATGGATGGCCTGCCAATGTGGCAGCCTTACCCAGGAAACTTGGGGCCGGAAAGTCAGCCGAGTAATGAAACTCAGCTGACCATCATTGAACAGAATACCTGTGTCCCCACCATGTCATGGGATCAACACTCAGGTCATTCGGAAATTACTCAACATGAAGATGAATTCGCAACGTTTGCAGGACTAGAATTCATCAACTATGTTTTTCCCGAGGTCAACGTCATCGAGAGGGATGACTTATCCAGTTCCAAAGAAGTTTGGGACACTCTGGGACAACCAAGTGGAAAATACGACTTTATGGTCAAGTACACCGCTCCCGAAAGCTCTCGTATTAGGCTCGAAGATATCCAGTCAACTGGATGGGGAGATACAGCTGAGAGCGCCAATGCTATGCAAAATGCAACAGAGGAATCCTCCTACGACAATTCTGCTTGGGAGACAGATTCCAATGATCCTGCTCCACCAGAAATCAGCATCATTTCTGAAGACAAATCAAGGAAGGTGCCAGACTTTGTGATTCACCGAGGAGTTCGCCGCCAATGGGTTTCCGTCGAGGTTCCGAAGGTCGTTCGTCAGTCAAAGTAATTGCCATCTTTAACCTTTCACCCTGCCTAGGTGAAACAGATGTTTTGATAGGGCTCGCTTTCTGTAAATTTCCCTCTTCGCTTTGCCCAAAGCGACAGAGTTTTGTTTTATAGAGCTGTAGTTTCAAGATTCGACTTGTTCATTAATAAAATAACGTCGTTCTGTAATTTTCGCATTAATTGTTGTTTTCTCTTTTTGCTTTTTCAGAAAATGGTAATCCTAAAAAAAAAACATTCAATAATAAAAACAAGCAGTAAAATCAAAACACTGCACACAATTGCATTTTCTCTATCTTTTCTAAACACGAATCATCACGTCATGCAGATTGCTTGTTTTATACCCCGTTGAAACATACGATCCGATGCCTTCTTCCAACTTTGAGTTCCCGGTATTCGAGGCTGAAGAAGAAAATGACAACGAAATTCCAGAAGAGATCTCCCGACTACTCAGACAAGAGGAAAGGTTCATTGAACCTCACAAAGAGCCATTGGAAACGGTAAATTTGGGTTCAGAAAAAGAGAGAAAAGAAATCAGGATCGGAGCATTGCTCAGTCCAACTGCCAGAGAGGGTTTGATAAAGCTTCTCAAAGAATTCCCCGATGTGTTCGCTTGGTCCTATCAGGATATGCCAGGGTTGGATACCAGCATCGTGGAACATCACTTACCGTTGAGATCGGAATGTCCACCAGTAAAGCAAAGGTTGAGACGCACTCACCCGGACATGGCCATCAAAATCAAAGAGGAGGTACAGAAACAGATCGACGCGGGTTTCCTCGCTACATCTGAATATCCTCAATGGCTAGCCAACATCGTACCCGTTCCCAAAAAGGACGGAAGGGTCAGAATGTGTGTTGATTACAGAGATTTGAACAAGGCAAGTCCAAAGGACGACTTTCCGTTACCACACATTGACATGCTGGTAGACAGCACAGCAAAGTTCAGAGTTTTCTCCTTCATGGATGGATTCTCGGGCTATAACCAGATCAAAATGGCGCCGAAAGACATGGAGAAAACTTCGTTCATTACCCTATGGGGTACCTTTTGTTACAAGGTAATGCCGTTCGGTTTGAAGAATGCTGGGGCAACCTATCAAAGGGCCATGACTACTCTGTTTCATGACATGATACATAAGGAAATCGAGGTATATGTCGATGATTTGATTGCAAAATCAAGAACGGAGGATGAGCACGTTGAACATCTGTCAAAATTGTTCGAACGTCTAAGAAAATTCAAGCTCCGCTTGAATCCCAACAAGTGCACCTTCGGTGTCCGTTCAGGGAAACTACTAGGGTTCATCGTCAGCCAGAAAGGAATTGAGGTTGATCCTGACAAGGTCAAGGCCATTCAAGAAATGCCTTCTCCGAAAACTGAAAAACAAGTCAGAGGATTCCTGGGACGTTTGAACTACATCTCCAGATTCATATTCCTTATGACCGCCACTTGTGCGCCGATTTTCAAATTACTCAAAAAGAACCAGGATTGCGTTTAGTCAGAAGATTGCCAAACCGCCTTCGACAGTATCAAGGAATATCTGTTGAATCCTCCGATCCTATGACCTCCAGTGGAAGGAAGACCACTAATCATTTACCTCACAGTCCTAGAGGACTCAATGGGATGTGTACTTGGCCAACAAGACGAAACTAAACGGAAAGAGTCTGCCATTTACTATCTAAGCAAGAAATTCACCGACTGCGAGACTTGGTACACAATGCTTGAGAAAACTTGTTGCGTTTTGGGTTGGGCAGCCAAACGTCTTCGCCAGTACATGATTCGTCATACTACTTGGTTGGTCTCCGAAATGGATCCAATCAAGTACGTTTTCGAAAAACCTGCTCTCACGGGAAGTATTGCCCGTTGGCAGATGTTACTATCAGAATATGACATAGAGTACCACTCTCAGAAAGCCGTTAAGGGAAGTATTTTAGCCGATCATTTGGCTCATCAACCGATTGACGATCAAGAATCAATCGGGTTTGACTTCCCAGACGAAGATGTCATGTATCTAAAAATGAAAGATTGCGATGAACCGCTACCCAGTGAAGGGCCAGAACCAGGTTCCCAGTGGGGACTCATCTTTGATGGAGCAGTTAATCATTATGGAAACGGAATTGGGGCAATCATTGTTACCCCTCGGGGTATCCACATTCCTTTCACTGCCAGACTTACATTCAAGTGTACGAACAACGAGGCCGAATACGAAGCATGTATTATGGGTCTCGAAGAAGCAATTGATTTAAGGATCAAGAACTTGGATGTATATGGCGACTCAGCCCTGGTTATCAATCAGATAAAAGGATATTGGAACACATACCAATCAGGATTGATTCCTTACAAAGACTATGCAAGAAGGTTGTTACCTTTCTTCAACAGAGTCGACTTTCATCACATCCCTCGTGATGAGAATCACATGGCTGATGCATTAGCCACTCTCTCTTCCATGATTAGTGTAGGTCGATGGAATGACATACCTAAGATCGACATCATGCGCCTTGAACGGCCCGCTTACATCTTCACGATTGAAGCAGTCATAGATGACAGACCTTGGTATCACGATATCAAATGCTTCCTTCAGAAACAAGAGTACCCATTTGGGGCACTCAGAAAAGACAGGAAAACCCTCAGAAGATTGGCTGGAAACTTCTTCCTGAGCGGTGACACTCTTTATAAGAGAAATTTTGACATGGTTTTGCTCCGATGTGTCGACAGACCAGAAGCAGACATGCTCATGAAAGAAATTCATGAAGGATCCTTTGGCACTCATGCCAACGGACACACAATGGCGAGAAAAATTCTCAGGGCCGGGTATTATTGGTTGACAATGGAATCCGACTGCTACAAGTACATGAGGAGGTGTCACAAGTGTCGGATATACTCCGACAAAATTCATGTACTGCCATCACATCTCAAAGTTCTTTCTTCCCCGTGGCCTTTTTCCATATGGGGAATCGACATGATTGGTATGATTGAGCCCAAGGCTTCAAACGGACATCGGTTCATCTTGGTAGCCATTGACTATTTCACCAAGTGGGTCGAAGCAGCGTCATTCGCCAATGTAACCCGACAAGTGGTGGTCCGATTTATCAAAAACAAGATCATCTGCCGTTATGGTGTTCCAAGTGAAATCATTACTGATAATGGATCTAACTTGAACAATAAGATGATGAAAGAGTTGTGTGCAGAGTTCAAGATCGAACACCATTACTCATCTCCCTACCGACCCAAGATGAACGGAGCGGTAGAAGCGGCTAACAAGAACATCAAGAAAATTGTTCAAAAGATGGTTGTAACCTACAAAGATTGGCACGAGATGCTACCCTTTGCTCTTCATGGTTATCGAACATCTATCCGCACTTCAACAGGGGTAACCCCTTTCTCTCTAGTATATGGCATGGAGGCAGTTCTCCCCATAGAAGTAGAGATCCCATCAATCCGGGTATTGATGGAAGCTCAGCTCACCGAAGCTGAATGGTGTCAAGGTCGACACGGCGAATTGAACCTGATCGAAGAGAAGCGAATCACGGCACTATGCCATGGTCAGTTGTATCAACAGAGAATGAAGAGGGCGTTCGACAAAAAGGTCCGACCTCGTGTTTTCAGGAAAGGAGACCTCGTGCTCAAGAAGATACAATCATTTCTCACTGACTCTCGGGGCAAATGGACCCCGAATTATGATGGCCCCTATGTGGTCACGAAAGCTTTCTCAGGCGGCGCCTTGAGACTTGCAACCATGGACGGAGAGGAATTTGCCTACCCCACGAATGTTGATGTAGTCAAGAAATACTTCGCCTAAAACTAAAAAAAACGTCTCGGTGGATTGAAAACCCGAAAGGGCGGTCCAGGCAAAAGTTAGAGACATGAAAAAAAAGAATCATCCCGCTGGATTGGAAATCTCATAGTACAATCCAGGAAAAAATTAGGGATAATGGCAAGTAACTATGTTCAACAGAGGCAAGTCCCTCAGCAGCAGCAGTTACATCATCTATCGGAGGAAATCTCCAGTTAAAGGTCATCTTCGACAGAAGCTCAGGATGTCCCGAATTCAAAGTTGGTAGAAGGATAGTGGTCGTTATGTTTCAACGTAGCCCTTTTCCCTGTAAATTACCGTTTTCTAACTTTGTATATACTCTTTGGAATCACGCGTTTGGCTGATCTCCATCTTATCAATAAAATTTGAGCCCTTGTGCTTTTGTTTGTAATTCTTGCTTGTTTTAGCTTTACAGAACGACGTTGTTTAAACTTAATCAGCGATTCTTGAAATAAAACAAAAATGAATTTACTTGTTAAAACTTTTTCTGCTTTTAAAATAAAGATGGCAATTTCTTTTGACTGTTGAACATCAGAAGAACATCGATTGCTTCTCCCGAAGTAAGCGAACTTCAAAGTGCAGAATCAAAGTACTCTTTCTAAGCCAGTATGCCTGAATGAAGGGATCAACTGTGTCAGAGACCTTGTTTCGTATGACATCCTCGGCCGAGTTCTCATCTCTTAAGCCCGATCAACATAGCTCCCAATGGGACTATCTCTCCTAAGCAAGGTGGAATTACTATCTTGAACCAGCGATATCTCTATACGCCCCGCGATGGCCGAGTATCCAATTGTGTTCATCTGTATGTCGCGTCTGTTTTGTCAGCATATACATACATACATCATGCATTTTTTTTATTTGCATTCACATTTCATATTGCATCACTATCACTCTAGTCGGTCTTGTCCCCTAGTGGTAGAAGTCCTCTCAATCGAGTTGTCAGTTCTTGCCTCGTCAGGAAATACTGTGTTTGAACAACCTCGCTTCCAGTTTAATTCTGGAAAGAAGTTGGTCCTTGGCCACTTTGATAATTTGAACCTCTGAAAAGCCAGAGAAAACTCTCAATAAACATCACTCTTCGCCATTGAAGATGATATCCTTGCTTTCCCGAATTAAGGAAAATCCACAGAGAAAGCCTCGTGATCAGAGATTCGGCAGCACGCCAGTTTTGCTCCGAAAAACCGCTGATGAAAAGGACATTGGCACCTCAAAATTGGACCCCATCATATGGCGTTTCTCCGGGAAGATCCCGAGAAAAGTATGATGAAAGATCCCAAACGAAAACAGTCTCTCAAGAGACTCGTTTTCCCCAGTAGAATCGACAAATGGCGTCTCCAAAACAGAGAAGTTTGTACAACTCTACAACTCAGACGACTGGGTTCCCCAGCAAGTCTGACATCAAAACTTTTTCCACTCAAATGGCATCTCCCCAGGAAAATTCGGCGAGAAGTTTGAAGGAAAGCCGCTACGAATAGCGTCCCTTGTCAGTAAAGTTTATTGACAAAAGAAACTAAGACCAGTTCTTGGTAGGAAACCAGGATCGAGGGGAAGTTTAAATCAGAAACAAAGACCAGTTCTTGGTAGGAAACCAGGATCGAGGGGAAGTTTAAATAATAAACTAAGACCAGTTCCTTGGTAGGAAACCAAGAACGAGGGGAGGTTTATTTCAAAAGAAAACTGAGACCAGTTCCTTGGCTGAAGACCAGGATCGAGGGGAAGTTTACCTTTTCTAAGCATCATCGCTTAGCTAAAGAAGATGAATGCGTAAGCTACCATTCATAACCACCATCAAAATTTCAGATATTCCGATATTTAATCCTCTTGCACCCCGAATGCCCGAATCCCTTCGTCATTCATACCTTCGGGTCCAAGAAGATTAAATAGGGGCATCTGTAATACCCCAAATTTTGACCACTTAGATTTCCCATCATTGTGAAAATCATCATCACAATATGGATGAACCATCATGCTTCATCAGTCTCCCCAAAGATGGGTGAGCATCCAATACAATCAAAATTAGGGTTTCAAGCCCTCTCTGAGTGCTTAGACAAAGGATCAATCAAGAAATGACATGATCTTCAACTTGTCTAATCTCTTAAATATCCACAATGGATCACAAAGGACTCCCACTTCAAGGATTAAGCACAAGGCTGCTCCCTTCTAGGTGGATCAAGTCTCAAGATCGACAGTGTCACCAAATTAGGGTTTTGGTCGACCAGGGCCTCCAGATGGAAATTTTCATCTGGGCACAAGGAAATGATCCAAAACATGAACTAATATACTTCATGGAACCTCATGAACCCATGCATCAAGTCAATTTTGCCTCAGGGGATGCATTCATCAAAAATCAGGAATTAGGGTTTCTTGACCTAATTCACCCCTAAGTTGACTTTTGGGACAAACCATGAGCCAAGACCTCAAGAGATGATTTGAGAGTCTCTAATACACCATATTGATCCATTTGGAATAATGGATTGATCCAAGAAGCTTGAGCAACAAGTCTCATTTTCATCTGCACCACAATTAGGGTTTTAAGGGAAAAGTCAACTGTAACTTTGACTTTTGACCAAGACATGCTCCCAAACCCTAATACATGATTGAATATACCCTATGACACCCATGGAACATGTCCATCAAGTTTGATTTAGGTCAAGGACATGATTTCTTGAAGAATTGCACAGTTTAGAATTCATCTGATAAAAAGTCAACTGTGCACAAAAGTCAACTTTGACTTTTTGAGATTTTTCACCAAAATGGATTTTTAACCCTAAAATGATGTTAATGTATGATTTGAATCATCATTCATCAAGAAAAGTCAAGAAAAGTGAGATAACTTGTAAAAGGGGTAACCATAAAACTTAGAAATTTTTCTAAGTTAAAAATAAAGTGGCAAAGGTACCAACTTTGGAGGACCATAACTCCTAAACCACAAGGCCATTTTTTCTCATCCAAAGATGAATTTGTAGCCCTCACTATCACCTACAAAAACTTCAACTACAAGTCATTCCAATTCATTAAGGATTTTGAGTTATGGAATGATCAAAGTGGCTAAAAAGTGAAAAAGTCACTTTTTCCAACACTTAGTGAAATTTTCACTAAGTCAGATTTTGCCTCACTTTTTGCCAAATGTAGGGGGATTTTTCACTTGGAATCAAAAGAGATCAAAACCAAACTTGTTTAAACAGTTGTTGTATCATGTAAGAGCCTTCCAAAATGGCCAAGAACATTGCCAAATTCAACCTACATCATGAGATACAACATTGGCAAGTTGCCTTGCTGAAATCTGTCAAACCAAGGCAGAATTTGCATTTTGGCTCGATTTGCCAAAATCAGCCAATTTCAATTGCTCCAATCCACTTGGACACCTCAGAGGATTGAATCCAAAGGGGACAATCACTGAGCCAAGCCTCCAAGGTCCAAGGAACAAAGAATAGCATGTTGAACCTAGAATGGCCAAAATAGGGACAAGACTTCAAATTTGGAATGAGGCATTCAATGGAACCATCAAGGTGGCATGGGCTGAGCCATTCTCATCTAAAATCAGTCAAGACTTATCCAAGACCAAGGGGACCAAAGCTCTGTGCCCTAACCTCTAGTCAATGGCTAGAGGAGACTTTCATTTCCATTGGCCAACATTGAGGAAACCTACTTACCAGCTGCCATGCACTATTCCTTGCAAAACAAACTTGCTCTACTATAAATAGAGCTCAATTATGGTCAGTTTAAGTACACCAAAGCCATCTAACAGATGTTTTCCTCAAAATCTCTTTCTCTTGGCAAAAATGCCTTTCTTAGCAAGGTAGCTATCGGGTTTTGAGTTTGAGAGCAATTCTGCACAAACCAATCACTCACACACCTCACATACATCACATATGAGCTGATCAAACACTCACATAACATCTGGAACATCAATTTCACAAAATCACTTGCCATCCACACAAGTTTGAAGTGAAGTTGCAGCTGAGATGCCATAAACTGATCTAGTCCATTTCAATTCAATCCAAGTGTTCAAACACACTCCATATGGTGTAGGGAAGCTGTCCAGATCATCACCACTCATCTGTAACACCTCCAACTCAAAATCACATCTGCTCTTACTGTCACGACTTGGAGGTAAGCACATACTTGGTCATCTCTCAATCTATGCATATTTCCTCGCACAATAATTTGGCCATATGTTCATAATCATGCATGGAATGTTTTCCCTCAATTAATTGCATTGTTTGAATCGTGTATCAAAAATCCTAGCCTTCATGCAGAAATTAGGGTTCTTGAGGTCTCTTCGTGATTTCTTGTTGTATGTTTAATTTAAATGAAATTAAAGTACATAGACATGATCGTGGGGTTGAGGCGAGCATAATGATATGTGGATTGCATGTTATAATTACGTATTCAGTGAGATTGGATGGAAAATGCAAATCTGGGCAAACTGAAAAACGCGCGTGTTCTTGGTGTTGTTCTTGGCGCCATTTTCATATATTTGAATATTTGAATTTTGTGATTTTGTTTAATTGATTCAAAAATTAATTTCTCTCTGAGTTTTAATGATTTTGAGTTGATTCTTTTTTTAATAATTCACAAAAATGTTAAAATATTTTATTTTATCAAAAAATCCCAAAAATATTATTTATTTCATATAATTGATATTTTTGTAAAGAATTAATATTTTGATTGTTTTTGGCATTTTAAATATTTTTTCTACATTGATTTTGCAACTTTTAATGCTTTCTAATTATTTTGTAGGTCAATACTTAATTTTTGAAGCATTAATCCAAGATCACAATTTGTTTTCCATGTGTTAAACAATTTTTGATCATTTTAATTGAATTTTTATTCAATTAAATACATTTTTGAAAACAAATTAGGGTTTTGGATTAATTCAACCCTCATAAATCATTTTCAAAACACTTTGGGCCTCTATTAGAGTGTAAGACCCAATCCTTTTTTTGACCAAATTATCTTTGGGTCTCACTTATTGTATAAGTCCCGATACCGTCAAAAAACAAACGACGCGATCGTCGCCTTTTCAAAAATCATCCGGGCCTACCCTCGTGTTATAAGCCCCACTCTTTTCTTTAAACCTTTTTGGGCCTCTTGAGAGAGTGTAAGACCCATCCCCCCTTGTACAAAAACTTTTTGGGCCTCACTCATTGTATAAGTCCCTCTGTACAAGTAAACGGCGCGATCGTCGCCCGTTTAAAAATAAAAACCATCTGGGCCTACCCTCGAGTAGTAAGACCCATTTCTTTTTCTTTAAAACACTTTGGGCCTCTTGAGAGAGTGTAAGACCCATCCCTTTGTACAGAAAACCATTTTGGGCCCCAGTCACTTGTATAAGTCCCTCTGTACAAATTCAAACAGTGCGCTCACTGATAAAACCCTGGGCCTCTCCTTGAGCTGTAAGCCCCAGATCTTTCTTTTTCAAAGCACTTTCTCCTTTGATTTTGAATATACTGTTGTTTTTAATCTTTCTTTGTTGAACAACTAACCAAACAGCATGGAAGCACTACAACCGAGTAAGTGGTTATCGCTTTCATTTACTACTTTCATATCATAAACTGTATTGTGGGGCTGCTCACTGTAAGTCTCCTTTCATAAACTCATATCTACTGTGTAATAATAGTATAGATATTTCGAGTTTCCCCGGCAACTACGTCTAGAACTAGGTGACGTCGTTTCATTTATTCGTAGAAATAGACGACTAGATCCCCAATAGGAGCACCAGATACAGTCTTCTCTTCGGTTGTCCTCCTTAGGAATCGTCAAGAAGCTCTACTCCCCAAGATGAATGTATTCTCCGTGAATGGCATCTTTGAGTTTCTTCCCAATTCTCGAACTTTCCTGACTTGATCTATTCCTTGTGGATAGCTTGCCTTGAATGTCTCGGGGTTTGGGTACCCACTACGGTCATAATCTTGGCCCTTAACTAAGGAACCCTCTTTAAAAGTTAAAAGTCGCTGGATAGTAAACCTCGCACGTTTACCAGTGGTTTTTATCTTTAAAAGAGTTATCTCTCCTAATGGAAAGGAGATGATAGACCCACGGGCTTCTTAAAAGCATCGGCCTCCTCTTGGGCATTATTCAAGGACCCTACGGCTTCTTAGAAGTATTCACAGCCTCCTCTTAGGCTTCGTATAATGATCTCTTCCTCCGGGAATGATAACCTCCTCTTGGGCTTCGTACAAGGACCCGTCGGCTTCTTAAAAGTTTCCAGCCTCCTCTTAGGCTTCGTACAAATTGTCCCGACGACCTCCTAGAGGTATAGGAATAGAACCTAGTCATCCTCATAGAACAGTCCTTTCATAGAGTCTACTACTGTTTCTCGAAGCATAGTACAAAAGATAAAACTCTAGACTCGGACAATCTAACTTCCTTGAGTCTCAAAGACATTCTCAAGCACCCTTCGTTAAATCGGAAGGAAACCCGCAGACTCGGATAGTCTCGATACCCTTTGGATTTCCCGTTTCCTCAAAGAGAAGGAAATATCCCTGATCCTCAAATCAAATCCCTGAGTACAGTGTTGCTCATATAAGAACTGATTTTCTCTTTTAAATCACTATATTGGATCTGTCACTCAACTGAAACAGTTACAATAGCCTCCATCTCGGGCTTCGTACGAGATACCAAAATTCTCCCCAGTGGAGTCAAAATAACCTTTTCGCCTCTCTCTCGGGCTTTGTACGAGATACAAAAACACTCTCTTACTGAGTATAAAAGATTCTCCAACTGAGTCAACTCTTTGTTAGCCTCCTCTTGGGCTTTGTATAACGATATGCCCCACTGGGTCAAAAACTTTTAGCCTCTCTCTCGGGCTTTGTACGAGACACAAAATAGCCTCCTCTTAGGCTTTGTATAATGATTTTCCTAGCGGAAATTAGCCTCCTCTTAGGCTTTGTATAAGAAAACCACTGGTTGATCCAATCGACCTTTTAGCATCAAAGTTGTGCCTGGTTCACAACATACAAACATCAACAACTCCTTTCCTCCCATCTAATCGCTGTAAGCGGCAAGCCTCTGGATCTTCTACATCCATGCCACTGTCCCTCTTTTAGCATGAGAAATTCCTAAGGAAAGATGGCATTGCTCTACACTGAGTTAAAGTCTTCTCCTTCAGGTTAAAACCCTTTCTTTGGAAATTATGGCATTGCTCGGATCCGCGTATCCCAGTTAAAGTAATTCTCCTTCTCCCCTCTTTAGAGATGACAAATTCTCTCTAAAGTCGAGGTCTTTCAGCTTCACATCTTGGGCTTTGAACAAGATACAAACCACCTTTCGCTTCACGTCTTGGGCTTTGAACAAGACACCAAAACACCCATTTCCTCCCATAGAATAGGAGGAACTATGAACGCTCTAATTTCCCTGTTTCGGTAAACGGGAATACGTAGGCATAAGATCGAAAGAAAAGATCTTAGCGAGCGCAATCAACAAAAAACCCAAATCCCATACCTTCGTCAACCAAAAGCAGTAATTCAAAAGCACCAGTCCTAACATCCTAACCCTTGTTCCCCGCCAGAAACATTAAAGCCCTAGAAAGAAAGAAACATGTATTGGCGAAATACGAATAACCAGTACAAAGGCCCCCCCCCCCCCACATTGATAGCATTCGTAACCTAACAGACCGCTGTTTAAACTCAGTATGCAAAGCAGGGTTAATTGGAGACATCTATTTCCCTTCCTTATTCAGCTCACAATAGGATAAAAAATGAATCGACCTGTAGTTTAAAGCTCAAACCGCAGAGAGCGACCAGCGCTTAAGAACCGGGTCCAAAATCGCTCGCTACAATACCAAGCTCTAGAAGCTTGTTTCAGACCGTATAACGAATTTTTAAGTTTGAAAACAAAATCAAGGTTTTTCAGAACTCTCAAAGTTAGTGGGTTGTGTCATACCCCAAATTTGTCCTACTTGTATATAATTTCCATTTGTACATTCCATCCACTAACCGTTATCCAGAAAACCCAAAAATATGTTATTTTCCTGTGGCTTAAGTCTGTGTTTCATTCAAGGATATCCAGTCAGGGGTGTGTGGTCAGGCAAGGATTTGGTCTCATGATCAAGTCATTTGTGTATGGACCAGGTTGTCAGGCTGTGTCAAGATCTTCAGTACTCCATTGTTTAAGGATTATCAGTGGGTTCATTCGCCATTGTGTATTCAATTCAAGTGTGGCGTTAGATTAGGCGTGCATCCGTGATTTTAGTTTGAGAGATCATTTTCGATTTTCAAGACCATTATCCATTCTTATCCATTTGAAGCATCTAAATTTATCCACATCCATTATCCATTTTCCATAAATAAAAATCAAAACTATCAACCAAATATCCATCTTTCATTTTTATTCTTTATCCACATCATTCTCATTTACCAAATTAATTGTCCATTTTTTTTCATCCAAGTTTTAACCCACCTATCCATTTGAATAACCATTTGTTTTAAACCATTTTCAACTCATTTCAAAAATCTATCCAATATCCATTTCAAATCCGTTCTTTTTTTCTTTTTTTATCCAATCTTCCATTATCCATCTAATGTCCAAATTACCATTTTTTTATCCATAAATATCCATATTTTATGGTCCACATATATTCATTTAAATAACCCAGTTCCAAATAAGGTCCAATCCGATACAACAAAAACCCATTAAGAAAATGCTCAAAAAATATACTAACAAAGCCCATGGGTTAAACCATAATCATCTGTACCTCACCATGCCATACACCGACCAACCCACCCTATTCCAAAAAGCTCGCGCATAGCCATGTGAATGTTTCCAATTGCTAAGCATAAACCTGTAAAACCATTATCACTAACACAATAGCAACGCACCCTTCATGCGGTAACCGTCACAAGCCTCACCACGTGATTTTCCAACCTGAAAGCATACAAATTTCAAAATAAGGGACCCACAATCAGTACAATTATCCAAAACTAAACAACTGCAAAACGGCAACGGAAACGGCAAAACGCAAATTCATCTAAACCTTATTTCTCATATAAAGAAAGGCTTGATTCTCTTCATTTGGGGGAAAGAGCCCTAGCCGCAATAACAACCCAGCCTCAATTTTCTTCCATTAACCCGATACTCCCTCAAACTCACATCCAACAACAATAAACTTCTGCAAATCAACAAACCGTGGTTCCGTAACCTAAAAATTTTCTTCTTCATCCTCAATATCCCTTCGTACAACCCTTCTTCAACAAATCAATTCCACCATTCCAAAATTTCAAACACTCGAAATCTGAATCACCAATCTTCCAAACCCACAAATCTTTCACTCACCAACCAAATCAGATCAGAAGAGAGAAGAAGATGAGTTGAGTGCGAATCATAAACTCAAACACAAACCTGAAAACCGATTTAGATTCGAAGGAGGAGAGTGAGACGATTTTTGAAAATGGGTGAGAAGCCGAGACCTGAACGAGAAGGAAGCAGAGTGAGAGATCGCGAAAAAAAAGAGAGAAGGTTGAAAAACCACCGTTTCTTTTAGCTCGTTGATATCCTCCATTCTGATAACACGTAGGAGTGAAGATGGTTTTTCTTGGCTTGTTTTGTGACCTTCTTTTACTTTGTAAAAACTGATAGTGTTTAAAGACATAGACCAACCCATGCCCTGTTACTTTTATGCGCTTTCGTTTTCTTGTTTTTCTTTCTAAAATTTTTTGATGGTGTTTGACTTGTTTTAATCTGAGGATACTGTAGGTTAAATGTTGTGTGCGCTGGCTTCACCGTTTTTTCCTTTTTGATTTTGGTGATGGATGATGGTGGATGATGGGCTTCAGGCCCAAAGGATTCCACCCATGTTTTCTCACCCATTCGTTTTCATTCACACAACTCAAATTCATACACGCCCCCCTTTTTTTTGTTTTTTTTTAAATTAATTTGTTAAGCAATTTATTTTTTTAGATTTGCTCTAAGTTTTTTTAGAATAGTAATTTATGTTTTTTCCAATTTCTATTTTCATTTTTATTTAAGGGCCAATGATATAACATATTCATGATTTAATCAAAACAATTAAATCTCGATTTATTTGAGGCCTACCTACTCATTTATTTATTTACAATTTATCTACCATTCATTTACAATTTATTTTTGTTCATAATGTTATTTATTAGGTCAATGAAAACATATATCGATCGATTTATCGAATTCTCGATTAAATCTCGATAAAGGTGAGACTTTTATCCTTTTGTATTCATTTTCTCGATTTTATTTCATTTTTATTGTTGTTTACATTTATTTTGGGTCGATGAAAACCAAATATCGGTCGATTTATCGAAGTTTCGATTAAATCTGGATAAAGGTGAGACCTTTATGTCTTGTATTCATTTTCCGATTTAATTTCTTATTTCTATTTAATTTTCATTTCACATATTCTTGTATTTTCATTTGGTCAATGAAGGTCAAAAATCCGATTATCAATTTACCGATTAAATTGCGATTAAGACGAGACCGATTTTGTATCCATATTATATCTTGTCCATTTTTATATTATTTTATTGTTGTACATATTATCATATTGTATCATATTCATTTTCATTTCATTTTATTCACCATTTATCGAAAACAATTAACAAACTATCGAAACCCTAAAACAATAATTAATGGACTGTTGATTATGATCATCCATTTGCTTGACGACGCATATTCAAGGTTTAGTTTAGGACACTTTGCACACACACGACTTTCTCTTGGGCTACCTTACAATGAGACCATTTATTTTTGTCAACACTTGTAATTTACATGTATCCCTCCCCCATTCCGATGTACGCACTTAATATTGTTTTGATTATGGTTTGTTTACTAGGAGCACCCCTAGGGACTAGCATAGGCAACCCATTTTCAAACCAAAACCTCGATTCGTCGTCGAGACATTTTTCAAACAACCCATTTTCAAACAAACCTCTTTTCAAACTAATTCTCGATTCGTCGTCGAGCCATTTTCAAACAAACCTCTTTTCAAACTAAATCCTCGGTTCGTCGTCGAGCCATTTTCAACCAGATCCTCGATTCGTCGTCGAGTCTCCAAATCAAACTCTTTTCGCAAATAAACCCTTGATCCAACGTCAAGCAGATTTTCATAATCAAACTCCAAAAACAAATAACAATTATCGTAACTCTCTAAGGTGAAATATGGGGGTTCAAGTCTTTGATCTCTCTTCGATTGTTTGGGTGCGAGTTCTTTTACTCGTGTGTAAGCAATTGACGCCTCTTCCTTTAAAATCCAACCCTTTCTAAAATAACCAAGCGTATATAATAAACCCTTGATCCAACATCAAGCGGATTTTCACAAATAAACCTCAAAACGACTAATAATTATCAAAACTCTTTCAAGGTGAAAAATGGGGGTTCAAGTCTTTGATCTCTCTTCGATTGCTTAGGTGCGAGTTCTCTTATTGGTGTGTGAGCAATTGGCGCCTCTTTTAAAAATCAACCAACTCCCTTGTTTCGTGGGCATACCACGAACTACGACTGCTCTGATTCTTTATTCTCGTCCGAGTAAAGATACGTAGGCACAAGATTGCGACGATCTTGGCGAGCATACTTTTTCTTTTTCCACCTTTTCCCGTAGTCGAAATACGATTGCTCTGATCTCTCATTCTCGTCCAAATGAGCATACGTAGGCCCGAGGTCGCGATGACCTTGCCGAGCACCCTATCCTTAAACCACCCCATTTCCCTTTAGTATTTTTTCCTTTTATCTTTACTTTTCCGCACTTATTTTAGAGAAGAAAATAGACAAACTTAGCTAACGAGTATCGCGATTCGAATCAAGAGGTTCCCGTTGAGTACAACGGACGTGAGGGGGTGCGCGTACCTTCCCCTCACGTAACCGACTCCCGAACCTAGAATGTGGTTGCGACGACCATGTTCTTATCCACTCCTTTAAAGGTTTTCTCAATATTTTCCTTTCCCTCTTTTGGTATAAATAAAGTTCGGTGGCGACTCTGTCCGAACTGTTTCCGCGTCTCTCTTGCATGGGGAAGTTTGATTTGCTCAATGCAAGAGAGATTCAAGCCTATCTTGATTCGAATCGCTAGTTCTTTAGCTTTGTTTACCTTTTTTCTTCTCGTTCTCTTACTTACTTGCTTTCCTATTTCCTTATTTGTGTTACCTTTTGTAACATTGATGGGTTGTTCTGATTTTGGGAACTTTGTGAGATGGCTCTACACCCGAGTCGAGAAAAACCCTAGGATTAGGATGGTGGTTGTGTAGTGTAGGCTTGCGTGGTCTCTTCCGCGTGAGTTGAAGCGAAAACCACCGCTTGGAGTAGATTCCCTTGGAGATATTATTGTTGTGGTGAATCTTTGCCATGGTGGTAATACTTTCGAGGTGGATTGTCGATCCTAAGGACCATTAACCCAATTTACCCATGGTGGTTGGTAGCGTTAATTCTATGTGAGTTAATGCGAACGCCCTAATCAGATGAGATCCCTCAAACGTATTACTTCCAAACAGTAATATTTTTGACCTCGATCTAGGATTCTGAGAACCCTGTTTAGAACCCGGGTGTCGATGGTTGTGTAGTGGGCACCTCCGAGGAATCTTTCTCGTGGGGAAGAAACGAAGACCTCACCTAGACGAGATTATTTCGAGGATATTATAATCAGATGTCTCTTCGTCTTAGTTATAATGTTTTCGAAATATATCCATAACTCTAGGCACCTATCCGTCTTAGAAACCTACCCATGGGTTTTTCGTGATTCTAGCTGTGGTTCTCGACCCGTCCTCCGGCCAACCTCAGAATTGTTTGAAGCTGTTTGATTCTGCGATCCTGGATCTTGCATCTTGCATTGCATCTCATATCATTGCATTGCATTACATCTGTTACGCATCTTGCATTGCATTTTTCAACCTCAGAGTCTCACTTCAACTTCCTTCCTTCTCCAGTAAATCAAGCTGATTCCTCGACACCAGTACGCAACTCGAGCCAACACAAGAAGAACGATGGAGCAGATTCAGCAAGAGCAAGCTGCCTTCAGAGAAGAAATGGACTCCATGAAGGGAAAGATTGATCAGATTCTTGAAGCCATCATGATGGCCAGAAGAGAAGAAGAACTGCGTGAAGCCGCTGCTGCTAATAACACCGCGCCTGTGCAAGGGTCACCCTCAAGGCTCTCAGTTCCTGTTCCCAACCCTATCAATTACGGGATACCAACGAACTTCACTCCTGCCACTGAAGGAGCCACTCCTCAATCACTTCCAACACCTGGAGTCGCTGTTGGTGCTATTCCGCAAGCCCAACCTGTTGTCACTCAGGTTCCTATTCCTCATGCCGAAGAAAATCTGGTAGATCAGTATGACGAGGTACAAAACTACCATGCTGCTATCCCAACTATTAATCCTACTGCTGCTCAGGATTCTGAAGCCATAAAAATGTGTTGTGATTTAGCTGAGAAACTCTGAGTCATGGAGGGGCGCAACTCAAAATCTTTGAACGCTCTGGAAATGTGCTTGGTGCCAGATGTCGTCATTCCTCCCAAGTTCAAGGTACATGAGTTCCCGAAGTACAAAGGCCTCAGTTGTCCCCACAGGCATCTAAGGATGTACTGCCGCAAGATGGCTGCCTATGCCAAAGATGAAAAGCTGATGATCCATTGCTTCCAAGACATCTTGTCTGGGGCATCACTCGATTGGTATATGCAGTTGGAGCGTAGCAATGTGCGCACTTGGGATGATCTAGCTGATGCATTTGTCAAGCAATACAAGTATAACACTGACCTTGCTCCAAACCGTACTCAACTTCAGAGTATGGCTCAAAAGGACAACGAATCCTTGAAGAAGACGCGTAACGCTGGAGAGAGCTAGCTGCAAGGGTACATCCACCTTTTGTTGATCGTGAATTGATTGACATCTTCATGGGCACTTTGCAAGGCCAATACTATGAGAAGTTGATTGGTAATGTTTCTGCCGGATTCTCTGATTTGGTAATTGTCGGTGAGAGAATTGAAGAGGGTCTGAAGAGCGGAAAGATCCAAGGAGGTTCTAGCAGCCAGGCTCAAGTCAAGAAACCTTTCAATAATGGATTCAAAAAGAAAGAGGGCGAAACAAATGTTGTCTATGCTCAGAAGGGGCAAGCCCCACAAGCTCCCCCTCCAATGCCTTTTCAAATGCCATACTTCCAGTATCCGTATGTTGCTGCTGCGTAATATGCTCTGATGCCTTATCAGCCGGCTGTTCAAGCTGTTCAAGCTCCAATGCCTCAGCAACAGGCTCCTCAGCAACAATCCTACAATCAGCAAGGGTATCAATATCCTCCTCAACATCAACAACAGAGAGCTGCTCAACAACGTCGGCCTAATCAACAGAGGACAAGGAGGTCTGATAGAGATTTTGATCGTCTGCCAACCACATATGCTCAGATCTTTTCTTAACTGATGGAGAAGAAGGCAATCGCTCTGAGGGACCTAGCTCCTCCAACTGCCATTCCCCCAGATTATGACGCTAATGCTCATTGCGAGTTTCATAAGGGTGCTCTAGGGCATACGATTGAGGACTGCAGAGCTTTCAAACACAAGTTTCAGGACATGATCGACTCAAAGTTTCTCATGTTCAATGGGAGGGATCCCAATGTCATCAAAAACCCTTAGCCGCCGCCAAACTAGTGTCAGCATTAAGTCAAATCAAGTCAAGTCAAGTTCAAGTTTCCCCAAAGAAGGCAGTCATGTTGCCATCCCATCATTTGCATTCTTATATTTTGTCTTTATTTGTTTCAGTACTGTATGCTTTAAACATTGTCATTTGTATTTGGTTTTCTTAATGTAGTGATTATGCATGTTTTGAATAAGTTATGTCGTATTCACTCATTTTTCTGCAAAACACCGACACATTTATCCACTCCACTCTCTTTATCAATTGTTGTTTAGAAATAATTGAGGGAGGATTATGAAAACGAAATACCCATAATTGCAAACTGTATGCTTTCGGACAGAATCTCGCCGATGATGTACAGGCATTGTTTCAATCCCCCAAACACTAGAGATACAAGGAGTTAATCCCTAGTAAACCACTTCGAGCCTAGAAGTAGTAGTTTCCTTCGGATATTTAAACCCTTACACTCAACCTGGGGCAGGGTAGTGTTCAGTTAATCCAACAACACACTCAAATCACAAAGCAAAATCCAAAAGACATGACGGTTGTTCATCAAAGACCCTTGACTTGGCAATCACAATCCTCCAATAAAACAAAACCAAAAAAGCAAAAAATCAAAAGGCCGCTAAGTCGAGCACCTCAAAGGAGACTTAGGCAAAAATCAAAGTAACCCTGATGGACTCGACAAGCAAAATCAGTCCATGCAAAAGATAGGGATCAAAAACAAAAGAGGCCCTCGAATCCTCAGCAAAAACAAAATAAGACTCAGTGATCACCAAGTCAAAACCAAAGGGTCACTGACACCCATCAAAATAAGGTGACTGCCATTTTAAGCATACCTTGAACCGTCAACCCTTTCGGAATACAAACATGCACAGGTTTAACTGAACGTAGGACTGGAGATCATCACGAAGAAGGGGTGTGTACAAATCATACTTTGAGCCTAATATCCTTTGTTTCATAACCGCGAACCAGACCACGTGACAACCCTCGAAAGACCTAATCGAGGCAAGGTATATTCTGAAAGCATGCTATCGCAAGGTTGCGTAACCTTACTCCCCATATTTGCTAATCTTCGGCATGGTGTCATTTTCCTTGCTATATCTTTCACACCATCAAAATCAGCACAGCTTCTGGACTAATGGTCCATTCTGTAATACCCCAAAATTTGCTCTCTCTTTTGTCATCATAGCATTAGCATTATCATATATCATATCATATCCATCTCATTAGCATTGCATTGCATCTTTAACATAGAAAAATAAAACATTAAGCATTGCATTGCATATTGCATAAGGGCATGTGATCATATACATCATTGGTTGCAAGGTGTGGGATCATGGTTTCTTATCTTCTGTGCGACTTGGTTGATATTCATCAATTGGAGACGGTGGTTAAGGTTGCCTGACAAATGCGTCTTGGTATTCATGGTTAGCAAAGTTTATTGATTGAAGTTGGAGATTGGTTGAGAATACGAGTTTGCTTTGGATTTGGAATTTGGGGAGAATTAAACATGTTAAGACTGGTTATGTGGATCTCTTGGAATTCACACTTCATTATTCATATTCATTTTCTACTCATTAACATTTTCCATATCCAATCCATTTTAGATCCATATTTCTATCTTAAATCCAAATTCCATAGCCGAATTAATTGTTCATATCCGATTCTCATTTCAAATCCATATCCATTAATCCATATTCTAAACCAAATTAAATCAAAATCCATTTGCTCACTCAAAATCCAATTGTCCATTTTCAAATTCCAAATAATCCATATCCACTTTCTTCCTAAACGTATCCATAAATATCCATTAATCCATTCTCTTAACCTTTGTTCCAATCCATGTTAAAGTCATTCTTTTTTTGATATTCATTCTTAAACCAATTTCAAATGTCCATTTTTCCAAAGTCCAAATTGTAAATAACAAATCCATTCCATATGCGAATTGAATTCAACATTCATTTGCGTATCCATTTTTGTTCAATTAATTCCCTAAGTATGTCTTAAGGGAGAATGTGGTTGACATTAAGATTTGACAAGAGTTTACTTGGAAAATATGCTTGAGGTCATTTGGCACATTTGAATTACCAAACAAGATTGAGAACTAAGGCATGGAAGAATACTTGTGACCGCACGGGCTCCGCACGTGAGGATCATGTGCGATTATGTGGCCATGATGCTTACATTCTTTTGGGGCAGAAAAAAATTCAACGCAAGGGAAGGTACTTCAATAGCAGTTTGTTAGCGAAAAAAGGCATTGCAGTAAAAAGCTCAATACAAATTCAATAGAGAAATTATGCAGAAAAAAAAAAGAAACACGCATCACTTCATTAACAGCAGCATTTCATTAACAGAAAACTTACACAGTTCAAGAAAAAACTAACGGTACCATAACTTCCGACTCAATCATTACCCACAGATTTTCACTACAAATCCCTTCCAACATTTTTCGGGAAGAATCTAACGATATCTAACTGCCATAACCACCCTAACAGATTAATAACAGAACTAACCATATTCTCCAAACTGAATTTTCCAATTCTCTCTAACTTCTAACAGAACCAATAGAAAAAGGAAGAATTCACCGTCTTCAATCTTCTTCTTCAATTCACCATCTTCAATCAGCTAGCTTGAACCTTCATTTTTCAATTCTCTTCAAGAACAACCTTCAATCTTCATCCGAAACCAGAGAACTCTGCTCATTCGCCTCTCTCATCATCATCTTCAATATTCTTCCGGCGTAGCTTTTGAGTCCTTCAACCGTTATCGTCCATTGTCGCAACCACCTACAAGCTTGATTCAATCATCAACGTGTCAACAATCTTCATCTTCAATTTCATCTCAACCTGCTGAGAGCTTCATCATTCGTAAATTCAAAGAAAAAACCTTCATCATCTTCAATCTGTTTCGCATCAAATCTGCAGAAAACTCCAACCTTCACCTTCAAATTCATCATATGATACATCTTCAATCTTCACCGCAAAAATCACGCAACGCAACTCTCTCACCAATATCTCAATCTACAAATTTCATCGATCAACAGAGCTGGCCGTTGCAAGAACCTGCAGAAAATCACAGATCACATCTCAGATTCAACACCAATTCTGCAAATCGTTAGCAACATCAACAACAACGCGCGTGAAACGTGAAATTTGAGAAGGAGAAGAAGGTGTGAGTGTAACGGATTGGAAGAAGTGAATCAAGGGAATCATACATGAATTTTTGCAGTGCCTTCGTTTTCGGTGCCGTCGCGCAGGGGAAGAACGAACAAGAAGGAAGAACATCACACAAGATTGAAGAAATTCATACTTGGAGCGAGCATAGGAGCCTCATCTCTGGTTTTCCGCACCTATTGCTTCACTTCTCCTTATCGTTTCGTCGGAGTGAGCCTCTACTCCGTAGGTTGGTGTTTCTTTCGTCTTTTCGCTTAGCTCTTGTTACCACCGGGTAGAGTAGGCTTCCCTGATCGTTTGCCCTAAGGTTTTGCAGTATGGAGTTTCGTCATCGCCTTTTAATTGCGTTTCAAGTTTTCTAGGGTTTACTTTAGTGGGTTAGATTTAGAGATGTAGGCTCAGAATTTAACCAAAATGAGGTCATATTTGGGAGGAGAAGGATGAAACGAAGCGAATGGTGGTGTCAATTCACATTTTCTGGGTTTCCGTCGCCGCCGTGAGGAGTGGCGGCGTGGGGGCGGTAGGAGCTTCCAGACTTGGAACGAAGAATAGAAGAGAGTGAGCAGCGCTGAACATTTTTAGGGTTTTAAAAAACCAATTCATTTCCCTAGTGTGCCAAATGGGTTGGTAAGCCCGAAATCTCCATGGATCGCTATCCACACCATGTTAACACTACTGCACCCCCACTGTTTTTATTTATTTTGATTAATGGCTTTAGTGTCAGATAATTAAGTTTTGCTAATTGAGTTTTTACTATTTGAATCTTACTAATAGAATTTAGGCTGGATTAATTGCTAATTGAATTGATTAATTGTTTACAGTAATGGAATCCTAGTTTAGTTTTGTTATTTGATTGAGCCAATTAGCTTAAGTGGGTTTTGACTAACTAGTTAATCTTGAACGTGGATTAGTCTTAATTTTCAATTAGAACATGACTTTAATTGGTTTTTACGTGGTTTAATAATATATTAGTTTTGACTAATTTTCGTTAGAAACAATTTCAATTCGATTTAGATATTGACTTTATACCTCAATTTTGACTAATTAGATAAGATTTGAATAATTGTTTTTAGTTTTTGCTTACTAATTGCACTAATTGTTTTGTCTTAATTGTCCAATAACTAGTTTTAGAATTAGAACTTTGAACTAATTGATGTCGACATAGTTTGATTTGATTTTGTTCTAACCTTGACTAAACATAGGTTTTAGTGCTAATTTTCATAATAGTCTCATTAGGTAACTTTGTTAATAGCCTTTAATATGTTTTACTTAGCATTGTTGAATAAGTGTTGTTTACATTTAGTATCGATTTCAATTACTTCTTATTGATCTTTCCATGTGAATTTTGGCTAACCTTTGAGTTCGTTTTGTAGTGTTTTACACTTGATTAATAAAATGTAGAAGTTGCTGCCACATACATAGCTGCTGTGAACAAAGTGTGTTGTAGAATATTGTTATTCTGTTTGGTTGCATACACACCTGCCCCGTTCTGAAAATAGTAGCTGTTATAGGTTGTTTTTACTTGTGGCTAGTTTTTATAGCTATGCAGGTGCAGGAGCGCTGTTGTTGCTGCTGTTTATGGCTCATTGCCTTGTTTCGTCTTAAGGACTTAAACTCGTTTTACTTTAGCCATTGGTGGATGTTTATAAGAGATGCGCGCACTTCTAACATGAGTTCAATTATGGTTTTGGTTTACTTTCATGTCCTTTGACTATACTTGTAACCCTTAGGTGATTTCTTTTGTTGGTTGGTCTTGTAGCATAGTTGTAACTTGACTCATAATTTCATAATCCTTTTAGGTCTTTCACTTTGACTAGTGTGACTCAAATGTACATAGCCATTAGACTTAGGTTTCATGTGGTACATACACTCTCTTGTTATTACCAATGTCTTTGGTTCACATGTGCAAGGTACATAAAGGAGACATTCCAAAGGTGGCTCGACCATTTCATTTTGTGAATAAAAACTTGTTTCTAACTTGGTTTGCTATATGCTTATAGGTGCTTTCGTGACTTGCTTTCGTTGCGCTTTCGTTGCTTTGCTACGGATTTATATCCGTTTGGTAGGACCTCTTATCTCTTAACTTCTCTTTAATGCTTTCAAATGCCATGAGAAGTAGGAATAGCAAATGCCATGATAAGTAGGATTGTATGGAAAGCCCTCAAGTGAAGCCGTGATTGTGCTTGTTTGATATTGTGCTGAAGACCTCTAAAGAGGCAATTGACGGAAGGTAGGGTTCGTAATCGACCCCCGTTATTCTAGTCGAGTCGTTCTTAGCTCTCATTACATGATTGAAGCTTTGAACATCACCTGCTCCTGTTATCGAGTCAGTCAAGTGGAAGATAGGGTTCGTAACCGACCCCCACTCATTGTCATTAGCTCACATCGACCGATGTTGACGCTTATGTGATCTCGTTCACATCTTTTTTATTGATCTACTTTGATATTTGATATCATTGTATAGTTTGTTTTAGCTTTTGCTTCCTCATTAGGATACCTATTCTAACTTGTCCAAGTTAGATAGGTTAGAAAACATAACATAGGACTAACACTGTTTATTCTTCCGTTTGCTTTTAATTCATTTTGTGATTGATTTATCCTATGTTTACTTGTCTGATGACATGATCCCCTTAGGATTCCTAGCTCCACTTAATTTTGGATTAAGTCGGAGGTAGGAGAGACATTAGGATAGCAATCCATGCCTGATAACATTACGTAGCTTCCCTCCTGATCCTGACCTTGGGACCATTGATGCATGTTAACTTGTAGGACCGAGTTTCCCCCTTAGACTTTATGTGTGTCTTTCCCCTTTGTTCTCTCGCACCTATGCGATCGAGATCATGTTTCCTGTTCACCCGTAGTACTGTGAACTACGGATGCTCTGATTCCTCTTTCTTTTCGGATTGCGGATACGTAGGCACGAGATGCGATATCTCGGCGAGCACACTAACAACTAACTTCCGTTTTCTAACCTTTGAGTCTTTCATCTTCTCATCTCAAAGAAAATTGCAAAATACTTAATAAAGGTAGGCATTTATTGCATTTAGGCCTTTCATATAAAGAAAGGATTATAAGGGGTCTTCTCTTATAATCTTAGAATGTGTAGCCTATAGCCCATCTTGGGTCAATGTGTTAAACATTTGATCTTGTATGATGGACTTAAATGCAATACTTGTTGAAGGTACAAATAATAAAAAACACTTCTTCATTTCTTAATCAACAAAAACACTTAATAAACACAAGTATGCTAGTGTGTTTGAACCTTGACAATTGGAACTAAGTGTGGGGGTCTTCTTCACTCTTAGTGTGCTTTCTTACCCATTCCATCTTGGAATGTGAGAATGTACACATTCCAATGACTAAGATTCAGATACATTATCATATGCAAATAAATGGAAAAAACTCTTAAAAAGACAAAAACAAACAATAACGTCTTTCCTTCGGGAATTCTTTTCTCACCTCATTCACTCTCAACGTACGAACGTGCTTCTACTCGTTCTCTTGCAAGATGGTAACGCACTCGGACCAGCGAGCCTGCAACACCTGAGCTAGAACGTAAGCCGTTCTCTAAAAAACATAAACAACTTTCCCTAGTGAGGGGAACTACGTCGCTCTGATTCTCATGCTCCCGATGAGATACGTAGGCAGTGGGGTAGGGCCCATGCAAGCACTTCTTTTATTTTCCCTACATTTGTTTCTCGTTCCTTTTCCATTCTTTCTCCTTTCTTTCTTTCAGTTCTTTTTCCAGTATCCTTTTCTATCACCCTTTGATTGAGACAAGCAAGCGTGGATCCCATCGGGTACGATGGACGTGAGGGGGTGCTAATACCTTCCTCTCGCGTAACCGACTCCCGAACTCAGTTCTCTTGGTCGTAAGGCCATGCTCTATCCTTCATTCAGGTTTATGCGGTGTTTCCTTTCCCTCTCTTGGGATAAATACACATTGCTGGCGACTCTGTTCGGTGCCACTTTCGCGTTTGTACTTGGATGAAAATCCCGGGAGCGACACATTCGTCTCACACTATCACAACACTCGAATAAGCGACTCTTTTTCAAAACTTGCATGAGCACTGTATTAAGATTACCATTTGTGAATGTGCAATTTTAACTGCAAATCAATGCTAGACATCGAGACACTCCAACAAGGGGCAATAAAAGAGGAACTTGAGCTTTCAGCGGTGCCGACCCAAAGCAAGACTCCCTCAAAACCCTCAATCAAGGGCAAACCCTTCAACAGCTTAATCAGGGGCAGACCATTACTATGTTCAGACTGGGGCAAGACCCATTGCAGTAGGCATATTCTGTCTGTACTTTCAAGCAGTTCAGAGCAAGAGCATAATCTTCATGAGCTGATTACCATCAAGTCATCAAGCAATCCTGACTATCAAACATAAAGTGGTGATCCTCCCAGTGACAAGTCAATAAGTGATCAAACTCAGAGCTTCAAGAGCATCTTCGTATGCTTCAATCATGGCGTCTCCCAACGAACTGAGTGTCGAGGAAATCAAATCCCTCCCATCGCCCAAAAGTCCAATCCGCATTGGAAACTACCAAAGTCCACCATGCTGGCACCCTCCAAACTCATCTAATCACCCGTCTGCAATCATGTGCATCATACGCATCATATGCATCGCATTCAGCATCATTTGCATCATATGCATACCAAAAGCTATCCAATCATACTTCCCCAGCATTTGCATCTCCGCGCGTCAGCATTTACATTGCACATCATTACAAAACCAAGCATTCGAGCATGCGCATGTCAAGATCCAGGATCAATCTCAGGACTCCAAGATGATCTTCAGCCCAAGCGGGGGCATTTTCATCAAATCCGTGGGCGTTCCTCACGAAGTTGGTTCAACCTTTTGTTGACCAAGATCAAGACAAGAGTTCAAGCAATCCTCATCCCAGCCAGGGGCACTTTCTTCAAGTTCATGGGCGTTCCTCATGAAGTTATTTCAACCTGTTGTTAGTGATACTGTGATCTCCAAGCAAGTCAGTGGGCGTTCCTCATTGAGTTGTGTTCCTCAACCATTTTTGTGATGTGGTCGTCATCCTTATCCCAACCAATAAACATTCCTCCGAGTCAGTGGGCGTTCCTCATTGAATCTTTTTCGTGGCCGAACTACGACTGCCCTGATTCTTTATTCTCGTCCGAGTAAAGATACGTAGGCACAAGATTGCGTAGATCTTGGCGGGTTACCTCCTCCTTTTTTCGCTGTTTACCTTCTCCTTTTTTTCACCGTCAGTAGGCGTTATTCATTGAATTCTTTTCTTCAACCTTTTGTTGATGTCTCCAAATAAATATCACTCATCACATCCCCAGCAAACTTGGCCTTTTGTCAATTGCCTTACTATCATCCTTTTGGTGATAGCCGAAACCTTGTTATTTCAATTTAACCTTCATCCTTTTGATGTTGGTCCTCACGAATAAGAAGTTCATATCATCCTTTTGGTGGTAGTAGCTTGTTTTGATCCGTCATCCTTTTGGTATCGCCGATCCATAAACCCTTGGTCTGTCTGTCTTCCTTTTGGTGAGTGACCGCCTTTGTGTGTGTGCCTTATTATCTCGTCGATAATAGCAGGCTGTGTTGTGTGCCCTATTATCTCGTCGGTAATAGCAGGCTGTGTGTGTGCCCTATTATCCTTTTGGTAATAGCAGGCTGTGTATGTGTCCTACTATCCTTTTGGTAGTAGTAGGCTGTGTGTGTGCCCTATTATCTCGTCGGTAATAGCAGGCGTTGCGTGTGTGCCCTATTATCCTTTTGGTAATAGCATGATGTGTTGCATGTCATACTATCTTTTTGGTAGTAGCAGGTTGTGTTGTGTGCCCTATTATCTCGTCGATAATAGCAGGTTGTGTTGTGTGCCCTATTATCTCGTCGATAATAGCAGGTTGTGTTGTGTGCCCTATTATCTCGTCGATAATAGTAGGATGTGTGTGCCCTATTACTTCATCGGTAATAGCAGATTTTGACCTCATTTTCCATCCTTTTGGTGGAAGGGTCTGGCTATGTTGTGTGCCCTATTATCTCGTCGATAATAGCAGGCTGTGTTGTGTGCCCTATTATCTCGTCGATAATAGCAGGCTGTGTGTGCCCTATTACTTCGTCGGTAATAACAGGTTTTGACCTCATTTTCCATCCTTTTGGTGGAAGGGTCTGGCTGTGTTGTGTGCCCTATTATCTCGTCGATAATAGTAGGCTGTGTGTGTGCCCTATTATCTCGTCGGTAATAGCAGGCTTTGACCTCATTTCCATCTTTTTGGTGGAAGGGTCTGTGTGCGTGTGTTTGGCCTATTACTTCATCGGTAATAGCAAGTTTTGACCTTATTTTCCATCCTTTTGGTGGAAGGGTCTGTGTGCGTGTGTGCCCTATTATCTCGTCGGCAATAGTAGGCTTTGACCTCATTTCCATCCTTTTGGTGGAAGGGTCTGTGTGCGTGTGTGATCACTATCCATTTGAATAACCATTTTTTTAAACCATTTTCAACTCATTTCAAAAATCTATCCAATATCCATTTCAAATCCATTTTTTTTCTTTTTTTATCCAATCTTCCATTATCCATCTAATGTCCAAATTACCATTTTTTAATCCATAAATATCCATATTTTATGGTCCACATATATTCATTTAAATAACCCAGTTCCAAATAAGGTCCAATCCGATAAAACAAAAGCCCATTAAGAAAATGCTCAAAAAATATACTAACAAAGCCCATGGGTTAAACCATAATCATCTGTACCTCACCATGCCATACACCGACCAACCCACCCTATTTCAAAAAGCTCGCGCATAGCCATGTGAATGTTTCCAATTGCTAAGCACAAACCTGCAAAACCATTATCACTAACACAACAGCAACGCACCCTTCATGCGGTAACCGTCACAAGCCTCACCACGTGATTTTCCAACCTGCAAGCATACAAATTTCAAAATAAGGGACCCACAATCACTACAATTATCCAAAACTAAACAACTGCAAAACGGCAACGGAAACGGCAAAACACAAATTCATCTAAACCTCATTTCTCCTATAAAGAAAGGCTTGATTCTCTTCATTTGGGGGAAAGAGCCCTAGTCGCAATAACAACCCAGCCTCAATTTTCTTCCATTAACCCGATACTCCCTCAAACTCACGTCCAACAACAATAAACTTATGCAAATCAACAAACCGTGGTTCCGTAACCTACAAATTTTCCTCTTTATCCTCAATATCCCTTCGTACAACCCTTCTTCAACAAATCAATTCCACCATTCCAAAACTTCAAACACTCGAAATCTGAATCACCAATCTTCCAAACCCACAAATCTTTCACTCACCAACCAAATCAGATCAGAAGAGAAAAGAAGATGAGTTGAGTGTGAATCATAAACCCAAACACAAACCTGAAAACCGATTCAGATTCGAAGGAGGAGAGTGAGACGGTTTTTGAAAATGGGTGAGAAGCCGAGACCCGAACGAGACGGAAGCAGAGTGAGAGATCGCGAAAAAAAAAAGAGAGAAGGTTGAAAAATCACCGTTTCCTTTAGCTCGTTGATATCCTCCATTCTGATAACACGTAGGAGTGAAGATGGTTTTTCTTGGCTTGTTTTGTGACCTTCTTTTACTTTGTAAAAACTGATAGTGTTTAAAGACATAGACCAACCCATGCCCTGTTACTTTTATGCGCTTTCGTTTTCTTGTTTTTCTTTCTAAAAATTTTTGATGGTGTTTGACTTGTTTTAATCTGAGGATACTGTAGGTTAAATGTTGTGTGCGCTGGCTTCACCGTTTTTTCCTTTTTTATTTTGGTGATGGATGATGGTGGATGATGGGCTTCAGGCTCAAAGGATTCCACCCATGTTTTCTCACCCATTCGTTTTCATTCACACAGCTCAAATTCATACACGCCCCCATTTTTTTGTTTTTTTTAGATTAATTTGTTAAGCAATTTCTTTTTTTAGATTTGCTCTAAGTTTTTTTAGAATAGTAATTTATGTTTTTTCCAATTTCTATTTTCATTTTTATTTAAGGGCCAATGATATAACATATTCATGATTTAATCAAACCAATTAAATCTCGATTTATTTGAGGCCTACCTACTCATTTATTTATTTACAATTTATCTACCATTCATTTACAATTTATTTTTGTTCATAATGTTATTTATTAGGTCAATGAAAACATATATCGATCGATTTATCGAATTCTCGATTAAATCTCGATAAAGGTGAGACCTTTATCCTTTTGTATTCATTTTCTCGATTTTATTTCATTTTTATTGTTGTTTACATTTATTTTGAGTCGATGAAAACCAAATATCGGTCGATTTATCGAAGTTTCGATTAAATCTCGATAAAGGTGAGACCTTTATGTCTTGTATTCATTTTCCGATTTAATTTCTTATTTCTATTTAATTTTCATTTCACATATTCTTGTATTTTCATTTGGTCAATGAAGGTCAAAAATTCGATTATCAATTTACTGATTAAATTGCGATTAAGACGAGACCGATTTTGTATCCATATTATATCTTGTCCATTTTTATATTATATTATTGTTGTACATATTATCATATTGTATCATATTCATTTTCATTTCATTTTATTCACCATTTATCGAAAACAATTAACAAACTATCGAAACCCTAAAACAATAATTAATGGACTATTGATTATGATCATCCATTTTCTTGACGACGCATATTCAAGGTTTAGTTTAGGACACTTTGCACACACACGGCTTTCTCTTGGGCTATCTTACAATGAGACCATTTATTTCTGTCAACACTTGTAATTTACATGTATCCCTCCCCCATTCCGATGTACGCACTTAATATTGTTTTGATTATGGTTTGTTTACTAGGAGCACCCCTAGGGACTAGCATAGGCAACCCATTTTCAAACCAAAACCTCGATTCGTCGTCGAGACATTTTTCAAACAACCCATTTTCAAACAAACCTCTTTTCAAACTAATTCTCGATTCGTCGTCGAGCCATTTTAAACCAAACCTCTTTTCAAACCAAATCCTCGATTTGTCGTCGAGTCTCCAAATCAAACTCTTTTCGCAAATAAACCCTTGATCCAACGTCAAGCGAATTTTCATAATCAAACTCCAAAAACAATTAACAATTATCGTAACTCTCTAAGGTGAAAAATGGGGGTTCAAGTCTTTGATCTCTCTTCGATTGTTTGGGTACGAGTTCTCTTACTCGTGTGTAAGCAATTGACGCCTTTTCCTTTAAAATCCAACCCTTTCTAAAATAACCAAGCATATACAATAAACCCTTGATCCAACATCAAGCGGATTTTCACAAATAAATCTCAAAACGACTAATAATTATCGAAACTCTTTCAAGGTGAAAAATGGGGGTTCAAGTCTTTGATCTCTCTTCAATTGCTTAGGTGCGAGTTCTCTTATTCGTGTGTGAGCAATTGGCGCCTCTTTTAAAAATCAACCAACTCCTTTGTTTCATGGGCGTACCACGAACTACGACTGCTCTGATTCTTTATTCTCGTCCGAGTAAAGATACGTAGGCACAAGATTGCGACGATCTTGGCGAGCATACTTTTTCTTTTTCCACCTTTTCCCGTAGTCGAACTACGATTGCTCTGATTTCTCATTCTCGTCCGAATGAGCATACGTAGGCCCAAGGTCGCGATGACCTTGCCGAGCACCCTATCCTTAAACCAACCCATTTCCCTTTAGTATCTTTTCCTTTTATCTTTACTTTTCCGCATTTATTTTAGAGAAGAAAATAGACAAACTTAGCTAACGAGTATCGCGATTTGAATCAAGAGGTTCCCGTTGAGTACAACGGACGTGAGGGGGTGCGCGTACCTTCCCCTCACGTAAACGACTCCCGAACCTAGAATGTGGTTGCGACGACCATGTTCTTATCCACTCCTTTAAAGGTTTTCTCGATATTTTCCTTTCCCTCTTTTGGGATAAATAAAGTTCGGTGGCGACTCTGTCCGAACCGTTTCCGCGCCTTTCGCGCGAGGGTCGTATGTTCAAAGAATTTTCGAGGTGCGACAGGTTGGTGCATATACACTTCTTTATAAATGTACCCATTTAAGAATGCACTCTTAACATCCATCTGATATAAAGTGGTGTTATGATCGAATGCAAACGAAACTAAAAGACAAATAGATTCTAACCTGGTAACTAGTGCAAAGGTTTTTGTATAGCCTATCCCCTCTTGTTAACTATAACCTTGTGCTACCAGTCGAGCCTTGTTTCTCTTGACCTCACCTTTCTCATTGAGATTATTTTTAAACACCCATCTGGTTCCAATAACATGGACACCCTTTAGTTTCTGAACAAGATCCCAAATGTCGTTTCTGGTGAATTAGTTTAGTTCTTCTTGCATAGCCAGAATCCACTCATTATCCAGAAGAGCTTCATCTATAGATGTTGGCTCTATCAAAGATACCAAACCCAAAAGAGTTTCTTCAGAAGGTTTGAATGAAGACCGAGTTCTGACTGGTGCGTCTTTATCTACCATAATTAATTCTTCAGAATGAGAAGTTCTTGATCTACTTTTTTTTCTAATGAGATTGACCAACGACAGTTTCTGGTTGAGTCGTTTATGAGTCTTTAGCTTCAACATCCTTGTCTTTTCCTTCTGAGTCTTTGTGTTCAGAATCTTTGTTCTTGGTTTATGAGAAAGTAATATTCAAATCTGCAAGTTTCTCAACTAGCATTGACTTTTCAGGGTCAAGCTTTTCATTGAATCTAGCATGAATTGATTCTTCAATAATTCTTGTTTTTGTGTTATAGATTCTGTAGCCTTTTGAGCGTTCAGAATATCCTAACAACAAACACTTTTGTGCTTTAGAATCAAACTTGCCAAGATTCTCATTAGTGTTCAACATAAAACAAATACAACCAAAAGGATGGAAATAAGATATGTTGGGCTTTCTGTTCTTCTGCAATTCATAGGGGGTCTTACCCGTAATAGGTATAATAGAAATCCTGTTTTGAATATAACAAGCTGTGTTTACTGCCTCTGCCCATAAATGCTTAGCCATGTTAGTTTCTTGGATCATGGTGCGAGCCATCTCTTGCAAATTCCTATTCTTCACTTCTACAACCCCATTCTGTTGTGGAGTTTTAGGATAGTAGAAATCATGGGAAATGCCATAAGAATAAAAAAGATTCTCAAAGTATCTATTCTCAGATTAGCCACCATGATCGCTTCTGACTCTGACTATTTTGCAATCCTTCTCTATTTGCACTTGAGAGCAGAAGGTAGAGAACACAGAATGTGACGCATCCTTGTGTTTCAATAACTTTACCCATGTCCAACGCATATAGTCATCAACAATGACCAATCCATACTTCTTACCACTGATGGATGCAGTTTTCACTGGACCAAACAAATCAATATGCAGAAGCTCTAATGGTCTGGAGGTGGAAACAACATTTTTAGCTTTGAAAGAAGTTTTGGAAAACTTGCCTTTCTGACATGCTTCACAAAGAGCATCTGAAGCAAAGTTTAGGTTGGGTAAGCCTCTGACTAATCCAAGCTTATTTAGTTGAGAAATCCTCCTCATTCTAACATGGCCCAAACGTCTATGCCATACCCATTGCTCCTCATTAACAAACATTAAACAAGTTACCTTATGGTCCTTAAGATCAGAAAGTCTAATCTTATAAATGTTGTTTTTCCTCTTTCTGTTAAAAAGGATTGAGCCATCTTTCTGACTCACAACCTTACAAGATTTTTGATTGAAAATTATATCTTAGTCATTGTTACTAAGTTGACTAATATTCAATATGTTATGCATCAAAACATCGGCCAAAAGAACATTAGTAATAGAAGGAAGTCTGCCATTACCAACCGTTCCAGATCCAATGATCTCTCCCTTCTGGTTTCCTCAGAAACCGACAAAGCCTCTAGGCTTAAGTTCTAAATCTTGGAACATATGCCTTCTTTTCGTCATGTGTCGCAAGTAACCATCGTCCAGGTAACATGACTGGTGTTTCAATTGAGCCACTAAGGATGTCTGCAACATAAATGATCTTATCCTTAGGTACCCACTTTTTGGGTCCTTTTTTTGTTAGTTTTCCCATATTTTCTCACCACCTTGGGTTTTGTGCAAGAGGATAATTAAGTGGAATTTGTGCATGATACTTGGGTTTTATAACATATTTCTGTGTCTGTGAAGTTTTTGTGCAAGCTCAGAATAGTCAAGCTCAGTGCCAGCAAGCACGAAATGCTCATAAAGAGGTTTTGGTTTTACAGTATGACTTTCGTCAACTTTAGAAGTTTTTGTACAACCTAAACCTTTCTTGCCATTTCTGTTAACTCCATAGATCATGGAAGTCATTTTGCTTCTATCTATGCGTTTAGCTAGAAAGTGCTGAAATAATCTATCATATCTGATGACGCAATCAATACTAGAAGCTTCAGAGACTATTTCTTCCTCTAGTTTTGAATTTTTATTTTTCAAAGCAGAATTAGTACTTTCTAAACAAAAGATTTTCTCATTGAGAGAAGAAGTATTATGTTCAAGCTTATTACAAGATTCAGAAGCAACTACTCAGACTTGTTTAAGGTCCTTGTATTTAATTTTAAGACTTTGGTAGTTTTCCAACATTTCTGAGAGACATGACTCTAAATCGGAATGAGATAGTTTAGAATATACCTCTTCAGAATCGGAGTCAGATTCAGATTCAGATTCTGACATCACCCTGTCTTCTAGTTCTTTAAAGACTTCAACATCAGTTATAGTTGCCATCAAAGCAACATTGGTCTGTTCCTTTTTAGAATCTGAGTCGTCCCAGGTAGCCATGAGCCCCTTCTTGCCTTTGGAGAATTTCTTCTTAGGCCTCTTGTCCTTTTTGAGCTTAGGACGCTCATTCTTGCAGTGACCTGGCTCCTTTCACTCATAGTAAATAACTTCTTTTCCAAAACCCTGCTTTTTCTATCCAGACGACGAGTTAGAATGACCATCCTGCTCCTCTGAACTTCCATTGACCATTCTGCCTATTTTCCAGAGTCTGTTAACCCTTATGGAAATTAGTGACAGCTCATCATCATCATCTTCTGAGTCTTTATCAGAATCTTCTGATTCTTCCTCAGCTTGATAAGCCCTTTCCTTTTCAGGTTTGGACTTCAAGGCAACATATTTACCTCGCTTCTGAGGTTCATCTCCTTCTAGCTCTATCTCACGATTTCTTAAAGAACTAACATGTTTTTCAAGACTAATACTATTCAGATCTTTAGATAGCTTCAAGGCAGTTATCATAGATCTCTATTTCTTGGGGATACTTCTTATGATCTTCTTAACATGGCTAGCTGTTGAATATCCTTTATCCAGAACCTTAAGTCCTGCGACCAGCATCTGAAACCTTGAGAACATTATCTTAACTGTTCATCATCCTCCATTCAGAATGCCTCATATTTCTGGATTAGGGCTAAAGCCTTTGTCTCGTTTACTTGAGTGTTCCCTTCATGAATCATTCTTAAGGAATCAAAGATGGACTTGGCAGTATCTCTATATCTTATCTTCTCATACTCAGTATAAGCGATAACATTAAGCAATATAGTTCTTTCCTTATGATGATTCTTATAGTCCTTCTTTTGTTGATCACTCATAGCACTTCTGGCTACTTTATTACCTGCAACATCATCTGGGTGAGTATAGCCATCAACTACAAGATCCCAAAGATCTACATCATAACCAAGAAATAAGCTTCTGATTCTATCTTTCCAGTATTCAAACTTATCACCAACAAAGACGGGTGGTTTGGTACTGTAGTGATCTTTCTCACTGTTAACAACAGGAGCAACAACAACCGTTGTTTCTCATACAAACTAGATCGGTATTGAACATGGTGAAGTGTTGATAAAGCTTTTTTATACCAATCAGAATCGGAGCTCTGATGTCAATTGAAGGTGCAAAAAACACAAGAAAGAGGGGGTTTGAATTGGGTTTTTAAAACAAAAGTTTTTACCAACTAAAAAATTCAACAATCAAAAGATTGAACAATGAGAGAGACCACCCGCCAATGTGATTTTGCCTTATACACAAGGACTTAATCCATTATAATCAATTGATTACAAATGCACTAGCTATAGTTGGTGACTAACAAACCATAAAGACACACAATTAATGTCTTCTCAAGGATACTGACCAACAAACAGTTTGAATAAAGATTGTGTGTTTACAAATTGCTTCTACACAAGCACATTTACACAAATGAAATACAAAAAATACTCAAAGAAAAGTTTGCACAAAGTTGGAAGCTTTTCACGTTGAAACATACTTGTGATTTTGGCAACTTTCTTCAAGTCTCCAAGTCCCATTTATATAGCATGAAAAAGGAACCGTTGGAGGGAAAATCAGGGATACGAAAAATGTAGTTGTCCACTAACAGAATAATGATAGGTGTGAAAAATAGTATAGTCCTTTCGCCCACAAAATCAGGTAGTGGAGGAACAATTTTGTTTTGTACTGTGTACTATTTTGATCACGTATCCTTTATCCTTATCTTCAAATTCATTGGCTTCTAATGAAAAGTTGATGAAGCATGAACAGAAGAATCACGTAGCTTGAAATTAGAATCTTCAGAATCATCAATCAGAACTTTGATAACATCAATGTCTAACTTGAGATCTTCAAATTCTTCAGCTAGAAACTTTAAAAGCTTGCCATTCTTCAGAAGTTTGATGATCAGAGTCACACCCAAAAGCAGAAACCAAGAGAACTTTGCAGCAGCAACATGGCGTCTTCCCAGAAGCTTCTTAGAAGTGAATCAGCACAGAAGCGCATTTTGGAACATAAAGTTCAGAAACTGATCACGTTGCACGTCATATTCTCAGAATCAGAACTGGCTGTTAAAGCTACACAATAACAAACTGTTAGGGTACCAAAATTATTCTCACACAAATACTACATTGTTATCATCAAAACTCAAAGGTATAGATGCAGAACCAAATCTTGTTCTAACAATTTTAATATCTCGTGAGGAATTATCCTTTCTCATTCCTTTTGGTAGGATAATTCCTCTTGCAAAGTCATGTCAACTCCTATTCATCCTACCTGCAACCTGAATGGTGAAGAATGCAGTGCCAAGGTGGATCCAACTAAATATTGAGGTATGATAGGTTCCTTACTCTATCTCAATGCTTCCAGACCAGATATTCTATTCAGTGTATGTTTGTGTGCAAGATTCTAATCAGATCCTAGAGAAATTCATTTAACTGATGTTAAGAGAATCTTTAGATATTTGAAAGGAACGACTAATCTTGGACTTCTTTATAAGAAATCCTCAGATTATAAGCTAGTTGGATTCTATGATGTTGACTATGCTGGTGATAGAACTGAGAGGAAATCCACTAGTGGAAATTGTCAATTCTTAGGTGAAAACCTTATATCTTGGGCAAGTAAAAGACACACAACTATTGGTTTGTCTACAACAGAAGAAAAATACATCTCAGCTGCTAAGTGTTGTACTCAACTACTATGGATGAAGTATCAGCTAAAAGATTATCAGATTTTTGGAAACAATATTCATATCTTTTGTGATAACACTACTGCTATCTGTCTAACAAAGAACCCAATTCAACATTCTAGAACTAAGCATATTGAAATCAAACATCATTTATTAGGGACTATGTTCAGAAAGGTATAATAGATATTCAGTTCATTGATATTGATCATCAATGGGCTGATATATTTACAAAAACCTTAGCTATTGTAAGATTTGATTTTATACGAAAGAATCTGAACATGGTTGTTGTTGATGAATAATACTTAAAGTCTGAATGGAAACTTGGATTCTGATAGCATTCAGTTGGAATATTGTATTTCTTTAAGTCTAAATTTTTTCTATGTGTGGTTATAAGCTTTGTTGGTAGAGTTTTTCGAATCTTTTTCATTATTGATTGCTTTACTATTTAAGCAGACAGTAAATGATTAATTTTATGCTTTGTGATTTGAATTAACACTTGGACTAATCTTGAGTTTTGATAAAATAAGAATCTTTGTCTTACATATACTTTGATACTTGAGTTTTTGAAAATATTGACTTGGTGGACAGCTGTCTTTGAAGCATTTTTTCTGGTGAAACTGTTAAGAACTTTCATCAAGGCTAATCCTTCATTTACTTGCTTTTTAAGCAAAAGGTACCTTGAATATTTAACCATGGTTGTTGTGTTTTTCTCAAAAGTAACTGTTCTCGAGACTAAAGGGACATGTCTATCATTTTTTATCAAAATCTGCTCTAAAATTTGGATCTTAAAAGGAGTGTACTGACAAAGATTCTGATTCATTTTTATTCAGACTTATTACCATCCAAACATTTAATGCATACTTGCTTATTTATCATAAATCAACATTCTATGTAGCTGCATCTGAGATTTACTCGATTCTATGTATTTTATTTTATATAAGATAATATTGTGAAATCATTGTTCTTCAATAGAATTTATTTTCTTCTCAATATGTCTTCAAAGACCATTAAAGGATAGATCTATGATCTAGATATTCTGAAGGAATATACAGTTAACTTCAATGAATTAACGACGATTAATCTTTCTCAGATAGTTTCAGATATTCATTTTCAGAAATGGGATGGATGTTTTGTAATGCTTAATGGACCAATCTATCCAAATCTTGTGAATGTTTTTTTGGGTAAATGCTCATGTTCATCAAAATGAGCTAGATGTTTGTCAGATTCTATCTGTCGTATATGGTTTTCCTGTGGTGATCAACTCTAAACTGTAAAAAGGATGGAGTCACTGTTGAAGACTACATACATGACAAAAGGTTTATGAATCTAATTCACAACATCTATGATAATGAAGGGCCTGCTGCAAGCCATTCTAATCTTACTCCTATGACAAAATTATGGTACCAAATTATGGGGACCAATCTAAGGCCTAGAGAAAAGAGATTAGGATAACTGTCTCTTGATGATAAATATTTCATTTTATTCCTAGTCTCCAAAACTAAAATCAATCTACCTCAAACCATGTTTAATTATCTGAAAGAAGAGATTTTAACATCTCGTGAGGAATTATCCTTTCTCATTCCTTTTGGTAAGGTTCTTTCTATGATTCTTGTTCAGCAAGTAGCTGTTACCCATGTACAACAAGCTGGGTTGATTGACAAGCTTGTTACAGACTAGTGTTCAGTTTTGAATTATTCATAAACCATTATTAACCACTGAAGTCTATTTTTTTCTTCTATCTTTTGTTGATGATAAAAGGGGGAGAAATGTATTAAGTATTCTTATAAATTAATCTTGGAGTGGATATAATTATTCTATACAAGGGGAGCTTACAAACCTCACCTCTTAGACTTCACAAATAAGAATCAGGGGGAGCTTACAAACCTCACCTCTAAGACTGTTTGACACAGGGGGGGCTTACAAACCTCAGACCCTGAAAGTTATTGAGTAATTAATCTGCAACTGATTGTTTTAAAATACTTAAGATTGCCATCATAAAAAAAGAGGATATTGTTGAGACAAATTTGGTTCATACCATGCATCCTCTATGGTTTTGATGATAATAAAGTATTTGAAGAACAATTAGGATTTCTAACTAGCTGGTTCTTGTGTACAAAATTATATTTACTTGATGAAATAGGTTTTGTCACGGAAGAAGCTTTGGTTCGGTTCTGGCTGGGTACTTGTGAGAGTATATGATCATAAAAATATCATTAGTACATTTTAGAATCAGAAGTGTGCTAACCCTGTCTTTGAAATCGAGTAATGTCAACTTAAGCTTAGAAATCACGGGACTCGATAGTGGATGATATTATCTTCAAAAGATTGTGTTGTACTTGTTTCATCGAAGAGTTCTCCGGACAACCTTGTTTAGTGGATAATTCGGTGGCTACGAATTCCAACACTTGCTTTATTGGAAAAGAAGATATACTAGAAGACTTGATATGAATATAAATGTGTGGGATGCTTCAACGACTCTATTTCTTCAGCTATAAAAAGAGCAGAAAAATTGAAGATCAACCAAGAGAATAACACTGCAACTACAACTGGAATATACACGCATTTCGCACTATTCGTATTAGCTCAAGAGAAGTTAATCTTATAAGAGTTCTTAGTCTTGTATAGCTTAAGAATCTTTAGTGTTAATGCGTGTTGTATTATATTTGAACACCTCTGATTGTTAATCAAGTGTTGTTATAAGTTATTCCTTCTTTAAACAGTCAGTTTAGATAAAAGCCTCTTGCCTTGGGCTTGAGCATTGAATTCTTGGATTCGTGGAATCTCAACAGGAAGTCTTGGGCTGGAGGTCTAAGCAGGAAGTCTTATACTCGAGGAGTATAAACAAGGAAGTCTTGAATCTGAGGTGATTAAGCAGGAAAGTCTTAGGATCTGAGGATGTAAGCAGGGAAGTATTGATCAGATGCTGATTAAGCAAGGAAGTCTCAGGCTGCAGGTTTCAGCAAGGAAAATTCTTATACTTGAGTGTATAAGAAGTTATAATCTGTTTGATTATAGTAGAAATCTCTTGTGCTACAAGGGGACTGAATTACTCTCAGTTGGAGAGGAACCATGATAACTTTTGTGTGTTTTTTGCCTGTTTATTTACTTCTGTCATTCTATCCGCTGCACTAGTCAATCAGATTCTGAACTTCTATTTAGAATCTGAACTCTGTTCAGAAGTAGAAACGATTTGGCAAACACAATTCAACCCCCTTCTTGTGTTTTTTCTCATCTTCAACATCATGTGTTTTTGTGATCAAGTAAGGAAGCAACATGTTAAGCATAATATTCATCAGTCTGTGAGACATTTAGTCTCGCCTAGAGTAGTTTTGAGCTGAGTGATTCTTGCGCTGTTTAAGGATTTGTTTCCTTATTTATCTAATCAGTTTTTAACGATTTATGTGCTTTTCGGAATAGTGAAGATTTTGCAAAGATCATTACAGACAAGTCTAAAATTGAGGAATTCTGATATGATCAAGATTTAATCAATCAAATATTTTTAATAAACATAATAATAGATTGGTTTCTTGTGCTTTAAATATGTTTAACCTCCCTCAAAGATAAAAACCCTAATGGGGTTTTTTTATTAGGGTTTTTATGCTGGACCTTTTTGCTATTTAAGGAGGAGTTCTCCATTGTAAAGACCCAGACCTTCCACAATCAAGGTAGACATGCACTTTTATTTTGAGTCCTTTTGTTTTGTTTTGTAATACTCTCATCTTGATTCTAATTCCTATGTTAAAGGAATACAGTAGTTTGAGTTGTAATTTAGTTTCATCATTATAAACACATGTAATTGTTCAAACACTCGAGAGAGTGTTTGAGTGAAAGTGAAAAGAGTATCATATTCAGGGGGAGTCCTGAATAGAAATTCACGGATAGTATTAGAAAAATAGACTTTAAACTAGGAGAGTTCAAATTAGACCAATTTGCATTTCTGACTATTAAGAGTGAATTTTATTTCATTGGTTTAACGTCCTCTAGACATAGGCGACTTTACATCGAATTGAGTTACCAACTCATGTATTATTTTATTTACTGCATTTACTTTACTGATTACGTGTTACACTTGTCATACACATTATTACAACATTGTATCTGACATCTTATCATCCAAAAAACAACATTTCAAAATTCGATTTCTTTGATCTTTACCATCATATCATCAATGTATAGTGCCAAATAATTTCTTATTTGTTTTTATCAGTTATTAAGTGTTAATGCGTTGCACCAACGTTCTCAAAAACAAAGGAATTATCCTGTAGTAGTAGTTATAGATGTTTGTCATAAAAGTTGTTTTAATACGTCTACAAAATCTATATTAACTTTATTGTATCTAAAGTATGCATCCATAAAACTCAAAGTCTTGTATCCGGAAACTTCAACAATCAACCTATCTATGCTCGACAAGGGATAGGGATCATTTGTAACAAATTATCTATATATTTCAAAAACACATAAAATTCGAATGTAATTTTATTGATGTAATTATCATCAACTACCTAACTATCAATGGAAAATGCTACCAAACCCCCTTAATTACCCTTTCATTAAAATTAAATTACCTTATTAAAAAGCCCTTAAACGTCTTTTACTAAATGCAAATTCAGTCTCCAATTACAATGCCTCAATTTGCCACTTGGCTTGTGCTTTTAATAATCCATGATACATCCCATTAACCGGTTAATAAGACATCTCAATCAAATATCCTACACTTTGTTTCCCTCCTCCTCTTCAACCTTTCACTTCATTCATACTTCATTTCTCACTCTACACTGTCTTGCATCTTTGCTTCTGCGCCAAGGTAATGCTTCCCTTTGTTTTTGCTTTTAATCTTCCCCTCTTGTCTTGTACTCACCATGATTGTGTTAAAGCTGTGTTGGTTTTCATGGAACTTGTGAACCCTAACCCAACTTCGTTTATGTCCTTTGCATGCAAGTCTTGATGTTGTCCTTTGAACACAAGTAATTTTATTACCTACAATGCACATGTTTTTCATTTTTTGGTTTTCCTCGTCATTTTTGCTTGTGAACCACCTCCAGGTCTGCTTTGTGGCATATATTTTATGGCTTGCCTTCCTTTTTTCCTGGTTTAAGTTTGTTAACTCATTCTTTGACTAATATTACCAAGCTCATAATGTAAAGACCACCCATCTTTATTTTGTGACTTAATATGAACACAAAACTTTCTTGTGGCTTACCTTCCTTTTTTCCTGGTTTAAGTTTGTTAACTCATTCATTGAATATTATTTTGCAGCTCATAATTTCAAGACCACCCATCTTTATTTTGTGACTTAATATGAACACAACAGTTTTTTGTGGCTTGCCTTCATTTTTTCCTGGTTTTAGTTTGTTAACTCATTCATTGACTATTGTTTTGCAGCTCATAATGTCAAGACCACCCATCTTTATTGCTGATTTGAAACCTGAGCATAACATTTGGAAGCTTGTCATTCACGTCGTCGACCTATGGACAGTGACGGAACGCAACGACCAGTAACATGTTGAGGCAACTGTACAAGATGCAAAGGTCTTATTTATTATTATGGACTGCTGTCTTTTGTAATCATGCAAGTTTCATTAATGTTATTACTATTTTCATTAGGGTGCTCAAATACACGTTGTTACACGAAACCGAGAACTTGATCTTTGGAAGCAGACTTTACAGGAACATCAGACGTACATGATTTACAACGGAGAGCCTTTGACTTATGACCTAACATTGAAAGTGTGTGACAACAAGCTCAAGCTGTTTATAAATTCAAGCACTGCTATTACCGTAATGGATATCCCAGATATACCACCTAAGACTTTCAAATTCAAGGCATTTCCAGATTTCTTGAATGGTGTTTTTGATGTTGATCACTTATACGGTAATTTTTCATCTTTGCTCTGTCAGTACAAAGTTATGGCAATTTGATTTAATCACTTCACCTTCCGTTTTGTCGCGACAGATGTTATAGGCGTTGTTCAGCAAATTCAGAGGACTCAGGTCGGGGGGGCTGGAAAAAAACCTTGTGTCAACCTTACATTGTCCGATGAATGGTGACTAACATCAACATTCACTTACTGGATGCCATCATGTTTTGTATAATTTATTACATTAACAGTCGCGTGCCTAACATTTTCATATTTTTACAGTGGTGCTGAACTTGATGTTTGTAACACGGTGGTTTGAACTGACTTTTAAAATGTTGCGGTAAGCAAGAGTCGCCACCGACTTTTATTTTATCCAATAAAGAAAGGAATAAAAGAACAGGAAAGACCTTTTAAAAGATTTTGAGTTCGGGGGGTAAGTTATACAAAAGGAAGGTACGAGCACCTTTTGTAACCATGGTTATCCATGGGCTCTTAATTGCTTAGCTCACTTTACTTTGTTTGAAAAATAGTATAGTGTGTGATTAGAAAATATTTTCGTAAAGACTTTAACTTTGTAATGATCCTCGTATGGATTTATACAAAGTGTTTAGCTTTGAAAAATGTTTGCAAAGATGTGAGGTGTAAAGAGTGTTTTTTTTGAAAAGGGTGAGCAAGCATTTAAGAGTTACTACCCTAAGTTTGTAAGGTCTTTCTTGTTATTTCTTTTCTTTAGGGGTAAAACTGTCCTTACTATTAGTGAGTAAGTAGTCTTTACCTTGGATGTTAAAGGGACGAGTGTAGGGTCATCGTATGGTCATAGAAGGCAACTTGTAGGGGTATCTTAGTAATTTGAAGGGACAATCATCATTTTTCCGTAGGGTCATCGAGGGACAAGATCGTTTATTCGTAGGCAACTCGAAGGGACTATGATCTTTTATTCGAAGGGACTATGATCTTTTATTCGAAGGGACTTGATGATTTTTATTCGTAGGCAACCTTACTAAGATACCCCCACGTTCGAGGGACTTGACCAATTTAATCGAAAGGCAGCGAAGAGAGGTTACCCTAGAGGTGTAAGTGTGAAGAGTGTGTTGATTCAGTTATTTATCTTGAATTAGGATTATTCTATGTCAGGTTTTAAGTCTTGCCATGCAAACCTTAGTTACTAGCAGTTGAATATGTACAAAAATTAAAGTGCGGGAATTTAAACCTAAGCTATTACATCCCATGAGCAGTTACAATATTTAAAAAAATGCGAGGAAATGTAAATCTACGCTATTACATCCTGTGAACAGTTACAATATTTAAAAAAATGCAAGGAATTAAAGTTCTAAATTATTACATAAATAAACAGAAAAAGAAATAATGTTGATGTTTTTTTTTTGAAAAGAAAAGGATTTTAGGGTTAGTAAATAAAATATTTTTAAGGTTAATGGTAATAAAAAATTAAATAATTAAGTACAAATTAATCCTAAAGTCTAATTAATTTTAATTAAAACTAATTCTAAATTAATGTCCTTTTGTACCCTTTTTTGCAATGATTTTGAATAATAAAAATAATTAAAAGTCAAAACTTTAATTATTTACAAATTAATTAAGTTAATTAATAAAAATAAAAAAAAAGAATAAAAAAGTTGATTAACTAATTAAAAAAAAACTAAATTCTAATTTTTGTTAATTATATACAAATTAAGCTAATTAATTAAAAAAAACTTAAATGTCTAATTGATTTTAATTTTAAAAAAAAACTAAAGTCTGAATTAATTATTGTTAAGAAAAAAAAAGAAGAAAAAAAAAAAATTTGCCTGGCACTGTTCATCGTCTTCAACCTTTTTCTTGCGAATTCTGCTGCGAATTTTGCTGCGAATTCTGCTGCGAATTTTGCTACGAATTTCCTGCATTTTTGAAACACCATGAAAACACCAAATAAATTAATCAAAAGGCCATGGTTCGATTGGAAACAAGCCCCTGAATCCAATGGTGGCCTTATTTTTGTCTAAAAACGCATGTATAGTGGGATTCGAAGAACACCCTCTTTGTGCCCTAACAATGGCAAGTCTTGATTCCTGCACCAAAGCTTGTTAGTAGTTGATCAAAACCAATCTAAACATCATAATCAGTAATAATATAAACATGAACAACATTTATAATGCATGAAAGACGAGATTTAAAAAGTGGAGAATTCAAGAAATGGCCATGGCTTGATGTGCGCGTTTCACTTGCTTCTAACCTTCAAGAGTGATGGGGATTGGCTCCTGGGATTGTTTTTTAGACGATTTGGACGTGGAAAAATCGTGAAAACTGGCTATGAAGTGTTTTTATGATTTTTCTAGTTTTGCCTCCTTTTTTGAAAATATTTTTAGGTTGCTTCAAGTGATTTTTCGTGTGTTTCAGGTTTGGATATGGCCATGTATTTATAGGAGAGGAATTAGGTTGAAAAATTCCATGGGCTTGGATCAAAACTTGAATGATAATGAATGGTGTTTAAAACTTACCATTTTCTCCCATTTGGCCATCCAATCTTCCCTTAACAATCTTGCACGAAATTAAATCAGATAATATGCTCATAAACCTCAATATTTGATTCCCTAATCAACCACAAATCAAATCTCTTGATTTGATATATTTATTTTGATTTAAATTGAATTTAAAAGATTTAAATCCAATAAAATATGGAATAAATAATAAAAAATCAGAAAATGTGATCAAATGGTCGTGGACCATCTTAAAATGAAGTTTGGGTTGTCACAAAATGGGCCCTTTTGGCAAAAAGTGGAGTTTGGCCATTATTTGCTTTGTGCACCTCCTCAAAATTGTCCAACCTTGACAATGCATAACTTCCTCAATTTTTATCATTTGGATGAGTTCTTGGACTTTTTAGAAACCTCAAGATGTCCTCTAACCACTCCTTTTGGTCCCATGTCAATTTGATCTCCCATGTTCAAGTTATGAGCTTTTGAAAAATGTTGACTTTTGTTGACTTTCAAAATGACCTATAATGTCTTGGATCATATCTCCCGAATGAAGCATTTATGGACTTGGCTTGTGAGACACAAAGTTGTAGGGAATTAAATTTCCTTCAAGATGGGCTTTGGTTGAGGAATTTTTGATGAAGTATGTGGAAGTTATGCCTGGTCAAAGTATAGTTGACTTTTCCTATAAAAACCCTAATTTAGTAACTCCCGATTCTTGATGATTCTGAGGTTTCCTTGATGAATCATGATCAACCCTTGATCAAATAATGAATTTCACCCCATAATCTTGATGTTGACCAAAAATCTTGAGGTTTGACTTTGTGTTGACCACAGTTGACCTTTTGACCAAGTTAACTGACTTTGACTGTCTGAGCATCTGACTGACCAAACTTGTAAGGAAAGTCTTGAAACTTGTTATGAGGATTCTTTGAAGTGTATGGGCCACCATGAAGTCCTTTTGAAGCTTTAGAAGTCCAATCTACTTTGAGAAGTACACGACCCTAGTTGGATTTATTGCTTAGGAGGAGGCTTTGTCTGATGAAACTTTTGAGTACTCTTGAGCCACTGAAGATCTTATGAATCACTAGGAGACCTCTTGAGGCATATTGTCTTGAATGTGTGAGGGAAAATTTTGGGGTACAACAGCTGCCCCTTTTCAATCTTCTTAAACCTGAGGAGTAAGATTGGTATTCTTGCCGATCGGGATCTGAAGGTGGAAGAGGATTGAACAATAAGAACCCAAAAATTTGCACTCGCCGGTGCGCTCTGTTTGTTGATCGTATTGCTTGAATGGGCTTAAAAGATGCCATTCGAAGTGTATGACAAGATGGAGATGGGCTTATAGATGCCATCCAAAGTAACTGTTGATAGGAGTATCAGAATGAGTTCAGGTTTGACTGTATCTGAGGAATATACTAGAATGAGTTTGTGTCCAACTGTATCTAGCAGACGTGCTGGGAAATGCCAGAATGATTCTTATGCCTTGAATGTATCTGTATGATGTTCTAGAATGAGTCTACATCTTGACTGTATCTATAAGGAGATCAGAATGAGTCTTTGCCTGACTGTATCTGGGAGTCGTATTAGAATGAGTCTACGCCTGACCGTATCTGAAAAATTAGTATTAGAATGAGTCTTCGACCGACTGTATCTAAAGGATTAGTATTAGAATGAGTCTTCGACCGACTGTATCTAAAAGATGTACTGGAATAAGTGTCAGTATGAATCTGTGTCTTGATTGTATCTGAATTGTGTCTAGAAGATGTACTAGGGAATGTCAGAATGAATATACACCTTGATTGTATCTGAAGATGTATTGGAATGAGTATCAGAATGAAATCTATCTCTAGATCGTATCTGAACTGTATCTAGAAAATATACTGGAATAAGTATCAGAATTAGATCTTCGTCTCGATCATCTCTGAACCATTTTTTTTGAAAATCTTCTGGGATAAGTGTCAGAATTAAATCTCTGTTGATTATCTCTGAGTTGTTGAAGTATCAGAATTAAATCTTTAGGTTGATCATTTCTGAATTGTTGAAGTATCAGAATTAAAGTTGTCCTTGAATTAGTATCAGAATTAAATCGTTGTCTTGATTATCTCTGCACCGTATCTAGAAGATGATAATGTTTGTCTAATTGTGAACTCACCTGAAAAAGGCAAAGTTAGTTTTATGCAATGTCATGATATATATAATGCATTGCGTAATGATGCCCTTAAAATAAATGAGAATGTTATATGCGTTTTGTATGCATATGCTATGATGTATTGTAAATGATGTATGGGTATGAAATGTCGCTGAAGGTAGCGGTGGCTTTGAATAGTAAAGTCTGATTGGGGAAAATAAATCCCTGACTGTTGTTGGGAATGGAGAAAATAAATCTTCAGATCCTGTTTGGAATGACTCTACTGGGGATTCATACTTTCCGTTTGGGAATATTCCGCTGGGGATCTTTGACTTCCGCTTGGGGATAGAAGTATTCTGTCAGGAGAGTCGGTAGTCTGTGGTTCTTTTACTGTGGAAATTGATTGTATGCATTCTGACTGGGAATAAAAGAGATGGATAATTCTCCGATGCACTATCTGACCAGGTTTCAGACACGAGTGTCAACTCTTCTGGGGATAACATCCTTGAATAAATTCTGCTGGGGAATTGAATTCTGTATACTACATAGAGGGAATAACCTCCGATGGGGATTAGAATTTCATAGGTTGTGTTGAGGAAATTTCTGCTGTATGCTGGGGAAATGATCAACTTCTTTATCTGCTAGGGTATTTATGATCATGCCAAGCTGTCTATCAAAGATATGGAAGTGAATCGTTGGAAGATGCCCCGATTTCTGTCTGAGGGCATATTAATTATGTAGGGGAATATATCTCTGTTGGGGATGAGCTTGTGAAGATGGCTCAATCGAGATAATTCCACGGAGATTGCTCGGTGGGGACATTTCCATGAACTGGCTCTGTGGGGGTTCGTGGATATCTTGAACACTATCCCAACTCCTAGAATCCTTAGTAAATGTTATTCCTATTTTCATGTATATATATTTTTTGGTAAACATCAATCATATTCAAGTGCATATGTTCATTCAAAGCAACAATTGGACGTTTACGCAAACCAAATAGGGAAAATAAAAGAAATTTTTGTATTTGAAAATCGACTTATATTGATTTTGAAATTGGCCTATAAACAGGCAGTTTTGTACAAGGAGACAGAAATCCTAGTAAGAGGAAATTGTCGTAAAAAATTGAAAAGGTACAGAGTGATAAACAAAGAAAAACAGCTATGTGGAAATGATCTCGTTGAGTTTCAACTCTGCTATTGCCACTATATCTTCAAGCATCTCATCCCTTGCTGTCGGAAGGAAAATGACTGGATTGATCTGCACCATTCGAACTTGATAAAACTAGGCTGGAAGCAGATAAGTGATCCAACGGGACATAGTCGTACGCTTTAATCCCTAACTTTTACCTGGACCGCCTTTTCAGGTTTTCAGTCCACCGGGATACCCTTTTTTGCCCAAGCCGCCTTTTCAGGTTTTCGACTTGTCGGGTGTACAGTTCTTTTGTATATAGATCCCTAATTTTTGCCTAGGCCAGTCAACCTAGCGGGTCTCTTTTTATGCGTAGTATCTTTTGACTATGTCCGCGTTCACGGGGTGTGGGAAATCTTCACCGTCCATAGTAGTAAGCATCATAGCACCGCCAGAAAATATTTTCTTGATTACGAATGGACCTTCATATGTGGGGGTCCATTTGCCCCTGGGATCACCCTGTGGTAGTATGATACGCTTTATTACCAAATCACCGGCCTGGTACAATTGGTGCTTGACTTTCTTGTTAAAGGCCTTGATCATACGCTTCTGATACATCTGGCCATGACAGACAGCCGCAAGCCTCTTCTCATCAATCAAATTTATCTGATCAAGTCGAGTCTGAACCCATTCATCTTCGTCTAAGCCTGCATCTTGCATAATCCTTAGGGAAGGGATCTGAACTTCAACAGGTAAAACTGCCTCCATACCATAGACTAAAGAGAAAGGGGTTGCCCCTGTTGAGGTACGTACTGAGGTGCGATAACCATGAAGAGCAAATGGTAACATCTCATGCCAATCTTTATATGTCACCGTCATCTTTTACAAGATCTTCTTAATATTCTTGTTGGCAGCTTCCACTGCGCCATTCATCTTTGGTCGATATGGAGAAGAATTGTGATGCTTAATCTTGAACTGCATGCAGAGTTCAGTGATCATAGTATTGTTCAGATTAGTACCATTGTCTGTGATAATCCTTTCAGGGATGCCATACCGACAAATAAGGTTATGTTTGATGAACCGAGCTACAACATTCTTGGTAACAGATGCGAACGAGGCTGCTTCCACCCACTTCGTAAAGTAATCGATAGCAACAAGGATGAAACGATGTCCATTGGAAGCGGTAGGTTTAATCTCTCCAATCATATCAATGCCCCACATTGCAAAAGGCCAAGGAGCAGTTAGAACATTCAACGGAACCGGTGGTACATGTACTTTGTCAGCATAGATCTGGCACTTATGACAAGTTTTGGAGTGATGATGGCAATCAGTTTCCATGGTAGACCAGTAGTAACCTGCTCTCAAAATCTTCTTAGCCATTGTATGCCCACTGGAGTGAGTGCCAAAAATTCCGTCATGCATCTCTTCCATAATCTTTTCTGCTTCCTTCTTGTCTACACAGCGAAGCAAGGTTGAATCGTGGTTGCGTTTGTATAAACTTCCGTTACTCAGAAAGAACTTAGCAGAGAACCTCCTTAGAAACTTCCTGTCATTGGTAGATGCTCCTTCAGGATATTCCTGAGTTTCAAGATATCTTTTCACTTCGTGGAACCAAGGCTTCTCTTCTACCCCATCAGTATCAACTTTATAACAGTATGCCGACTCACCTAGTCTGTCAATAGTAATCTTAGGAGCCTCGTTGTCCCATCTGACTTTGAACATAGATGACATGGTGGCTAATGCGTCCGCCAACTGATTCTCTTCTCGTGGAATATACTCAAAAGTGATTTCTTCGAAGTATGGAATCAAAGTCAACACATGTTCTCGGTAAGGAATGAGATTTGGATGCTTCGTGTCCCATTCTCCTTTAATTTGACTGATCACTAGGGCTGAGTCCCCATATACATTCAAGAATTTGATCCTCATATCAATGGCAGCTTTGATTCCCATGATGCATGCTTCATATTCAGCCATATTGTTGGTACAGTGAAAGCAAAGTCTAGCAGTAAACGGCGTATAGCAACCTTTAGGAGAGATAATTACAGCACCAATACCATTGCCGAGTGCGTTAGAAGCTCCATCAAAAACCATAGTCCATCGGGATCCTAGTTCAGGTCCTTCATATGGTCCAGGTTCTTCATAATCAGTAACAAGCATAATATTCTCATCTGGGAACTCAAAATTCATAGACTGATAGTCATCCACTGCTTGATAAGCCAAATGATCAGCTAGTACACTTCCTTTGATTGCTTTCTGCGTAGTGTACTGGATGTCGTATTCTGTCAAGACCATCTGCCATCTTGCTATTCGTCCGGAGAGAGCAGGTTTCTCAAATATGTATTTGATAGGATCCATCTTAGAGATCAATAAAGTGGTATGGGTCAACATATACTGTCTTAGTCGGCGAGCAGCCCATGCCAAAGCGCAACAAGTTTTCTCAAGCAGTGAATATCTTGTTTCACAGTCGGTAAACTTTTTGCTAAGGTAGTATATTGCATGCTCTTTTCGACCAGACTCGTCATGTTGCCCCAACACACACCCCATTGAATTCTCTAGCACTGTTAAGTACATAATTAAAGGTCTTCCTTCAACTGGTGGCATCAGAACCGGAGGCTCTTGGAGATACTCCTTGATCTTATCAAAAGCTATCTGACATTCGTCATTCCACTTCACTACTTGATCTTTTCTTCTTGCTCTAATAGTCTAGCAAGCTCTCCAGGCACTTCACAATCTTCCTCACCTTCGTCCTCGGCTTGGTAGATCGGATTTTCGAAGTCATAATTGACAATAGCAGAACCGTTATCAATGGGATCCAGAGTGGATGTGGATCTGCAATTTATCGCGTGGGTGTGTGTAAGAACACATAGCTATTTTGATGAATATAAAGTAAAAGAAAAGACAAAGAACACACAATTTGAATGCAAAACGTCCATTGATTTATTGAATGAAAATATGCGATGAAATGACAACCCTAACAAATTGGCCATTGTGCCCCGGGCAAGGCACAAGGCTTAAAAGTTTTATTGTTCAAATTAACAAAACCAAACTTCAAAAATAAGAAAAACAGAAAATATCATTTACTCCTGACTAAAGGAGATAGGAATAATGTCTTCAGTCTTCCAATTGTTGAGCCCACTGCCAAGGGTAGGAAAGATCCAACTGTCTAGATCACAGTCACTGTCAGCATCCTCCACAGCATTGACCGATCTTTATGAACTCCTTTGCTGGTAATGCGAATAGCACGAGCACGACGTACAACCCTCTGAGCCTTTGAAGTGAAGCCCAAACCAAATTTGTCAGGCTTGTAAGGGATGTCAGGAAGCTGACCCCAAATGGTACAACCACCTTCTTCAACCACAGCTCTAGCATCCTTTAGGGAAACCATTGTAGGAGGAACTCTAGTAACCTTGGGAACAGTAGGAACTGGTTTAGCAATAGGAGCAGTCTGAGTAGCCAATTTAAATGCTTGACAAGGAGTCTCGAGGAATTCGCCATCCATCTCAACATACTTGAAAGTATTCAAATGACTAACCATATACTCTTCTTCACCATAGACGGTGACAATCTTGCCTTTCACGGGATACTTCAGCTTCTGATGTAAGGTAGAAGTCACAGCGCCGGCCCCATGTATCCAAGGGCGCCCAAGCAGACAGGAGTAGGCAGGACGAATGTCCATTACATAGAAAGTAGAAACAAAGACTTGAGAACCCACTCTGATTGGAAGATCAACCTTTCCATGCACTAATCTCTTTGAACCATCAAAAGCTCTCACCACAACATCACTGGGTCTCAGCACAACCCCTTCACAGTCAAGCTTGTCTAGAGCAATCTTCGGCAATACATTCAATGAGGAACCCGTGTCCACTAGTACATGAGATAGAGTAGTGCCCCTACACGCAATGGAGACATGCAGGGCCTTATTGTGGTTCCTTCCTGCAGGAGTTAGATCAGCGTCAGAAAATCCTAGACCATTATCAGTTGTCAGGCTAGCGACACAATTTTCAAACTGGTCGACAGAGATTTCCTGCGGCACATGCGCAGATTTCAAAAACTTCACCAAAGCCTTAGCATGGGCCTCGGAGCACAACAACAGAGATAGCATAGAGATCTTGGAGGGGGTGTGCCCCAACTGTTCAACAACATTGTAATCACTCTTACGGATAATTTTTAGCACTTCCTCCATTTCTTTGGAGGGATCTTCGATAATAGTTTCACCCGGGGGTCTTCGTTTGGGCAGGCTCAACCACCGGTTCTTTGTCTCGAGTCTCAGTAATTGATTTGGAGGCAGAGATACGAATTGGAGTAGTAACAGTCTTCGGAGAGATTTCTGGGGAGAAAACTCTTCCACTTCGGGTAACCTTACTAGTCCCAACGATATTATCAACATCAGGATTAATAACTTCAGTAGTCTCATCAGTCAAAGGCTCTTGCTTGACACCATGAATGTAAACATCTGCCCCATACTTCCAAGGGATAGCCTTGCTAGAGGAATATGGAAATGGGCCGGGCGTAGTAATAATCAGGGGAGCCACTATAGGCTCGGCAGTAATCTTCACAGGAACCTTAGAGGTGATCCTCACAGGAGTTTTGGAATTAGTAACCACAGATACGTCCTCAAACTTTATACCTCGGGACAAATTTTCACATAAGATCTCCATAGAAGGAATCTTCTCAAACAGTATAGTACGGTCGTCCATCAATTGCTGAATGCCTTCTTTCAGCTTCACACAACCATTGGATTGAGATGCACAATAATGACAGTTTTCAACGCAGCCCGGAAATAAATCGGCTTGCAGTAACTTCTTCTTAACAATTGATAGAGGAATAGTCAAGTCAACCACAGTAGCAGCATAAGAACCATCATCAATAGCACTAACGGTGTCGTCATGATTTGGCATAGGAGCGGTGATCACATTAGGAGTCTCAGGGGGATCAAACTCAATCTCCTTAGCATCAATCATGTCTTGAATCTTATTCTTCAGCGCCTAACAACTATTCGTATCATGTCCAGGACTATTAGAATGGTATGCACACCTTGCATCGGGATTATAGCTAGGAGCGGAGGTATTAGGATTCCTAGGAGGATCCCTCAAAGTAACCAACTCTGCCTTCAACATAAGCTGCAGCGCCTGAGCCAATGACATGTTGATCTTTGTAAACTGTCTCCTGGGTGTATCCTGCTTACGCTGACTAACTTTTTGTTGTTGTGGCGCCGGTGCAGAGATCAGAACTGCCCCAACAGATTGGTTGCGACTTTTCTGGCCGTGTACAGCATTAGATTCCTTCTTCCCATTATGTGGCTTCTTTGTAGTGTTTGCAGATGTGGCCACTTGTATTTTACCACTTCGAAATCCATTTTCCACACGTTCTCCTGTCAATATTAGCTCGGTGAAACCGGATGACGAGCTTCCAAGTAGATGACTATAGAAAGGACCGGTTAATGTGCTCATGAACATGTCAATCAACTCTCTGTCAGCCAAAGGGGGTTAAACTCTGCTTGCGAGATCTCTCCACTTCTGTGCATACTCTTTAAAGCTTTCCTCAGAACCCATTGACATACTCTGCAGTTGCATTCGGGTTGGTGCCAGATCAGAATTATACTGGTATCGTTTGTAGAAAGCTGCAGCCAAATCTTCCCATGTACGAATGTTGGTACTTTCCAGTTGATAGTACCATTCCAGCTGTGCTCCAGACAAACTCTCTTGAAAGAAATGTACCCACAATTTCTTGTCAGCAGTGTGTGGTTGAATCTTTCGGACATATGATCTCAAATGCAGCTTCGGACAAGAAACACCATCATACTTAGCAAAAGTGGGAATTGTGAACTTATGGGGAATGACAACCTCTGAGACTAGACCCAGATCCTCAAAATTCAAGCCAGGCACTTTATTGATTTCCATAGCTTTCAGACGTTCTTCTAATAGCTTATAGTTCTCATCAGCAGGAGGGTATTGTTCAGCCAAATAATCTTCTTCCTCTTCATCAGAATATTTGTCAGAACCATAGTTGCTTTCTTCCTTAGTTTTAACACTTTTACCATCTTCATCCTGTTCATCATCTTGATCTACTGGAATCCCAATTTCCTTCACCTGTTTAGCCGGACCTCTGAGTCTCCTCCCCAGGTTGATGATGCCAGTTGATTTTCTTGCTTTCTTCTTCTTGGTCAGAAGTGCTTTCAGTTCTTCTTGCCCCTTGGACAAGTTCAGGATCAGCTCTTGGAACTGGGCGTTCTGGGCCTGGAGATCTTTGACGGTTTGCTCGAGAGCCATTTCTTCTGAAATAAACAACGAGAAGATGAGAGACCTGTCTTAGAAACCTGCTATGCAATGATTATGAGATGTAGATGCATATGCAATGATTTCAAGGACTTTAGAGTTTATCTTTGCAAACAGAAACAAAAGGGAAACTTTTATTAGTAAACTCGAAATTCAAACTTTTTTTTTTATATGCCTCTTGGGCTACAATGAAAGGAAATTTCAAAAAGCAAATTTAAAAACGCCTAAGGCCTCAAGTCTCCCACGGGCGCTTCCTCTTTGTGCCGATGTAAGCATTGATGCTCCGCTCCTCATGAAGTAATTTCGTCAACTCCAACACCTTCTTCTCACTAGCATAGAACTGAGTCTCAAAGGTGTCTCTTTCTTCTTTCATCTGAACCCAGGATTTCTGCAGCTCTTCAAGGTCGGTAGGCATGTCTGGATGGAGAATGACTTAAGGAACATCTCCCTCAAACTCAGGGTCAACAATCACTGGTCTGACAGCTGGATATGGCATAATGAGATCTCGAGCACGAGTGCGTACCCATCTGAGGTAAGGCTCCAAAGGAATAGAGTTCTTCTGTCCCAAGGTTCTGCTTTCAATCTTATACACATTATTCCATGCGCGTATAAACCTTTGACGGTAACCTTGAGGATCATCTTCATAATCGAACACAATACCCTGAATAAGCATGTCATGAGGACCATTCCTTCGAGCATAACCAAACTGGCGCAAGGCTAGTGAAGGATTATAGGTTATGCCCCCCCTAATGCCAAGGAGTGGCACATTAGGGAATTCCCCACAATGATCAATAAGAGTGAAGTCTTCAAGAGATCGGGCACACCAATAGATATCTGAATGGGAGAGTGACATTATCCTTTAAGACCACTGCAACCTTTGTTCATTCTTCAATACTGACCGGGGAAGGTGTGAAATAAACCACCTGGATAGTAAGGGTATGCAGCACATGAGAGTCCCTCGCTCCTTGATAGTACGAGTGTGAAGCGAATACAGAATATCTCCGAGCAAGGTAGGTACCGGATTATGAGTCAGAAATATTTTGATAGCGTGCACGTCTATGAATTGGTCTGGATTAGGGAACAACACCAACCCATAGATCAACAAAGCCAATACCTCTTCAAAAGCGTGGTAACTCATAGCTCTTAGGAACAATTGAGCCTTCTCAATCAGGAACTTAGCAAGAAACCCCTTGACTCCACTCTTTGTTTCCCAATTAGATACAATGTCTGACCTCTTCAGATGTAAAGCAGCTGCAATGACTTCAGGCTTTGGAACATTTTCTAGACCGGTAAATGGCATCTGATCGAGGATAGGTATTCCAAGTAACTTAGAGAACTCCTCCATCGTGGGCACCAATTGGTAATCCGGGAAGGTGAAACAGTGGTGCTTAGGATCGAAGAATTGGAATAGGACTCTCATCATGTCTTCTTCAAAACCTGAGGTAACTAAGTCGAGTAGAAAACCATGCCTTTTGGTGAATCGAGAACCCTCGGGAACTTTTGAGACCAATTCTTTAAGCTGGGAAGGAACCCTTACAAAGTTGATTCGGATGAAATTTCTAGGAACGGAAGCCATGACCTGCAATCATGAATAAAGATAAATTCCTTGGTCCTTGAAATGGTTAGTGAAAATGATATGTTATGATGTTATGATGTCATGATGTCATGTACATGTTAATAATAAACAAGTAGCACCCACAAACAAGTTATACAAGAGCCTTAGGTTTAAAGGCTTGTATGAAGTCCAAAGGTAAGTACCCTTCCCCACTGAGGTTTAGTTGGCTCAACCTGTCCTAGAATAGCAACCGGGTTCTAAAGGACTCATATCACGGATCTTTCTCAAAGGCTTTATTTTAGTGCGACACTCGAGTGGCCGACCAAAACATCCCGAAAGTCTGATCTCAATGAGTGTAGTCTCGAGTATCAACCAACTTTGGAACATGCCAAACCGGCTATCTCACTACCTTCTAATGGCCAAGGATGAGTTAACTAGGGTTCTAAAGACTGTGACCATCATATCAACCATATCGATACATGCCGTACAGTCTCCATGATCTATTGTCACTTACCTAAGGAATCACTAGGTCCGGGTGTAGGACCTTTCACACAAGTAACCCCAAAACAAAACCCATTGAAAATAAAGCACATAACTCAAACAACCTTAAGCAATTGGTAAAGTGATCTAGCTCTAAGGTAACCCCTCTTTAGTTTGGTCCCCAGCAGAGTCACCAGTTCTGTAACACGGTGGTTTGAACTGACTTTTAAAATGTTGCGGTAAGCAAGAGTCGCCACCGACTTTTATTTTATCCAATAAAGAAAGGAATAAAAGAACAGGAAATGCCTTTTAAAAGATTTTGAGTTCGGGGGGTAAGTTATACAAAAGGAAGGTACGAGCACCTTTTGTATCCATGGTTATCCATGGGCTCTTAATTGCTTAGCTCACTTTACTTTGTTTGAAAAATAGTATAGTGTGTGATTAGAAAATATTTTCGTAAAGACTTTAACTTTGTAATGATCCTCGTATGGATTTATACAAAGTGTTTAGCTTTGAAAAATGTTTGCAAAGATGTGAGGTGTAAAGAGTGTTTTTTTTGAAAAGGGTGAGCAAGCATTTAAGAGTTACTACCCTAAGTTTGTAAGGTCTTTCTTGTTATTTCTTTTCTTTAGGGGTAAAACTGTCCTTACTATTAGTGAGTAAGTAGTCTTTACCTTGGATGTTAAAGGGACGAGTGTAGGGTCATCGTATGGTCATAGAAGGCAACTTGTAGGGGTATCTTAGTAATTTGAAGGGACAATCATCATTTTTCTGTAGGGTCATCGAGGGACAAGATCGTTTATTCGTAGGCAACTCGAAGGGACTATGATCTTTTATTCGAATGGACTATGATCTTTTATTCGAAGGGACTTGATGATTTTTATTCGTAGGCAACCTTACTAAGATACCCCCACGTTCGAGGGACTTGACCAATTTAATCGAAAGGCAGCGAAGAGAGGTTACCCTAGAGGTGTAAGTGTGAAGAGTGTGTTGATTCAGTTATTTATCTTGAACTAGGATTATTCTATGTCAGGTTTTAAGTCTTGCCATGCAAACCTTAGTTACTAGCAGTTGAATATGTACAAAAATTAAAGTGCGGGAATTTAAACCTAAGCTATTACATCCCATGAGCAGTTACAATATTTAAAAAAATGCGAGGAAATGTAAATCTACGCTATTACATCCTGTGAACAGTTACAATATTTAAAAAAATGCAAGGAATTAAAGTTCTAAATTATTACATAAATAAACAGAAAAAGAAATAATGTTGATGTTTTTTTTTTGAAAAGAAAAGGATTTTAGGGTTAGTAAATAAAATATTTTTAAGGTTAATGGTAATAAAAAATTAAATAATTAAGTACAAATTAATCCTAAAGTCTAATTAATTTTAATTAAAACTAATTCTAAATTAATGTCCTTTTGTACCCTTTTTTGCAATGATTTTGAATAATAAAAATAATTAAAAGTCAAAACTTTAATTATTTACAAATTAATTAAGTTAATTAATAAAAATAAAAAAAAGAATAAAAAAGTTGATTAACTAATTAAAAAAAAACTAAATTCTAATTTTTGTTAATTATATACAAATTAAGCTAATTAATTAAAAAAAACTTAAATGTCTAATTGATTTTAATTTAAAAAAAAAACTAAAGTCTGAATTAATTATTGTTAAGAAAAAAAAAGAAGAAAAAAAAAAAATTCGCGTGGCACTGTTCAGCGTCTTCAACCTTTTTCTTGCGAATTCTGCTGCGAATTCTGCTGCGAATTTTGCTACGAATTTCCTGCATTTTTGAAACACCATGAAAACACCAAATAAATTAATCAAAAGGCCATGGTTCGATTGGAAACAAGCCCCTGAATCCAATGGTGGCCTTATTTTTGTCTAAAAACGCATGTATAGTGGGATTCGAAGAACACCCTCTTTGTGCCCTAACAATGGCAAGTCTTGATTCCTGCACCAAAGCTTGTTAGTAGTTGATCAAAACCAATCTAAACATCATAATCAGTAATAATATAAACATGAACAACATTTATAATGCATGAAAGACGAGATTTAAAAAGTGGAGAATTCAAGAAATGGCCATGGCTTGATGTGCGCGTTTCACTTGCTTCTAACCTTCAAGAGTGATGGGGATTGGCTCCTGGGATTGTTTTTGAGACGATTTGGACGTGGAAAAATCGTGAAAACTGGCTATGAAGTGTTTTTATGATTTTTCTAGTTTTGCCTCCTTTTTTGAAAATATTTTTAGGTTGCTTCAAGTGATTTTTCGTGTGTTTCAGGTTTGGATATGGCCATGTATTTATAGGAGAAGAATTAGGTTGAAAAATTCCATGGGCTTGGATCAAAACTTGAATGATAATGAATGGTGTTTAAAACTTACCATTTTCTCCCATTTGGCCATCCAATCTTCCCTTAACAATCTTGCACGAAATTAAATCAGATAATATGCTCATAAACCTCAATATTTGATTCCCTAATCAACCACAAATCAAATCTCTTGATTTGATATATTTATTTTGATTTAAATTGAATTTAAAAGATTTAAATCAAATAAAATATGGAATAAATAATAAAAAATCAGAAAATGTGATCAAATGGTCGTGGACCATCTTAAAATGAAGTTTGGGTTGTCACAAAATGGGCCCTTTTGGCAAAAAGTGGAGTTTGGCCATTATTTGCTTTGTGCACCTCCTCAAAATTGTCCAACCTTGACAATGCATAACTTCCTCAATTTTTATCATTTGGATGAGTTCTTGGACTTTTTAGAAACCTCAAGATGTCCTCTAATCACTCCTTTTGGTCCCATGTCAATTTGATCTCCCATGTTCAAGTTATGAGCTTTTGAAAAATGTTGACTTTTGTTGACTTTCAAAATGACCTATAATGTCTTGGATCATATCTCCCGAATGAAGCATTTCTGGACTTGGCTTGTGAGACACAAAGTTGTAGGGAATTAAATTTCCTTCAAGATGGGCTTTGGTTGAGGAATTTTTTATGAAGTATGTGGAAGTTATGCCTGGTCAAAGTATAGTTGACTTTTCCTATAAAAACCCTAATTTAGTAACTCCCGATTCTTGATGATTCTGAGGTTTCCTTGATGAATCATGATCAACCCTTGATCAAATAATGAATTTAACCCCATAATCTTAATGTTGACCAAAAATCTTGAGGTTTGACTTTGTGTTGACCACAGTTGACCTTTTGACCAAGTTAACTGACTTTGACTGTCTGAGCATCTGACTGACCAAACTTGTAAGGAAAGTCTTGAACTTGTTATGAGGATTCTTTGAAGTGTATGGGCCACCATGAAGTCCTTTTGAAGCTTTAGAAGTCCAATCTACTTTGAGAAGTACACGACCCTAGTTGGATTTATTGCTTAGGAGGAGGCTTTGTCTGATGAAACTTTTGAGTACTCTTAAGCCACTGAAGATCTTATGAATCACTAGGAGACCTCTTGAGGCATACTGTCTTGAATGTGTGAGGGCAAATTTTGGGGTACAACAATGTTACCCTTTGGGAGACTTTCGCAAACCAGTTTATGAATTTTGGATCAGACGACGATACAATGATTGTTATACTAACTTATGCTATGTGTCGTCAAAGTTCATGTATAATGTTCATTGTTACATATGTTCATTATTTAGCACTATGAAACCTTATTTGTCACTTCACCATGTTTTAAATACATCCTTGCAGCCACTGGGAAGCTCAACCTGTCTAATGCTTGGAACGGATCTAAGTTACTTATCAACTATGACCACCCCCAAGTTAATGATTTTAAGTCCAAGTATGTTTTCACATTTTGCACTCTGTAATGCATTCATTCCCACCTTTTTCTGTTGTACTAATCAGGGATGTATGGTGCCATTTTTTTCTAACAAGGTTTGAAGTTAGTCAACCAAGTCAAACCAGTTCTCAAGCTTTGTCACTAAATTCTGGTTCGCAATCGGCTTTTGAAGACAGATCTTTCTCTTTTGTCAAGGACGTCATTACTATTGGAGACATGTTGTGCCTAAAGGATGTTAGTTACTTTTTATTTAAACACAAATGTTCCCTTTTAATTACTTGCATCCTTTTTTAATTCTGAAAGTTCTATTTTGTAGGAAACCTTCTGCAATACGTTTGGTACTACAAAAAGGTTCAACCGAAATCGTTTGTCCTGGTATTATGAGATTTGTCCAACATGTAACAAAACTAACAAATCACCAGGCAATGTCTTCGATTGCAACTGCTGTGACACTAAGTCTCCCCCGATAACCAAGTAAGAATTACTTTCTGTTAGAGTGATGCACATATTCAGTTCAGTACTATGATTACCAATGCATTTTGGATCTAATACAATTGTCTTTTTCATAGGTATAAAATTGTGATTGAGGTGGAGCATGAAAACAAGGTCGGAAACTTTGTGTTCTGGGATAAGGAATGCATACCTATTGTTGGCATGCCTGCTCATGATTTACGGGAAATTATGAAACGGGTAATTCTCTTTCCATATCCACGTTGTGAAATGCCTATGCATACATTCACTGATGCCCAATACTTATATGTATATATAATGTCATACATAAATCTGCACATTTGCCAACATATTCATTCCATATTACTCACTAATCAATGCCATTCTTTTAGACGAATGAAGATCACCCAAAGATCTACCCAGCACATCTTGACAACCTCTTAGATAAGCCGTTCGCTTTTTATGTCAAGTACCAACCCTACTATGGTCCGACATCTGTCGTCAGGCTCACTGAAGATACTCATGTCATCGAAATGTTAAGAGATACGGTTTCTGCAATAATGGTATATTTATAAACATTCCTACATAATGTTTACTTTCATTTATAAACTCTATCACTTTTATGTTTTTTCTTTTTGTACATGGTAATACTATTTCTTCGTATATAGAATGAAGCCGAATTTCCGAATGAAACTCGGGATACCAAGGGAAAATCAATAGTTGCAACACAACACAAACAAACCAATGCGGTATTGCCTCACTCCACTAATCCGTCTGTGCGTAGTTCATCATTTATTTTGATGCATTTGTTATACATGTCTACCTAATTATACCAATTGAATTGCAAAATTCAGAATGCTGTATCTGCTGCCCAGAACTGGAGCCGTGACAGTAGCTACAACAATACCATGTCTAACCGGTTGTCTCTAGCTGATACCAAGGGAAAAGCAATTGCTGAAACACAAGACATACTGATCAATGCGGTCTTGCCTCAGACCACTAATCCATCTGTATGTATTTCATCTTAAATATTGATAGAAATTTTTGTTATAAATGTCTACCTAATTGTACCAATTGCCTTGTAAAATTTAGAATGTTGTATCTGCTGCTCAGAACTGGAGCCCTGATAGTAGCTTCAACAATACCCCGTCTAAGCGGTTTTCTCCAACTGATTCAAATGACGAGCTAGCCTCTTCGGAATTCTTGACCCCCAAGCTTTCAGCAACAAAGACAACCAGAACCAAGAGTGCCAGGCATTCCAAGGCGAAATGAAGAAATCAAACTTACCCAACAAGACATGGGACTTTGTTTCTTTGGCTATCCTGTTATCTTTTGAAACGATGGATTAATTCAATCTTTTTGTATCCCGAATCTTTTTGTATCCCGAATCTTTTTGTTGCTTGGATATAAGCTTAATTTATGCAATTCCTGCTACTGAACTATGGAGCTATAAAACTTGGAATCATAATATTAATCTATTTCTTCCACTATGGAACTTGCAATGTTATTTTGTCAAGTTGTTCTACTTCAATTTTCAATATCTGCATAAATTGCAGTACCAAAACTGCTGCAATAATATCTCATACACCTTTGTACAATATTATAACTACACTTCTACTACAAATATATATCACAATACTCATTTCATATGACTATTCATCTGGAGATTTCACACGACTATACTACTACATGTTTCACAGGATTTCATCCCTATACGTACAAGAATATTCTATTTCTATCAAACACAAATTTGGAAAAACTTGTTATCAAATATATTATTCCTAACCACGTTGATGTAAAACAATAATATGATCTCAAATAGTCAAGTTACATTGTAACCAATAGTCCATATTACTTAAATCAACCTTTTTAGGCACTTCCACTATAATTTTTCATTATCATCATTGGTTTTTGTGTTTTTATCTCTGTTGCACATCAATTCAGCCCCATGCTGCAAGCTACCTGCTACTATGACTTTTGGCTTTCACTGTCATTGAATACCGTGATTTAAAAAGTGTAGGCAGAGTAGCTAATATAATATTAGACTTAAAAGCAGAATCTCAAAAACTATTACATTACATCCACAACTTTGTCTCAAGTAGTACAATTATAGTACCCTTTTTTGTGTAATATGAATGTAGGCAGTGTAACACCCCAAATTTCGTAAGAATATTTATTTAAATATTATATTCGTGAATTTTGGTGAATTTTGGTGATTTTGGTGGATGTCGGTGATTTTGAGAAGTTTTGGTTATTTAATTAAATAATAGTATATATTACGGAATGTATTGTATTATTATTTATTTTAAATAATGTTGGAGGAATTAAGGGTAAATTGGACATTTGAGGAGAATTAGTGAGGGCATTATGGAGAAAGCCCAATTTTGAGGCCCAAGGGTTAGTGAGAATATAAAAGAAGGATTCTGAGAATAGGGTTCACTTTTTGGGAAAAAGGGAAAAAGGCGAGGAGTGCGAGACGGTTTCCAAAGACTCAGAGAGAAAGCTTCGAATCGACAATCCAAGGTATGAGGAGTATTACCTTTCATTGTTTTCAATATAGGGATTCGATGTGTTTAAGGCTGATTTTTGGGGTTTTGAGGGTTTATAGGTTTTGAGGTAAACTGATGACTTTGAGGGCATTCTGTGAGAACAAATGATAAGAGTCGAATTTAATCGGTAAAATAGACCTTTGGGGAAGATTTCCCCGTTGTTTTAGATTTATCCCCGTGGTGAAGGAATTATGGAGTTTATATGAAGCTTGAGAGTTTTAAAGGTTTAGGGGATTTAGGTTTCCCTTAGGGTCACGAATCGACCTAACAGACGTATGTTTTAGGCCTTTAAATCCTGTGATATATTAGAACGGTTATAGGGATGTTTTTGGGTCGATTGGGACTGTAATCGCAGGTACCTTGGAGGTTTGGAAGCTACTGATGCGTAGCAGCGATTTGCTATAATCGCAGGTTCGCTAGGCGAACCATTGCTTCACTAGGCGAATGTTCGCCATCGTTCGCTAAGCGAACAGTGCAGCGAATGCGCGATAACAGGAGTGTAATGCAGAGGTGTTTCTGAAGGGGCTTTAGGGATTCGCTAGAAGTCTCGCCCAGCAAACTCCCCAGCGAATGGCTTTGCTAGGAGAATGTGGGGGCGAGCATGACAGGTGTTTGGGTTTCTGGTGTTGAGTGTGAGATCTGTGAGGTTCGCTGGCCGCTTCGCTAGGCGAAGGCCACAGCGAACAGGTTCGCTAGGCGAATCCTGGAGCGAACGTCTGCTGTTTCGCGAGATCTCGTTTTTGTGGCTGTGCTGTTCTGGTGTTTGATGCTGTGATATTTATGATGTTTTACCATGATGTTAGTGACGTTAATGATGATTATGACGTGATGATTTCGTGATGTTTTGACGAGTACTTGATGAGATGAATTTCATGAGAATATTGATGATTATGAACTGTGTATATTTGACGTATGATGATTACTTGACGATAGGAATTACTATGACGTATATTGATGACCAGGAGTTATTTATGTATGGTGTATGATGATAAGACGATGGTGCATGATGTTTTAATGAATAAATGACGACATGACGAACATGATGTTTTGATGAATGATGATGCACATAATGATGTTTTGATGATGATGAGTATTGGCGTTTGTGTATCATGCATTCATATGCATACTCTGTGACGACGCTTCATTCCCATTGTGTAGATATGAGGTAATTATGACGTGCTCTGGTTCTGATTACGGGATTGATCCTATTGATGGGGATCTTTAGAGGGTTGATGGCCTGGTGTCCATCCTTTGTGACGATTGGTACCACATGCATGAGTCTTGTTGTGCATTGCATTTTATGTGGCATTGACGTGATGTTGTGATATAGTGATTCCTGATGTTTTCCTTTATGATGACCCTGATGATGTTGTATATGATGATGACGCCATTTTGCATATCCTGTTTTATATTGATTATAATGAATTGTGATTGCTCACCCTTCCTGTTTGAATGTTGCCTCCACGTGGGTAACGTGCAGGTGATCAGGTTTAGCTATGGATGCCTTCGAGGACTTTTTGAGTTGTACTTTACTTTTGGTCGATATAGAGGGTCTTGCTCTGATAGTGTAACATCGGGTTGGGTTGTTGAGTTGAACCATTGTTGAGTTGTTGTTTTGTGATATTGATGACCATGGGTTATTTTGAAACCTTTTTGATGTATTGTGGTTATGGTGGTTCTGCTGCTAACTTGATGGCTTTTGTTGAAAACCTTTTTATTTTGAATTATTGAGTTCCGCTGCCATATGAAGGCTTTTGAGTATTTTTGAGGAAAACCCGTGTTTACGGAGCAAGTGTTTAATTTGAATTTATTGAGAAATGTGCACCCTTCGAGGTGGTTTATGATTTTACTCTAATAAATTATATATTTTGCCGTGTTTATTCGTGGGGTAGAAGAGGGGTGTTACAGGTAGCCCATCAAGTGTTTTACATAACTGACATAATGTTGTCCTGTCACTGTGTTGTCAACCATTTCTACTTTGTTGTTCAATCTGAACTTCTACATTGTTTCTTTATTTTATTTCGACTTCCATCCCATTACATTTCAAACCACATACTTTAATGCTTATTGTTTGTACATGCATTTTTAGTTTACGGAAAACACATATTTAATGTCCAACCTTTGACTTTTCCACGTTTTTAACAGAAGCCCAAATCATACCATCATCTAACAAATAACCCTTCATTTGTTAGTTAATTTTTTCCACCTCATTTAACTAAATAGGCCCAATTAATACATAAATCGTTGTTGTCCTAATTACTTAACATTCTGTTTATTCTCTATTCATCTCTTTTCAGTTTTTTTTCAGAGTGATTTCAAAAACTCTTAACAATGGATGACAATGTTAGTCATGCTCAACATAACAGGTTCAACACTACACCATTCTTACGTGTTTTTTTATTACCTTGACTAATGAAACAGTCATTTCTTATCTGTGGGGTTACATACTAACGACATTGTTATGCTATGTCTATCGTTGCGTTTCGTATTTAGAACAAGAATCCTCTTCTACCCCTACTGTATATCACCAGTCTTGTGTTTAGTTTTATGGATTTCATTTTAAGTTACCACTATTCACATTACTTCTATCTCTTAGGAAAACAATGGAATATGGCATGTTTCATTTTGTTTACAAGATGAGGACCACCTTTCTATGCATACTCTTGGTGGAACCACCTTTCATATATCTACTAACAAATTTATATTCATAATTCTTACTTGTACATTGCAGTGGATGTACTCAAGAACCAAATTTTAATTACACTGACATTATGTGGAAGAAATTCACAAGTAAAAAAGCCAGATTGAGAAGGTTTTGCATTTTGAAAGAAAGACATTCTAAGCGTCGTAAATTTGCAAGTACTTCTTTCTCAACAACGATTACACCCGATAGAATTCCCCTTTCAAATATTACACAGGCTTCCGTCAACCAACAACTAATGCATAGAATTAGGTTGGAAGGTCAAAGTATTGATTCGGTTTTACAGCATACACAACCCCCGCAATCATCATATGGTATCCATACTGCACCTAAAGTATTTAACAGTCACGTTGCTGGCATAAACCTGTTATCTTCATTCTCCAATGTTGCTACAAATAATGGGACTGAAAATATCAATCCTACTTACCTGTCACAAAATAAATTCAGCATGTCAACACCACAACATATGTAAGTTTTGTTATATTAACTACACATGCCAACTTCGTTACAGTGAAAAATACTCCTAACTGCTTCAACTTAATGTGCATTACACAGTTCTCCTGGACCACTAAATAAGATTAATGATCTTCAAAGACAAAGGGGTCGACCAAAGAAACCTCTCGGAGTTCCAGACAAAGCTTACAATCTGACTCGCAACGACGCGACACAAATCTTCCCTTCACAAGTTCTGCAGCAATCTACTATGTCTGATGAGTACGACATCTTCTGATTTATGGTTTATTAACAGTGCTAGATTTTATGTAGTTGAGTGGTTTATCTTTTTAATTTGCATGAAATACTTTGATATAGCTAGACATTTACAATTTGTATCTTATATATGAACATTTACATCTATATATACCTATTCATGGAACATTTTTTAATGCATAGTATTGCTGAGACACAAAATACACAGTCATTGCACAATGAGACGAAACGCGGTAGGGGTCGTCCTAAGAAGATTTTCGAACATCCTGATCGTCCCAAAAGTCTTCCACGCACTAACACAACGCAAATGAGTGCCCTACATCCACAAATGTTACCCCAAGCTGCTGTGACCCCTGGGTATGTCAACATCACATTTTCGCTCCTTTGAACATAACTTAGTATTACTTAACATATATATGCCTTATTTAGTATTTTTTTTAATAGCAGATGTTCAGAAATTGAAACACCTTTAACATTTCATGAATCAACAATTATCTCATCCACCCCGCCTTCAACAACACCTGTTTTTATGCTGACGGTTAACTTGGATTTCAACAGTGACACGGACGATGACTCTGATTACGACCCATTCCTATGTAAACACCACTTTCTTCCATTGTTCACATTTCTGTTTTTTGTAACACTGCTGACTTCTTTCTACAGAAAAACAAGAACTGCATGTAAGCTTCTTAATTCATTAGTAAGAGACTACCTAAATAACGTGTGTTATGTAGCAGCACATGAAACTGATGATGATTCAAGCTTCAACAATGATGATAACTGTCCACCATTTTCAAATGCTAACTAACCAAATCCTACTAATCAAGGTATACCTCCTGCAATCTGCTTCCCACAATCGCCTAGACGATAAAAGAGTCTTACCCTCACAATGTCTAGTTTGAATCTGAAATGCTAACCACTCTCGAATGATAACCCAAGAAACAAACTTACTATTCGAGAGTGGTTAGCATTTCAGATTCAAACTAGACATTATGAGGGTAAGACTCTTTTATCGTCTAGGCGATTGTTTCAGCAATTTTTGGTTGATGGGTACATCATGCTTGAGGGAGAGAGATTAAAATGGCTCCAAAACAACCAATCAAAACTTAGAGTCTCCAAATATCAGAGTCTTAATGAAGAGGGAGACCAAAGTCAAAACCCAGGCTCAAGCATTGGAAAGAGAGTCGTATTACCATCTTCTTATGTGGGAAGTCGGAGATTTATGGATCAATTATACTACGATGGCATGGCAATTTGTAGTAAGGTTGGCTTTCCAGATCTATTTATAACCTTCACATGTAACCCAAATTGACCTAAAATTCAGAGAGTTCTTAATCCTCTTAAGCTCAAGCCACAAGACAAACCTGATATTGTTGCACGAGTTTTTAAAATGAAGTTTGATAACCTCTTAACGGATGTTACTAAGAACGGTGTCTTGGGGAAAGTTCTTGCATGTAAGTTAATCTTATCTACTGTTATTATTTTTACTTTTTCACCTTTCATGGAATGTTTTCTAAATAGCACTATTTTTTCCAATTACATGTTTCTACAATAACATACTAATACGGTCTTATTTACAATTACAGATATGTACACTATAGAATTTCAGAAAAGAGGGTTGCCACATGCTCACATCCTGATTTTCTTGCATCCTTCTAATAAGTATCCAGCACCTTCTGATATTGACAAGATAATATCTGCCGAAGTACCGGATCCTGTGAAACAACCAAAGCTGTATAATCTTGTAAAGAACCATATGGTCCACGGACCTTGTGGAATGGCTAATCCTAAATGTCCATGTATGAAGGATGGGAGGTGTTCCAAGTACTTTCCAAAGAAATTTCAAGATGTCACCATTGTTGATCAAGGAGGCTACCCGGTTTATAGAAGGCGAGATAATGGATACACGATCGAGAAGAATGGAATCATCCTTTATAGTGGCCATGTTGTGCCCCACAATCCAAGCCTACTCATGAAATATGAGGCCCACATCAATATGGAGTGGTGCAACCAAAGTACCTCGATTAAATATCTGTTCAAATACATCAATAAGGGATCCGATCGTATATCAGCTGTTATTGTGCCAACTAATCCTTCAACAAATGAAAATGTTGACGAAATCAAACAATACCTTGATTGTAGGTATGTTTCACCTTCTGAGGCACGTTGGAGAATTTTTTCTTATTCGATTCATGGAAGAAAACCGGCAGTATAGAGGTTGTTTTTTCACTTGGAAGGTGAGAAGTTTGTGTACTACAAAGACTTTGAACAGATCAGAAATGTCCTTCTTAAGGCGAGTGTCACAGAGTCCATGTTTACGTCTTGGTTTTTGGCTAACACAAAATATGAGGAAGCAAGACTTTTGACATATGGCCAATTTGTTTCGAAATTTGTTTACATCAAAAAACAAAGGTGTTGGAAACTGCGGAAAAGAGGTTACACCATCGGCCAGTTAATTTGGGTACCTCCTACAACTGGGGAATTGTATTATATGAGGATGATGTTGACTGTTAAGAAAAGCCCTACATGTTATGATGATCTCAAAACAGTTGATGGGTTTAAACATTCAAGTTTCCGAGACGCATGTTTTGCAATGGGGTTTCTACAAGATGACAATGAGTTCATAGTAGCAATCAAAGAAGCCTATGAATGAGGTTCCGGTAATTTTCTTCGGAAACTTTTTGTTACAATGTTGCTTTCAGCTTCAATGAATAGACCAGATCATGTATGGCGTAGCACTTGGATATACTTATCTGATGGACTTCTCTACGAACAAATCAGATTGTCGAATAATCCAGGTCATCTTATATTCTTGCTTCTTTTATTACTCTAATGTATATGCTCACTTTTGCCTAACTATTCTACGGCAACCTTCTAGATTTAACTTTGTCTGATCAAGATATCCAAGAACTTACTTTGATGGAGCTAGAAAAGCAACTTCAAAAAAATAGGAGGAGCTTGAAAGAGTTTAAGCCTATGTTGTATCCAAATGCGTACGTCCTTGATTTTCTAGGTAATCGACTCATATATGATGAACGACAACACGATATTTCATCTCAGAAACTATTATTCCAAGATTTGTTCCAATCTTTAACAGGTATTACATTTCCACCATTCCTGCATTGTTTATTTCCTGAGCAACACCAAGCTTGGTGTGTTGCGTCACTTTATGATAGCAGTCTATACTTATTAGCAATTTTCATGATATTTCATTGTGCAATTGATTGGTTCTGTTTTATTTTTCATCATCTCATGAAGTTACTTAATAATATCATGTCGCAGTTTATCTCAACTACACCACAACTACCATCATTTTTACTATTATTAATAATAATCAATTTTAACTATACTAATTACATGACATCTAACATGCCTACTTGTGAATACGTAATCCTGTATTTACTTTGACAAAATCTGCTTCCATACACTGTTGAACAAATGAGCTATATCAAGTCTTCCTGTACACCCTATTTTTTGCTTCGTACGTATTAATATGTTGTTTCTTTTTAACTAAAACGCTGTTACAACAATTTCACAAATTGATGCACTTTACTGACGCCAAATACACAACCTTGACATAACTAATTTATGAATTTAATAACATGTTGCTAACTTTTCTAATTATTATCTTATGTTATACTAAATTATTTCCTCTTGAACACAGATGAACAACTTGGAATATTTCGCGAAATCATGCAAGCTGTGACTGAGCAAAGAGGAGGTGTTTTTTTCTTATACGGTTATGGTGGAACGGGCAAGACTTTCATGTGGAAGACACTATCTACGGCTTTGCATTCAAACCGAGACATTGTTCTAAATGTTGCTTCAAGTGGAATTGCAAGCCTACTTTTACCTGGAGGTCGAACAACCCATTCAAGATTCAAGATACCAGTACCATGCACAGTGAAATTCTGGTATCAGATGTGTGATGTTAAGTGTGATGTCACAACAACACAATCTGCTATATGAACAAGGTAATAACAACAGTAAATCAACACAATAAATTGTTCATCCAGTTCGGTCTAACTACCTACATCTGGGGGCTACCAAGCCAGGGAGGAAATTCACTATTAGTAGTATTAAATTACAGACTCAACAATCCCAGTTGACATCTACTAATCTTAATCACTACCCAATGACACTTCTACCTAAGAGACCACTTAGATATGAGAAACCACTCACTCCCTAAATCACCTCAGTGATACAATTCAAAGATTACACTTTAAAACCCACCTTGATCCTGCTTACAAGCTTTGATCAAGAACAACTCTCTCTTGCGTAACAGCTCTAGAGAAACCAATTACAACTCAAAATAGTAACACCAATTCAAACATGAATGGTTTACAAAAACACACGAAAACTCAAATTGACTCTCTGTCTATGCTCTCTGTCTTCGTTATCATCCAACAAGGGTTGAGGCTGCTTTTAAATAGAATTCTGACTTGGGCTTCGACCTCTTCAAAATATCTGATTTGATTTGTTATTAAACAGAATTTAAAAAAGATTTGATCTTCTAATCTTTTTAAATCTTTTCAAATCAGCCCTAATGTTAGTTATATGATCTGCTCCATATCTGATTGAAAATATCTTCTCCAAGATATTCACATCCAATCTCTCTAACAGATCTCCTCAAAGCAAACTAACACGCGCAACCCTAAAACATCACAACCTGATGTTCTAATGTTTTGATAACTGATGTCAAGACATCAAGTTTAACATCAGCATATAAGACTTCAACCCTGCAACAACTAATGTTAGGAACCAATGTTAAGACATCAGACATATAACATCAACATTGTTCAACTTTGTTTTACCAAAATTCCAGCCAATACAAGAACTAACAATCTCCCCCTTTGGCTAATTTTGGCTAAAACAATCTCTGCCAACATCAGAGGTACCTGCAGCGGAAAAACTTCATACTCACAACCAGCAGCAATCACAACCAAAATCTGCTAAACTCCCCCTCAAAACAAGAACCAGCATACCAGCTGTTCAACCAAGCACACTCCCCCTCAAGCATAGAACCACAACAGTCAACTAGGCAACACAAAGGCACATAGGCTAACTCTCCCCCTTTTTAGCCATAATTGGACAACTTCTACATCAAACACAAAGATCTGACATCCATTAAGACATGGTCAAATAACAAGCTTCCCAAGGAGCACAATTTCCAAAAACTTTGACTGGTCAGGCGATACAACCAATGGATTTTATAAAATCCAAGCCTTCTTCCTTCTAATAGCACCAGACAACAAACAAGTATGAATCAGTCTAACAAAGATGCAGGGAAGAAACACATGCAGGAGGTCAAGAACCCAGATCCACTGAAGAATAAGAACAAAACAATGACAGCAGCTGGGACTTCTTCATGAGCAACAAGAACAAGAAAAACATCAGAGACAAGGATGAAAAACATCAAAAAACCTCCAGTGCAACTTCATGCTTCTGATGATGAATGGGATGAAGATTGGAAAACTTTTCTTGATGCAGGGGGTTGGGATAATCTTTAGACCCTTTATATGTTTCTTTTGATGTACTAAAATCTAATCTTGTATGCTTTAAGCAGTTGAATAAAATTCTGTTCCCTTTAAACTAAACATATGCAATAAATATCACAACTGCACAAGACACTTCCCAGCACATTTAATCCTCATATATGCAAATTCCTAATTTGCTTCTTAATTTTTCAATTTGATTTACATCTAAGGCCTTGGTAAAAATATCTGCTAACTGCTTTTCAGTAGCAACATGTTCCAGAGCAACTACTTTGTCTTCAACCAAATCTCTTATAAAATGATGATGTATATCAATATGCTTAGTTCTTCTATGTTGAATAGGGTTCTTAGAGATATTGATAGCACTCAGATTATCACAGTATAATGTCATGACATCTTGCTTGACATTGTATTCTGTTAACATCTGCTTCATCCAAACAAGTTGAGAACAACTACTCCCTGCTGCTATGTACTCAGCTTCAGCAGTAGAAAGAGACACACAATTTTGCTTTTTTACTAAACCATGATATCAGATTATTTCCTAAGAAGAAGCAACCTCCTGAAGTACTTTTTCTATCATCAGCACTCCCTGCCCAATCAACATCACAAAAACAACATAACTCAGTGCCTGATCCATGACTGTAAAGCATTCCATAGTCACTAGTCCCATTTACATATTTCAGAATCCTCTTCACTTGATTCAAGTGACTAACTTTAGGCTCAGATTGATATCTGGCACACACTCCAACAACAAAAGAAATGTCAGGTCTGCTAGCTGTGAGATACAATAAGCTACCAATCATGCTTCTGTATAGACTTTGATCCACACTCACACCATGTTCATCTTTGGACAACTTTAAGTGAGTAGGAGCAGGTGTCCTCTTGTGATTAGCATTTTCCAGACCAAACTTCTTAACAATGTTCTTTGCATACTTGCTCTGGGATATGAATATGGAGTATTCCATTTGTCTAACTTGTAGACCTAGAAAATAGCTGAGCTCTCCAACAAGACTCATTTCAAACTCAGACTGCATCTGTTCCACAAAATGTTTCACCATTGCATCTGACATCCCACCAAATACTATGTCATCAACATATATTTGAGTTATCATCAGTTTTCCTCCTTCCTCTTTAACAAGCAAAGTCTTATCAATCCCTTCTTTTCTGTAGCCATTTACAGCCAGGAATTCAGTAAGCCTTTCATACCAAGCTCTTGGTGCCTGCTTCAAACCATAGAGAGCTTTCCTTAGTTTGTAAACATGGTCAGGAAATGTTGAATCAATAAATCCTTTTAGTTGATCAACATACACCTCTTCATTTAAGTAACCATTCAAGAAGGCACTCTTAACATCCATCTGAAAAAGCTTGAACTTGAAATTACAAGCCACCCCTAAGAGTAATCTGATAGATTCTACTATTGCCACAGGAGCAAAGGTTTCATCATAATCAATTCCTTCAACCTGAGTGTATCCCTGAGCAACTAATCTGGCCTTGTTTCTGGTGACCACTCCTTGTTCATCAGATTTATTCTTGTAGATCCACTTGGTGCCTATCACATTAACTCCATCAGGCCTTGGAACAAGATCCCACACTTCATTCCTCTTGAATTGTTCCAGCTCTTCATGCATGGCATTAATCCAGAATTCATCAGTCAGAGCTTCTTTGACATTCTTGGGCTCAATTTTGGAAACAAAACAAGAATTTGACACAACCTCTCTTGATCTAGTGCTAACCCCTGATTTAGGATCACCTATGATAAGCTCCTTTGGATGGTCCTTTTGCACTCTAATAGATGGTTCTTTATTAGATTGTTCAGGTTCAGGCTCAGCATCAACAGGACTAGGAGACCCACTTCTGTCTTCAGTTTCTACTATGACTTCTTCAACTGATGTTTCAACATCATCCAGGACATTACATGATGAGCTGGACTCTTGAGGAACCCATAAATAACAGTTATCTATGGATCTAACTCCCCTCATAACGACTTCACTCTTCTCATTAGTCACTAAACATTCATCTTTAGTGTAGCTAACCTTGAATCCTTCATCACATAACTGACTGATGCTAATCAAATTAATAGTCAATCCTTTGACAAGAAGTACATTTTCAAGATTAGGTCCAGCCTCACAATTCAATTTTCCAATTCCTTTAACTTCCCTTTTTTCTCCATTACCAAAAGTTACATCATTTGTGGAGTAAGTCCTAATATCCAGCAACTGATTCTTGAAACCTGTTATATGCTTTGAGCAACCACTGTCAAAATACCAACCATCCATAGCTGGGGTTCTAACAGATGAGTGAGCTAATAGACATGTGACAACAGCTTTAGGAACCCATTGTTTAACAGCCTGAGGCCTGTTCTGCTTCTTTCTAGGTTGAGGAACAGATTTGGGATAACCATGCAGTTTAAAGCAAGAAGATTGTATATGGCCAAATCTTCCACAATAGTAACATCTCACTCTTTGAATCTCTTCTCTGAAGTGATTGAAATGTCTGCCACCTTGATGATGATTTCTGTCATACTTCTGAGGCTGCCATCTGTCAGAATATTTATGATGTCTTCTCCCATAATTAGGCTGTCTTCTGTAATGATGAGTCTGTCTTTTGTAATGATTAGGCCATCTTCTACCATGATGATGAGGCTTTCTTCTACCATAACAATGAGGCACAACATTATTAGGTCCAAAACCATACATTTTCCCTTGATGTTGAGACATCGGATGGAACATGTTATGTTTGAAACTAGAAGCCTGCATACTCTTATGGTATTGAGGAGGCATATACTGCCTAGCTCCAGAAACCTGAGGCTTTCCTTGAGGTTGAGGCAAAAACTTCTTAGGTACAGGACCATAACCCTTTCCATTATTTTGTGGCCCAAGGTGAGGGACAACCTTCTTAATTCCAGAACCATGTCCTTTTTCATGATGATGATGAATGTTCTGTTTAACCCCAGAAGAACTAGCCTCTGCAGATATCTTCTTCTCACCCTCATATCCTAGACCAGTCTTATCACTTGCCCCTTTTTCCAGCTTCAAGTATTTTATCCAGAGTGTCAGTTCCACTATTTAACATTCTGATGGATTTTGACATTTGATCAAGCTGGGATTTTAACAACAAAACTTCATTCTCAAGTTCAGCTTTATCAGTCTCAAGCTGTATTATAATTTTCTTCTGCTTCTCCCCTTCTTGACAGACCTCTTCACTTTTCAGACACAACTCTTGATAAGAAGATGCCAGCTCTTCAAAGGTCAATTCACCATCACTAGATTCTCCATCAGAGGCACATATTCCAGTCAATGCCTTAACATGCTTGGCATTCTCTTCTTCACTTTCACTATCTGTATCAGACCAGGAAATAGATAACCCCTTTTTCTGCTTATTGAGATACGTAGGACATTCTTTCTTGACATGACCATAACCTTCACACTCATAGCATTGAACTCCTTTGTCATGATTGGACTTTTCTTCATCTCTTGTTTTCTTCACTTGATTACTAGACCTGTTGTTGTCAGATGTGATGTTCTTAACATTAGGTCTATAGTTTCTGTCCATTCTTTTTAGCACATTATTAAACTGTCTCCCAAGCATCACAACAGTATTTGACAGTTCCTCCTGAGTTTCAAAATTACGCTCCTTCTTACCATCTTCAGTATTAGACACCAAAGCTATGCTTTTGGTTTTCTTTTCAGGCTCCTCATTCAACCCCAACTCAAAAGTTTGAAGATAACCAATCAACTCATTAACTCTCATCTTGCTGATGTCTTGAGCTTCTTCAATAGCAGTCACCTTCATTTTATATTTCTTGGGAAGGGATCTGAGAATCTTCCTTACCAGCTTCTCTTCAGTCATTCTTTCTCCTAAAGCACTAGAAGCATTGGACAACTCAAGAATATTCATGTGAAAATCATGAATGGTTTCATCTTTCTTCATCTTCAGATTTTCAAACTTAGTAGTCAATAGTTGAAGTCTTGATATCTTGACCTTGGAAGTTCCTTCATGAGTAGTTTTCAAGACATCCCAAGCTTCCTTAGCTACTTCACAAGTGTTTACCAGCCTAAAGATGTTCTTGTCAATACCATTAAAGATGGCATTCAAGGCTTTTGAATTTCCAAGTGCAAGCTCATCTTCTTCCTTGGTCCAATCTTCCTCAGGTTTCAGCTTTGTTGTACCATCCTTTTCAACAATAACAGGTGCTTTCCATTCTTTTAAGACAGCCTTCCAAGCCCTGTTGTCTAATGACTTCAAAAAGGTAACCATCTGTGGTTTCCAATAGTCATAATTAGAGCCATCTAGAATAGGGGGTCTATTCACAAATCCACCACTCTCCTTGTCCATTGCACCAGAAAGTATCAGCCCTAGATCTCACCCAGATGCAGAGCAGGATGCCTGCTCTGATACCAATTGAAATTCTAGTATCAGATGTGTGATGTTAAGTGTGATGTCACAACAACATAATCTGCTATATGAACAAGGTAATAACAACAGTAAATCAACACAATGAATTGTTCACCCAGTTCGGTCTAACTACCTATGTCTGGGGGCTACCAAGCCAGGGAGGAAATTCACTATTAGTAGTATTAAATTACAGACTCAACAATCCCAGTTGACATCTACTAATCTTAATCACTACCCAATGACACTTCTACCTAAGAGACCACTTAGATATGAGAAACCACTCACTCCCTAAATCACCTCAGTGATTCAATTCAAAGATTACACTTTAAAACCCAACTTGATCCTGCTTACAAGCTTTGATCAAGAACAACTCTCTCTGGCGTAACAGCTCTAGAGAAACCAATTACAACTCAAAATAGTAACACCAATTCAAACATGAATGGTTTACAAAAACACACGAAAACTCAAATTGACTCTCAGTCTATGCTCTCTGTCTTCGTTATCATCCAACAAGGGTTGAGGCTGCTTTTAAATAGAATTCTGACTTGGGCTTCGACCTCTTCAAAATATCTGATTTGATTTGTTATTAAACAGAATTTAAAACAAATTTGATCTTCTAATCTTTTTAAATCTTTTCAAATCAGCCCTAATTTAGTTACATGATCTGCTCCATATCTGATTGAAAATATCTTCTCCAAGATATTCGCATCCAATCTCTCTAACAGATCTCCTCAAAACAAACTAACACGCGCAGCCCTAAAACATCACAACCTGATGTTCTGATAAATGATGTCAAGACATCAAGTTTAACATCAGCATATAAGACTTCAACCTTGCAACAACTAATGTTAGGAACCAATGTTAAGACATCAGACATATAACATCAACATTGTTCAACTTTGTTTTACCAAAATTCCAGCCAATACAAGAACTAACACACATAATCATCCATTTGTAACATTGAGAAAAAATCCGACCTTGTAGGCCTTTTGCAAATGACAAAGCTGATTATTTGGGATGAAGCGCCTATGGCAAATAAATTCTGTTTTGAAGCTCTTGACAAGTCTTTAAAAGATATTATGGGTCATGAGAATGTGGCATGTGATGAAATTTTTGGTGGTAAAGTCGTGGTTTTTGGTGGCGATTTTCGGCAAATCCTACCCGTTGTACCAAGTGGAACAAGGTCAGATATTGTGCATTCAACCATTAATGCTTCTTACATCTGGGATCATTGCAAGGTACTCAAACTAACAAAGAATATGCGGTTACAAACTGGATCAAACTCTACTAATTCAGATGACATTAGATTATCTTCGAATGGATTCTAAAAGTAGGAGACGGTCTCATTTCTGAACCAAATGATGGTTATGCAGAAATACCATTCCCACCTGACTTGCTTCTAACGGATTACATAGATCCAATTGAGAAAATCGTGTCAAGCACTTACCCAAATCTACTTCAAAATTACACCAAATCAAGTTTTTACAAAGTAGAGCTATCTTAGCATCCACTATTGAGATTGTTGACGAAATTAATGATTACATTAAAAATCTTCTTCCAGGTAATGTTTACTTACTAACCATTTTGCCAACTACAATTTTGCCAAGTAACTTTATACTCATCTTACAATACATTTTACTTCATTTTCAGGTGAAAGTAAAGAGTTTTTAAGTAGTGATACCATTGATCATTCCGAGGCTAATGATAATGATGCTTACGAACATTTGACACCTGAATTCTTGAGCTGTTTGAAAACTTCTGGATTGCCTAATCATTCCATGAAACTAAAGATTGGCACAACAGTAATGTTAATAAGGAATTTGGATCAATCAGAAGGTTTGTGCAATGGTACAAGGTTAATCGTTACTAGAATGGCAAATCATGTCCTTGAAGCAAAGATTATATCAGGTACTAATATCGAAAACACTATTTACATTCCACGAATGTCTTTATCTCCTTCTCAATCACCTTGGCCATTCAAACTGATAAGAAGACAATTCCCCATTATTGTCTCATTTGCAATGCCAATAAACAAATCACAAGGCCAATCATTAGACCATGTTGGATTATATTTGCCTAAAGATGTGTTTAGTCATGGTCAACTCTATGTCGCAATGTCAAGGGTGAAAAGCAAGGATGGTTTGAAAATCTTAATCCATGACAAAGACAACAAACCTATATGTCATACAACCAATGTGGTATACAAGGAAGTTTTTCATAACATTGGCTAGGTATTTGACTATTTCATGAACATTAATAATTCAGGGGTCTCTTTACTTTCTAACATTATGCTTCTCATTCAAATATTATTCAAATTAAACTTACTGTTACCCTTTTTTTTTGTAGGCTACACATGCTCAACACAATTTCTGAATTTCTCTGTTTCTTCTGCACACAAAAGTTGTCAATTTTGTTTGTAGCTGTCCATGACAATTTTTTGTTCTATGCTTTACAAAAGGGAGATTTGTGCAGCCAATTTTATAACACTCTTGTAGCAACCATGTACTTTGTTATTTTGTTATGTTTACTAATCTTTATGGTGGTGCAATATTTGTGGTTACTGCTTAATTTTCTACATAGCACATGTTTATGCATTCAATTTTAAATGGGAGCTTCATTTTATATCTCACTATAATTAGTGATAACTTTTCCATTCTGATCTTGTATCTTATGGATACCAATTTGATTATTTTTCCCCTAATGGTGGCATCGAAATATGCATTGCTCTTTCAATTTTGTAATAGGATTTGTTTCTCCAGTTCAGATGATTTTATTAATTCAACAAACCAGTGCTTCGCAGCTGTAGTATACTCTTGATTGAATAAGTCACTGGCCAATTGTTGTTCTGCTTGTGGAACCAACACTATATTCTCTTGAATTTTCTGAACCCCTACAATTAATTGTCTAATCACAACACTCAATAGTGGTTGTAATATTGTGAGGATTCTCCATACAACATACATTGGTCTACCTCTTTTTTCTGCATTCCAACTATTATCAACTATAGATAGATAATCAGGTTTTTCCACAATGCAGTTCCATAATTTAAACCGTGTTTTGGACCTAGGTGATTTATAGTTTTTCCCCAACACTCTTACTCCAAGGAGACCATGGTCAGAGATATGAGTGGTCACAATGTGGGTATTCTAAGAACCAATATTTGTTATATATGGCTCGGTATATTATGGAGTAAATCAAATGGAATATATTAAACAGCCATAACAAATGCCAATAAAACATTAGAACAAAGAAACTGAAACTATCAGACTACACCAACAACACCACACCACAAGAAAATGAAACCATAAAACAATAATTAGGCAGAAAATTTTAAGACATGAATAATGCAGAAAATTATGGCTCACAGGAGCATCAGGGAATGCACTATCCAATCCAGCCACCAGGAAACTAATCAACCTTTTAGGCTCAAAACCGACGACGCCTGCCACGGAAAGGAATTCATGAACTGAAACAATACCGCTTAAGCGAAAAGTCAGCATCAATAGGCTATCGTTCCTGCTCGTCCATACACTCCAGCAGCCATAGCCTAAACCAAAACAAGCTACCAATAACCAATAAAGCGCAATTGAGAAGACGCCAGAAAAATCCTCGAGGGAAATCACCGCTCCGATGGCATACAAAGAGAGACAAGAATAACTTGAAGCTCCACAATCCAACAAGAGCACACTGACTCACAACACAAAAGAAAACTCTACCCACTGACACCAACACCAAATTCATAGCCAGATTCACTACCAAACCTTAACTTCAGATGGCCACTTAACACAAAGGTTGCAGTCCCAACATTGCCAGACACAACAGGTTACCTGCATACAACAACTGAGAGCAAAACCACTTTCAACAGACATTTACATTGATTCATGTTCATAAAGTTCAACTTTTTCCATCATGTGTATTGATTCAGAATATTCTGTTTCTTGCAGATTGTTGCCATCTATTTTATGCCCTTGGGTTCCACTTGCAAACTTATTCATCATAAATACATTTACTAGCAATTACATGCCGGACAATCAAACACATTACAACACCACTTTTCTTTTCTTATTACTCAACATTGCAATACTTCCCATACGATACCAATTGTGGTATTTATCTTACTTAATGGCTTATTAACGTACACCCACTTTTCTACATAGCACATGTTTATGCATTCAATTCTCATTCATGAGTGCTCAAAAAGCCATTACTATATTCATAAATACGAAAATCAACTCATAATACAAAGGTACAATAATTTAAACAACAATATAATATGCATTAAACATACAACAGTAGTTATACCATATCATTCAAAACGAAGGTAATATTCATATACTACAGCCTTCATTACTCATAACATATAGGTACCATAACTTAAACACCACCAAACTTAACATAACCTACAATACCACTACGTAAACAAAAAGTCAGCAACCATCATTCCTTCATTAACCCACACTAAGAAGTCCTAACTTCCTAACTGATTTCCACCATACTTCCTATACCAAACATCGTACACCATCCGACTTTCAACGATTTAACACCTTCACCACCAGCCTGTTGCAAGGAGGGTCACGAAGTATGAATGCCACACGATCACCTCTTCGGAGTTGTTTCTTTTTCACAAACTCCTTCCACCCATTCCATATAAACACCTCTATGCAGTACTTTCGTTGCGAACGGTGGACCTCAGCTTCATACCTTTCTTTCGTATCATAGTCATACAAACACATCGTTCGCTCAACACCTTTCAAAGCTAACTTAATCACTTTCTGCGGAAATTGCTGCACATTTGCAAGAAACAAATTCAATATATGCCAATTATCTATATTTCTTTAACTAATAACAATAAGATCAGTAGACAACATAAACCAGAACGTTTTTCGCGGCAGTTTTTGCGGAGCGGATTTTCTTCTTCCAAACATAGAATTTAGGCCTATTACCCAAATCCTCATCACTCTCACCATCCACAGATCGACATCAACACAAATCAAAGAATCATTGCATTACACAACAACAACATATACCTCTATCATCCAACCATGAAAATTTACTAATTCGTTCTTTACAATTAATCCATACTCTGTAAAACAACATTCGTGAAAATAATTTCTTAAACTACTTTAATGACCAAACATTTTATATTAAGTACCAACCCCAACTTATAACTCATTTCAGATTTTTAACTACTACAACATTCCACCATTTTTTTTTTCAGATTTTTGGGTTGAAGAAATACATTCATAAAACAACATGCAAATTGTTTTATACTACATCTGGAAATCACATTTAAAATGCAATCAGACTGAAGTTAGGGACAATTAACATGCATTCATAATACTTCATTGGAAAGACCCAATAAAACAACATGCAACAAATTCTCCACCATCCAATCAAGCAACCATTGGAGACGTTCATCAACATTAACATACTAATACAACAGAAAATCATACGGCTTACCAAAACACATACCGAATCACGATTCTACATACCTTGTCATCTCCATGATTTCCTCTTTCATCGCCATTCTGTTCTTAACGATTGCTCAACACAAAGACGCCAATATCAGTTTCAACTTTCTTCCCCGCGTACGGAATGACGAACGGTTTCAACTTTCATCGCCCTTCCTGTTTTAAACTCAATCCTTTTCACTTTTTAGGCCCTTCACCTCTTTTCTTTTTGGGCCCCCACCATCCTTTTCACTTATGTTATTTTCACAACATTACACAATAAGGCTTTCTAATTTTTTTTATGGGTTTAATGGTGATGCACTCACAGTGTAAAAACGGTTTACACTATCATCCAATGAGAATATATTATTTTGCCATATCATGCAAGTGTTTTAAATTTTACAATATGCCTTAGCGGGATGCACCATCGTCATTGGTTGACAGTGTAAAATTAATTTACACTGTCAGTGCATAACCCCTTTTCTCTTTTTTTATTTTAATTTATTATTAGTTATTCAATTTCATATAATGGAAGTGTTTTTTAATTTCAAAAACATTGCTACTATTCTTTTTTCTTTCACTTCATTTTTTAAAAAATTTAGTGGTTTGCAACACTTATCTTTTAAACAATGTATCAACTATAAATACTTTTTTTTTTCTTATTACTTCGTGTTTTATCTGATACATAATGACATTGTTTCAATCACATCGTTTACTTACAAACTCTTATCCGTATGTCCAATGTAGAGATGCTTCTACTCGTGCGTACGCACGAGTCTTTTACTAATTTTTCTATATAATAAGTGGATTAGTAAAAAAAAATAAAAAATAATAAAGTGCGAAAGTGGATGTGTCCGCAATTGTATTATTTGTTGTTTGATTATGCATCGCTAATGCCGGAGGAAGTGGCATCTCCATTTTCCATAAACTCATAAAAATTGTATATGGATTACTTTACTACTACCACTCACAAGTTGTAACCCTCTCAACTAACTACAGACAAATTCACCAATCTCAGCATCTCCTCCCAATCTACGTACCTAGATACCCTTCCTTCCACTCTTCTTCAACGCTTCACGCTCTTTCTATTCTCTACTTATAACATAACTACCATTTTTTTCTCTCTTCCTTTTTTCCTACTAACTAACTCGCTTCTCATTTCTCAATCATGGCTTCTTTGATTCACTGTCCTTCAATTCTACCACGAGATTCTTCTCGATTCTTTCTTCCCACCCGTACTAGTACCCATAAGCTTCGACTTCGTTGCTCTTTGGATTCTAATGTTTCCGATATGAGCATCAACGGTTAGTATTCTTTTCTTCTACTGCTACTTGTTTATGTATATGATGAAACCTGTGCTGAAATTTCCCTAAATTGTGTGTTTTCAAATTCAATTTTCTGCAATTAGAATATGAATGTTTGTATACCTAATAGATGAAATTTGACACAAGAAATGTTTTTTACTTTCATCTGCCAGCGCCAAAAGGATTGTTTCCTCCTGAGCCTGAACATTATCGAGGACCGAAGCTGAAAGTTGCTATCATTGGAGCTGGGCTTGCAGGCATGTCAACTGCTGTGGAACTTTTGGATCAAGGCCATGAGGTTTGGCTTCGTTTTGAATCTCGATGGCCTACTTATATCATAATATTTTGAAATTGGATGTTGTTATGGTGCATACATTGAAGTGTGAATGTTTTGTGTTTTCTTGTGTAAACATGGTGTTAAATGAGGTGAGATATATGGAGAATGTGTTGTGTTTATTATCTTTTCGTTTTAAAAATCGTCTCGTTCAGGTGGATATATATGAGTCGAGATCTTTTATTGGTGGAAAAGTTGGTTCTTTTGTTGATAAACGTGGAAATCATATTGAAATGGGATTGCATGTTTTCTTTGGTTGCTACAACAATCTTTTCCGACTAATGAAAAAGGTAAACAATCTTTAGATGCAATCCAAATTAAATTACTTGTTTTATCTGTTTTTTGTCATATAAATTCATAATTGAATTACTTTTTCTTCATAATGTTGGGGCTAGGTGGGTGCAGATAATAATCTACTTGTGAAGGATCACACTCACACTTTTGTAAACAAAGGGGGTCAAATTGGAGGTATGTATAAGATGCTAATTGTAATGCCTTTTGTTCATTTTGTTCATTATTTTCTTGTTTATTTTTCCTATATGTGAGAATGTTTCTTTTATGAATAGGCTATAGTTTATAATGCACTGTTCTTAACTTAGTTTTACAGTGCAGAACTAGATTTTCGGTTCCCGGTTGGGGCTCCATTACACGGGATAAGAGCATTTTTAACCACAAATCAGCTTAACGTAAGTGCGTTGTGTATTCTATTACCATACTGTTCTGATTGTGTGACTGGATCAAGAGTATTATGTGGAAAAAAGAAAACTATTGTTGTGCGTTTTTGCCTCCTTGGGGCTGTCACTGCATCTAACTTTACATATTGTTTATGTATCAGACTTATGATAAGGCTAGAAATGCTGTGGCTCTTGCACTGAGTCCAGTTGTCCGAGCTCTTGTTGATCCCGACGGGGCATTGAGGGACATAAGGAATTTGGATAGTGTAAGATGATGCTATTTTCTTGTTATTTTTGGTCCCTTTCCAAATAATATATCCTGATTATTTGTCTTTTTAGCTTTATATTAGGACGGCTCCTACATTTTCCCATTGCACATGTGCATGCCCATCCACACAATCACATACACACCTGCACCCGCATACAAATGAGCCAGTGGAAATATATCTTTTGCGGCCTTGGCATGTACACCAAATCTATGTCTATCGTTTCACTTTGTACCGTGTTTGTCATCTTCTGTCTTAATGTCAAATTCTGTTCTCTTAACTATTAAATGCATTTCTTCCAGATTAGCTTTTCAGACTGGTTTATGTCTAAGGGTGGCACGCGCACGAGTATTCAAAAAATGTGGGATCCAGTTGCCTATGCCCTTGGGTTTATTGACTGTGATAATATCAGCGCCCGATGCATGCTCACCATATTTGCATTGTTTGCCACAAAGACCGAGGCTTCCCTTTTGCGGATGCTGAAGGGTTCACCAGATGTTTATTTGAGCGGACCTATCCAGAAGTACATCACAGATAGAGGGGGAAGGTATAATCCAGACATAAGATTATTTCCATCATCATAACTATCCAAATTTCTCCCTATGTAGAATCTCATTCATTGCTGGAACAGGTTCCATCTTAGGTGGGGATGCAGAGAAATACTTTATGATAAATCTGCTGATGGGAGCACTTATGTTACAGGACTTTCCATGTCAAAGGTGATGAGCTTTATCTGTTCTATTTAAAATCATTACATGCTTGGTTAGATTTCAAAGAACATTCCAAAAGTCTTAATATTTATTTTTTCAGGCTACTGAAAAGAAAATTGTGGAAGCTGATGCGTATGTTGCTGGTTAGTAGTTTACTTGCCTTGGTTTTTGTATTGATCTCATATTACCGCAACAATCTACATTGTATTAACCAATCATTGACTTGATATCAGCCTGTGATGTCCCTGGAATTAAAAGATTAATCCCACCAGAGTGGAGAGAAAAGGAGTTGTTCAATAACATATATGAACTTGTTGGAGTTCCTGTGGTCACAGTGCAACTCAGATACAATGGTTGGGTTACAGAATTGCAGGATCTAGAACTGTCAAGGTAACTCTCAAAATTTTTGGCTTCATATAGAAACTACGATATTGGACATTTTGTTTCAAGATCAAGCGATGATATAATTCCTTTGATTACTAGTTGGTACATTTCCTTATGAACCCTTTCATTCTGGATGGCAGGCAACTGAGGAAAGCTACTGGGTTAGATAACCTTCTCTATACTCCCGATGCAGATTTTTCTTGCTTTGCAGACCTTGCACTTGCATCTCCTGAAAACTATTACATTGAGGGACAAGGATCGTTGCTCCAGTAAGTGATGCTTATGTTGAGTTGTTTGATAATTAATTTCAAGAGATACTTCTGTGAGTTTCTTTAGTGTTTCATACTCAGTATCCTGATATTTATATACATGGAAAAGTAACCAGAACTAATAATCACGATGATTGGACTATTTTCTACAATCATAATAACTACTTTAATCATTTCCAACAATTTATATATATATAATCATCTATGGCTAAGTATGTTATGCAATGGATGAAACTGCACTATCAGTTCATCATGCAACTTGTTGTTCATGTAGTAGTGCTAATTTGGATAAACTTTTTCTTAGAGGAAAAAGAAAATTGAAATGATCTTGCAATGTCCATGAATCTTTTATGTATTAACTTCTAACATAAGTTGAAATTTGCTTATGTTCCTTTACTTTTTTAGAAGCTCTCTCATCTAACTTCTCCATGAGGACTTAAAAATATATAATGACATTTTTGTAAGTTAGGAATGAAATAGTTACAATGGGACTATATATTCTAATATTTCAGCAGTTTCTATTATCACCACTTACAAAAGCTATAAGTTATAATAGCTACCATTATCATTTTCAACAATTAAGACATAAAATCACACAACTATGTTGTGTAATGGTTGCATTGTCAGTTCAGCATAGGTGAATGCACCAACTTTACTGGTTCCCCCCTCACTCCAAGTCCAACATATGTTCATATAGCAGTTGATTTTTTGTTGACCCTCTAAGTATGTAATTTTATTTATCCATCTGTCAGATGTGTTCTGACGCCAGGAGATCCATACATGCCCTTGCCAAATGAAGAAATTATTTCAAGAGTAGCAAAACAGGTAGTTTAAAAAATGTGCGGTATTTGTTATGGTTTTGTTTTAATGATCTTTTCATTATTGTTTTAGTAATGGCACAGAAAATGCGCATCTTAAATTGCTTCTAAAATTGCTATCAGGTCACATCACTGTTCCCATCATCTCAAGGTTTAGAAGTGACTTGGTCATCTGTTGTTAAAATTGGCCAATCTCTGTACCGTGAGGGACCTGGCAAAGATCCATTTAGACCTGACCAAAAGACACCAGTGAAGAATTTCTTTCTTTCTGGCTCTTACACAAAACAGGTAAGCTCAAAATACCCTGCACCCTCCGGACTAACATTATACTCGTGATTGTCTTATCCATATGAAACATATGAGATCCTATAGAGGATCAGTTAATCTTTAAATTTTGGGGTAGGTGCCTCTTTGGGCTTCAAGTGCGAATGAAAAGAATTTATAAAGTGATGTTTTTTTTACTCTAATTGAAGAGTCAAAGGAGGATTTAAATGAGGTTGGAGACGAACTTTAGAAACACATGATTTTCGCCTAAGGAGAAGTAAGACGTAGCATATGGAACGTAAGTTCAGCAAAAGGAGAAGCATTTCTAACCTAGAGATAAAAATTGGAGACCGTATCATCCTACAAGTTATGCGGTTTAAATATCTTGGGTGCGTAATACAAAACGATGGAGAAATAGAAGAGGATGTAAACCATCAAATTCAAGCTGAGCGGTTAAAATGGAGGACTCCAGGGGTTTTATGTGACATAAAAGTCCACTCAAACTGAAGGGAAAATCATATCGGGCAATGATAAGACCTGCAATGTTGTACAAGACAAAATATTGAGCGTTTAAGAATCAACACTAATAAAGTGTAGCAGAAATGGCGATGTTGTGTTGGATGTGTGGTAAGATTAGATGGGATAAGATTAGAAATGACAATATTAGAGAGTGTTGTGGTAACAATAGTAGAAAAGATGGTAGAAAAATAGATTTAGGTGGTTTGGACATGTAGAGTGAAGATATGTAGATTAGAGGGAGAAGAGTCAAACAACTAGAGGTAGAGGAAGACCTAGAAAAACTATAAGAGAAACTATTAAGTAAGATGTCAAGATTAACGAATTGGATAAAAACATGGTCTTTGTTAGAACATTATGACAAAATTTGATCCATGAAGCTGACCCATTTAGTGGGATAAGACTTCGTTGTTGTTGTTGTTTTAACAAGAAATTACTGCTTGCTGCTGCATTTGTTTGAATGAAGGATCAATTGTCATTGGTGCCATCTTATATGAAATACCTCAATATGATGGAAGGTGTTATGATGTTTTATTTTACTCGTAACAGTTTACTGGCATATGGAAAAAAATATTAGGATAAAGAAATATAGCATTCACCTTTCTTTATAAAGTTTGTATTAGTATGTACTTTTTTGCCATGCGTGTCTTCATCTTAAAACAAACTTGACTAATATTCCACTTCCTTCTGGGAATAGAGTTTGCTCCAATTTTTCAAATGGATTTCATCTTTCCTATTGACTTTGTATTCAATCTTTTTATCAACCAACTTTACTTTCTAGTTGATGCCAACATTTTGAGGAATGCTTACAACGTGTTTGTCCTGCAATTGCAACATGTTTTTGCCTGTGTCACAGCAATCTCGATATATATAAGTTTCACCAATATTGCTGACTTCTATTGTTTTATCTAGTTGTATGCTGAAATATTTTCTCTCTTCAGGATTACATAGACAGCATGGAAGGCGCAACCTTATCGGGCAGGCAAACCTCAGCTTATATCTGTGATGCAGGGGAAGAATTGGTGGCATTGCAGAAGGAGCTTGTTGCACAGTCTAAAGACGACATAAAATTTACAAACACTAAAGATGAGTTGAGTTTAGTATGAGAGGAATATTCAGATAAGTTAGTCACGTTATATGAAGAAAGCTTGTTCTCTATGCATGTAATATTTTATGTTGTATATTTAATCAAAAACCAATTACAAATTTTTTAGTATTGCAGCAAGTAGCGCTGTTTATACTTGTGAATTATCGTGTCTATAAATTGTGATTCGTATTAAGTGGTAGACATTCTTAATAATGAGGCAATGCTGGAGGAATTTGATCATTGTACAAGCGGATTCATTTAAAGTAAATAATAAATTATGTCTCAACAAACTCTCTTTTTACAATGTCTTTTTAAACTTATAATAATGATATCACTATCAAGCTTTTCCATGAAGAGTAATTTTTTTAAAGTAGATCGATGAAGGTTCCAAAACTTCAATTGAAGGATAAAATGAATATGAAGTTTTAAGCAAATAGAAAATCATATATGCCGTATGCCAAGGTTGGACTAGGTAATTCTAAAGCTAACTCCAATTTGTTCTCTACCCAAATTTTAACTAACAAACTATTGTCACCTCTAGCCAAATCAAGGTTAAGGCAAAATATGCATCGCATGATAATAATTATACATTTCTTGTTCTCTACAAAAATGTTCTTTAGAAGGATAATCAAATACTACGAATTAATTTAATCGAAAAACCAGACATCCACTGTAGGCAGTAATCTGTTTTGGTGCAATTGTCAAGAGGTTATATAAATAAGTTAGTTCTTTTGGCTAATATTGCTGTTGGGCTTAACTCTTCAAATAAAGCGGGCTAACGTGAAGGAGTCAAGAGTTTATTGGCCAAAGACATTCTGATTCATCCGGAAGGACGCATGTAAAGCTGCCTTAGCCACACATATGAATGGACGATAAAGAAGTGGTATGAAATGGCAAAAATATGCTGGTTCAACAGAGCATCCCCTGCACCACCCTTACAATTCCACTCTCAGGCACTAAGCAGAAAGACTTGTGCAATTTATAATATGGCAAAAGAAAAAGACAAAACCCCTCAGGTACTGAAGATTGCTGTCAGTGGAGTCACCGAGCTTCTCAGGCTTTTCTCTCCTTCCCAACAAACAAGGTATCTATGCCATTTATCTAGGGATGTGTCTGTGTACTATGTCTCCATCACTTTTATTTTCTAAAATTATTGTCGTCTGGTGTATGTGTAAGTGCTTCATGTTCTAGCTAATGACTGCGTTGAACGAGTCCTACTCAAATTTATTAATATGCAGCATATTGAGCCGCGGTATTGAGAAACAGACCAATGAATTCACAGTTTCAAGTGTTGATGATGTTCTAATCATCATCAAATCTGATTATGACAACGCATATTTTGTCACGGGTACCTTTTTCAATTTAAGTTCCCTCTTAAAAAAAATTATGTTGTCACAAAATTGCTCTTACTCCCTAATTTAGCATTAGATTTAAATTCAGCATCAGCTTCTTTTCTGGTATGTTATCTAAAACTTTCTCGGTTTGTTTGACATATAGGGAACTTCACTTCTTCAATTTATGCAGAAAACTGTATCTTTGAAGATCCAACTATTAAATTTAGTGGTAAGAATCATATCATCATAGTTTTGCTATCATCAACTTAATTGATCATTAACTAAAAGTTACACATTTCTGTCACTCTCTTGCTGAAGCTATGACGTATGAACCATACAGGTAGGGAGTTATACGCGCGAAACCTGAAATTGCTTGTTCCCTTCTTCGAACATGCCTCAATTAGACTACTAAAGATCGAAAAGGTAGATATTCTCAGTAAATTAATATTTTTTCTTCAAGGAAACAGTGCCGTGCTTCACTCACGATATACATTCATAATGCAGGATGTTAAATCTGACACAAATTTTCTTCGCGCATCTTGGAAACTGAGGTGCTTAACTTGCTCATTAAGCATGCTAATCTAACACGTGAATTTATCACTATATAATCCTCAATCTGATACGCAGGACCAAGTTAAAGCTTCCTTGGAGGCCTCTGATTGCTATTGATGGAAGCACTTGTTATGAATTGGATGATGATTTCAAAGTCAGAATCAACATGGATTCATGTCTTTTCTGCGATATATATACTTTCCACTTATTAACTAATGGTTGCAACTTTTTTTGTTTGACAGATCATTAGGCACGTCGAGAGTTGGAATGTTTCCGCACTCGAAGCAGTTTTGCAGATTTTCACTTTCAAGTTTGAAAAATCGGACGGTTAATACTTTAATGTCATGAAGTTTCGCATTCATAACAAACACTTTGTCGATGCTTGCATCCATACAAATTAAGGAAAGATTTATAATAGAAGAGTTTTATTGAAATGTATTTTACAGCCACAAACAGAAACTAAAACGCACAAGACATAACACAAATCAATTAAGACATCAATGTTAAACAAAAGACATACTAATCATGATTGTGTTGCCAATTCTCTTTGAACAGCCTTCATAAGCAAGCTATCTTTATCAATAGCAACAATAATAGGAGAACCACCAATTCCACGAGCAACCGCATTCATAATCTCCGTCATTAACTTCTTAAACTCGTTTAAATCGAGAGATCCGTTCTGATCTTCGTCGAATCTCGTGAATATTAATTCCAACATTCTATCAACCTCTTCTTGTGGATGTGAATATGAACCTAATGGCATAAACAATCCGAATCCGCCACGAACTTGGTCTCGCGTGAGGCTTCCGCCGCCTTTGGTGTCTATCATGGCAAACCATTCGTTCACAAAAGTGTCGAAATTTGATTTGTCGTTAACAAATTCTGTCACGGTGTTGCTGTTCATAACTGCTACATTCATTTTTGATATTTTGGAATAAATATCTATGCCAACAATTCAATTTACTTTGGAGTATGGTTGTTGATGTTTGAGGATTGTGTGTTTTGTAGATGTATGTATAACGTAATGGTTGCCCTGTGTTCACGTTTCTGACTTTCCGATGGTTGATTAGCCTTTATTATAGAGTATTATTATAATATTATATGAGCATGATATGCATCATGTAATAAATATATTTTTGTGACAATATCGTGTAATGTTGAATATACACAAGCACACACAACCGTTGGCCATTGCTTAAGAGAGTGAATCAGAATAGTTATTTTATCAATAAAAAATAATATAATATCTATAAAATAGAAATAATCAAGTACTCTATATTAGGTTTGAGAAATAATTAGATTAGAGAAATAAATATATTGCTACACTTAAAAAAAATACATATTTTTGATGAGTCTCGGAACTTAATTCATCTAAACTTTTTCGTGACAAAAAATAAGTAGAACAAAAGATGGATCTCTAGCAATGTGATATGATCAAGGCTACTAGTGTTTACCGTAATGATGTTCCATTATCAATGATGTCGTAGAGAAGACTTGAAACATGTAACGTTATGAATAACTTAGCCTTCAGAGGTATCTTGGCGATGGAAGGTTAATTGGATTTTTGGGCGGGTTCTATTCCGACGGACTATTTTGCATGAAGTCTCTGAACATTGTTCTCTTATTTATAAGTATTGTACATCTTGAAATTTCTAGACGCCGAATTTTTGCAAACTAATTACGCAGAAGCAAGAGGGTCGGATAATCATAACTTTGCACGAGTCAGAACCCGGTTAGGGTTCCCTTAAACACAAAGCAAGCACGTCGAAACCGGGGGAATATCTCCATGGGAGTTACATGAACTGAGGGAAAAGACGTTATTTGATAATTATAGAGGGCGACCGGCGTTATCCAGAGCCACCTTAATGGGGGATATGAAGAAGCATCCCTTTAAAGACCATTGATGGGTGAAGAAGTATGAAAGGAAACCAGCATAAGAAAAAGGACAATTAATACCTCCTAACTAAATAAGACGATTGTAATCTCTCCTGGCCAGCTTCAGGGAGATTTCTCCAAATAATGTTTAGCAAGAATAAGTATTTTTCTAGGTTATGTGGCCAAAAGTCTTTTAGGTTTGATAATTTTTGACTCAAACATAAATATTTTTATACGGTGGTTAAGAGTTAGAAGGAGAACGTGTGTGGTTGAGTTTATTCTTAAATCCCTTAAAAAGGATCTTAGACGGTGGTACATAGAAGTGGTCAGTGATATGGACACATAGATTTTTGTTGGCATAAAAGAAATTGAAAGGCAAAACATAAGTTCTCCCTTACAATGAGGCCTCTTCTAAAACAAAGGCCTTTGTGAATATGTGGTCCATTCTAAAGTGTTAGCACTCGATCACTTTAAAAATTTAAATATTTCGTTCATGAAAAGAAAATGATGTTAATTCCAAATTGATCTGAGGTGATTATAATGGATCTTTGTGACCTTCCGTGTAGGGCATCAATGATGGTTGTAGGAGAGGAGGGGGGTGTACCTGCAAGGTACTCCGATTTCAATGTAAGTTTGGGCTAGAGAGAAAGCAAGTACAAAGCGTTTAGATATGATTTAGAGTATTGAATAGTGATCAAACCTGACCCTTTCAAGTGAGAGGGCATTTATAAAAATAACCCTCAGCGCGGGGCCAAGGTCTCCCATTGGCCGAAATATCTGGTCGACCAATGAGAGACTGCCAGGTGGAAGGTCAAGCCGTGACCTGTTGACCTGGTCCAGCTGTCCCCGTGAGACCCGAAGAGGAAGTTGGTCGCGTAAACTGTCAAGTACGTGAGGTGGACGTTCCCAACGGTCATATTGTGCCCAACGGCTAGATTGTGCCCAATGGCTAGATTGTGCCCAACGGCTAGATTGTGCCCAACGGCTAGATTGGCTAAATCCAGTTATTGGGCCTTGCCAAGAGCTAGACTGGATTGGGTCTTGCCCTACTGTGGGCCAAGCGCCTGCCCAGTCCAGAACAGGAGCCCCCCAAGTCTTTGCTCTAAGGAAGAGTGATGACTTGAGATAGCCTTGTTGGTTGTTGCTTTTAAATGACAATGTTCGGGGACAATACCCTTCACCTGTTCTATGGTCAGCGTGGTCGACAACTTGTCGCTTATAAGCCCGACAACTCCCTTAGTATGCGAGGGCGTGCTCGCAAAAATGGTATTTTTATGTCGACCAGGTTTGGTAAAAGGATGCCCGTGAGAAGGACGTTTTTCTGTTGACCAGCCCTTAAGAGGACGTGTCTCGTGTGGATTGTCGAGGAGGATATGCCCGCGGGGAGCTGGAGAAGACTTGGGGAATGCAACGTCTAGCTTTGGGAATGTCAAGCGAAGATTCCCTTCTGACACGTGGTGGTGCAATTAATTTCTGTCAGGGCCTAGGGGGTCTAGGCTATGATGGCCTTTGCACTTCCCCAAGCGAGCAACTGCTTATAAAAGGGGGGAGCGAGGATTCATTTGCACACTTCACGCAAATTTCGCTCCCCAAACCCCTTTGCTCTGCAACTTGTCCTTTCGCCGGAGTTCATCTTTGTCGCCGGAGTTCATCGTCGTCTACGTCCAGACCTTCATCTTCAACCTCTAAATCCAAGTAAGTTCTTCATCTTTTATTGTTATTTCTAGGATGTTCTTAGTTTTCTGGAAATTGGCATGCATTTTTCGGTGACTCATGAATTTTCCGGTTGAATGTTCATGTGTTCTTCGATGAACACATGAATTTTCTAGGAAATTCATGAAGATCCTGAAGAACATGATGAACTTAGGTTGAATGTATTTGAATGTAGTGTAGGACTGTGTAGATCTTCCTATGTTTCTGGTTAGGAGTAGCTTGAGTTTGTAGTCGGGAATTAGGCCTTCTCGACACGAGATTGAATTTCGCGTGTTTGACAAGTTCTATTTTGTCGAGGAAACTCGTCCTCGTGAAATCCTTTCGTAGAGTCGCAGAGACTCATCCCCGTTTTACGGGGAAAAGGATTTCGCTGCGTTCCAGTACTGTCGACTAGGGCTTGAGGGCGTCTTCGACTTATTCCTCGCCCTTTCACTTGATTAGTGGCGGAAGGGTGGATTTGATCTTTGTCGTCGAATTCACTTTTGCTTCCTCTGCTTTTCAGGTGAAATGGCTGACAGAAACGAGGGAGTCGTCCCCGACGTTGGGGTTGTTAATGGGGAGGCGGAGCAGCCCGTCGAGCATGCTAACGTCAGAATGGCTGGGGGGGATCTCGACTGGATCGTCCAAGAGCCAATGTCGACGAGATCGAATTTCACTGAAGATGAGGCTCGTGAGTTCCCCTACCTTGAAGACTGGGAAGAGGATGTGCCCGTGAACTGGAAAGCTCTTTGCCCCACAGAGGATGACCAGATATGCTCGGTGTATCCGAGGATGAGATTTCTCATGTAAGAATTTGCTTTCGTGGAGGCGGGGTATCGTATGCCCTTCACCGACTTTCAAGAGGCCATCTTCTGTCATCTCGAACTGTGCCCTGCCCAACTACATATGAACGCTCTGGCGTTTATTAGGTCCTTTGAGCTGGTCTGCCGATATCTGAAGGTCGGGGCCACATTTGATATTTTCTTCTGCATATTTCAAATTCAAATGAGCACGGCAGGTCCGAAAAAAAGCTGGGTGTCCTTTAAACAATAGAGCAGGCTATTCTGGCTGTATTCGAAGTCTGTCCGAAACTTCAAATATAGGTTTCTGGTCGTGAACCCTGTCTCGGAGGCGGCCAAGGAGTCTCTGGCCACCATGGAAACCATAGAGGTTGATGGTCGGGAGGTGACGAGGGCGGTGTTAAAGTTTTCTCTGGAATGGGTGTATGCCCACTTTAGGTATAGGATTGATCAGTTTCTTGTCAATCATGACCAGCCATGTGACGAGGATAAGGAGTCGTTCCGGGCATTGCATGCCTTCGTAGAGAGTTTCAGCCCTGCTTTCGTAGTGGATAAGGACAACAAAGTTCTGCTCGGGGAGGATGGGGAGCCTGCTCGGGCAGCTCGCTACATAAATACCAAGGCCCTCCTTGAATGTGAAAAGGAGGATGTCGCGTTTGAGCTCCTCAGTATAGATTATCTCTTTGCCCATATTTTTAATTTCTTGTCCAATGTGTTAACCCCCCATTCTTTTTTGTTTCTGCAGGGAAAATGTCGAACATGCGGGAGCGCTTGGCCAGGTCCGCAGCGGCCAAAAACCTCAAGAAAGTGCCAGTGCCAAAGGCCGATGTCGCCAATTAGCAAGCAACGCTGGAGAAGTTTATGGGCGACACCGCCTCCTTTCTGGGTAGCACATCGAACCCTCCTACCCCGGACACAACAAATAAGAGGAAGCAGGATAATATCGGCTCTTTCCCAGGTGGTGGTTCGAGCAGCTTTGTCGGGGGAAAATTTGTGCTGCCACCGTGTTATCTTCAAGGGAAACTATTTGACGGGGAAGGCTTTGTTATTGTCCTCGACCTTGAGGCATTGGCCATTCTGTTCGCCGACCCTAAGGTGAGGAGGAAGCTCCTCTGCCAGGATGTGGCCGTTGTTATGAGAGTGCTGGAGGCGGCGCTGGCCCTCGGGGATGCGGAGACAGTTCCGCTCGCGGATCTCAAGAGGGCACAGGTCAAGATCACCGACCTTGAGTTGGAGAATGTTGAGATACACAATAGGATGACAAAGCTCGAAGGTAACCTAGAGGCCAAGATCAAACTCCGGAAGGAAGTGAACCGGATGAGGGATGATCTGACAAGGATGTAGGAGAAGAATGCCACTTTGAAGGCGAAGGTTGTCGGGCTGGAAAGTTCATCGGTGGTTGGTCAGGATGAGACCGAGGAGGAGAAGGCCTTGAAGACTCGAAGGGACTTAATAGAGAGAATCCGCATCCTCGAGCAGGACAACTTGGGAGCGATTAAGTTCAGATTCAACGCTGCAGTGGAGCAGATGAAGGCTCTCAATTCTGACGTCCAGCTGTTGACTGAAGGGATGAGCGTTCTAAACGCGGTTGTTGACAGCCAGGTGGTTCCTCCAGAACTCCCAGCGATGCAGTTTAATTTTGTTTTGTTTGTACTTGTGTATTTAGTTGGTCTGCGTGCCATTTGATTTGTAATCGACTGTTGGGCATGGCCCATTTTGTAATATTAACAATTCTGGCTATATATATATATACATATATCTTGTGTTCAACATTATATGCCTTGCATTTTATTTGAGTATGATTTAACAATTTTGCGAGTAGTGTTCGCTAAGTATGGAAGTTTGCTCGACTCGTTATCACTGGGCTCGACGGTTTGGGGGACACGTCGAGGGGGAAAAGTGTTTTCGTCGGTGGTGGGACTAGGATCTCGGTCGAGGTCCTGATCCCACAGGGCTTGGACTATTCCCACCGCGAGCTGGGTGTCCTGCCATACTGGTGCGGCAAAGGCGGAGCTCGATTGAGGTATCCCTGTTGGGCACAGAGTCTGCTTGTCCCATGAGTAGAAACTGGTCGGCGTTGTAGAGTTAAGGATCGTGCTTGCATTGGGGCACACTCCTGTGGCCAAGCCGTCTCCCCACTGTGGAGTGATCTCGTCGGTAGTTAGTCCAAGATGGTGGCTGGTCCTAACTGTAATATTGTTTGAGCTTTTCAGCATTCCATGGTCGAGCAAATGGTTCCCCGTTTAGAGTTTCGAGGTAGTAGGCTCCCGTGCTTGTTTTTTATTTGACCCTGTATGGTCATTCCCAATTTATGGCCAGCTTGCCCTCGCGTGAATCTTTTTGATTTTTGCGTAGGACCAGGCTGCCAACTGGGAAATCGCGCTTTATGACTTTGGCGTCGTGGTGCAAGGTTATTTTTTGTTTCAGCGAAGCTTCGCGGAGAGCTGCCCCGTATTGGATCTCTTTGACCAGGTCGAGCTCTTCTTTTAGAGCCTCGTCATTCATGTAGGCTCCCTGATCTCCACTGGTATCATTGCCTCAATCTCATAGGTTAGTCGGAAGGTTGTTTCCCTAGTGGTGGAGTGTCGGGTTGTTCTATAGGCCCAGAGCACACTATGTAGCTCCTCGACCCATCTCTTTTTGGCTTCGCCTAGCCTTCGTTTTAGACCTCGAAGGATCGCCCAGTTCGCGGCCTCTGCTTGCCCATTAGTCTGGGGATGCTCGATGGAAGTGAAGTGTTTCTTCGTGCCTAGTTTAGTGACGAAGTCTTGGAACTTCCTGTCCGTGAATTGGGTTCCGTTGTCGGCCACAAGGGCTTGGGGCACCCCGAAACGTGCGAGGACGTTTCTTTTGTAAAAACGAAGTATGTTGAAGGCTGTGATCTTGGCGAGAGCTTCGGCTTTGATCCATTTTGTGAAGTAATCGACGGCCACGATCAGAAATTTGTTTTGGTAAGACCCCATTATGAAAAGGCCGAGGATATCCATCCCCCACCAGGCGAAGGGTCATGGCGAGGACAAAGTCTTTAACTCGTTTGGGGGTGCCAAGTACATGTCCCCGTGGCGCTGACATCTGTCACATTTCTTGACATGCTCCTTAGCGTCGTGCTGCATGGTCAGCCAATAGTATCCTGCTCGCAGGGCCTTTCGTGCCAATGACCTCCCTCCCAAGTATTCTGCATTGATACCGTCATGAATTTCTTGGAGAACTTCGGGGACCTTGTTCTCCTCGACGCATTTTAGGAGGGGGATGGAGAATCCCCGTTGGTAGAGCTTGTCATTGACCAATACGTATGAGCAGGCTCTTTGCTTGGTCACGCTGGCTTCTTTGCTGTCCTTGGGCAACTCCCCTGTGGTGAGGTAATTGTATACCAGGGTCATCCAGCAGCTGCTTTCGCCAATGCCGTTGACGCCGAGCAGCCCTGATGACTTTTCAATACTTGGGCGGGATAATATCTCTTGTATGACGGATTTATTGCGACCTTTCTTTCTGGTGCTAGCCAGTTTTGATAGGATATTTGCTCGAGTGTTTCGTTAGCGGGGGATGTGTTGGACTTCCCACGCATCGAACTTAGTTATCATTTCTTTCACCAGCGTCAGGTACTCGACCAGGTGATAATTTTTGGCTTAGTATTCTCCTCGTACTGTATATAAGCTTGGGCCTTACAGAGAAGTTCGGCCAGGGTGCGAGGGGTCTCGATGCCCACGACTTTGCAAAATTCGCTCTTCGGTCTCACCCCCTTCTCGAGGAGGTATTTCTTAATATGGTCCGTCGTGCGGACCTCCACAACTTCCTTGTTGAACCTCTCGATGTATGCGCGCAGGGGCTCATCCTTGCCATGTATAATAGCTTCAAGAGGGGCTTCTGACTTGGGATAGCGTTTGGAAGCAGTGAAGTGTCGGGCGAACTGGTTCTTCAGATCCCTCCACGAAGTGACCGAACCTCGGGGAAGCCGCTTATACCAGGCCATGGCCCCCTTCCTGAGGGTGATGGGGAACAACCTGCACTTAATGGCCCCGCTCACGTTGTGGTAGTGGAGCATGGCTTCGATATTTTCTATATGCTCGCCTGGGTCGGTGGTCCCATCATAAGTTGCCAGAGGAGGAGGCTTCTCCAGCCCGCGAGGGATACGAGTGTCCATGATCTCCTGAGATCGAGGTCCATGGACGTCTTCATCACTGGTCGTGCTCGATGACCGGCAGAGGGAGTGGATGCGCCCGCGACTTCTGTTGCATCGAGGAGAATGTCTGCGCGACCGACGATGCTCATGATGCTTTTCTGAGGGCCTGGTCCTCTTCGGGGCAGGAGAACGTCTGGATCTCCGCGGAGGAGTACGGTGTCGTCTTCTGGCGACTTCTGACTCAGGTTCTTCCGATCTTAACCGTCCCCTGACGGGAGAAATGCTACTAGATCTGTCTCGCCGACGTTTTTAAGGAGGAGACCGCGGGCGTGGAGAGGGACTGCGAGGCTTTTGCGAAAAAAGTCGCTCCTAAAGAGCGTGCTCGAGCATGTTGATCTTCTCGCCCGGTTGGAAGATCATGTAATTGGACTTATTGAGAGAGGCAATGAGGACAACAATGCCGGGGGTCAGCGTTTTAAGGGACAGGTATGGGCTCAAAGACGTGACCGGCAGCCTGTGCGCGTGGCTTCACATCGTCGGAAGAAGGAGACGCAGTCCTTCCGTCTCTGTGGTCGGTCTCATGGACCGCAGCTCCAAGGTTATGGTGGTCGACGTTATCCATGGTAACAGCGACAACAGGTTCTTGATGGGCATCATCGTTTCTGTTGGAAGCCATGATGATCAAGGGAATTTTAGAGAGTAATCTTTGGTCTTTTGGGTAAAAAGATAAGGGATCTTGATTCAAAAAGACAGGGAAGCGACGTTTCCCACAGACGACACCACTGATTTGAGGTGATCAGAATGGATCTTCGTGGCCTTCCGTGTAAGGCAGCGATGATGGTTGTAGGAGAGGAGGGGGTGTACCTTCAAGGTACTCCGATGCCAAAGTAAGTTTGGGCTAGAGAGAAAGGAAGTACAAAGCGTTTAGGTATGATTTAGAGTATTGAATAGTGATCAAACCTGACCCTCTCACTTGAGAGGGTATTTATAGAAATAACCCCCAGCGCGGGGCTAAGGTCTCCCATTGGCCAAAATACCTGGTCGACCAATGAGAGACTGCCAGGTGGAAGGTCAAGCGCGTGACCTGTTGACCTGGTCCAACTGTCCCCGTGAGATCCAGATAGGCAATTGGTCGCGTGAACTGTCAAGCGCGTGAGGTGGACGTCCCCAACGGTCATATTGTGTCCAACGGCTAGATTGTGCCCAACGGCTGGATTGTGCCCAACGACTAGATTGTGCCCAACGACTAGATTGGCTGAATCCAGTTATTGGACATTGCCAAGAGTTGGACTTGATTGAGCCTTGCCCTACTGTGGACCATGCGTCTGCCTAGTCCAGAACACAAATTCTTCCACGTTAGTATTTAGGTTAAAGGTAAGTGGCATCATATTGTAGTGCTGAAAGTGGGCGATTGTTGGGTTGAAAAGATCATGTATGTGCACTCGAAGTTAACTAGTTACTTCTATAGTCACTTAATTTCTCTGGGTTAAAATAGGAGCTAGATAAGTCATTTTTTAGATTCTTACTCTAGATCAAAAGTTGACACATCATCTCGTTTCTTGTAGAAGGAGTTAAATGAAGTAGTTAATTGTGTGATGGGAATAAAGGCACGGTTCATAAGAATTCAATGTCTCTTTCATCAAATCTTGGTACCTCTTTATGGATATGATTTTTGGACGATGATTGACCAATACTATGATAATGCTAGAATTTGTAAGAGTTTCTCATCCTCTTTTTGCTCTTGTGCCGAAGTTTAGCTTTCCCCGCAATTTAAGGGACTTTAGGCCCATCTCATTTTCTTTTGGTGTGCGTGCTAGCTATGGTTATGTATCACATTATCTCTCCGAATCAATAAACTTTTGTTAAAGAGAAGTAATTGGTTGATGAGGTCTAGGTGGCGAATGAGATTATTCATTTGGTTAAGAAAACTAATATAGAGTGTTTGCTATTTAAGGAGGATTTAAAAAAGACTTATGGCTCGGTGAGTTAGAGTTTCTTAGGCTATATATATGCTTGACATTTCAACTTTGAAGATAGGTCTCTTGGATCCATGCACATGGTTCTTTGGTAGCTTATATATTTTGGAAAAATGGATCTCTTGTAGATATTTCCTCTATTATACATTATAAGTCACTTTGCTAAAAAAAAAATAATTTCAAATTATAAGTCACTTTACATTTTCAATGCAATGGTAATGACATTTTCTTCAATATACCCTCAAGTATTTATTATTATTTATTCTTTCAACTCTTTTAATTTCTCTCTCCTGTGTAATTATGATGGGCATTACTGTAAAGTCATACATAATTTGTCTTTTCCATAAAATAGTAATTAAGTTTTTTAATTCGTGTGAAATATCCAAAACGTCTTATAATTTAGGACGGAGGGAGTAATATATATATATATATATATATATATATATATATATATAGCTTAATATCCTTTTTAATCTCGTATCTTAACCTCAAGGTTCATTTTGTTCTCTTAACTTAAAAATGGTGTATATTGGTCCATTAACTCATCAAAATGTTTCATATTAGTCATTTTTGTTCTAATAGCAAAGGAAAAATTCAAAAACCAGTCGCTAAATTCGTCGAGGTTAAGATACAGGACTAAAAAGAGTATTAATAGTTAATAATTATTAACACATTCCTTTTAAAAATAAACAGGCGTATTTTAGCAAATACCTACAAGAGATGCTAAGTTACACCCACTTATTTTTTAGAAGGAGTGTTTTAGTAACATGTACCTTAAGGTGTATTTAACCATTTTTAGTTAAAACTTTCTAAAATACTCCTTCTTAAAAACACTTAGGTTTATTTAACCATTTTTTAGTTTATTTATTATTTGCAGTATGCAGATCAAAAATTTTTTGTGTGCCTACAAATAATAACATTTGGACCTTCAAGACCACTCCCCATTATTTTGAGCTAGCATCTGACTTACATATTGATTTTTCTAAGAGTAGCATTATAGGAGTGAATGTTATGGATCCTTTTATATGGATGTGAGAGCATTTTCCTAAGTATAAAATAGGCTCGTTACCTTTCAGGTGTCTTGGAATTTTAGTGGAGAAAATAATTGCAAAATAGAAATGTATGAACCTTTTGCTTCGGTTCATAATATGCTTGGCTCATTGAGGCATAAATATGCTGATCCGAGTGGCTTGATCGTCAAATTGAACTTTATCCTAAAAAAATACTTATCATTTACTTCCTTTTTAGGAGATTGATAAGTGCTAAATTAGAGTGATATTGAGTGTGAATATTGACACTTATTGGCTTAATTCAACCAATAAACCTCAACTTTTGTACATATTTTGTATAGTTTACATTATAGTGTATATATTGCGTATCGTGTAAATATCATTGAGTTTAATTGTTTTTCTCTCATTTTTTTGTAGGTATATAAGCAATGATATTTTGTCATTTTCTTATAGAGCATTGAATAAGCTTTCCAACGCTTCCGACCAGGCGTATAACAGAGTTACGGTTCAAAAGTTATGGTCGAAACAAGTGTTGGTTTGCTGTCATGTTCGCTAGGCGAACACCAAGTTCGCTAGGCAAACAGAAAATGCTCAAAAGCGTGGACAACACTTTTTTGGCAGTAACTAAGGCGGCATATGCTCGCTGGGCGAACGGGACTTCACTGGGCGAACACGGGACCCCAAATTTGCGTATAAAGACAATTTTTAGATATTTTTTAGTTTATGTTTTTGGGATCTTTTAACCCCAACTTCATCAAACACATTTTTTGAGTTTAGAGAGCTTGAACAACATCAATGGAGGTTGCAACTTGATGATCCTGGATTGAAGCTTCTTTAATCGTGATTGACACTGCAAGAGATTTTGGTTCTTATGCTTTCTTCCCTTTGTAGTTTTCATTTGTGGGGTTTGTATGTAAGTTTACTTTGATTTTATGTATATGTATTGATCATGGCGTTATATACGAGCTATTTTACAAATCTTTATCGGTGTTATCCTTATTTTACTCACTTTATGTTTGAATTTGAGTTACGGTAAACATATCCTCTTCGAATCTGGATCTAGGATATTCATTTATCGATTCACAAATTGGAGAAATCAATTTGTGGTTGATATTTGCTTTGTGTTGAACTTAAAGCTTATTGTATCAGTTGTTATATGGAGAAATCGTATAGCGATGGATACTGTATTTCTCACGACACCGCTTTAGACATAGACGGTATTGAGAGAGTATGTGATGATATTGACGAGTGTTTTAGGTTGCGTACAACTGATTGGTAGATTGTGTATTTGATGGGTAGAAGGAAATACAACTCGTGTTGAGTTTTCTCCTCTCTAAAGAATGTATTTATTTTCTTGTTCATATGTTTTTCTTTTGGTTCTTTACTCTCAAACCATTTAAAACCAAGCTTAGATATACAGAGATTGTCAAACGAAATTCTTTTCCTCGAATCGATCCCTGTGGAGACGACAAAAATCGGGTACTTAATTAATTTTTGCTTGCAGCTTTATCGCATCAGCAAAATGGCGCTGTTACCGGGGATTGGTTTTAATATTGAATTGCATTGCGATAGTTTCTATATTTTCTAAGTTTTGCACATAATTGTATATATACTTGTATAGAGACTTGTTTTGTTTTTGTATTCCATTATGTTTGTTCAAGTGTTGTATATATTTTGTTCCCGTAACGTTTGTTTAAGTTTTTGGTTAGGACACTTTTTTTAGGTTGGCGCTTTGACAAATCATCGACATGTCTGTGAGGAAGTTACTAGCAAAGCACAATAAAGGCGTCGAGCTAACGACGTGAAACAAGTGCTTGTTGGGAGGCAACCCAACGGTTTTTGAGTTTGTATAACTTTATGTTAATTTAGTTTGATTCAATTTTGTTAGGTTGTTAGGAAATTTTTGTGTTTTGTCTAAAGCTTTATTTTTGATTAGCTTGAGGATGCATTTTGTGATTGTTCAAGTTTGATTGTTTCAACAAGAAAATGTTATGGTAATGTGGAACGTTTAAAGGAGTTACATGACTAAGGTTTGTGTCTATTGTTTTTCTAGAACATAACATGTTTATGAACCTTAGGCTTTGTACAAATAATATGCCATTCATTCTCTTGCAATTTTTGTTCAATTTTGAATCACTTAGGTCCAAAAGCCACAAATTATGAGAAACCTCCATTGTTTACTAAATGCTTAGGATGACTGGTAACTTTGTTTAATTCGTTTTATTCATGCTTAATCTTGTGATTATTTTGATTTTGTGGAAGCATTAGAAATGATCAAGGCAATTGTTGATATTGAGCACAACCATATCCCAAAACAATAACTTACCCTGTGAGTAGAGAGATTTTGCTAACCCCTTTGAGCTTGATAGTTTAGATCCTAATTTAGTGATGAACTTGGTGTTTGTACATAAATCAAAAGTTAGTTCATCATTGAATTATGTAGGAATCTAAAAAAATTTCTTGAACCTTTTAACATTGTCCTAAACTGTTTTCCTTGCCATAAAAATCAAGGAGCATTCACTTGAGGTTTGGTTAAAACCAAGTTGGGGAGAGTGAAAATAAAATGGTAGGTTACTCAAAAATGTTGAAAAAATTCAAACAAGCATTGAAAAGAAAATTGTGTATATGAATTGTGAAAAAGAAAAAGAAAAAACATGCTTGTTTGAATGAAAAAAAAAATAGAAAATGAATAATGTGCTTAAAGGAAGTTTGGAAGGGTGAGCAATTGAGAAAAGAAAGTAGTAGATGAAGTTGTAGTGTGTACATAACCTTGTATAGTGAATGTTTATTTTGCATTGGCAACTTTGAATCCATGGCCTTATAAATGTCCCTTTGTTGTGAACCTAACCAAGCTACAACCTTTAAAGACCTTAGTGATCTTCTTGCTTCCATGAATTCTTTGATGATTGATTAAATGAATGTATGAATTGGATTGTATTTTCATTGTTTGTCAGATGAGTGTAATTGTTCTGCGGTTGCAAACGCGTAAATTTCTTCATCCTTATTCTGAAGAGGAGTGTTAGATGTGATTCATTCTTGAACATTTGTATTGCTTTAGAATTTTTGACATGTGTTTTGTGCTTAGAATTTGTTTCATAATCGTGTTGTCGTGGTAGTTTAGTGGTAAACATTGCTTTGCATGTACTTTTGATATTTGTACCATACATATGTTTTCCGTTTGTAAAAACTTGTTGAGCATGATTTCTTGATTATTGTTTTTGTTTCTTCGAGTTGATTGATTCTTGTTTGGGGACAAACAAGTTTAAGTTGGGGAGAGTTTGATAAGTGCTAAATTGGAGTGATATTAAGTGTGAATAATTGGCACTTATTGGCTTAATTCAACCAATAAACCTCATCTTTTGTGCATATGTTGTATAGTTTACATTATAGTGTATATATTGTGTATCTTGTAAATATCATCGAGTTTAATTGTTTTTCTCTCATTTTTTGTATGTATATAAGCAATGCTATTTTGTCATTTTCTTATAAAGCATTAAATAAGCTTTCCAACGCTTCTGACCGCGCGTAAAACGTAGTTACATTTCAAAAGTTATGGTCGAAACAAGTGTTGGTTTGCTGTCATGTTCGCTAGGCGAACACCAAGTTCGCTAGGCGAACAGAAAGTGCTCAAAAGCGTGGAAAATACTGTTTTGGCAGTAGCTAAGGCGGTAAATGTTTGTTGGGCGAACGAGACTTCGCTGGGCAAACACGGGACCCCAAATTTGCCTATAAAGTCAATTTTTAGATATTTTTTAGTTTATGTTTTTGCGATCTTTTAACTCCAACTTCATCAAACACATTTTTGGAGTTTAGAGAGCTTGAACAACATCAATGGAGGTTTCAACTCGATGATCCGGGATTGAAGCTTCTGTAATTGTGATTGACATCGCGAGATATTTTGATTCTTCTCCTTTCTTCCCTTTATAGCTTTCATTTGTGGGGTTTGTAGGTAAGTTTACTCTGATTTTATGTATATGTATTAATCATGGCGTTATATATGAGCTATTTTACAAATCTTTATCGGTGTTATCCTTGTTTTACTCGCTTTATGTTTGGATTTGAGTTGCGGTAAACATATCCTCTTCGAATCCGGATCTAGGATATTCATCTAACGATTCACAAATTGGAGAAAATCGATTTGTGGTTGATATTTGCTTTGTGTTGAACTTAAAGCTTATTGTATCGGTTGTTATATGGAGAAATTGTATAACGATAAATACTTTATTTCTCACAACACCGTTCTAGACATGGACGGTATTGAGAGAATACATGATGATATTGACGAGTGTTTTAGGTTGCGTACAACTGATTGATAGATTGTGTATTTGATGGGTAGAAGGAAATTCAACTCATGTCGAGTTTTCTCCTCTCTAAAGAATGAATTTATTTTCTTGTTCATATGTTTTTCTTTTGGCTCTTTACTCTCAAACCATTAAAAACCAAGCTTAGATATGTAGAGATTGTCAAACGACATTCTTTCCCTCAAACCGATCCCTGTGGATACGACAAAAACAGGGTACTTAATTAATTTTGCTTGCCGCTTTACCGCATCAGCAGAGACTTCATGTCAAGGTGTGAAATGATATTATTAACTCTTATACTCGTTTCTTATGGGGATGGGTGAAAATAGGTAATAATATTTTGTGGTTCAAGTGGTCTGATGTTTGCGTGCCCAAGAAATATGGGGGATGTATGTGAGAGACTTGTGGCTAGTTTATTTAGCACTGTTAGGTAACTGGAGGTAGAATGTGATTGTTGATTATGATTCGTCGTGGAGTAGGGTTCTTGTAGCAAGATATGGTATAAATATCGTCCTTTCTTTGAAATGTAGTCACATTGGGCCGAATCGTCGATACTTTTATTTTATTATGTTGGTTATTCGTTCTTGAAGGTAGTTGAAAAGTGATAGGTAATGAGCTTTAGACTAGCTTTTGGTAGGATAAGTGGGCCGGTGAAGCTATACTTTGTCAGAGCATTCCTAGGTTATTCTTAGTTTCGAACCAAAAGCTATTAAATGTTGCAAATGTGGATCAATGGGTTAGTGGCACTAAGTTTTGGATGCTCACTTGGTGGAACTTATGATTCTCATTAAAAGGGTAACTATTAATTGAGTTAATAATAACTAGCCTTGCACTCTCGACTCTATGACCAACTTATAGAGTTCTCCAAGATAAACTCTCTACTATATATGCCATAACTTTCAGGTGATCATATGAGGTCTATGTCCCTCTTTTGAAAGAGTTTGACTTTGCATAAGGTTATTGCTTTCTCTTGGATGTTCTTCATTGGTAGTTTAAGGATTGAAGCGTATGTTGTGCAGAGCGAATTAGGGGTCTTAGACCCAGTTTTTCTTAACCTGCAACTTTGAAACTTCAAAAGTTTGATGCTTGATTGTTAATTAGCTTTATTGGAAGCTCTCTCTTCAACAAGACTTATTTTGTTTATTCCTATTTTTTTGTTTCTTCATAGGTGGCTTCCACCTTAAGCGATTTGGTAGTCGTAAGATTATGACATCTTCTCTAATAAGGAAATAAATATGGAGCACTTGGTGGATCTAATTATCTTTTCCTCGTAGGAGTGGTTATAGATAAGTCCTTAGATCTCCATGTACTCGACTCTTTTTTTATATATATTATTTGTTTTTTTAATAAAAAACATAGATGATTCTATTTATATATGGGAATCTAACTTTTTTTACAATGATATTCGGAGTCTACAACTCTTATATGGCTCTACTAGACTGATAATGTCATATCTAAAGTATATTGTGGATTGACAAGTGTACTTATAAACAAATTACATAATATGTGACATTCGCTATGTTAGTAGGGGTGGTCAGAGGCCTTAAAATTTTTCTGGGGTTAAAGTTTGCTCACGGTGGTAGGAGACCTTGTTTGGTGGTGTTTACGGTGATGAGAGAGAAAGCTCACATGAGGTGAGAAGCTCTATATCTTTTAGGGGTGTGTCGTGTGTATTACGATCCATCTCTCTCAACCCTAAGGTTGAGGTATTTATAAAGGTCTATGGGCCTAGGGTTTAGGGATCTCCTAATAAGTGGCAACCGCTCCATCTTGACTAGGGAAGTTAAGGACCACATGAAGGTGCGAGAAAGACACAAGAAAGGGGGGTTTGAATTGTCTATTTGCTCTTTTGACTACTTTTCGTTTCTTGTCGTTGAATCACTTAGGATTACATCAGAGTTCGTTGAGAGGCTCTAACTGGCAAAGTTACATTCATACTTGCTGAGCATGAGGCTTCAGAACTAACAAGAGTCTGAACATAAGATCCATTTCTCAGAACTTGCAAAGCGGAAGCTTATCAGAGTTAAGCTGCAAGGTTCTTACTTGCTTGTGTAAGGTTCTGATACTCTATATAGAAAGATAAACTAAGACATTAAGCATAAGAGTAAAGAACACATGATATATCCTGGTTCACCACAAAGGCTAATCCAGTCCACCCTCCTCAGGTGATTTCGCCTTGAACACAAGGTCTTAATCCACTATAATCAATCTCGATTACAGATGCACGGACAACAGCCGGTGACTAACCACTTGCACAACCGCATTGTGACTAACATACAATGAACCGTTCAGGGATTCAACTTAATGAATATAACGAACATTGACCTGCAGGTTCCAATCTCGCAAGATCTACTGCTAGGCTTTCACAGCTAGACGTTCAGGGATTCATCGCAATGAATATAACGCTACTGACCATATTTCAGGCTTTTCCCACAATGACATCTCGCCATTGCCTTCTCGAGTCTCCGGTCACACTGACCACTCAAGGAATCCTAATTCACCAAGAATTAGTTTAACTGGAGATTACAAAGGTTCTTCTTAACAAGCAGATTACTCCTAATTTAAGTACAAAAGAATACACAAGTGTTCAAGCAAGATGTGAGCAAAAACTCCTTGCTATTCTAAGAAACTACAGAGATGTATAATGATTTGACAGTTGTTGACATCTTGTAGATCTTCTTCTTCTTTGTCTTCGGGGTGAGCAAGCTTTGAGCAACAACTCCTTGCTTCAGATCTTCAATGTAGCGCTTGACGAGAAGGTGGTTGATGACTTGACTGATTTGCAATGTTTGTCTTCTTCATCAACAGCTTCTTTACCAATTCATTGTTGTTGTGTTGAATGATGATCTTTGAGCTTCAACAACAATGGCCATGTGCAAATGGTGATAGCTTTGGATATTCTAAGTGTTACAACGAAAACTCATCGTTGTTGCTATCTTTACACAATGACTTGATCAATTCCCCATTCATGGCTGAATCGATCTGTGGACTGTGTCGTCGTCGTATATTAGAAGCGAATGCTCTTCCCTTTAAATAGCCTGGTAGAAATATAGCCGTTTGAAATGTTGTTGGCCGTTGGGAAAGAGACGTTGTGTAATAACTCGCTGTACTGACACATCTCCTTTTTGCTATGGGAGAAGTGATAGATCTTTCTTGGGCGCCGTGTACAGTTACTCACAACGGTAACATTTGACTTCTGAACTTCAGAGGCTTCTGATGGTTAATTGATGAAGCATGAGTAGAATCTTCTTAGTCAGGATATCTAATACGTCAAGTCTTCAGTCAATTGAAGAAGTCCATTAGGAATCAGTCTTCAGAACTTCAGCACTTGTCTTTAAGCACGTTATCCTTTACTTCTTCAAGTCTTCCAAAACTTCAGAACTTGTCCATTAGGAATCTGTCTTCAGAGTCTTCAATACTTGATCTTCAAAACCTTAATCTTCATAACACGGAAGTCTTCAGAGTCTTTCTGCACTTGGTCTTCAGAGCCTTCCGCCTTCAGAACTTCAAGTCATGAGAGTCTTCAGCACTTCGGTTATCTTCTTCAGAAGCTTCGCAATCTTCAGAATCTCGACCACTTTCAGAGAGCATCCATAAGAGCATTGCATCTGCAATATCGGCATCCTTGGATCTGACTGATCACGATCAGATACAGAAGCGTTCTTGCTTCTTGCGACTTGTGTCAAACATAGTAACTTCATACATTATCAATTATGCTCATCTGGCTGGTGCTTGTTGGATCTGATACATTCTATAATTATGATCTGCACATAACACATGTTAGACCATAAAATGGTTCTTTCACAAATACGTATTGTTATCATCAAAACATAGATCAACTTGCAGAGACAACTCTTGCTCTCACAATCTCCCCCTTTTTTATGATGACAAAACCAAGTATTTTGATTGAATAATTTATACAGGGTAATCACCAAACAGAACATATTCAGAGTCTGGAACAACAGCTCCCCCTGAATGTGTTATCCTCGAAGTTTTATCTGTGATCATCTAGAATCTTATATGATCCAAAGACATACAGAGTAACAACTTGAGTTGCCAGAACGAAGAATAGAAAATGACTACTTTTCTATCTTGTCTTTTAAGAGAATAGAGAGTCTTTAGCATCTGGACTAGTTCATCAGAACTTCCATCTTCAGATCTTCAGAGCTCAGTTCCTTTGTAGTCGTATCAGAGCTTGTAATCTTCAGAGACTTCTAAAGCATTTCTACCTTTCAGCAGATTCATTTAAGCACAAGCAGATCAGTGCTCATCTGATAACATAGCCTTGCTATCTATCAGAGACAGACATTATCTTTTAAGAAACTCCCCCTGAGTTTTAGACTTTGTGAAGATTTGAGATTTTGCAATTTGATCTTCAGGGTAGTCTCCCCCTAATTCCTATAAGTCAGATATTGGGATCTTCAGAATCATAATTCAGGATGATAAGATTTTAATCACCAATGTAGATCATGACTGTTTCAGAGTTTAACTTTTGAACACAGGTCTTCATCTCAGAACCTTGTTACTGTCACAACTCAGTGGTTCATCAAGGCTTGATTTTTGATCAGATACCAATTGAAGGTTTAATTATAGTGATCAATCAACGGTTGATTCTGAATCTGGTACTTATGATTTGATTTTGGTCTGATACCACGTGATGTGCTGAGTCTTATACCAGAGCATGTTGAGTCTGATACCAAGTGAAGGACTTCTTCTCATACACTTGAAAGGTATTTCATTAGTGTGCTGAAATTGATACCAATGAAGGTATTTTGACAATGATCCACAACTTTGCTCTGATTGATGAGTCTGATACTAATCTTTGTGTACTTAGTCTGATTACCAATTGTTGATTTAGTCTGATACCAAATCGTTTTCATTTAAATTTGTTTCTGGTAAACATCAGAACGACTTCTTTCTTGGATATTCAATCCAGATCTTCAGACAGCTCTTGACTTCTGATTTGCACAGTTCCTCTGAGTAAGCATCTTGAGAATGTGTACTTTGTCTTGACTGCTTTCAGAGTTTTCTTACCTCTCATGATTCTTAGACAACTTCTATTATATGATCAGAGTTCTTCATTCTTAACCTGTTCCTGTTCTTAGAATGCCTAGTGAACTTATTTAGGGTTCCTCGGATAACATCAAACAACAACCGTTAGTAGCAACGTATTTTTATATGATTGATTACTTGTTTGAGTTGCATTCTTTAGATTTCCTCTTCTCAATTATTTCCACTTTAGATTTCCTCTTCTCAATTATTTCCACTTCTCAATCAAAATCATTATATTTCTCCCCCTTTTTGACATCATCAAAAAGTGCTAGAGCATGAGGGCATTTAAGCATGTAATTCCTTTTTCCAATGAACAACATATATTTTCTCCTCATTTGAGCATTTAAGCATTTAAGCATATTAACATCATATATATATATATATATATATATATATATATATATATATATATATATATATATATATACTGGATATGTTAAACAACATAGAACCATAGAGCCAGCATTTGAGCAGTTAAGAGCAATCCAAGTCATTTAGTGATAACCATCTTTAACCATAATAAATTCATTTGAAGGATTTTTAGATGGAATCAACTGATTACTAATTGAAGGTTTTAGATCATCTGTAAAGATTAATTACAGAATTTCATTTATGAACAGTTAGATAGAAGCATCAACATAAAATAGTTTTAAAATTCATAGCATATGTTGAGCTTAATCTTGAAAAGTTCAAGATAACCAAAACATAGATAATTCAAGCACATATTCCTAATTAGAAACGTTTTAAGTAATCGTAGACCTAATAAAATTGAGTTTTCATGGGTCCTTATGAGTTAGACTAGAGCGAGCCTAAGGATGATGAAGAAGATGAGAGAAGGTTTTCAGAATCATCATTTCTTGAGACTTGCAACCTCTCTTCTACTTGAGTAATTGCCAGCTTCTTGCTCTTCACAATTTCTACTGAGATCCATTCATGGAACTCAGTCCAGATATTTCTTATTTCCATGGAGTCCATACAGAAATTGGAAGCTTCTACTAAGCTTTGGATCCTTGTGATTGCATTATCCTTAAAGGATTTTAATGCATCATTGTTTGATTCTATTAGTTATAATGATGTTTTAGGTATTTTAATCATTTGTTTGAGTAAAGTGAGCGTCTCAGATTATTATGAATTTGATGTTGGTATAGGCATAGAAAGCAGAAGACATCATATTTTCATTGATTAAAAGAGAGACAAAAACATCAGCACAAAATAGAACATAGCACTATTTTACACTACATCAGGATTTGAAATTTTAGTCATCAAAATCTTCAACGTTGTCCACCCTATCAGATCTTGTCTCAGTTACTGAAGGTTCTGGTCCGAGTCTGCTTACTAACCCCCAGAATTTTTCTTTCAGCATAATTTCAGATATTATTCTCCCGTAAGGAACATAAGAGTTCAACTGAGTTCTTGAAACTCTGATAGAATGTTTCAGGTGATTGAAAATAGTTTTGGGAAGATTGATCCTAAAGTGGTGTGTTAGGAGGAAGACGAATACTCGGTCATCTTAGGACAGCGTGCTCCTTGCAGTTGCACGAGGTCGAAGGTTGGTTAGAGAGAATTTGAACCATGTTCTGGGTGAAGGGAGAAGTTTCTCAGGGTTGTTTGGTTTATAAGGAACTGAATCATCAAATAAAACCCTGTATCTCTCTACTAAGCTCAGGTCAGATTGAAAGTCTTCAACAGTGACTCCAGAGGCGACACAGTTTATGATCTTTTCTAATGAGGGAATGGAGATAGTGATTGGAAGGCGATATACATCAGACCAGATAGTGTTACCATCATTACTGATTATGGCGTATTTCCAGAATTCTTTCACAAGAACTGGAAAGACAGGGCCGTTTAGCAGTGAATAATAACCATTCCAAGATTGAATTTGCATGCTTCTTACAATTTCCAGACCATTATTTTGAAGTCTAGCTAGATTTGCTATTTTCTCTGGGATAACTTTGAGGGTTTCTACATTCCCTCTAAATGTTAGAGAAGCCATTGTTAACACACAGAGGATTTTTAATGAGGATTAGTTTAGATGAGGATGAGCGAGGATGAAGCAGAATCCTATTATTTATAGGCAAACGAGGGTGAGGAGTGTAATGACTAAATTGGTACACAAGGATTTGGGTTTACTATTTCCTGGGTGGTCATGATTAATTAGGGTATGCTAAAAGGCGTGAACGTGTGGGAAAAGAGAACGGAGCAGTTACTTATTTATTTTGAGAGGAGTTAATATGTTAACAGCTGCTTTGCCGTGAATGGCCATTGGGACTGCTATATTAATGATGACGGTGTCTTGAGCCACTAAAATATTTTCCAAGAACTTTCAATAATTAATATCAATTAGTGCTTTGTCAAATATTTTAAGAATTAAAAAATGATTCATGGACACATTTCATTAATCTTTGAATATCTCAGGACAAACTGATATTATCGATTTGACTTAGAGCAACTGCAATTTCAAAACATACACTCTGCATACATAGTTAAAACACAGACAGGTTTAGGTTTCCTAGTTACTGAAGATCTCACACTTAGTCTTCAACAAGCAGTTATCTGGAAGGTCTTCAGGACCATCTTCTTTAATTATTTCTTTGATCATGTCAACAATTCCATCTCTAAAGAAAATCTCAGACAAAACTCTTCCATAAGGAATGTAGGACTTTGTGAGGTTTCTGGACTCAGAGATGGTTTTCCAGAGACAATTGAAGATAGTGTGTGGTAGAGTTATTTGGAACTTATTCATTAGTAAATAAATGAATTCATGGTCATGAAATCTGATTATGTCACGACTCTCTCCTTTGGGAAGAAAATTGGACAACATGAGTTTGTACCAAGCTTTGGGAATGGGTAGAAGATTTTCAGGATCGAAGGGTGTGTATCCTAAAGTCTGGTCATGAAGAGATGCAAAATTTTTGGCAGTAAAGAATTTGTTTTTGTCAAAATCAACAGGAATTCCAACATCCTTACACCCAGTTGCAAGAGTGATTGAGAACAGGTTGATGATGATTGGGACTTCAAAAACAAAGGAGGTGATGCACTTGCTTTCAAGATCAAGATCGGCATGTTTCCAGAAATCTTTGACATGATTTACATAGATAGGCTTTTCTAGCATCATGGAGTATCTAGTCCATTGTTGAGTGTAAAGCACATCTGCTAGACTACAGGCAATGCAACTCGAAAGTGGAAGGGTATTGATTACAAATTGTTTTTCAGAAATGATTTCAAGAAGATCTTGGTTACCAAGAAAGGTGAGTGGAGGCATGACGATGGACAACAGGGTTTTGACACCTATGACTTTATGAAGAGAACTTTGAGTATGAGGTTATTTGATAGGGAGACGTGATTTTATACAAGTAAATGGGTAGGATAAGTTGTACCTAGTCTAGGAAAATTATAGATTTGTACAATAGGATTTAATAAGATTTTAGAACAGATTATGTTGTCAGAGATATGGTATGGTTTCCAAAGATTCGCAATTATGACTGAGGTTACTTTAGAGTGCAAGCATAGTGAAGAAATTTTCTTGTAAGACAGAATTATTTCAGATCATTTATTTCTTTCTACCAAACCAAATTCATGCAATATTGTTTAAAAATTCAAAGTAGAGAAGATCATACCTTAGGGATCCAGAAATATTTTTGCAGAGAATCTTTGCAGACTTATCTGAGTGCTTTCCATTCTGAGATATTACTATTTTTCAGATTCTGCTTGCTTTTGAGTGAGCTGCTGTAGGTTCGTAGATTTTTCAAAATTTTCTTACATTCTGGTTTCTGAGGAATGCGAACATTTTCTGAATTCTGAACTAAGAATGTTCTGAAAAATTTATCAGATAGAGATCTAATCAATAACGTTTGATCCGACTGAGATAGTCTCAAGTCATCAGAATTTGGTTGCACTGATTTGATCAAGACTCTAAGTGATCAATCCTGATTAAGTACTTGATGAATCCATGAAAATCTTCTTCCTGAATATTCTTTCAGTTCCTTGTATAGCTTTCAAGAAAACAATGTTCAGTTCTTTATTGAATTCATTAACTTCTGATCATTCCAGGATTTAGATGTTGAATCAGTTCTAAGAGTTTTGAATTCTTCAGCTTCCTGACTTCAACAGACTTTTCTTGAAATTCAAATTCATAGACCAAATGTTTTTCTTCTTTACATGAAGAGGTTCTGAATGAGCTTTAATCGAGAAAGTCAAGGGTGGACCTAGTCCATTTCTTCAGCAGTCCAGACTTCTTGTATTCTGATAGTTTAACCTTGAGCAAATGCGTAGTTCCTCTACACGTATCTTCCAAGATGAGCATTCAGCAGATACTACTCCTTATCTGATGAGTCCATCTAATCAGATGATTCTTCAATTTTCAACAAGCCTTTAGGTGAGAAAAGATTTTGTTGATTAGCGAAGCTTCTGGAATCAGTGATTTGCTCGAGTAGTCAGATTGATTACAATTTTGTACACAGTCAACTTCTGAACTGTTACAAAAATTGTAAGTGGATTTCAATCTCACCCAGAGTATTCCTCATCTGGAACTTTTTCTGACACTGTTAAGTGTTTGATATCCATTAATAACAGAACCGGAGCTCTAATACCAATTGAAGGTGCGAGAAAGACATAAGAAAGGGGCGTTTGAATTGTGTATTTGCTCTTTTGACTACTTTTCGTTTCTTGTCGTTGAATCACTTAGGATTACATCAGAGTTTGTTGAGAGACCCTGACTGGCGAAGTTACATTCAGACTTGCTGAGCATCAGGCTTCAGAACTAACAAGAGTCTGAACATAAGATCCATTTCTCAGAACTTGCAGAGCGGAAGCTTATCAGAGTTAAGCTGCAAGGTTCTGAGTTGCTTGTGTAAGGTTCTGATACTCTATATAGAAAGATAAACTAAGACATTAAGCATAAGAGTAAAGAACACACGATATATCATGGTTCACCACAAAGGCTAATCCAGTCCACCCTCGTCAGGTGATTTCGCCTTGAACACAAGGTCTTAATCCACTATAATCCATCTCGATTACAGATGCACGGGCAACAGCTGGTGACTAACCACTTGCACAGCCGCACTGTGACTAATATACAATGAATCGTTAAGGGATTTAACTTAATGAATATAACGAACATTGACCTGCAGGTTCCAATCTCACAAGATCTACTGCTAGGCTTTCACAGCTAGACGTTCAGGGATTCATCGCAATGAATATAACGCTACTGGCCCTATTTCATTCTTTTCCCACAATGACATCTCGCCATTGTCTTCTTGAGTCTCCGGTCACACTGACCACTCAAGAAATCCTAATTCACCAAGAATTAGTTTAACTGGAGATTACAAAGGTGCTTCTTAACAAGCAGATTACTCCTAAGTTTAAGTACAAAAGAACACACAAGTGTTCAAGCAAGATGTGAGCAACAGCTCCTTGCTATTCTAAGAAACTACAGAGATGTATAATGATTTGACAGTTATTGACATCTTGTAGATCTTCTTCTTCTTCGTCTTCGGGGTGAGCAAGCTTTGAGCAACAACTCCTTGCTTCAGATCTTCAATGTAGCGCTTGATGAGAAGGTGGTTGATGACTTGACTGATTTGCAATGTTTGTCTTCTTTATCAACAACTTCTTTACCAATTCATTGTTGTTGTGTTGAATGATGATCTTTGAGCTTCAACAACAATGGCCATGTGCAAATGGTGATAGCTTTGGATATTCTAAGTGTTACAATGAGAACTCATCGTTGTTGCTATCTTTACACAATGACTTGATCAATTCCCCATTCATGGCTGAATCGATCTGTGGACTGTGTCGTCGTCGTCTATTAGAAGCGAATGCTCTTCCCTTTAAATAGCCTGGTGGAAATATAGCCGTTTGAAATGTTGTTGGCCGTTGGGAAAGAGACGTTGTGTAATAACTCACTGTACTGACACATCTCCTTTTTGCTATGGGAGAAGTGATAGATCTTTCTTGGGCGCCGTGTACAGTTACTCACAACGGTAACATTTGACTTCTGAACTTCAGAGGCTTCTGATGGTTAATTGATGAAGCATGAGTAGAATCTTCTTAGTCAGGATATCTAATACGTCAAGTCTTCAGTCAATTGAAGAAGTCCATTAGGAATCAGTCTTCAGAACTTCAGCACTTGTCTTTAAGCACGTTATCCTTTACTTCTTCAAGTCTTCCGAAACTTCAGAACTTGTCCATTAGGAATCTGTCTTCAGAGTCTTCAATACTTGATCTTTAGAACCTTAATCTTCAGAACATATAAGTCTTCAGAGTCTTTCTGCACTTGGTCTTCAGAGCCTTCCGCCTTCAGAACTTCAAGTCATGAGAGTCTTCAGCACTTCGGTTCTCTTCTTCAGAAGCTTCGCAATCTACAGAATCTCGACCACTTTCAAAGAGCATCCACAAGAGCATTGCATCCGCAATATCGAAATCCTTGGATCTGACTGATCACGATCAAATACTGAAGCGCTCTTGCTTCTTGTGACTTGTGTCACACATAGTAACTTCGCACATTATCAATTACGCTCATCTGACTGGTGCTTGTTGGATCTGATATATTCTATAATATGATCTGCACACAACACATGTTAGACCATAAAATGGTTCTTTCACAAATACGTATTGTTATCATCAAAACATAGATCAACTTGCAGAGACAACTCTTGCTCTCACACCACATATTTCCTATGAAGTTATAGGTATGACTTTACACATGCAATTATTGGGTGGATAAACGTTCTTATTCATATTTCCCCCTAGAACGCCCCGTGTGCCGCATGAAGATTACCCTCCAAGTGACACGGGCCCGGTGAGGAACATGTGTTGCCCCATTTGAGAGTCGATACAAATATATCACTACACAGTCCCTCAAACACGAGGGATTTTAAAGGGTGAATCCCTCATTAAGCAACGAGTCTACCAGCTGAAGGCAGCTCATTTAGTTGGAGGCGAGTACCTTAGCTAGTGGCAAGTCCCTCAGTTGAAAGCGACTCTTATAGTTCGAGGTGAGTCCCTCAGTGGGGAGAGAACCCCTAAGTTGGAGGTGATTCATCACATCTTTTCGAACACACTTGATTTCATTTAATGTAAGCAATGATGACTTATTTTTGAGACTCTAAACAATCTTGGCACGTGTAAAAAATGTGTTAATTTCTTTTAAATCTCTTGGGGGAGCCTAAAAGGTTTTTGAATGATCATGGCTTAAATTTACTTATAAAGGTTTCCCTATTCCCTTTTTTTAATTTCTTTACTCATTTTTCTCTTACGAATTTATGCAAGCTTTTTCTGGCTTTCTATTTTCCACATTCTTCTACAAGCTTCTTCTAGCTCCTTCCTTATTTGCATCCTTTTCATGTATGGATCCATTCTACCTTTCCCCCTTCATAATATTTATGGTTAGGAATCAGGAAAAAGACTTTTAGTAGGGTATAGGTTAGCGTATAGCTATGAGATCATCGATTTTAATGGTCCTATTAGTGATTACGATGGTGGTAGTGATTTATTTTTGTTATTGTGTTTTCACAAGAACAAAAATTTAATGGCTTCCCTTTCTGCCATGTCTAAAAAGGTCGAAGATATTGGATTCTGTAATACTATAGAGGAGAAGACCCTCTCCTTTTAGGAGGAGATGGATATCTCTTCTTTAAAAGACAAACATATGGTCATTCTGGAGGCTCGTTCACCATCAGAGAGGGTCACTATGGCTGTCCTTTCTGATTCTCCCCCTTGCTTTCTACTTTTACCTTCCCCTCATCAAGGACATGGGAGTTCTTTTTCCCTTTTCTCCTCTCACAATGGAGGTCCTAAGGGTCCTCAATACTTTGCCTTCTCAGCTTCCCTACTAGTTCAGGCTTTATTAGAGCTTTTGAAATAGTATGCGAAAGGCTGTAATTCTCCCTCACTATTGGGGTATTCTTTTTGTTTTACACTACTAGACCTTCAAAAGATGGTTTGGTAACCCTAGGTGGTATTGTGAGAAAGGCCCTTTTCAAACCCCTCTCCGATCATTATAATAATTCAAAACACATGTTCGATCGAGTGAGGGGGCGAGACGACTCTTATGTCATGGTGAGGGAAAACGGCGCCCCTCACTTTCCCTTGGTCTGGACAAATAATCCCATGGAGATCACGAGGTAAAATGATAAGTACCTTACACCCATAGAGGCTAAGATAGTTTGCCTCCTAGGGAAGTTTGAGTTTATTGATTCTCGCACAGTGATTGAGATGTGGCAGGAGGGTGTCGACTGTAACGCCCAGTTTTGCCAGTTTTGTTTGTTGAGTCCTTTTTGATTATTTTGTTATTATTTTATTATGTTTTCGGATTTTGTGCGAAATTGTGTTATTTTTAGTCGTGAATATATTTTATCGCGTTTTGGGAACATTTGCGAGATAATTGAGTGTAGGGGTATTTTGGGCATTTCACATCTTATTTTTGATAAGTTAGAAAATAGAAAGAAAAATAGTAAGAGAAAAGAGAAAAGAAGAAGAAAAGAGAGAAAGAGAAGAAAAGAGAGAAAGAAGAAGAAAGTGGGAAAAATTCAACAAGAACAAGTTTTAAGAATCGATTAATCGGGTAAGGGTGCGAAACTCGATTATTCTATGATTGTATACGATTATGTATGTGTTTTGTTGTTGTTTTTGGATTGATTTGGAGAATATTAGTAAAACCTAGATTGTGTAAAAATTGATTAGAAATGAATTTGATTGTGGTAAAAGTCTTGTTGAATGCATTGTTGATTGTTCATACATGTTTGTGGTATGCTATTACACTTCAAATTGCTGTTTTTCTGAGTTTTAGGTGAAGAAATTGGTTGATGTTGGGTTGGAAAACGCAGAAATTGTTCTGCAGAATTTTTCTGGGTATGCTCTGGCCATACGCGTAAGGGGCATGTCCATACGCGTATGAGCCAAGGCGATACGCGTATCATTGGCTTGTTTTTGGGCCAATACGCGTATGAATCTTGGCATTACGCGTAACATGGGCGAGCCATGGGCCAATACGCGTATGGGTTTTGGAACGAGGAATTTGTGAAGGAAATGGGTTCTGTCCGTACGCGTATGGACATGAGTGATACGCGTATGGACAGGAGAATGTCAAAAATGTGATTTTTCAAAATGTGTTTTCGGTTTTGTCCGTAACTTTGGTTCCGATTATCCGATTTTTGCATTCTTGGTGTCGTTGGAAAGGTATCGAACTGTACTTTGTGAATATGAGGTTTTGAGAATCGTTAGCCGATTAAATTTGGTCGGAAAATGTGAATAGTGTCGAATCTCGACTTTTGTCGTTTTTAATAGTGCGTATTTGACTTGTATTGTGTTATATGTTTGTGCTTTGGATGTGTATGCCTTATGTGCTGTTGTGATGACGATTTGTGGCCGAGAGGCAAGAAAATGCTAAGTGTGGTATATTGGTGTTTGTGGCCATTTTGGGCAATTGTGTGCATTACTTTGTGTGCACTTGAAATACATGAATATTGTTGATGCATGAGTATTTGATGTTGGCATGAGTCATTAATGTGTCAAGTATCATGATATGTATTCTTGCATGGGAAGATTCATAGATGAATCAGTTTTATAGTCTTACGCCATGAAATATTGGTAGAAGCGATTAATCCCAATTGATTGTGCGCCCTGAAATACTGGTAGAAAGCAATCGGATTGTGCGCCCTGAAATACTGGTAGAAAGCAATCCATAAACGTCGTTCGCCCTGAAATATTGGTTTATAGCGACGGGGAACATCGTAGGCCCGACGGGGAGTTACTCTATGTAACGAGCGATGATTCCAAGAGTTCCTGGGGGACTAATGAATTACAAGATTTGAAGTCGGTACCGCATGGCATGTGCATAGAGTCGTTGTGTCGGTCTATGTGCATTGCATAAATCATGAGTAATTGTGCTTGGAACGTGTTTGATTGTATTGTGAATGATTGATGTGATGTGGTATACGATAAGTGAGAATTGTACCGTGTGATATTATATGCGACTGTTGAGCATTTGTGGTGAGAATGTGTTGCTTGTGTATTTTTGTGTTAATATATATAATTTTATGCAATTATATTATGGTTGTTTTTCTCACCCTTCTGCTGTTTTATAACGCTCTATGAGGCGTTGCAGATTAGGTTTGCTGGAGGTATTCTTTTTGTGAAGCTTTGCATCTTCATTATTTTGGTCGGTCGGCTCTGATATGTGACTCCGGGTAGTTAGGGTGGCCGCGTGCTATTGTTTTGTATATCTGATGATATATTATATTTTGGTTGTACATATGCTACTTGATGTATGACAAACTGTTTATATGTGTATATGTTAATCAGATTTTAGATTTTCCGTTTTATTTCTAATTTCTGAAAAGTGGGTGTAAGGAACGAAGTTTCCTCTGTATGATTGCTACCCCACAGTTGCATATCATTATGGGCAGGTGTTGCATGTTATGTGTATATTTTGGTTACGTTGATGGGATGTCTCCTTTCTATGCCGTGTTTTCAAATGTACTCTGATCAATTTTTGAATTTTTCTTTTAACTGCTTTAAATGCATGCTAATTGGGGGTATTAGATTGGGGGCGTCACATTAAGTGGTATCAGAGCTGTTTGTGTCAGTTTGTGTCAGTTGTGGTTGTTGTGTCTGGCATATTGGGCGAGTTACGTTGGACGAGTTGTTGTTTAACCATAATTTGTTATCATTGGAAACGTTCAGATTATGGCTGGAAGACGTGATGCTGCTATGACTGCGGCCATGCAAGCTATGGCGCAGGCGATGCAGAATTTACCGAATGCTGCGGCGGACGAGGAGTCGCGTAGTATGGATAAGTTTCAGAAGAATAACCCACCGAGCTTCAATGGTACTCATGATCCTGAGGGAGCACAGGTTTGGCTGAAGAAGATTGAGAAGATCTTCCGTTTCATTAAGTGTTCCGAGGATCAGAAAGTGCAGTTTGGTACTCATGTGCTGGAAAAGGAAGCTGAAGATTGGTGGATAAATGCTTCTCAGAGGTTTGAGGAGGATGAAATAGTGGTTACGTGGGCTGTGTTCAAAGATGCTTTTCTCGAAAAGTATTTTCCGGAAGATGAGAGAGGTAAGAAGGAAGTTGAATTTCTTGAACTGAAACAGGATAATTCCTCTGTTGCGGATTATGCTGCTAAGTTTGAGGAACTTGTGAAGTTCTGTCCTAATTATAATACAGCGGGTTCAGAGAGGTCGAAGTGTTTGAAGTTTGTGAATGGCTTGAGGCCAGAAATCAAGCAGGGTATCGGTTATCAGGAGATAAGACAGTTTTCAGTGTTGGTGAACAAGAGTCGGATCTTTGATGAGGATAGCAAAGCACGTGCTACTCATTACAAGAATCTGAATGATAAGAAAGGAAAGGGGCAGTTCAGAGGTAGGCCTTATGTTACCCCTGTTGACAAAGGGAAACAGAAGTTTGCTTTTGATAGGAAGCCTAGTGGTGGAGGAATGAATTCTGCTGTGAAATGTCACAATTGTGGTGGTTTAGGACATCGTATATCGGAATGTAAGAGGAAAATGAATAATGTGGATATGTGTGCTAGTTGTGGTTTGAAAGGTCATGTGGCTGCTGATTGTAGGAGGAAGAATGGAGTTACATGTTATAATTGTGGGGAAGTTGGTCATGTTAGTACAAGGTGTACGAAACCAAGACAGGCTCAACCTGGAGGAAAAGTGTTTGCACTAGCAGGAACTCAGACCTCGAATGCAGATCGTTTGATTAGAGGTACTTGCTTTATTAATAATACGCCTTTAATTGCTATTATTGATACTGGAGCGACTCATTCGTTTATTTCGTCTGAGTGCGCGAAGAGTTTGAATCTTGTGTTGTCTGTGATGGGTGTTGAGATGGTTATTGATACTCCAGCGATGGGATCAGTAACTACTTCTATGGTTTGTCTAAATTGTCCTTTAGCCATTTATGGTAAAGATTTTGTGATGGATTTGGTGTGTTTACCATTGGAAGGGTTAGATGTGGTGTTGGGAATGAACTGGTTACAATTTAATCGGGTTCACATTGATTGTTATCATAAGCTAGTAAGGTTTCCTTCTCTGGAGGAAGACGAAGACTCGAGTTTCTTATCTACCAAAGAGTTGAAGAGACTTTTGGCGGATGAGGCTCAGTTGTTCGGTGTGTTTGCATCGTTGTCGGTGGAGAGTAAAGTTTCTCTTGAGGTGTTTCCTGTTGTGTGTGATTTTCCTGAGGTATTTCCTGAAGACATTTCAGATGTACCGCCGGAGAGAGAGGTGGAATTCTCGATAGATCTAGTCCCTGGTACTAGACCTGTTTCTATGGCACCTTATCGAATGTCGGCATCTGAATTGGTGGAGTTGAAAAAGCAGTTGAATGACTTACTGGAAAAGAGGTTCGTAAGACCAAGTGTTTCTCCTTGGGGTGCTCCAGTTTTGTTGGTGAAAAAGAAAGATGGGAGTATGCGATTATGTATTGATTATCGCCAGTTGAATAAAGTGACGATTAAGAACAAATATCCGCTTCCAAGGATTGATGATCTGATGGATCAGTTGGTTGGTGCTTGTGTATTTAGTAAGATTGACTTGAGATCGGGGTACCATCAGATAAGGGTGAAAGAAGAAGATATTCAGAAGACGGCCTTTAGGACACGCTACGGGCATTACGAGTTTGCTGTGATGCCGTTCGGGGTTTCTAATGCGCCTGGTGTGTTCATGGAATACATGAATCGGATTTTCCACGAGCATTTGGATCGTTTTGTGGTGGTGTTTATTGATGATATTTTAATCTATTCTAAGTCTCGTGAGGAACATGCAGAGCATTTACGTATTGTTTTGCAGGTTTTGAGAGAAAGGAAGCTTTTTGCCAAATTGTCCAAGTGTGAATTTTGGTTGTCGGAGGTGAGTTTTCTCGGGCACGTGATTTCAGGTAATGGTATTACTGTGGATCCATCTAAAGTAGAAGCAGTTCTACAATGGGAGGCTCCTAGATCCGTTACTGAAATTCGAAGCTTTTTGGGTTTGGCTGGTTATTATCGGAGGTTCATTGAAGGTTTTTCCAAGCTAGCATTACCTTTGACGCAGTTGACTTGTAAGGGCAAAGCGTTCATTTGGGATATTCAGTGTGAAGAGAGTTTTTGTGAGCTGAAGAGAAGATTGACGACAGCTCCGATTCTTATTTTACCTAATCCTAATGAACCATTCGTTGTGTATTGTGATGCTTCTTTAATTGGTTTGGGTGGTGTTTTGATGCAGGAAGGTAAAGTTGTAGCTTATGCTTCAAGGCAATTAAGAGTTCATGAGAAAACTATCCTACTCATGATCTTGAATTAGCTGCTGTGGTTTTTGTGTTAAAGATTTGGAGACACTATCTCTATGGTGCGAGGTTCGAAGTCTTTAGTGATCATAAAAGCTTGAAATATCTATTTGATCAGAAAGAGTTGAACATGAGGCAACGGAGATGGTTGGAATTCTTGAAAGACTACGACTTTGGCTTGAATTACCATCCTGGTAAAGCTAATGTGGTAGCCGATGCATTGAGCCGTAAGTCTTTGCATATGTCCGCATTGATGGCGAAAGAGTGGGAACTTTTGGAATCATTTAGAGACTTGAGTTTAGTTTGCGAAGTGACATCGGTGAGTGTGAGACTTGGTATGTTGAAAGTTACGAATGAGTTTTTGTTGTCGATTTGTGAGAAACAAAAGCTGGATTTGAAATTTGTTGATTTGATGATGAACGAGAATGAGGATTTCAAGGTTGATAAGTTTGGCGTTTTGAGATTTCGTGATCGTATTTGTATTCCTGACGATGCGGAGTTGAAAAGAATGATTTTGGAGGAAGGACACCGGAGTATTTTAAGTATTCATCCCGGAGCGAATAAAATGTACCAAGATTTGAGGAAGATTTTCTGGTGGTCTGGTTTGAAAAGAGATGTGGCTCAATTTGTTTATGCTTGTTTAACTTGTCAGAAATCGAAAGTGGAACATTTGAGGCCTAGTGGTTTGTTGCAACCATTAGACATTCCTGAGTGGAAATGGGATAGCATTTCGATGGATTTTGTAACGGGGTTACCGAATACTCAGCGAGGGCATAATGCTATTTGGGTGATTGTGGATAGGCTGACTAAATCGGCGCATTTCATTCCGATTGACATCAGTTTTTCTTTGGAGAGGTTAGCTGAGATTTATGTCGGTGTGGTTGTGAAATTGCATGGTGTCCCGTTGAGCATTGTTTCTGATAGAGATCCGAGGTTTACATCGAGATTTTGGGAGAGTCTACAGAAGGCTTTGGGTTCTAGATTGAAGTTGAGTTCGGCTTATCATCCGCAGAAGGATGGTCAGACCGAAAGAACTATTCAGTCTTTGGAGGATTTGTTGAGGTCGTGTGTTTTGGAACAAGGTGGTACGTGGGACAGTTATCTTGCTTTGGTTGAGTTCACGTACAATAACAGTTTCCATTCTAGTATTGGAATGGCACCTTTTGAGGCTTTATATGGGCGAAGATGTCGAACGCCGTTGTGTTGGCACGAAACAGGTGAGAGTTCTGTGGTTGGACCGGAATTGGTGCAACAGACGACGGAAAAGGTAAAGTTTATTCGTGAGAAAATGAAGGCTTCTCAGAGTAGGCAGAAGAGTTATCATGATAAGAGACGGAAGGATCTTGAGTTTCAAGAGGGTGATCACGTATTTCTGAGGGTTACGCCGGTTACGGGTGTTGGTCGTGCTTTGAAATCTAAGAAACTTACTCCTCGATTTATTGGTCCTTACCAGATATCTGCGAGAGTTGGTGCTGTAGCGTATCGGGTGGCGTTACCGCCGAATCTGTCGAATTTGCATGATGTGTTTCATGTTTCGCAGTTGCGGAAGTATGTTTCAGACCCTTCACATGTGATTCCTATGGACGAGGTTGAGGTAAGAGATAACCTTACGGTCGAGGCATTACCAGTTAGTATTGTGGATCGCGAGGTGAAGCGGTTGAGGGGTAAAGAGATTGCACTTGTGAAAGTGGCGTGGGGAGGCGCTGCTGATGGTAATCTGACGTGGGAGTTGGAGAGTAGGATGCGAGAATCGTATCCAGAGTTATTTGAATCAGGTAAGATTTTCGAGGACGAAAATTTCTAAGTGGGGGAGAATTGTAACGCCCCAGTTTTGCCAGTTTTGTTTGTTGAGTCCTTTTTGATTATTTTGTTATTATTTTATTATGTTTTCGGCTTTTGTGCGAAATTGTGTTATTTTTAGTCGTGAATATATTTTATCGCGTTTTGGGAACATTTGCGAGATAATTGAGTGTAGGGGTATTTTGGGCATTTCACATCTTATTTTTGATAAGTTAGAAAATAGAAAGAAAAATAGTAAGAGAAAAGAGAAAAGAAGAAGAAAAGAGAGAAAGAGAAGAAAAGAGAGAAAGAAGAAGAAAGTGGGAAAAATTCAACAAGAACAAGTTTTAAGAATCGATTAATCGGGTAAGGGTGCGAAACTCGATTATTCTATGATTGTATACGATTATGTATGTGTTTTGTTGTTGTTTTTGGATTGATTTGGAGAATATTAGTAAAACCTAGATTGTGTAAAAATTGATTAGAAATGAATTTGATTGTGGTAAAAGTCTTGTTGAATGCATTGTTGATTGTTCATACATGTTTGTGGTATGCTATTACACTTCAAATTGCTGTTTTTCTGAGTTTTAGGTGAAGAAATTGGTTGATGTTGGGTTGGAAAACGCAGAAATTGTTCTGCAGAATTTTTCTGGGTATGCTCTGGCCATACGCGTAAGGGGCATGTCCATACGCGTATGAGCCAAGGCGATACGCGTATCATTGGCTTGTTTTTGGGCCAATACGCGTATGAATCTTGGCATTACGCGTAACATGGGCGAGCCATGGGCCAATACGCGTATGGGTTTTGGAACGAGGAATTTGTGAAGGAAATGGGTTCTGTCCGTACGCGTATGGACATGAGTGATACGCGTATGGACAGGAGAATGTCAAAAATGTGATTTTTCAAAATGTGTTTTCGGTTTTGTCCGTAACTTTGGTTCCGATTATCCGATTTTTGCATTCTTGGTGTCGTTGGAAAGGTATCGAACTGTACTTTGTGAATATGAGGTTTTGAGAATCGTTAGCCGATTAAATTTGGTCGAAAAATGTGAATAGTGTCGAATCTCGACTTTTGTCGTTTTTAATAGTGCGTATTTGACTTGTATTGTGTTATATGTTTGTGCTTTGGATGTGTATGCCTTATGTGCTGTTGTGATGACGATTTGTGGCCGAGAGGCAAGAAAATGCTAAGTGTGGTATATTGGTGTTTGTGGCCATTTTGGGCAATTGTGTGCATTACTTTGTGTGCACTTGAAATACATGAATATTGTTGATGCATGAGTATTTGATGTTGGCATGAGTTATTAATGTGTCAAGTATCATGATATGTATTCTTGCATGGGAAGATTCATAGATGAATCAGTTTTATAGTCTTACGCCATGAAATATTGGTAGAAGCGATTAATCCCAATTGATTGTGCGCCCTGAAATACTGGTAGAAAGCAATCGGATTGTGCGCCCTGAAATACTGGTAGAAAGCAATCCATAAACGTCGTTCGCCCTGAAATATTGGTTTATAGCGACGGGGAACATCGTAGGCCCGACGGGGAGTTACTCTATGTAACGAGCGATGATTCCAAGAGTTCCTGGGGGACTAATGAATTACAAGATTTGAAGTCGGTACCGCATGGCATGTGCATAGAGTCGTTGTGTCGGTCTATGTGCATTGCATAAATCATGAGTAATTGTGCTTGGAACGTGTTTGATTGTATTGTGAATGATTGATGTGATGTGGTATACGATAAGTGAGAATTGTACCGTGTGATATTATATGCGACTGTTGAGCATTTGTGGTGAGAATGTGTTGCTTGTGTATTTTTGTGTTAATATATATAATTTTATGCAATTATATTATGGTTGTTTTTCTCACCCTTCTGCTGTTTTATAACGCTCTATGAGGCGTTGCAGATTAGGTTTGCTGGAGGTATTCTTTTTGTGAAGCTTTGCATCTTCATTATTTTGGTCGGTCGGCTCTGATATGTGACTCCGGGTAGTTAGGGTGGCCGCGTGCTATTGTTTTGTATATCTGATGATATATTATATTTTGGTTGTACATATGCTACTTGATGTATGACAAACTGTTTATATGTGTATATGTTAATCAGATTTTAGATTTTCCGTTTTATTTCTAATTTCTGAAAAGTGGGTGTAAGGAACGAAGTTTCCTCTGTATGATTGCTACCCCACAGTTGCATATCATTATGGGCAGGTGTTGCATGTTATGTGTATATTTTGGTTACGTTGATGGGATGTCTCCTTTCTATGCCGTGTTTTCAAATGTACTCTGATCAATTTTTGAATTTTTCTTTTAACTGCTTTAAATGCATGCTAATTGGGGGTATTAGATTGGGGGCGTCACATCGACTCCCTCAATGAATACTTGAGTAAGTTTTGAATACCTTGGTGCTTTTTATGGGCATCCTCAAGTAGTGTTTAACCCTCATGTATTGTCTTGCAGGTCAGAAGAAAAAGATTACCTTAGAGGAGTGGAGGAAGAGGTGGGACAAGATCCAAACCTAACGTGGGGAAACTGATAGCCCTCAGTGTAATCTCAAGGGCTTCATTGTCAAAGGAAAGAAAAGGCAAGCCGAAGAATAACTTCCCGACTTGCCCAATGCTAATGCCTAGAAATAGGAAAGGGGTTCTTTAGTGGCTGCTTGAGGCTAAGTTGTCCCACCCACCTCGGGGGAGGTGGGTGCCCAGAGATTCCTTGATAGCGAGGCTCTGCCACCCCAATCCTTTTAGTGGAGCTACTCTGGTTTGATTTCGTACATTTTATTGGCTCTTATCTCTCATTCTCTAAGAATTTCCTTGGCGACTATAAGGCCCTCAAATCTAAGCTGCCTTCAGCGCTTATTAACATAAAGGATAACCTCTTATTGAGGGCACTAATACTGGAGCGTGTCGACCGGGAAAGGCGAGACCCAATCAAAAAAGAGTTGAGGGTGAAGCACAAGAAGTACAAGGATGGTTACTCCCAAAGCCAGAAGCTCCTTAAAACCTTGTAAAAGGAAAAATAATCCTTGGCAAATAAGCCACAAAGCTCCTTAAAACCTTGCAAAAGGAAAAGGAATCCATGACATATATCCTTTGGGTTTTGATGATAACATAGTATTGAAAAAACAATGGTGTTATCTAATGTGTGTTCTAAGTGTGTAGGTTCTAAAGCTTAAAGAAGAATATATTCAGAATCTGATATAAGGACACATTTGAGAGAAGCTAAGTTATTGGGTTTTGGTGGCTCAGAATCTGAAGAACATTCTTTAAGTGAAGACTTATAATATAGGTTTGCATAGACTCTGAAGCTGAAGGCTTCAGCATCAGAAGATAAATATACTATCTCTAAGCTTATTGAATGTATCAACTTCTGGTGATCATTCAGAACCAACGATAAAGCTAAAGTTATCCGTACTGCAGAAAGCAAGCTACCTTGTCAAATATGCTGTCAGCTAGAGTCTGTGTTCACAAGGCTCAAGAAGAGTTGCCATACTTTACAAATATCTACTCTCAACGGATCTATAGTACAAGATCAGAAGAAAGACGCAATGGTTAAATAAGTTACACAATGGATCAAGATCTTTTGGTGTATCTATCTTCAACGTCTCTTGTACTATGGAATAACAAAGACACTTGTACAAGTTATCTCTTCCAACGAATACTCCTCTAAAACAGCTATATAAGTAGCTGAAGATTCAAGATGGATTTTCAACAAGGAACAAGGAGAATAAAGAAGAAGATTCAAGAAGGATAGAAGAGAATAACAAGATCAACAATAGAAACACAATCGAGTATGCAAAATTTCTGTTATATGTTGTATATTGTACAAAGCTTTAAGATTTCTTAAACATTGAATATCTTAGAAATATTAAGTGTTGTAATCTTTGTTATGGTTATTCCATGTACCTCTGATTATGTATCAAGTACACCTTGTTCTCTATTATGCTAAATAAGTTCTTTAGTAGTTTAGGTAAGGTCTCTTGCTATGTGTTTGAGCATCAAAGTCTCTTGCTGTGAAGCTTGAGCCAAGTAAGTCTCCTGCTATGTGCTAGAGCATTGAAGTCTTAATCAGTTGTTAATTGAGCAAGAAAGTCTTGGACTGTAGGTCTAAGCAGAAGTTTTGGATTCGTGGAATCTGAGCAGGAAATTCTTGTACCTGAAGGGTATGTGTAGAAGTCTTTAATCTGTGGTATTTGAGCAGAACTCTTGGATTAGTGGAATCTAAGCCGGGAAGTCTTAGACCGAGGGTCTGAGCAGAATTCTTGAGCCTGAGGGGCTTGAGCAAGGAAGTCTTGAATCCGTGGGATTTAAGCAGGAAGTTTTGGGCTAAGAGTCTAAGTAGGAAGTATTGGGCTAAGGGTCTGAGCAGTAAAGTCTTGTGTTTAGGACATAAGCAATTATAATCATGATTTGATTATAATGGAAAATCTCTTGTGCTGTAAGGGGGCTGTACGACTCTCAGTTTGGGAGGAACCAGTATAAATCTATGTGTGTTCTATTGTTATTTATTTGCTTCGGTTATTATTCTGCTGCAATTAATTATCAGAATTTGAACACTGGTTTAGAATCTGAACTCTGTTCAGAAGCAAAGTAAAGAAAACGAATAACACAAATCAACCCCGCTTCTTGTGTATTTTTCTCACCTTTAATAAGGACCACTCGTAGGGATCTAGATTTTGATAGCCTCAGAGGCAGCAAGGATCCTTTATAGAGATCTATCATTTTGATCACCTCAAGGTGCGGCAAGGATATCCCCGTGGGGATCCAACATTTTTGACCGCCTCAAAGGGCAACAAGGACCCCTCGTGGGGATCCAACATTTTTTATCAACTCAAAGGGAAATCTTATTTAGTAGCATTAGGTTTCTTGTAAATGGAAATAAGAGAAAACAATGCAAAATTTTAAGAAATAACATCATGAGGATCCTTATTAAAAACCCTGTCTTCTAACGTAGCACCAAGGAAAAAAGTGCATCCTCAAAAAATAACTTGTCCTTACAAGCGGCAGAGATATAATACCCACCTTATAAAAAATCACAAAAAATCAAACAGTTAATGGTAAAGAAAATAAGCATTAGGGATCATTCATTCCAAGGATTTAGTCTCATATCTTCTCTCTCCTACGAGGGATAGTCTCTTAAATTTGGCGAGCTTCTTCTAGTGGCTTGATTCCCGAACCAAACTTCCTAGTATTTAAACCTAAGGTTTTCACTCTTTTCAGCTTAAGACTCTCCACATAACATTTCCTAACAATTTCATGGTCTCCTTAGACGACTCAAACCCGTCTATCAGAGAACATGTATTTCATGCACAACTACAAAGTAGACAAGGTGACACCCAATTGATTAAAAGTTGATTGCCCTATAATCATGTTATAAGAAAACGGGTGTCTATAACTAGATACCTGACCTTGTCACCCTGGCTTGTTCTCCCACTCCAAAGGTAGTCCTCATTGTTATATAGCCTTTCACTCGTTCCGGCTCCTCTGGAGAATCCAACTAGTGACTCCTTGAAACCTTTTAGGTTGTCTGGGGTCGAGGCGGAGTATAATGCCCAACTTCCTGACTCGACAATTAATTAAATAAAATATGTAAAACCAATATATCCTCAAAGTAGGATGTTATTTAACCACAATCAAACTCATATTGAACCATATAGTTAAAAATGAAAACATTTGATAAGCAACAAAATTATAAAATACTCAGAATAAAAAGCCTTAACAACATCATTAGTTTGAAAAGTGGTTCGACATCAAAAATCAAAAGGAAAGATACACAACATAAAAAAGTAAAGAACAACTCGTTCACCTTGTGTTACATGTCTGAGTGACTCCAACTATAAGAATCGATCGACAAGCAACTAAAAAGGCACAACACCGTCCTCAGCATCAAGCTCCTACTCAGGTACCCGATTATCTGTACTCCGGAGGAACACAAACACAACAACACAAAAAAGGGATGAGAATACATTAAAATAATAAATGGTGCATAAACAATTTGGATAGATCCACACACTAAAAAAAATCATCCACATATCAAAAATTCGCATCAATACCATGTATTAACATCTCACCCACTTTACAGTCAGTCACCAATTGCACAATTCATATAAGAGTATACATCATTACATAAACAACTCATTTGTACAACAGTCATGTAATGTAATGTAATGATTACAACACAATCGATGATTACAACCCCACTCTGACTATAACAACCACACAACAATGACAACATAGAAATATTACAACCCCATTCTGACCTTAATTAATCATGCACTCAACATAATATGAGTAGTTATCACTCCAAACCAATCGCCTCATCAATCATCGACAAACATGTATAACAATTCAAACAATCATATACACAATTCACAACATATATTCACACAATGAACATTCATCCACACATAAATTATTTCACAAGGAACTACCATGGGGTAGCTCTGCACGTTAACTCTATAACGCTTTGAACGACACCTTATTTAGACATACAAAACTAAAGTTATGGCCAAAATCTTCGAGGAATAAAACATGTTTAAGTTTCGGAAAATTTTCATAAATTAATCAACATCAATCGATTGACATGGGATGTCAATCAGTTGACATCAAGTCCGTTCACTCATTGCTTTCTCAAAAATTGCTTAAAATTACGTGCAATCGATTAACATCTCCAATTAATCGATTGGCATTAATTTTTTTTCTTAAAATACACAAATGCAATCGACTGACATCCAATGTTAATTGATCAACATAGTAAAAATTTCCAAATTAACAATCATGCCATCGATTGACACATGGTTTGGAAGATGCAAAATCCATTGACACTCCTATGGCCACAAATGGAAACTTGGAAAAGAATGAAAATAGTAAGGATGTATATGTGAAGAAATATAGAGGTACAATTGGTTCTCTTCTATATCTTACTGCATCTAGAAAGAATATTATGTTTAGTGTGTGTATGTGCGCTCGTTATCAATCGGGTCCTAAGGAATCTCACCTAAAAGCCATAAAATGCATTCTTAGGTATCTTCATGGTACTTCTAAGTATGAGGTTTGGTACTCTAAGGGAAGTGATTTTAATTTGGTTGGTTATACCGATTCTGATTTTTCCGGTTGAAAATCAGATAAGAAGAGTACTAGTGGAACTTGCCACATGTTTTCAAATGCCTTAGTAAGTTGGCATAACAAGAAACAAGTTTATGTTGCTTTGTCAACTGCCGAGGCGGAATACGTAGTGGCTAGTAGTTGTTATGCTTAAATTTTGTGTCTTAAACAACAACTACTTGATTTTGATATAAAACAAAAACATATTCCTATTATGTACGACAACACTAGTGCTATTAGTCTAACCAAAAATCCAGTGTTACATTCTCGCAATAAGCATATTGAAATTCGTCACCACTTCCTACGTGACCATGTTAAAAAAAGAGATGTCGTATTTGAGCATATTGATAGTAAAAATCAACTTGCGAATATCTTTACAAAACCTCTTGTGACCAAACCATTTTTCAATATTCGAAGGGAATTGAGGATACTTGATATCTCAAATCTTGCCTAAATATGAATTGTTGCATGCACTTTATATACTTTTGCTCTAACTTTTCTTGGAAGTTCTATTACTTAAGAGTGCATCCTTCATCAACTCATAATCAAGGTAATACTGTTCCATTTTCCTTTTCTTTTGTAAGCTTTTATTGCTACATGTTGCTTGTGTTCCAAATGATTGATATTATTGATGTATGAAGTAGTTCATGAAATTCACTTCCAAAAATTTCTATTGATATACGTCAATTATATGCTTATAATGATTTTGTGTTATTCTATCTATATGCTTGAAATATACTCTTGGTACACTTGGCTTGTTATGTATTCTTGCATGAAATATGGCTGAACATGTTATAATGATGGAAAAATTCTTGTTGTGTTTCATTGTTATGATAACATCTCTATTTTTAGTTTGAGTGGTGATAAATTCGTCTATCACCTTGTTAGAGCATATACGTGTGCAACATCTCGAGAGCACCAAAGGCATGTGTCACGTAATCATGACACTTTTGTAGAAACTCAAGAGTTTTGATTACATCGTATCCTTCATTTTTCATGTTTGTGTTATGTTATTTGGCATAAATTGTGACAATTATGTTCTATTATTGCTTAATATGATTATTTTTTCTGTTTAATTTTTTTTAATATGACAATCATTCTATGTGAGTGATATCATGTTGCTATTCTTATCTTTGAAAAACGCCTCTGTATGGTATATTGGCTTGTGTATGATACAAGATACTTCTCATGGTTTGCTTTGTCTCTTTTTGATGTTGTCAAATAGGGAGAAACATCTACAAGATGAAGTTGGATGCATATATTCAGGGGGAGTCTTCATGAAGACAGGAAAAGCATCGTCTCAAGTTTTGTCATCATAAAAAGGGGGAGCATGTGAGTCAACTTTTCGTTAGATGTATTTTTGAATGAAGTCAAAACTAGGATATTTTAGCGTTAATGTATATTGGACGATATCCTCTGATTCTATATGTGCATATTAGCATTAGGAAGCATTAAAATGTTTTGGAAAAGGTTCATACATCATAAATGCAATGAAAATAAAGTTTTTATGAAAACACTACAACATAGGTCGACACATACGCCTATAGGTCGACACATAGAAGAAAATTTTCTTCTATAGGTTGACACATCCATTCTATAGGTCAACACACACATACTGCAATATTAAAGCCTGTAGGCTCTGTCTATGTGCTGACTGCTTTAGGTCGACACAAGAACTTTATAGGTTGACCTAAGACCTTCATAGGTCGACACATACGATGCATTTTTAAAAAAAAAATCACAATTTTCTCCATTCTTTTGCATTCCTTTTGCTTCCAAACTTGCATACTTATAAATACTTGATATATTCATCATTTCTAGTAAGGTTCTAGAGTAAAACCTACATGAAACCAGGATTTCAAATCATACTCATCATATTCAACCTCTCTTATATACATACACACAATCAAACTACACATAATCATTTTTTGATTGGGTGACCATCTAGATTAAAGTTGATAATGTCCAATTAGGTTGTTGTACCAAGAATATTGGGTTGAGTTTTTTGAGAGTTTCAAATAAGAAAGCTGAGCTGGGGTTTTCCTTCAAGATCATTGAGGATTTGAAGGTTTTGGACAAGATTGCACAATTGGGATCCGATTGAGTGAAAGCCTTGGGACAAGGGGTGCCTTGCAAGGGAGTAGCATGAGACACTGTATCGTGTTGTTAAATCTTGGGTTCAACAAGTGTGCACTTGGGATTAATTCGACTGAGTGAAAACCTTGAGACAAGGAATGTCTTACAAGGTAGTAACAAGAACTGATGAATTGAAGTGGCATTGTTGGTTACTTGATCAATATTTGATCAACGGTTTTGGAGGTGGTGGAATCAACAACAAACCTAAGGTTTGTAGGGTTAGAGTTCTTCATCTCTTATATACACACATTTGCAAAGTAAGATATATATTATCTCTATTAGAATTCGAATTGAGGGAAGATGTACCCATAGCAGGGCCGATTGAGGAACTTCCTAAACAAATCCTTGTGTACTCTCTCTCTCTCTCTCTCTCTCTCTCTTAATTTTATGTTAGCAAATTATTGAATTCATTGTTTGATTTATCAATTCGTTTGGGAATTATTTTTGATCACTTTTTAAAAATAGGTTTATTGGTATAATCATAACCCATTTTATTGTGATTGGCTTTTAAGATAAAAAACAAAGCAAATTTCCAAACGATATCGATTGCATACAAGGTGTTCGATAAATTGCATTATTTGTTTTGTTTTTGTGTTTTGATCATTGGGAATAAGCTCCACGTATAGCTTTGCATTAAATTTTTGGTGATTGATTGTTGTTGAACAATTTGTTTTCATTATCAAACATTTGTGTACCTTTATGCATATCTGAGCTTTTCGATAGAGGTTCGGTTAGACGATTCGATTCAGGTTGTTTCCGATGTACCATAAATATTTTAAAATAAGTTTTTCCCAAAAGTTTTGGTTTGAAATTTGTGATCTATTCACAGACACAACAACACAAAAAGGGGCGAGAATACATTCAAATAATAAATGATGTATAAACAATCAGGATAGATCCACACACTACAAAATCATCCAAATATCAGAAATGCACATCAACACCATGTATTCACATCTTACCCACATCACAATCAATCACCAATTGCATAATTCATACAAGAGTATACATAATTACACAAATAGTTCATCTGTACAACAATATGTAATACAATGATAACAACACAATCGATTATTACATCCCCACTATGGTTGTAACAATCACATAACAATGACAACATAGCAAGATTACAGCCCCACTCTGATCGTAATCAATTATGCACTCAACACAATACGAGTAGTTCTCACTCTGAACCACTCGACTAATCATTCATCGACAAACATGTATAATAATTCACACAATCATATATACAATTCACAACATATATTCACATAATGAACATACATCTACACATTAATCATTTCACAAGGCACTACTCTAGTGTAGCTCTGCGAGTTAGCTCTCTAACGCTTTGAACGACACTTAATTTGGACCTATAGAACTAAAGTTACGGCTAAAATTGGCGGAGAATAAAACATGTTTCAGTTTTTAAAAAATTTCAAAAATTACTCAACATTAATCGATTGATATTGGATGACAATCGATTGAAATCATGTCCATTCGCTCACTGCCTTCTCAAAAATTGGTTAAAAGATGCGTACAATCGATTAACATCTCCAATTAATCAATTGGCATTAATTTCTTTTTCTTTAAAAATACACACATGCAATCGATTGACATCCTATGTCAATCAATTGACATAGTGAAAATTCGTAAATTAACAATCATGTAATTGATTGACATATGGCATCAATCGATTTCCATCATACAATTTTCCAGAAAAACCAATTTTTACAGCAACACTCATCTTCCTCATCATCTACCTCACATACCTCAAACCAATCTCCATTATAACATTCACTAGACAACAAATTCACATTCTAATATTATCGAACGTGTCAATTAGTCACTAATTAACACAACTCTAGCAATTTCATCATGGATTATTCAATCATGTTCATACCCTAAAACACCCAATTTCACATCAATTTCATCATTGAATCAATTTGCTCATGAATAGAAATCATCATAGCATCAACAACACAATTTCACGGCAATCCATAAAGTCAAAACTTATTTGCACTCAACATTTATAAGATTATCATCAATCAAATAGAAAAAGAAAACCCTATTGGAGGTTAAGGGAAACCTCTATCCTCTTTCATGATTTAGGCACCCTTAATTGAATAATCTCCCCCTTACCTTGTAAAATCAGAAAAAGCATGCTCTAATGGATTCTTCCTCTCAAGCTCTAACTCTCCCTTCCAATGTTCTTACTCTCTAAACTCCTTGTTTTCACGTACTGACAAAAGGCTCTAAAAAACAAAATTTCCCTATTTTATGTATATATAATATTCTAATCAATTTCTCATAATTATGGTTTTTGCTCAACTAATATTCAACTTCTATCCACTTGCCACATACTTCCCTTAATTCACAAAATCTGTCCAACTCTACATATTCTACCAAATTCTGTTTATTTAATTAATTAAATCTCACGAAAATCAATTAATTAAGCCCAATTCCCCAGCAATTGCTACCCACCCATCAAACCACCAAAAATCACACAAAGTAGTATTCAAATAATTTAATTAAATAATTCAATAAACAATTAAATAAATGGCGAATAAAAACTGGGGTGTTACATGGAGCCTATCAAATTCATCTGAGTAAAGGATATTTGTAAAGCTTTCTTTTTCCACGAGGACTCTTTTGGTTTCATAGTCTGTCTCACCTAACAGTGATGACGATAGGGTCGTCATTGTGGGGGTGGTTGTCTCCTGCATTTTTTTTGAAAAGACGATCTCAATCTCTGGCTTATGCGTCTCTCCTTTTTTCAACTCCTTAGGGAGATCCTTTACATTCAACACTTAGAGGGCATACATTTTTACGAGTGAAGCTAGTCTCCCCGCCCCTAGTACATCCTCCTACAATTATATTAAGCGTATGGAATACGACCTTGTCGCTCTCTTTTACCTTTTTGGATATGGGGATTCCTATGTAATCCTGCTCTCAGGAGTTGGACCCGCCTGACCCTTGGGAGGGATCACCTTTAACATACTTTTTGAGGTGTCCTTCCTTGATCAGCCGCTTGATCTCTTTCATGAGTTGATAACTGTATTTTGCATGATGTCCTTTAACTTTATGGAAATTACACCATCTTTCAGGCTCAGGTCCCATAACGTATATCTTCGCAAAACCTTCTGCTTGATATGTTCATGACGAGTGTTCAAGGGCGTGAAGTTCTCTACCATCTTTCCTACTCACTGAATGCAACTTTGTCCTTGATGGACGAGTTATAGTTGCTCTTCCATGGGTATTGCCAACCTTCGTGGTGGACATATTCATGTATCAACTAACTACGAACTGGAGCACGAGTTTCTTCACTTGCTTTTGATATTTGGAGATGGAAGCTTGGGGTAAGTTTGTGTACCATCGCAAGGCCGTATCTCTGAGAGTGGCAAATAACAACTGTCACTTCAACGAGTAGGGTGCTCCGATGATGGTTATATGTGTGTTGATGGAGGCGACATGCTCGTAAGAATCACTGCGCCCATCAAACTTCTCTAAGGATGGAGGTTTGAACCCTTTGTGGACAAACACTTCCTTTATTTTGTCTGAATGTGGCTAAGGATCGTTTTTGTGGGGGCATACTTATATTAGCCTTGTTGGACAAATTGGACATTGCCCTTCAGGCTTTGATTTTGGCGGCGCAATTCATCTATGGCAGTGTGCATTTCTGCCAGGGAATTGGAATCACAGCTACCTCTGGTGTCCTCCGACGTAAAGGATCATGCTCTTCTAGAAACCACGTTTGGGAACAATTAGGTCTAGGAGTGGAGGTTTCAGTGAGTATTAAAGTGGTTATGGTAAAGAAAGGTGTGACCCAAATTAGTTTTATCGGGGGCCCACAGTGGGCACCACTGTACTTGTCAAAAAGTTCATAATGTGTGGCATTCTAGTAGGGGCGGCCAAAGGCCTTAATAAGCTTTTTGGAGGTTAGGGCTTTCTCTCGGTGGTGAGAGACCTTGTTTGGTGGTATTTACAGTGATGAGAGAGCAAACTCACATAAGGTGAGAAGCTTTACAGCTTTTAAGGGTATATAATGTGTATTACAATATGTCTCTCTCAACTCTAAGACTGAGGTATTTATAGAGACCTATGGACCTAGGGTTTAGAAAATTCCTAAGAAGTGACAACCGCTCCCTCTTAACCAGGGGAGCCGTTGACAACCTATATCCTAAAGAATCATGGACATATGAATTCACACATGCAATTATAGGATGGATAAACATTCTTATATATCCACATTTTCTTCCCTAGGGTGGGTCCTCGTGCTACCTGAAGGTTACCCTCCAGGCAAGGCGTGTCCGATGAGGGACACATGCCGTCCCATTTGGGAGCCCGTAAAAATTGATAATAAATGTATATGTAATCATATTTCATTAGATCAATGACACTTAACATCTCAATTGTTCAAGCAATGTGCAAATAGTCAAGGAAAACACTTTCGTTTCAAATCTTTACTAGTAAGAGACAACTTCATATCCAGATAATAAATTAAATTTGCACTCCAATTGTTATTACACAACATCACTCACATTCAAAATTATTTTCTGCACAACCGCAACATGTTGGAATGCTCTCTCAGATTCCAAAGCTCAAACTCTATGCTTTAAATCACCTTGCTCCTGTGGAAAATTTAAATACAGCAAGATGTGATCTAAAATATCATAAATCCTAAACAAAAGATACATATCAAATTTAGTCTACATAAATATAATGCAGACCAATCTCTCAATAAAGTTGGCCAACTTTTCAACTATGTCAGTCTATCTAAATAAGTTGTAAAATGCTTGAGGTTGTCTGTCCCATCTTTTTCTGAAGTCATGTATATGTAGAAGAATTATGAGAAACAAAACCATAAAGTTAATAGCAATACTTTGACTGATGACCTATGCATGAATTATATAAAATCGATGTAACCACTTATGTAGTAAATAGACATTTTTTTATCCAGTAGAAAAAACAACCATTCAAACATGATAAATCAAATATTAAGACATTTTGTTCAGTATATGGATCACCTAAACTGAACAACATCTGCTTGATGATTTGGTGTGCCTTTGACTTTGTCTAAATGGAATTTCTCAAAATATCATTCTTCTTCTGCTGCAAATAATAAAAGAAGCAAAGTTAACAACCAATGAAGCATTGAGATAACATCAATGTCAAACAACACGGAGACATAAACATCCATAATAATATGAGAAAATAGAAGCCATTGTAGGTATTTATAATCACAATTACACCTATGAGACACCCTTCAGTATAAAGTGTATTTGCTACGTTCAAATAGAACATCACAAATCTTGGTTTTATATAGTATCATTCATTCACAAAACCTTGGTTTTATATACTATGGAATATTCTTAGTATTTGTAAATCAACAGAATTGGAATAATGTAACTAATCAGAATATTCTTTAGTTCACAACCACCAAGACAATAGAAAATCAAGTATTTTCAATTCAATAGAATCAGAATAGCGTAACTAATCCTAATAAATTCAACTAACTAAACAGAATAAGTAACTTGCTTAAAATTGAAATCTAAAATAATATAAACTTAATTTACTCTTTAATATAGTGAATGCAAGCTAAAATAATTCTATTTTTGAAGATGCATTTCACCAATAAGTATGTCGGTGCTCAAGTGATCCATACTCCAACTTCTACCGTATCTTCTTCTGAAATGGTATGATATTCATCAATGATCAAGAGCATTAATTGTGCATTCACTTACTGCATCAAATTCATTTCCAATTCTGGGTGGAATATATAAAAAAATTATTATGAATCTCAAAAGATATTAGGTTAGTGATACGGTAAGCAAAAAAGTAATGTGATAAGTTGATAACTAGTGAACTAACTCACCAATGTGCTTATCCTATTGATAGAATTTTATTTTTAGGAATGGCTTCCATAATGTCATTTTCAAAATCAATATTAATCAGACAGTTCCAATGCCATTTATGAAAATTGAGGAAGGCATAAATGTTACTTACCAAATGCAGAAGTGTATTATAACTTTCTCCACTTGAGTCCACTTATTTAAAAAGAACACAAATGTCAGGATAAACACATATCTCATAATTGGATATAATAATTTCACTTAATATTTTCACAATTTGAATCTGACACTTTACATTCTTGTTTAGGAAGAACATGTTTTCCTTCAATTTCAAATATTTTCATCAGTCTTTCTCCCTCTGCTTCCTACAAATACAAAACGATGTTATAACTCAGAAGAAAATAAACAATAAAAAGACCATTTTTTATGATAGTTGAAATTAATATACACCATTTCATCATCTTTACCAGTTCTAAAACGCCTGGTCCTTTGTTGATTCGTTTTGACTCGTGGTGACTCCATCTGATCAATATATAACACAAATAAAACCTCCTTTGTTGAAACAAATATAAAAAATCAGTATGATATAGGGTTAGTGCGACTCACTGAAAGCCATTGGAAACTATTTTAGTATAACAATCGTATACATGAAAAAAAACAGAATCCCACAACCTAAAAATTGGTGAGACTTGCATAAAGAGACGAAGTGTATGATGAGCAAGGTTGGAAAGAAATGGATGTGAGAATTCTTGAGAGAGAGAGAGAGAGAGAGAGAGAGAGAGAGAGAGAGAGAGATGTTGTGAGATTTGAAAACTGCACGACGGCAGTGTAAGGTTTCGGGAAGAGAGAAAACTGGAGAGAAGGGAAAGTTAGGGTTTGCCCAGTTGAAAGGTATGCAAAGAGAGAGAAAGAGCGATGAGAGAGTGAGAGAAAATATGAGAGGGAAGATGGAAATAGTTTTGTTTGAGGCAGACAATGAGTTATTGACATTTGGCATGAAAAGAGAAGTTTGGTTGAGATTTATTTGTGAGATCTGTTAATTACTTATATGTCTAATTTGTAGTGTAAATTAAAATAATTGGAAGGGCATATAGGTAAAGTCATGCAATATTATTTTGAAGGGTTGATAGTAGGGGTGGACAGATTGACGAGTTCAGACAGATACAAATTCAAACTCTCAATCTGATTCAACCCCCGGTTGGCATATGGTGAATTAATTTCGTCCGTTGGAGTTACGGTTTTGTCAGGTTATAGTTTTTCAGATGTCACGGATTATTCAGTTTGGGTATATCAGATTTGAGGCAACTTATTGCAGTGAAAAAATCAAGCATCAAACTCACAAACACCGCCACATAGACAGAAAATACATTGTAAATCAACATATATGAAGTTGAGCTTGATTTGTATGAAGAAAAATTCAGTTTAGATCTATAAATTTTCACCTTGGTCCAAAAAATAAAGGGAGAAATAACACTTCAATGGTGGTTTGGCTCTACTGTTTATGGAAATGAAAGATGAAGAAGAGAGTTGGGCACATGTGTTTGATGTATTGAGAAAAAAATGAAATCCAAGACAGTTGTATTGCGGTGAGAATTAGATATCAAGCTATTGATTAAACTTGAATCACAAATCTTTAAATATTCACCACCGAGCTTTGATTTATCCAAGGGAAAGGGAAAAGATCGTATAAAACTCTAAGTTTGCAATGTAACAACAATGCTAAGAGATTGCCGGGGTCAGGGGTTGGTTATACCTAGGGAAGGTGTTAGCATCCTAAGCATCTATAATACTCTATAGGAACCTCTTGCTAGTATTTGTGTTATTGTTTGCTATTGTTTTGTGTTTTGGGTTTTATGGGTGAGGATAGGAACCTAAGGGTTTATTTACTAAGTATGCTCACCAAAACTTCGCGGTCTTGTGCCTACATATCCTTACAAGGATCGAATCAGAGCATTTGTAGCTCACCTCACTAGGGATGAATGAACACTTGATTATGATCAAGGTTCAAAGGGGAGGTAAGTGTTATGATCTTAATACCTGCTTGACTTAACAAAGTCAAAAGAGTTATGAGTTCTACCCTAAGTCTATGTTGAAACTTAATGGCTCTAACAAGGTCAAAGGGGATTGGGTATTGCTAAGCTAACTATGACATTGAGTCAATAGAGAGAATTTCCCTTGGATTAAGGAACAAGAGGAAACTTAAGGATGAAAGCTAACAAGCTAACATCACTTGGGGGAAATAACTTGACAAAGTTAAAGAGGTATGACAAGATGTATGAGATGAATAAGTATGATATTCAAACATGATATCAATTGAAAGCATTCAAAGTAACGTTCAAGCATGATGTTAATGGAGAATTCATATGAGATATGACAAAGGTTAAGGCATATGGTTACAACCAAAACATAAGGAAGATATGTGACAACATCTAAGGTAAAGACTTGACAAAGTCATGAAAGAAACAAGGTAACAACCAAACATATTCAAAGTTTGAAGAAGTTCAAAACAACATGGTGACAAACAAGATAAACAAAGATGTTACAATCATCTAAATATTCACGAAGTATAGTCCTAACAAGACTAAGGCATCATGGATAACAAGTTAAGTTCAAAATTAAGGCAAGCATGCATTAGGGTTAACTAACACCACTTAATCATGAATACAAGACAAGTAAGGATAAGCTATAACAACACTTAATCATGAATACAATTTAAACATTCAAACAAGGATAAGTCATTACAACACTTAAGCATGGTAAGATTCAAGTATGATATGTATAAGTTATAACAACACTTAAACATGGATGGAAACAAAGTTCAAGCTAACTTGTAAAAGTTATAACATCACTTAAACATGGATGAGGACAAAGTTCAAAGTTTACATGTATAAGTTAAAACATCACTTATCATGGAGAAAGTTCAAAGATGGACAAGTAAGGCATGTATAATTCAAAGCATTACTTAACATGGTATAATTCAAAATTCAAAATAAACTTGTTTAAGTTAAAACATCACTTAATCATGAATACAATTTAAGACAAGTAAAGGTAACAACCAAGCATACTTGAACAAGGGGCATGTTTATAACAATAACATATGGATAAAGATGTAAACATACAAGAGATAACGTGTGAGCATACTTAAAGATGACAAGTTAAAATTCAAACATCATGTGAATAAGTCAAGACATTACTTGAACATTTAAGTATGGATACAAGTTTGAACATGTTAAGACAAATAGGTAATAACCACACATTCATGTTAGGGTTCAATCATGGTCTTGAAAAAGGTAGGAACATCACAAAGGATCATACAAACAAACATGTATACAAAGGCATTTTCAAGACAAAATTCAAGTGTTTAAGAACACATAAATATGGTATAATAAACACAAAGGTACTCATGCACATTAAGGTCATGTAAACATGGAAAGAAACATCACATGTTAAGGCAAAATAGTCAAGCAAAAACTCATGGTATGGACAAAGTTCAACATACACTCTTAACATGTAAACATGCATCAAAAAGGCATCAAGCTCAAGTAAAAACACAATGTACAAGTTCACAAGGTCATACAAAGTTTATACAAGATGTATATGGTTCATACAAGACAGCATGTACAAAGGAAATCAAGGAATCAATCAAAAGAATCAAAAGAAACTTAAGGAAACCCTAAAAATATCATACACTTTAAGCACTCATAAATGCATAAAAATAATTATTTTTAGAAATTTAATTTCACAAACAAAAAATAGACAACATCATGAACATTTTTCAAAAAGAATGGGTCCAAAATGATTAAAATGAAGAAGTTACAGTCAATTGAATTTGTGAAGCAAAGTAAGAAAATAAGTGCTAAAAAATAATAGGGAATGGTCCCCATGGGTGTTGAACCCACACTGGTTAGCTTGCAAACCAAAACCTTAACCATCCCAACCAAGGCGCACGTAGTGAATATATGGTGAAGGCATGATAATATATAAGATGCTCACTTGGAAAATCCAGAAAAATAAAAGAACTGGGGCGAGGGGGATTCGAACCCCAGTTCTAATGGTGAAAGGTTACAAAGGCGTGTAGGTTTAACCACTGGGGTGCTGATACATCCATTGTATCACCTCCCCTCATTAATACAAGTACTAAATCATGCCCTAAGCCCAGACCTGCAAGGGCGCCATAGCTGGCTGGCCAAGAAACTCAAGCTTTCCACCATTTACTAAACCTATTGTAACTTTCTCATTTCTTAATGAAATCAAGTGAAACAAAGATCAAACTTGTCTAAAATTTCATGAGGAATCCAGTGGTTGTGTTGGTTTTGTCAAAAAACGTGTCTATTTTAAAACACGATGGGGGGACCTAAAAAACTACATTTTTGCATTTTCTATACCACAGTCTCATACAATCATGCTAAGCATCAACCAATGGTTCAAACACAACACATAAGACATATCAAACATGTTCCTACTCAATGGACATCAAAACAATGCATATTTTAGAAAGTTCAAGTTTCAAGTGCACTTACCTCTTGGAGCAAACTTGAAACTTCCAAAATAGTTGCTACATAAATGATGTGATGCTTTGGACACATCCAATATATCTCCAAGAAGTTTCTTGAATGCTTGGAACCAAAAGAAAAACACTAGAACAAAAACTACCTTCTTCTTGCAAAAGTGTCAAAAGTGACCAAAATGCAACTTCAACCAAATGGAATTACAGTTGAGAAACCATGTTTGGAACAACTTAGGGATATTTTACAGGGTGTGATTGAAGTGTTGGAGTGTTTGGAAATGGTCAGAATCAAGACTTGGCTTGCAAAATGCAAAAAGTCAAAGAAATGAGGTTTTGAAGGTTGACTTTCTGATTTTGGTGGTTTGGGGGTGAATATGAAGGTTTGGACACCTTCAGGGATGGTTTGTGATGTGTTTGAATGGTTGGATTAGTGGTTTGAAGTGTGGAAATGAAATTGGCTATGTTTATGCAAGTTGGAGATTAGTTGGCACAATAGGAGCAAGAGACAAGTTTCTGGTTTGAGAGGTTTTTGAGGGAGGAATGTTGAGATTTTGTTGTGTGTTAGAGGCTTGGAATGAGACTCTATTTATAGGGAAAGAGTGAGGCTTCTTGCTCTACAGAATTGCAATGGCATAGTTCACTTGGTTTGGTTGAATTTCAAAGATAGTTTCATGAAATATGGAGTTCCAAGATGAGGTACAAAGCTTTCCTAAAGTTGTTGAGATATCAGACACTTTGCTTCTGTCCAAAGGAAAAGTTTTGTGAAGAGAAAACCATTTAAAAGCTCAAGAAGAGTTGACATTATGATAAAGGTGCCTTTATGGAAATGGAAGTCTTGCTTTTGTGCCAAAAATGGAATGAACTTTTGAACAAAGTCATAATCACTTGGATAATGCTCCATTCTTTTGTGTAAACTTGTGATTATGGCTAGATTTATAAGTTTCAAGACCTGTAATCAAATATTATGCAGATTGGATTTGAATTTACAACTTGCATCTTGGTGAAAATGGCCAAAACTTCAAGTATGGAAGGCCATCTTTTTCTCTTCGAAACTCCTAGCTAAAAGATGATATGGGGGAGTTCTTGTACTATTTGAAAAGCCCCAAACATGCTCTACAACTTTCATGTATGATGAATTTCTTGAATCCCAAGGGATCATAGTGGAAACTGACTCCAAAGATTGGTACTTTTCATTGAACAAAATCTGCCATGAAAAATTTCTAAGTGTGGGAAGATTTTTCATAACTTGATGGTTCCATAACTCAAAATCTAAGAACTTTTTGGATATGGACTCAAAATGACAAAGTTGCAGTATGTTGTGAGGGCTTCAATTTGATATTTGGAACACCAAAAATGGATGTCTAGATTGAAAGTTATGACTCTCCAAAGTTGGCACAAAATTAGGGTTTTTTTCCTACACTTAGAAAAATTCAAGTTTCTTAACTTTGCCCCTTTTGCAAGAAACCTTTCAAATCTTGATTTTTCATGCTCAAACTCATTGATCAAACATGTCTTGATGAAATTTAGCTTGATGACTTCAATTTTGACCAAAGAACTCAAAATTCAAAGGGTTGACTTTGTCAGATAAAGCTTGTGTATCAGATGAATTCAACTCTGTGATCTTCAATGATCTTGAATTCTTGAACTTTCCAGTCATCATGGATGGACTTCAAGGATATATTTGAGTGTCTTGGATCATGTCCCAAGGCTTGGGATAATTCTTTGATCAAAAGTCAAAGGCACAGTTGACTTTTCCAGACAAAACCCTAATTTGTGACCAGATGAAATTGAGCTTCAATGATCTTGTAATAAGACCAATTTGCACTTGATTATTATTGAAGAGGGGCCTCCTGAGTGTATGTAAACTTGATTGTTTGATGATCAATCCAAAACATTGACTGATCAAATAAAGATCCTTTTGATTATCTTGATGCAAAACCCTAATTCATGGGAATCAAAACAAGAAACAACTTGAACAATATTAGGGTTAGCAATGTAATGTACAATGCTCCAAGAATGATGATAGATTCTAGGGTCAAAATTTGGGGTATGACAAGTTGTGTTTGCTTCTTTAAATGTGAATGTGAAGATACAAATTAGATTTTGCTGTAATTATGCGATGTTTTTTTTGAAAAAAGTAAATTAATAATGATAAAGCATGTACAGACTGAGGAGTTAGTATATTTTATATGTCTAAATTTTTTTAAAAAAACATTATTAATCTGATACTTTTCAATAGTGAGGTAAAGTCATGAAGACACTTTAATAGAACCAGATACAAAGTACACGTATATTAGTATGTAATATGAATTCAATTTTAATTTCAGTCGGCATCAAATTTAAAAGGATGAAAACTGGATAACCGATTTCGTCCATGTCTATCCGCCATGAACTGCTAAAAGTACGCCGAAGACCCAAAAATTCGAAGTAAACCGTCCAAAATGATATTTTATTTAGCGGGTGAACCAGGTTCGGCCTGACCCCAATTTTTTGTCCACCCTAGTTGATAGTGTTAGAAGTGATTCATATTCAGTTGTAGTATTAGTTTTTGTTAAACTTAACCTAGCTAGTGTAGGTTAGCGTGTTGCCTACGTGAAATTATTATTTGTGTATATAAAAAAGTGTAGTTGTCAATAATGAGTAGTAGTAAGTAGTGGAGTAACCATTCACTGTAACCATTTTGCCAGAGTAGTGGAAGTTTGTTATTCTCTCTCTTCCTCCATTTGCATCTTCTTCATCTTGTGCACCAACAATTGGTATCTAGATCTCTGGTTCAGATCCATAGGAAAACACGAGTGAAGGCTAACGCGTTGTGTGATTGATTTTGTTTCTTGAATTCAAGTTGAATTTTTGATCGGAATCATAACAGAATCACATTTTTTGGTTTTGTGGGATTAGGAAACACTAGTGTTTGGTGAGATCTGAGTGAATTAAACAAGGTTGAAGATGAACGGAAATGGTAATCTGAGTACTAAGCTTCCAGTGTTCGATGGCAAGAACTAGAATTGGTGGATGATTCAGATGTGTGTGTTGTTTGACACTCAAGATGTTATTGCTCTCGTCAACAATGATTATATTCTGATAGCACTTTCGGCAAATGCAACGGATGTGCAAAGGAATGCTAAGCATTATCTGAGGAAGAAGGATCAGAAGGTGTTGTTCTACATCTATTAGTGTGTAGATGCGAACATGTTTGAGAAGATTGCTGTTTCGACGAAGACGAAGGCTGCGTGGGATACACTGGTACGATGCTAAGGCAGTGATGTATCAGTGAAGAAGGTGAAGCTCTAGTATTTATGTAAGCAGTATGAGAATCTCAACATGAAGAATAATGAGAAGGTACCTGACTACATCTCCAGAGTGATTCTAATCACAAATGAGATGAAGTCGTTTGGAGAAACTCTCTCTGAAGAAAGGATCATTGATAAGGTACTTAAATCTCTTACTCCCCAGTTTGATTACATTATGGTAGAAATTGAACATTTCAAGGATCTTATCACCATGAGAATTGAGGAGCTGAAAAGCAGTCTAGAGGCACAAAAGTTGCGTCTAACTGAGAGAAACTCTGAAAAAGAGGCAGAGCAGCTGGCTCTGAAAGCAGCTTCTGGTAAGAAGTATCAGAAGCAGTTTTGGTCAGAAGCCAGGAAGAGATCTGATGGTGTTCAGAAGTCAGAAGCCACAAATTATGAAAGGCAGAAGACTGCTCAAAAGGGGAAGGAGAAGTATAACAAGAGGAAGGTTCAATGCTATTGTTGTAAGAAGTTTGGCCACTTCGTTGCTGATTGTTGGTCAAACAAGGAAAGGAAATCAAAAGAAGAAAACATAGTCAGAGAAGATTCTGATGATGAACCTGTGCTATTGATGGCTCTGAGTCAGACAGTGCGTATTTGGCAGACTGGTGGTATATGAACATTGACTGCTCAAATCACTTAAGTGGAAACAAACACCGGTTGTTTAATTTTGACTCTAGAAAGAGGACAAAAATCAGATGTGTTGATGATAAATACCTCAATGCTGAAGGTATGGGAAATGTCAAAGTCAAGGTGAAGAATGGTAAAACTATTCTGATCAAGGATGTTTGGTATGTTCCTGACACGATGAGCAACATGATTAGTATAGGTCAGCTAGTTAAGAAAGGTTTCTGAGTTACTATGAAGAACAATCTCTTGACGTTGTATAATTCTTATCAGAAGCTGATTATGCAATCTAAGCAGGGAAACAACAGAACATTCAAGGTGAATATGGAGACAAATGAAACTAAATGCCTTAGTGCAGAAGGCACTGAAAGTGAAAGTGAGGTGTGGCACAAGAGATTGGGGCATCTTAATTTCAGAAGCTTAGGGCATCTTAATTCTAAGAAGCTGGTACATGGCATTCCCAAGATTGTGAAGCCTGAGAAGTCATATGAGATATACATGAAAAGAAAGCAACCTATATTGCCATTTGCATCACAAGTAGCCCCAAGAGAAAAGCATGCTTTAGGAGTAGTGCATTCTGATGTATGTGGACCATTTGAAGTACATTCACTTGGAGGAAACAAATATTTTGTGTCGTTTGTGGATGAGTTCACAAGAATGACAGGGGTAACACTCATCAAGTTTAAGCATGAGGTGTTTGCTGAGTTTCAGAAGTTTAAGGTGAAGGCTAAAAAACAAAGTGGTCAAAAGCTGAAAATTCTCAGAACTGATGGTGGAGGTTAGTACAACTCTACAGAGTTCATAAGGTTCTGTGAGGAGAATGGAATTGAACATGAGATGAATGCTCCATACAGTCCTCAACATAATGGTCTTATTGAAAGAAGAAATTGAACTTTGCTTGATATGACAAGGAGCATGTTGAAGGAGAAGAAGCTCCCTCATACGTTGTGGGGAGAAGCTGTTGCCACAACAACATATGTGCTCAACAGGTGTCAAACCAAGAAGCTGAAGGAAACTGTTCCTTTAGAGAAGTGGACTGGAGATAAGCAAAGTGTGAGCCATCTGAAGGTGTTTGGTTATGTATGTTACAAACATGTTCCAGAACCTAAGAAAAGGAAGTTGGATGACAAATGCAGAGTTATGTTGCTAGTAGGGTACCACAATACAAGTTCTTATAAGCTCTATTGTCTTGTCACTAACAAGTTGAATTAAGAAGGGATGTCATTGTGAAATAATAAGAAGCATGAAATTGGAACAAGTATCAATCCAACTATGGTATAGTGTTACCACGTGAGTTAACTTTTGAAGATACTTCAGAATCCGAAGGTTCTGAAGATGATTCAGAATCAGAAGATGATTCTGAAGGCGAGTCTCACTCTGAAGGTGAATATGTTTTTGATCCAAATTCTGATAGTGATTTAGACTCTGGTGGAGATCCAGACTCTGGGAATATTCCAGACTCTGATGGTGGTCATGCCTCTGAAGGTGGTACTTTTGGGGTTCCAGCATCTGATACAGTTCCAACGTCCGAAGAAGATTCTGAACATGTTCAGAGGCCACAAAGAATCAGAAACATACCAATGAGATTTGTAGAGTTTGACATGCTGCAAGATACTGAAATAGACTCTGAAGGGGAAGTAATTAAGTGTGCCATGTTAGTAGGCTCTGAAGAAGTGAGTACATAAGAAGTCATTAAGTGAGTACAGAAGAAGTGCTCAAGAAGAAAGTATGGCTGAAGGCCATGAAAGAAGAACTTGAGGCTATAGAAAGAAACAAGACTTAGAAGTTGATTGAGCTTCTAAAGAACAAGAAATCCATCAATGTCAGATGGGTTTTCAAGGTGAAACTGAAGCTAGATGGATCAATTGGCAAGCACAAAGCAAGGTTGGTAGCAAGAGGTTTTCTACAGAAACCTGGGTTACATTACTTTGAAGTGTTCGCGCCTGTAGCGAGACATGAGACAATCAGACCGATGATTGTGATAACTGCTAACATGAATTGGCCTATGATACATTTGGATGTGAAATTTTCATTTATAAACGATCCATTGCAAAAAGAGGTATACATGTCACAACCTCTTGGATTTATGAAAAAGAATCAGGAAGGGATGGTGTACAAGTTAAATAAGGCGTTGTATGAACTAAATCAAACTCCTAGAGCTTGGAATCTGAAAATTGATTCATTTTTCAAGCTTCAAGGATTCAAAAAATGTGAGATGGAGTATAATGTTTATGTTCAGTATACTTCTGAAGGCAATATGATTCTGGTATGTCTGTATGTTGACGACATATTGCTAACAAGGAGTTGTGAACATGAGATAACTAAGTTCAAGAAGGTGTTGATGAATGAGTTTGAAATGATTGATCTAGGAAATATGACATATTTTCTAGGGATGGAGATTATGTACTCTGAGAAGGGTATCATTTTGCATCAGTTGAAGTATGAACTTGAGCTTCTAAAGAGATTTGAGTTGTTGAATTGTAAGGTTGCTGTCACACCTTCAGAAACAAATCAAAATTTGGATTCTGATCTTGAGGGCGATAATGTAGATGCTACAACTTTCAATCAGCTGGTTGTCTCTCTGAGGTATCTCTGTAATACCAGACCTAATATTTGTTATGCAGTTGGAATGGTTAGTAAGTTCATGAGTAAACAAAAGTGGTCTCATTACCAAGCTGCTGTCAGGATTCTAAGGTATATTAAGGGGACTCTGAAGCATGGAGTTTTGTTACCTTCTGGTGAAAAGGATAATTCAGAGTTGATGTGTTACTCTGACTCTGATTGGTGTGGAGACAGAGTTGATAGAACAAATACTTTTGGATATTTGTTCAAGTATCTAGAAGGTCCTATTTCTCGTTGTTCCAAGAAGCAACCAGTTGTTTCTTTAGTCAACCTCTGAAGTTGAATACATTGCATGTGTTGTGGCTGCATGTCAAGTTGTTTGACTTCTGAATTTACTGCAGGTCTGAAGATCAAGGTAAACAAACCTCTTAAGCTGATTATTAACAAGTCTGCAATCAATCTTGCCAAAAACTCAGTACTGCATGTGAGAAGCAAGCATATTGAGACGAAGTTTCATTTTCTGAGAAGTCAGGTTCATAATGGAGTGCTAGAAGTTATGCAATGTAGCACCCAGAAGCAGATGACAGATGTTCTGACGAAAGCGATCAAGACTGATCAATTTCTCCATTTAAGGGATAAAATTAGTGTTGTTAGTTTTGATTAGGTGAATATCAATTAAGGGATGATGTTAGAAGTAATTTATATTCAATAGTAGTATTAGCTTTTGTTAAGCTTAACCTAGCTAGTGTAGGTTAGCGCATTGTCTACTTGACATTATTATTTGTATATATAAACAAGTGTAACTGTCAATAGTGAGTAATAGCAAGTAGTGGTGTAACCATATACTGTAACCGTTTTATAAAAATAGTAGAAGTTTGTTATTCTCTCTTTTCTCTCTTCCTCCATCTTTATCTTCTTCATCTTGTGAAACCAACCGATAGTAGATAAAAATAAAATAAAAAGAAGATAAAGGCTTCTTTATTCAGCTTCCCTTCGAGCTCAACTAATGAATATGTTACCCAACAAAGGCTACTCTCATCATAGAATGAGACGAGTCAACCTGACATAGCAAAATGACAAAAGAAGAGCAAGTCCAACTTGTCAAACAATACTGTCACCCTTCCATGATGTCATTTTGTCTTCAACTAGGTAAATATCACGTGAAATAAGTAAGACAAAAACAAGATGATTTAATAGTCGAAACTGATAGTATCATCTAACTTTTACCCTAAGTCCATCCTGTACATTTCATTAAATTAGTCTCATGTATACTGATGCATCATCGATTTATTATGGTTAAAAAAAAGCATCTATTGACTATGAAATGTATCTATAGCTTAAAAAACTTGTCCTTTGATTTTTAAGATACGTGATTGTTCAGTCATCTATATTCCTTTGTCATCAAGGAGGAATCAATGTATATGTGGACAAATCCAGAATGTCAAGTACTAATTAATTTCTTTTGGACTTTCTAAATTTTCTCTTGCATTGAGACATCAGAGGCTTAGCAAATGAGTTTAAATGATCACAACTTTTGTGGCAATGGCTTTTTTTTTAAGATAAATATTTAATGGACCCCATAATTGTAAAGAAATTATTACATGTCACAAAAAAAAATGAATGATGAAGGAATATGAAGTTTACTTGGCTGAACTTAAATGATTTTCTTTAACCTTTTAACCACTAGAATTAAAGTATTAAGCTCCGGAAGGATCATTCTAAAACGATGGTATTAAATTTTGGTTTTTAATATTTGTTGCCAATATGTGTAATGATTATAGATATGATGTCATCAAATGTAGTCAACCCATTAGTTGAAAATTTTGATGTTTTTGGACAAGATGCTCAAGCATCTAATGTTGGTGAATAAGATGTTGTCGAACCATATGTTTAAGAATATGATGTTGCTAAATTAGTTGTTGATGAAATGGACTGTTGTAAATATTTTAGCACTCAACATAAGTTTATCTTATGAGATGATATGATTAAATGACTTTGTGGTCAAGTTGTTAATTTTGGTTAATGAGAAATATGATCCCAAGTTCTGATAGAAGAAATTATTTTATAGTGTTGGATTGTGAAAGAGATGGATAATATAAAAATAAAATAAAATAAAACAAATAAAAAGTTGAAACACACTGACATTTGAATTGTGTAAGCTCCTAATTTCGACGCCAAGTATTGGGTTAAGAGATTAAGCAAGGAAATAGGATTTCAGAGAAGACTTAGAAGACTTCGACTGGAATAAGCGTTCCCAGAAATTCTAATCGAAAGTGTCCTTGTGCAGGAAAGAAGTATTTTGTGGACTTAGAAATATTTCTAACAATTTGAAGAAATTGTTCGACGGAAGCATTAATGATGACGTTCAATTCAAGATTTGAATTCAAATAAGGGAGGGAACTTTGTTCTTATCCAATTGCTGGCAGAAGACACGTGGAGCGCGTTCAGGAGACGAAGACATGCAGAATGTCATTTGTCTTCCTCTAGTTTGTAGGTCGTTAGTGGTAGTTATTTTCGACTATTATAAATAGCAAGTCTTAGTGTTAGGATTTGTGTGTGTTCAAGTTTGTACAAATTCCTCAATTACTCAAAGTACCCGCGTGTAGAGAAACGAGTGTGTGAGAAATGTACGTTTGATGTAACACCATCTTTTTCATTCAATGCAATTCAGTTAGATTTTACCCAGAAGTTTATCTTTTACTTTAGCAAGTCATTTCCAACGCACTTTCGATCATTTCCCTGCATTACATTTTCGTAATATTTTCGAAGCAAACTCTATTTAAGCCATGGATACTATCGAAATGTTCATCTTTTTTCAAATATCATTTTAATTTATTTAGCACTTGTCCTAGGATTCTGTATGGTCGATCCTGCAAGTTACCCAATTTCTTACTTGGTAGACCAACGGTTGTTTATAATTCTGCATTTAATTGTCTTTTCTCTTTCGAAAACTTCGTTGCATGTTATTAAGAAGTGGTAAAGTAGCCACCATTAACGAAGATAGACCAAGGAGAAGATACACGAGGAAAATGACGAGTGCAAACCAGCCAAATAATTCGAACCCTCAGCCAAATAGTTTGAATACTCAAACAACACCCAATATTAATGTAGAACCACCCTCAGGATCTTCGACAAGGGGACCAACGGTTTCAGCGCCTGTTTCTGAAACAATGCCATTCATGGCAAGTTTGACCCCTACGCATTCGATTTCCCATACTCAACCCATTCTAAATTATGTCGGATCAAGGGGACCACCGAGGACTCCCCCACCGGTCATAAATTCTAGTTTCCAACCATTTGTTCCCCTTGGATTTTCGATGCCTCTACCTAGTCGAGACCCGCCTTTTGGGATGCCAACTTCGATGATGGTAAACTTACAGAATTCCCCTCCGGCATTTTCGGAGCCCATAGTAACGTCATCGTTGCAAGGGTCAGGATCTAGGGTTAATATGGGTCGAAATAGTCAATCTTTAGGAATGCGATATTCAACCCAAATGCCAAACTTGACAAACAGTTCTGCAATATATTTGAGGCAACAAATGGACGAAAGTAACCATCAAATGGTCCAAATGATGTCCAAACTATGGGAGAAATTTTCCAGCCTCTCATTCAAAATACTACCCAGACTAATCAGCAAATGGCAGCGCAGATGACGCGCCTTGCGGATTTCTTTGGTATACCAAACCCTCCTCGACACCCACCAAGGAAGTATATGATAGAAAACCAAGGGGCAGTTTTCGAAGAGGACGCTACTATTAACCAAGTCCAATAAAACCTATGAAACATACCCCAGGCAAATTTAGCAAACCAGGGAATAGTCGAACGATCCAGAGTCGAGCCCCCTAGGAATCAACCACAAGTTCCTGTAGGAGAGGAACTAAGGGTAGTTTTGGTAAATAGAAACCAGAATGCTAATAATGTCGTATAGCAAATTCGACGTAAAGACATGACAGCAGATAATAATTTGGCAGCCATGGTCGAAAGGATTATGGCACGTAATGGAGTAAACTTTGGTCTTCGAAGGCCAAATTATACATCACCGTTGTCAGAATATATCCCTCAGTCAGATTTACCACCTCGAACGAAAGTTCCTAAATTCACTAAGTTTTCTGGGGATACCACTGAGTCCACTGTCGAACATGTGGCTAGGTATTTGATAGAAGCCGGAGAGATTTCGAATAATGAGAACCTTAGGGTAAAATACTTCCCAAGTTCTCTTACAAAGAATGCCTTCACATGGTTCACAACCTTGCCTCCAAATTCGACCCATAATTGGACCCAGTTGGAACGTTTATTTCATGAGCAGTTCTATATGGGACAAATTAAGATCATTCTAAAGGAATTGGCTAGGATAAAATGAAAATTTACTGAGCCAATAGATGATTATTTGAATAGATTCCGACTGCTCAAAGCTAGATGTTTTACATAAGTATCAGAACATGAGTTGGTCGAAATGGTCGCTGGAGGCCTGGATTATTCCATTAGGAAGAAACTAGATACCCAATACTTGAGGGATATGGCACAATTGGCTGATAGGGTTCGACAATTAGAATGCCTGAAAGAAGAGAAGGCTAGGGCAAATAAGAATAAAAGAATAGCCTACGTCGAATTCAATGAAGAAGACGAAAAACCTTATACTGAGTCATCGAGTTTCGACGAAAGTGAGATTGACCTTGCTGAATTGAAACAAGGCCCAACTTACTCTTGTAAGGTCTTGGCCCCTTCGAACGGAAAGAAACCTGTCGAACCGAAAAAAAGCGATAAATTTCCTAAGAAAACTTACACTTTCGACGTTACCAAGTGTGACAAAATTTTCAATTTGTTAGTTAAGGATGGTCAAATGATAGTGCCTCTTGGTGCTAAAATGCCTCCTTTAGAACAAAGGAAAAAGAGAGGTTTTTGTAAGTATCACAATTTTTTGGGTCATAAAACTTCTCAATGTTTTCTTTTCAGGGATCTTGTTCAAAATGCTATCCAGGAAGGAAGATTGAAATTTGGAGAGAAGTCGAAGAGTCAGATGAAGATTGACTATGATCCTTTGCAAGTGGTTGACGCTCATTACACAGAGCCAACTGAAGTCAACATGATCGAGGTCACTGAAGATCTCGACAACACTATCAACATGATTGAGGTCACTGAAGATCTCGACAACACTATCAACATGGTCGAAGTCACTGAGGACTTCAACAATGAAGCTGTTATGGTCAGAATTACTGTGGATCTTGACCAGGAGTTTATGAAGAATTTTTCCAGTGAGGCTGCTCAAGGCTTAGCCAAAGAAACTACTGATGGTTTCAATTTGGGAGTCACTGAAGACTCTAATGGAGGAATCACTGAGGATTCCAATTTAATGATGATAACAAAAGAAACTCCTGATGGTTTCATATGAATGGACAAGGCTGCTGAAGGCCTTCAAATGAAGTTACACAAGTTGGACATCACTGATGATGTCAACATGGATATCAACATGGTGGAAATCTCACAAGAAACCCCCATGGAAGCCGACGAGGAGCGTCGACAAGAGGAGCATAACAAAATAGCATATCCAAAGCAAGAAGAGACTCTGATGGATTTCCTTCATAGGTGCCAAAAGTAAAAATCAGAAGTGATGTTATGTCCTCGATGCAGTGTTGTGTTTGATAAAAAGGCAGCCTAAAATCTTGAAGGAGTCAGGAAAGCCAAACAAAGACGTGAAGAGAGATCCCTTCATGGTCAACAAGGCTTTGATCCAAGGAGATCTTCTTTGAAGCATTAATAGTCGAAGCCAAGAGTCCCGGGTGCAAGACCCACCACTATTAAGTCGTTTGCAGAGCTTTCTAATGGCAAGTGGACAAGACCAAACGAAAGCAAGGGAAAAAGCCAGCAGAAATGGCAAAGCTTTGATGTAGATAGAGGCTCATCAATGGCATACCGCAGAGAATTCCAAACTTCGAAGCAGTCAGCATACATCTCAGAAAATTATAAGGGAAAGAATCTGATGTCCAGATCATAATGGAGAAGAGAACAGAGAAGAAGAAAGGCTCAGAGAGAAGCTAGGGCAAATGCAGAGTCAAGTACTAACGTACCAACCGAAAAAATTGACAGGGAGGACCCAAAGCCTATCGACAAGATGCTAGTGGGAAGAAAGTTATTTGCCACGCAGGAAGAAGAGGCCAAAGAAAAGCATGATCGAGCAGTTGTTGAGGATGAGATGCTTACTGACAATTTCGACTCAGGTTCGGAGCAGTCTTTGGATATCATAGTGAAAGTGGTGTCAGTGCTCCCAGAGAATTCGACCAAATAACTGAGGTCGAAGAAACGGATAATAATACCGAAATCGAAATGGCTGCACATAAACTTGTGTGATATTACGTGATGAACAACGGCTGCGTCGAGGAACAGAACGCGTTCTTCGAATGCCCAGACGAGGCAATGAAAAGTCATTTGAAGCCTCTATTCATTACAGGAAAGGTCGAAGACGTTCCTGTCAACAAAATCTTAGTGGATTGTGGTACGACGGTGAACCTAATGCCACACTTTATGCCGAGAAAAATCGGGAAGTTCGACACTGATACCAAGCCCCATAATATGGTACTTTCCAACTATGAAGGAAATGTGGGTACTACTTTGGGGGTGATTCAAGTCGATTTGACCATAGGTGCCGTTACAAGACCGACCATGTTTATGGTTGTCGAAACGAAAGCCAATTATAACTTGTTACTTGGCCGTGAATGGGTACATGGGATATGGGTTGTACCTTCATCCATGCACCAGAGGATTACTATATGGCGCCCAGACGACATTGTGGAAAACATTGAAGCATACCAAGTTTATTTCAAGGCTTCAATCAATCATGTCGATAGACGCCATTTCGAAAAGCACCTGGCCAACATTGCTCTATTCAACCCAGCCAACTTTGCATTTACTCCGGATGACAACACATATTGTTCGTTGTACTTGCATCCCACAAATGGCTTTCAATGGGATCGTGAGGTCGTGGGAGAAGATGACCTTGCATATGAAGGGACGTCTGGAGTCGACCCTACAGGATGGGGAAGCGAATTTGGCGATTATGTCTGAGTTTAAAGCACTTAAAAGGATTTCGGCTTATATAGCCGAAAATAAACTACAAACGGTCTTAGAGGCTGAAGTGAAACATATGGCTGTCGAAGCCAACAAAAGATTACACCAAGAAGGTCCTGGTAGGGACTTCGATCCAGAACTACCTGATAAGGTTCAGGATGAAGTACCAGGCCAGAGGCTCGACGCCATCTACGATGACGAGCCTTTAGGTTTCGAGTAGGATCCGTTGGAAGCCAACATTAAAATGCTAACGCAAGATCTGCTGGAAGAAATCGACTTAGGAGAGGGGGCAACGAAAATGCCAACATACATCAGCGCCAATATCAGACCACAACTCAAGGTCGAAGTGATCCAATTATTAAAGAAGTTTAAAGACTGCTTTGTATGGGATTACGACGAAATGTCTGGTTTAAGCAGAGATCTGGTCGAATTGAAGCTGCCAATTAAGCCTGGGAAGAGGCCAATCAAACAGAATCCAAGGCGGTTTGCACCGACCACTCTCTCGAAGATCAAGGAGGAGTTCGAAAGGCTTCTTCGTTGCAAATTGATTCGAACAGCCAGGTATGTCGAATGGTTAGAAAATATTGTACATAGATTTGAAGGTTTACATAGATTTTAGAGATCTAAACGCTGCAACCCCAAAAGACGAATACTCAATACCTGTGGCGGAAATACTAGTCGATTCTTCCTCAGACCATGAATACCTTAGTATGCTCGACGGGTATTCTGGGTATAATTAAATATTCATTGCTGAAGAGGATGTCCCTAAGACGACGTTTCGATGCCCTGGTGCCCTAGGCACCTATGAATGGGTAGTCATGCCTTTTGGTCTAAAGAATGTTGGGGCAACATACCAAACAGCGATGAATTCAATCTTCCATGATTATATAGAGACTTTTATGAAAATTTATATTGATGATATTGTTGTTAAGTCCGTTTCACATAAGAATCATATTGACCATCATCGACAATCTTTTAAAAGGATGATGAGACATGGTCTGAAAATTTATCCTCTCAAATGTGCTTTTTGTGTTTAGATGGGGGATTTCTTAGGCTTTGTGGTCCACAAAAAGGGAATCGAAATAAACCAGAATAAGACCAAGGCCATTATGGAAGCGAAAGCGCCATCAATAAAGAAGGAATTACAGTCACTGCTGGGAAAGATCAATTTCTTAAGGAGGTTTTAACTCGACCTTTAGCGGAAAAACTCAAGCCTTCTCACTTGTGCTTCAACTCAACAAGGAAGGATTCGAATGGGGGCAAGCTCAGCAAGAAGAATTCGACAAAATCAAGGAGTACTTGAGTCACCCTCAAATTCTAGTACCACCTTGTAGAAATAGGAGTATGAGATTGTACATATCTGCATCAGACAAAACTTTAGGGAGCATGTTGGCTCAAGAGGATGAAAATGGTGTTGAGAGAGTCATTTACTACCTTAGTAGGGTTTTGAATGATGTAGAAACTAGGTATAGCATAGTTGAAAAATTGTGTTTATGCTTGTATTTTTCTTGTACAAAGTTGAAGCATTATATAAAACCTGTTGATGTTTATGTTTCGTCTCATTTTGATATCATTAAACATATGTTGATGTTTATCTTTTATTTTAGCAAGTTATTTCCAGCGCACTTTCGATCATTTCCCTGCATTATATTTTCTTTAATATTTTTGAAGCAAACTCTATTTAAGCCATGGATACTGTCGAAATGTTCATCTTTTTCCAAATATCATTTTAATTTATTTAGCACATGTCCTAGGATTCTGTATGGTCGATCTTGCAAGTTACTCAATTTCTTACTTGGTAGACCAGCGGTTGTTTACTAATTTTCACGGTAAACAGATTGAGAAATATGGATGTCCGATTTAAATTATGTGGGTAGTATTCGTCTTTATATGTTTATGCTATTTATGTTGTTTGCATAGTAAACAGTCATGACTTGGATCACTAGTTAGATGTCCACTCTTTTAATAGTCATTTAAACGTTGATGACAATGAACACGATTCTTCCCAAAAGCATTCTCATAAATTTGAAAAAAAAAAGTTCGAACGCATGACTAATATTAAATAAGTTTATAATATTCTTCATAGAAAGAACAAACTATAAGAGGTCAGAGAAGTGAAATGTAACATCTGTTCAAATTGTTGGATTGAAACAAATATATCTTTGGGCATGCAATTTTTGGAGATTTAAAACCCTCTAAGATATATTATGGGTGAATCTATAATTTATCAAGTTGTTTCAGAATGTTCTCACAATAATACTTATAGATTCAATATACATAACCAACAAATACAAATTATGTTTACTTGAATTTGTTGGTGTTACTTCTAAAGAAATTACAAATTCAATTGAATATAATTTTATGGACTATGAAAAAGAGGACAATATTAATTGGACTCTAGATATATGTCACAATTTGTTGAAGGATCTATATAATATGCCATGAGTTATTGTCACTAATCGTGCTACCACATTGATGGTTGTTGTTGCATTTTTTTTCAACTTCAGTTGATTTATTGTATTAGTATCACATGACAAAAAATGAGAAATCTAAATGTAAGTTGGATGAAAAAACCAAAACTCTCAAGGCTAAAGACGATAGTGCAAAAACTGTCAAACTAAAAGAAATGTGGAATACCATAATGGGATCATGAAAAAATGCAATAAAATATTCTAAAGAGAAATCTTATATTGACATTTGTACTCGCTAAAAAGTACAATAAAGTAGCCCTTGTAGGGATGCTTGTGGTGTTTAGGGTATTTGGATAACAAGTAGGGTTTGCTCACGCAGAGTGGTGTGAAATTCTTTATGTGTGTTTCTATGGGAAATTAGGGGATACCTCCTCAGTTATAAGACTGGGGTATTTATATAGATTCTCTTGAGTCTGGTTTGCAGAGTTTGTGGGGACCATTTTTTCCTAACTCTATGATCGGGAAAATGGTAAAGATAAGACTTTTTCTTTCTAGAATCATGAAGGAAACAATTTGCTCTACTGACTGACTCTCTTCAATTAGTCAATGTGATCTTACGACATCACCCCAGTTTACTGGGCAAATGGACAACAAGAATTAGTCCAAACGAATGAAGCCCAATTGGGTGGCTTATTGTGGACATCCAGGTGGCCTCATAGCCCATTATGGGCGACTTATAGCTTTGCGGGGGTACCTCACCCCTCCAATATTTTGCTTTCTATTGAATGTCCCCTCTTAGGGCCCTATAAAATTATAGTGGTACACAGTTCCTCAAGAAAGAGGATTTTTCAAAAGGATGAAGTGATTTAATATAGGCATAAGGTAATTTATTTCTGGGTGAGACTTTAATTTGAATCCCTCATGAGAGAATTTAAGTTAATTCCCTCAGGAAAGAATTTAAGTTGAGTCCCTAATGAGAGATGTTATTTCTTTGATTCTGTAGTTGGCATTTATTTTGCTAAAACTATTCTAGCAGCAAGATGTTGAAACATGATGTTCTAATTTGCTGCATTCAACATGTCGAATGAAGATGTCCCATACCTGCTCATAGGACATCGCGTATGGATTCAGTTTTTAAAGCAGATTCTGTTGCTGTGAATTGTTACTAAATATTCTGTGAATATTTGGTTATCCTATGTGGCATCCAAAGCATTTTTGGATTGTGTTTAAATGTTGGTTTTTCGGATTTTCAGCTGTTTCTAATTATGGAGACATATTAGGAAACTTTGGATTGAAGACCTATTTTCTTGGAGTTTATTTTGCAGATTTGTGAGCAGTCTATTTGCTGCGTTTTTGAAGCCCAATTCAGTCCAGATTAAATGTTATATATTGACTGATGTAAACCTAGTTTAGGTGTGGAACTTACATGTGTTTTTGTTAGGGTTTTCAAGTGTATTTTGTGAGCCTAACTGGTATCATTCTGATAACAGTATAAGGACTGGTTTTTGTGTTGTAAGTTCTGTCAGTTACTCATAAGCTTTTAAGCATTGAGTTTCTTGTGTGTCTATTCTCATAAGCTTTGAAGTATTGAGAATTGTGTGTTTTGAAAGTGTGACTTTTGGTTTGTTACTTGTGTGGAAAGAAACCAATCACGGGTTGTGGTTGTAGAGGGATTTGAGGAGGGCCTCATACCTAGGTGAGTCTTAGGTAGAAGTCATAGGAAGGGTAGTGATTAAGTGAGCAGATTATTCAGTAATTGTATGATCTATGAATTGATACTATCGTATATTGGTTTCATCCCTGGCTTGGTAGCCCCCAGATTCGGATTGTTGATCTGAACTGGGTAAACATATCACTGTGTTATTTACTTTCTGCACTGTTATTTTTATTGTTATCTTGCTCATTGTGTTGGATATTAGTGTCCCAACATCTGTGTAGGACATCTGATATCTGTGCCAGAATTTCAATTGGCATCAAGAGCTTGCACCCTTATTGGTTCTGGGTGAGATTCAGGGAAGGTACTTTCTGGTACAATGGACAAGGATGGAGGATTTTTGAATAAACCACCTCTGCTTGATGGTTCCAACTATGACTATTGGAAACCAAGGATGATAGCATTCATTAAATCCATGGATGATCAAGCATGGAAAGCTGTTATAAAAGGATGGGAGCCCCCAAAGGTTAAAGATGAAAAAGGTACCCCTACTGATGTGGTGAAGGAAGAGGTAGACTTGGATGATGCAGATTACAAAGGGTCCGTGGGAAAATCCAAAGCCATGAATGCATTGTTTAATGGTGTCAACAAGAATATCTTCAGGTTGATTGAACATTGCACCATTGCAAAAGAGGTGTGGGAGGTCTTGAAGGTTGCTCATGAAGGGACTTCAAAGGTGAAGATGTCAAAACTTCAGCTTCTCACTAGCAAGTTTGAGAGTTTGAAGATGAAGGAGGATGAGAGCATTCATGATTTTCACATGAACATTATTGAGATAGCTAATGCCTCTAGTGCCCTAGGTGAAAAGATGTCTGACAGCAAACTGGTCAGAAAAATCCTCAGATCTCTACCTAAGAGATTTGACATGAAAGTGACTGCTATAGAGGAAGCTCAAGATATAGACAAGATGAAAGTGGATGAACTGGTGGGATCTCTTCAAACATTTGAATTAAGGATCAGTGAAAAGTCAGAAAAGAAGAAGAGCATAGCTTTTGTGTCAAATGCTGGTGACTCAGAAGATGAAGGTGACCTGGTCAGAGATGAATGGGTGTCTAAAGATCTGGTATTGCTTGGAAAACAATTTAACAAAGTGTTGAAAAGGATTGACTGGAAGTTGAGAGCAAATGCTCAGAACAAGTCACTCGACATCAGTAAAAACCAGGATGGAGGCAGAAGATCCAGAACTGAAGAAGACTCCAATCAAGGGAAGAGAGTTCAGTGTTTTGAATGTGAGGGATATGGGCACATAAAGACTGAGTGTCCCACGTATCTCAAAAGGAAGAAGAAGGGCTTATCAGTGTCTTGGTCAGAAGGAGAGTCTGAGAGTGATCTTGAAGAAGAATCTGCAAAATTAGTGACAGCTTTGACTGGGATCTGTAAGGCTGATGGAGAAACTACTTGTGAGTCTGACTCTGACAAAGAATCCTATATTGGAGAACTCACTAAGGAAGAAGTCTTCACAGGGTTCTCAGAGTTGTGTATCAAGAATGAAGAAAGATGCCAGATAATATTAGAATAGAAGGTTCTGATAGCTCAACTAGAAGCTGAGAAGGAAGAACATCTATCAACCATTGTTGATCTGAAAGAGGAGGTTGAATGGCAAAAGTCAAAACTTGACAATATGACCAAATCTATAAGAATGCTGAACAATGGTACCACGCAGCTGGATGAGATTCTTCAGACTGGGAAAGATGCTGGAAATGTGCAAGGCCTTGGTTTTAACAATCAAGCAGAGACTTACAAGAAGCCTGTATTGAAGTTTGTTCCTCAGAAAATAAAGCAAGAAGAGGGGATGTCAAATCACATGTTTCAACATCAGATGAAGCATCAGAAAAGAGTTTGTAGTTCAAAGTATAAACCATGGAGATGCCATTACTGTGGAAAGATTGGTCACTTAAAGTCCTTTTGCTACAAGTTGAACGGCTATCCCAAAACTGCTCAGCAACAAAATAAAGGACAGAGTTGGGGTAAAGTGAAGAGAATATGGACTCCTAGAAAAATGATGGCTAGTCTCATAGCACATACCTCTCTTAGAGCATCTGCAAGAGAAGATTGGTACTTTGACAGTGGTTGTTCAAGACACATGACTAGTGTGAAGAAATTCTTGTCAGATATCAAGCCTCACTCCACCAATTATGTCACTTTTGGGGATGGATCAAAGGGTGAAATAAAAGGTGTTGGAAAGCTGGACTACACAGGACAACCAAATCTGGATCGTGTTCTATTTGTCAAAGGGTTGACCGCAAATTTAATCAGTATAAGCCAATTATGCGATGTAGGTCTCAAGGTAAATTTCACCAAATCTGAATGTCTAGTAACCAATGAGAAAGATGAAGTTGTTATGAAGGGAACCAGGTCTAAGGATAACTGCTATCTGTGGAATCCTCAAGAACCGGAAAGTTTGTCTACTTGTTTGATGTCAAAGGAAGATGAAACCAAATTGTGGCATCAGAAATTGGGTCACTTACACCTGAAAGGGATGAAGAAAGTTATGTCAAGGGAAGCTGTTAGAGGTATTCCCAAGCTGAAGATTGATGAGGATAAAATATGTGGTGAATGTCAAGTTGGGAAGCAAACAAGGGTGTCACACAAGAGGCTTCAACATCTTACCACAACTTCTAGAGTTTTGGAACTACTTCACATGGACTTAATGGGACCTATGCAGGTTGAAAGTCTTGGTGGGAAGAAGTATGCATATGTTGTCGTAGATGACTACTCCAGATTCACTTGGATAAGTTTTATCAGAGAAAAGTCTGAAGTATTTGCAGCCTTCAAAGAGTTGTGTCAAAGGATTCAACGGGAAAAGGATTGTGGTGTTGTTCGGATCAGAAGTGACCATGGGAAGGAATTCGAAAATAGCAGGTTTGAAGAGTTCTGCTTATCTGAGGGAATCACTCATGAATTCTCATCACCGATCACTCCTCAGCAGAATGGTGTGGTGGAACGCAAGAACAGGACTATACAAGAGTGTGTAAGAGTCATGATTCATGCCAAAAAGCTTCCATATCATTTTTGGGCTGAAGCCATGAGTACTGCTTGCTATATACACAATAAGGTGACTATCAGATCAGGTACTTCTGTCACTCTTTATGAGCTATGGAAAGGTAGAAAGCCAAATGTGAAGTATTTCCATGTGTTTGGGAGTAAGTGCTATATCTTGGCAGATCGTGAGCAGAGGCGAAAGATGGATCCTAAGAGTGAGGAAGGAATATTTTTGGGATACTCTACAAACAATAAAGCATATAGGGTATTTAATTCCAGAACTAAGGTGATGATGGAATCCATAAATGTGGTGGTTGATGACTCTGGCAAAGACGAAGATGTCCCAGATGATGTTGGAGTATGCCTTCCCATGAACAATGAAATCTCCCAAGACATTGAGTCTGTAGAAGATAATGCTCAAGAAACCGACACTAGACCTGAGAATGAAGAGGTAGAGGATGTTAATAGGGGACCCTCTATAAGGATTCAAAAGGATCACCCTAAGGAATTATTATTGGAGATCTGAATGAAGGTGTAAGAACCAGAACGAGGGAGACTGTGTCAAATGCATGCTTTGTTTCAAAGATTGAACCAAAGAATGTCAAAGAAGCATTGACAGATGAGTTCTGGATAAGTGTTATGCAAGATGAACTTTGTCAATTCAAGAGGAATGAAGTCTGGGAACTGGTACCACGACCAGCAGGAACAAATGTGATTGGAACAAAATGGGTTTATAAGAATAAGTCTGATGAACAAGGAGTTGTTACCAGGAACAAAGCCAGATTAGTTGCTCAAGGATACACACAGATTGAAGGAGTAGACTTCGATGAAACATTTGCTCCTGTGGCTCGATTGGAATCCATCAGATTGCTGCTAGGAGTGGCATGTTTGTTGAAATTCAGATTGTTTCAAATGGATGTCAAGAGTGTCTTTCTGAATGGCTATCTTAATGAGGAAGTCTATGTTGAGCAGCCTAAAGGGTTTGTGGATCCAAATTTTCCTGATCATGTTTTCAAGCTGAATAAGGCTTTGTATGGGCTGAAACAAGCTCCACGAGCTTGGTATGAAAGACTGTCTGAGTTCTTAGTCAACAATGGATACAGGAAGGGTGGCATTGATAAAACGCTTTTTGTCAAGGAGAAGGATGGGAAACTAATGATTGCTCAGATTTATGTAGATGATATTGTGTTTGGTGTGATGTCAAATGAAATGGTCCAACATTTTGTCAACCAAATGCAATCTGAATTTGAGATGAGCTTGGTAGGTGAATTGACCTACTTCCTTGGATTACAAGTCAAGCAGATGGAAGATTCCATTTTTATCTGTCAGAGCAAATATGCGAGGAACATTGTGAAGAAGTTTGGACTGGATAATGCCAAGCATAAGAGAACTCCCGCTCCTACTCACTTGAAGTTATCCAAAGATGAAAAGGGAGTGAATGTTGAACAAAGTCTGTACAGAAGTATGATTGGCAGTCTGCTGTATCTTACAGCAAGTAGGCCAGACATAACATTTGCTGTTGGTGTGTGTAAGATATCAAGCAGAACCCAAGGTCAGTCACATCAATCAAGTTAAGAGAATTCTTAAGTATGTGAGTGGTATATGTGATTATGGGTTATTGTACTCCCATGACTCAAGTCCCATTTTAGTAGGTTACTGTGATGCTGATTGGGCTGGAAGTGATGATGATAGAAAGAGCACCTCTGGAGGATGTTTCTTTTTAGGAAATAATCTTATTTCATGGTTTAGTAAGAAGCAAAATTATGTATCTCTTTCTACTGCTAAAGCTGAGTACATAGCAGTTGGTAGTAGTTGCGCTCAACTGGTATGGATGAAGCAGATGTTATCTGAGTATAATGTCACACAAGATGTCATGACATTATTTTGTGACAACCTGAGCGCTATTAATATTTCCAAAAATTCCATTCAACATAGCAGGACTAAGTACATTGATATCAGGCATCACTTCATCAGAGAACTTGTGGAGGACAAAGTCATAACTCTTGAGCATGTGAGCACAGAAAATCAGCTTGCTGACATATTTACCAAGGCTCTGGATGCAGTTCAGTTTGAAAACCTGAGAAGCAGACTTAGGGTTTGCATTCATGAAGAACTATAGCAATTAATGTTCCTTCTGGTTGCCAGATTGGAAAGTTTAAAGGAGGTTCTGGTAGTGCAGTGTGTGAATGGAGGGAAAATGCTGAAGTTTGAGCATGACACTTGGTCATGTGATGTAGTGTGCATCTACTCTCTGATGCTGTTTATTCTGGTTTATGATTTGACCATTTCTCAAATATTAATAACTGTTCTACTTACCTTTGTCATATTTATGGCTAAAAAGGGGGAGTAGTATGTTTGTGTGTGGTGTGCTTGTGCTGCTGCAGTAGTTGAGGGGGAGATTGTGGAATGTTGCTGCAGTTGAGGGGGAGTTTTGCTATGCTGCTATGATGTGTTGTATGCTGTGCTGTGTGTTGTACGCAGTTGAAGGGGAATACTGCTATGCTGGATTTTTTTTGCTGTGTGCTGTTGGTAACTGTTGGTGTTTTCGCTGCTGTCTGATATGGATGTTTTTTTTGTGCTTCTTTGCAAGTTTTTTTTTGGTGTGTAGTTTTAGCCAAAATAAGCCAAAGGGGGAGATTGTTATTTCTTTGATTCTGTGGTTGACATTTATTTTGCTAAAACTATTCTAGCAGCAAGATGTTGAAACATGATGTTCTAATTTGCTGCATTCAACATGTCGAATGAAGATGTCCCATACCTGCTCATAGGACATCGCGTCTGGATTCAGTTTTTAAAGCAGATTCTGCTGCTGTGAATTGTTACTAAATATTCTGTGAATATTTGGTTATCCTATGTGGCATCCAAAGCATTTTTGGATTGTGTTTATATGTTGGTTTTTTGGATTTTCAGCTGTTTCTAATTATGGAGACATATTAGGAAACTTTGGATTGAAGACCTATTTTCTTGGAGTTTATTTTGCAGATTTGTGAGCAGTCTATTTGCTGCATTTTTGAAGCCCAATTCAGTCTAAATTAAATGCTATATATTGACTGATGTAAACCTAGTTTGGGTGTGGAACTTACATGTGTTTTTGTTAGGGTTTTCGAGTGTATTTTGTGAGCCTAACTGGTATCATTCTGATAACAGTATAAGGACTGGTTTTTGTGTTGTAAGTTCTGTCAGTTACTCATAAGCTTTTAAGCATTGAGTTTCTTGTGTGTCTATTCTCATAAGCTTTGAAGTATTGAGAATTGTGTGTTTTGAAAGTGTGACTTTCGGTTTGTTACTTGTGTGGAAAGAAACCAATCATGGGTTGTGGTTGTAGAGGGATTTGAGGAGGGCCTCATACCTAGGTGAGTCTTAGGTAGAAGTCATAGGAAGGGTAGTGATTAAGTGAGCAGATTATTCGGTAATTGTATGATCTGTGAATGGATACTATCGTATATTGGTTTCGCCCTGGCTTGGTAGCCCCCAGAGTAGGATTGTTGATCAGAACTGGGTAAACATATCACTGTGTTATTTACTTTCTGCACTATTATTCATATTGTTATCTTGTTCTTTGTGTTGGATATTAGTGTCTCAACATCTTTGTAGGACATCTGATATCTGTGCCAGAATTTCAAGAGATTTTAAGTTGAGTCCTTTAGGAGAAACTTTAAGTTGAGTCCCTCATGCGGGAGTTTAAGTTGAGTCCTTTAGGCGAGACTTTAAGTTGAGTCTCTCGGGCGAGACTTTAAGTTGAATCCCTCAGGAAAGACTATAAGTAAATCATTTTGGGAGAGACTTTAAGTTGAGCCAATCAGGAGAGACTTTAAGTTGAGTATCTCAAGAGAGACTTTAAGGTGAGTCCCTCATGCAAGACTTTAAGTTGGATCCTTCAAGAGAGAATTTAATTTGAGTCCCTCGGGCAAGACTTTAAGTAGAGGCCCTCAGGATATACTTTTAGTTGAGTGTCTTAGGAGAGACTTTAAGTTGAGTCCCTTAGGACAGACTTTAAGTTGGATCCCTCAGACGAGACTTTAAGTTGAGTCTCTCAGGAGAGACTTTAAGTTGATTCTCTCATATGAGACTTTAGGTTGAGTCCCTTATGCGAGACTTTACGTTGAGTCCCTCGGGTAAGAATTTAAGTTGAGTCCCTCAAAAGAGACTTTAAGTTGAGTTCCTCATGGGAGACTTTAAGTTGAGTCCATCAGGAGATAATTTAAAATGAGTTCCTCAATCGAGACTTTAAGTTGAGTATCTCAGGCAAGACTTTAAGTTGAGTACCTCAGGAGAGACTTTATGAGGATAAGTTTGTCTACCTCTTTGACCCTTGTTTTTGTTTTGTTGCCTCGTTAAGGGTGATTTGAAACATCGCCCTCTGGGATATTTAATGGTAATACTTTGGCCTTATGCGGTATGTTTATTGATTATCGTAGTTTCTTGTTTTGGCCAAGATGCATGGTGAATCTTAGCCTTGGGGGGGGGGTGCAACTGCTTTTGTGGCATTTTCCTTTCATGCCGCCTTGAATAAATTTCTTGCCAGGGCCAGTCCTTTGAGTGCTGCTTGAGTTTCTCATGGTGGGGGTGCTTCGGTGAAGGACCAATATTTAATTGACTCGTTGAGTGACAAAGATCCTTTATTGAAGGTACAATAATATAATTGCTTCGTAGGGCGACAAAGATCTTTTAGTGGAAATCCAACATTTGTATCACCTCTAAGGACGACAAGGATTTTTTTAGTGGAAGTCTAATATTTTTATCGCCTCTAATAGCGGTAAGGATTCTTCTATGAGGATCCAACAATTACTCCTAGGTTTCACCATCAATCCTTTTTAGCACATGACCCTATAAAAATTAATATAATTGAAGCAAGATAAAGATGGGGTACCTCATTAAAAATCCTTACCCGCGTAGAAAAAGGAGTGTTACTCCATTATTCAGATGAGACTTAAAGAGTTCTTAAAGAAATTACAAAGGGCAGAGACAATAGTTCGCCTTATCCAACATAGAAATAATTACTTAAAGCATAATCTTGCATATGTCTAACCTCTTAGTTTTACCGGCGATCTTGCTTGACAAATCCATACTTTCAAGATTAGTTTCATCAACTCGTATTTTGATATTTATGATGCAGTGTGACACATCTTATCTTTTCTACAATTGACTTAGTTGTGCACACGCAATAAGCAAATAAACAAAAAGGATGTTTAACGAATTCTAATAACACATAGAGCCATAACTACACATGTCAGTTAACAAAGACTCTTTCGTAATCATACGATAAATCTAGTTCACTCTTTATGAAATGAAAATAATAGATTCACTCACAGAGTGAAATTCATTTTTCTTCTCAATAACACATTGTACTTACAACAAAAATAAGTTATTATAATATTTTGCATATTAATATACATGTATCATACTCTATATGTTATCTTTGTTGAGAATAATATAACAAGTGTGAGTTGGAGTCCCACATTGGTTATAAATGTGGAGAATTGAACATTTATAAGTGGGAGAACCCATACACCTATCACCTTAAGGTTTTGGGTGAATATGTGGTGTCTCTCTCACTTGTGTTGCTCTTAGCCCAATGTTGATGCTCTTTCTCATACCCTAACAAATGGTATCAGAGCCTGGTTCGAGAAAGGGATCGGCTTACGTGTATCGAAATGCTCAAGAATGGGTGTCCCGTTGAAATCGAATGCCCAGAAAGAGGTGTATCGAAATGTGAGTTTTGAGTGAATATGTGGTGTCTCTTTCACTTGTGTTACTCTTGATCCAATGTTGATGCTCCTTCTCATACCTCAACTATCTTCATATTTTTATTTTAAAAGAAGGTGACTAAAAAAATAGGGAGAACTTATTGAACAAATAAACTTCTATTTTGTAAAGAAATTTGCAATTTAATTTTAGATAAAAGAATGAATCGAATGAATATTCAATAGACCTCAAAGCCCAAAAACAGCATATAATCACACATGACTTATTCAATTGATCAAATATGACGTGGCTTGTAGGTTTAAACATTTGGACGATAATGCAGAAATGCATCAATGCACATATGTCCTTTCTGTTCCAAGGGCTGTTTACTCAAAATATATAATCCTAGAAATAGACAATGGCTTGTTTTATTACTAGAAAAAAATAAAATATTAAGTAGAGCTTTTCTTTTAGAACTTTACTCAAACTTCATTAATGTTCCATTTCCCCAAGATTATTCTCTACTTTATTTGCATATGAATTAAAACAATAACGAAGCATAGAAGAACACTTGAATCATTTTTTTTTTTTTTGAAAAAGCAAAATATATTAACTAAAGGCATAAGGTATGCCATTAATACAATTGTTTTGATACAATAATCAACATCAAAACAGCACCGAGACTCCACCTAATACATACCACCCAAAACTACTACAAGGCTTCAAAACTCACACAAACAGCACAGCACCTACACCAGATAAATAAATACACTTTCTAATACAAATATTTGATACCAAACTAACTGAAGGGAAACACCCGAATCAAAAGTCAACATACCACATATTAATCAAAAGCCAGCATACCCCCAACAACTAGACTCCAATTATTGGAATTATACTAAGGCTCCACCAGAACTAGTCCACCAAGATGCTAATTGCTAGATAACAAATACTGATAGGTATTGGTTCAGATCAGCATAAGTAGACAATTAAAAAACCAGACCAGTAGATGAGAACACTGCACTTGACCACCTGCTGCAGGAGAGCTCCAGCCTGCGCATCTGATATAGCATAAGTAATGTAATACCACCTATTATAGTGTGTTGTAAAACACGTGTAGATTGGTGGATTGAAACGTAAAGACATAAGATACAAACATATGAAGCTCGGACTCGGACACGGATACGGGACATGACACGGACACGAGGATTCCGCCAATATAAAAAAACATAGGACACGGACACGGCAATATATATTTTATATTTTAATATAATAATATAATTTATGAGCACAATTTATAAAGAAGTTAAAATGAGAAGTAAAATTTATGTTTATTTAAACTTAGTATTTTCAACCAACGAAAAAAATACATAAATCCACCAAAATAAATTGATACAAATCATATCATAGTTACTCCACGTTGAGAAAACCAGCCTCTAAACCTGGCTCATCCAAAGACAAGTCAACAACTTCAAAAAATTCACTGTCATCTAATGATTCAAACTCATCTCCGGTGACATCCCACATTTTAGTTTATTCTTGATGATATTAGGGAGTTCTCCTTGATATAAGTGGAAGGTTACTATGTATATATACTAAAGCTTCCGCTCGATGTGGTGCTATCTTGTTTCTCTTCAAAGAATGGATAAATGAATATGTGTTCTAATTTCTTTCAACACAAGCATCAGTGAAATATGAAAAAATAAAGAATCTTAATCGTCTTGTTTTTATAATGGGGAAGTGGAATATGAATGATAAAAATTCTTTTTTTTTTTTAAATTGAATATTTTTTAGTTTAATTCTGAAAAAAAATTAGTTGGACCGTGTCCTATATTTGAACTAAGGTGTCGTATCTGTGCCCGTTGTGATTCAATGTTATTTTTGTGTTGGACACTTCAAAAATGTGTCAGATACGTGTCGTACGTGTGTCGTACGTGTATCCGTGTCGGACACGTATCTGACACGACGACACACCGTGTGAATGGCGTGTCAGAGCTTCATAGATACAAACTAAAGCAAATAGAAATACTTCAATGGATAAATGTATCATAAGTTATTTAATAAATAATGATAAATTTTGAGAAAATTAGAGAGTTATTAAGGGGAAAGAAGTGTATTGATTGTTGTGGACATTTCAATTATAATATATGAGGGGTAATATCTATATACACACTAGCCATCCAAATCAAATTTAAAACAAATTCTCTAAAACAGTCTGATATACCCACTCGATTATATTATATATTCACCTGGGTATATCATTAAAACAACCTGTCTAACTAAAACTGGTATATACACTCGGTTATATAAAATACCTCGAGTATATTCTTAAAGCAAGGTGAATTAACCACAATACTCTTCCTAATTCAGATTTGTAATACTTCTCATTCCCATTAACTTCTTCAAACTTCAAACCTTGCTTTCTTGAGGGGTTTTGTCAAGATATTTGTTAACTGCAACTCTTTCTTATAATGATTAATAGTTAACCTTGCTTGACTTACTTGATATCTAAGAAATCAATACCTCTTTTCTATTTATTTACTTGTACCATGACTCATTGGATGATTTGCTAGATCTATGGTTGATTGACTGTCTACAAGCAGCTTGATTTTTCAATAGTCACTGATGTTTAATTCTTCAAGAAACATGTCTAACCAAAGTGTTTGACATGCTGCATAAGAGGCACCAACATACTCTTCTTACCATGAGGGCAAAGCAATAATCCCTTGTTTCTTTGAACTCCAAGAAACTGGTGTTGATCCAAGCATGAACAGGTAGTCAACTGAGCTTTTCCTGTCATCTTGATCACCATTCTAATTTGAGTTTAAGTAACCACATATACTTGCTCTAATTCTGGTTTTTTGATGAGGCATTAAGACTCCATGATCTGATGTGCCTTTGATGTATCTTAGGATTATGCTTGCTGCAAGTAGATGACATAGCTTTGGTTTCTCCATGAATCTACTCCCCAATCCAACACTATGACAAATGTCACGTCATGTGTTGTAGAGATACCTCAAAGATCCAAGGATATGCTTATATAATGTGTTACCAACCAATTCTTCTTCAGATTCTTTCTTCAGCTTGATGTTTCTCTCTATTGGTGTAATAGCAGGGTTGCAGCTAATCATCTTAAATCTCTTTAAGTTGTCTTCTACATATTTCTTCAGATGCAATAAAGTGCCTTGTTTGGTTTCCATGATTTCAAGTCCTAGAAAATATGCCAACTTTCTCAGGTCAGACATTTCAAACTCACTTTCCATGCTTGCTTTGAACTTTGTCAATTCTTCTTCATTTCAGCATGTAACTAATAAGTCATCTACATAAATACATAGGATGACTTTGTCTTGTTCATTTGAGTATTTGACATAAACACCATGTTCTGATGTCTATTTGTTGAAACCTAGCTTGATTAAGAAGATAGCAATCCTCTTATTCCAAGTTTTAGGTGCTTTCTTCAACCCATACAAAGTCTTTCTCAATATGTATACAAGTATTCATGACCTCTTACCTCAAAACTTGGTGGTTCCTTCACATAGTCTTCTTCTTCTAGAGGCCCATTGAGGAATGCAGACTTCACATCAAGTTGGTGCTTCTTTCAACCTTTGTATGCTACTATGGACACAATAAGTTTGATTGTTTCAAGCCTAGCCACATGCGCATAAACTTCATTAAAGTCTACTCCATGTTTTTGAAGAAAACCTTTTGCAACCAACCTTGCTTTGTACTTGGTAATTTCACCGTATGGTTTCAACATTGGTTTCCCAACTTACATCAATTGATTTCTTGCTTGAGTTCTCAACCAGCTCACTCGTCTGGTTTTTCTCAATGGCCTTGAGTTCCTCAACCGTTGCAGCTTTCCAATTTTCATTATGCAGAGCTTGTACATGATTGATTGGGTTTTCTTCGATCATCATGGCTTCTTCAATTAGTTCCTCATTTTCTCTGATTGCTAGATCAGGGAATCTTTCATAATCATTCAACCTTACTGATGGAGTCCTGGTTCAGCTTGACCTTCTTACTCCTTGAACCTGTGCTCACAAAACTAAGTAAACTCAATTGAGTTGTACTTATCACCACCATCAGTTCTCAATCTCTTGATGGTGTGTCCAACTTGTTTCTCAACCATCAAGTTAAATCTTTTGAAACTACTGAAGACTTCACTTTTCTTTTCCAACAAGTAAATCCACATATGTTTAGTGAATTCGTCTATGAAGGTCAGAAAATAACAGTTGCATCCAAGTGATTTTACCTCAAATGGCTCACATACATTTGAGTGCATAATTTCAAGTTTATGATGTGACTTAATTGGCAAGTCATGTTTGAAATACCTTTTTGTCTGCTTGACTATACAACATTCCCCACACACTTGCTTTGGAACTTCAATATTTGGATGTCCATACACCATCTTCTTCTTGAGATGACCAAATATTTGATGCCAAACCTAATTTTTATCTTCAATTGTAGTTGATGCAAGACATTGATGATCAAGCATATTGATCATGACCTTGAATGTCCAGTTGGTTGACAGAGAAGCCCTCAAAGTTTGCCTAGAAATTTCATCAAACACCTTGAGTTCTTTTCCTTCCAACTTCATTGTGTAATTCTTGTCAAGTAATTGACCTAAGGTAATTAAATTACTTTCCATTAAAGGAACATACAAGACATAACTAACGATAGCTTCATGTTCATCCTTCTTTTTCACCCTGATGTTACTCATTCCTTCTAATGCTACCATGCAGTTGTCTGCAAAATGAATTGATATTATAACTAATTCATCCAACTTGACGAACCAGACATTCTCGTTTGTCATATGATTACTACAACCTTGTATTAAGGTACAACACATTTTCTTTCTCTGAGGCCAAATCTGTTGTAGCCATCTAGATAACATCTTCAGATTCATTTCTACCATCATGAGAAAATTGAGCCACACCCTTGTCCTCATTATTGTTCTTGTTGTAGTTACATTCTCTAGCATAAATACCAAGCTTCTTACAACAATAACATTTAACCTCCTTCATGGAAGCCTTCTTCTTGGTCTTCTAGTTTCGATTAGCACCATTCTTGCTAGTTTCACCTTGGGATTATGCAGCCTTACCAACATCACCATTGTCATTAAATTTCTTCTTCTGTTTTGATTTCACTTTGTTATTGCTTGAGGAATTTTCTTTCATCTTCTTGAATAATTTTGCTTGAAATTCATGTTCATATACCTTTTCTGAATCTCTTTGCTTCAACCTCATCTCATGTGCCTCAAGAGATGCTTACGATTCTTTAAGCTTCATTTCTGACAAGTCTTTAGATTCTTCAATTTCCACCACAATGTGATCAAACTTGACAAGAGGAGCCCTCAATACCTTGTCCACCTTCTACAATTCAGAGGTCTTTTCTCCACATGACTTCATCTAATTTGTCAAAGCCACCATCTTTGAGAAGAACTCAACAATGGTTTCATCCTATTTCATATGCAAGTTTTCATATTGCTTCCTAAAATATTTCATCTTCAATTTCTTTAACTTTTCATCTCCACCATATATCTTCTTGAGAGTATCCCAAGCTTCCTTGGTCGTTTCTTGCTCAATAATTTTCTTAAACGTGTTTGAATCCACACACTGGTGAGTCAAGAACAATACTTGCCCATCATTCTTGCTCAATTCACGATGAGAAACCATTTGTGCCTTAGTAGCATTTTCCTCTAATGTCGAGAAGCCAATGTTCATGATTTCAAGCACATTTTGAAATCTAAATATGACTTTCATATGTGCACACCGTCTATTATAGTTTTCTCCTTTGAAAATCGGTATATTGACTGGGAATTGGTTAGAGGTAGTGCTTCCATATGCTATGGCTAGAGATTAAGGACCAAACTGATGCTCCTGATACCAATTTGTTGGGTAACTTGTATCACAAGTTACTTGAAAATGATGATAAATTGAGAGAAAATCAGAGTGATAGAGGGAAAAGAGTTTATTGATTGTTGTGTATATTTCAATTACAATAAGGGGTGGTATTTCTAGATGTACTAGCCACCTAAATCAAATCTAAAATAAACTGTCTAAAATACTCTGATATACCCGCCCGATTATATGATATATTCACCTGGGTATATCCTTAAAATAATTTGTCTAAATAAAACTAATATACCTTCCAAGTTATATGATATACCCTAGGTATATTCTTAAAGCAAATTAAATTAACCACAATAATAATCCCACCATTCAACATAGAAAATAAAGTGTTAAGAAATTATATAAAGTTGTCGTTTTATCACATCATCATCATTGTGATGATAACGAACACAAAATAAAACCAAACAGGTCGCAAATATAAAAAGGAAAAAAAACAAACGTATTGAGACTTTATTTACCTTTTCTTTGGATTCTTTACCGGCTTCTCCTTCATCATCAGTATCGTCATTAGAGGTAGCATATTGAACTTGGGACCCATGTCAGTTTTACAAAGTCCCATGGTGGACATCGATTGTACTTGCTAAAAGAGTACAATAAGGTAGCCCTATATATGTAGGATTATTTGTGGTGTTTAGGATATTTGGACAACACATAGGGCTTGCTCACACAGAGTGGCGAGAAGTTTTGTATGTGTGCTTCAGTGAGAAATTGGGGATCCCTCCTCAGTCCTAAGTATGGGGTATTTATAGAGGATTTCTTGGGCCTGGATTGCAGAGTTAGTGAGGAGGTTTTGCCATAGCTCCATGATCGGGAATCTGGTCAAGGTAAAAATTGTCCTTCCTAGAATCATGGAGGAAACACTTTCCTCTGTTGATTGACTCTCTTCAATTATTCAATGTGATCTCATGTCATCACACACATTTATTGGGCAAGTGGACAACACTAATTAGTCCAAACAGATGAAGCCCAATTTGGCGTCCTGTTGTGGACATCTAAACGGCCTCATAGCCCATTCCGAACGACTTATAGCTTCATGGAAAGGTGATCAAATCAAGATTTTACCTTCACTCATTTTATCTAGGTAAAATCTAAACATAAAATCATATACTTTACCTCATATTAAAATAATATTAAACTTATATACACGCCATATATATACTTGTATAATACTGTAAATGCATAATTTTACCTTAATTATAAAGCAAAAATATACTAAATAATCATAATAAAGTGTAATATTCATAAACTTGTATCAAGCTACATAAATTACCCATCAAATCATAAGAATTAACATCCATAAGATTATCCAAAAGAAAGACAAGAGTTTCGTAAGTTTTACAAGTTAAAAAAATAAGTGTTTTAATCTTCCTCTTCAACTTAATTGAAAGTTCAATCCTTCTACAACACCATATTCATCTTCAGCTTGATCAAATTTATCTCCATATGATAAAGGCTCTTCAATTTTAGAAGCAAAGACAAAATTATTTGAAGGTGGAGCTAGAAGATTGCTTGAACTAGCAGTTTCACAAGTTTCACTAACTTTAACATTAATAGGTTGTTGCACATTATCATCATTGTCAGCATGTCCATCACAGGTAGTTAAAAATTCATCATCAAATTCAATATCAACAAATTCAACTAGTTCCCTATTTCTAGTTTCTTTCTTTTCCAACATCATATTGGCCATCTCGAAAACCAAATCATTCATTAATGTGAATACAATAAAATAAAAAAGCGTGGGAGAAGTTTTCATGAGCCAAAATATAAAATGGACATTTTAAAATTTGAAGAAAAAAGGTAAAATAAGGTCAAAAAGTAAAATCTAACGATACACGATCTCACCGATTTCCAAATGATTTAAATCATTTAAAATCGTTCCAGGATACAATTTTACATAAAAACATTATTACCTGCGATTTAACACGAATTGATGACCTAGAAACGTGAAATCTAGAGAGTTCAGGTTTTAAATCATGATTTTAACAACCATGCTTTACGGGGCAGCTTGTAACACCCTAAACCTTGAAACTTATATAAAAAAAATTACTCGACAATTTAAGGTGTCACCTCGACAGCCCAACAACAAAATTTAAAAACATTTATCAACATGCAGTGGAATTAACATACTAACGCCTTGTTCCCGATGTTACAAGATCCGAGCACTAAAACCACTAAATTACGATAAACGATAGATAAAACAAAGAATAGCTCCAGCAAACCAGCTTCGACACACATCAAGAACTTTACTCATGAGCACCTGCAAGATGTCTATGGTGAACAATGTTAAGCAAAAAAGGTGAGAAATAAACAGTCTAAAAAATACAAGGTAGAGAAACACATAACATATCATACTTTCCATACACAACCAACATAAGCATAATCTTACACCCATTTGCAACAATACATAAATATATATTATGTGACTCACGACACAATGTGACAACCCATGAGCCCCCCCCCCCCCCCCCCCCCCTTCTGAGCTCCAAGGCCTCCATTCTGAGCTTGGGGCAAGCCATTATTCCCCCCTTCTGAACTAGCGAACATACATCTTTCAACGACACGACACAATTATGCATGTCCATATAAATCAATGCAACAACAATAATAATACACATAATAGTAATTCCCCCTTCTGAATTACTATCTAACAATAATAACAACAATGCACATAAGCACACAAATAGTCCCCCCCCCTTCAGAACTATTTATCATTACATCAACAACAAGTAATTAATCACCATATAATCATGCATCACACAACAACACAATTCATTTTCACATATTATAGCACCACTAAAACAACATTATACACATTTCATACAATTGCTACACCATGTAAACACCAACAGGTAAGTAAGTCAATTACCATTCAACAATAATAATTCCACCAAGATTAATTAAGCTCGTAAAAATTAATAAATAACACCAATATAGACAAACAATAGCCAACCATTGCTCAAACCACAACATAACCTCAAAAATCCAAACAGAAAGCTCTAAATACACTAATTAAGGCAAGAGCGCCCCTTCTGATCGCATGATGGGTAACCCATCACCAGGGTGACGCCCGTCATCTTGTTAAAACCCCAAAATCATCATTATAGTGACGAAAGACTTGAGAAACCAAGTTTAGAGACCATGACGGTCTCCCTGTCCTAGCGCTGACGCCTGTAAACGTTTTAAGGTGCATTACGGGTAACTCGTCATCTTAGTGACGCCCCTTACCCTGTACCAGAAAGAAAAAATGTGAATTGGCCATGGAAGTTCCCTTGAAACTCCAATTTTGGCTCCCCTGTCTTCCCAACACGCCCAGAAAATCATACCACACATAATATCATTATTATAGCATGCTAAATCCCAGATTTACACCAATTATTCATCAATTTCATGTTTATGCTAAAACCTTCAAAATTTCCAACGATGGCACAGAATCATATACACATAAACAAAATCTCACACACATGAATTCAGCCATGAAAATTAGATAACACACCCAATTATCAAACTTCTAGATTATCATACAACAACAACAAATCATAATAATTTTCACACAATTCTTAAAGAGAGTAAAGGTCCCTTTTCTCTACCCTTTCATGCAAAACAACAATATAGAAGCTCTTTCTCCCCGCTTGCCTCAGATTCCTAGCAGCAAATCTAAATTTGATTGAGGTTTTTGGTTATAGTTCTTCTTCTCCAAGCCATAGCCTCCTCTTTCTCCCAAAAATCTTACTTTTACGTATTACCTCCTCAAAAGCTCCGTTAATCCCTATTTATCTCTAAAAACCTAATTTAATCTTTTCCTAGTTACACTTAGGCCCAACTCATCTCATAAGTCTCACCACTTCCCTTATTCCTCTTAATTTCTATTTTCTACCCCCAAGTTTTTATTTCTATTTATTTTAAATAATTAATTAAAAATAATTATCAATTCTAATTATTTTAATTATTCTACTCACCAATACTCTCACTACACCCCACCATACACCACATACAAATACAACTCTTAATATATTTAATTAAAAGTGTACCGCATACCAAATAATCAAATAAAAACATAATTAATCTGATTAAATAAATTAATCAAACTTTCAGGTGTTACACAACTCGCCCCCTGCCGGTGTTTGGCTTTCCATGGATCATTCCCTCTTAGGGCTCAATAAAATTATATTGGTACAACATTGTTATGCAATTTAAAAATGTGTGATTTTTCTAAAGTTGATGAAATATGTTAAAATTGTTGACCAAGTGACTCTAAACACAAAAACACAAGTGGGGGGAGGGAGGAGTGAATTATGATATTAAAAATTCGTGATTAATTTATAAAATCTTTTTTGTTTTAAAAATGTTTATGTTAGAGGATATAAGAAAGATGGATATGACGAGATATATGGAGTGGAAAGAAAAATAACCAACTAAAATTAAAGAGATAACAGTTTAGAGAGAGTGCATAAGAAACTTATACATGTTCAGCCTAAGCACTTGGCCTACTCATGTCCCAAGAGTTTCCTCTTGAGAGTTCCACTAAGATTATATTTAATATTTTAGAAGATCAACCCACGAACCTTCAACAATCAACCTTCTCCCAAGATATTTTTCAGCTTTAGCTTGAAACTTTAAGTCCTTTACAAATACAATTCACAAAAGAATCACACTTTTGAATAAAGTAATTTAATCATAACACCAACTACAACACAAATCTAACAAGGTCTTTTTGGTATTTTAGCACTACGATCATTCTCATGAAAAGCAAATATGGAAAGAAAAAAAATAGAAGAAAGATTTAAGAATTTCTATTCAGAATTTTAGTGCAAAATTAAATGAGGAGAAGCCTTTTTATATAGCAAAAAAATTGGGTTAAAAATGGAAATGACCCCTGGGCCATTTCAATGACTTAATCGATTAACCCTAGCTGGTAATCGTTTAACATCTTTCAAAATATGACAACCTTAATCTAAAAAAGGAAACCATAAAATGTCTACATGGTTTAATCAATTAAAAGATTTTCTAATTGATTAAGAGGTCATTTACCTTGCTCCAGTCAATTGGGCAAAGTCCTTAAAAGATTAGGTAGTGTAAAAACTTTCCCAATTGATTAGAAATACTTCTTAAACAATTCCATACAAGCCATGATATCTTTTTAAGAATTATTATGAAATTAGAGAGGGCTTTGAAAAACTTTTCAGTGTGTGTGTGTGTGTGATTGCCTCAATACTTCAAGATTTACTCTTGACATTTTACATATTAACTGATCTCTCTTAGACATTAATCCTAGGATCAAATGAGCTTTTGCACATTCACAACTTCAGATATTCAAGGTCCATTGCTTGTACAACGATGACTTAAAACTTCAACTAGAACTTGAATCTTCAGACTAATAAGGCTTAATATATATTCTTAATCATGTATCATCATGAATTTTTTTTACTTGAGAGTTGAAATCACCTCGCCCTTGTGGATATATGTGCTTGCAGGTATGAAACTGATGATCCTGATGACAACCTTTCTAGTGTATTGATGACGACAATGCTAATGAGTGTTGAAGTCAATAGTAATATTTTTCCAAATATCTAATGATGGCGATTGAATTTAATATATCTAAAGTCTCATCCATTTGAGGATTCAAGGTTCTATTAAAGTACTTATATGATCGGTATATTTGGCAAAGAAGCTTGAAAGCTTCAGAGTTATGAAAGAGAGAAAGTGTGAAAGATCGCCTAGTCGTGTTTATTTAAGTGACCAGAGTCTTGTGAAAGTAGGAGACTAACTCCTAATATACTAAGGAAAGTTACTCCTATCCCCAATTTCTTCCTCTTGAGAGATCAACTAAGATCAAATTTGAGCTTTTACAAGATCAACCCATGAACCTTTAACAATCAAACATAGCTTTTACACAGGCTGAGCTAAAGAACCTTCACCATAGATTTTTAGGTTTAGCATGTAACCTTTAATTCCTTTACAAATACAATTCACAATATAATCACACTTTTGAATAAAGAAATTTAATCACATCACCAACTACAACACACTCTCATAAGGGATTTTCTATATTTTAGTCCTACGAAAATTCTCGTGAAAAGCAAATATGAAAGTAGAGAGTAGAAGAAAGATATACAAATTTATATTAAGAACTTAGGTGCATAATGAAATTAGGAGAAACCTCTTTTATAAAGGAAAAAATTTGGCTCAAAAAGGAAATGATCCATTGGCCATTTTAATGAACTAATCGATTAACCCTAGCTAGTAATCGATTAAAATATTTCAAAACATGACAACCCTAATCCAAAAAAGAAACCCTAAAATAGAAACATGGTTTAATTTATTAAAAGCTTTTATAATTGATTAATAGGTTATTTATCTTTCTCTATTCTATTGGACCAAGTCCTTAAACGATTAGGCATTGTAAAAACTTTCCCAATTGATTAGAAATACTTCTTAATCTATTACATACAAGCCTTAATAGGTTTTCAATAATTTTTAATTAAAAAAAGTGTGCTTATGTGTGTGATTTCCTAAGTACTTCAAAACTTACTCTTGACCTTTTACATTTTAACTAGTCACTCTTAGAAGCTAAATGCAAGATCATGCGAGTTTTCATAACTATATATCTTCCAGTTCAGTTTCTTAATACGACGATTGCTTAAAACTTCAATTGGAACTTCAATCTTATGAATGATAAGGATTGAGATATATTTTTGATTAATTGACAACATCATAAGCTTTTACTTGACAGTTGAAATCAAATCTCATTGTCACAAAGAAATTTTATAATCCAAAAGTTGTTTGACTTATGGAGTTGTTATCTTCAAAACTAATTCATCAGTTGTCATCATCAATATTAACTGACATTCATAACTGCAATCATATAAATCCAGGAAAACTACCATCTTATAACCAATGAAGAAGGAAATAGTTCGATCTTTGACTATTCGAATTAGACACTTTCTCAACACAACCTCAAACAAAGTTGAATTTACAAATAATAGGTTAAAACAATATTTGTTGAATAATGAGGGTGATTTTTACAATGGTTGATAATATGATCATGTTGTAGCACAAAGACACATACTTCATTTGGGAATGACCTCAATAAAAGGAAATATGTGATCCAAAACACAGCAGAAAAATAAAATTTCCCCTTTAGTGATCCTTACAAATGGTCAAGATCAGTGATAGAACGATTACCTCTTGTGGTGATGAAACCTTTGATGCTTAATGGAATGAGTGATCACGAGCGTTCAATTATGAACAACAACGCCTCTTCTCAGTCCACAAGAACAGATTCCTTCAGTCTTAGTGCTAGCTGCTACGATTGAAGGCTTTGAGAGAGAGAAGGAAAAATACGGCTAGGGTTTCACAGTCTAAATTTTCATCAAGAGTGCATGCTTATGCACAAGGGTTCTATTTATAGAACCACTTGTGTGGGCTGCAAGCTAAAAAGCCCACTTAAGTGTATGCGCACCATATCTTATGGTGTACCGTATATCACTTAAGCGCGTGGTACCTTACCACATTCCATATTCTACTTAAGTGCACCGTACCTTACGGCGTTCTACATTTACTTAAGTGCACCGTACCTTACGCTGTTCCGTATTTACTCTACCTCTTATCAATTTGTCCTTATGTGTGTAACCCTGTATGTTTTCACAACGTTGGCAATTAAATTAAATCACACATTTAACATAATAAACAATGAGCGGTATCTAGCAACACATCACTGCTACCCAAGTCACGAAAATGTCATTTGATCTGACAAAACCTTTTGTGATAATAATTGTGTGTACAATTACCCTTTTGTCGTTATGTCTATATTGAACACAAGGCATATACAGTGTTATCCTTGTCCAGTTCAATATTGGGCCTTTAGATATTTATCCTGTTATGCAGGATGGGCAAATTCCATCTAGGTCACTCATGTCCCTCAGCATGCTTTGTGGAGTACCCATCAAATGTCTTTATGGTCATCCAGTTACGGACAATTTTAGATCAGTAATAAAGTACTCGACTCTACATCTAGGATCCATAGTGGTTTCAGGTCGAAGGGTGGTATACACTAATATCACCATGATAGTAACTTATGACACTTTGCATAACATTCTATGTAGTACTCTCATAGCGGGTCAATCTAGTATAAATATTACTCCTAATATTCACACCCATGTTAAGACTTGATAACTCCTTATCCATGATCCATGAGATGTGATCATCAGTCTATCTATATAATAGTCTTAATGCTTTAAGGTTATCCCACTTCACAGTAAAACCTGACTACAAATACTCTAAGAATAATGTCCTTATGTTTAATGGGATCTCATGACAAAGTCACACTTAATATTTCATTAAACGGCCTAGCGTGAATATATTTTTACCATGACAAACACACTTCAATGTGTAAAAAAAACTACAAAAAATGAGCATAATGGGAGCATACTTTTAATGAGAAAGGAGCGAAATTGAAGTCTCATGGAGGCAGTGAAACGCATTGGAGAAGGTTTCCCTAATGCGTGCAGAACCTGAGATGAAAGAGTCAAGTTAGTGACCTTGAACAAGCTCTTAATGGGAGGTAACCCATCAGAGTTTGAATTTCAATTTGAAAATTTCATTCAATCTTTTTATAATAAATAATAGTACTAGCTAGAATTGTAAAAGCTCTTTCCACTTGTGTTTTTCTTTTCTTGAAATTAATAAACTTGCTTGCTGCTGTTTTCTTTCAGTTTTTAATTTTTCTACCTTACAAAGTAACATCATGAAAAAGAAAAAGAAAAAGAAAAAGTCACCAGAAAAAGAAGAATGAAAGATATCAACAATGAAGTCCCTTGTAAATTGAAAGTTGATTATGAAAAGGGAAACTGACTACATGTACTTAATCTCCGGATACCTAAACTAGTAAGGTCTGAACCAAAATTTTCCATCGTTCACTTTTCCTTCTTATGAGAGTTTCCATGCATTAGTCATTTTCTGGAATTTAAAATTTTTTTATTCTTATTTTGTGTCTATTGGTTTGATAAATAAACATTGAGGCAGTTGTTTGTGAAAACTCTGAGCCTTTTTAAGTCACCCTGTTTAATATGATAATATCTGTTGTTTAACCCCTTTGAGCCTAAGATCTTTCTTTTGGTGACATATCCATACATTCATTAACTTGAAAGATAAATTCTTCCCACACTCTTTGGAGTTAGGTAGAAATATTTGTTTTACTTGTTGATGCAAAATGATAAGTTTGGGGTTGCTCTTTGAAGTGAGTAACAAATAAGTTTGGGGTTGGGGTTCTAGATAAATTGGTCAAAAAGAAATAAAAATAAGAAGTTAAAATAGCTTCTTCGAAAAAAATATGTGAAAAATAGGAAAAACAAGATGAAATTCTCTAATACCAAGTGCATAATAGAGTGATATGGAAGGAAATTGATAACATCGGGACAACTAGGTACCTAACTTAAAGGTTTAAGCCTATTATCCTAAAATTATCCTACCCTGACATAAGCCACGTTACAACCGAAAAAAGACCTCAAAAGTATGTTTAAACACGACTTTGATTGATTCGATTAGAAAATTTTCAAATTTATGATTAAATGCTTTTGTATGTTGATTAAGTTACCCTATCAATTTGAGTGCATCATGGTGAGATGAGAGACAAGTTTAGTATTTGTATTGATCTGGAAAAATACAGGTGACAAGAATTGGTAAGGGTAAGCATTTTAATTATGATGAAATGTTTAGTGTGCAAATAGGTTACTTGAGGATAAGTAACTGTTCAAATTTTGGGTTGTGATGACAATCGTCATTACAATTCGGGTCAATCAAGATGAAGAATGTACAAAAACCATGTTAAAGTGTGAAGAATTGAGCAAAAAGTCAATACAAGAAACATACAAAGACTTAGTGAAATTTGTGAAGAAAAAGGAGAGAGAAAAAGTGAGATTCGCTTATGGAATACTCGCGCACGCGATAAATTCCGTCGTGGCGTGATGCAGATGGTTTCGAACGCGATGCGGACTTTTTAGCTGACACATTTTTTTTCCATTAAATGCATTTTTTGGCCACTTTAGAGGAGTTCCCATTCCTAGATGGAAAGTGGAGGCAAAGGACGATTTTCGGTGCTTTTTGAGGCTATTTGAGCCATTAAAGAGCATTTTCTTAAGTGATTTTTCACCTACTCTGAACCTATACTTATGGTATATTTATTTTACACAATGAGTAGCTATATTTCTTCTAGGTTAGGTCCTTTGTATGATGAACCTACTTGTATTCTATTGGGGCATATGAGTGGTTGATGTTAATGTTATTGCTTTGACATATTGTTATTATTCAATTATCACTTGTGTTAATTGCCTATTGTATGTTATGACACACAATTTGGTTTGGGTAAGTAGTGACATATTAATTGTATGATTGCTTATCAGAAATAGGATAATTGTTCGATTCTCTAATTAACTAGGGATAGTCGAATTAGGAATTGTGACTTAGGGATTAACACGCTTTAGTGCCTAGTTTGATGTTCCAATTGGCTTGTGGGGTCAGGGAATTAACGCTTAGACTAGTGTGCAACACACCAAGAGATTGGGTGCAGTGGTAGGGTTAATATGTCGTATAACTCTTATGTTTCTGCATGTCTATTAATTCGCATTTTATCAATATTATAGAAGCAGGAGATACTAACTAAAATACCTAATCACCCGTATCATCGTATCTTTTCCAAAGTCAATTTTCTCTTGTTTTCGGATCAAGAAAACACTTTTCAAACAAACCCCCCTTTTTGGTTTTGTTAACTCACACTTGTTTTCTTCGTTAAAATCCAACCCTCATGGATACTAATCTTATTTTATTACTTTGATGCATACTAGTACACTTGCTAGTTATTGTCATAAAAAATAATTTATGAACAAATAACACAAACAACAAATTTTATCTACAAAATTATTAACTAACCTTAACAAAATCATAAACCAACCTTAACATAAGCACATCACTTTACCAAACATACCTTAACAACAACATACCTCAACAATAACTTAAAAAGTTTACATACCTCATCTTAGAACAATAAAATAATGGAGTTTTGAAAAGAAACAATTTGCATACGTACATTTACTTGAAAAGATTTGTGGAAAATGAAAATAAAGAAATGAATTTGCTTGTTTTCGTGACACCTTCCCTTGATCCATGCTAGTTTGAGAAGTTATGTTGGAGTTTTGTGAAGTTAGGATGAAGTTTTAAGATATTGGGACAAGGAGAGAGAATTTAGGGTTTCACACTTACAACATTGTCTGTTCTGAAGTAAACTGAGTTAGCTTATATAAGTAAACTATTTCACAACAGTTGTTAAAACCAACTGTGGTGATATGTCCTGATATTTCACAACGCTTGTTATTTTAGACCATAGTGACACCTTTTTAATTTTTATTTAAAATTATAAATAAAGGTAAGATGCCTTTTTATTAACGAAAAACACAAAAAAATATAAGTGTTGGGTTTCGAATCATGTGACTCTTAACATATCACAACGGTTGTTACTTGTGACCGTGGTTATATGTTATTTAAAAATTAAAAAAAAATAGCGCCTAATGAACATATATTACTTCGGTTTAATATGTGACCATAGTAATAGATTATTATGGAATGTGTCATTTGTAGCAGTGATTGGGGAAATAGTTTTGAGTTGGGTCAAGTCCAAATCAATAAGAAACTTAAATCAAAACATAAGGTCCATTTAAAGAGTAAAACTTCTCCATCATACTAAGACTGACTAGAAGATACAAAGATGAGTACACAGGAAAAAATCAAGACATAACTATGTTCCCAACCATAAAACCTAGTCTCCTCATAAAACCTAATACAAAGAATTCCTCTTCCCTATTTTTAAAAATCTATGCAACAACAAAGCCTTATCTCACCAAGTGGGATCAACTACATGGATCAACTTCTGCCATAATATTCTATTCTGGACCATGATTTTGTCCAAATCGTTAATCTCATGTTATGTCTTAATAACTTCTTTTATAGTTTATAGGTATTCTTATATCTCTAGGCATATCTTGTCTCTACATGCCCAAACAACCTAAATCAATTTTCCATAATTTTTTCTACTATAGGTTATACCCTAACACTATGTCTCTAATATTGTCATTTCTAATTTTATCATGTGTAGTGTTACCATACATCCAACACAACATCCCTGTCTATGCTACACTTACTTTATTTTCTTGTTGATTCTTAACCGTCCAACATTGTGTATCATACAACATTGCAGGTCATACCACACTTTGATAAAGAAATTCCTTCAACTTGATTGGTACGTTTATGTGGCATAAAATTCCTAAAGTCCTTATCCATTTCAGCCACACATCTTGAATGGTTTACATTGCTTTCTATTTCACCATCATTTTGTATTACAACCCTAAAATATTTAAACCATGTGGCTTGTAGGATAATATGGTCTCCAACTTTCAAATATAATTTTAAAAAACACATATTTAAACATATTTTTGGTAATAATAAACACTTAAAATCGATTTTCATCTAGTTCATTTAAGCAACCTGATATTGTTGAAATATGTATTAAAACCTAAAGTGATAAAACGAAAGGAAACATGTTTTGAGATTGCAGAAACCTGAAATCAGCCTGGAGGTGGAGCAAGTGGCGATGATGCGACAGTGGGTCAAGGTTCGGTGCACGGTTTGTCTTGTCAAAGCTCGAGTTCAATTTTCTGAGTTCGCGTGTATTATTATTTGTTGTTTTGGCTCATGGATTCATTCATTAATGAGTTATGTTTTATGCTTGTTATGGATCCTTTGGATTTCAACAGTTATAAATATGTATCCATATCATCCTTGTATTTAAAACCTTCATAACTTTAGAGTTGAAGATAGAGAGAAGGGTTTGAGAATCCTAGTGGTAAATCATAGATATACTATAGTAAATTTCTAAGAGTGTGTTCTTGAAATTTGGGAAACCCTTGAATATATCTAATGTGATTGGAAAACACTTCTAAATACCTTGGTATTGTGTTATTCATATATATATATATATATATATATATATATATATATATATATATATATGATTCCCCCGGCCATTAGGGCGAGTTTTGGTCCCCCCCCCTGAAGTTTTTTTTTTTGTGATTCCCCCCTTGTAAAACCAAGATTCTGTTTGCAGAACCCCCTATCCCTTGTTTGGCTGACTGGGCATGGAGAACCTGCACACGTGGCATTTAGGATCTGCTGACTGGACTTATTTTTAATTTTTTTAAAAAAAATTATTTATTTTTTTTAGTTTACATTTATTTAATTTTTTTTTAGATTTTATATAATTTATAATTTTGTTATTTTAAAAATAATTTTAATTGGGCCAGATTTATTGTAAAGTACTATTGGGCCTAGCTTTCTTGGTCCAAGTATCTATTTAATTGCAACTTCAATGCACAAGCTATAATATAAAGCCTCAATGTATTCCAACATCAACCGATGTGGGACTTAACAGCAACCATCTTTAGCAATAACCATCCTTAGAACAATATCCATTTGATCTGTTACTATTGATTACCCGGTCTATAAATAGCGAGTAATAAACTTTGAAACATCATCTCATAAATCAATCCAATCATAAAAGAAGAAGAAAGAGAGTCTTTTAACTTGGAAAATGAGAACTGCTCTTCCTCTGCTTCCTTTCCTCTTCCTTTTCTTGGTGTGTTTAGCTTTTAGTTTTTATTACTATTCATACTTTCTTGTTAGCTTTCTTACACATTTTATTTCAAGTATTAATTAGACCATAGTTACTGAAGAATGAAAAAAAAAATTATTCATGGGTCAAATCTTCATTGATTCATAATATCAAACTATTTTTTTTACTTATTATGCAGTAATATAGTAGCTTATTATGCAGTATATTAACCACCATTTTCTTTTGGCTTATTCTCTTTGTATACCGGAGAAGTTTGCTGTTACTATAGAATCAAGAAAAGATCTAAAGGAATATTGGAAAATTGTTATGAAAGATGAAGAAATGCCAGAAGGAATTCAAGGGTTTCTTCAACTCAATTCTCAGATCGAGCCTTTGAAGAACTCCAAGGCGCAAGAACAACTTGGCAAAGGTAAATGTGATCCGCATCCCATAACAAACACTCTAAATGTCATAGAAAAAAAATTGGTCACCGAAGAATTTGAACCTAGACCAAGTGCTACGAAATATGATGGTGATGATGGTGATGCATGGTGCACATTGCTTGATGCTAAGGTTTGACAGAGTTGGATAATGATTGCATATAGTTTAATAGCAATGAAAATAAGGAACATTAATGATAAATTACATAGCAACTGTTCTGCCATTAATCGTGGGTGGTGTTGTTTCTGTAAGTGTATGTGAATCTCTTCTATGAATCGTGCGTTCGTTTTTCTGCCCCTCTCTGCTAAATCGTGTTGTCCTTTTATAATACCCTGTGAGTTTAAGTTCTCAATCAATTGTTTGAATGCCAACTTGATGATGTTGATTTTACTGCTACTGAAACATATTCAAACTTTCCATTCCTACTTGATGATGATTTTGTTTGAGACCTTGATGATGATTGTTTAATGCTTAGCAGCTTTTTTGGAAACAGTCCCACATCGTTTCCTTTTTTGGTAATGTGATTATAGAGATGAAGTGAGGGTGAGGGATGTGCTGTGTGGTTTGCTTTTTTGGAAACAGTCCCACATCGTTTGGGAAGATAAACATTTAAGTGTTTATATATCAAACACACACCAACCTAATAGAATTGAAAATGGACTCTAGGTATATAGACCATGAGCCCAATGTGTTTAATATATATTTTGTATAATATATTTCTTAATTTAAAAACAAAACGAAAATTAAAAAAAAAATTAATTAAACATCAAATTTAAAATTCATAATAAAAAATTAATTAAACATTAATTATAAATTGAAAATAAGGAACATTAACATTAATTAAATATTAAAACAAATAATTTTAAAAAATTAAATAAAAAAAATTAAAAATAAGCCCAGTCAGCAGATCTTAAATGCCACGTGTGCAGATTCTCCATGCCCAGTCAGCCAAGCAAGGGATAGGGGGTTCTGCAAACAGAATCTTGGTTTTACAAGGGGGGAATCACAACAAAAAAAACTTCAGGGGGGAAAACCAAAACTCGCCCTAATGGAAGGGGGAATCGTATATTTAACCCATATATATATATATATATATATATATAGAGAGAGAGAGAGAGAGAGAGAGAGAGAGAGAGAGATTGTAAAACACTTTGGCAAATAATAGGATATGTTCTTGGGAACTCGGGTGACTATTTTCTTGTAACTCAGTTTTTATCTTTTGTAGCAACTTTTGGAAGTATAATGAATGAGATAGCTGCTCTTTCCCTTAGAGTAAATCATTTGATATAAAAACAAGATTTTGTGTTTCTTGTCTTTTATCTTCTCCTTCTAAGTTAAGTTGTTGTCTCATTCTATAAAGAGTTTTTTTTGTGAAGGCCATGTATTTTGGCTGTCATTGTTCTTTGTACCCGCACATCAAATTTCTTGGTGTGACTGAACCTCTCAATTTCGCAATAAGTGGCTCCTACTGTGGGACTAAGGGATTTTGTTTAAAAATGAGCACCATGAGTTCTAAATGGAAAATTGAGAATTTGCGAGGAGACATCAATTTTGAGTTGTGAAAATTGAATATGCAAGCAATCTTAACTAAAGAGAAATGTATTGAAACAATGAAATGTTAGGCATTGATGCAAGCAATCCAAAAATAAACTGAGAAGACTGAGATGGTGGATAAGGCCAGAAGTGCCATTATCTCGTGCCTCGAGGATAAAGTTTTAAGGGAAGTCACCAAGGATAAGATTGTTACTTCCATGTGGGAAAAACTTGAATAATTTTATATGACCAAGGCTTTGGCTTAAAGTTTGTGTTTGAAACAACAAATCTAAAAATTACATATGGTAGAAAACAAATCCTTAATGGAGTTGTTGATAAAATTTCATAAGATCATTGATGATTGAGAGAATATGAAGATTGAAAAGGGTACAAGAACATACTTTTGTTGAGCTCATTACATAGATTCTTTGAACACTTTAAATATGCCCTTTTTTATGGTAAGGAATGTACGATTACTTTTCATGATCTTCAGACTATTGTGATATACAAAGAATTTTCAAAGGTGAAATATTTGAAGATTGGCAATAATGGTAAAGTCTTGAATAGTTCACAAGGAGGAAGTAAGCATACTAGATCTACAAATGAAATATGTTTTATAAGTCAAGGTCAAAATGCTTTATTTGTTAGAAAATAGGTCACATTAAGAGGGATTGTCTAGAGAGAGAGGACAATGAAAATTTTGTTTAGATTGTTGTTGCCTCAGATGAGGATAGTTATGAGAGTACACTAGTGGGGTCGAGTTTGGAGACTAAAGAGAGATGGGTTATGGACTCGGGTTGCTCTTATCACATGTGTCAAAGAAAAGCATACTTTGAGACCTTGAAGCCTAAGAAAGGTGGAGTAGTTTACCTTGGTGTTAATAAGGCTTGCAAGATTCATGGTATTGGTAAGATCATACTTAAAATGTTAGATGATTATGAGTTTCTTTTTCATAGTATGAGGTATGTTCTAGAGGTCAAGCATAATTTGTTATCCATAAGCATGTTTAATGATCTATGCTATTAAACTAGAGTTAAACATGATGTGTTGAAGATTTCACATGGTGAAGTGATAATAACTAAAGGGTCTAAAATATGTGGCTTATATATTTTAGAAGGTTCCATTGTTGTTGTTTATTTCTCATTAACTGGTGAATACTTTCATGAAAATAAAAATCTATGGGGTTTGAGTTCAAGGAAGGGTGGATTCCTAAAGGTTGTTTCAGAACTCTTTAGTGATTTTTGTAGAAGACAATGGATAAACACATTTGACCATTGAATTGTCATGGAGTTTCGAGAGTAAGGTTGGTGCCAAAATAACTTAGATGATAGACAAGTATTCATTTATAAGTATAAACTTCCAAACACTTATGGATATTTTGAGTAGGAAGACTGTAACCTATTATGTTTTCAGGGTGACTTTGCTCATTGATCAAATCAAGCCAATTAAGTTTGATGGTAAAGTTATGGAATATGTCTTTAATGGCTATCCAAGAGGTAGAAAGGGTTATGCATTGTTGGGAGTGGAACCTAGAGAATCGAAGTTCATCAATCAAAGATGTATTACTTTTAGTAAGTCTCACCAGGGAAAGAAGTGTAAATACTTGGAGATGAAGCTTTTAGAAGCTATGACGGAGAAGACTCAGTTCGAGGTGGAGGCTCCTGCTATAAATAATAATAGTAGTGAGAAAACAATTAAAAATACTTCTGATTATTATTTGACTCGTGATAAGGTAATGAGAGTGATTATACCATCTCAAAATGACGGTTGTGTTGGCCATGGGTGATATGATTTGAATGTGACTGAAGGGTTTTAGAACTAAAAAACAGATAGACCTTCAGGGAGGCGTTTGAAAGAAGGTGAAGTCAAATATGGTTGAAGAACAATAATTATGGGCTTTTTACAATACTAAAATAGAAAAAAGGTGGATGGAAGTAAACGGTTGCAAGTGACAAGATCAAGGTTCAAACGAAACTTGAACTTGATAAAAATTGTTCAATAGATGTTGAATTGTCAAAGAGCAACAAGGTGGTTAATAGATAAATTATCATCAACATGATTTCAAGTCAAGGTGGAGATTTTTGAAGTATGCCTTAAAACCTTACATAATGAAGAGGGAGGAAACATGTTTTGAGAATGTAGAAACCAAAAAGCATCCTGGAGGAAGAGCCGACGAACGAGGTGCAATAGTGGGTTTGAGTCTGCTGGGCAGTTCAGTCATTCAAAGCTCGGGTCCAATTTTCTTAGTTCACGTGTATTGAGCTTTGTTGTTTTGGTTCATAGATCTGTTTGTGAATGAGTTATGTTTTGAGCTTGTTATGAATCCGTTAGGTTTCAACAGTTATAAATGTGTATCCCCATAATTCTTGTCTTTACAACCTTTAAAACCTTAAAGATGAAGATATAGAGAAGGGTTTGAGAATTCTAGTGGTAATCTTAGAGAGAAAATATTAAACTCCTAAAAGTGTGCTCTTGGAATTTGGGAAACCCTTGGAGTAAGGGGATTGAAAAACACTTCTAAATACATTGGACTTATGTGATTCATATAAAGAGAGTTAGAGAGATTGAGAAACACTTGGAGTAGAAAATAAAGTTTGTTTTGAGGAACTTGAGTGACTATTTTCTTGTAACTTATTTGTAATATTTTGTAACAAATTTTGGAAGTATAATGAATCAGAGAACTGCTCTTTCCCACATAGTACATTGTTTGATTAAATTGGATAAACAAATTATTATGTTTCTTCTTTTTTTTATCTTCTTCTACCAAGTTAAGTTGTTGTCTTATTGCATATAAAGTTATTTTGATTGAAAGACCGTTTAGTTTAGTTGTTATTGTTATTTGTTTTCACACATTAAATTTTTTGATGTGATTGAACCTTTCAATTTTATAACAGTTGTGATAAAATTTATTTTACATTAATATATTTTTATATGAATTAATTTTGCGTCCCTCTAATCCAAAAGCTTCTGTTAAAATGTAGATTTTGATGGTGGTGGTGCGATGGGAGTTATTTTGTTCCGATTCTCCGCATTATCTGCTAACCTTGTTGGGGTTCTGGTAGCCTTCAAAAGGTTTTTTCACCAGCACATCCGACGTTTAATTGTGTGTTAACGTCGATTTCGGTGTTTAAATGTTTTGTTTCGGCGTTCTTCTCACTTACAACGTTAAATCCGTTTTTCTAGTTTTTCAGATTTTTTCAGATTTGTTACCTGCGTTTCATATTCGTTGATATCTTCATCCTTTGACTCGGTACAACTTGCAGGGACAAATTAAGGTGGTTTTTTTGACTTTCGGTTTCTGCTTTTGAGCGATTCTCTGGCAGAGTGTTTCGTCTTCTCTAACAAACAGATGGTTTTGTTTTGCTGGAATTTAGATTTGTTTGGCTTGAAAAAGCTTTTAAGTTTGTTGTGATTTATCACAGTAGTTGTTGGTACATGAACCGATTCGTGTTGACATCTAGTTCATTCACTATTACTTTGTGAAGACCCACACAACACTTTTTTTTTCTGCTATCTGATTTCGTCATTGTACTTATGTTCGCTGGATAATACATGTGTTGTGTGTGCTTTTAGTTATTTTCTTTAGACCACTGATGTTGTAATTGTAATATGTGTAGGATGCTTACTACTACTTTTTGATGTGATTTAACTGAGTTAGATTGTTTTTTTCTTAAATTTTTATTATCTCTTTTATTTTCATTTAATCTACTAGTTGTTTATTAAAAAAATTTGCGTTCAATTCATTTCATTTCTATCAAAATAAATTCAAAATAATATTTAGACTTTGTGTGATGTCAAATACAAAGTATTAATTATTTTTATGTGTATACTTTTTAAATAAATATAAATAGTAGAAGATAAAAAAATAATCTAGATATTAAAAAAATATATTTGATATTGTCTTGGATTCAAACTCAACTCTAAACTTGCAATAATATTAAATTTATCAAAAAAAAATTTATAACCCTTTATAATCTTTTTCGATTTAATAGATTAGTTTTTACAATTACATGCTAAGAATACCTCATTTCCATCAGCAAAAAATTATTCAGAATATTTTCTAATTCTTTTAAATAAATAGAGGACCATTTTAAATTGATGATAAAACATCACACCTCCTAAACGAATTAAACTTTCTTGTTAGTTTTTTCTATTACCCTCTTCTGCAAAAAATAATTTATGGTGCAAGTGACTTCACCTAGCAACATCAACCGGTTTCTTTTTTAATCTAGGGTCTATTTCCAACAGTACATTTTTTATGAACCCTAAATTCATAAGTAGAAGATTGAATTTGACATGAAGAACAAAATGATGGTTTACTGCTCCTAGTACTCTCTGTCCTAAATTAGCAAGACATCGTTATTCTGACCTGTACTCTCAGGACGTATGTTATTGTTAGCCTAGCTGTCTGATGGACAACGTGCTTGCATTTTCAAACCACTTTTATGGGCCCCACTTCCTCCCCTCCCACTCCTTCTCTTTAAATACATGCAAACCAAGGGAATACTATTAATTTACTCACCCTTCACTTTTCCATCTGTATTTATTCATTATAAAAACCACCATGAACTTTATTAATACATAATTAAAAGACTAATCTTCTTTCTAGTTGTTCATCGGTGCTTGTCACATTATGTTTTTTTTTTTGGTTAAATTGAAATTTAGTTGAGTTTGTCACTAATGTACAAATAAATATTGATATTGGTTAATTAAAATTTTTGTTATGAATTTAAATCCTAACTCTTAAAAGTATATATATATATATTTGGTCTTTAAATTTTCAGAATTAAACTACAATTAAATAGAATATCATAAAAATTTCATGAGATTATATCGTGATTAAATATGATTTTTATTTATTTTACTCATATTAAATTGTGATTAATCTATCTAAAATCTACAAAAATTTAAGACGTATATATATATATATATATATATATATATATATATATATATATATATATATATATATATATATATATATATATATATATATATATATATATATATATATATATATATATATATATATATATATAATTGCCTTTATTTAGTTTAACTTTTTGGAGAGTCAAAAACAATTTATAAATATAAAATCGATTTTAGAATTATTTTGAGATGTTTAATTCTTTTAAAGTAGTATTAATTCTATTTGAAGTTATATTTGTAGTTTTTGAATTTAAACATAATTTTTACATTGGAATTATCCAAACACTAGCGTCCAGACGGGCACTCGCGTGCCCGTCTGTCCGCTTTTTTAATGCGCATCAATGAAAACATAAATGATAGTTTTTATTTAAATATAATTTAAAAAAAAAAAATATTATGTGAAAGTTAATAATAGAAAGTTATGTGAAAGTTAATAATAGAAGTTATGTGGAAGTTAATAATAAGAAGTTGTTAAGTAAATTACAAAATAAAGTAAGGGTAAAAATGGTAGAAAAAAGAGCTACACCAAAACAAAGTATTCCCTTTATATATTGTATAGATAAATGATAGTTTTTATTTAAATATAATTTTAAAAAAAAATATTATGTGAAAGTTAATAATAGAAAGTTATGTGGAAGTTAATAATAGAAGTTATGTGGAAGTTAATAATAAGAAGTTATTAAGTAAATTACAAAATAAAGTAAGGGTAAAAATGGTAGAAAAAAGAGCTACACCAAAACAAAGTATTCCCTTTATATGTTGTATAAATAAATTATTTTACATATCCAACTTATTTTTAATTGAAATTAACTCTACAATAGCAATTCATTCTAAATTAATTCTTTTAACCGCAATATCAAACGTACACTAAGCCACTCTGAAAATTAAAATCGTGAATCCAAACACATATTACTGATATATTTAATTTCATATTTGGTGCACCCATAATTAATTTTAAATGCATATGATCGATTTTTATATATTTGATTGCTCTAAATAGAATTGATTATATCTTTTAAAATTGACTATACTTGAAATTAACTTTTATACTTTTTGAATCTAAACATGATTTTAAATTAAAATTTATTGTTCAATTTTTATAAAATTTATTTTAATCTAAATTATTTTACATTCAACTCACTTTTAATAAAAATCAATTTTATAAAATTATTCCCTTAAAATCAATTTTCTTCTTCTCAAAACCAACTAAATTTCTTTTGACATTGTATCATATGATCATAGCAATAGAAATAAAAAAAAAATGCTTTTTCTTGTTCCATCTCTAACCTTACCTTTAATGAGTGTTGAGTAACCCTCACAATTCAGCCTTTACAGCATCATACCCAGTTCCCATTTTCTTCCTTATTGTCTCCTTTCTCTTTCCTTGACCTGTCACCATCTCATTTTACATCTCTTCCTTCACAATTCATCGTCAAAATATTATAAAATTTCACACTTTATTTTATTTTATTAAACTAAATTTTGAGTTTTGTTAGTAGAAAAACAGAGTGATTGACAGTGAAAGTGTGAAACATGTATACTTTTTTGTCTACTTCTCTACATTCCATTTCCTTCAATTTTGTCTTTAACTTTCCACGCTCCTCTCTCTAGATTCATTCATCTGTGGGGTTCAATTCTCTTCAAAACTCTGTTTTCACCTCTGCCATTTTTCTGATTTCTCCTCAGATACCACTTTTTTCGGTGACCCTTTTGGTTTAATTTGATAATTCCATCATAAAGTTTGAAAATTGAAGGAAAAAAAATGAAGGATTTCCCATCTTGTTTTGGGGAGAATGCAGTTCAGGTATCAGATTCATCGTCTTCAAATTCAAGCAAAACTGCGCAGAATCTGGTGATTTGTGTCTACCAATGTTCAATTAGAGGTAGATCTTGCTTAATTACAATCACATGGAGTAAAAGTTTGATGGGTCAAGGGTTTAGTGTTGGGATTGATGATTCTTCGAATCAGTGTTTGTGTAAAGTGGATATAAAGCCTTGGGTTTTTTCTAAGAGAAAGGGTTGTAAGAGTTTAGAAGCTTATTGTTGTAAGATTGATGTGTATTGGGATCTTTCTTCGGCTAGATTTGGTGTTGGGCCGGAACCGTTGGAGGGTTTTTTTGTAGGTATAGTTGTTGATAAACAAATGGTTCTTCTTCTTGGTGATTTGAGGAAAGAAGCTTTTAAGAAATCAAATGCGGTTCCTTTACCTTTGAAAGCGGTTTTTGTTGCTAAGAAAGAACATGTTTTTGGTAAGAAGTTTTTTGGTAACAAGGTTGTGTTTTGTGATAGTGGTAAAATTCATGATCTTGTTATTGAGTGTGATACTTCTACTGCAAAGGATCCTTGTCTTATAATTCGGCTAGATAGTAAGACTGTGATGCAGGTGAAGAGGTTGAAGTGGAAGTTTAGAGGAAACTATACCATACTTGTGGATGGATTTGAAGTTGAGGTTTATTGGGATGTTTATAATTGGCTTTTTGGTACATCTTTTGGAAATGCTGTTTTTATGTTCAGAACATGTTTGTCTCATGATAAGATTTGGAATGCTCAACCTGTTTCTGATGCAAGTGTTTTGCAGTGGTCTTTCTCTCAGAGGTTTTCTGAGTCCAAATTGCAACAAGGTCTTGGTTTCTCGCATGTTTTGTATGCTTGGAAGAACGAATAGAGTTGCGTTGTTTTTCCGGCAGCATCGGTTGAGTACTAACAGAACTTTTAATGAGTTGTGATTGTTATATCAAAGATGAGAACCTTTGTTTGTATTTTTCACCCTTATACCTTTTATTTCTCTGTGCATTTGAACAAATCTTAGAATTTTTCATCCCTAATGGTTGTATATTTATCTTCAAGTGTTAATTTTATGATTCATATTACAAAAACTAAATGGTCAAGTGTTTGTTTTATGTGTAGTTCAAGTGCTGCTTCTTCATTCTTGGAATATTCTTGTTAGTAGTAGTAGTAGTAAACATATCCTCTATATCCTTAGTTTCGTCCTATCATATATTCTAAACTTTTTGTATTGAAAATTCGACTTATCAAATATGTAATGTAGGTGCAAACTAGTAATGTCCTATAACATAGAGGATATATTATCACTGTAGTCACTGATGCACACATTCACGCATTCGGTGCATCACTTATAGTTAGACCAAATCTATCTGCTAACTAAACTGATTAGATATTGCCGCCTAATTATGACATCCCGTTCATGACTCCTCCAAATAATGCCTTGCGGCTCTACTTTGTTAGTGTATGCTTGGATCGATGAAGAGTTTGACAAAGCTAATGTGTCAAAACCGCAATGCATCGCCATGATTCTGGCAATCTAACTTCGAATACAAACATTTGATGATCTTTTATTCTTTTTCACAGCAAAATCTAATAGTTTATGTCTGTTTTATGATTCTGTCATGCAAATCATGCCACAGATATAAACAATGATTGTTGCTGACAATGGTGATTTCTTGTAAAACATAGAGCTGCAAATTCAGATGCCAATCCCATATGTAAGAGCTAAGAAATCAAGGACAGTCCAAACACAAGAGCTAACTGTAAAGCTTCCATTAATTAATTTATTTATGCTGTTGTGTATCACATTCTTTTCATAGCATTTGTCTAATTAAATAATAGCATTTTGAGATATCAACATATGTGTTCCGACATCTCTTAATTGAGTCATCTGTACTACCGATATCTTTGAACAAAGACGTGTCAGTGTCCGACACCATGTGTCTGATACTAGCACATGTGTTCGACTTAACGTATTTAATTAAGTATATCTGATATACACTAAATAATTAGTATCTTAAGGACACTAGTCATGACAACTATATAAGATGATTACATCTTGGTGGTTTCTCTAGTTGGGTGGTAAGATGTCATAAGTATTGTTTGTTTGCTATTAGATTCCAAAAGTTAGGTGTTTCTACCATTATTTGACAGAAGAAATAAATTTGTTCACACAAATTCAATAGTGCCCAAGTGGTTCTTAACAATTTTGAAGAAGGCTACTGATACCCTCTTTAACACATTTTTAGAACTATTAAAAAAATATCATAAAATTGAACTTAACCACACATCCAAACAAAACCGTTATTAACTAATGGAACTACTCTTTTTAACTAATGAACCGAAACAATACCCAAATTGAATCATATTTAATTGAACAAAATTTAACTAAATTGATCCGCAATTAATTAACCAAATTTATGGTATGTATTGTTAAAAATAATTCAAACCATATAGTAGAAATATTTAGAATTCAAACAAATTAAGAAAATTGATGCGTAGAGAAAAAAAAAACAATGATAACTGATCTTGACGGCTGATCAGAACCTGAATTGGGTCAAAGATGACGTCTATGATGTTGGGTGTGAGAGATGAGGAGGGGGTGTATCTGCAAAACACTCCGATGCTAAAGTAAGAATCGGGAGAGAGAGAGAGAGAGAGAAAGACAAGTACAAAGTATGTATTTCGTAGGGTGATTTTTTGGATACTTGACCCTCTCAAATGAGAGAGTTTTTATAGTGCCCCCAGCGCGTGGCCAACGGTTCCTATTTTCGGGGCGAAATAACTGTTTCCCGAAGAATAGGTAACTGCCAGAAACTAGCCGTTGGGACGAGCAGAGGTGCCCGAAACTAGCCGTTGCCACGGCCAAGACGTAGTTGCGGACACGGGCGTCGTGACTGTTTCTGGATGGTGGAGCCGTGCGTGACGAGAAGGAACTACCGAGGAGGGGCAGATGACCCACGCGGTCATCCGACCATATTTGTCCGGTAGAGGGGCAGAAAGGTAAATGCTGCTCCAAATTGGTTGAACTAAGGCAATTGGGCCGTTTTGCGAACAGAAGCGGATTGGGTCATGCCTAGTCATTGGGCCAGTCTGGAATAGGAGCCCCCTAAGTCGTTGCTCCCGAGCATGAGAGTGATAACTTAAGGGTAGTTCGCAGTCCCGGGGAGGTCCATAAATGGTCGTCGCTTGTCGACGAGATGAGACTGTTCTACGATGCCCGAGGGAGTTAGTGCCCGCGGGATACGTAACGTTGTTTGGCGTGCCCGGCGTACGGGGAGCCCAACGGTTGTTGTGATCTGAAGAGGTGAAGTGCCACGTGTGCCTCGAGTCCTGTGTTGCATTGAATGTGTCATGATGGCTAAACTAGGGTCATGATGATGCCCCTAGTCGCGCGTGCTCGTCAATAAATAGAGGGAGAAGTTGCTCATTTGCACTTCTCGCTTCTCTCTCTCTTCTCTCGCTCCTCTGCTCTGAGTTCTTCCGTTCGCCGTCGTCCAACCGCCGTCCAGCCGCCGTACAAGCAACGACCAACCTTCTTCGACCCTTTAACACTTCCTCGACCACGTAAGTTACTCAACTTGATTCTAGTTTCAAGCTTTTTAGCTTTCTGATTTTCTAGAACGCATGCTGTTAGGGTGAAACTAGGTAGTGTAGTAGCAGTTTCCGATGGATGTTGGTGGCAGGCGGTGGTTTGGCCAATTTTAGCCGCTGTCATGGTCGCCGGAAGCTTAGGAACTTAGGACTTAAGGTTAACTATGACGCCGTTGTGATGACGGGAGTGTTTGTCGTCGGCGGAGCTTATGAACTTTCGGTGTACTCATGAGTTTTCCGATTGATCTTCAAACGTTGTTCTGGGTAGTGAACTGAGGAGGATCTCCTCGCGTGCGCTGAAGGGGTTGCCTCGGGCATCTCCTTGCATTGTTAGCTGTGCCATTTGAGTAGGGCTTAGGTCGGGGACGTCGTCCTCGGGCCTTTGCGCGCCCTTTCACTTGACTAGCGGTGGAAGGGTGGATTTGATTTTGTCATCGAATTCACTTTTGTCCTCTGCTTTTCAGGTGAAAAATATGGCCCGCGAAACTGAAGATGAAATCCTTAGAGACTCGTCCGAAGAGAGCTCCACGGAAAGTAGTGATACAAAAGACACAACCTCTCCCCGTGATGCTGACGAGGCCCCACCTTCGAGGACCTCCGCAGAAGAGTGGTCGGTCGCGGAACCTGCGAAGCATGCCTCCGTTTTTGCTTCGTATACTGGGGACGTTTTTACGACCGTGGGAGCTGAAGGGGAATGAAAGGTACATTTCCCCGGTGAAGACGACCACATCTGCTCGGACTACGGGGAGAGGTTCCCAATGTACAAGTATGTTTTCAAGGATATTGGGTTGAGGCTGCCCTTTACCGATTTCCAGAGGTCGGTCTTCATGCATTTAGATCTGGCCCCCTCGTAGCTGCATCCCAATTCCCTGGCCTTCATCCGGGCGTTCGAATTGACGTGCGAGTTCCTGAAGATAGGAGTTACCCAAGTCTTGGGGAGGAAGTTCGGCTGGGTCTCGTTGAAGTAGGCAAGGAAGTTGTTCAAACTGTTCTCTGAGTCCATTAGGACTTTTAAGGAGAGGTTCTACATTATCGAGCCCGTGTCAGAGAAAGCCCAAGACTCCACTTATGTCTGGGAGGTGTCGACGGATGAGAACGAGGAGGATCTTCTTGACGAGGAGGGCAAAGTAGTGGCGCGGAGATGTTGAATGATGATGACAAGGCCGACTATGCGAAGCTGGTGAACTTTGTCAACGGTTTTACCCCTGCCCAGTGGTGGACTAAGAGCGAAAACCCAATCTTCGAGAAAGATGAGGGGGCAGAAGGTGGAGAGCCGTTATATTAACACGAAGGAGCTCCTTGAATGCAGGACTCATGATGATGCTCTTAAACTGCTGGGTAGTCTTTATTTCTTAGCTTGTTTGGATTATTGTCTTCCCCGTTTGCTAACGCGTTCATTATGTTTTTGCAGGTGAGATGTCTTCAACGCATGAACGGATGGTGAAGAATGCCCATGCAAAGGGCAAGAGTGGCGCAACAAACACGAAGAGCCAGCTCAGCCAACGAGGGCCACCTCCACAAAAGGGATCGGGGACCTCCTCGTAGACTCCGCCACCTGTCCAGAATTCTCCAGTGCCTGTAAACTCTAGGCTCAAACGCTTCTGGAAAACCGAGGTGGTGGACCTCAGCCAAGCGGGGGAGAAGAGCAAGTTCGAGCTGCCTCCGTTCCTTCAGAATAAAAAGTTCTTCGAAGGCTCCTCTTTGACAGTTCCTTGGGAGGAGTCTCTAAAGCTCGAGGCAATGGATCACCCGAGCAAGAGGGAAATTCCGGGCCAAGTGCATGTCCCCGTGTCGTTGGCATTTGTTGCATCTCTTTACGTGCTCTTTTGCATCATATTACATGGTCGGCCAGTAGTATCCTACTCGTAGAGCTTTCCTGGCGAGGGATCTACCCCCGAGGTGCTGGGCGTTGATCCCTTCGTGGATCTCGTGCAGAACGTGAACGACCATCTCTTCCTCGACACATTTGAGTAAAGGGATGGAGAGCCCTCACCTATAGAGCTTATTTTTGACCAGGACGTAGGAGCAGGCTTTGCGCCTAACTACGCTGGCCTCATTGGGGTCGAATTGTAGTTCATTCTTGGCGAGGTAGTTGTTGACGGGGGTCATCCAGCAGTTGTTGTTGCCGTTGACTTGCACGTCGAGGACCGCAGACGCTTTCTCGATGTTGGGCCGAGGAAGTACTTCCTGGATGACGGATTTGTTTCCGCCTTTTTTCTTCGTGCTTGCCAGCTTTGACAAAACGTCCGCTCTGACATTATGTTCGCGGGGAACATGCTTTACTTCTACCGTTGCAAATTTCGTCATCTTCTCTTTGACCAGGGTCAAGTATTCAGACAAGTTGTCGTTCTTGGCCTGACATTCTCCTTGAACTTGGAGGGCCATGAGTTGAGAATCAGTGCAGATGATGACTTCCTCGGCTCCTAGGTCTTCGGCCAGGCGTAGACCGACGAGGAAGGCTTCGTATTCAGCTTGATTGTTGGAGGTAGGGAAAGATAAGGTAAGTGAGACTTCGACGATAATTCCTTCCTCGTTTTCCAAAATGATACCTGCCCTGCTTCCTGTCGAGCTAGAGGCCCCATCGACGAAGATTGTCCATTTGCATGCCCCACAAGTGGGGGAATCGGCGATTGTCATCTCCGCGACAAAATTGGCCAACGATTGGGCCTTGAGGGATTTTCTTCCCTCATATTGGATGTCGAACTAGGATAGTTCCAACGACCACTTGAGCATTCTGTCAGCCATGTCTGGTCGGCCTAACAGTTTCTTTACGGGCTGGTCTGTTCGGACCACGATTATGTGGGCTAGAAAGTAGTGCCTTAGTCTCCTCGCAACGTTGATGAGGGCCAGTGCTACTTTCTCTATCTATTGGTATCTCAGCTCTGGTCCTTGCAAGGCTTTGCTCGTGAAGTATATGGGTTTTTGCCCATCGGGCGTTTCACGAATAAGGGCGGCGCTGACGGCCTCAGCTGCCACAGCGAGATAGAGGTACAGGGTTTCCCCGCTATCTGGTCGAGAGAGAACGGGGGGTTCTGACAGTGCTTGCTTTAGGTGGAGGAGAGCATGGTCGCATTCCTCCATCCATTCAAAAGCTGCCTCCTTGCGGAGGAGTTTGAAAAAGGGCAGTGCGTGCTGAGCAGACTTTGCCACAAAACAGGATAGCGAAGCGAGCATCCCGTTGAGGTATTAAATGGACTTATTCGAGTTTGGCATGGGAAATTTGGAGAAGGCCCTGCACTTGTCGGGGTTAGCTTCGATTCCTCATTTCGTCAGATAAAAGCCGAGGAACTTGCCCGCTCGTACCCCAAACGTGCACTTCTCCAGGTTTAAACGCATCCGGTACTTCCTCGCCTGCTCGAAGGCTTTCCTCAAATGGGTCGTGTGATCGGATTCCTCGTGGCATTTCACGATCATGTCGTCCATATAGACTTTGAGCATGTCCCTGATTTCTCCCTGGAAGACTTTGTTCATCATTCGTTGGTAGGTAGCGCCAGCGTTTTTCAAGCCGAGTGGCATTACGTTGTAGTAATAATTGTCCGATTCGGTCATGAAGGTTGTGTACCTTTTGTCGCTTTTTGCCATTGGTATTTGATTTTAGCCCGAATAGGCGTCCATGAACGATAATAATTTAAAACCGACAGGATTATTAACAAGTGTATCTATATTGGGGAGGGGATAAGCATCTTTAGGGCAGGCCCTATTGGGATCGGTATAATCAACACACATATGCCACTTTCCATTAGACTTTTTAACGAGTACAACATTGGACAGCTAAGTAGTGTACTTGGCCTCCGGAATAAAGTTTGCCTCGAGGAGGTCTTTTACAGCTTGTTCGGCAGCCTCCGTTTTCTCCGGAGACTGCTTTCTCCTACGTTGTGCTACAGCCCTAGCGGCGAGGTCGATTGTGAGTTTATGGCAGGCGACGGTAGGGTCAAGGCAGGGCATTTCCGCAGCGCTCCAAGTGAACAAAGTTGCGTTCTCCCGGAGGAGGGCTTTGAGTTATTTCTTCGCTAAGTCGAGGAGTTCGGTCCCGATCTTCACTCCTCGTTGGGGGTCTTCGCCGAGCAGGACAAGTTTGAACTCGCCATCCGGAATTGGGCGCATCGGATGGGAGCTCTCGTCGGTACTGGTTGAAGCTGAAGGGCTGCTCGAACAAGTATGGATCTCCTTCCCCTTCTTCTGGTCATCTTCGAAGAAGCGGATGTCAAGGTCGATAGAGTCGATGCGAGGCAGCGGCTTTGCCTCCTCGGAGCTACTGGAAGGGCAGACTTGCTGGAAGTCTTCGGCTTGGCGGCGATGGTGTTTAGTCCTTTGGTGGCTGCTTCAAAATATATTCTTGCTGCCTCGATGTCCCCGTGCAGAGTGGCGACCAGACCCTTAGAAGTGTAATACTTCATCTTCAGGTGCACGGTTGATGGTACGACCACCAATTCGGCCAAGGTTGATCGCCCGAAAATGCACTGATAGAAAGAAGGGCAATCGATGACCAGGAATTGGACTTTAATAGACCTGGCCGTCTCTGCAGATCTAAAAGTCACAATCAATTCCACGTATCCCTAGGGCTTTGTGACCGACCCGTTGAAGCCCTATAGGTCAGATCCTACGTAGGGAGTCAGGTGTGATTCATCTAGCTGGAGGATGGAAAATAGCTGCAAGTACATGAAGTTGACCGAGCTTTCTTGGTCGACTAGGATTCAACGAACATCAAAATTAGCCATCTGGGCTCTCACGAGCAGCAGAATGCTTGAGTTGGGAGCCCCACCGAGGATTTCCTCATGGTAGAAAGAGACGGGGACCGACTCTCCCTGGACTTTGTCGAGCGTGGTGCTCTTGTTGGAGCTCATGCTGAGAAGATGCTCGAATTTCCTCTTAACGGAGCCCACAGTAACCTTATTGAATCCCCCTCCGGAGATGACCATGGCGGAGGGGAAGGTTTCCCATGGACTATGTGCTGTGAAGTAGGGGGAGCGTTGAGTCCCTCGAGAATATAGAAATCCTCAGGCCGCGATATGCTCATGGCGACCTGAAGGCTCGTCTCTTCCGAGGAAGGCACCTTTTCCTCGACTTTCTTGGACTCCTGGGCATCCTGCCGGGGAGCTTCCCTCTTCTTGGTAAACTGTTTTAGGTGCCCGTCCCTGATCAGTATCTCAATAACATCCTTCAGGTGGATGCAGATGTTGGTTTTATGGCCGTGGCTTTTGTGGAAACGGCAGTATTTTGACTTGTCACCATTCAGCTTGGCCGGTATCTGTTTAGGAAATCGAACCTCTACTTGTTTGAACTCCGAGTTGGCACATTCAGAGAGGATTTTCTCCCTGGAGACGGTCAAGGGAGTATACTCATGGAAGCGGCCGGAGGGTCTTTCTTGTCCCGGGACTCCCGGGGGCGATCTTCATGTCTTTTATCTCCCCAACGAGATCTCGAGGGTTCATTATTCTTGGAGGTCCGGGCACTCTCCTGGTGGCGTGAGTCCGGTGCGGAGTTGGCCGCTTCTTTCTCCTCGTACTGGATATATGCTTGTGCCTTGAGGAGGAAGGCGTCCAGAGTCCTTGGAGTTTCAATGCCAACAACTTTGGCAAATTCTGTACGGGGATGAAGTCCTCGCTCGAGCAAGAACTTCTTCATGTCATCGGTCGTTGAGACCTGTACTGCTTATTTATTGAACCTCTCGATGTAGGCGCGGAGAGGCTCGTCCTTCCCTTGAATTATGGCCTCAAGGGATGCTTCGGTCTTCGGGTGGCGGCGGGATGCCGTGAAGTGTCTGGAGAACATTCTCCCCAACTGTCTCCACGAGGTGATGGACTCGTCGGTGAGTTTCTTATACCAGGTAATCGCTCCCTTCCTGAGCGTGGTGGGGAACAATCTACGTTTGATGGCGCCCCGGACGCCACGATAGTCGAGTAAAGCATCGATATTATCGATGTTCTCGTTAGGATCCGTCATACCGTCGTAGGTGCCCAGAGACGGTGGTTTCTCCAATCCCTTGGGGAGGCGCATGACCATAATCTCCTGAGACAACGGGCCGTGAGGCTCGTCGTCGCTGCTGCTACTGGACCATGATGGGGAGTGGGTGCTTCGCTCAAGAATAGGACAGTGACTTCTGCGGGGAGATGGGGTTCGCGCCCGACCCTCAGATACAGGCGGAGGCGAACGCTGGTCTCTCCTGGTCCTCTTGGTTCCCGGGGAGTACTGGCTCCATGGGGAGATGTGGTCACGCTTCCTAACGGCATGAGACTTTGGCTCAGGGGGTACCCGACGGTCTCTTTCACGTCGGGGAGGTGGACTGCAGGATCTTTGGCGCTCTTTCCTCTGCGGAGGGGATCTTGGCCAGCTAGACTCCTCCAGGGCTCCAATCCCCGCGCTCTGCTGGAGGATTAGGAGGTTGGTTTTGTTAAGGGCTTCAACAAGGGCCGCCACGGCCCGGTCGGTGTTGGGCGGAATAGGAACAAGCTGGTGATCCAGGGATGGCTAATCCTCAACATGATCAACACAAGCAGGGGAGGGAGACGCGGTGGCTCCATCTCTCAGATGATGGGCGTCGCCCCAAGGAAGGGTGCAGCTCCGTCAGTATCAGTCTCACTGACGGGGAGAAAAGCAGAATTGCGGGCATTATGAACGTGATCTTGGCTCGCCATGATCGGAATCTTGGAAAAAGAAAAGGTTTTTTTGGTCTTGAATCCACGATGGAGGAAAGACGAGAATAACTGAAGTTCCCACAGACGGCGCCATTGATCTTGACGGCTGATCAGAATCTGAATTGGGCCAAAGATGACGTATATGATGCTGGGTGTGAGAGATGAGGAGGGGGTGTACTTACAAGGCACTCTGATGCTAAAGTAAGAATCGGGAGAGAAAGAGAAAGGCAAGTACAAAGTATGTATTTCGTAGGGTAATTTTTTGGATACCTGACCCTCTCAAATGAGAGGGTTTTTATAGTGCCCCCAGCGCGTGGCCAACGGTCCATATTTTCGAGGCGAAATAACCATTTCTTGAAGAATAGGTAACGGCCAGAAACTAGCCGTTGGGACAGGCAGAGGTGCCCGAAACTAGCCATTGCCACGGGCAAAGGCGCAGTTGCGGGCACGAGCGTCGTGAGTGTTTATGGATGGTGGAGCCGTGCGTGACGAGCAGGAACTACCGAGGAGGGGCAGATGACCCACGTGGTCATCCGACCATATTTGCCCGGTAGAGGGGCAGAAAGGTAAATGCTGCCCTAAATTGGCTGGACTTAGGCAATTGGGCCAGTACGGAACAATAACAAAAATAAATGTAATCAAGCAATACAATAATCCGGCAAGCTTGAAGACAAAACGCAATAAAAAATCAAGAATGCATAAAAATTTATTTATGGACTATTGTAACAAATGGTCCCTTTGTTTCCACACGTCTAGCTGACTAAAAAGGATAAAGAAAATGTGAAATACAACTTATAAGCAAAAACTATTATCACTATCACTCTTAATATTGATGGATTTTTTTTTCACGTTTCTAGTTGTGAATCTGCTAAAGAAATTCGTTTTTTTTCTTGTTTCTAGTTGTGAAATAGCTAAAGAAATCATGGAGAAATAAAAAAGTACAACCGAGGTACAATGCTCCACAAATGAATTGATGGGTGGCGACCCTTTCCAAGAGAACCCTAGGCATATGAGGCCTCTATAAATCCTTTTTCCTCAAAGGGAGAAATGACAGATCTTAAGCCGTACAGATCACACATCATATAAGCTTACACCCAAGCATACCACTCAATAATAAAGTCTCTTACCACACGTGAGCAGGATCTCTAAACCACCGTCAAACACCACCACACAAGGTTTCTCACCATCGTGGGTAAATCCTAACCATCATATAACGTAATATACCTAATAAAGCCTTTGAGTCCCCATGTCCTTCCAAGAGGAACAAACACACTTGTACTTTTTGATAAGTACAATGACACCCACTATGGGGCCCTAGTAAAAAAACCTGAGCCACACTTCTAGTCTAACTTCTTCCATCTTTCTTCTGAAGATGTCCAATGAGACTCTATCTTATAACACAAACACCATTATAAGAGGTTTTGCCGGTGGAGATAGCCCCTGATCCTGCTAAAGAAAATATGCAAGACAGGTGTTTGCAGCTAAGGTAATATCTCTTGGTTTCCTCATAATCGCGCTATAGAGGTTAACATCACTTTCTTAGAGGAGGATGCCCTCATAATCAATCCTTATGATGATAATCCATTGACCATCTTTGTGCAACATGGCAACTGGGATATCAAGCGAGTTTTGTTAGATCCTGGTAGCTTCGGTGATGTCCTGTTTTAGGGCATCTTCCAAAAACTTTAGCTCGACCATAATGACGTCCAAATGTTTAGCAGATCATTAATAGAATTATCAAGAAAACATGTGCAAGTAATGGACCATGTAACCTTAGATACCATATGTGGTGAGGTCTCAAATGGAAAGGTGATTAATGTCATCTACCTTTTTGTAGACGCCCTATTACCGTATAACATCATTTCGAGGCGACTTGCCATTAACGCCCTGGGAGCAGTTGTTTCCATCCTATACTTGACCCTAAATTATCCACTTTCTGATGGGCGAGTCGGTACATTCTGAAGAGACCAATAAATTGCTCGAGAGTGTTACCAAAATAACCTGGCGATAGCAAGAGACGAGCTCACCCTAGTTGACGTCCCCTTTTGAAGTTCTAAAAACTGATCTCGAGAGTTGGGACCCCATATTGGGTGTAACACCCCGACTTAAGTTTATTATTATTTTATTTAAATTATTTAATTTATTCTATTTTATTGAGTGATTCATGTGTTTTGTGAGAATTAAGGGTATTTTGATAATTTAATTAATGATAAAATTTAGAGGTATATTAGAGTTGAGGTGAATAATTAACTTTATTAGAATAATTAAATAATAATAATATTTTTATTTAAAATTAAGAAATTATGGAGTTGAAATAAAATAAATGTTTAAAATAATTATTATTTCAAACTAGAGAGTTTCATAATTTTATCATGAGTATATAATTTTTCGTGCTATTTTGAATTCAGACATTTTGTTTTAGAGTTTATGCAGGAATTACTGCGATAGGGCTGAACTAAAATAAATAGAACTGGAGTTTCGTAACTCTATTTGAGGTGCGGTTAAATGCATTTGAAAGACGGATTAAAGAAATATTAGACTCGAGTGTTTAATAAATTTATCATAATTCTATAATATTTGGTACTATTTTGAAGTGAGACAATTTTAAAGTTAAGTCTAGAATTTTAGGAAACCCTTTAGCAATTTAAGGAATTAAACATAATTATATATACTTAAAATTGACTTAGTGACATGTTTTAGAGTTGATTAAATTAAGAAAGTTAAGTTGTTATGAGTTTAGAGTTATTAACGTGTCTAGTGTTGAGTTTGAGTTCGGATATGGTTAGGGTAGTGAATTAGTGTTGTATTTTAAACTAGTAACATGCTTAGAACTGAGTATGAAATGATTGAGTTAACTCTAATGTGCTCAATGAGTTTGTTTGATGTGTTTGGAGTGTTATATGAATTACATATTATTGAGTTTTGAGCAATTTCGAGTTCAGTGATCTTTTGCTACCCTTTTGATAAGTTTGAGATCAAATTGTAAATTTAGAGTTATTTTAGTATTATTTGAGTCAGGCCGTCACCCAATAGAGTTCATAAGAGTTATCTTTATATGCAAGGGTTGTAGTTTGAGGACTTTAGAGTATTTTAGAGTTGTTTTGGAGTTGTAGAGATTGTTGTAGAGCTGTTTAGAGTTCCTTGAGGACTCTGTTGAGTAATAGATTAAGGTTGTTACCCTTTTGATGAGTTGCGAATATGAAATATAACTATTACTCTGTCGATATGTTTTTGAATAATTTTATGAGCGGATGAGGAAAATTGAGTTGTTGTGTGTTTTGAGTTACTGAGTAATAATATAATTTTATTCAGTTATTTTTAATGTAATTATTGAGATTTAATTATATAGCATTATTTTCGAGTTGTGTAGTTCAGAGAGAACTACTGTGTTGACCTTGCATTGGAAATTTTTGGTTCAGAGAGTACCTTGTCTAGAGAGGACTTTGTTCAGAGAGAATATTATTGCAAGATACGAGATGTCATTTGTCGATTGATTATGAGTTGTGATTGACATTATATGTTTATGCATTTATGTATATCGAAGATAGGTGGGACTTCGGTTTGAAGAGGTCCAGTGCTGAGAGAGAGCTATGTGAGCGCAAACCTTTCATTAAATGTATTTTGTATGATGTCAAAACTACGATACTTTAGCGCTTATGTATAATGGATGTATCCTATGAGTTTTAATGTGTATCTAAGCATTAGGAAGCATAACATAATTTTGGAAATAGTTTAGAAAAGGTTTCATGCATTAAAAATTGGTTTTTATATGAAAAATAGGTCTACAGGTTGGCATATACGAATTACAGGTTGACCTATGTAACTCATTTTTAAAGCCTGTAGCCTCTGTTTGATGTGTTGACTGCATAGGTCGACACATGACCTATACAGGTCGACTAATGACCTATACAGGTCAACTAATGACCTATATAGGTCGGCATATGCATCGAATAGGTCGACACATACAACACATTTTTCCAAAAATTCATGACTTATACAAATCTCTTGCATTCCTTTTTGCCTCCAACTTGCACACACATATATATACTTCATACATGCATAATTTTTTTTTGGTGATTTTGAGAAAATCATAAATGAATTTGGGATTTCAAAGAGTGCTCTTCATCTTCAACCTTCATTTTATGCATACACACAAACAAACTACACATAATAATTTTTTGTTTGGGTGCCATCTAGAATTAGAGTTGATAACGTCCAATCTAGATTGTTGAGTTGTAAATTGGGTTAAGATCTTTGAGGGTTTCAAATAAGAAAACCAATGTGGGGTTTTCCTTCAATATCAATTAGGGATTTGAAATTTTTGGAAAAGATTACGTAATTTGGATTTGATTGAGTGAAAGCTTTGAAGAATAGGGGTTTCTTGCAAAGAAGTATCGTGAGATGGTGAATCAAATTGGAAAATCTTGGGTTACAAGAATTCACAATTTGAATTCGATCGTGTGAAGGCTTTGAATAACAGAGGGTTCTTGCAATGGAGTAACGTGAGACGGTGAATCAAATTGGTATTTGTTCTGGACCGGGCAAGGCTTCCTCCCCTTAAGGATCAGGCCCAATCCATTATACTTGGCGAACAAGACCAATATGCATAATATAGCCGTTGGGCACAATATAGCCGTTGGGCAGAAAGTGACCCTTGGGCATGTCCCCTTCACGCGCAGAGCAGTTCACGCGACCAACTGCCTCCCCAGATATCACGGAAATAGTTAGTCTAAGTCAAAGGGCCACGCAGCTTGTCCCCCATCTGGCAATCCCTCATTGGTAGACCAGGTGCTTTACTTGCCAGAAATCCACCTATAAATACCCCCTCGCTTGAGAGGGGCAGGTATAAAATATCCTATACTTGACATCTCTTACTTGCTTTTCCCCTTTTTGACCAAACACTTACTTTGGCATCGGAGTACCTTGCAGGTACCTCCAGCCCTTTTTCCTCCCCTACGAGCATCAACTCTTGCCCTACACGAAGGCCGCGACGATCTCCTTCTGGTCCTTTCTGATCAGTATTGTTGAGTGACTTGATCAAGCTCAAATCATGGGAAGAGAAAATGTTAGAATCAACATCAAACATAGGGTTTGTAGGGTTGCATTGCTACATTTCTCTTATAAATGACTTTTGCAAAGTAAGGTTAAATTTCACTATCTCAATTCGAGTTCGAATTGAGGTCAGACATACCCATAGCGAGGCCGATTGAGGAACTGTCTAAACAAATCCTTGTATACTCTCTCTTTCTTTCTCTCTCTCTCTCTCTCTCTCTCTTTCTCTCTCTCTCTCTCTCTCTCTCTCTCTCTCTCTCTCTCTCTCTCTCTTCTCTCTCTCTCTTCTCTCTCTCTCTCTCTCTCTCTCTCTCTCTCTCTCTTATTTTTCATTTGCTAATTGTTGAATTCTTCGATTGTTCGATCAATACGTTTGGTTAAATTTTTTATGACATTTGAAAAAGGTTTTGTTGATTTGATCATAATTTATTAGATTGTGGTTGGATTTTCAAATCAATAAAACCATACAAAAATCTAAACAAAATTGATTACACATAAGGTGTTTGATAATTTACCTCAATTATGTTTTTGTGTATTTTATCAATGGAAATCGCTTTACTTGTTGAGTAACATTCAAGTGATTGTGGTTATAAGAATATTGATTGATTTTTTTTATCATTATCATAAATTGGTTTTCATATACGCATATCCGAGATTTTTGATAGCGGTTCGGTTTAGACGATTCTATCCGGGTCACTTCTGCAAGCCGTTAAAGTTTTCAAAACTGTTTTCTTAAAGTAAATTTTTAACTTGGGATCTATTCACTCCCGTCTAGATAAGCCACCTTCTTGTAACAAGTGGTATCACGAGATCTGGTTAATTTTGTGCTTCAAATTTTCTTATTAGAAAATGGCTACCGAACCTAAAGGGGCATACAATAGAGCAACCATCTTTACCGGTGAAAATTATGGCTGTTGGAAATCTTGTATGCGAATCCATGTCAACTCGGTTGATAAGGGTGTATGGGATGTCATCATCAATGGTCCTAATCAAATTACAATGACCAATGACAAAGGTGTCTTTGTACCAAAATCGAAAGCACAATGGTCACATGATTGGAAGGTGTTGAAACAGTATTAGTGTGGGCTTTTATTATCGTATCCGCAGGAATTATGTGATATTACCGCCGTTCTACAATTGGAATCGTTTTAAACATAGAACATATAAAGTGGTTGGTTTGATTTCATATCGCAATGATCGCATAAAAATCATAATCAACGGTAAAAAGTTCCGGTTTTAATCGATTGGTAAAAGCATGTCAAGATTAGGGTTCAATAATCCATTTCATACATATTTTCTTAACAAACCATGTGAACTAATTAACAACAAATATACTCTTAAATCCTCTCAATATGTTTCATCTCTAAAACAAATTGTGATTTTTATCATATTGATCCTTAGCTGATGTCTCAACCTAACTATCAATATGATAACATTAAAAGCTTGATATTAGTGAATATCAACTCACAAAGTTATCTCTAGACTTTGTTTATTGAAAGATGAAAAAGCTAGTTCAATGGTTGAAACATATTTCTCAATAATGATCCAACACAAATATACAATAAAAACAAGGTTTTTCACCATATATTCATCATCAACTTGTTCACATACATATATCAAGAGAAATACATACAAAAATAAGGATTATCTACCTCCAATCTTGATATAAGGAAAGATTTAGCTACCCATAACCATGGTAGCTTGAGCAACAAGTAACAAACAAAGCTTTTTGAGCATCAAACTTCAAACGATCAAAGATTGAAGCATAAAAGCTTTGGATTCCAAGTGAAAATGAAGAAGGTGAGTTTTTTCTCCTTACAAAAGTTTCTAGGTCACAAAAATATATCCAAAAGTATGTTATGATTCTTCCAAATATTACAAAGTGCTAAAATAGACAAGTTCAGCCCAGGCAAATTCGTCGGGCGAACTACAAAATTTGCCAGGCGAAAACAATAAGTGCAGCCATGTGACAAAATAGTGCAGATAAGTCTGAAATAAATATCTGAATTCTCCAGGCGAAATTCAGCTTCGCCGGGCGAATCCCTTTCGCCTCTTCTTCGTCAGGCTTTCGTCGGGCGAAACCTTCCTCTCGCCACTCCTTCGCCAGGCGAAGGTCATGAAATTTTTTGACACACAACTTTCTTCGTTTCATTGCTTTTTCTTTCGATTTTTGCCGCACCCTTTTTACAAAATATGCTGCAAAACTAACAATAGTATCAAAATTACAAAATATAGACATTAATTCAAAAATCACTTAAAAAATAAGTTGTTTCGCATTCAGAAGTTTGGGAAAGAGCTTAAAAATGCCTTAAATTGATATGAAAACCATTCTAAACCAGACACCTATTAAACTATCCCCAACTTGCATCTTTGTTTGCCCTCAATCAAAGGTAAGTTTCAAAATCCACAAGAAAGTTTTCAAAAACACCAAATCAACCGAAAAACATTCATGGTTCAAACTCGACAATCGCACGCACAAAATATATTCACTTAGTTGCATAGAATAAAAACATGATTATGAATTAAGTTCTAAACACAACATCACACAATGTAAAATCAAGTACCTACAAGTTCAAGTTGAATCTCCTAAATTCACTTATTATCAAACACATTATGTACATAAATTCACAAGGGATAAAACACTCTCACAAGCAATCGTGCCACATCCAGAATAATTCATGCATTCATCTCACAAAGTTATCACAAAATCATGGAAACAAAGATCACTAAGGGCTTTTACGGTTGCAACTTGGCTTGGGTTAAAAACAAAGGTCATATCTACACGGCCATTGAACAAAAACGGGTAAAATTTATGAAGAGTATTTCCAAAAATTCATTCTTACTCAATCCTTTGATTTCTTTTCTTACAATACATCCTTTATGTTCTTTTTATTGATTCTTTTTTTTATTCTTTTCAAAGAATGCATTGTACCGCCTATTCTTTTTCCTCTTTTTCAATGAAACAATTCTCCCCAACTTTCAACATTTCATTCTTTTAGACAAAAATACTCTTCACACAAGGTTAAAAATTTGTTGGGATCAAAATTAATTCATTTTCACAAACAATTCATTGTAAGGCTCAAAAGGGGTTACGAATTCGCGCACACTAACTAGGTGAATTGAAGCCTTTTTGGAATGGTGGTTATTCTCAAAGTACACAAAAATTGCCTTGATCATTTCTAAGTTTCCAACATTTAAAACAAACTCGCAAGATTTAACATGAAATAAACGAGTAAAACAAAAATTACTTGAACTCTATTTTTGGTGAACAATGGAAAGCATCTCACTTTTGTTGTTTTGTCCTAATTGATCCGCACATGAACAAGTATTTACCAACAATGCATTACAGAATTTTGCATAAAGCACTTAACTCACAATCATGCTAAAAATCTACAAAATAAATATTCAACACTTTGATTGTGCACATCATTAAGAATTTTATCATCACCATCACATGTTTAAAGTTGACAAAACACTCTTTTTCTTCTTGTGCAAGCACAAAAAAATTTTGAAAAAAAATAAGGACAAACATCACTTCCAAATTAAGCACAAACATAAACACACACAAAAAAAACAGAATTTAAATTAAACCAAAATTAAACCAAATTGAAATTTTATAAGTCATGGTGTAAACACACCGAAGATGTACACGTCGAAGCGCCAAAATGCTACAACAACAAAATTCGCCGAAGCGACCCAAAAGTGTTTACTAAACTAAATAATTGAAAATAAAATACTGAAATTAAAATGACCAAATAGAGAAATTCTTCACTTTGTAGTCCAGCCTCTAATTAATCAAATCATTCAAATCATCCTGCATCTCATCATCGCCATCGCCATCATCATCAGCTCCACCATCAGCTCCAGATGCTCCTTCCCCCGAAAAGAAAGGTCGCTTGCCCACAGGCCAATTTGCATAGCTGTCATAATCCGCTTGAGTAGGAAATGGAGTAACTTCCTGCGGAGTGGTCTAAAAATGATATAACTGCTGCATACAGTTAAAGTTAAATTCTGATGACCTTTGGTACGCTTCGGCCATGTCCCAAGAATAATTAAAAGCCGCTCGCATCATAGGGTCCCAAGTGGAGAAATCAAGTGCCTCAGAAGGCTCACTTGCTTAAGATCAAGATGACTGACCCACATTAGAACCCTTCTTCTTCTGACTCAGTTTATTTTTGCAATACCTCTCGATGTACTCATCATTGACTACTCCCCTTACTTTCTCGTTTATTACATCAGGCATCAACACCCACTTCTTAAGACACAGAGCAGTGACAAAGCAAGGAAAGATAATAGGAGCATTAGAGTGTACCCCAGGTCTTCTTGTATTTTCATTGAAATTCTTCATTTCATTTGCAATCACCCAGGCTACATCGACGTCCTTATCTTCAATGATGTAGTACAAGAGTAAGGAAACATTAATCGGAACTGTGGATTGGTGCATTTTGGGCTTCATGTTGTAAAGAATCAGAAGAAGGACAACTTGTACATCTGGAGGCATGTCTTCCCTTTTGTACCAGATTGCTTCACCTTGGTTGTTCTGTTCCACACTGTTTCCCTAAAAAATAATTGCCTTGGTGATTTTTTCATGATCCAAATGTGTGCCAAGTTCCTTCGTATAGTCATCCTTCTTAAACATGCCCAAGGAACTTGGTTTTCCAAACAATATATTAATGGCTTCACGGTCGAATCTAATCTCTTTGCCTCAGACATAGGTTTGGTACCGGAATGTTTCCCCTTCGGTATGGAAAGCATTTGCATATAATTCTCGAACCAACTCGTAGCTAATTCGATCAACATGATTAATCAAATACCCTCACTTTTTACTTTCGAAAATTGTAGCAAGCCTCTGATACGATCCCTCTGGATGAATCGTAAACCTCCTTTCTGAAATAATTTAATGGCCTTCAAGCATACTTTATCTGGAAGCATGAGCAGCGCTCAAGAAACGAGTCAGATCAATCTCACACTGTTGTCCGAAGCTACTGCCAACTGCAGTCTTTTATTTCTTTCCTCCGGTTACCTTAATTTTGGGAGCCATCTGCAAAAATTAGACAAGAAACACAAAGCAAAAGAGTTCCTCATTTTGTTAGAATTATTCAAACAACAAAAAACAAGAAGGACCAAGATCAAAGCAATAAAAAAAAGCAGAATAGAAATGAAAATAGAATAGGATAAAAATAAAATAAAAAATTGCCATTCGCCCCAAGCTCGCCAGGCGAAGTAGAGGCGAGGTCTCGCTTCAAGCTCGCCCGGCGAAGCAGAAGCGAAGACACGTCTCAAGCTTGCCAGGCAAAAATTCGCGCACCCAGAACTTCATTATCAAAACAGGGGTCATTTTCAAGGTTTTTAACTCACAATCTTTGACCATAACTACAACAACAGTTCAGAATAGAAAAAAAAAAAACATAATCCTACCATAGTTCTAAGGTTTCAATAACACCCCTAACCGCATGTTAATCTAACCCTTAAAAAAATTAACAAATTAAAGTAAAAGAGATTAAGAAAATTGAAGACATACCTTAGTTAGGAGTGAGAGTGAAGGTGAGTGAAGATTAGGGGAATTAGGGTTTAAAGTGAAAGAGTGAGAGTGGTGTGAGTGAGAATGAGTGATATGGAAAATGAAAGAGTGAAAGTAAAAATGAAAAGAAACAAAAGATAAAGGAAGGGTCAGCAAAAATGGGCCCACGTGGACCCTAAAGTGCATATTTTTATTTTTCTTTTCTTTTTCTTTTTCTGCAAGCCAAAAGGCATCTTCCTATACACAAAAATTCCAAAGGGACAAGTAAACGCCGTTTTCTCATGGTCTTCCGGATTAACTGTAATTTGGTTATACCCTAAATATCCATCTAAAAAGCAATAGAACTCTTGACCCGACAACCTTTCTAGTATTTGATCCATAAACGGTAATAGAAAGTGATCTTTTCGTGTTGCTTGGTTAAGCCTCCGGTAATCAATACACATCCACCAACCCGTTACGGTCATTGTTGGAATCAATTCATTCTTTTCATTTCTTATCACGCTCATACCTCCTTTCTTTGGAACTACTTGTACCAGACTCACCCATGTACTATCGGAAATCGGATATATCATCCCAACATCCAATAGTTTCACAACATCCTTCCTCATAACCTCCTTCATTGTAGGATTCAAGCGGCGTTGTGGTTGAGCAACCGACTTGAAATCCTCTTCCAAAAATATCTTATGCATGCAATAAGCCGGACTAATCCCCTTCAAATTGAAGAGAACCCAACCTATAGCTCTTTGATTTTTCTTCAAAACTTGAATCAAAAGGTGTTCCTCTTTCTTGGACAAAATGTTACTAATGATAATCGGTTTGTTACAACCATTATCAAGAAATGCATATTTCAAATGGGGAGGCAACATCTTCAATTTAAGTTGTGATTTTTCATCATTCACCTCTTTTTTCAACACTTCCACTTCACTTTCCCAAGGTTGCAATTCTTCCAAATTCTCAAGTTCATTTAAACATTTTTCAAGTTCCTTCTCTTCTTCTTCGGTAAGAACTTCAAATGCATGTCCAAGGGCTTTTTCAAAAGGAGTTGAAATATGGACTTGCCTTTTTACTTCCATTATAGCTTCTTCCGTTGCATCAATTTGAAAGTTATCATGTGTATCTTTGGAGTGCTTCATTGCTTCGAAAAGATTAAAAGAAACTTCTTCATCTTGGACTCTCACTTTCATGAGACCATCATCGATATCAATCATCATTCTAGCCGTCTTCATAAAATGTCGCCCAAGAATCAATGGAGCATCATCGTCTTCTTCCATGTCAATAACCACAAAATCAATTGGAAAGAAGAATTTATCCACCTTGACTAAAACATCTTGAGCTACTCCATGAGGATGTGTTATAGACTTGTCGGCCAATTGCAATGTCATTTTTGTTGCTTTCATCTCAATGCTTCCCAACCTCTTAACAATAGATAACGAAATCAAATTGATGCTTGAGCCTAACTCAATCAAACCTTTATCCACATAAACATTTCCTATGGTAACCGACAAAGTAACTTAACCCGAATCACTTTCTTTGATCGGTAGAGTTCTTTGAATGATTGTACTATAACTCGCATCAAGCGTGATTGTTTCTTGGTCCGTAAATCTCTTCTTCTTGGTATGGATGTCTTTCATAAATTTGCATATTTGGGCATTTGCTCAAGAGCCTCGGAAAATGGAATATTAATTTGTAATTATCGAAATATATCCATAAACCGAGCTTAATGCCTAACATTGTATTTCTTGGTTTGAGCATGCGGATAAGGAAAGTGTTGAATTGGAATTGGGCTCACTTTCTCCTTCCCTTTCTTGATTTTTTTTCTTTCTCTCGTCTACATCTTCTTTCTCATGGTTCTCATTTTCAACTAATTTCTCTTTTTCATTTTCAACTTCTACCTCATCATTCTTTTCAACTTCTACCTCATTATTTTTTTCTTCCTCCACAATCTCATCACTTCTCACATCAACATTTTTCTCATGTTCTTCTCCTCCACCCAACTCTCTTCCACTCCTAGTCACAATGGCTTTGCAATGTTCCTTCGGATTTGTTTAAGTGTTTACGAAAAAAGATGGCCCCGGTTGATGATCAGCTAATTGTTTCGTAAGTTGCCCAACTTGGTTTTCAAGATTTTTGATTGATGTCTCATTACTCTTTTGGTTGGCCATTGACATTTGAATAAATTGATTGACAGTTTCTTCTAACTTTGAACTTCCACCTTGAGGTTGTGTCGGTTGATAAGGATTTTGACGGTAACCTTGTTGATAACCCGAATTATTCCTTCTTGGTTGGTAACCTTGATTTTTTTGGTAAGGTTGTTGAGTGTATTGATAAGGTGGTCTTCCTTGATATCCTTGATTACCCATGAAATTTGCTTCTTCGTTAACGGGAGGACAATAACCGGTGGGGTGATCTCCTTTGCATAGTTCACATACGGTTAATTGTACATTCTTGCTTGGCAAGTCTTGTATCTCTTTCAGTTGTTGTGGAAGCTTTGGCATTTGTTGAGTCAATAATTCCACTTGTCGGGATATCAATTTATTTTGAGCAAGAATAACATCGTTAGTCCCCAATTCAAGCATTTTCGGTTTCTTTTGCGGTGTACCACAATTATGATTCCCTTGATGATCATTAAGTGCCATCTTATCGATAATAGAAACTGCGTCGTCGGCGCTTTTGGACATTAAAGAACCGCCCGAAGTAGCATCCAACAAGGTCTTGAGAACCGGTTAGAGACCATTGCGGAAGATGTGAACTTGTGTAAGTTCATCAAAACCGTGGCCCTTGGAATTGGAGCAGTAATTCTTGACCAGAGGGGTTCAAGCAGGGAGGCTCATTTCATGGGACTTGGAGCAGAAGTCTTGGGTTGAGGGCTTGAGCAAGAAAGTCTTGGGTTCATGGAACGTGAGCAAGAAATCTCGAGTGAGGAGCTTGAGCAAAAGTATTGGACCTTCGGCCTGAGCAATTGTAAAAGTCTTATGCAGAATGCATAAACAATTGTAATTATGGTTTGGTTATAGTGAAAATATCTTATGAAGCAAGGGGACTGGACTACTCTTAGTTTGGAGGAACCAGTATAAATCTTTGTGTCTTCTGATATTATTTATTGGCTTCTGTTAACATCCCGCTGCTAAGAATTAACCAGAATCTGAACACCAGTTTAAATTCTGAACTTTGATCAGATGCAAACTAAGAAAATAGAAAACACAATTCAACCCCCCTTTTTGTGTAATTTTCTCACCTTCAAAACAAGCTAGAATCAATACCTTAAATCAAAAGTTTGAACTATTTCGCAAGAAGCATGGCAAAACCATTACCGACATGCAAAATAGGTTCGTACATCTTATAAATTGTTTGAATGCTCTAGGTAAGCCTATTTCTAATAATATTGCTACTAATAAAGTTTTGAGGTGTCTTAATAAGGAATGGTAACCTAAGGTCACCGTAATCAAAGAAGAAAATGATCTTAAAACACTTGATCTCACAACTTTATTGGGCAAGCTATAAGATTATGAGCAAGAACTCACTTGCTTGGAAAAATATGAGAAAAAGCTTGAGAAGAAGATAAAAAGGAGAAAGGTAAGGACAAGGAGGAAGAAAAATAAGTTTATTTCTCTAAAGGATTCAAGTTCTAAGTCCTCAACCAATGAGCAAAGTGATTGTGAATCAAGAGATGACGAGAATTCCGATGATGAAGAAATAGGGCTGTTCTTCAAAAGTTACAACAGCTACATTATGAAAAATGGATTCAAGCACTCCGACAAAAACCTAATCAAATTTAGAAGGCTATCTAACTCCTCAAAGGAAGATGAGAAAAAGAAGGGTAAACTTAGAAGTTTATGTTACAACTGTGGAAAAGAAGGTCATTATAGGCAGGAGTGTCCATTGGTCAAGAAAGACAAAGAGAAGGGCAATCACAAGAATTCTAACAAGTCTAGAAGAGCTTACGTTATTTGGGAAAGTGAAAATGATTCTTCAAGTGATGAAAGCTCAAGTTCAAGTGTCAAATTGGATAAGCTTTGCTTCATGGACAACAAAAAGAAGAAGAAGAAGAGTGTAAGTCATTCTAATCTTGAACTTATTGATGAATTGTCTTATTCCCAATTACAAAAAGCTTTTGAAAATCTAAATAGAGAAGCCATATATGCCTTTAAAATGTTAACTTCAAATAAAATAAGGCATTCACATTTAGAAGCTAAAGTTATAGAAACCGAAAAGAATATGGAAGCTCTTAAGCAATCTATGATAGATGAAATTCTGGCCTATGTAGACAGCAGATGTCCTAACACATGTCAAGACATTGTGCTACATAATCATTTAAACTCTGAGGCGCAACATCAGATTGATACCTTGAATATCAGAACTGCACAATCACAGATGTCAAGACATCTGATCAGACATATTTATCATGAACCCTAACAGAAACCGTAAATCTGCAGAATGATAAAGAACACAGTAATTGTTAACCCAGTTCGGTGCAACTCACCTACATCTGGGGGATACCAATCTAGGAAGAAGACTCCACTATCTGTAGACTGTTACAAAGTTAAACTCCCCCGTTTACAAATTTATACCTAACATCTACCCAATGAACATCTTTACCAAGGCTAAACTCAAACGTTTACAACCCTGATATGAGATACCCCACTCACATCCCTTAATCACCAACTGTGATTTCTACATCATCCCTGTCAATACAGAAATCTGTCAAGCTTTCTTGACAAACAAGCTAACTCGGATTTGCTTAAAAGCTTCATCCAAGAACAATACACAATCCAATACCTTAAGGCTTATGGATCTGTGCGACACCTATATCTACCACTGTGTATCAACTGATACAAAGAGAGACTTACAACCTAGAGAGCCAACGACTCTCAAAACCCTAAACCCTTGTTTCTTACGTAAGAAAGCAAGGTTACAAAAGGCGTACTAAGGTATATCAAAACCTAGGTCTAAGTCTTCTATTTATAGGCTTCTGCTTCTTTGGGCTTCAATCTTCAGTCCTTGATCCGTTCAGCAATTTCTCCTTGAGTGTTGCAGCAGTTTAAAAACTAACTTAAGCCATTCAGTCTAGGATGTCAAGATGCATGTTAAGACATCTTTTTCGACATCACGTCTTCAGCAGAATTATTTAGCTTGATCTCATTGTTGAGTTAACAATTATGTTTTACCAAAATTTATTCAAAAACTCATAGCTTTCAATCTCCCCCTATTTGGCAAATTTTGGCTAAAACACATATGCATGGTAAGCTCCAGATCGATGGTGCATGCAGTGAGGACTCCAAATAATTTCAAGGCCTATACCTTACCCGTGATGGAGTACATGAGAAATAAGATGCAAGACGTGAGATTCTCATGAGAAGATCAGAACATTTCTCCCCCTTTTTAGACACAATTTGACAAATATTACCAAGGTATATCCAGATCTAAAGAGTGCTCACCCAGAACCTTATATACGCCATAAAGACAACAGTAAGAGTGATACAATGATGAGTAAGATGAATTTTTAGATCCCCTTATTTGAATTGTATCAACCACTACCCGGTCTTTATGTCTTAATTCATTTTTGGACAGATTCTTGTTGAAGTACAAGTTCCAACACATGTGAATGTATATTCAAGGACAAGATTTTACACGTCCTTCTGACAAGTATACACCCTAAGCATTTTCCCAAGACGGAATCAATACTTTTATCATCAGACTTTCAGAGATTCTCCAAAAACTCTTCACTGCTATGACGTCCTCGACCAAGTCACACCCAACAATGTTAAAGAAAATATCTGTATTGAATAAAATCTTCACAGTTTTGTGATCACAGCCTGCAGAGAAAAATAAATTCCCCCATAATCAATCAATGATTCTTAAGTATCCAATAAGAACCATTAACATTACACATGCACTGCCAAGTCTCCCACAAATGGCAACAATACAACTATGTCAAGACATCCTCCTTGACATCTCAGCTTGCTTGACGCACAAATGCAAACTGGAACTTCAACTGCATCCTTGCAGTAATTCATCTTAGATTAAGGGGCATCTCCCCCTATCTAAGGTAACTAGTGCTCCTCCACAGAACACCCAAGCTAATGAATGGAAAACATAAGACGCATCTTCATATCTTCAAGAGCGCACCCTCAGTTCAACTTACCAGCTGAACACAATTATCAACTCTCTTATTGCTTCCTCTGACAAGAAACAATAATCACTCACACATGATCACCATCATTCTACCCGTGAGGAAATGTATACAAACCATAACAAACTCTTGGCTTGAGATCGAAGTCCCATTGATCCCCCCATCCTGCAACCATCTACACACCATACGAACTCCTCTTGAATTCTCATGTATAGACCTCCAGCTGCTTGAGGCACAAACCAATTGAATCAGAATACTTCACATTCCTCAAAGAGACGCACAGGGCCCCTTAGTTTGTTATAACGATGTCAGCTATCGTATGCATGCTCCTAAACTTCACAGCTGCTCAACTGATCCACTACTAGCATGACTTGCAGCCAGAGGCAACACCCCCTTCGCAAGATTTTCCACTGACCTTACCCAGCCAGCAATAGAGATAGACACCCCACAATCCAAGACAGTCATTTCTTATCATTCTCCAGTATGATAACCTAGAATACTTCTGATTTTCTGGTGAATATCCACTTCTGAACGCATCAGAAACCAGACCTTCATCCAATCAACATATGATCCACTTTAGTCTTCCAAAAACCTTCCATCAGACCTCCAAGACAGTTTTTCTACTCCATCATTCTCCCATATGACAATGTAGATACTTCTTAGACACGATGCAAGTAACCAGTTCCTCACAGAACCTGAAATCCTTCACCAAGGATAACCAACCAAAAGATGTTCTAACATCAGTTAGGACATCTTCCACACATCACAGACACCACACACCATGGTTCTTGATATGCTCCACCACTGGACTTACTATAAGCATAGTAATCCACACTGAAGATCTTCACACAACACTGCACCACCAACTTGACCAAAGAAAATTTCAGAAACCCAGAGATAAATAAACTCTCATCCACCAAAACAAGGTACGCTTCCATCCTCAACCCAGAACTTCTGCCACAAGCTCCCAGAGAACCAGAACCTCCTTACAGTTTCAACTAAGTACTCTTCTATACAAGAGCAATCAGTTTCAAGCATCCTGCTTGAATGCACATTGTGAAACCAACCAAATACCACCTTTTGATTGACCTCACTCATCTTCAGAACTCCCACAAGATACACTGATCCACTAATGAAATCAGACCTTTAAGTCACATGAACTACTTTCCCCATAGCAAGACATCTTGGATCCACCAAGCCTCTTAGTCATGTAACATCTTCCCATCCACAGCTCCTGCAAACTGCATGAGATAGACCTTTTTGAAGCATCCATAGCTTCCATTCTCATGTAGATCACCTTATCTTAAGCTAATGTGCCACATCACCAGCTGAGACTTCTGATGTTAAGCTAGATGTCAGAACATTCTGATATGACATCCAACTGCTGAATTCAGCTCCTCCTTCTGCCACTTAGAATAACCTTCTCCCTTCGCAGAACAAGAGTTACATACTCTCATAGACTTGATTCAACAACCAAGTTTGAGTAGACAACCTTCATCCTGCTTTGAAACTCCAAAGACTTCACACCTGCCACGTCTGAATCTTCAGAAAATAAGTAGTCCAAGACTACACCATAGCCATACCAAAGAATGCCACTTTCCTCAGTAGAGCAGACTGTAGAAAGTCAGAGATAACTGCCACTTAACTTTGACCTTCAACAAAAAGAGCAAGATCCATGCTCCAAAGCACCTAGATCAGAAATAAACTAATCCAAGCTGTAACCATCAAGATTATGATGTCTTCATCTTCATCTTCAACAGCATCAAAGTCCAGACTAGTTTCTTGCCAGGAAACTCTCAAGAGAACACATGCTTCTGTCACACCCGACTGAAGCCACTTCTTAGGTCACCACCTAAGACTAAAACAGATGCTAAAGCGTATGCAGTACCCCTCCCATGATTCTGCATAAACTCTGATGATGAGATGTTCCAACATCTTGTTAAACATCAGCAATCTTGACTTTCAAAGATAATCAATTAAATACTTGTGGATTCCACAAATAGCAATTAATCTTAAATCCTTGTACAATAACCCTTCTTCACTGCTGTAGCTGAGCTCCACCAGATCATGTCATGAACACTTATAAAGTATTCAATCTTTTTGCAAGTATCTTCTTCAAGGACAAAGTTGAGATACCAAGGCTGCCACCCTTGACTCAAGTAACTAAGACTTTCTCTAAACAAATATTATTTACCTCAATAATTCTTCAATCAGATTGGATCCACTCTTAGGGTCAAGAGAGGTGAATCCTTCCTTGTTATTTTGGATGGTGAAAATAAATCACCTCCACTTTCTTCAGATTGTGTTTCAAAGAAACACCTTCTAGTCATAAGAGTAACTAGAAGACTCCAGATACACGACATAGATGCCTTTATAAGTGGACTTGAGAGAATTCTCAAGTATATTTGACAACCTAGCTGACCAATAATTTATCGAACTCCTAGAGCAAGAACCTGATAAACTTAAACTCAACTTCTCTCCTCTTCAACTGACTTCAACTGCACCAAGAAACCAAGCTTCCAAGTACCTAGTCATCATACCAGATATCTAACCACAACTCCTTTCACTCCATCGCTCCCGACTTTGGAATAAAAGAATGCAGATATCTTCAAATATAGAGGCCGACGATTGAGACCTTCCACCAACTGTCTTCAGTAACAACTCCAGAATCCCATAATTCTAGAGCTCTTCCATCAGAAACACATGCAGCGGAACCACCAAGGAACATATCATGCTTGCCCTAATAAGATGTCACAACATCTTATAAGACACACCAACAAGAGAACTAGCCACTTCTCCTGTAGTTGTTGTAGAATCTCCTCAGCAACATGAACAACCTTCGGGTTGCTCCCTTCGATCCAGAACATCCATCTCATCCATTAATACCCTTGAGTATGTCTGAGTTGATTGATCTGATCTTCAAAACTCGTCCTTTTTTAAACGCCAAAAGTATCTCCCATAAATCTCATCCATAACCAGACAGGATGTCTGCTCTGATACCAATTGAAATTCTGGCCTATGCAGACAGCAGATGTCCTAACACATGTCAAGACATTGTGCTGCATAATCATTTAAACTCAGAGACGCAACAGCAGGCTGATACCTTGAATATCAGAACTGTACAATCACAGATGTCACGACATCTGATCCAACATGTTTATCATGAACCCTAGCAGAAACCGTAAATCTGCAGAATGATAAAGAACACAGTAATTGTTAACCCAGTTCGGTGCAACTCACCTACATCTGGGGGATACCAATCCAGGAAGAAGACTCCACTATCTGTAGACTGTTACAAAGTTAAACTCCCCCGTTTGCAACTTTATACCTAACATCTACCCTATGAACATTTTTACCAAGGCTAAAGTCAAACGTTTACAACCCTGATATGAATACCCCATTCACTTCCCTTAATCACCAACTATGATTTCTACATCATCCCTGTCAATACAAAAATATGTCAAGCTTTCTTGACAAACAAGCTAACTCGGATTTGCTTAAAAGCTTCATCCATGAACAATACACAACCCAATACCTCAAGGCTTATGGATCTGTGCGACACCTATATCTACCACAATGTATCAACTGATACAAAGGGAGACTTACAACCTAGAGAGCCAACGACTCTCAAAACCCTAAACCCTTATTTCTTACACAAGAAAGCAAGGTTACAAAAGGCGTATTAAGGCATATAAAAACCTAGGTCTAAGTCTTCTATTTATAGGTTTCTGCTTCTTTGGGCTTCAATCTTCAGTCCTTGATCCGTGCTACAATTTCTCCTTGAGTGTTGCAGCAGTTTAAAAACTAACTTAAGCCATTCAGTCCAGGACGTCAAGATGCATGTTAAGACATCTTGTTTGACATCACGTCTTCAGCAGAATTATTTAGCTTGATCTCATTATTGAGTTAACAATTATGTTTTACCAAAAATTGTTCAAAAACTCAGAGCTTTCAATAGATATTCAAAAAGATAAGAATGAGGATGAAGAACCTTCATGGTTCGGTTGTGAAACTTGTCACATTTCGCAAAAAGAGGTAAGTACTCTTAAAGCTAAATTGGAGAAGGAATTACAACCAAAAGTTACATTTTCTATTGATCCATCAAAGTTTAAACGGTCTTTGAACCCTTCATATAAAAAGTATAAATATGTGCGAAAGGATCCAAATAGCAAAAGTACATCTCATCATAACTTATCTTGTCACTATTGTTGCAAAAAGGGTTACACTATTGAAAAATGCAAGTTAAGGAGGCTCTTTGTTCCTAAAGGTGTTTTTCAATGGTTGCCCAAATGCAATCTTGATTTCACTCACTCTCAAGGACCTAATGAAAATTGTGTACCTATTACCCTTGTTTGATTCTATAACTTTAATGTCTTGGCTCTACGGAGAAAATGTGGTTTCTCGATAGTGGATGTTCAAGGCATGTGATGGGTGATATGTCTTTATTCATTAACTTTGTGCCAAAGAATAAGGGTTTCGTTACCTATGGAGACAATAACAAGGGAGCAATACTTGGAAAATGTAGTGTAGGTAATCCCTCGTCTACTACTATCTCCGTTGTTATGTTAGTTGAAGGTCTTAAACATAATCTTATTAGCATTAGTCAACTATGCGATAAGGGATTTAAAGTTAATTTTACAAATACTTATTTCTTGTTTTAACATAATGATAAGAAAGAGTGTATGTTTAAAAGCTTGAGGGTTAATAACACCTATATGCTTAACTTAGATGACATATCCTTGATAGGAACTAAGTTTCTAGTGAACATGAGTGAAGACTCTTGGTTATGGCATAGACGCCTAGCTCATGTCAACTTTGATTTACGAAACAAAGTGACTTCAAGAGATTTAGTAATCGATCTACCAAAAATAAAGTTTTCAAAAGACCGTCTATGCGATGCATGCCAAATGAGTAAGCAAATAAGAGTCTCGTTTAAATCAAAAACATTGTTTCAACTTCGAGACCTTTTGATCTTCTTCATATGGATCTCTTTGGTCCCTCAAGGACCAAAAGCATAGGTGGTAATTAATATGGTTTTGTGATAGTAGACGATTACTTGAGATTTTTTTGGGTCATGTTTTTATCTAGTAATGATGAGACTTTTTCACTTTTTACACAATTTGCAAGGTTATCGCAAAATAAAATGAATTTGAAAATCGTTGCTATCTGAAGTGATCATGAAGGTGAATTTGAAAACCACCATTTTGAGAATTATTGTAATAAACATGGCATTGAGCATACTTTTTTCGCTTTTAGAACTCCACAACAAAACAGTGTTATGGTGCACAAAAATCATGTTTTAGAGGAGTTGGCTAGAACTATGCTCAATGAGGGAAATCTACCTAAGTATTTCTGAGCCAATGCCATTAGCACGACATGTTATGTCTTGAATAGGATACTAATACGTCCTATTTTAGACAAAAATCCTTATGAATTACTAAAGGGGTAAAAAGCCAAATTTATCACATCTTCATGTTTTCGGATGCAAATGTTTTGTGTGAAACAATGGAAAGGATAATCTTGGAAAGTTTGATGCAAAAGCCGATGAAGGTATCTTCTTTGGATACTCTCAATCTAGAAAAACTTATAAGGTTTATAACAAAAGATTGCTTATTGTTAAAGAGTCGGTACATGTCACTTTTGATGAATTTTATTCGAGAAATATTGGGAAAGGTGTTTCTTTTTATGATGTAGGTGTATCTTCACAAGACATTCTCAAAGATCCCCAAGAAGGAATTGATCAGCCTAAAGCGATGGAACTTGAGAAAGAAGAATATGATGATTGTGAAAGGTAGAAGGTTGAAAGTCAAGCTACAGTGGATGATCTTCCTTTGGCTTGGAGAACCTCCAAGGACCATCCAAACGATAAAATACTTGGAGACATCACTAAATGCGTGACAACGTGCTCCAAGATGAGTAATTTTTGTTATCACTTTGCGTTCGTTTCACAAGTTGAACCTAAAAATGCAAAAGATGACTTACTTGATGAGCATTGGCTTATGGCCATGCAAGATGAATTAAACCAATTTAAAAGGAATGATGTATGGGACCTTGTTCCTCATCTGTGAGATCATCAAGTTATTGGCACTATATGGGTTTTTAGAAATAAACTCGATGAAAATGGAGTGATAACTAGGAACAAAACCCGACTATTGACTCAAGGTTATAACCAAGAAGAGGGCATTGATTATGAGGAAACGTATGCTCCGGTTGCTCGAATCGAGGCTATATACCTTTTACTAGCTTATGCTTACTCTAAATATTTCAAGTTATTTCAAATGGACGTGAAAAGTGCTTTCCTTAATGGATATATTAATGAGGAATTATATGTTTCATAACCTCCCAGTTTTGAAAATCATGAGTATTCTAATCATGTTTATAAACTAAAACGAGCTTTGTATGGTCTTAAATAAATCCCTAGGGCTTGATATGAATGACTTAGTAAGTTCTTAATCGATCAAGGATACTCTAGAGGGAAGGTAGATACTACACTTTTCATTAAACGTCAAGGAAAACATACTCTTCTAGCTCAAGTTTATGCTGATGATATCATCTTTAATTCCACTAACATGCAATTAGTCAAGGAGTTTTCTAAGCTAATGCAGGGTGAGTTTGATATGAGTCTCGTGGGGGAGTTAAACTACTTTCTCGGTCTTCAAATCAAGCAACTCAACAAAGGTACATTGTGTATCAAATAAAATATTGCAATGAATTGCTAAAGAAATTTGGTATGGACGATGCGAAATCAATTGACACACTAATGCCCAAAAAGGGAAACTTGGAAAAGATGAAAATGGTAAGGATGTTGATGTCAAGAAATATAGAATTATGATTGGTTCTCTTCTATATCTTACTGCATCTAGGCCGGACATTATGTTTAGCGTGTGTATGTGTGCTCGTTATCAATTGGCTCCTAAGGAATCACATTTAAAAGCTGTAAAGTGCATCCTTAGATACCTTCATGGTACATCTATGTATGAGATTTGGTATTCTAAGGGAATCGGTTGTAATTTGGTTGGTTATACCGATTCCAATTTTCCAGGTTACAAATCAGATAGGAAGAGTACTAGTGGAACTTGCCACATGTTTTCGAACTCCTTAGTAAGTTTGCATAGAAGAAACAGGTTTTCGTTGCTTTTTCAACCGCCGAGGTGGAATACGTCGCAGCCTGTAGTTGTTGTACTCAAATATTGTGACTCAAACAACAACTTCTTGATTTTAACATTGAATTACAACGTATTCCTATTATGCTCAACAACACTAGGGATATCAATCTAACCAAAAATCCGGTGTTACACTCTCGCAATAAACATATTAAGATACACCACCACTTTTTATGTGACCGTGTTGAAAAAGAAGATGTCGTATTCGAGCATGTTGATAGAAAAATCAACTTGCAGATATTTTTACAAAACCTCTTGCGACTGAACCATTTTTCAACATTCGAAGGGAATTGAACATACTTGATATCTCAAATCTTGCCTAAATATAATTTGTTGCATGCACTTTATATACTTTTGCTCTAACTTTCCTTGGAAGTTCAATCACATACGAGTGCATCCTTCATCAATTCATAAGCAAGGTAATATTTTTCCATTTTCTCTCTCTTTGAAAGTAAGCCTTTTACTTTTGCATGTTATTTATGTTCCAAATGCTTGATGTATGAAATATGTCATGATTGTTCACTTTCAAAAATCTCAAATTGATGTCTTTCAATTTATATGCTTATAGTGACTTCATGTTATTCTTCTTCCATACTTGAAATACGTTCTTTGTGTATAAGCATCATATCTATTGTTAACTCTTGTATAATATATGTGAGGTTGTTGTTTATCTATTCTGGCATGAAATATGTTTGAACATGTTATAATATTAACAAAATTCTTGTTGTGTGTCATTGTTATGATGGCATTTCTGTTTTTGATTTGAGTGGTGATAAATCTAAATAATCGCCTTGCTAGAGCACATGTGTGTGCAACATTCGGGAGCACAAAAAGTATATGTCACGTAAATGTGTCGCTTTTAAAGCAACTCATGATTTTTTTATTGCATTGTATCCTTCATCTTTCATGTTTAGTGTTTATGTTATTTGGCATGATTTGTGGCAACCATGTCATATTATTGCTTTAAGTGCTTTTATTTTTGTTTAGTGTTTTAGATTTGTCAACCTTTAATTAGTTTTTTAGATTTACAATTAAGCACTTAAACGAATCAAATGCACTCTTCACACCCTATGGTACGATTCCACACTGACAGGGCTGAATTCATAAGTGTAATCACGTTGTCCTTGTATGAGGTTAATACTATTGTGGTTTTTGTTGGATAATTACTACATCATCAATATTTTGTTCAACAACTAACATAAAAAAATGCTAAATGAGTGATTAAGCTCTTCAAGAAAATAATACTTCTAAGGATTGGTGTACCAATGGTTGTAACTAGTGTTGTTGGACATTTCATAGCTAAACTCTTCGAGAATTTAGTACATAAATTTAGAGTGAAAGATAAATTACCTCAGCATATCATCCTCATATCAACGGTCAAGTAGAAGTTTCAAAATAGAAATCAAGAGCATCCTCGATAAAACTTCTTTGCTTCAAAGAAAAGTTAGGTCGTGATTCCATACAAGTTTATCTATGGAAAACTATGGCATTTCCTGGTAGAGCTTGAACACAAGGCATAGTGAGAAATAAAGGCTTTTATCTTTGATTTTATGGTTGATGGTGAAAAAAAGAAGCTACAACTCAATGAGCTTGATGAGTTGAGATTGGATGCTTATGACAATGCTAAAATCTAAAAAGAAAGAATAAATTAGGGGTATGATAAACACAAAACCTGAATAAAGTTCAAGAAAGGTGACCTTATGATGCTTTTCAATTCACTAATATAGGTCGTTCTGAGTAAACTTCAATCTAGGTGGTCTGGATAATCAAATTCACAAGGTGGTCTTATATGCAAATATAGAAATTTAGAGTGAAGTTACTGAATTTTTTAATATCAATGGTTAAAGATAGAAACAGTATGTGATTGGGAAAATAATTGATAAAGGGGAAACTTTTACCTTTTGAGCTTTATCTTAAGTATTGAAGGACAAAAGGTCGAGCTAATGACCTTAAACATGCGTTGCATAAGAGGCAACTCAGACATCTAATATTAATAAAATTTTTTCGTATGTTAAGTGGAAAGAAAGGACACATATTGTTGGAATGCTTGGAATGATGATAACTTGGAGTGGGAACATGAAAGAAGTTAATGGTATTAAGTTGGAAATAAATGAGCACAAGTATGAGCTAGAGTGTGTTGGTGAATTTGAAAAGGTTCATTAAAGTCCCACATAAGAAGGAGAGCACACTTTAGTAGTGTTATATATTGCAAGTGGGAAAATTAGGTTGGGCCCCAAGGGGTGCCCAATTTTGTGGTTGGGTGAGAACACACCACCATGAAGCAAAACACACACACGCGCGTGCTGCCGCTGTCCGTCCGGTCGGCTGGCGGCCCGGCCTAGTCTTGAGCTTGGGGGTTGATCCAATTTTTTTGGTACCCGGAAAATTATTTAATATTAATTAATTTATTAATTGTGTGTAATGTGAATTAATTAATTATTATTAATTAATAGTGGTGTGTCGTAAGAAAAATTATGTATTAATTAATTATTAATTAATTAATGGTTTGCCAACCAAGTTTCCCCGTTTCCTTGCTGACCAAGTGCATAACGGCTCTTTTGATTGAGCTGGTTCCACTCTCCCATGATTTCCTCTGCTTTTTCCTCCCACGTTTTCTCTCCATTGTATAAGATCCTTGGCTATAGCTAGGATCCCTCCCATCAGTTGTAAAAACACGCCAGATTCTTGAACATTTTAGAATCTCTCTTCTCTCCCTCATTCTCTTCATCTAAATTTTTTTGTTCTTACTTTTTGAATGGTTTATCGCACCATCAACGAATGAATTTTTTCCAGATGCGAGTGGATTAAAAACACCATCTGAAGGTGTATCTCTTCGAACGATTTCTTACAGTGCAAATGATAATTATATTTTTTGAACGAGCTATTTTATCCTGGAGACGTCGTTGAAACTTGATTGCATTGCATAATTATTGGTAGTACGACAAAACGTCTTAAAGAAAGCGACCTAGTATGCGACTCGTCCCGATAATTTTCTTTGTGGAAATTTTTTCAAAACTGAAACAACAACAATTTTAAGACGAATTTATAACCGCCATGGCTACTGAGGAAATTATCATTACTACTGCGGCCGCTATTGTCTCTGACAAACCATTTAAGTTTGAGGGTTCACACTTCAAACGTTGGCAAGCTAAGATGAACTTTTTCTTAACTTTGAAGAAGGTCACCCATGTTCTGACTGAGGATATCTCTGTTGCTCCTTTTGGATCAACTGAACTAACTAATGGTAAGACAATTGTGGATTCAGATGAGACTCTCAAGTCGTGTGAATTAGACTCTTCTGCTAAGGCTAAGGCAGATGATTTACAACTCCAGAAAGATATTTCCACTTGGAAAGATAATGATTATCTTTGCAAAATGTCGTACCTCAAAAAATGAGCATGACCTCGAGAAGCGCAATCGCACGCTCGTGGGATGGACTTAACAGAGTCGCCACCGAACTTTATTTATTCCCATGGAGGGAAAGGGAAAATATCGAATAAAACTCCTAAAAGAAAGGACAAGGATATGGTCATCGCAAAAAATATCCGAGTTCGGGAGTCAGTTATGCAAGGGGAGGGTATTGACACCCTTCACGTCCGCTGTACTCAACGGGAATCATTTAGTTATGGTTGAATGTATGTTAGCTTATGTTAGTTTCTAATGTTCTATTTATTGAGTGGGAAAAGAAAGAGAAGAAAAATGTTTTTGGATTTTTATTAAAGAGGAAGGGGACCTAAGGGTTTTTATTACTAGGAGGCTCGACAAGACTTCGTAATCTCTTGCTTATGTATCCTCATAGTGCAATGAAGAAATCAGAGCATTCGTAGTTCGGAGACTACTGTGGAAAAAGAAAAAAGATTGAAAAAAAGAAAAGTTAGCTCGCCAAGGATTGGGGCCCTTGTGCTTACGTATCTTCATTGTGAGATGAGGAATTAGAGTGTCTGTAGTTCTAGGTAAAAAGAGTTTGTTCGTTGGTTGATTATGGCGAAAGATATTTAGTCACATTTGACAGAAAACATTGTTTTACCCAAAAAAACGTGTGAAGCGGACATTTGCATCACAACAAAATGGATTTACAAATGAACATTCGCGGGAAACGCCCCTTATCTCAACTCAAATAGTTTGTGGACAAAAAAATGCTTTGCATCATCTTGAGACACAATATCCTATTTTTTTGAAAAGGTTTTTAGGGTTAATCGCACGACGGTGAGAAAAAAAGAGAGTTTGATTGGTTAGATGTATTTTAGGTGAATGACGAACATTTTATGAAAATCACTTGTTCAAAGAGTTACGCCAGAATGCTAGATCTTAACGGCCCTATTTCATTCGAGATTATTTGAGAAAATTGTTTGATAGACAATGAACATTTGATTATAATCAATCGTTCAAAGAGTTACACCTGAATGCTAGATCCTAACGGCCCTTGTTTGTCCAAGTATGTCATTAAGTGTTTTAAGAACGAAAGAAAAGAATTAACGGTTATCCAAAAGTGCGAGACTTGAGACCGATCATTCGAGGGTTCTGCTAGAATGTTAGATTCCGACAGTCGTCTTATTTCGTGTTTTATTTAAGAAACTATGGTTAACATTACATCTGATTTAGGAAATAGTTAGATTATGTATAATTATGATTTGATTAATGTTTGAACTTAATTCTGAATTCGAAAATAGTTTTTGAAGATAGTTCAAAATTATTTAATCGATGATGAAAAGTTACTGAAATTGATTTTGATTATTTACATGCGTGATTGTGTGGACATGGATAGGGATAACCTAATTAAATGATTAAAAAATAATCTAACAAAACCAATTAGTGATTAAAAACAAAGCAAATATTTAAATAAGATCTAATTAACCTAATCATATAAATCTGAAAGTAAACAAATAATTCATAATCAACTTAAATCATTTAAATTTTAAACACCTAATTAAATTATTAATTTAATCAATCAAATAAAAATATATCAATTAAAGCTAATTAAATGAAGTGCAAACAAAAGCCATATGAGAGGAGTGTATTAATTTAACTCCAAAAGTAAATAAAAATTGACTTGCAAAACACAAATAATAAAACACTCTTACTAATTAAAATGGATGGTAATAATATATATAAAAAACAAATAAAGTAATGTGAGAGAAAGTCATGAAGTCCACACACACATTAGCATAAATTTAAAAAAAAATCAAGCTTCATCATTGTAATAAAAAAAACCTAAGCTTAAGCAAATGTCTCCACTGTGTCATCAAGCCAAAACGTGAAACCCATGCAAACCGACATAAAGTATGTGGATTAAGACATGTGTTCGTAAAACAGAATCCAAAAATACAGGATAAGAATGCCATGAAGATTCAGCAAGAAACTAGTTATTTATATGAAAAAATAAAAATAAAACAAACTTAGAAAAAATTGCAAAACAAAACACATCCCTCGTCAAGAAAACACTAAAATATTGTCATAAATATCAAAATAACCAAACATTAAAAACAAGTAAATCTGTTTTTTTTCCTAACTTTTTCATCTTAGTCACAATATCCAACAACATTCATGAGCAAAATATTAGACCAAAAAACATAGCAACCAACAAAAGGTTTCTAAAGAGAAACAAGACAAACACATTGAAACTGAGTATGCAAATAAATAAAAAAGAAAGGTTACGGAGTATACACGGTGGTTCCTGCGGCGTAGTTGTGGTTCATGTTTATGACAATGAACTGCTTAGTTGTCGACAAAAGAGTGTGCTAAAAGGAGCTTTGTGGTGTGTGTGTGAGTGAAGTGAGGAGTTTGTGTTGTCTTGAAGTGTGTTGATGAAAGTTTTTGGATTGTGGTATATGTGATGTTAAATCTTTGTAGTTAAAAAAAGAGAGATATATATTTGTAGTTGAAATATTGGTAATGGAGTTTGTGTGTGCTATTATAGTGTGGGAAATGAAAAGTTTTTTTTGGTGGCTGCAAAATGAGATGGAGAGGTTCAATGAGTATGGGTTTTGTTTTTTTCACATGCAGAGGGAGTATTTTTTCGGCTATAGTGACCAGGAGGGAGTAATATATGAAGAATAATCTCTTTCAATTTTTTATTCTTCTTTTTTGTGTCAAGATTTGAATTGAGAGAGAGACTAGAATGGAGGGCATCGCTCCCTCTGAGTTTGTGTATTGGTTTTGAGTGGTTGGTATGTCTCTCTTTGCAATACTATATTACTAGTTATTCAAAAATGATGCAAAAAAACAAATTAATTTTTTAAAACTTAATAAACAAGTGTTTCTAAAAGGGGATACAAAAAATTTTAAATAATATTTTAAAAAGAAAATGATAAATATAAAATAAACTATTTAAATAAACTTAAATAAAAAAACTGATTAAATAAAAAATATTATTAACTAAAAATGAAAATAAAACCGGTTAAAAACAAGTAAACTGTATGGTATCGAAGTGCTCAAAAAAATAAAACAAATGCACCAAAATGATCAGCGCGAAATAAACGACTCGAAAAAATATAGCATTTGGCCAAATTTTGAAATAAATTTTTCTCGGTTAAAAGGCTCAGACTGATCAAAACGCGGTTGAAAAGTCGTAAAAATTTTAAAATGAGTACGTCAGGTTAAACTACGCGAAAAGTAGATTAATATAATTGACGACTGCAAGTTCAATTTTGAAACTTTTTGTCCACTTATTTTCCGCACAATTGACTTTTAGTTTGACCGATTCGTCTGTAAATCCGAAAATTTATTCAGGCTGATAATTTGGGCATTATGTAAGATGAAATGCATGTCATGCTATGCAGATGATACAAATGCTATGTTAACACGTTGATTCAAAAATTCAGGGTCAAAATTGGGGTATGACAGTTGCCCCTATTTAAGTATCTTCAACCAGAGAATATGGAGAAGGTTAATCTTTATATGATCGTAGTGGGAGATAGTTAAATATTTAAAAGACCCAAATTTTGTCCCTGAATCCAAATGAAATGGTATGATATGCAATGAACGCATGAATGACTCTCTTTTTGTTTGTTGGGGATATGTGATATGAGATGAACCCTAACATTATTTTTTGTGATGGATGATGGACATACATGCGGGGAATGATGGAAGCATATGATGGCGGTGATCCACAGGAAATGTCACAGACACTGGGTGAAGACTCACTAAGGATGACAAATTGTTGGGGAAAAAACGTTGGAGAATATTCAAAGTGCTTTATCAAACAGGTTCAGGCATGACCTGGAAACACTTAGAATACATCTGACAATCTTGGAGTCTTTTATTAGAAGGTCATCCACACAAACAAGACATTGGAGTCTTCTTACTAGAAGATCATCCACATAGAACAAGACTTTGACGACTCTTTATGAAGAAATCAATCAAAACAAACATCATTGGTGTTTTCCAACAAGAAAAACATCAAAGCTTCTGGAAATTCCTTAAAATGAAGAGTCACTCATGAACTTCTAGGAACCATCAGGAAAAACAGGGTAATAAAACTCTCTGTATGTGCCAACAATAATTGGACCTTTAAAACAGAATGCCACCTACAACTGGACTTTGAAACAAAACACCAGCAGCAATTAAACTTTAAAACAGAAGACAAATAATCAATGACAAGACCTGGGTTAATGCAAAATAGGCACGAAACACTTTTCGGGCTATGCATGATTTATGAATGATCATGATATGCAAATGCTAACATTCATGAAATGACATGAAACGAGGCTTGGCAAGATGCCTTTATTGGTGAATGGAAATGCAAGGTGAAATCACTAGGGAGAGAAATGATCAACTACTCTGACTGCTTGCATGCTCTTCGAAAATAATTTTCTAAGGAAGTTTCACCAGGGAAGACTACTGTCGAGGTTCCTTGGGGGAGATTCAAATGAAGACTCATTAGGGAGTCTACTTCCGAGACTCACTAGAAGATACCTACTGCCGAGGCCTATTGGGAAATTTTCTGCCGAGATCAACCAGGGAATCTAGTGCCGAGATTCTCAGGGGAAATATCTTCTGCCGAGGTTTAATTGGGAAATCTTCTGCCGAGATTAGCCAGGGAATCTTCTGTCGAGATTCAATGAGAAAAATACCTGCTGTTGAGGTTTAACTGGAAAATCTTCTGCTGAGATTAACCAGAGAATCTTTTGCTGAGATTCTGCTCACAAGCATAAAGTAGTTGATTGTAGTAACAAAAGTTGTCTTCATGTGCGGATGAGACATAGTTCATATCATGCTTATGATTGAATATAATTGGTTAAGGCATGTATGCGCACCAATAAGAATAGGTCTTTTGTTGCAGATGTTTGATTTTCAAGGCTCCATGCTATGGGAATATGCTAGATGAATGTGATGATATGTCTGACATGACGATAGAGCAAAGCGACTTGATTACTACATGACAATGATTTATGCAACGACTTGAAGGTTTCCAAAGTTGTCCCTGTGGTGGGTAACAGATGAAAGAAAGTATTTACAACATGGTTTATTGTCGAGAGGAAAGGAATTTTGATGGTAGGTAATTTCCAGCATGATTTCCCGACACTCATTTCGAATTCAATGGTGTGTTGCTTGAGCAACTTGAACAACTTGAAAATCTAAAGAGGATTTTCCCTTCAATAGTTCTTCTGCCCCAGTCTGTTGGGTCTTTGAAGGAATTTACCTTAAAAGGAGTTTAGAAACAGATTTTCATAACATGACCTTGAGATGACTTGCCCTAATGTTCTGAACTTGGAAGTGATCTTCCCCTGACTAACAAATTTTGTGTTGGTAGACTTCTGATTGACCGACCCTTAGAGAGTTGGATTCACTTAGCTATTTAGGTTGATTGCCTCTGTCCGAGTCTTGAAAAGATTTGTTCTTTGACTAAACAGCTCTTGGGGTGATCTGCTCAGATTGACCAATTCTTTTAGTGAGTTTTCATTGACTGGGCCTTTTTCACATTATCAAGTTCCTCAACTGACTGCTCATTGTTGGAACCTTCTCTTAATGCTAAGTGTTGATTTGCAAATAAAAATGTTCATTCAAAAAAGATAATTTTAATGCAATGAAAGTGCAAATTTTGAAATTAATCATTATTGAAATGATGGTGATATACATTGAACAGGTCAATAATCATAACACAAAGTGGATTTAGCCATTCACAGGATGAAAGATGGCATGAACAGAACAAAACATTAACAAAGATATTCGTGGAGTCAGGTTAACACAAACTTGCTCTAGTATGCTTTCAAAACAAACTCTGCCTCAATTAGGTCTTTTAAGGGTTGTAACGTGGTCTGGTTCACGGTTTTTGAAACTAAAGGATATAAGGCTCAAAATTTAATTTTAACCCACCCCTTCTTCTTGATGAACTCTAGTCCTACGTTCAGTTAATTGACACACACATTTTACTTCCAAGAGGGTTCGAAAGCATGACGGTAAGGATGAGGATTCAAGATTTTCTTGAAACGGCAATCACCTCGTTTTGTTTTTTGTTTTTGTGAGGATTTTGATTACCTTGTTTTTGTTTTGATCCCTAATTTTTGTCTGAACCGCTTCTTTGAAGCTTTCGATCCACCGGGATGCCCTAATTTTTTCCTGTCATTTTTTGTGGTGTTTGAATTAGCGGGCTTTTCTATTATTTTATTATTTTTTCTAAAAGGTTGTAAATGCCACGTTATTGGTGGATAAGGATCAACCACTGTAAATTTTGGCTTTTCTCAACTTCTTCGACACTTTGTGGTGTGTACGAAGGATCACATGTGGTTGATCCTATATGGAGGAATATTTTCTCTTGCAATTTGAACGCAAATTCAGATTAACTGAACAAACTACCCTGCCCCTGGTTAAGATTAAGGGTTTTAAATTTGAAAGAAACACCAACTTCTAGGCTCAAAGTGGTTGACTAGGGACTAACTCTTTATCTCTCCAGTGTTTGGGGATTTGAAATTATGCCTTACATCATCGGCAAAGTTTTATTGAAAGCATACCAACAACAATTTCAGGTATCTGGTTTTCATCATTCTCCTTCCAATCTTTACTAAAGCAACAGTTTGATAAAGACAAGTGAATGGGAAAAATATTTTTTTGTTTTTTGACATAAAAATGAAAGAAAATGAGTGAATACGAATGGATTGATTCAAAAAATGTATGATCACTTCATTAATATTACCATTTAAAGAAAACAACAATGCTTAAAAGCAAACATCGTTTATCATGCAAAGAAAATACAAATGAAAAGTTGAAACATCAAAACAATTGCCAGTGTTGAGGAAGATCTTTTTTGCTTGACTTGCTGGCTATAGGAGGTACCTCCTGAAGTCTTCGACCTCATTAGGGCAAGGGAATATTCACCACATTTGGGCCATCAAAAGTCAGTTGTCCTTTTTTTATTCGATCTTGTACTTATTCTTGAATGACCTTACACTCTTTGATTGAATGACCCACAACTCCATCATGAAATTCACATTGGACATCCGAGTTGTACAAAGGAGGGAATGAAGACTTCATCGATCTGGTCTTTCTAGGAGCTATCGACTAGCTTTGGACCAATTGAGTACATAATTAATTGTATGTTATTAGGATTGGGTCAATCTGACGAGTCTCTCTTTCCTGCCAGTTTGGAGATCTATGCTGGTTTTGACGCCAACGTTGGTTGTTTGGATTTCAAGCCCGATGATTCTGACGTTGACGCTGACATGGAACCTGAGCTGGCTGATTTTGTGGACCTTGCCACAGTTGGTGGTACTGAGGACTGGGAGGTAATATTTGTTGGCATTGAATAGTTGCTACATATGAATGTTGAAAATAGGGTACCGGAGACAGAGTTTGTGAAACCTGGGAAATTTCTGAGGTTGAATCAGTTTCATCCTCCTCCTCCTCTTGGGATTCATTAAGGGATTCATTCTCAATGATCTGGATATTCAAGGCACCTTGGATTCTTCTGCTATTGAGACCATTCTCAACATGTTCTCTAACTTTGACCAGGTCAGAGAAACTTGTTGATGTACTGCCTACCATCTTTTCGAAATATGAGCTCTGTAAGGTATCCATAAACATGTCAACTAACTCTTTCTCTGAGAGTGGCAGTTGAACGCGAGCAGCAAACTCTCTCCACCTTTGGACGTATTCCTTGAACGACTCATTACTCTCCTGAGATAGGTCTTTCAATTGGAAGCGACCGGGAGCCTCATCCAAATTGTATTGGTATTGCTTCAAAAAAGCGTTAGCTAGGTCCAACCATGACTAAATATGGTTTATTTCTAATTCCATGTACCAATTCAATGATGCCCCGCTCAAACTTTCTTGAAAACAGTGAATCACCAGCTTATCATTGAGAGCATAGGCGGTCATTTTTTGGTAGAACATCACCAAATGTTGCTTCGAGAAGCTATCCCCTTTGTACTTTTGAAAATCAAGTACTTTAAATTTCGGGGGTATAACCACGCTAGGAACTAAACACATGTTTAAAGCATCCAGATCAAAAGCATCATGCTTCTCTATAGCTTTAAGTCTTTCATCCACCACACGACACTTCTCAGTCATCTCAATACCTTCTGGTCTCTTGGTTTTCCTCATTGGGATTGCCCTTTGGGAATTTGGCTCTGAGAATGCAAAACTATGATTCTCAATAGCATCATGAGGTGAGGATTTTCCATCTCGAACAATGGGATGCTCTGGAATAACTGGTGCATCAACTGGGATCTGTACAGGCTGAGGTTGAGCAGGGACGCTTACTTGAGGTGGAATAACATTTTCAATGACGGAAACCCGTTGAAGGTTGTCCTCTTTCCTTGCCAAGGTTGTCATAACCTCCATGAGTTAGCTCAACTGAATTGCTATCACATTAACATCATCTCTTAACACAGTCTGGTTTTGCTCTCCAAGGTCCATGATCTTTCAAAGCTGCTTCAAGTCTGATGTAAATGTCAAGAAATCAATTGTGGATTATGGACACAAGATGCATGAGTTTTTTTAATGAAATGCAATGCATGCTGACAAATGCAAATGCAATGTATATGAACAAATGATTTTTTTTTAAAAAATGATATGCATGTTAATGAATGCAGATGCATGAATTGTTTTTTTATTTCTATTTAAAGAAAAGGCAATGCATGGTTAGGATCTGGGATAACACGAATAAATCAGAACACCCTATTAGGCAGGTCTCCCTATAATGGACAGTTCTATGTTTTCTACCTATAAACGCACTCACAAGACAGTTTCTATGTTGATGGATAAGGTTCCCAGAGTCTTGGACCTTAGTCGTATCAACGTCGTGCAACAGGCTAACCGCTTTATGACCAGAGTGACAAAAAGGTCTCTTCTAAGCGGGGTTTTCATGTTGGTTGCAACAAGAAGAAATCCTTGGATTCCAACATTATGCAATCGCCAAAGCAGAAACTGATTATAAGAGGGGGTCCTAGAGTCACAGACCCTTCATGAATCAGTCTCATGCGACAGGATAGCTGTTTTATAACAAGATCTACGAATAGGTCTACTCTAGAAGAGTCTTCATACTAGGCACGCAAGGAGTGGCCCTTGGTGCCTAACACTACACAACTTCCAAATCTAAACTATGTTTTCTCTATTCTTTTTCCAAAGCTCAAATGTAGAGCTTAATTCATGATGTCAGATCCCAAAGCCCACACATGAATATATACACAAATATATATATGTAAAATGCGATAAAGCAGGAATCAATAAAATATATAAAGAAGAATAAACAAACAAACAAAGCTAACACATATACGAAAACCAAACTAAACAAGGGTTGACTCACTTAGGGATGGGAGAGTCCCCAGCAGAGTCGCCATCTGTCATACCTCGAAAAATGAGCAAGACCTCGCGAAGCGTATTAGATCGCTCACGGAATGGACTTAACATAGTTGCCACCGTTCTTTATTTATTCCTAAAGAGGGAAAGAGAAAATATCGAATAAATCCCCTAAGCTAAAGGACAAGGATATGGTCATCACAACCAATATCTGAGTTCGGGAGTCAGTTACATAAGAGAAATGTATTAGCACCCCTCACGTCCGTTGTACTCAATGAGAATCATTTAGTTAGGGTCGAATGTATGTTAGCTTATGTTAGTTTCTAATCTTCTATTTATTGAGTGGGAAAAGAGAGAGAAGAAAAATGTTTTTGGATTTTTATTAAAGAGGAAGAGGACCTAAGGGTTTTTATTACTAGGGGGCTCGACAAGACTTCACAATCTCGTGCCTACGCATCCTCATAGTGCAATGAGGAAATCATAACATTCGTAGTTCGGGGACTACGGTGGAAAAAGAAAAAAGGTTGAAAAAAAGAAAAGGTAGCTCGCCAAGGATTGGGGCCCTTGTGCCTACGTATCCTCATCACAATGAGGAATCGGGACATTCGTAGTTTTAGGTAAAAAGAGTTTGTTTGTAGGTCGATTTTAGCGAAAGATATTTATCGGCATTCGACAGAAAATATTGTTTTATCCAAAATAGGTGTGGAGCTGGCATTTTCATCACAACATAATAGATTTACAAATGAACATTCGCGGGAAACGCCCTTTACCCCAGCTCAAATAGTTTGTGGACAAAACAATGCTTTGCGTTGTCTTGAGACACAATATCTCACATTTTTGAAAAGGTTTTTAGGGATAATCACACGGCGGCGAGAAAAAAAGAGAGTTTGATTGGTTAGATGTATTTTAGGTGAATGACAAATATTTGATGAGAATCACTTGTTCAAAGAGTTATGCCAGAATGCTAGATCCTAATGGTCCTTTTCATTTAAGATTATTTGAGAAAATTGTTTGATGGACAATGAACATTTAATGATAATCAATCGTTCAAAGAGTTACGCCAGAATGCTAGATCCTAACGGCCCTTGTTTGTCCAAGTTGTAGAGGCAAAATCGTGAGTGTAAGCTATTGATTAACTCAACTAAAAAAATGCAAGAGTTGCCACCACACTTTTATTTTATCCAAAAAGGAAAGAAAAAAGAGCGAACAAAACCTAAACAAGTTCTAAACAAGAATAAGTAAACAGAGACTGGGTAAGGGGGTTGGTTATGCTAAGGGAAGGTGTTAGCACCCAAAACGTCTATAGTACTCTATAGGAACGCTTTGAAATATCTACGCTTTTTGGTTTGAAAAGGTTTGTTTGAAAAGAGATTGAGGAGATGAGAAGAGAAGTATTTTTTAGATTTTTGTGTTTGGAGAGACTTATCGCCTCATGCCTACGTACCCACAAAGTGCAATATAGGATCAAAACCCTATAGTTCGTGGTACAAATAACAAAACTAGTTTGTTATGGTTGATTTTAAATGTAAAGACAAGTCATCATTTCCAAGCGAATAATTCTGCTTAAAGAGATGAATCATGTCTAAACTTATGAAAAAGTTTTAAAAGAAAAAGTGCATAAGGAACAAAAAGTTTGAATGAGTTTGAATGTTTTTTAAAGTCTTTTGAAAAGAGTCAAAGTATGATTAACATTGATTGACATTTATTAAAGAAAACAAAGTTTGGAAGAGCACTTGACAAAAGTCAAGGTTTATTGTGAAAGAGGTTATAGTTTTGAAAACAAGAAGGTTTTGAAAAAGGGAGGATATTTTGAAAATTGAAGAAAGGGTGGATAAGAAGTGACTATACTATTGCATAAAGATAAAAGTTAAGGATAAGAACGGTCTAACCACACAAGCAAGCTCCATAGCATGAGCATTCTTTCCTTTTTGATTTGGTCTTGATCAAAACAGATCTTCAAATGAGAGCTCTAAATACCCAAAATCTAAGGTTTGGCATCACAAGCTTCCAAGCATAGGTTAAAATCCTAATTCTAGGCCCAAAGTTCCAAAGGATAATAACCATAGTCCACCATTATGAGAACAAGTTTTTTAGGGGTTTAAGCTTTTATTAGTGTTTTTTTGGTCCAAATGGACAAAAGGAAAAGAGCATAAACATAAACAAATGGAATGATATGGTATGATAGTGTAAAAAGTAAAGAGATATAGGGAGCAAGAAGGAAGCATAAACACAACACCATTAATAATTGTTAGTAAGTTAGTGATTAGTTGTTAGAACAAATGATCAACGATGGTTAAATGATGAACTTAGGCCAAAGTTAATGAAGAATCATTAGAGGATTGATAAAATCAAAGCCTCCTAACAAAAAGTTTCATAATTAATGGACCCAAGACAAATAATCAACCATACTTGGACTTTCAAACATAAGTTTGGGCCACGAATGATCATTTTCTGATACGGGACACATGAAGCGCTATGTTAAGCAATCGAAGCACAATATATGAGGAAGGCATATTATAGGAGGCCGGTCAATAACGATATTAATGTTCATGCATGCTAGAGAAGTGATATGTAGATCACTCTCCGAAAGCAATACCGCACGAAAAGAAAAGTGGTAACGATCACATTTTCATCAAGAACTTGAAACAAGCTCCAATGATATTGAAGATTTTTATCGATCCAAAGAAAGTGAGAAATAGATGAAGAAATGCCTAATTGAACCACACAAAGATGTAATCCAAGACAAAGAACTAAAGGAAAGGCAAAGAAAGGGAAAAGGAACCAAAACAGTCCCAAAAACAAGCAAAAATCACATTCTGGACACTGGTTAACAGATTAACCATTTGCAGTGCAAAATTGGTTAATCGATTAACTAGTGTAAAATTGCAGTTCTTGGCGCAGAAACCAACTGTTAATCGATTAACCAGTTTGTGCTTGTTTTTGGTTAATCAATTAACACTGTAAAAATAGCAGAAAATCAATTTGAAAGTTGCAAAATCCTTGATCAATCATTTCTTCAAACACCTCGTGATCAAGGATGCAATTGTGTACGAAAAATTAAGTAAAACAACAGCAAATAACACCAATGGATCACAATTTGTAAAATCCAAAGATCGAGCAACAAGAATCAACAATAGATCACATTGTAAAGATGGATCAAGAACAACAATGGTGGATCAAGAGTTTACCACTTCCAAATATGAAAATTATTCAAATCAACTTCAAGAACCACACTCCAAAGTCTTGATCTACAGAAATTGATGATGAAAAAGTAAATGGATGGAAGTTTAGCTCAAAGGTTAGTAAGTTCTAATGATGAACTTACTAACTTTCAAATGAAGAAAGAGCTTTGGTAAATTTGGTAGTTGGAGAATGTTGAGAGAGTCAAGAAGAATTTTGACAATGTAAATTTGGCTATCAAAAGCTTGAAGAATGAATGAAATGAGACCTCTATTTATAGAATTTAGGTTTGGAAATTTTGGTGGATTGGAGTTTGGTTTGGAGCCAAAGTTAGGCTTTGAATTTGAATTTGGAGGCAAAATCAAGATCAAGTGGTGATTAATGAGGGTGTATGGTGGGAATTAATTATGATGAGGTAGGGGAATTATTTGGAAGTGATCTAGAATATTCTCAAATGATGAAATTGGTGCCAAATGCTGCAGAATTTGAATTTGTTGTTTTTAGCCAAAAATTGCATGTGTTAATCGATTAACCCATTTTAGGAAAATTTTGGTTAATCGATTAACACAGTGAAAAAATGAGAAGAATGGCTTTTAGATGTGTTGTCTTGACTCTGGCTCGATTCTTTTGACTTGTCAAAGAAGACATGGAAATAAACACATGAACCTTGGAGTCTCTTGAATAATAATCAATTAAATCTTGGAAACTCTTGATCAGATGATTTTGAATTGCTTGCAGATCAACTTTGACTTTGTTCAGATGAATTTCATTCGAGCTGAGGAACTGATATTTGACATTCTTGATCTCAAACACTTCCTAAAAAATTTAGTAAAAGGGAAACAAATGTATTTTTGGATTTTGATTAAAGGTTAATAAGCATAAACAAACAAAGGCAAATAAGAAACATACAGATGCTCAGTGATCCCTGCAAGGTATAAACCCAAAGATAAGAGGGATAGAGGAACCAAAGCATGATCTTGTTTGTGATAAAGATGAAAAATAAGATGTGAGAAATCTTAGGGGTAAAAATTAGGGTACAACACAAGTATGCCATTAAGTTTTTTAAGAATGAAAGAAAAGAATGAACGGTTATCCCAAAGTGCAAGAGTTGAGACCGATCATTTGAAGGTTCAGCTAGAATGCTAGATTCAAACAGTCCTTTCTTTCGTGTTTAATTTAGGAAAATATGGTTAGCATTACATCTGATTTAGGAAATAGTTAGATTGTGTAAAATTATGATTTGATTAATGTTTGAACTTAATTCTGAATTTGAAAATAGTTTTTTAAGATAGTTCGAAATTATTTAATTGATGATGAAAAGTTAGTGCAATTAGTTTTGATTATTTACATGCGTGATTGTGTGGACATGGATAAGGATAACCTAATTAAATGATTAAAAAATAATCTAACAAAATCAATTAGTTATTAAAAACCAAGCAAATAATTAAATAAGATCTAATTAACCTAATAAAATAAATCTCAAAGTAAACAAATAATTAATAATCAAACTTAAATCATTTAAATTTTAAACACCTAATTAACTTAATAATTTAATCAATCAAATAAAAATATACCAATTAAAGCTAATTAAATGCAGTGCAAACAAAAGTCATGTGAGAAGAGTGTATTAATTTAACCCCAAAAGTAAACAAAAATTAACTTGCAAAACACAAATAATAAAACACTCTTACTAATTAAAATGGATGGTAACAATATATATAAAAAAAACAAATAAAGCAATGTGAGAGAAAGTCTTGAAACCCACACACACATTAGCATAAATTTAAAAAAAAAAATCAAGCTTCATCATTGTAATAAAAAAACCTAAGCTTAAGCAAATGTCTCCGCTGTGTCATCAAGACAAAATGTGAAACCCATGCAGACCGACATAAAGTATGCAGATTAAGATATGTGTTCGTAAAACAGGATCCAAAAATACAGAATAAGAATGTCATGAAGATTCAACAAGAAACTAGTTATTTATACGAAAAAACAAAATAAAAATAAATCAAACTTAGAACAAAATTGTGAAACAAAACACATCCCTCATCAAGAAAACACAAAAATATTGTCATAAATATCAAAATAACCAAACATTAAAAACAAGTAAATCTTTTTTTTTTTGGTTTTATAACTTTTTCATCCTAGTCACAATATCCAACATCATTCAGGAACATAATATTAGACCAAAAAACATAACAACCAACAAAAGGTTTCCAAAGAGAAACAAGAATAACACGTTGAAACTAAGTATGCAAACAAATGAAAAAGAAAGGTTACCGAGTAGACACGGTGGTTCTTGCAGCGTAGTTGTGGTTCGTGTTTATGACAGTGAACTACTTAGTTGCTGACAAAAGAGTGTGCTAGAAGGAGCTTTGTGGTGTGTGTGAGTGAAGTGAGGAGTTTGTGTTGTCTTGAAGTGTGTTGATGAAAGTTTTTGGATTGTGGTATATGTGATGTTAAATATTTGTAGTTAAAAAATGTGATATATATATATATATATATATATATATATATATATATATATATATCGGTAATGGAGTTTATGTGTGTGCTATTATAGCATAGCGTGGAAAGTGAAAGGTTTTTTGTGGTGGCTGCAAAATGAGATGAAGAGGTTCAATGAGTATGGGTTTTGTTTTTTTCACGCGCAGAAGGAGTATTTTTTCGGCTATAGTGACCAAGACGGAATAATACATGAAGAATACTCTCTTTCAACTTTTTATTCTTTTTTTTTTGTCAAAATTTGAATTGAGAGAGAGACTAGAATGGAGGGCATCGCTCCCTCTGAGTTTGTGTATTGGTTTTGAGTGGTTGGTATGTCTCTCTTTGCAATTCTATATTACTAATTATTCAAAAATGAAGAAAAAACAAATTAACTTTTTAAAACTTAATAAAAAAGTGTTTCCAAAATGAGATAAAAAACAAATTGTAAATAATATTTTAAAAGAAAAATGAAAAAAATAAAATGACCTATTTAAATAAACTTAAATAAAAAAATCTGATTAAATTAAAAAAGATTATTAACTAAAAATGAAAATAAAACCGGTTAAAAATGATTAAACTATCTGGTATCGAAGTGCTAAAAAAATAAAATGAATGCACAAAAATGATCAGCGTGAAATAAACGACTCGGAAAAATATAGCATTTGGCCAAATTTCAAAATAAATTTTCCCCGGTTAAAAGGCTCAGACTGATCAAAATGTGGTTGAAAAGTCGTCAAAAATTTAAAATGACCACGCCAGGTTAAACTATGCGAAACGTAGTTTAATATAATTGATGACTGCAAGTTCAATTTTCAAACTTTTCGTCCACTGATTTTTCGCACAATTGACTTTTTGTTTGACCAATTCGTCTGTAAATCCGAAAATTTATTCAAGCTGATAATTTGGGCATTATGCAAGATGAAATGCATGTCATGCTATGCAGATGATGCATATGCTATGATAACACGTTGATTCAAAAATTCAGGGTCACGATTGGGGTATGACACAAAAACCCCCATTTTGAACAACCTTGTTGGTGATCTGTACAATTACTACCGTAATTGTAACACTGCTAAACATGTATGGGAAGCTCTGCAGAAGAAATATGATACTGAAGAAGCAGGTGCAAAGAAATATGTTCTCAGCCGCTACCTGATCTATAAGATGGTGGATGAAAAATCTGTAGAAGCTTAAAGCCACAAAATTCAAAAGATTGCTCATGATATCATAACTGAAGGTATGCCCCTCGATGAACAATTTCAAACTGCTGTTATAATTGACAAACTGCTCCCTTGTTGGAAAGGTTTCAAAAATGTGCTTCGACATAAAACAAAAGAGTTTTCAATTGAGAGTCTGATCACGCGCCTCTGAATTGAAGAGGAAGCTAGAAGAAAATATCAGAAGGATGAAGTCTTAGTTGTTTCTAACAGCAAAAAGAGATTTGGTGCGGTTCCGAAGCCTACGGGAAAACCATTAAAGAATCAGAACCGCAATGTTGTGAACCAAATTAAGAATGGGAATCTCTCAAGGGGCCCATCTGTTCTGATTACTAGACAACAACCACCAACTCAAAAAAATGACGTTCTGCTTTTCACTTGCTTTAATTGTGGAAAATCGGGTCATATGGCTAAGAGACGTAAAAGCAGGCCCAAACCTGTTGGCTCTAATGCACAGGTTAACTTGACTGATGAGCAATTCATTGCTATGATCACTGAAATCAACATGGTTGGTGGATAGACACTGGCGCCTCTCGCCATGTCTGCTATGATCGTGTTATGTTCAAGACATACATGAATGCTAAAGATAAGAAAGTGTTGTTGGGAGATGCTCACGTCACTGATGTTGCTGGAATTGGAGATGTTGAGCTAAACTTCACCTCAGGAAAGACTTTAATCTTGAAGGACGTCATTCATGTTCCTAAAATTAGGAAGAATCTTGTTTCTGGTTTTCTTTTGAATAAGGTAGGGTTTAGTCAGTCTATTGAGGAAGATTTGTACACCATCACTAAGAATGGTATTTTTGTTGGGAAAGGGTACGCCACCGATGGCATGTTTCAGTTGAATGTTGATTTGAATAAAATTTCTCCTTCTGTTTACTTTTTGTGTGGTTTTAATATTTGGCATGCTATACTTTGTCACGTTAATAAGCAAGTTATCTCTAATGAAAGCAACTTAGGCCTAATCCCTAAATTAAATGTCAATGATGCAAATAAATGTGAATATTGTAGTCAAGCTAAAATTACTAAGACTTCTGATCCCTTAACTTAGGCCTAATCCCTAAATTAAATGTCAATGATCCCTAAATCAATTATTAAAGAATCTGATCCCTTAGATCTTATACACTCTGATATATGTGAATTAGATGGAACTTTAACTAGAAATAGTAAATGTTACTTTATCACTTTTATTCACGATTGCTCTGATTACACTTATATATACTTAATGAAGAATAAAAGTGAAGCACTTGACATGTTTAAGATGTATGTAACTGAAATTGAGAATCAACTTAGTAAGAAGATTAAGAGACTTCGTAGTGATATGGGAAATGAATGTTAGTTCCTGGATTGGCTGGAATTTTGGTAAAACAAAGTATATTCAATGTTGATGTCAAGGTGCTGATGTTACAACATTGAAGTCTTAACACTGGGCTGTGTTAAGTAATTAATTGCTGAAGTTGGATGTCTGATGTCACACAGGTGATGTTGTAACATCAGATCTGCAGAATTAACAACAACAGGTTGTGTTGTTGTTAGGGTTGCGTATTAGCTGGAATTGTGGAGAGCAAGCTGTCTCATTGGATGCGAATATCTTGGGATAGATATTTGCTGCTGCATAGGAGATCTGTTGCAGATTTGTAGGAGATTTAAAAGGTTGAAGATTTAAAAAGATTTTAGGAGAAAATCTGTTTTAGATATTCAGTTTTAAATAACAAATCTGGGAGATATTGTAGCAAGGCCAAGACCAATTCAAGGAGCTATATAAAGCGCACAAGACCAAAGGAAAAAGTGACAGAAAACATTCAGAAGATCAAGAGCTGGAGGCTTAGTGTCTAGAGTTTGTTTAGAGTGCTTGTATTTACACTATTCTAGGGTTTGAATAGGTGTTGAGTTTCTGTCCTCTCTAGAAGCTGTGAAGTAATAGAGAGTGGTTGCTTGATCGAAGCTGTGAAGTAAGATCAAGGGTACTCAAAGTGGTCTCTTTGAGAGTTTGTAAGGGATTGAGTGGTGTTCTCATACCTAAGTGGTTTCTTAGGTAGGAAGTCATTAGTAGAGTATAAGTTTAGGAGATTGTCAATGGGTTGTTGAGTCTGTAAATTATATCTACAAGTAGTGAATTCCATCCCTGGCTTGGTAGCCCCCAGAGTAGGTTGGTTGTAACTGAACTGGGTCAATAATTCTTGGTGTTATTTTACTGTTATTGTTGTCCATTGTGCAGAGTGTGTTGTTGTGACATCACACCTTAACATCACACGTCTGATACCAGAATTTCAATTGGTATCAAAGCAGGCATCCTGTCTGTCTCTGAGTGAGATCTAGGGAAGTTACTTTCTGGTGAAAAGATGGACAAAGAAGTTGGAGGATTCATCAACAGACCCCCTATTTTGGATGGATCCAATTATGACTATTGGAAGCCAAGGATGACCACCTTCTTAAAATCCTTGGACAGTAGGGCTTGGAAGGCTGTTATTAAAGAGTGGAAAGCACCTGTTGTATGTGAGAAGGATGATACTGGTAAAGATAAAGAAGGTACCTCTAAGCCAAAGCCTGAAGAAGAGTGGACCAAGGAGGAAGATGAGCTTGCCCTTGGAAATTCCAAAGCTCTAAATGCCATATTCAATGGAGTGGATAAGAATATCTTCAGGTTAATCAATACCTATGAAGTTGCTAAGCAAGCATGGGATATCTTGCAGGCTACTCATGAAAGAACATCTAGAGTCAAGATGTCAAGACTTCAGATTTTTAACATCAAAATTTGAAAGCCTAAAGATGAAGGAAGATGAGACTATTCATGATTTCCACATGAGTGTTCTTGAGCTGGCCAATGCATCTAGTGCTCTTGGAGAGAAGATGTCTGATGAAAAGCTTGTGAGGAAGATCCTTAGGTCCCTACCTAAGAAGTATAAGATGAAGGTTACTGCCATTGAAGAATCACAAGACATCAGCAAGATGAGAGTAGATGAGCTTATTGGATCTCTTTAAACTTTTGAGCTTGGGTTGAATGAGGAAGAACCAGAAAAGAAGCCAAAAAGTATAGCCCTGGTGACAAATGGTGAAGAAGAGAAAGGGAAGAGATCTGAATCCCAAGAGGATCTATCTCAAGCCATAGTGATGTTGGGAAGACAGTTCACCAAAGTATTCAAGAGAATGAATAATAACTCCAGGCCTAATGTCAAGAACATGACTTCTGACACCAGCAAGAAGGATGAAGAGAAAACTGCCCAAGATAAAGGAGTGCAGTGCTTTGAGTGTGAAGGGTATGGACATGTCAAGAAAGAATGTCCCACCTTCTTGAAAAAGCAGAAGAAGGGCATGACAGTTTCCTGGTCTGACTCTGATAGTGAAAGTGAAGGCGAGTCAGCAAAGCATGTGAGAGCTTTAACAGGAGTTGTGGTTTCTGATGATGATTCTAGTGATGGAGAAGTAACTTATGAGGAGTTAGCTTCTACCTATCAAGAGCTGTGTTTAAAAAGTGCTGAGATTTGTCAAGAAAACAAGTGCCACAAACAATAAATTGCTCAGCTAGAGAATGAAAAGACTGATCTGGAAAATGAAGTGGTGCTAGTTAGAGCTCATCTTGATTAAATGACCAAATCTGTTAGGATGCTGAGCTGTGGTACAGACACACTTGACAAGATTCTTCAGTCAGAAAAAGCTGCTGGAGACAAAGCTGGGATAGGTTATGTGGCTGAGGACAAGGGAACTTCAGAAGGAAGCACTTCAGGTTCAAAGAATGAAGTGTCACAACTTTCATCTCAACATCAGCCAAAGAAGCAGGATCCTACCCCTAAGAAAGCCGATTTTCACAACCTAAGAAGATTGAGAAGAAGACTGGTCCCTATCAGAAGAGAAAGCAGCCACAGGGAGCTAGTCAGTATATGCCCCCACAATACCATGAGAGCATGCAAGCTGCTCAGTTCAAATAGCACATGTCTCATCAGGTGTCTCAACATCAGGACAACTGGTATGGGTATGGTTATGGATACACCAATGTTGTTCCTTATATATATGGAAGAAGAAAGCCACACCATCATGGGAGATAATCCAGGAAACAACATTCTCAGCCGTCTTATGGGAGAAGATACCAGCATAATAGATGGCAGGGCAGTTATGGTAGGAGAAGACCACATTATGGATGGCAGCATAAGCAATCTCATCATGGCAGACGATTCAGAGATGAAAGGGTGAGATGCTATTATTGTGGAAGGTTTGGACATATGCAGTACTCTTGCTACAAGCTGCATGGATACCCTCAACCTCAAAACAGATGGAGAGAGGACAGGCCCAAAGTTGTTAAACAATGGGTACCTAAGAAGAAGGTGAAGTGCTTGTTGGCTCACTTGGCTGACAAAGAGGCTAAAGAAGGAACATGGTATTTTGACAGTGGGTGTTCCAAACACATGTCTGGTTGTAGTTCCATGTTTGCTGAACTTGAACCTTGCCCCTCTCATGAGTTTATATTTGGCAATGGAGAAAAAGGTATTGTTGCAGGAGTTGGGAAAGTGCAAGGTGATGGTAGACCTGAACTTGACAATGTTATTTTTGTCAATGCTTAAGTGCAAATTTGATCAGCATAAGCCAGTTGTGTGATGAAGGTTAGAAGGTAAACTACACTAAGCATGAGTGTGTGGTTTCTGATGAGCATAATCAGATTGTTATGAAGGGTGCCAGAACCAAAGACAACTGCTATCAGTGGATTTCACTTGAAGGAAATTCAACTAATGAGGTTCAAGTTAATGTTATAACACCAGACAATAACATCAAGATGCTGAAAGGTCACTCAGAGTTAGTGAGTCCTGATGTGAATTGTTTAAAAGGAAAGTCTTTATGGAGGGAGAAAATTAGTAATTGGTCTTTAAAGAGTACACAAAATCTTGCGCCTTACCTCAGACCCTCATTTCCTATTATAGCAAAATCACGGTTCATCAAAACTCATATCTCTCTTCTGTTCGTCCCCTTCAACAAGAAGAATCATCTTACTCTTTACTCCCTCAAAGGAACCATGTCAAAGCAAACAGCTTCTCCTTCTAAAAGTTCTTCGCGGAATGACACTAGGGTTTCTACAAATGAGTACTCTGAAGACGAAGCTCTAAATATACAACCCATCTCCGTAATGTTACCAGAATCAGGTAAACCTAGACCTTCTAAACTTGCTTCAAAAAGGGCCGCAACTACTTTTAAAAATAGTGAAACAAAGAAGCTAGTTACCAGTGTCCTATTTAGTGATAAATTATCACCTAGGTCATCCACGTCTCAATCTGTGGTAGAAAAGTTTGATGTTGATAAGAGTATGGGTAATCTGGCAACCAAAATACTGGACAAAGGAATACCTGTGAAAGGAATTTCTGTACCGTTGAATCAGATGCCAGCAGAAAAGGTAGACATGTAAGGAGAAGAATCTGATCTTCATAGACTTGCCGTGTCTGTCATTGAGGATTCTGAAAGAGGAGGAGAAGAAGAAGATGTGCATGAGGGAATTAATGATAGAACTACTCCTGAAAAAGAAAAGAGTGAGGACGTGATCAATGTGGATGACTTATCTGACAATGAAGTCATTGGAAATGCTGTTCCAAGTATTGCCAAGAGATTACAGACAAGGAAAGCAAAGAATTGACTATGGATCCTACATCTATGATCATACTATTAAGCATGCTGCTACAAATGCTGTAAAGATGCCCATTGCTTTTCCCTCTCTCATTTGTGGGATTGTCTTGTCTCAACATCCTGGAATTCTACAGCATTCAGATGTTGCTTGCAAAAGGAAGCCCGCCTTGTCACTCCATCACAAGTTGAAACATGTTCCTTACAATGTCAAGACATCTGCTTCAACATCACAACAGTCACCAGCCAAGACTGGGTTGATTACAGAACTAGAGGAGGCTTGCAAGGAGTTAGATGAAGTCATAAGGGTTAGTACTGAAAGGAAACAAAAATTTGAGAGACTTGTCATGTCTCTGAGATTGGCAACAAAGGAAGGTGAAGCTGTCAACACAAGGAAGGATGCTGTTGATGAAGACGATAATGATGATCTCAGCTCAGAAGATTCAAGCTTTTAATGTTTTCCTTCTATTTTAGTAAGGTTAGCTTTTTTTTTTGTCTTTAGCACTTAATGTGCTTGGTTTTGTAATTTGAATATTGTGCTGTTTTATGCACTGGTTTTGTTTTAGTTTCCTTCTATGATTTGTTTTGCCTGTTTACTAACTGAGAGGCTAACAATGAGAGCTAGGGCATACTGACTATAGTTAATAGGGCGTCTAACTAAAGTTTGCCTAATTATGGCTAAAAAGGGCGAGAAAATAGCCAAGATAGTCAAGAGTATTATTGCCATATGCTGCCAGTGGGATGCAGAGATAAATTGATGCTGCTAAAAGGTGTTTAGTTGAAAAGTTGTTGCTGCATTAAGGGGGAGTTTTGACTGAACTAGTGAAGATATCATGACATTTGAAGAGTGTAGCCAAGCAGACATCAAGGGGGAGAAAAAGTGCTGCACATTGTGAGCTACTAAACAGCTGTGATGCTGGGTCATGTTTTAGAGGGGGAGCACCAATTGGCTGTTGTCAATAATGAAGATGGTGCTACAGCAGATCAAGTGATGAAGACTATGCAAAGTGTCAAACTGCTGTTAATGAGTTTCAAATTGATTGAAGATTATTCTGCTGTTGAAGTCTCTGAAGATGCAGAGATTGTTTTAGCCAAAATTAGCCAAAGGGGGAGATTGTTAGTTCCTGGATTGGCTGGAATTTTGGTAAAACAATGTATATTCAATGTTGATGTCAAGGTGCTGATGTTGCAACATTGAAGTCTTAACACTGGGCTGTGTTAAGTAATTAATTGCTGAAGTTGGATGTCTGATGTCACACAGGTGATGTTGTAACATCAGATCTGCAGAATTAACAACAGTAGGTTGTGTTGTTGTTAGGGTTACGTATTAGCTAGAATTGTGGAGAGCAAGCTGTCTCATTGGATGCGAATATCTTGGGATAGATATTTGCTGCTGCATATGAGATCTGTTGCAGATTTGTAGGAGATTTAAAAGGTTGAAGATTTAAAAAGATTTTAGGAGAAAATCTATTTTAGATATTCAGTTTTAAATAACAAATCTGGGAGATATTGTAGCAAGTCCAAGACCAATTCAAGGAGCTATATAAAGTGCACAAGACCAAAGGAAAAAGTGATAGAAAACATTCAGAAGATCAAGAGCTGGAGGCTTAGTGTCTAGAGTTTGTTTAGAGTGCTTGTATTTACACTATTCTAGGGTTTGAATAGGTGTTGAGTTTCTGTCCTCTCTAGAAGCTGTGAAGCAATAGAGAGTGGTTGCTTGATCGAAGCTGTGAAGTAAGATCAAGGGTACTTAAAGTGGTCTCTTTGAGATTTTGTAAGGGATTGAGTGGTGTTCTCATACCTAAGTGGTTTCTTAGGTAGGAAGTCATTAGTAGAGTATAAGTTTAGGAGATTGTCAACGGGTTGTTGAGTCTGTAAATTATATCTACAAGTAGTGAATTCCATCCCTGGCTTGGTAGCCCCCAGAGTAGGTTGGTTGTAACCGAACTGGGTCAACAATTCTTGGTGTCATTTTACTGTTATTGCTGTCTATTATGCAGAGTGTGTTGTTGTGACATCACACCTTAACATCACACGTCTGATACCAGAATTTCAATGAATACGATTCTGGGTTATTTAATGAGTTTTATATTAAACATGGAATTGTACATGAAATGAATGCTCCATATTCTCCTGAAATGAATGGTAAAGCAGAAAGAAAGAATAGAACTCTTACTGAACTTGGTGTTGCAATTATGATGAGTTCTTGACCTCTACCTCATTGGTGGGGGAATTTTATTAACTGTTTGTTATGTCCTGAATAGAGTTCCCAAGTTAAAAAGTAAGATCTCACCTTATGAAATATTAAAGAAAAGACAACCAAACTTGTCTTATTTGAGAACTTGTGGTTGTCTGGCTTATGTCAGAATTCAATATCCGAAATGAGTTAAACTCGCTAGTGAGCCTATGAATGTGTATTCGTTGGGTATGCAACAAACAGTAAGGCATATAGGTTTTATGACCTAAATGAAAAAGTGATAATAGAATCAAATGATGGTGAATTCTATGAAGACAAATTTCCTTTCAAATCTAGAAATAGTGGGGGCACTCAATCGAGTCACATCCCTGTGATAAGAAGCACAGAAAGCGACGTCAATATAGAAACATAACTTTGACGAAGTAAAAGAGTAAGAGTCTCTAAAGATTTTGGGCTCGATTTTGCGGTTTATAATTTAGAAGAAGATCCAATAAATCTTCAAGAAGCCTTGTCATCCCTGGAAGCAGATTTATGGCAAGAAGCTATAAATAATGAGATAGAATCTCTAGAATCTAACAAGACCTGGCACTTAGTAGACTTGCCTTCTGGTTGCGAAAATCAGTCGGTTGTAAATGGGTTTTGAAAAATAAATTAAAACCTGATGGAACTATTGATAAATACAAGGCTCTCCTTGTAGCCAAGGTTTTTAGACAAAGAGGAAATATAAATTTGTTCGACACCTATTCTTCAGTCACCAAAATCACATCCATTAGGGTACTTATTTCAATACATGTTATTTATAACTTAATATTACACCAAATTGATGTTAAAGTATATTTTTTAAATGGCGACTTAGAAGAAGAAATCTATATGGAACAATTGGAAGGGTTTGTGATCCATGGACAAGAAAATAAGGTATGTAAGTTGGAAAAATCTCTGTATGGACTAAAACAGGCTCCTAAGAAATGACATGAAAAGTTTGATAACTTAATTATATCGAATGGGTACAAAGTGAATGAAAGTGACAAATACGTTTATTACAAATCTAAAAATCGCATTTGCACTATCATATGTATCTACGTAGACGATATACTCATATTTGGATCAAATATTCAGACCATTAATGATGTGAAATCAATGTTGTGCAGCAATTTTGATATGAAAGACCTCGGAGAAGCAAGCGTGGTCCTTGGTATCAAGATCACGAGATCTGAACAAGGAATTTCTTTGGATCAATCACACTATATGGAGATGATCTTAAAGAAATATAAATACTTTGACTGTAAACCTGCGTGCACACCATATGATCCAAGTGTGAAACTGTTTAAAAACATTGGTGAAAGTGTCAGACAAACAGAATATGCGAGCATCATTGGAAGTCTTAGGTATGCCACTGATTATACTAGACCTGACATTGCATATGTCGTAGGATTGTTGTGCAGGTTTACGAGTAGACTGAGTAACGAGCACTGACAAGCTATTGAGCGAGTTATGAGGTACCTTAAAAGGACCATGGATCTCGGCCTAAATTACCATAAATTTCCTGCTAAGGATACAATGATGCAGATTAGAACACCTTATTGGATGATTCCAAAGCTACTAGTGGCTATATATTTAGTATAAATTGAGGAGTTGTATCTTGGAAATCAAAGAGATAGACTATCCTGGCTCAGTCCACAATGGAGTCTGAGATGATAGCACTAGCCACAACTAGTGAAAAAGCAAGTTGGTTAAGATGCTTGCTAGCAGAGATCCCTCTGTGGGAAAAACCTATGCCAGTTGTGTTGATCCACTGTGATAGTGTTGCGGCTATTGCAAAAATTCAGAACCGTTATTATAATGGTTAAAGACGTAAAATTAGAAGAAAGTACAACACTATTAGAGATTGTATCTCTAAGGAGCTGTAAGAGTGGATCATGTACGCACTGATGAAAACTTAGCAGATCCTTTGACGAAAGGATTAGCTAGAGAGAAAGTCCATAATACATTTAAGAAAATGAGACTAATGCCTATAAAGAAATGATTTGCTCATGATGGTAACCCGACCTAGATGATTGGAGATCCCAAGAAATAAGTTCAATGGGTAATAACAAGTCATGAGCAAAATGAGATGATCATGCAAGTGAATCATGAATCCTGAAGTAATAAGAGGATGAGATGATAGAAAATCTTAATGAGATCTATACTCTGTATGAGGGAGTACCTAGGCTATTGAGTACTCTTGATAGAATCACCTTTGTGATTTTGGAACTTAGGCCGGTTCCAATGGAAGTTTTAGGCAGAATTTCTAGAGCCTTCACTAATCCGGGATACACGTGCAGTGCCATTAAAGCACGGGCTATTAGAATACACCTTAAGAAAAGGTTGTGTGCGGGTTTGATATCTGAGATAGAGTTCAAGACAATGGTGTCACTCTTGTTGAATCAGAATCCTACCTTCTACGCAGAGGTTTAAGTCGTAGACACCTTTGCTTATGCACAATCTTAGAAACATTTGACGTTCATTCTAAAATCACCTTTTAAATTCAAGTGGGAGATTGTTGGAATGCTTGGAATGATGATAACTTGGAGTGGGGACTTGGAAGAAGTTAATGGTATTAAGTTGGCAATAAATAAGCACAAGTATGAGTCGGAGTGTGTTGGTGAATTTGAAAAGGTTCATTAAAGTCCCATATAGGAGGGAGAATACACTTTAGTAATGTTTATATATTGCAGGTGGGTAAATTGGGTTAGGCCACAAGGGATACCCAATTTTATGGTTGGGTGAGAACACACCACCATGAAAAAAACACAAACACGCGCGCCGCCGTCCGGCCTACCGGCTTGGCTCGGCTCGGTTCGGTCCGGTTTGGGCTTAGGCTTGTGGGTTGATCCAATTTTTTTGTTACCTGAAAAATGATTTAATATTATTATTTAATATTAATTAATTTATTAATTTTGTGTAATTTGAATTAATTAATTACTATTAATTAATAGTGGTGTGTCGTAATGAAAATTATGAATGAATTAATTATTAATTAATTAACAGTTTGTCAACCAAGTCTCCCCATTTCCTTGCTGATCAAGTGCATAACGACTCTTTTGACTAAGTCGGTTCCACTCTCCCACGATTTCCTCCGCTTTTTCTTCCCACGTTTTCCTCCCACGTTTTCTCTCCATCGTATCAAATCCTTGGCTATAGCTTGGATCTCTCCCATCAGTTGTAAAAACACGTCAGATTCCTGAACATTTTAGAATCTCTCTTCTCCTTCTCATTCTCTTCATCTACATTTTTTTGTTCTTATTTTTTGAGTGGTTTATCGCACCATCAATGACTGAATTTTTTTTCAAGATACGAGTGGTTTAAAAACACCATTTAAAGGTGTATCTCTTCGAACGATATATTATAGTGCAGATGATAATCGTATTTTTCGAACGGGCTATTTTATCCTTGAGATATTGTCGAAACTTGAATGCATTGCATAATTATTGGCAGTACGACGAAACGTCTTAAAGAAAGCGCCCTAGTACGCGACTCGTCCCAATAATTTTCTTTGTGGCAATTTTTTCAAAACTGAAACAACAACACATATGGCATCAGGCAATAATTTTCAGCAAGAAAAAACAAGTTACAACCAACAAGCATTGCGACCAAACTATAATATCATTACGAGTCTGTTTGGTAACACCAAAAAAAAGATTTTTTTAGCTTTTTTCTTTTAGTTTTTCAGTTCATATTAACAAAAAAGTTATGTTTGGTAATTGTCATTTAACTTTTAGCTTGTAACTTTTTTTACTAGCTTTTAACTTTTTCTCAAAAGCTATTTGAAGTAGCTTTTAACTTTTCATTTTTTCTTTCATATATACCCTTATTATTTAAACAAAAATCTATTATTACCCTTCAATCTACTACCTTTAATATATATATATATATATATATATATATATATATATATATATATATATATATATATATATATATATATATATATTAATGAATTTTGAGGCAAATAATTATATTCATGTCAATTCACAAGATGAAAGATAATGCAATATTTAACATTTTTTAGCATCATTTAATTTACATAATGAATTTTGAAATAGTATTGATATTTCTCAAGTTAGTAAAATGTCGGAGGTAATCACTGAGATCAACCAAAACGAAGAAAATTCAGAATATCATTACAGTTTTAAAGTAGAATATTAAAAAATGAACTTATTATTATTATTATTATTATTATTATTATTATTATTTTAGATTAATGTAATTGAATTCAAAATTAAAATGTTATTATTTCTTGTATCTAGTTAAATTTAATTAAAAAAATTTATATATAAATTTAATATATTTTTATCTTGTCTTCAATTTTTTATATATATTAAAAATGTTTTGCATATTTTTATTAATACATTTATTTTTATCAAATAAAAAATAATTTAATAATGTAATATAATATAATAATGAAACTACTAATTTCTTAATTAATAATGTATTTTTATGTCATTTTTTATTTATCAACTAATGTAATTGCTAATTTACCAAACATTCAAATTAATTTATCAGTAGAGACGAATTCATGTGTATGCAATTGAGGGCAGCTGCCTCCACTTGTTTAATTGTTTGGTTAGTAAATATTTAATAATTTTATATTAATATTATTAAATATTAATTATTGTGCCCATTATTTTTTTTTTTGCAATTTCAATTTTTTTTATTTTACAAATAATAATTATTATTTATAAAGGTGTAATTTTTTTATAATTTAATTATTTTTTCATTAATAATAAAATAATATCATCATTTTTAAATAAATTTATCTTTATATAACATTAATGTAAAAAAAAAAAAAACTTGCCCCCACTAATTAAGATTCTTGGATCGATCGCTGCTTATCAGTTATCACTTATCAATTATCAACTGTAAACTATCAGCTATCAGTTATTCGTTATTAACTACTGGCTATCGTTCAGGCACTGCAGTTGGTTTTGCTCGTTAGAAAGGCCTCCACTTGATAGTTTGATGTCTTGGCATTGCTTTTTGTTGGCTGTAGTTTATTGGTTTTGGTAAAGAAGCTTCGTTGTGCTTGTCTCATAGCATGGTGGGGCTGTGATTTTGTTTGAGGCTAAGTTTGAAGCTTTAGCATGGTTGCATCGCTGGCTTTTGGAGCTTTTGAATTGAGCATCTTGTTTATCTTGTTTATCAATTATCAATTATTAATCCTTTATTCGTTGGTGGATTGGTCAAATTTTGGTGTTCTAAGTCTTCGGGTTTGTGTAGTTGGTCCGAAGGTAGCTTATAGCCCATGTACTTATGTTTCGCGGAGATTGGCTTTGTTAATCCATCAATTAGGCTAAGAGAGAGTTATTAGGCGTCTCATTTTTAAGTCTCAGGGTGCTGCAATTGGTTTTTGCTGAGTTGTGTCTGTTGTAGCAGGTGTTATTGGGAGCCTGGCTGTAGTTTCTTCCAGGAAGTGGGTGTTTTCTGGTGCTTTCGGTGCTTTGTATAGTTGTTAGTGTTGGAATTAACCCAAAACCTTTTGAGAATTCCTATTCAATCTTGATCTCAAGATTGTTAACAATCACACGCAATTACAACGAAAAGAAAAATTGAGAAAGAAAGAAAAAAAGAGAAAAGAGAAATAGTAGCGTTGGAGAAGAAGATGAAAAACTGCATAATTCTTTCTGCCCACAAACTGTGGAAACTTTCAATATTCACTTGCAACTGCAAACTGTGAATTATCAAACTTTATTATTACAATGATAAGGGTTCCTCCCTATTTATAGATTTAGGTTAACTTGCATCTCAAGCTAAAGCCTAAACTATAAAAGCCCAAAAATATCTAATCTAATCTTTCTAAATCAAATCTGATATTTCTAAATCAAATCTAATCTTTTTAAAACAATGAATTACATATTTAACACACTACCTAATTAATTGTGTCTAAACTGTCTACATTCATCATAGACTTTAGCTTCTTGAAATCTTTGACCTGCACTCCCTTCGTCATGATATCTGCAATCTGACTCTTAGCTCTGCAGTGTTCCAAGTTCATCTTCCCTTCTACTACCTGCTTTCGAAGATAATGGAACCTCATTTCGATGTGCTTGCTTCGACCGTGTGCTATTGGATTCTTCGCCAAGTTGATAGCTGACATGCTGTCGATCTTCATGGTAATTGCTCCACGACTCTTCCATGTAATCTCTTCGACCAGGTTCACCATCCATGTTTGTTGTACCCCAAAATTTGCCCTCACACATTCAAGACAATATGCCTCAAGAGGTCTCCTAGTGATTCATAAGATCTTCAGTGGCTCAAGAGTACTCAAAAGTTTCATCAGACAAAGCCTCCTCCTAAGCAATAAATCCAACTAGGGTTGTGTACTTCTCAAAGTAGATTGGACTTCTAAAGCTTCAAAAGGACTTCATGGTGTCCCATACACTTCAAAGAATCCTCATAACAAGTTTCAAGACTTTCCTTACAAGTTTGGTCAGTCAGATGCTCAGACAGTCAAAATCAGTTAACTTGGTCAAAAGGTCAACTGTGGTCAACACAAAGTCAAACCTCAAGATTTTTGGTCAACATCAAGATTATGGGGTGAAATTCATTATTTGATCAAGTGTTGATCATGATTCAACAAGGAAACCTCAGAATCATCAAGAATCGGGAGTTACTAAATTAGGGTTTTTATAGGAAAAGTCAACTATACTTTGACCAGGCATAACTTCCACATACTTCATCAAAAATTCCTCAACCAAAGCCCATATTGAAGGAAATTTAATTCCCTACAACTTTCTGTCTCACAAGCCAAATCCATAAATGCTTCATTCGGGAGATATGAGCCAAGACATTATAGGTCATTTTGAAAGTCAACAAAAGTCAACCTTTTTCAAAAGCTCATAACTTGAACATGGGAGATCAAATTGACATGGGACCAAAAGGAGTGATTAGAGGACATCTTGAGGTTTCTAAAAAAGTCGAAGAACACATCCAAATGATAAAAATTGAGGAAGTTATGCATTGTCAAAGTTGGACAATTTTGAGGAGGTGCACAAAGCAAATAATGGCCAAACTCCACTTTTTGCCAAAAGGGCCCATTTTGTGACAACCTAAACTTCATTTTAAGATGGCCAACGACCATTTGATCACATTTTCTGATTTTTTATTATTTATTCCATATTTTATTGGATTTAAATCCTTTAAATTCAATTTAAATCACAATAAATATAAGAAAATCAAGAGATTTGATTTGTGGTTGATTATGGAATCAAATATTGAGGTTTATGAACATATTATCTGATTTAAATTCGTGCAAAATTGTTAAGGGAAGATTGGATGGTCAAATATGAGAAGATGGTAAGTTTTGAACACCATTCAATATCATTCAAGTTTTGATCCAAGCCCATGGAACTTTCTGACCTAATTCCTCTCCTATAAATACATAACCATATCCAAACCTAAGGGATACGAAAAATCACATCAAGCAATCCAAAAATATTCTAAAAAAAAAGAGGCAAAACTAGAAAAATCATAAAAACACTTCATAGCGAGTTTTCACGATTTTTTCACGTCCAAATCGTCTCAAAACAATCCCAGGAGCCAATCCCCATCACTCTTGAAGGTTGGAAGCAAGTGAAATGCGCACATCAAGCCATGGCCATTTCTTGAAATTTTCACTTTTCAAATCTCATCTTTCATGCATTATAAGTGTTATTCATGTTTATATTCTTACTAATTATGATGTTTAGATCGGTTTTGATCAATTACTAACAAGCTTCGGTGCAGGAATCAAGACTTGCCATGGTTAGGGCACAAAGAGGGTGTTCTTCGATTTTAGCGCTACAGCCATTTTTAACCAAAACTAATGGCACCATCAAATTCCTAGGGTCCTAATTAGTAAATTTGAGTACCTTTGATGTTTTAATCCTTTGTGTTTTTAAGTTTTGAAATTCCAGGTACATTAGCTACGAAAATATCGTAGCTAATTCGTAGAAAAATTGAGGCAAAATCGTAGCAAAAAAGTCCAGTCCCAAGGTTGAAGACGATGAATAGTGGCGCTGAATTCATGCGTTTTATTTAATATTTATCATTTGTTTTTTGTTCCCTATCACAAAAATACCTCCAGCCCAGTGGAAAAGCGCGCTTGTGTGGACTTGGGGAGCCTGGGTTCGATACCCGGCGGCGTCCCCCTTGGTTTTTTCTCTGTTTTCCATTTTTTTTTTCCTTTTATTAGTATAAATTATTTCCAATTAATAATCTAATTAACATGTTTTTCTTTTTAAATTTTAAAAATCATAAAAAATTGTTAAATTAATTTTCAAAATCACAAAAAATTAGGATTTAGTTTTTTTAATTAGTTAATCAACTTTTTGATTTTTTTATTATTATTTTTATTAATTAACTTAATTAATTTGTAAATAATTAGAATTATGACTTTTAATTATTTTTATTATTCAAAATCATTGCAAAAAAAGTACAAAAAGACATTAATTTAGAATTAAGGTTTTTTTAATTAAAATTAATTAGACTTTAGGATTAATTTGTACATAATTAATTAATTAGTTTTTTTTAATTACTATTAACCTTAAAAATCTTTTAATTACTAACCCTAAAATCCTTTTCTTTTCTAAAAAAAAAAAAACATTAACATTATTTCTTTTCCTGTTTATTTATCTTTTCTCACTATTTTTCAAATATGTAACTGTTTCTGGGTTGTAATAATTTAGAACTTTAATTCCTCGCATTTTCCTAAATATTGTAACTGTTCACAGGATGTAATAGCGTAGATTTACATTTCCTCGCATTTTTTCTAAATATTGTAACTGCTCATGGGATGTAATAGCTTAGGTTTAAATTCCCGCACTTTAATTTTTTGTACATATTCAACTGCTAGTAACTAAGGTTTGCATGGCAAGACTTAAAACCTGACATAGAATAATCCTAATTCAAGATAAATAACTGAATCAACACACTCTTCACACTTACACCTCTAGGGTAACCTCTCTTCGCTGCCTTTCGATTAAGTTGGTCATGCCCCTCGAACGTAGGGATACTTTAGCAAAAGACGCTTACGAATAACATCATCATAGTCCCTTCAATATAAAGATCATAGTCCCTCGATGACCCTTTGAGTTGCCTACAAAAAAATGATCTTGTCCCTCGATGACCCTACGGAAAAATGATGATAGTCCCTTCGAATTGCTAAGGTATCCCTACGAGTTGCCTTCTATGACCATACGATGACCCTACATTCGTCCCTTTAACATCCAAGGTAAAGACTACTTACTCACTAATAGTAAGGACATGCTTACCCCTAAAGAAAAGAAATAACAAGGAAGACCTTACAAACTTAGGGCAGTAACTCTTAAATGCTTGCTCACCCTTTTAAAAAAAAAAACACTCTTTACACCCCACTTTTCAAACATTTTTCAAAGCTAAACACTTTGCATAAATCCATACGAGGATCATTACAAAGTTAAAGTCTTTACGAAAATATTTTCTAATCACACACTACACTATTTTTCAAACAAAGTAAAGTGAGCTAAGCAATTAAGAGCCCATGGATAACCATGGATACAAAAGGTGCTCGTACCTTCCTTTTGTATAACTTACCCCCCGAACTCAAAATCTTTTAAAAAGGTTTTTCCTGTTCTTTTATTCCTTTCTTTATTGGATAAAATAAAAGTCGGTGGCGACTCTTGCTTACCGCAACATTTTAAAAGTCAGTTCAAACCACCGTGTTACAATGTTGCTTGACATGCACAAAGAGAAGTAGCTATGTATTCTGCTTCACATGATGACAATGCCACTACTAGCTCCTTTCTCGAACTCCAAGCAACTGGTGCACCACCTAACATAAACACATAGCCTTCTGTGGATTTTATTTCCTCAGCATCACTACACCAACTATAGTCGGTGTATCCCACTAACTTGCATTTTTTTCCTTCATCAGCTGCAGGAAACAAAATGCCTTAGTTGAGAGTCCTTTTCAGATACCTCAGTATTCTCTTCGCCGCTGCTAGGTGTGATACCTTTGGCTTCTGCATGAATCTACTTACCATACCCACACTGTATGCTAAGTCAGTCCTTGTGTGACAAAGGTATTGAAGTGGCCCAATAAGTATTCCATATTGGGTTGAGTTGACATCATCTTCATCTGAATACTTCGACAGTTGCAGTCTGGTCTCAGCTGGAGTCGAAGTTGGATTGCAATCTTGCATCTCAAATCTCTTGCGTATTTCGCCTGCATATCTTCTTTGGTGCATCATCAAACCTCTACTAGTCTTGTAGAATTCGATGCCAAGGAAATATGAGAGATTTCCCAAGCCTGACATTTTAAATTCCTCACTTAGGTCGTGTTTGAAATCTTCGATCTCCTTCTTGCAACTTCTTGTTATCAACAGGTCATCGACATAGAGGCATAGAATAAGAAATTCACTATTGCTTCTCCTTACATACACTCCATGCTCATTCGTACATTTCACAAATTCCTTCTTCCTTAAGAAGCTGTCGATTTCCTTGTTCCAAGCTCTTGGAGCTTGCTTAAGTCCATACAGGGCTTTATGCAGCCTGTACACCATTCTTTCTTCGCCTCGTTTCACATACCCAGCTGGTTGTGCGACATAGACTTCTTCGTCTAAGGGGCCATTCAGGAATTCACACTTCACATCCATCTGACATGTGTGCCAATTATTCATATTTGCTAGACCAACAACCAACCTGATTGTTTCGATCCTAGCAACAGGTGCAAACACTTCGTGAAAGTCGATTCCTTCCTTCTGAACAAATCCTTTCACCACAAGTCTCGCCTTGTGTCGAGTTACTTATCCTTTGAGATTCATCTTCACCTTGTAAACCCACTTCACAACAATTGCCTTCTTGCCTTGGGGCAATTCGACAAGTGACCAAGTGTTGTTGACTTCGATGGACTCTAACTCTTCATTCATTGCTTTTACCCACTTCGAATCTTTCAATGCCTCAACTGCATTGACTAGTTCGACATATACGTATAAAGCATAGTGTACCAGCTCATCCTCTTCATCCACCACATTATCTGATGTAATTACACATTCTTGCAACCTTACAGGCATGTGTCTTGTCCGTTGAGGTCTGCTTGGACCTGCTTCATCCATGACTTGTTCCTGTCGAACTTCTCTTTCGACTTCAATGGCTGGTTCATCACAAGAGATTCTCACTGAATCCTTCTTAACATTCTCAGTCTAATCCCATTATTTAAGCTCATCTATGATCACGTCCCTTCTGATCACTACCTGCTTATTCACTGGGTCGAACAACTTGTAACCTCCAGTCGAATGATATCCTATCAAGATCATCTGATTCGACTTGTCATCAAGCTTCTTTCTTAACTGATCTGGAACATGTCTATGTGCTATAGATCCAAACACCTTGAAGTGACTGAGGCTCGACTTGACACCAGACCAACATTTTTCTAGTTTGATTCCTTTAAGCTTCTTCGTTGGACATCTGTTTAATATGTATGTTGCTGTCGAAACCGCTTTTCCCCATAATTCTTTGGGTAGATGCTTTCCATTCAACATACTTCTTACCATGTTCATGATGGTTCTGTTCTTTCTTTCTGCAATTACATTTTGCTGTGGAGTGTAGGGTGGCACCACCTCATGCACAATCCCTTCTTTTTCACATAATGCATCAAACTCTTTCGACACATACTCTCCACCACCACCAGTCCTTAGAATTTTCAGCTTTCGACCACTCTGTCTTTCGACCATGGATTTGAATCTCGCAAATACCTCGATCACATCACTTTTCTTCTTGATGAGGTAAGTCCACAACTTTCGATTGTAATCATCTATGAACGTGATAAAGTATTTGTTGCCTGCAATCGAATCCACCTGGATTGGACCACATACATCAGAGTATATGACTTCCAGAATTGCCTTCGACTTCCTTTCTACATCCTTGTTGAAGCTATTCTTGTGTTGTTTCGAATGAATACACTCTTCACAAACTTCACTTGGAATGTTGATTTCAGGTAATCCTGAAGCCATATTTCTTCTCTTAAGCTCTCTGATGTCATTGAAGTTGAGATGGCCTAGTCAAAAATGCCATAACCACTCATCTCTGTTGGCTGCAGTTGCTAGGCACTTGTGCTCCATCACATTGAGTTCAATCTTGAAGGTCCTATTCTGAGACATTAGAGCCTTCAAGATCAACCTACCACCTGCGTCGAGAACTCTCATCATCTTGTCTTCGATCGACACCTTGTAGTTCTTTTCGACCAACTGCCCTATACTGAGCAAATTGCTCTTCATGCCTGGTATGTACAACACATTGGAAATTGTTGACCTCTTGCCATCTTTTCTCATAATCAGAACATCACTAACACCTTCAGCTGCTAGAGTTTTGTCATTTGCAAACTTCACCGTGTTCTTCGACAATGGTTTCATGCTGACAAACCAATCTTTCCTTCCAGTCATGTGTGATGAGCATCCTGAGTCCAAGTACCACCTGTCCTGGAATCTCTCTTCGTCTCTTGTTGTAACCATCGACAACATCTCATCTTTTTCATGTTTCGCCACTTTGCATCAGTTTCTTGATTCTTCTTCTTTTCTGGACAATCACTAAAATAATGACCATACTTCTGACAATTGAACCACTGAATGTGACTTTTGTCAGGCTTTCGACCACCGCATCTTCCTCTACATGCAGCACCACCTCTTTGGTTGCCTTGGTTCCAGTGTTTTCTTTGATTTAACCAGTTTCCTTCATTCTGATTTCGACCAGTCGAATTTTTGTAGCCTCCTTTACCTTTGTTTCCATTCCAGCTTCCTTTTCCTTTCCTTTCCTTTTCTAATTGTGCCTGCAAAGCTATATCACTATTCGACTTTCCTGCAGCTCTTTCAGCCATCATTTGTTCATGAGACTCAAGCGTCCCTTAAAGCTATTCCTTTGTCAATACTGACAAGTCTTTCGACTCTTTTATGGCTACTACCACATGGTCAAACTTTGGAGCCAATGACCTCAAGATCTTTGCAACAACTGATCTTGATGTCAACACCTCTCCACATACCTTGATTTGATTCACCAGCTTTGTAACTCTGGTGAAGAAATCTTTTATACTTTCATTGTCTTTGAAATTCTGGCACAGATATCAGATATCCTATACGGATGTTGAGACACTGATATCCAACACAATGAACAAGATAACAATTAACAATAACAGTGCAGAAAGTAAATAATACAGCGATATGTTTACCCAGTTCGGTCTAACACACCTACTCTGGGGGCTACCAAGCCAGGGACGAAATCAATATACGATAGTATCAATTCACAGATCATACAAACACCGGATAATCTGCTCACTTAATCACTACCCTTCCTATGACTTCTACCTAAGACTCACCTAGGTATGAGGCCCTCCTCAAATCCCTCTACAACCACAACCTGTGATTGGTACCTTTCCACACAAGAAACAAAAAACGAAAGACACACTTTCAAAACACACAATCCTCAATACTTCACAGGTTATGAGGATTGACACACAAGAAACTCAATGCTTAAAAGCTTATGAGTAACTTGAAGAACTTATAACACAATAAATCAGTCCTTATACTGTTATTAGAATGATACCAATTAGGCTCACAAAATACACTCGAAAACCCTAAAAACACAAGTAAGTTCCACACCTAAAACTAGGTTTACATCAGTCAATATATAGCAATTAATCTGGACTGAATTGGGCTTCAAAAACGCAGCAAATAGACTGCTCACAAATCTGCAAAAATAACTCCAACAAAATAGGTCTTCAATCCAAAGTTTCCTATTATGTCTCCATAATTAGAAGCAACAACAAATCCGAAAACCAACAAATAACCACAATCCAAAAATGCTTTGGATGCCACATAGGATAACCAAATATTCACAGAATATTCAGTAACAATTCATAGTAATAGAATCTGCATTAAAACTGAATCCACAACGCGATGTCCTATAAGCTGGTATGGGACATCTTCATCCGACATGTTGAAAGCAGCCCCTTAGAACATTAAGATTCAACATCTTGCTGCTATAATAGTTTTAGCAAAATAAATGCCAACCACAAAAGCACAGAAATAACAATCTCCCCCTTTGGCTTATTTTGGCTAAAACTACACACACGCAAAAACTTGTAAAGAAGCACAAAACAGAAAAAATATCTGTATATCAGACAGCAGCGAAAAATATCCATATATCAGACAGCAGCGAAAACACCAACAGCACACAGCAAAAACATTCAGCATAGCAGCACTCCCCTTCAGCTGCATACAACACTCAGTACAGCAAACAACTCATCATAGCAGCATAGCAAAAAAAACTCCCCCTCAACTGCAGCAACATTCCACATTCTCCCCCTCAACTACTGCAGCAACACAAGCACACAAGCACTCCCCACACAACATACTACTCCCCCTTTTTAGCCATAAATATGACAAAGGCAAGTAGAACAAGTTAAGATAGAATAAATAAACCAGAGAAAACTGCATCAGAGAGTAGATGTACACCACATCACATGCCCAAATGTCATGCACCAACTTCAGCATTTTCCCTTCTTTCACACACTGTACTACCAGAACCTCCTTTAGTCTTTTCAATCTGGCAGCCAGAAGGAACATTGATTGCTATAGTTCTTCATGAATGCACACCCCAAGTCTGCTCCTCAGGTTTTCAAATTGAACTACATCCAGAGCCTTGGTAAATATGTCAGCAATCTGATTTTCTGTGCTCACATGCTCAAGAGTTATGACTTTGTCCTCCACGAGTTCTCTGATGAAGTGATGCCTGATATCAATGTGCTTAGTCCTGCTATGTTGAACATGATTTTTGGAAATATTAATAGCGCTCAAGTTGTCACAAAACAATGTCATGATATCTTGTGTGACATTATACTCAGATAACATCTGCTTCATCCATACCAGTTGAGCACAACTACTACCAGCTGCTATGTACTCAGCTTCAGCAGTAGAAAGGGATACTGAATTCTGCTTCTTGCTAAACCATGAAATAAGATTATTTCTCAAAAAGAAACATCCTCCAGAGGTACTTTTCCTATCGTCAGCACTTCCAGCCCAATCAACATCACAATAACCTAATAAAATGGGACTTGAGTCATGGGAGTAAGCAACCCATAATCACATGTACCACTCACATACTTCAGAATTCTCTTCACTTGATTGATGTGACTGACCTTGGGTTCTGCTTAATATCTCGCACACACACCAACAGCAAAAGTTATGTCTGGCCTACTTGCTGTAAGATACAACATACTGCCAATCATACTTCTATACAGACTTTGTTCAACATTCACTCCCTTTTCATCTTTGGATAACTTCAAGTGAGTAGGAGTAGGAGTCCTCTTATGCTTGGCATTATCCAGACCAAACTTCTTCACAATGTTCCTCGCATATTTGCTCTGACAAATAAAAATGGAGTCTTCCATCTGCTTGACTTGTAATCCAAGAAAGTAGGTCAATTCACCCACCAAGCTCATCTCAAATTCAGACTACATTTGAGTGACAAAATGTTGGACCATTTCATCCGACATCCCGCCAAACACAATATCATCTACATAAATCTGTGTAATCATTAGTTTCCCATCCTTCTCCTTGACAAAAAGAGTTTTATCAATACCACCCTTCCTGTACCCATTGTTAACTAAGAACTCAGTCAGTCTTTCATACCAAGCTCGTGGAGCTTGTTTCAGCCCATACAAAGCCTTCTTCAGCTTGTAAACATGATCAGGAAAATTTGGATCCACAAACCCTTTAGGTTGCTCAACATAGACTTCCTCATTAAGATAGCCATTCAGAAAGGCACTCTTGACATCCATTTGAAACAATCTGAATTTCAACAAACATGCCACTCCTAGCAACAATTTGATGGATTCCAATCGAGCCACAGGCGCAAATGTTTCATCGAAGTCTAATCCTTCAATTTGTGTGTATCCTTGAGTAACTAATCTGGCTTTGTTCCTGGTAACAACTCCTTGCTCATCAGACTTATTCTTATAAACCCACTTTGTTCCAATCACATTTGTTCCAGCTGGTCGTGGTACCAGTTCCCAAACTTCATTCCTCTTGAACTGACAAAGTTCATCTTGCATAGCACTTATCCAGAACTCATCTGTTAATGCTTCTTTGACATTCTTTGGTTCAATCTTTGACACAAAGCAAGCATTTGACACAGTCTCCCTTGTTCTGGTTCTTACACCTTCATTCAGATCTCCAATGATTAATTCCTTAGGGTGATCCTTCTGAATCCTTATAGAGGGTCCCCTGTTAGCATCCTCTACCTCTTCATTCTCAGGTCTAGTGTTGGTTTCTTGAGCACTATCTTCTACAGACTCAATGTCTTGGGAGGTTTCATTGTTCATGGGCAGACAGGCTCCAACATCATCTGGGACATCTTCTTCTTTGCCAGAGTCATCAACCACCACATTTATGGATTCCATCATCACCTTAGTTCTGGAATTAAATACCCTATAAGCTTTACTGTTTGTAGAGTATCCCAAAAATATTCCTTCCTCACTCTTAGGATCCATTTTTCGCCTCTGCTCACGATCCGCCAAGATAGCATTTACTCCTAAACACATGGAAGTACTTCACATTTGGCTTTCTACCTTTCCATAGCTCATAAAGAGTGACAGAAGTACCTGATCTGATAGTCACCCTATTGTGTATATAGCAAGCAGTATTCATTGCTTCAGCCCAAAAATGATATGGAAGCTTTTTGGCATGAATCATGACTCTTGCACACTCTTGTATAGTCTTGTTCTTGCGTTCCACCACACCATTCTGCTGAGGAGTGATAGGTGATGAGAATTCATGGATGATTCCCTCAGATAAGCAGAACTCTTCAAATCTGCTATTTTTGAATTCTTTCCCATGGTCACTTCTGATTCGAACAACACCACAATCCTTTTCCCGTTGAATTCTTTGACACAATTCTTTAAAGGCTGCAAATGCTTCAGATTTTTCTCTGATAAAACTTATCCAAGTGAACCTGGAGTAGTCATCTACGACACCATAGACATGCTTCTTTCCACCGAGACTTTCAACCTGCATAGGTCCCATTAAGTCCTTGTGAAGAAGTTCCAGCACTCTAGAAGTTGTGGTAAGATGTTGAAGCCTCTTGTGTGACACCCTTGTTTGCTTCCCAACTTGACATTCACCACATATTTTATCCTCATCAATCTTCAGCTTGAGAATACCTCTAACAGTTTTGCTTGACATAACTTTCTTCATCCCTTTCAGGTGTAAGTGACCCAATTTCTGATGCCACAGTTTGGTTTCATCTTCCTTTGACATCAAACAAGTAGACAGACTTTCAGGTTCTTGAGGATTCCATAGATATCAGTTATCCTTAGACCTGGTACCCTTCATAACAACTTCATATTTCTCATTGGTTACTAGATATTCATATTTGGTGAAATTTACCTTGAGACCTATATCACACAGTTGGCTTATACTGATTAAATTTGCGGTCAGCCCTTTGACAAATAGAACACAATCCAGATTTGGTTGTCCTGTGTAGTCCAGCTTTCCAACACCTTTTATTTCACCCTTTGATCCATCCCCAAAGGTGACATAATTGGTGGAGTGGGGCCTGATATATGACAAGAACTTCTTCACACCAGTCATGTGTCTCGAACAACCACTGTCAAAGTACCAATCTTCTCTTGCAGAGGCTCTAAGAGAGGTATGTGCTATGAGACCAGCCATCATTTGTCTAGGAATCCATCTTCTCTTCACTTTACCCCAGCTCTATCCTTTATTTTGTTGCTGAGCAGTTTTGGGATAGCCGTGCAGCTTGTAGCAAAAGGACTTTAAGTGACCAATCTTTCCACAGTGATGGCATCTCCATGGTTTATACTTTGATCTACAAACTCTTTTTTGATGCTTCATCTGATGTTGAAACATGTGATTTGACATCCCCACTTCTTGCTTTATTTTCTAAGGAACAAACTTTAATACAGGCTTCTTGGAAGTCTCTGCTTGATTGTTAAAACCAAGGCCTTGCACATTTCCAGCTTCTTTCCCATTCTGAAGGATCTCATCCAGCTGCGTGGTACCATTGTTCAGCATTCTTATGGATTTGGTCATATTGTCAAGTTTTGACTTTTGCCATTCAACCTCCTCCTTCAGATCAGCAATGGTTGATAGATGTTCTTCCTTCTCAGCTTCCAGTTGAGCTATCAGAATCTTCTGTTCCAATATTATCTGGCACCTTTCTTCATTCTTGATACACAATTCTGAAAACCCTGTGAATACTTCTTCCTTAGTGAGTTCTCCAACATAGGATTCTTTGTCAGAGTCAGATTCACAAGTAGTTTCTCCATCAGCCTTACAGATTCCAGTCAAAGCTGTCACCAATTTTACTGATTCTTCTTCAACATCACTCTCAGACTCTCCTTCTGACCAAGACACAGATAGGCCCTTCTTCTGCCTTTTGAGATAAGTGGGACACTCAGTCTTTATGTGCCCATATCCCTCACATTCAAAGCACTGAACTCTCTTCTCTTGATTGGAGTCTTCTTCAGTTCTGGATCTTCTGCCTCCATCCTGGTTCTTACTGATGTCGAGTGACTTGTTCTGAGCATTTGCTCTCGACTTCCAGTCAATCCTTTTCAACACTTTGTTAAATTGTTTTCCAAGTAGTATCAGATCTTTAGACACCCCTTCATCTCTGACCAGGTCAGCTTCATCTTCTGAGTCACCAGTATTTGACACAAAAGCTATGCTCTTCTTCTTTTCAGACTTTTCACTGATCCCTAATTCGAATGTTTGAAGAGATCCCACCAGTTCATCCACTTTTATCTTGTCTATATCCTGAGCCTCCTCTATAGCAGTCACTTTCATGTCAAATCTCTTAGGTAGAGATCTGAGAATCTTTCTGACCAGTTTGATGTCATACATCTTTTCACCTAGGGCACTAGAGGCATTAGCTATCTCAATAATGTTCATATGAAAATCATGAATGCTCTCATCCTCTTTCATCTTCAAACTCTCAAACTTGCTAGTGAGAAGTTGAAGTTTGGACATCTTCACCTTTGAAGTCCCTTCATGAGCAACCTTCAAGACTTCCCATGCCTCTTTAGCAATGGTGCAGTGTTCAATCAACCTGAAGATATTCTTGTTAACACCATTGAACAATGCATTTATGGCTTTGGAATTCCCTACAGACCCTTTGTAATCTGCATCATCCCAGTCTTCCTCTTCCTTCACCACATCAGTAGGGTTACCTTTTTCATCTTTAACCTTAGGGGGGCTCCCATCCTTTTATAACAGCTTTCCATGCTTGATCATCCATGGATTTGATGAAAGCTATCATCCTTGGTTTCCAATAGTCATAGTTGGAACCATCAAGCAGAGGTGGTTTGTTCAAAAATCCTCCATCCTTGTCCATTGTACCAGAAAGTACCTTCCCTGAATTTCACCCAGAACCAATTAAGGGTGCAAGCTCTTGATGCCAATTGAAATTCTGGCACAGATATCAGATGTCCTATACGGATGTTGAGACACTGATATCCAACACAATGAACAAGATAACAATTAACAATAACAGTGCAGAAAGTAAATAACATAGCGATATGTTTACCCAGTTCGGTCTAACACACCTACTCTGGGGGCTACCAAGCCAGGAAAGAAATTAATATACGATAGTATCAATTCATAGATCATACAAACACCGGATAATCTGCTCACTTAATCACTACCCTTCCTATGACTTCTACCTAAGACTCACCTAGGTATGAGACCCTCCTCAAATCCCTCTACAACCACAACCCGTGATTGGTACCTTTCCACACAAGAAACAAAAAACGAAAGACACACTTTCAAAACACACAATCCTCAATACTTCACAGCTTATGAGGATTGACACACAAGAAACTCAATGCTTAAAAGCTTATTAGTAACTTGACAGAACTTACAACACAATAAATCAGTCCTTATACTGTTATCAGAATGATACAAGTTAGGCTCACAAAATACACTCGAAAACCCTAAAAACACAAGTAAGTTCCACACCTAAAACTAGGTTTACATCAGTCAATATATAGCAATTAATCTGGACTGAATTGGGCTTCAAAAACGCAGCAAATAGACTGCTCACAAATCTGCAAAAATAACTCCAACAAAATAGGTCTTCAATCCAAAGTTTCCTATTATGCCTCCATAATTAGAAGCAGCAGCAAATCCGAAAACCAACAAATAACCACAATCCAAAAATGCTTTGGATGCCACATAGGATAACCAAATATTCACAGAATATTCAGTAACAATTCAAAGTAACAGAATCTGCATTAAAACTGAATCCACAACGCGATGTCCTATAAGCTGGTATGGGACATCTTCATCCGACATGTTGAAAGCAGCCCCTTAGAACATTAAGATTCAACATCTTGCTGCTATAATAGTTTTAGCAAAATAAATGCCAACCACAAAAGCACAGAAATAACAGTCTTCCATCTGAAGCAACTCATAAGTTCTCTTGTGAGTTTGTAACCTCACCTCTTTCACCTTCTCTGCACCTCCAAACGATTTTTCAAGAATCTCCCAAGCTTCTTTTGCTGATTCTGCATCACTAACCTTTTCAAAATTATCTGGATCAACACATTGATGGATTATAAAGAGACCTTTATAATCTTTATTCTTCAATTCTTTATGTGCAGCCTTTTTTTTATTCGTCGTGTTCTCTGCAAGCGATGCTACTCCTTCTTTCACAAGATCCCAAAGATCTTGATAACAGAAAACCACCTTAATCTGCTTGCACCAATTCTCATAATTATATTTCTTGAAAAACGAAAGGCTCGCCGGAAAGTGCCCGTTCGGATGATTCATCGCCATCCCGATTTTCCTTCCTTGAATCGCAACTGGAGCTCTAGATACCAGATGTTGGAATTAACCTAAAACCTTTTGAGAATTAGTATTCAATCTTGATCTCAAGATTGTTAACAATCACATGCAATGGCAACGAAAAGAAAAATTGAGAAAGAAAGAAAGAAAGAGAAAAGAGAAATAGAGCGTTGGAGAAGAAGATAAAAAACTGCAGAATTCTTTCTGCCCACAAACTGTGGAAACTTTTAATATTCACTTGCAACTGCAAACTGTGAATTACCAAATTTTATTATTACAATGATAAGGGTTCCTCTCTATTTATAGATTTAGGTTAACTTGCATCTCAAGCTAAAGTCTAAATTATAAAAGCCCAAAAATATCTAATCTAATCTTTTTAAATCAAATCTGATCTTTCTAAATCAAATTTAATCTTTTTAAAATAATAAATTACATATTTAACACTTAGTAGTGTAGTAGCTTCTCCTAATTCTTCACTGTTTTTCAATTTTGGTGTTGCAGTGTTTACTTTGTATTGCTTTATATTTGTGCATTAGACTTTGGTTTAGCACTGCTTGTGCTTTGTTGAATATATTTTGGCTTCTTTTAAAAAAAAACTGCTTGCTATCAGATATCAATTAGTTTTATGAAAGTAATGTTTTTTTAAAGCCAAAAAAACTAGAAAATGTAGAATCCAACATGAATTATAATCTGCCTACAAAGGTCATTACAACGGTAATTTGTGCCCAAACCTACCCATTTTAAACACTCAAAACCCCGTAACTTCTCGCCCATTATCTCTTATTAACCGTAAAACCCTTCTTCTTCCCACGTATAATTCATCCTAATCATTAATTTCTCATCAAATTCCAAATCACCAATCCTCACCAAAAAACCTCATCCATTTTCCAAGCTCAAACATTTCCCCCAATCATTAAGATATTTATGTCCAACACATATTTGGACATGAAAATAGTGCATATGTTGCTCTATGACATTTTCTTCCTTTTGATAACGGTTAATAAGCCATTTGTTAACACTGGCTCATTTTCATCAAAGCAATTAGATAAAGTTGCAAAAGCGAGCAAACGGTATATTGTGATTGCTGGATTTTATCACGTACATTTCAATTGATAACAATGGCTCATTAACCTTAAGATCTTATATTAAATTATTTTAATTTTACATTAACTAAAAATATTTATTGAAAAAACTAACCTTAATTTTTCTATCCCACCACTCATTTGAACAATTAAGCTTTTGTTACAGAATCCTATACTAAGCCAGGTTTAACCAAACTTCATAAACTTTCAAATGGCCCAATCATTTTTCAGAGAATTAAATTTATTCTTTAAAATTTTTTCCAAACATCTTATTTTGGTGGTAACTTCAAACTCTTGCTAACCTCCTTCCATTTAAATAATTCATGCTCGTCCTTTCTAATAAACTTGATACAAATGTCACAAAATATCTTTTCATTCTCATTTGTCCATTTAAATTTGGTTCCTTTCATTTTATCTTTACTTGAATTCATCTTATAAATTTGACAACACACAATAATGCAGATTAGTGTTTTTGACTTTTAAGAATTAAAAAAAAAATATTTGGTGTACAAACAAGTCATAGAGATAAGTAACAAACTCTCAAATACATCTAAAACATATCAATCTCTTTCAAGCCAGTAAAATCAATAAATGAAAATGTTGCAAGTCGTATAATTTCATCTATTCATCATTAGTAATAAAAATCAAAAATCGGGATTTAGGTTATTTTATTTTATTTTTATAAATCATGAATCAAACTGTTAGAAGTAATTCATGTTAGTTTGTCGAAGTCGAAGGATTTTATAGGTTTTGGTCGAAGTTGTATATAGTCAGTTGAATAGTTGTAGTGTTGTGTAGGTCAGCTGTATTCGACAGAGTCGAATATAGCTGATAAGGAGTTCAGTCGAATTGCTAGTTTGTGTCGAATTGATTGTTTTGGGTCTGGGCTTTGATAACCTATATAAAGGGCATTGTAATTTGTAATATACACAACAGCTTCATAATAAAATTTTAATAAGTTTCCAAACCTTAATTTCTTCTTATTTTCTCTCTCTCTTTCTTCTTCTTCTTCTTCTTTCTCTCAAGTATTCATCTTTCTTGGAACCCAGTTCCAACAATTGGTATCACAGAGTCCGGTTGCGATTCAGAGAGAATCTAATGGCAAACGGAACAACAACGTCCACACAATTCCCAGCGAATCTACCGGTTTTCAAAGGGGAAAACTACCAACGGTGGGTGGCGCAGATGAGGGTTATCTTCAGATTTCAAGATGTGGTTGAAATCGTGAATGATGGTGTAACGGAATTGGGGGCGAATGCGACTGATGAACAGAAAGCTGTTTACAAGGATCAACGGAAGAAAGATGGCAAAACGTTGTTCTTGATTCACCAGTGTGTGGATCCGAATGTGTTTGAGAAAATTATTGAAGAAGAATCTGCAAAAGGAGCGTGGGACAAGTTAAAGAACTTGTATGGAGGTGATGAGAAATTGAAGAGGGTGAAGCTGCAAACCTTGAGAAAGCAATACGAAATGATTCAAATGAAGGAAGATGAATCAGTTTCGGAGTTCTTTTCAAGATTGGTGATGCTGACGAACCAGATGAAGTCTTGTGGAGAAACAATCACAGATTTGCAGAAGATTGAGAAGGTACTAAGATCTCTTACTGCAAATTTTGATTACATTGTAGTGTCAATTGAAGAGTCCAAGAATCTTGCTGAGATGAAGATTGAAGAGCTACAAGCCTCTTTGGAAGCTCATGAGATGAGATTGAAGTAAAGAGATTCAGAAAGAGAAAAGGTATCGGACCAAGCACTACAAGCGAAATTCACCAAGAAATCTGGGAAGGCGAAGCAGGGAAGGAATCTTGCTAGTAATGAGAAGTCAAGCAAGAGTTCAAAGAATCATGATGATTCAAAGAAAGTCATGGGCAACAAGTATTCTGGGAAGAAAGTTGACATGAAAGACGTGCAGTGTTACAATTGTCAAAGTTTTGGTCACTATGCTCGAGACTGTCGAAAGAAGAAGGAAGCACGAGCAAAAGAAAGTGACAAAGCGCAGTATGCACAAGCAGAAGATAATGATTCTGAAGGAGTGCTACTAATGGCAGACACTCAGTCGAAGGATGATGACACAAACTTGTGGTATCTTGATTCAGGTTGCAGCAACCACATGACTGGTAACAAGAACTGGTTCACAAAGCTTGATGAATCAGTTAAGAAGGTGATAAAGTTTGCAGATGGTAGACAGATCACATCAGGTGGAAAAGGAAACATATCTGTAATGAGAAGAGATGGTAGAAAAGCCAGCATTACTGATGTGTTGTATGTGCCTTCTATGACAAGTAACTTGATAAGTATAGGTCAATTACTTGCCAAAGGACATAATATGAAGCTGGAAAATAATCAAATGAAGGTGTATCATGCTGATGGTAGGTTGGTACTAAAAGCACCATTGGCTGATAACAAGACGTTTAAAGTTCAGATTAACATGATTAATCATGAATGTCTTGCGTCAATTACGGAAGAGGAAAAGAATTGGCTATGGCATCATAGATATGGGCATCTAAACTTCAGGAGCTTGGGTATGCTGAATCAGAAGAAGATGGTGTATGGTTTACCTCAGGTGAAGGAACTAAATCATGTGTGTGAAGAATGCTGCAAAGCGAAGCAGGCTAGAAAAGCATTCAAACATGATCTGCCAATTAAGTCGAAAGGAAAGTTGGAGCTTGTCTATTCTGACGTATGTGGACCTTTTGAAGTTAGGTCGAATGGTGGCAAGCGTTACTTCTTAACTTTCATTGATGAATTCACCAGATATATGTGGATGTATATGATCGAAAGTAAGAGTGAGGTATTCACAAAGTTCAAGAAGTTTAAGTTGCTTGTCGAAAAGCAAAGTGGCTGCAAGCTAAAGAAACTGAGAACTGATGGTGGTGGTGAATACACCTCTCGAGAGTTTGCTAGATTTTGTGAAGAGGAAGGTATAGAGCATGAGGTTATTGCTCCCTATACACCTCAACATAATGGAATAGCTGAGAGGAAGAATAGAAGTATACTGAATATGACGAGAAGTATGTTGAAGGCTAAAGAGGTGCCAAAGAGATTTTGGGCTGAAGCAGCTTCGACAGCAGTATACATTCTGAATAGATGTCCAACGAAGAAGTTAGTCGAGAAGACTCCTTATGAAGCTTGGACAGGTGAGAAGCCAAATGTAAGTCATCTTAGAGTTTTTGGATCAATATGTTTTAGGCATGTTCCTGAGCAATTGAGAGCAAAACTAGATGATCAGTCGAGATGTTCTGGTAGATGAGAATCAAAAATGGGAGTGGAGTCATGGGTCAGTTCGACAGGATACTGGTCGACAGATGGAAGAGACAGTTTCGACGGTGTTTGAAGAAGACCAACAAACTGAGGCCACGATAAGTTAAAATGAAGAACCTCCTGAGCAGAATGTAAGAAGATCAACTAGAACAAGAGCTGAGTCGACAAGGTTAGCTGGATATGAGAGATTTCCAGATAATGCAATCGATGCAGATGGTGACTTAATAGAAGAAGCAATGATGATGGCTGAAGCAGAACCAATTAATTTGGATAAAGCCATGAATGATTCGAATTGGTGTGAAGCCATGAAGGAAGAACTCAGGGCAATCGAGAAGAACAATACCTGGGAACTTGTCGAAAAAGCCAGCAAGAAGCCTATTGATGTGAAATGGGTTTACAAACTGAAACGAAGGCCAAATGGTGAAATTTCCAAGCATAAGGCAAGACTAGTGGCAAGAGGATTTCTGCAGAAACCTGGTATTGATTTTGACGAAGTATATGCGCCAGTGGCTAGGTTGGAAACAATCAGGATTGTTGTTTCGACAGCAGCATATAGAGGATGGAAGATACATCAGTTGGATGTAAAATCAACATTTTTGAATGGACCTCTGGAGGAAGAAGTGTATGTCAGTCAACCACCAGGATTTGAGGTTAAAGGGCATGAGTCGAAGGTGTACCGATTGAGGAAGGCTCTCTATGGATTAAAGCAAGCCCCTAGGGCTTGGAACAGAAGAATAGATAGCTTCCTAATCAGAGCAGGGTTCACAAAGTGTGTGTCTGAGCATGGAGTTTACGTAAATGATGTTGACAATGATAGTCGAATCATTTTATGCCTGTACGTTGATGATTTGCTAATTACAGGTGCAAATGAAGCTGATAGTTTCCTAATGGAAGGTACAGTTGGAATGATAAATTTCTGTTTAAGAAGGAAAAATCTATTCTTTTGGTTCTCACTAAGGAGGAGAGTAGCAACCTTCAAGTTCTGAGTATCCCTGTAGTCTGTGAGTTTTCTGAAGTTTTCCCTGAGGATATCACTTCTCTTCCTCCGGAGAGGGAAGTGGAATTCTCTATTGACCTGATATCAGGAACGGATCCTATATCCGTTTCTCCGTATCGGATAGCCCCACTTGAGTTAAGGGAATTGAAAGACCAATTGGAAGAGTTAATGACTAAGCATTTTGTTCGACCCAGTGTTTCGCCCTGAGGAGCTCCAGTGTTGTTTGCAAAGAAGAAGGATGGTGGAATGCGGTTATGTATTGATTACCGGCCATTGAATAAAGTCACCATCAAGAACAAACACCTATTACCCAGGATAGACGACCTGTTAGATCAATTGAAAGGAGCCTGTGTGTTCTCGAAGATTGATTTACAGTCAGGTTATCATCATATCCGTGTGAAGAGTTCGGATGTATCGAAGACATCGTTTAGAACCCGTTATGGTCATTATGAATTCTTAGTAATGCCTTTCGGTGTGACGAATGCTCCGACAATTTTTATGGATTACATGAATCGGATATTTCAAGCTTACTTGGACCAATTTGTTGTGATCTTCATTGATGATATTCTTGTTTATTCTCGTAATTCACAAGAGCACGAGAGACATTTCAGAATCATTTTATCGATTTTACAAGAGAGGCAACTTTTTGCCAAGTTGAGCAAGTGTGAGTTTTGGATGTCGGAGGTTAGTTTTCTTGGTCACGTCATATCTCAGGGAGGTGTGGCGATAGATCCATCAAAAGTAGAAGCGATAATTAATTGGGAGAGACCAAAGAATGTCTCAGAAGTTAGAAGTTTCTTGGGGCTGGCAGGTTATTACAGAATATTCATCAAGAGCTTTTATCAATTGGCTTTACCGATGACTAAACTTACTCGAAAGGATTGTCCTTATGAGTGAGATTCGGCGTGTGAACAAAGTTTTATGAGTTTAAAGGAAAGATTGACGACTGCTCCTGTTCTGATTATTCCTGAGCCTAACAAGTCGTATGAGGTATTTTGTGATTCATCTAAGATGGGATTAGGAGGTGTTTTAATGAAAGAAAGTCACGTGGTGGCTTATGCATCTCGACAATTGAAGGTGCACGAGAAGAATTATCCAACGCATGATTTGGAATTGGAAGCAATTGTTTTTACATTGAATGTGTGGCGTCATTATTTGTATGGAGTACATTTTGAGATGTTCAGCGACCACAAGAGCTTAAAATATCTATTTGACCAGAAAGAGTTGAACATGCGTCAGAGGAGATGGATGGAATATCTGAAGGATTATGATTTGGAACTGAAGTACCATCCAGTTAAAGCGAATAAAGTATCTGATGCACTGAGTCGAAAAGTGTTGCGTAATGCCGAATTAATGATGTTGGAGTATGCCTTATTGGAAAAGTTTAGGGATCTTAATCTTCAATTTGTTTGGACTCCTAATGGTGTGATCATGGGGAACTTGAATGTTAATTCTACTCTTAGAGAAGAAATTCAACAAGGACATGTGTTGGATGAGAAGTTACAAGAAGTGTTGGTACAACCGGGTTTTGTGCGAGCTATTGACGAAATTATTTTGTTTAACCAAAGGATTTATGTTCCGAATGATGCAGTGTTGAAAAGAAGGATTTTAGAGGAAGCGCATAAAGGTGCCCTTACTATACATTCAGGTTCTTCGAAGATGTATCAAGACTTAAAGAAGGACTATTGGTGGTCCGGTATGAAAAGAGATATTGTGGTGTATGTATCGGAGTGTGCGATATGTCAACAAGTAAAGATTGAGCATCAGAGCCCGGGAGGATTGTTATAACCTTTAGAAATTCCGGTATGGAAGTGGGATAGTATTTCTATGGACTTCGCAGTTGGATTACCCCGTACTCAAGGTGGATATGATTCTATTTGGGTAATTATGGATCGGTTGACGAAATAAGCGCATTTCTTAGCTGTAAAGAATACATACAAGGCAAGTCATCTTGCAAGGTTGTTTATTTCGGAAATTTTGAGGTTGTATGGTATTCCCTCTAGTATTGTGTCCGATAGAAATCCAAAGTTTACTTCGAGATTTTGGAGAGCTTTTCAGCAAGCTATGGGAACGAAGTTGTGTTTGAGTATGTTGTTAGATGTCAATCATGATATATTTGAGTATGAATTATTTGGCATTTTTCATGACTTTTCATGTGGAATAGGTTGATTTTAGTGTGAATTGATGTTGTTGTGCATTATTTGAAATATACTTGTGGTGCTTGTAATTTGTGTGCTAAATGTGCAGAAATAGGAGTGAAAAGATCAATGTTGGAAGACCCAAAGAAATAGTGCAAGCTGCCATAAATTTGAAATCAGCAACAGTATTCGCTAGGCGAGTGTTGGCGAAGGTGCCAGCGAAGGTTCGCCTAGCGAACGTCAGCGAGGATGCCAGCGAGATGGTGGCAGAAAGTGTGCAAAACTTACAGTAGGAAAACTGGGTAAATTCGCTGGGCGAGTAGGCCAGTGAATGCTCGCTGATATGCTCGCGGGGCGAATGTGCCAGCGAAGGGTGGCAGAAACTTTCCATTTTGAAAACACCCAAGCTTCGCTGGGGCGAAGGTTGCAGCGAATGCTCGCGAAGCGAATGTTTTGGTTCGCCTAGCGAACCCACGATAATTCTGAGGGGCGGTTTAAGTCTGAGGCACTTAAATGTGCCATATTTTTGGGCATTCGCTAGGCGAATGAATGCCTTCGCTGGGCGAATGGTGCTGTTAGGAAAAGTGTATAAATAGAATTGTTACTTTTTGGAATGGGATCTCTTGCTCATTTTACATTAGAATTAAGTTTTTACAGTATTTTGTTCAGAAAAGCTTGTATTTTCATTGGAGAAGCTGATTTTGCATCCATTCTCGATTATTCGTCGTGGATGCTCATTCATCTCCTCTCTTTACTTGTCATCCAAGCTACCATGAGAAGTGGTAGCTAATCACTCAATGTTGAGGTTAGAGGTAGTTGATTCTGTTTTTATGTATTGATGTTGATCTCTTGTATATGAACAAAGTATTTGATCAATATAGATGATGTTGTTTTCTCTTAATGATCCATTTGTGAATTGTTTTGCTCTAGACATAGACTTTACAACTCTTGACCTAACAATTTCATCTCTTAAAAACCAAACTCTAGACATAGATTTGGGATTTGCTATTCGTATTGTATTGATCTTAAAGATCGTTGCTTAGATTGTTAGCGTGAGACATCATCTAACGGTCTAAACAACGGTACTCACGATTCTGCTTTAGACATAAACGTAGTCGGGAGGATACGCGGTTATATTGGTCGGAAACCGAGTTCATATGCTTGATTAATTGTTTATACATGAATAGGATTGATGAAACCTAACCTTAACATGCTTTTATAAAAATCTTTGTGACCTAATTAATCTTTGCTACAAGTGAATGATAACAACAAGTGAAACTTTTGAAAACCTTAACTTAGAATATCACAACTATTGAACGGCAAGCATCAAATATCCGACAATCCCTGTGGAGACGATAACAAAAACCCACATTGATACTATTCCAACAAATTGGCGCCGTTGCCGGGGAATGTTAGTTGATATTGCAAGCATTGCGATAGTTGAGGTATTGTAAGCTGTTACCGCTTTATCTTGAACTTGTTAATCTGTTTGTTAGTGTGCAGACTTAGTTTATGCGAGGGAAACTACCGGCGGACCAACTTCTTTTCGATCCTGAGATTGAAAGAACCGCTCGTAGAATCAATAGCCGAACTAGAAGAAGGAGGCAGCTAGCGAAACAGAGGCGAGAACAAGAGGAAAGTACATCTGCACCACCACCATTTCCACACATACTTCCAATTATGGAGGGAGATCCACCACCACCACCACCACCACCTGCTTCTAGGCCTTGTACAAACAGTCCGAGGCATAATGCTCAGTTCGTCCGTCATGCAAACAACGGTCGTCATGCTGAGATGAAGACCGGAATCCTCCAACTGTTATACCAAAGTCCCTTTACGGGTATGGATCATGAAGATCCTTTCACCCATTTGACAAAATTTTATGAAATCGCGGGGGCGACGGGTGCACCGGAAGCAGAAGAGGAGTCTCTGTTCAAGAGACTATTCCCGCATTCCCTCATTGGGAAGGCCAAGGAATGGTACCTTGATCAGTCAACTGCTATCATGACTGATTGGAATGCTTTGGAAGAAAATTTTTTGGAAAGATTCTTTCCGCACACTCGGTTCATGGAAGCGAAGACCGCTATAGCGATATTCACACAAGGAGCTAACGAATCTCTCAACGAAGCTTGGGAGAGGTTCAAATCAATGTTACGAAAGTGCAAAGGCCATGGTTTCGATGAATTGTCACAGATTCATATATTCAGAAATGGGCTGCAGCTAGTACACAAAACCTTGTTGGATGCCACCGCGGGTGGGTCTTTGTTAAGCAAAACTGCTGCGGAAGCCACAGCTATCATTGATAAAATGGCCTTGAACGATCATCAAGGCAGTCACAATCGTGGACCTGCTCAACGAACGCCGGGTGTGTTGGAATTAGGAACAAGTGACGTTATCCTTGCACAAAACAAATTGTTATCACAACAGGTTGAGTTGTTAACAAAGCAAATGTCTAAGCTGCCTCAATAATTCAAGGAGATGCATGAATCTTCAAGTAAAAAGGTGCAAGTGTTAGTGTGTGAGTTATGCAGAGGTGACCATTTGACCGGTTATTGTCCTCCGGTTGTGGAGGAAGCAAACTATGCGGGAAATCAAGGTTATCAACCCCGTCCTCCGTATCAACAAGGCAACCAAGGTTACCAACAACGTGGTAACCAAGGTTTTCAACAACCATGGAGACCGCAAGAAGCCGGTCCATCAAACCGTCTGCCTTACCAAAATTACACCCAACCTCCGCAAGCTCCCGTTGGAAATTCAAAGATGGAAGATACTCTAACACAATTTATGCAAATATCCATGTCTAATCAAAAGAATACAGATGTTGCGATAAGGAACCTCGAAACACAAGTCGGGCAATTATCTAAACAAATGGCCGATCAACAAAAAGGTCCCTTTACGGCAACTACTCTTCCAAATCCGAAAGATTGTAAAGCGATTATTACAAGAAGTGGACGTGAGATTGACATGAATGTGGGTAAAAGAGTAATGGAGGAGGAGGTTGTGGTGGAAAAAGAACATGTGAGTGAGGAATTAGAAGTAGAAAAGAATGTCGAGGGTGTTGTAGTTGAAAAAGAGATAGAAAAAAATGAGAGAGAAAAAAAAGAGAATGAGAGAAAAATTGATAATGAGGAAAGAGTGAAAAGAACGAAACAAGGAAAAGAGCCGGTGAGTAATATTCCGATACAACACTTACCTTATCCGCATGCTCCTACAAGGAAAGATAGTGCAAGGCATTATACTCGGTTTATGGATATTTTTAAACAGTTACAAATAAATATCCCATTTTCCGAGGCCTTGGAACAAATGCCCAAATACGCTAAATTCATGAAGGACATCCTTACAAAGAAGAAAAGATACACAGATCAAGAAACTATTATGGTGGATGCGAGTTGTAGCGCAATCATTCAACGGACTCTCCCTCGGAAAGAATGTGATCCGGGAAGAGTTACATTGCCGGTTACGATTGGAAACATGTATGTGGGCAATGGGTTGATTGATTTGGGTTCTAGCATCAACTTGATACCATTATCGATTGTGAGACGCTTAGGCCATATGGAATTAAGGTCCACTCAAATGACTTTGCAACTCGCCGATAAATCCACTACCCGTCCTCACGGTGTAGCGGAAGACGTGTTGGTCAAGGTGGACAAATTTTTGTTTCCAATTGATTTTGTTGTCATTGAAATGGATGAGGATGAGGATGCACCTTTGATTCTTGGAAGGCCTTTCATGAAAACTGCCCGTATGGCAATTGACATGGACGATGGTCTCATGAAAGTGAGAGTCCAAGATGAAGAGGTTTGTTTTAATCTTTATGATGCAATGAAGCACAAGAAGGATAAGGGTGATTGTTTTCGAATTGATGTAACGGAAGAGGCAAGTTTGGGGGTGACAAATCAAATTCATGTCATTGAACCGTTACAAAGAGCTTTAGATGAGTCCTTGGAAATATTTTCGGTTGAAGAAGAACAAGCTTTAGAAGAGTGTTTATTAGAACTTGAAGCTTTAGATGAAATGCAACCATGGGAATATGAAGAGGAGATTCTAAAAAAATTAGTTAATGATGATGAACCACCCAAAATTGAATTGAAAATGTTACCTTCCAACTTGAAGTATGCTTTCCTTGATGACGGAGGGAATAAACCGGTGATCATAAGTAATATTTTGTCTGAAAATGAGGAAAACCGATTAATTCAAGTGCTGAAAAAGAATCAAGATGCAATGGGATGGACATTGTCCAATCTCAAAGGCATTAGTCCGTCATATTGCATGCACCGTATTTTTATGGAGGAGGATTTTAAACCGGTTGCTCAACCTCAACGCCGCCTTAATCCAATCATGAAAGAAGTGGTTAGAAAAGAAGTGGTGAAAATGTTGGACGCCGGAATGATTTACCCTATTTCCGACAGCCCGTGGGTTAGTCCGGTGCATGTGGTGCCAAAAAAAAGTGGGATGACGGTGGTTCGAAATGACAAAAATGAGCTTATTCCAACAAAGACTGTTACCGGGTGGAGGATGTGTATCGACTACCGTAGGTTGAACAAAGCTACGAGAAAAAATCATTTTCCTTTACCTTTTATGGATCAAATGCTCGAACGTCTTTCCGGTCAAGAATTTTATTGTTTTTTGGATGGTTATTCGGGTTATAACCAAATCATTGTTAACCCGGATGATCACGAAAAAACTGCTTTTACATGTCCGTTCGGAATCTTTGCTTATAGGAGGATGCCGTTTGGATTATGTAATGCACCGGCTACTTTTCAGCGGTGTATGCAAGCTATCTTCGCGGACTTGATCGAAAAGACAATCGAGGTCTTTATGGATGATTTCTCAGTTTTTGGGCAATCGTTTGATTTGTGCTTGAAAAATCTGGATACGGTGTTGGAGCGGTGCGTGGAAACTAATCTGGTTCTTAACTGGGAAAAATGCAACTTCATGGTTAAAGAGGGAATTGTGCTCGGGCACAAAGTGTCTTCAAAAGGCCTGGAAGTTGATAAAGCTAAAGTGGACTTAATCGAGAAATTACCACCGCCGATGAATGTCAAAGGAATACGGAGCTTTCTTGGACATGCCGGGTTCTACCGGAGATTCATCAAGGACTTCGCAAAGGTCGCGAAGCCTTTGAGCAACTTGCTTGTCCAAGGTAAGGTTTTTGACTTTGACGAGTCATGTCTTTTTGCTTTTAATTTTTTGAAAGACAGTTTAACAACTTCACCGATAATCGTTGCACCAAACTGGAAAATGGATTTTGAATTAATGTGCGATGCTAGCGATTATGCGGTGGGGGCTGTTTTGGGACAAAGAAAAACGAAGGTTTTCCACGCTATACATTATGCGAGCAAGGTGCTAAATGAGGCTCAAATTAACTATGCGACAACTGAAAAAGAGTTGCTCGCCATAGTGTATGCGTTGGAGAAGTTTCGTTCTTATTTGATTGGTGCGAAAGTCATCGTTTACACTGACCATACCGCTATAAGGTATCTGCTTACCAAACCTGATTCTAAGCAGAGGCTTATTAGGTGGATCCTTTTGTTACAGGAATTTGATCTTGAAATTCGTGACAAAAAGGGATCCGAAAATTTGGTAGCAGATCACTTATCTCGTTTGGTAAACGTTGAGGTGACCAAGAATGAATTTGAGGTAAAAGAGGAGTTCCCTGATGAAAAACTTTTTAGAGTGCAAGTTAGACCGTGGTTCGCCGACATGGCTAACCACAAAGCCACCGGATTGATACCGGACGGTCTAACGCACCACCAAAAACGAAAATTTTTGTCTGATGCCAAGTCATTTGTATGGGATGAACCCCATTTATTTAAACTTGGTGTCGACAACCTCCTCAGAAGGTGTGTGTCAGTGGAGGAAGCCACGAGTATTCTGTGGCACTGTCATAACTCTCCTTACAGAGGGCACTTTAATGGGTTGAGAACGGCCACTAAAGTCCTACAATCGGGCTTTTATTGGCCGTCCTTATTCAAAGATGTGCATGCGCATGCCCTTAGTTGTGATAAGTGCCAGAGAAGCGGCAGTATTTCACAGCGGCAAGAAATGCCATTACAAAATATGTTAGAAATCGAAGTTTTTGACTGTTGGGGGATCGACTTTGTCGGTCCATTCCCATCTTCATTTTCTAATGAATATATTTTGGTCGCTGTGGATTACGTTTCCAAGTGGGTAGAGGCGATAGCTTGCGCTAAAGCCGATGGAAAAACAGTGATAAAATTTTTGAAGAAAAATATTTTTGCACGCTTTGGTACTCCTCGAGTGTTAATAAGTGATGGAGGATCTCACTTTTGTAACACTCAGCTTGACAAAGCTTTGGAGCAGTATAGTGTGAAGCACAAGGTTGCTACACCATATCAGCCACAAGCTAACGGTCAAGCAGAGGTATCTAATCGTGAAAATAAACGGATTTTAGAGAAAACGGTCTCGGCCTCGAGAAAGGATTGGGCGAACAAACTTGATGACGCGTTGTGGGCGTATCGGACCGCTTTTAAGGCTCCGATCGGTCTCACACCGTTTAAAATGGTCTATGGTAAGAATTGTCACTTGCCGGTAGAGTTGGAGCACAAGGCGTTTTGGGCCTTAAAATTTTTGAATTTTGATCCAACTCTAAGCGGGGAAAGAAGAAAAGTGCAATTACACGAGTTGGATGAATTGCGCCTTCAGGCGTACAATTCCAATAAATTGTATAAGGATCGTGTCAAGTCTTACCATGACAAAAGAATTGTCATCAAACATTTTGAGGTCGGACAGCTGGTCTTATTGTTTAATTCTCGATTAAAATTGTTTCCCGGAAAATTACGATCTAAATGGTCCGGACCTTTTCGGATTGTGGAAATCAAGCCCTATGGAGCAATCGTAATTGAGGACACAAACTCAAAGGAAAGTTGGACTGTCAATGGACAGAGGCTGAAAGTTTATCTTGGAGGAGATTTCGAGCGGAATCCCGCCATTGTTCCCTTCCGCGATCCGTGAGATTGCGGTGGACCGTCGAGCTTAGCCGACGTTAAACAAGCGCTGGTTGGGAGGCACCCCAACATTGTAAGTATTTCTGTTATTTTTGTTTTGAGAATGTTTAGATATCACTATGATGCTTAAAAAATTGTGGCACAGTTTGGAAATTTTTTGAAAATTCTGGTCTTGTTCGCTGGTGTTCGCCTAGCAAGCTGGGGCGAGTATTCGCTGGCCTTCGCTCCGCGAACCCAGCGAGGCAGACCAACCCAAGTTCCTGCCACATCAGAAAAAAAATGGATTGTGGGTGGGCCACCAAATTGGGCCCAAGACCCACTTTGAACTCAGAATAGAGGGGGGGAAAAACCCTAGCCTCTTGACTTCTTCACCATTTCCCTCCTTGTCATTCTTTTCCTTTCATTTCCTCTTGTACACTTCAACACTCATCTCCTTCTACTTTCCAATTGCCCTACTCCACCATTAACAGTGCGAAATTCAGGTTTGTTTACTCTTTACAATTTATTTATGTAAGCATTGTTTATGTTCTTAAGTGATCAATATGGGTTTGGTGAAAAATTGGTATACTCTGTCATGCTACTTTTGTCTTGCATGTTAGAAACTACATATGCAATATGACTAGAGTAGTATTTGAAATTAGGAGATGGGAGAGGGACTGTTTGTAACTGTGTTTTTCTGCAGAATCGCGCCTTCGCTGGTTCGTTCGCCTCGCGAGTCTGCGCGAGCATTCGCCAGACTTCGCCTAGCGAGTCTGGCGCGAACAGAGGCAGATTTTTAATTTTTTTTACTTGTCAATGCAGAGCTCTGGCTGGTTGTTTTTAGTTGCTAATGCATTTGTTGCCCTTGTTTGGTTTCATTGTTTGTTATGTGCAGATGGCACCAAAAATGGCTATTCACGCGGCTAAGAAGCGAAAGGCTCAAACCTCCAGGCAGGTGCCCGTGCGATTTGACGAAGAACGATTCAGGGGAGCTAAGCAGGCTGCCAGGTACGAGACCCTTGAAAGAAAGACCATCCTGCCGGAGAAAAGATTCCTTCTTAGTGATCGAGGAAGTTACCGAACAATTGATGCACTTTTTGTGCCAAAGAAGTGGGATCGTCTAATGATGCCGCTGGATGGGTACAACATTGAAATTGTTCGGGAATTTTTTGCGAATGCATTACCGGATGATGGTGAAAGATTCAGTTGGGCCTCTTGGGTTAGAGGTACTGTTGTGAGGTTTGATCGTAGGACGATCAACACTGTTTTGGGAGATCCTTTACCGTTGGTTGGGACTGAGCTGGATGCCTATCATCGAGACTTGCATCTTCATCGTGACATTGAGAAGATGACTCGGGATTTACTTCTTGAAGGTAAAGAAGTTGAGCCAAATTCCTCCGGGGTGCCGGTTAGGTTCAGAAGGGTGGACATGCTGCCCTTGGTACAGGTTATTTTGTTGTTTGTGCTCACTAACATTTGTCCCAGGTCGCATCATAGTACAATTCCGATTGCTCTGGCTCATCTTATCCACAGCATTCAGCAGAATGTTCAGATTGACGTGGCCCGCATCATTGCGGATGAAATCAGGGCAGTTGTGTTAAGTGGTTCAGGAGGTATGGCGGCGCGCAAGAATGGCCCGCTTATTTTTCCATGTCTGATCATGTCCTTGTGTGCTCACGCGGGTGTTGATATGCCAGCCCGCAGGCAGGTCACTATTCCATCTGCTATTGATGATCGGTATGTGGATAAGTTCTGTAAGGCTAGAGGGATGGTTGAAGCCTCTTCTAGTGCTGGTGCTGATGATGCTGCTGAAGCTGAGGAGGGTTCTGAGCCGGCAACGCCGGCCTACTATCCATATCAGCAGGAGATCTGTAATTATAACTGGGATTGGATGGCTGCCCAGCAGCGTGCTATGACGGATATTCATGATTCCTTGCAGGCTCTTCAGTTGCAGATTCGTGACCCTTCTTCTGAGCATCTTATGATGACTAGGGAGCAGTTCCTAGTGCATGCTGGTTGGCCTGAGGCCAGGCCAATATTTGGAGGGGGTGAGGACGATGCTGATGATGATGAGGCTACTTCTGCTGGAGGTGAGGAGGAGGACATGGACGATGATGATGAGGAGGATTGATTTTTTTTATGATCTTAGACTTGTGTACTTCCTTTGGTCTCCAAAGTGAAGTTTTCTTATATTATGTATTTTTCAGCTTTTACTAGTCAAGTATTAATGTACTCGTACCCGTGTGGTACTTTTTTTTTTAATTATGTAGGTGTTTTATACACCAGGCACTTTTTGACATTATTAGTAATAATTATGATTTGTAGTAAAAAAATTTGTTTCGCTTTACTAATAATTGTTGGTTTTTAATTATAATAGTAATTGTGTTTTTGTATGTGTTATTTTGAGTTTTCTTCTTTAATGGTGGAACTTTGTAGAAGTAGGTTGGACTCTTGGGATTAAAGAGAAATTCCTCCAAGATGTGAGGGCGATGATAGTACCGTAAGCATTGTGTTGCGACAAGGTATATCGTTACCTTGATTCAAGAATTTTTTATGCTTTAGAATTTTGTGTCTTGGGCAAGTGTAAATGTGTTTCATGTTACAACTTCTTTTGAGTACATATGTCATTTTAGGATCGGAAACTAGTACAGTGAGAAGCCTAAAAAATTGTATTATATGTCAAGGAGTGTTGATGAATGTTGTCTTTATTTTTAATTCATGCCTTTTCTTGTGATCGTGTGATTTTGTGGAAGTAGGAGAAGTGATCAAGGCAATTTTTGTTAGTGAGCACAACTATGCCCAAATATTAATTTACCTGTGAGTAGTGAGCATTCGGTAGCCCCTTTGAGCCTAAACAGTTTAGAACTCAATTGAATGATGAACTTGTTTTATGTACATAATTTGCTAGTTTGGTTCATCATTGAATTTGGTGAGTTTCTAACATTTTCTTCTTGAACCTTTGTAAATTGTTTATTTTGACTTCCTTGCCCTAAAAAGCAAGGAACATTCACTTTAGGTGGAGTTGAAAATGAGTTGGGGAGAGAATAAAAAGGAAGATAGGTGCATTACTCCTAATTATGAAAAGAAATTTTTTTTTCAAGCAAGCATGTCAAAAGAAGAGTGTGAATATATTGTACAAAAGAGAAAATGCTTGCTTGAACGAGAAAAAAATAATAGAATCAATAAGTGTGCACGGTAGTTTGTGAAGGTGGAATGACAATTTGGTGAAATGAAGTGTGTTGTGTAAATATGTACATAGTGAATGTTCTTTTGCGTCGGCAATTTCGTTTCAAAGACCTTTAGAAATGTCCCTTTTTTGTTCACCCGACCAAGCTACAACCCTTGAAGTCCTTAGTGATCTTTTACTTCCATAATTTCTGTTATGATCATTGAGATATGATATGAATTGCTTAGTATTGCATCATTTGTCAAGAGAGTTTAATTGTCCCGTGCTTGTATGCACGTTTGCCTTCAATCCTATTTCGAAGAGGAGTGTAGAATGACATGTGTATGATAAGTTAGTTGTCTCTTGAAGCATTGTTGAAATTGTTTAAGAGTCAAGTTCTTTTTCATGATTGGTTCTTGAATTGTGTAATTGATGCATTGTTGTGATCACTGTTTAGCTGAGCCATTTTCGTGTCTTGGTTGAATTTAATCCTCGAGCAAATCCTCGTGAGAGGCATACTTTGCTTGAGGACAAGCAATGAATTAGTTGGGGAGAGTTTGTTAGATGTCAATCATGATATATTTGAGTATGAATTATTTGGCATTTTTCATGACTTTTCATGTGGAATAGGTTGATTTTAGTGTGAATTGATGTTGTTGTGCATTATTTGAAATATACTTGTGGTGCTTGTAATTTGTGTGCTAAATGTGCAGAAATAGGAGTGAAAAGATCAATGTTGGAAGACCCAAAGAAATAGTGCAAGCTGCCATAAATTTGAAATCAGCAACAGTATTCGCTAGGCGAGTGTTGGCAAAGGTGCCAGCGAAGGTTCGCCTAGCGAACGTCAGCGAGGATGCCAGCGAGATGGTGGCAGAAAGTGTGCAAAACTTACAGTAGGAAAACTGGGTAAATTCGCTGGGCGAGTAGGCCAGCGAATGCTCGCTGATATGCTCGCGGGGCGAATGTGCCAGCGAAGGGTGGCAGAAACTTTCCATTTTGAAAACACCCAAGCTTCGCTGGGGCGAAGGTTGCAGCGAATGCTCGCGAAGCGAATGTTTTGGTTCGCCTAGCGAACCCACGATAATTCTGAGGGGCGGTTTAAGTCTGAGGCACTTAAATGTGCCATATTTTTGGGCATTCGCTAGGCGAATGAATGCCTTCGCTGGGCGAATGGTGCTGTTAGGAAAAGTGTATAAATAGAATTGTTACTTTTTGGAATGGGATCTCTTGCTCATTTTACATTAGAATTAAGTTTTTACAGTATTTTGTTCAGAAAAGCTTGTATTTTCATTGGAGAAGCTGATTTTGCATCCATTCTCGATTATTCGTCGTGGATGCTCATTCATCTCCTCTCTTTACTTGTCATCCAAGCTACCATGAGAAGTGGTAGCTAATCACTCAATGTTGAGGTTAGAGGTAGTTGATTCTGTTTTTAGGTATTGATGTTGATCTCTTGTATATGAACAAAGTATTTGATCAATATAGATGATGTTGTTTTCTCTTAATGATCCATTTGTGAATTGTTTTGCTCTAGACATAGACTTTACAACTCTTGACCTAACAATTTCATCTCTTAAAAACCAAACTCTAGACATAGATTTGGGATTTGCTATTCGCATTGTATTGATCTTAAAGATCGTTGCTTAGATTGTTAGCGTGAGACATCATCTAACGGTCTAAACAACGGTACTCACGATTCCGCTTTAGACATAAACGTAGTCGGGAGGATACCCGGTTATATTGGTCGGAAACCGAGTTCATATGCTTGATTAATTGTTTATACATGAATAGGATTGATGAAACCTAACCTTAACATGCTTTTATAAAAATCTTTGTGACCTAATTAATCTTTGCTACAAGTGAATGATAACAACAAGTGAAACTTTTGAAAACCTTAACTTAGAATATCACAACTATTGAACGGCAAGCATCAAATATCCGACAATCCCTGTGGAGACGATAACAAAAACCCACATTGATACTATTCCAACATATGTCGAATCATCCACAAACAGATAGTCAGACGGAACGGACGATACAAACAATGGAAGATATGTTAAGATCTTGTGTGCTAGAAAGTGGAGGGAATTGGATAGAACTTTTACCGTTGATTGAATTTTCATACAACAATAGTTATCATGCAAGTATTCGTATGGCTCCTTATGAGGCATTATATGGAAGGAAATGTAGGACGCCTTTGTGTTGGGCAGAAGTTGGCGAAGACAGAATTTTAGGACCTGAGATTATTCAAGAGACTACGGAAAAGATTAGAATGATCCGTGATAAAGTTAAACAAGCACAAGATCGACAGAAGAGTTATGCGGATAACCGTAGGAGCCCTTTAGAATTTGTTGAAGGTGATCACGTGTTTTTGAAGGTTACTCCGAGTTTGAGGTTGAAAGGACCGTTTAAGTCGCGAAAGTTAAGTTCGAGATATGTGGGACCGTATCAAATTTTAGAAAGGAGTGGTGAAGTAGCTTACAGATTAGCATTACCACCTTCTCTATCAGAGATCCACGATGTTTTTCATGTATCTCAACTCAGGAAGTTTGTTCCAGACCTTCTTCAGCCAATTCTACCAGATACGATTGAGATAGAAGACGATTTAACGTTTGAACCTCAACCAAGTCGTATCACAGGAAGAGAAACTAAGGTGCTAAGGAATAAAGAGATTCCTCTGGTGAAGGTTCAGTGGGATGAGACGCATCCGGGTGATACAACATGGGAACTAGAATCAGAGATGCAAGATACTTACCCTCATCTATTCAGGTAATTTCTTTAAATTCGAGGGTGAATTTCTATTTAGGGGGGGGGGATGTAATACCCCGTATTTTATTTAGCTCTAGATAATATTAGTTGTGATCAACTGAGTTCCAGTGTACTCTGAGAAATTATCTGCAAAGATAATTAGCGTAACTGTTGAGTTCAGAGCAAATCCAATTAATATTATCTGACTCTGAGGTTTTAATTTTTGGAGTTTTAGAGACTATTTGGATAATTAGTAGTATTACTAATTAATGATATTTTCTATATCATTTCTTTCCACCCTTTTTCCAACAAAAGAAACAAAGAAAGAAAAAATATAGAAAGAAGTTAGAGAGAAGGAAGAGGAAAGGAAGGAAAAAGAGAAAGAGACCTAGAAGAGAGTAAGATCAAGATCATCATCCATTCTTCACCAAATCATCTCATCTTCTTCATCATCCTCTTCTAATCAAGGTGGGTTCTAGATAGATACTTTAGTTGTAGAGTTTCTTGAGTACTAGAGTTAGGTTTGGTTTTGGGAGAAAATGAGTAAATCTTGCTAAAATCATGAATCTAACGGTTGAAAATAGATATAAATTGCGTAGTATAATCGTAATATGCATATGATCATTTATGATACTTGATTTGGATGTTTGGAAATGTTTTGGTTTGGAAAAGATGGATTTTGGAACCTTGGAACTATGGAAAACGCAAGCAGAAATTCTGCTTCGGGTGCAGAGCGTCAGGCGGTGCTTAGAGCGCTGGGCGACACGAAGTGTGCGCCTCTGCTCCGTCGGGTGATGGCCAAGAGGCGCAGCGTGGGACGCTTCTGTAACATTTGAGTTTAAATATGGGATTTACGCCCCTGCTTCGCCGGGCAAAGCAGAGGCGAAGGGGCACCGTCGGGCGAAAATTGTAGCGCCGGGCGCTCCTGGGAGTTTCAAATAAATTCCTTTTTCTTTTAAAAATCCATAACTTTTGACTCGTTCACCCGATTTAATTATTCTTGGTACCGATAGGAAGCTATGAGAATATTCTATATGATGAAGGTGAAAAATGTCGATTTGATTGCCCGATTAAATAATCGGAGGAAATCCAAAAGTGGTATAATTATGTTGAATTATCATATGAAATTCTATTGTACAATTGTAATATGTTTTACTTATCCTATAGTTGATTAAACATGATTGGGAGAGAATATGCATGCTTAAAATGAATTAGGAAGAGTGAGAAAACTTACCCCAAACCAAATGATATGATCCTAGGTTGTGAATAGAATTGTGATAGAAAACCTAGATGGCAAGGCTCGGGCACTTGATGTAGAAAGGTGCATCCGTGACGAGATTGGTCTAGGAGAGAGTGAAACACTAGTATGGAACAAGTGTGAACTATTTTGATTATGAGAAAAGGCGAATGTGGCCTTAAGGCATTGTGGCCTTGTGATTGTCGAATACAATCACGCTTGTGTGTGTGATCACGTAATCGTAACCGTTTGATTTGAATGCGTTTCATGGGTCTCGAGCTCCTCTGAAACATGTACACATTTACTTGGCAGGTTTGATTCCCGCGTGCGAGTACGAATGAAGCCTATATGGTGAAGAGACTTGCGATGGTTAACAACCCATGAGAAGTGACGGTTCACGGTTAACAGGCCGATGTTCCTGAATCCATTTCGTATGTCAAGTAACTACAAGGATCCATGACTCGGGTCGACTTCTAGACGTAGAAGCGGACGGGAAAAGGGGATGCCTTGGTATAGGTTATCGATTAGTGATATTTTGAGTTGGTGAACTCATGAACATGTTTCCATATAGTGTGAGATTGTGAACTCGAAGTCCTTTCCCTTTCCCTTGTACTTGAGTTAGGATTGGTTAGAACCTTGTAAAGCCGAGAGAATCCATAAGATAGGGAACTCAATGAGATTTGTTATCTCACCCCATGTTGTTGATTATATTACAGGTACATCAGGTTCCGCGAAGGGTAAGGATAAGGTTGTTTGATTATCCTTATTTTCCTTGGCTTTTAAGATGGCAAGACTTCCGTTGTGGAGATTTTTTGAGATCATTATTTGATCTAGTTCTTAGTGTCTTGGGACATCTTGTATACATTGTGCCATAGTTTTTTTGTATTAGGTATTTTGGGGCATGTAATGTATATAATGTGTTAATTAGGAACTTGTGGTATTTCAGTACCAAACACTTGGATTCATGTATAATATTATGCTTTGATGTATGTATATTATATGTGGGTGTTATAGTTTGTATCAGAGCAGGTCGTATCCTCGACCTAGCCATGAAATAGTATAAGTGTTTCTTTCCGTTTCATATGTGTGGTGTCACCATTGGTCTTAAGTGTTATATTTATGGTATTGAGCCTGATCAACTTAATCATATCTGTATGACCTTTAGGAACATGACTGACGGACACAGAAGCAATCGTGGTAGACCCAGAACCACTCCAGCTGGGACGAATCAACCATGCGGCCATGGGAATTCCCCTTTGTATCAGTTTATGCAACAGATGCAGCAGCAACAAAACCGGTTCATGTAACAGATGGTACACCAAATGAATGGGGGTCTTCATCCTCCAGTGGTTGTTCCAGATGCTGTAGGTGGAAGTTTTTGGGATTTTATCCGCATGAATCCTCTGGAATTTCATGGTGGGTTAGATCCTGTTAAAACTCATGAATGGATAGCTGGCATGGAGAGAATTTTCTTGATAATCCATTGTAGTGAGGAGAGTAAGGTGGTATTCACTTTTCATTTGATGAAAGGTCCTGCCATGAGGTGGTGGGAGAGTTCCTCAGCCCTGATGACTATCCAAGAAGTACCTAAGGTCTGGGAGCGATTTAAGATTAATTTTATGGAGAATTATTTCCCTAGTTCTTTGAGGACCCAGAAAGAATTTGACTTTCAACAATTGAGACAAGGTACTTTGACCGTAGATGCTTATGCTGAGAAATTTGAGATTATGGCTGCTTATTCTAGACAAGCCATGTATGCTCCGGATGAGAGGTGGAAAATTGACAAGTTTCTTTTTGGTTTGAAGGCCGATATTTCGCATAGTGTGTCTCAAAGAGAGTTCACTAGTTATACTGAATTGCTAAGACAGTGTTATGTGGCAGAGAATAGTTTAAAGAAAGTGCAAGCTGAGGTGGATATGAGTAGGTCGAATGAAAGTGATAGTGGAAGATCAAATCAACAATTTAGGCCTAGACAACAAGCTTTTAAAGGGAAGCAAGTTCAGAGTTCTAGGACTAGTGTGCCTCCTGTATGTCGTATTTATGGAAGGAATCATCATGGTAGGTGTGGTTTTGAAGGAGTGAGGTGCTTTCAGTGTCAGAAGATAGGTCATATAGCGAGCGATTGCCCTCAGAATAGGAATTAGATGCAAGGGAAGAGTGACGGCCGAGTTTATACCTTAGATACGAGGAAAGCAAAGTGTGACAACTCTTTGATTGCTGATACGTGTATCGTTAATGGACATCCTTGTTTTGTATTATTTAATTGTGGAGCAACACACTCTTTTGTGTCAATGTAATATGTGAAGCGACTTGGGTTGTAATCTATTCCGTTGTCTCCACCCATGGTGGTCACTACTACCATGGATGAGATGGTTGAAACACCTTTAATGTGTGAAAACTGTGTTTTATCTGTGGATGGGAGAGTTTTTCAGATTGATCTTATTTGTTTGCCGCTTAAGAAAGTAGATGTTGTTTTCAGAATGGATTGGCTTTCTGCTAATTCGATTTTCATCGGGTGTGAGGAGAAGCTAATCATCATTCCATCTAATGAAGCTACTCCGAAGGATGTGTTAACAACTATTTTGGAAGGTACGGTTGGAATGATAAATTTTTGTTTGAGAAGGAAAAATCTCTTCTTTTGGTTCTCACTAAGGAGGAGAGTAGCAACCTTCAAGTTCTGAGTATCCCTGTAGTCTGTGAGTTTTCTGAAGTTTTCCCCGAGGATATCACTTCTCTTCCTCCGGAGAGGGAAGTGGAATTCTCTATTGACCTGATACCGGGAACGACTCCTATATTCGTTTCTCCGTATCAGATGGCCCCACTTGAGTTAAGGGAATTGAAAGACCAATTGGAAGAGTTAATGACTAAGCATTTTGTTCGACCCATCGTTTCGCCCTGGGGAGCTCTAGTGTTGTTTGCAAAGAAGAAGAATGGTGGAATGCGGTTATGTATTGATTACTGGCGGTTGAATAAAGTCACCATCAAGAACAAATACCCATTACCCAGGATAGATGACCTGTTAGATCAATTGAAAGGAGCCTTTGTGTTCTCGAAGATTGATTTACGGTCGGGTTATCATCAGATCCGTGTGAGGAGTTCGGATGTATCGAAGACCGTGTTTAGAACCCGTTATGGTCATTATGAATTCTTAGTAATGCCTTTCGGTGCGACGAATGCTCCGGTAGTTTTTATGGATTACATGAATCGGATATTTCAAGCTTACTTGGACCAATTTGTTGTGATCTTCATTGATGATATTCTTGTTTATTCTCGTAATTCACAAGAGCACGAGGGACATTTCAGAATCATTTTATCGATTTTACAAGAGAGGCAACTTTTATCCAAGTTGAGCAAGTGTGAGTTTTGGATGTCGGAGGTTAGTTTTCTTGGTCACGTCATATCTCAGGGAGGTGTGGCGGTAGATCCATCAAAAGTAGAAGCGGTAATTTATTGGGAGAGATCAAAGAATGTCTCAGAAGTTAGAAGTTTCTTGGGACTGGCAGGCTATTACAGAAGATTCATCAAGAGCTTTTCTCAATTGGCTTTACCGATGACTAAACTTACTCGAAAGGATTGTCCTTATGAGTGGGATTCGGCGTTTGAACAAAGTTTTATGAGTTTAAAGGAAAGATTGATGATTGCTCCTGTTCTGATCATTCCTGATCCGAACAAGTCGTATGAGGTATTTTGTTATGCATCTAAGATGGGATTAGGAGGTGTTTTAATGCAAGAAAGTCACGTGGTGGCTTATGCATCTCGACAATTGAAGGTCCATGAGAAGAATTATCCAACGCATGATTTGGAATTAGCAGCAGTTGTTTTTACATTGAAAGTGTGGCGTCATTATTTGTATGGAGTACATTTTGAGATGTTCAGCGACCACAAGAGCTTAAAATATCTATTTGACCAGAAAGAGTTGAACATGCGTCAGAGGAGATGGATGGAATATCTGAAGGATTATGATTTGGAACTAAAGTACCATCCAGTTAAAGCGAATAAAGTAGCGGATGCACTGAGTAGAAAAGTGTTGCGTAATGCCGAATTAATGATGTTGGAGTATGCCTTATTGGAAAAGTTTAGGGATCTTAATCTTCAATTTGTTTGGACTCCTAATGGTGTGATCATGGGGAACTTGAATGTTAATTCTACTCTTAGAGAAGAAATTCAACAAGGACAAGTGTTGGATGAGAAGTTACAAGAAGTGTTGGTACAACCGGGTTTTGGGCGAGCTACCGACGGAAAGACTTCCATTGTGGAGATTTTTTGAGATCATTGTTTGATCTAGTTCTTAGTGTCTTAGGACATCTTGTATACATTGTGCCATAGTTTTTTTGTATTAGGTATTTTGGGGCATGTAATGTATATAATGTGTTAACTAGGAACTTATGGTATTTCAGTACCAAACACTTGGATTCATGTATAATATTATGCTTTGATGTATGTATATTATATGTGGGTGTTACATTAAGAGATGCTGGCATGGTTAAAGTGTATAGCATGCCTGATGAAAACAGAGAAGAAGAAAGTTCTGCCGAACCAACTTACAAACAAGACCAAGATGGTAACATGTTATCAAAAGAAGGTTCATTTTGTTAATGTTATAAATGTTTTTCCTAAATAATCTTTGTTATTGGTTTTGTAGGTTATGGTTATTGGATGGGACAATGTCCAATGGATATGTGTAGGCACTCATGTACATTGCATTTGCAATCGTATTGGATGGGTTTTGAGATAAGGCACACAACACGTTTACTTATAAAGATGCCCAAAATTTTCATGAACTGTGAGTCTGTTAGCATTTATCAGCAAGAACAAATTTTCTCTTTCATTACCTAACTTTTATTTACCCTACTAACTTGTTTCAAAATGTCTTAAATTTTATGGAATTTGTTAAGTTATCTTCCATGTGCCATGCCAGCGAAATTCAATATTGGAAGAAACAAGAAAGGCTCGACAATGGTGGTTTCTAAGGGAAGAATGAGTTGCAATAAATCCTCTCTTGGTATGCATAATACTCACTCACATTGACTATATAGTATATAGTACTATAAAATTTACTATATAGTATATAATACTATAAAATTTAGTATATGTAAAGCATCTCTCTGTCTTTAATATGAATTTGAACATGTAGGATTTAGAAGGACAATTCTACTACATTACAACCTCGCTGTGGAGAATGTGGTGTATGTAAGTTCTGCCCATCCTGCCTTTCCTTGAGTATAACACGGAGTTTCTCCTTCAGAGTCGAAAGTTGAAGCATGTGTTTGAATTTAGAGTTGGAAACTGAAGCATGCTGGTTATTTTGATGTTGCTGCTTCATTGGCAGTTGAAGCTAGGTGTATGGATCTGGCGATCGTTATGTTAATAGTGATTGTGTGAAACACATGCTACAGGTTGATCAGGTTTTTCTATCTATTTATTTGAATTTCATTGTAGCTTCAGTTTTGTAACAAGGGTTGCTTTTCCTGTTGCCTATTTCTGATCTTTTTTAAGTCTATAATATCTTAGCGATTAATGAACAACAATCTTTGATATTTGAAGCTTGCATTACATGCACAAAACACGTGTCACTTTACCTCAAATCCAAAAAAACAATACTTTAATTAAACTCAACTGCAACCAAATCAATTATCTATCACAGACTTTGTACAGTCTCACTTGTGATTTAGTTTTGGCATGGGTAGGTGACAAAGTACTATTCATTATGAGTGCATAAGACGTCAAAAACAGGAGGAGAGTAAATAAGAACTGGATGATCAACGTGATTGTCATGAACTTCAGATGTCTCAATGAGATTCAGATCACAAGTTCTAAACGAACTTGGCAATGGTGGCTTCGTCTCTAAACTTTGGAATAATGGTCTATCTTCCTCAACAGCGAACTGAGAACTGCTCATAAGGTTCCCTTGATCAGACGTCAAACTCATTTGTCAACATGTGAAATTGGACTTACATCTTCCTCTGGGTTATCTTTAACCTCAATTGGAGTGCTATGCAAAAAGTATGCCAAAATATAAGGTTTTGTACTGCTACTGTTTACATTTCTCTTGTATTGTCTTTAAGTGTGATCAATCATATTTACAGCTCTTTTAGATTAATTCATGATTTAATGCCATCCATAACTTCAACAATTCTAACTTTCTCCTTTATTCATTGTAAGCAGTCAGCTGCACAGAGAATCGTTGTTTGAGGCAAATAATCTTTTCCTTGAAAAACATGAAGGTTTATACTCTATATGCCATGAACATTTGTCTGTCAATCTATGATTCATGTTTTGATTTTGATTTTGAAGGTTTGTTGTGTTTTTCCCATTTTGTTTGCAGGTTCGTTGATGCATATGTTATTCCTACATGTTATAGCTGCAGATCTTATAGCTGCAACACTCCATTGTGGATGCGCGGATTTCAGAAGAGCAGCAACGCCGGAAGTATGAGGACAAGCCATGGATGTTCTTGTCATGAAATTACAAGCACCTGATAAGAACACATTTGTGCCAATTCTAGCGGAAGGTTTATTAGGAACATAAACAGCAACTGGTGTAATGTCAGGCTATTTGAGGACCTCTTGAAGTGTAACGTGCTGTAACTGGTGCCGGTTTTATTCCAACATGTGTTTGTTGAAACTTGATACTTGCCGTAGGATTTATGTTGCTACTAATATTTGTGTTGCTTGGCCATGTAGGTTGAAGGATCAAATCATGATATTTAAATACCATTTGGAAAATAAAATTAAGAATGCATTAAGTGTCGGCAGCTGAATGTTTTGTTTCTTACAAATCTGATTCAGTTGAATGCTTATTATTTTCTCATGTGTTTTTGACAGGGATATATTTGAGACTCGGTACTTGAACGCGACATTGGGTTTCTTTTGGACAAAACTCTATACACATTGCTTCTTATGATTGTGGATTGCTTGCTTCACTTCATATGATGAAATGGCTTGGAATTGATTCCAATTTGAACTATCCATGGTTGAATAGGCCATTGTTTCTGCAACTCTACACACATATAACACCGGTTCTAATTTTAGCTTGACCGAAATGTGAGTTTCAAATATCTATGCTTAATATTTTGTTGTTGCCCAATGACATATCACTGTTTTTGAATCACATAACATATAAGGGTCATATCACTTCTCTGTTTTTGAATCACATGCCATTAATATAACTAATAATCTAATTATCTATAATCTTATAACCAATCTAAAGAAATTGGTCTATAACTAATGTTATTTTGCTGGTAATATATGTTATCTAATGTTATTTTCCAACTTGATCTACAACTTGTGTTTTGGTTTTTCGATGTTTGTTGAATTATCACGTTCTTTAAGAGTTTAAGAATTTCTGTTCAATAATTGAGTGGTTCTTCACAAACACGTTTCTCACGCCATAACGATGCTGACCCCACTCAGTTCACGATTTGCAGCTCAACTAAGTTTCAGATTGTGTTCCAGTTCAGAAATTACTTGCGGTTTCGGTGAGTTTCCATTTCGAATCATGAGTTACTTTCGGTTCACTTTCGGTTTCGAGTTTGGTTCAGAAACATTTACAAGTTCCATATCTGACACTTGTTATTACTCCTTTCTGCATAGTGTTTGCGGTTGTTTGGGAAGTTAAACGGCATGCGTCGTATGCGTGGATTGATCAAGATATTCCTGTATGAATAGTTTTATTAATGCCACTTCATCTTTTAGTTATAAAACATTCCTCGGCAATACTTAAGCAGATAGGCATGTTCTCATTCACAAGCTTGAACAAGAACCAGGTTATTGACTTCTTTCATTTGATCAGGTTATGGCTTTTATTCATTATCATTAGTCCTATTTCTTCGACTCTATCCATGTAAAATACGTATGTTGTATTTAATGCATTGCAATGTTGACTTTGTTGTATCTTTCGACTTATCAGAGTGATAATATGACAAATAAGTGGCATATATACTTGACAAAGGATGGAAGGATTTCCCTGACAAGATTGTCGCTGGCCAAATGTGAATACCTTGCCGATACTATTATCGATTCTTATCATAATGTCAGCTGAAACTCGGCGAGACGTCTTTTGAAGCAAGCATATATTTTTGGTGAGTATTATACCAAATCATAGTTATCGTCGCATGACAATAATTCTATTATGTATGCATTGACTGTCATACATATGTGCACCTGATAGTCCCTTTGGGAATTCTGTTGTAACCTTGAATAAGTTGAATCAAAGTGTTGATGTATACATTTATAGTATTTTTGTTATTTCTACAACTCTACTGCAGTCAACTCTACTGCATGGTGGAGTGAAAATCGCATTCTCTTTTCTAACAATGTCAATAGGCAAAGCATATTTGAGTATTTAAAGATTAAGGGAAGCTTCATAACGATTTGCAATAGTTGTGAGCTTTATATTGATAAATAATTAAATATGACTATGAGATTTGACAAAATTTGGTACTCTGATATCTGCTGTGCAATGCTATACCGGTTCAAATGTGTTGAATAATTCTCTGTTAAATGATTAACATATGTAGCTAATTAGTTTGTCTTCAGCAAATATTCACATTAGTCCCTCCAACTAGGAGTATCAATCTTCTGTAACCTTGGATTCATGCAAACTAACTATGAAGTTTATTTGCTACATCAGTTATTAACTTAATGAGTGAAATATATTTAAAATTTGATGATATGGTTGTATTTAGACATGATTCACAACAAGATATCTTGGCATAATTTGATTCATATAATGTGTCAATATGATGGAGTAAAAAATACAACATTTGATGCTAAGTTACTTGGATTATAAAACAACTTTGATCCAATATTCATTTGCCTTTAATCTAATTGCCATATGGCAACCACATATGGTACATTTCTTTCAATAAAGATATACCGGTGATATGGTGGGTGGGAAGAAGAAATGGTTAGGCTATTGATTGTTGCATTAGTGATTGGGGCATCATTAACACAAAATCTAATGAAATGAAATCATGTATCAGGTTGGCAAGTGATATCATGAAAATATAATAATTTAAGGTAGAGATTTATTCCCTGAGGCAAAGACATGGACTTCATTCTTTGGTGTAGTATTTGTGCATTGTGTACATATCCATTGGGCTGGTATTCATGCTCTGTTGGCCACTATTCAGGTAATTGTGTAGTTTATAAATTTACAAGCCTTTCAAAGTTCTCTTACAATCTCTTTTTGTTGAATGACTCTTTCTTGTATTATTGTAGTACTGATGAATGGGGGCCTTACTTTGCGGCTTTTTTTCTAGGAGTCAATATACTTCGGATGCTTGCTTTTGGACATGGAATATAGAAAGTTGAGGGCACTGTGAAATCAATGAGCAGATTTGGAGAGTATAGGTTGCGAAAAAGAATTCGTTAATGCCAATGAGAATATTTGAACATGTGATAAAACTATAATAGTATTAATTCGTGCTAGGGGTGGGACTGAGGTGAGGTTTTTCTCACATCAATGGGGTGCTCTTGAGAATCATAGTGAGTCTATGTCCATTTCCTCCGAAGAGAATTATCTTCGTCCATTGTAATGATTTCTAAACCACATCAATAATACATCTACTTATATTTGTCACACCTTCATTTATATACTGTTATTTAGTATATCAATTTATTTTTCTGTTTCAAGTCAATACCAAGTTGCTCATAACTTAAGTTGTTATCAAGTCTCAAGCCATGTTATAAATTTTCACGGAATATGATGAGGTAAAATACCAACGCTTAAAATTTGGTTTTGTGCATCAGTAAATTGTAACTTCTGTCTGTTAATTTGTCTAAATATCACAGGCTTTCTGTTGGACTGGTTGCACTGCTCCGAGGTGTTGATGCAAACGATGACTGCTCCTGGTGCCATTATTTGTCTTGTGTTACATATAATGATTGTATTCCATCCAAGGTTTCATATCACTGACTAAATGTTTTTTATGTTTTGCAAGATTGCATAGTCGTCATACTTTTGATAGCATATGGAGTGTTGGCTTTTGTTTGCGATGGGCTTGCACTACCGTCTTGCTTCTAGGGCTGGAATGTGAGTGTTGTGTGTGCTTTGACATCGTCTCTGGGTTGCAGATGTCACTTCTATTAATTTTCAATTGTTGGGTTGTCAACATGTGTGCTAGCAAAGGCCTTGCTGCATATTCCCTGGTGTTTTGGGTTGTATTTTTCATTACCCTGTTTGAGGAAAAAATGTTGTACATCATATCATTTGTTTTATGTATTTTCTTATCACCCCAAAAATTGGAGTGAACTGAAACATGATTGGGTTGATATATATAGAGGTTTTCCCTTCTCTTTTTGTTCAAGAGACTAAAGGGTAAACTTTTGAATTCGTGTAGCCCTTTATTGCTCAATGAAGGGATTTTTTTTATAATTTTTCTTGCCCCATTGTTATATATAATTACTATTATGCGTGAAGGTTCCTTTTCTTTTTTAGTTTATCTGCTCACAATTTTGTTTCTTATTATGTGCGAAGGTTCCTTTTCTTAAATGAGTTTTAATACTATATCTCTATTAATCTATAAATATTGCGATCAATATGCATTTCAGTACAATTCTATAGTACAAAATTATTTCTATCCCATGTATTTGTAAAAAGTTTGAATATTCTAAAAGACATATTCAAATCCTCACGGGTCACTACCAGAACAATACATATTCGTTTGTAAATCTTTCATTTCAAATATACATTTCCATTTAAATATATTTTATATTATCTTAGATAAATTTATCCGTGCGAATTCACATGTATGTTGGACCAATACCTACTCTTGATAATTTTTAATTCAACATTTATCATTTATTGTTAATATATTTAAAGATATATTAAAAACTAGCCACAAACATTCAAACTTTTTTATCGAATAATTTAAGATAGAAATGAATATACCCGTGCGGGCGCACGGGTCTTCTACTAGTTAGTTCTTAAAATCCATTCATTAAACACTGACCTAACATAATAAACTTTTATTCAATTCTAAAAATCCATAAACACCACAAAGTTCACATAAGTAAGACTACATTATCATTTAATTCCACATAGTTTAAATCTAAGAGATTTATTCAATCATAAATAATGTTTCAAATACATGTGATAGTACACATAAAATAAAGTATGTTCCTTTTGTGAGTATTATGATATTAGAATTCAACACATGGCAGAGACAAATGTTGCGCTTTTCATTCTTATCTTTATCTTCTATCTAAACAACATAAATACTTCGTTATAAATTATTTAAGTCTCGGTTTTTTTAGCAGCAAAATAAAGATTTATATTAAAAAAGAAGGCATAAGTTATGTGTTGATGATGTTGCACTAGCACACAAACTCCATGGATGAACACAATATGATATCAAGAAGACGGTAAAGAAAGATAAAGGTGTAAAGAAAAGTTCTGTAATTGATTGAATGAATAGTAAATCAAAAGAGTTTACAACCACCTATTTGTATATCAACTATCACACAAAGATTGGAAACTGCTTAAGAAAACCCATTTCTACCCTTCACTTCAAAAATCCATTCTCCCTATCACATGACCTTTTAGGTAATGTAATATACTAAAAATCATTGACCAATCTTAATTCACCTTATGTCCACATGGCATAGATACTCTCAAAACAAAACAACACTTTATTGCAGTACTTTCTCTTTCCCTCTTTCCCCCTCTTTCCATTCTAACCTAATCCCCCTCTTTCCCTCACGTCTCTCTCTTCCTCGTCCCCCGTCCCCTCCCTCTCTTCTATGTATTCTCACGGGTTCTCTTTCCATGGAAAACAAAACAAAAAAATTTCAAAATCACAAACACATTAATCGGTTTTCCATTCCAAACTGAAGAGATAGCATTGTTCGGATTTGATGGAAGTCACACACGATGGTGAGGGTGCGGCAACAGTGTTCGCGGTGGTGTGACGATTGAAGTTCATGTTCTTTGTACGTTTTTTTCTCCTTTGAACAACTGGGTTTGATTTTGTTAGGGTAAAATTTTGGATTTTGATTTTGATTTTGATTTTGTTGTGGTTCATATCTATTTTGTTTGGATTTTTAATTTGATTTTGTTCTGGTTTATTTTGGATTATTTCGGTAAGAACAAGAACAAGAATAATGACAATGTTTTGGTTTTTTCAGGTTTTGATTTCCAGTTTTCTTATTTTGACACCTTCACTTCGATGTGTATTGACAGATAAAGACTTTTCGCCAGTGCAAGATAAAGTGGATGACGGGATCTGCTTGAAAAAATATATCTGCTGTTTCTGGGATTTGTACATTTTTTCTGTTTTTTTATTTTAGGGTTTTGAAATTTTTTAATATTTATATGTTCTGTGTTCAACAGAGAAATGTACAAATCAGACATGTTCTTGAAAAGTTTCAACAACATTGCAAAGGTTTGTTCGTCTTCTTTCCTGTCATCTCTGCTCTCAATCTGGTTTGTTCATACTGATGTTAAACTATTTGGTCTATAGTGGGAGGACACCCTAAATGAAAAATATCCACATGTTGTATGTGAAGAGCATTGCAAGGCTTGTGATATTGAGCAGTGTGATTTAACGGAAGACATCGGCTCTGATAAGATAGAAGGTATCTCTATATTTTTCTCAAAACAAATGTAAATTGATGTTCATTTTAACTGCAGTTACCCGGTGTAAATTTTACTCAAAAGTGGCTATATTAGGAGATAAGCTGATTGTTGTTATTTAGTGGCATAAATTTGATAAGTGAATACTGAATATGTTTTACATTAAAGTAGTTAAATATTATATTAGTCCATTTCCTTGTATATTGCCACTAATGAGACGTATTATAATTACTTTGATAAGTTGAGATCGAGTTTCAAAGTCCATTTGCTTGATGATTATAAGGAACTGTGGAGAAATTCAAGTGGATGGTACAATGAAACCAGTCTTCTCAACAATGGAAGGCCTGTTGAGTTTGATGGGTACATGAGAGTTGCGGTGGATACGGAAGTCTTTTACCGTGGAAAGACTCAGGTTTTCATTTATACTTCAAACAATAATATTCTTCTTTTGTTTCATAGCTGCTTCCATTGTTTCATGCATTGTTCAAACTATCTGTACAACCAAAAAGCTGAAATTAAAAAGCAAATATATGTGTTTCTAGGATAACAACTCTTATTTGTACTTTTCTTTTTCACTTGACTAAGCAAATAGCACTTGACTTAGTTGTACTTTTCTTATTCATTTATGTAAACTTATTTATTCATCGCTAATTTGCTTTTATTTTCTTGACCCCTCAAATTAGGAGAACCAATTCCAAGTCCAGTCGTCTTGCAGCCACTGTCACGGCCTTCTGGATCACTATAGGAAATTCAAGACAACACAATTCCTTTGGTATGAATGTTTGACACATTGTATGAATGCTTGGTACTACCTGTCGCATCTATTTGAATCTTGCACTTGTCTAAATCATATTCATATGAGGTAAATTTAGTCCAGTTCATGATTTTTAATATATATATATATATATATATATATATATATATATATATATATATATATACAATTTTTACTGAATTCTGTTGCATCTAATTCTGCAGCTTGCATGGACCTGCTTCTACTCACTGAATTAAGGTATTTAGACATATATATAGTTTTGATTTTCTTATACAGTGATTGACCTTGGCTGCTACTTGCTAACTACCTTAGTTCTTCAACATACCACTACTCACTGTGTATTTTCTTTTAGTTGGGTCCCTGCGATGACATAACTCTCTCATTTCTTTGTAATTGTATTGTGTTGTTCATGTATATGTGTATTGATGTTGTTTTTCTAAGACTTTGTAAGCTTTCTGAATTCAGTGCTTTGTAAACTCATTTATTCATTGCTAATTTGCTTTTGTTTTATTGACCCCTCAGATTAGGAGAGCCAATTCCAAGTCCAGTTGTCTTGCATGTTAATCATGCTGTGCTATTATTGTGATTAAGACAACATTTAGATTATTAAAACTGATTGATTGTGGTTCATGATGCAATTGTTCATCAAATGTTGCACTTGTTTCTGTATGGTTATTGTGTGTGTTCATCCATATTTTAGCATTTTTTTCTTGCACACAGTTATTAATTAATGGCTTTTGTAGGGATCTATTACCTCATCAAGTTTTGTAGTGGGTACGCAACATCAGGTGGTGGTAGAGGCATTGAGAGAGTGGGTGTGTATTTTGATTTAGGGTCACCACTTCAACGTTTCTGGGATTCTTATTTTTGGGAGAGGTACTAAGTCAGACAAGGACCAACATATCTTCTCACAATATTTACTCAGGCAACTATCTCCCCTAATTTTTACATGCTTCGTACTATATTGTGTTTTTTCATGTTTGACTCATGTTTGTTGTAATTACTGCGGATTTAAATTGTTTCAATTACCAAAGTGAATCATTAATTTGACCTTTCGTATTCAATCACAATTAATTATAACCTAAACTAATACACTTGACCATCACAAGATTTCCAATGTAACAAGAATATTAAGAATCAAATAACCCATTATAAAATCACATTCTCTCTACTTACTGTCACACAACCATCACCTTAGGTTAGGGTCAAACAACATGAATTCAAATGATGTTGTCCAGGTTGAACCAACGACAGAATATCAACAACTACAACACGTCCAACCGGTTCCCCACGTAACCGCCGTGGTTGATGACGTCCTATTCCAGGACGAGGAAGCTGCGGAGGCAAGAGAAGAGGCTGCATTGCGATGAAGAGAAGCGAGGACACGATTAAGAAGGGCAAGAAGAAGAAGGGCGTTGCGAAGAAGATAAGCCAGGCTACGTACATTCGATTCAGATGATGAAGATGAAGTATCTTTTAGTTGGAGTAACCTCATGCGTGCTAGGGCTTTTAGATATGATCTTTAATGTTTTAGATATTCATCTAGGCCTCTTCCTATAACTATGCTACTTCAACTTTTGTTTATTTTGGAATCATGTTGCTACATTATAGCCATTTTAATATTTTAATTCAAGTCTTTCATTTTGCTACTTCAACTATTTTTTATTTGGTATCTGTTTGGTTGAGTTATACTGTAATATCTGTGTAAGTATGTGTTTAATATCCAATATTCATAGTTGCCTTCTTATTTATACTTCCGTTATACAGATTTTCATTGTCATGAATGAAACATTGTATTTGCAGTTGACATCACTATCCATGATAATCGTAAGAACCTCATGTTGAGGTTGGGGGTTACAGTGACAGGTCTGACAATTCGAAATAAAAAAGGCACACGGCCAGGGATGATATGAAAATGCTTAAAGAATCCTATGGTTTTAATTTTACTATTTTTGTGATTTTGTTCAGGTTTTGTGATTTGGGGTTTTAATCATATGGTTTCAAATTACCTCAGATTAAGCCCACCAATGACACAAGGTTAGTAGTTGTTTACTCCCTAATTTCCTCTGATCCTCATGATTTGTAATCGATAAATATTAGTACTTATGTAATATCCAGATCTACCACAAAAGTATGCAATCTGTATCGAGGATGCTTCAGTATTCGCCAAATCTACGTTGCACTGCTGTAAGAAAGCTCTATTGTTTATTCAGTCACAGTACAGTTCTGTTTAGTTATTGTATTCAACAGAAGTGATGATTATATTTTGTTTGCAGTTGGATGCATGTGCCCATTTCTTCTTTGACGATCACAGCTCAAGGTAACATGGTGATAAACTAAACATGAATGACCAAATGAAATTTTGTATGACTGCTTACATTAATAAATTATAAAATGTTGCAGACTTGACGGCCAATCAAATGTGCGGAAATATTACTTCTGAGCTTGGGAATCTACGCCAGATTCGAACGCTGTATGTACTTTATTATTTTCCTTAATTGACGTTCTCCTCCCAATATGAAAGCCTGCTGTTTAAAGTCCACTTTGATTATCATGGCTTAGGATCATAATTTCCTGTTCTGTTTTTCAATATAGGCGTTTTTCTTCTAACAATTTATCTAGAGACCTTCCTGCGACATTGGCCAAACTCACTACATAGCAAGATTTGTAAGCTTGAAATTTTTATGGTGACATTTAGTGATGACTAATGGCTAAATTAAAAAATGATTTTTATGATGTTTCATATTTTCGTGCCCTTTATCAATGCAGCCAAATTTCGGACAACCAATTCTCGAGAAAGATACCCGATTTTATTCAGAACTGGACTAATATCAATACGCTGTATGCACTATACTTTTTTTTTAATTTTCCTCAAATATAATCGCTTTTGTATTGCTTGAATTCAAAAAAGAAAACTTATTCATGGTTACTTTACTTTTGCCAGAATCATTCAAGGGAGTGGATTAAGTGGAGCAATTCATTCCAAAATGTCACTTTTGAGAAACTTAACTGACTTGTATGTATGATATTTTATATACTGACAAAGCACGGGATGAAATTTAACTTTCATTTTAATTATGTTTACTTATATTCGGTTCAAATGTTCAGGAGAATTAGTGATTTGAATGGATCTGAATATGCACCTTTGCCACAATTTGATAATCTGACATTGTTAGAAAAACTGTGAGTTGATTTCTCTGCCTTTCAGAAATAGATAAGAAACGCAGCAGCAAGAAAGGCACTCATAATATATCTTTGTCTATCTTATTGTTTCACAGGATTCTGAGGAATTGCAACATTAATGGAACTCTACCTGGAAATCTTAGTACTATGACATCATTAAAATACTTGTAATTGCTTACTTGCTACAAAACACAAATTTGTTTACAATCCCATTTAACTGTACAAAACACAAATTTATTTTCATCATGACTATTTGCTTTTTTTTATCATGGTATTCCTATGGTGTAATCTAAAATACATGTAGCTTTCCTATGTTTGTAGCTGATGCAAGATATATATGATAAAATAATACAGTGCAAAAACATGTTTCTTGATAGGTAAAATACAAATTTTATTTTAATTAACAGTCGTGTTTATTTAATAAACAAAATTCTTATTTTTAAATGTTATAATTTTTCTTTTTTTTTTATCTTACGCTTTTTTTTCTATTTATATATGATAATTTAATACAATTGAATTTATATTATAATTGTTAATTTTACGATTAACTAATTCATTTTAAATTTACATATGTATCAAAATATATTTTACATCCTACTAAATAGGGTGACTAAAACCGTGAATTTTGACAAACAGGGGACCAAATCTGTATTTTAGCCAAATATTTATGTTGTTAAATGTGAAATCTTAATGGGAGTATAAAGAATCTGTTAGATTGCAGTGAAAACACCAAACTACTAACTGTTATAACTTTTATCATTGAACTTCATTATTTTCACGGGACACTATCACCACAATACGTTTTTTTTATTTTAATCCACAAAGTATTTGTAAATATTTATAGTTGCTCAATGATATTTGTAAATATTTATAGTTATTAAGCATATTGAATTTATTATGTTGGTGATTTACTACATATTTATTTTAAATATTTGTAATTATTAATGATTTTATAAAAACAATTATATATCAGCAACTATCTAGCCTTGAGATGACATATATTTATGGTTTATTGATTTTAGAGCATAATAACAAAACTTTCTTTTTATTTTAATTAACAAAATATTTATAAATATTTTTAGTTATTACTGACATTTGTATATATTTTTAGTTATTAGACATATTAGATTTATTATATTGGTGAATTGCTACATCTTTTTTAAAAAATATTTTAATTAATTAGTAATTTTATAACAATTTATTATATGTAAATTTTACCAACTCCTATGAATTTTATCACTTAAATTCATTATATTCACGGGTCACTATCACTACAATGTCTTTTTTTATTTAATTTAATCAACAAAAAATTTATACTTATTATTGATATTTGTATATATTTTTACTTATTACACATTTTGGATTTATGATGTTGGTGATTTGCTACATATTTTTTTAAAAAATCTTTTAAATTATTAGTGATTTCGTAACAATTTAATATTGTATTCTAAGGAAACAATTTATGTCCAATTTATTCTTTATACATATTTTTATTTTTAATCAACCATCTTAAACAAAACTACTAACACCCGTGCGAACGCACGGGTCTGTTACTAGTTAGGATCTAACTGAATAGCAAATAGATAATGACAAGGCCATAAAGTAAACACGTGGCAATCAAAGAATGGCTAAATAATAATACTATATTAACAGCCCCCCTCAAGTTGGACTGTGTACACTATACCGACCTAACTTGGACAAAATAGCAGACAAAGTTGGTGAATGCAATGGTTTGGTGAATACATCCGCGAGTTGGGTAGTTGTTGATACAGGCAAAAGATGAATTATATTTGACCGAATTTTCTCGCGCACTACATGACATTCAAGCTCTATATGCTTACTTCGCTCATGGAAAGTAGGATTATGAGCTAGGTATATCGCGGATTTGTTGTCACAAAACACATATGCGGGTTGAGAAAATTTGATATAAAGGCCCTGAAAGATATACTACAGTCACTGGAGTTCACAAGTTAGTGAAGCTAGAGCACGATATTTAGCCTCAGTTGAAGATCTGGTGTTGTACCCCAAATTTTACCCTTAGATTTGTTGTCTTTGTTACATATTTTTCTAGGCCAATCATCCCGCATAGCCCATTTTGTCAACTGGAATGAATTCGTGGATTTACAACTGAGCCAGTCAAGTTAAAAATCGGTGTCGATTAATTTCAAATCTGACGAATGTTGTATCTTCCCTGATGATTTTTTTATCCCGCGCTGATGATTCTAGCATATTCATTTTTTGATTGTTTTGATACTAAACTTTAATTTGCTTTATTTGTGATTTATTTTTAAATAGCATCTTTTAAATTTATAATTGCTTTTTACTTCATTAAATTCACAATTTTTTTACTACTTATTTATTTTGCTCATTTATTTATTTCTTAATTAAATAGCTAATTTAACTTTGTTTTATTTTAGTTAGCTTTGTTTTCTTTTATTATTTATTCATTAGACAAATCTTTTAATTAATAGAAATTAGTTTGAATTAACTTAGCTCTTTTTGTTAATTAGTTTTTATATTCTTTAATTTTTTATATAATATAGTCCAAACCATTATATGAAAAAGTGTGAATTTTATGGTTGGTTATATTACAAACATTGTCTTTTTTTTTACTCAAATTCTAAACCATGTGCCAAGTATTATTATTTTGATTACTTTTCTCAGTATCCCTTTCCCAACACCTTTACCACAAATCCCGTGTCCAAGATTTCCAAGCAACCACTTTGCATCTTTCCAAGTAACAGACCAAAAGCAAAAACCTTGGACCTTTGTGTTTCACTCCAACATGGTGAATTTTGAATTTTTCTTCTCTGGCTGAGGACTGAAGACAAGCAACAACTGATGCACTTTGCTCGGCTCAAGAAAAGCAGCAAGGATCTCATTGTGATCTTTCTTCCTTGTGGAAAAATATTATACTCTGTATTCTGAATGCATTACCCACTTGTTTTGCCTATAAAAGGAGAGCAATTCTCCTTTGTTTTGGACACACAAAGAAATTGCAAAAACACTCTCTCAAAAACTTTCCACTTCCCCACCTCATTTCTTGCAAGTAACTCTCTAACACTTGCAAAAAATTTATTCTGTTTACTTCCCGTAAAACACTTAGCAACCAACTTGTTCTTATTGGGTAGCTGAAGGAGGAGGAGAAGATGCTCATTTTTTCCAGAACAATTGAAGAAGCAGTGGACTTACTCCACTAGGTAATACACTTTTTGCTTCACTCTATTTTATATATCATTCTGTTAATGCATGTGTTATAATACTATTAGCATGTTGATACTTGACATTGGAAATAATATTTAAGATTCATAATATGTGATTCGTTTTTGGTCTGTGTGTTTGATTCATGTTTGAAAAAGAAAAAGAAACTGGTTTGCTCGCCACAGTGGTAGTGGCGTCCGTCACTTGGTTAATAGGAAAACAAAAATGAAGAAACACCTAATATAAGACACAAATAAATAAATAAAAAGGGACTGGAACCCACCTGGCTCCCGCCAGGTAGGGATGACGCAAGCCACCCTTTATTTTGTTTTCATCAGTGGCGCAGGCCACCCTTTATTTTGTTTTCATCAGTGGCGCAGGCCACTTAACTGATGGTGGCGTAAGCCACCCATCATCTTCTTGTTATCATGGCGCAGGCCACTTGATGCATGGTGGCGCAAGCCACATGCTGATGTGGTGCCTGCCACTAGTAGGTGTGGCACAAGCCACACTACTAGTGGCCCCCCTCCCCTTTTTATTTTTATTTTTTTATTTCTTTATTTTATTTTATTTATTTCTTTATTCTTTTATTCTTCTTTTACTTTTATGTTTTGACTTTTTTCCGGTCATTTATTTTTCTCTCTTTTCTTTCTTAAAAAATAAATAAAGCATTCATAATTTCATTAGACTTTTTTTTTTATAAAAAAAATCAACTTTTAATAAGTGTTTTAAAAGAAATTGTTTCTTTACAATATGCTAAACAAAACCTTATCATGAGAATGTTACTTGTTTCAGATTCTGTCACTAAGTGTATGACTTTAAAAGTTTTGTAAACTGTGAGAATGTTTTAATGTCGTACTTGTCATATTTAAATGACCATTGATCTTTGCTATTATCATAATTGTTGGGAATTCATCTCCTATATTGTTTTGGATTTCTTGAAACTCATATGTTTCACTACATTTTTAATCCCCATTATAACTCTTGTCTACAAGATGTTATTCTCCCACTTCCTTCCAAAGGAAAAGCTTTTCTATCGATTTCAAGATCATAGAAAGCTCATTGCTACCTTGGACCTCATAGTCTTAGGCAACTATCCCTCATTAGGATCCCCTTTGACCTCATAGTCATAGGCAGCCCTTAACTTCATGGTCATTGGCAACATCTTCGACCTTTGAGCTCATAGTCATAGAAATCTCATGGCCTCATAGTCATAGAGTTACTTCTTCAACCTTTGACCTCATAGTCATAGGAAACCTTTGACCTCATAGTCATAGGAACCTCTCTTGGCCTTATAGTCATAGAGTTACATCCCACTTTTCACCTCATAGTCATAGGAAAGCTTTGACCTCATAGTCATAGCCATCCTCCATTGACCTCATAGTCATGGAAAAGTCTCTCTATTGACCTCCTAGTCATAGATAGCTCATTATCTTTCTTTGACCTCATAGTCATAGGATTCCCTCTTGACCTCATAGTCATAGGGCCATCTTTAACCTTGACCTCATAGTCATAGGTAAGCTTTGACCTCATAGTCATAGCCATCCTCCATTGACCTCATAGTCATGGAAAAGTCTCTCTATTGACCTCATAGTCATAGATAGCTCATTATATTCCTTTGACCTCATAGTCGTAGGATTCCCTCTTGACCTCATAGTCATAGGGCCATCTTTAACCTCTGACCTCATAGTCATAGGATCCCACCTTTGACCTCATAGTCATAGGAAGCCCTTGACCTCATAGTCATTGGTAACATCTTCAACCTTTGACCTCATAGTCATAGAGTTACATCTTACCATCTTGACCTCATAGTCATCTTACCACCTTGGCCTTATAGTCATAGGAAGCATCTTCTTTAGACCTCATAGTCATAGGCCTCATAGCCATTCAATCCCACAACTTAGACTTAGAGAGTTTCCTAAACTCTACAATGAGCTCATACTCATTTCCCCCTTGGAACTTTGGCCATAGCCAACGGTTCCTTAATCCACCCTTAGTGAGATGAACTACGGTTGCTCTGATTCATCAGTCTGATACGTAGGCACAAGATGCGACGTCTTGGCGTGCAAACTTAGTGTGTATACCCTTAGGTCCTTACCTTAACACTTTGAAAATATCCTTTAGCAAGCATAACATAACTAAACAAGAGGTTCCTGTAGAGTACTACAGATATTAAGGGTGTTAATACCTTCCCTTAGTATAATCAACCCCCGAACCTTAGATCTCCCCCCTTTAGTTTTTCTTCGATCTTGAACCTTTCCTTTGGATAAATCAAAGTCGGTTGTAAAAGAATTGTGATGCAAGTTAATTAATAGCTTGTTATCCGATTTTCACCGCAACATCTGGATATCGTGCGTTGTTTCTTTGATTTCCAGTAAAGTAATGACGATCCAAGAATGACACAATGACCTATGACAGATTTTGGAGTGTCTGGGCAGCGAGCCCAATCTGAATCTGCAAAAGCATATAACTTTAACTCACTTGAAGAAGAGAATAATAAACCCTTAGCAGGTACTGACTTGAGGTATCGAAGAAGTTTCATAGCATCTTGGTAATGAGGCGTGAGTGGACAAGATACAAATTGGCTTAAATGCTGAACAGCATAAGCAATGTCGGGTCTCGAATTTGTCAAGTAAAAGAGCTTGCCTATTAGTCTCCTATAGGATGATGGATCTTCTAATGGTTGTCCACCATTAATTGACAATTTTATGTTAGGGTCAAAAGGGACCGATGAAGGCTTAGAAGCAAGTAGACCACTATCTTCCAAAAGATCAAGTGTGTATTTCCTTTGATTAAAGAAAATACCTCTTTTGGACCGGGATATCTCAAAACCAAGGAAAAATCTCAACTGACCAAGATTTTTAATCTTAAATTTGTGATCCAGCTGTTGCTTAACAAACAAATTCTCTTCCATGGAATCACCGGCCAAAACTATGTCATCTACATAAACCAATAATGCTGTAAAACCAGAAGGAGAAGCCTTAACATAAAGAAAGTGACCAGCTTGTGATTGAGAGTATCCTATTGAAACAAGAAAAGATGAAAGTTTGGAATACAACTGTCTACTTGCTTGCTTTAAACCATATAGAGATTTGTGTAATTTGCACACCTTAGAGGGAGAAGAATCAGACATACCAGGTGGTAAAAGCATGTAAACCTCTTCATGTAAATCACCATGCAAAAAGGCATTGTTTACATCTAGTTGTTCCAAGTGCCAACCTTTGATGGCAGCAATAGACAAGAGAACTCTGACTGTTGTAATTTTAGCAACAGGGGAGAAAGTATCAAAATAGTCAATCCCCTTCATTTAAGTGTACCCTTTTGCAACCAACCTGGATTTATGTCGCTCAATGGATCCATCTTCCTTGTATTTGATCTTGTATACCCATCTACAACCAATGGGATGTTTACCAGGAGGCAAGTCAACTACATCCCAAGCGTGATTTTCTACAAGAGCTGTTAACTCAGCATTCATAGCATTTTTCCAACAGTCTAGTTTATTGGCTTGGGTGAAGGTTTTTGGTTCAATGTTTGAGGATATGGCACAACAAAAATGTTTATATAAAGGGGCACATTTATCATATGTAAGAACAGAAGACAGAGGATATGGAGTATTATGCTCAAGAGAATGCAAAGAATTAGAATTATTATAAGCAGAATAACAATGATAATCAGCCAAATAACTAGGGGGATTAGATGTTCTAGTAGATTGTCTTAAGGGTGAAATGGAGCTAGCAGTAGTGTCAACACCATGTGTAGGCTGTGTATCAGCTATAGGTTGGATAGTGGGTATATGTTGGTTATTAGATTGGGAAAATATATTGTCAGCCTCATATGTATGATGTATAGCAGCATCAGAGAAGGGACTGGGACCTGCTGTACCAGGAGATAAAGAAAAGTCATTGGAAAATGTATTGGGCTCTACGGTAGGTATAAGGGATGGGATAGGAAGAGTGACAGATTGTTGACTGTCATTGGGCACAGGTGTAGTAGGTGTACTATGGTTATGAGGAATAGACATCTCAAAATTGCCAGCTGGGTAATGCACATTAGATGGGTCATCAAAAATAGGATAATGTGTATTTTGAAGAGTTTTCTGGTTAGCTAACGTATTTTGGTAAGGTTTAAAGAGAAAGGTGTTTTCATAGAACACAACGTTTCTGGACATAAAGATGTTGTGACTATGCATATTGATAAGTGCAATTTGTAACTATTTTTGTATATAAGTTTTGTTGCACTTATCGATACTTTTTGTTAATATCGTACGAATAAACCCCGCTTTGTTTGTAAATACGTTTACTTTACATTATAATGTATATATTGCGTATCGTGTAAATATCATTGAGTTTAATTGATTTTCTCTCATTTGTGTAGGTATTCAAGCAAAGATATTTTTCCATTGTTGTATAGAGCATTGAATAAGCTTTCCAACGCTTCCAACCGTGCGTCAATCCGAGTTACGGTTCAGAAGTTGTGGTCAAAATAAGGGTTGGTTTGTTGTCAAGTTCGCTTTGTGAACTTTCTAGCGAATACTCGCTTTGCGAACTTCCCAACGAATGCTCCCAGACTTGAGGCAGTAGAAAAGGGACCAAAGTTCGCTTTGTGAACTTTCCATCGAATGTTTGCAAGAAAGTTCACATTGCGAACTTTTGCAGAATTGCAGAAGCGATTTAGCTGTTCTGACGCACTTAAGTGCCAATTTTTGGAGTTCGCTTTGCAAATAAAAGTTCGTAATGCGAACTTGACAGATTTTGAAATACTATTTAAGTCATTTCATTCATTTTTTAGGTTATGGTTTTGGGGATTTTTGCTCCCAACTCCATCGAACTCATTTTTTAGTAGGATTAGCTTAGAAAATAACATTGAAGCTTGCACACGGATGATCCGGGGTGGATTTCTCATCGATTGGCGCCGACAAACCGAGAGATGTTTGGTTTATTTCTTTTCTTCTTTGTGTATTTCTTCTTTGTTGGGTTGTTGTATATGTATTTACTTTGAACTCATGTATATTTGTCGCCCATGGCGTTGTATAAAATTTGCTTTACAAATCTTTATCAGTGATTGCCCTTGATTTTTGATTTATGCTCGGGGTTTGGGTTGTGTTAGAGATAAACATTGCAAATAAACATCGCAAACTTTGATTAGGGATGATTATCTGTTAGTTTATGGATGCTAGAGATAGATTTAGAGCTAACAATCTTTATGGGTGTCAAAGCTTAATGCCTCCGTATCTCGAGTCGGGTGCGAGAGTGTCGACGAGGGTAACACGGTTGTTCTCTCAGCTCAGTGTGTCAGAGATGGGCACTATTGTGAGCGATGGTGGATGATATTGAGGAGTATTGTAGGTTGAATATAACTGGTCGATAGGTTTAAGTTTGTGACGAGTCGATTATATGCATGCCGGATAAGTTTCTTCTCTATGATTAATGAATTCTTTTTGTATTAATATTTACTTTTATGTTTCTATGTTTGAAACATTTTAAACCAAACTCTTTAACATTTAAATTGTCGAACGATAGTTCAATATCACTGATCTCTGTGGACACGATAAATTCCCAAAAAAATACTTCCAAATCTTTTTGTTGCTTGCCGCTTTACCGCTTCTAACAAAATGGCGCCGTTGTCGGGTATCGATTTTTATTGAATCGCATTGCGATAGTTTCTTTGTTTTTTAGTTTTGTAGATATTGTACATATTGTATATTTTCACTTGTTTATACTGATACTTGTATATTTTGTTCCCGTGACGTTTGTTCAAGTGTTTGGTTAGGACACTTACTTTTGGTTTGCGCGGTGAGGCATCACCATGGCATGAATGAAGGAAGTTACTAGCTAAGCACTGTAAAGGCGTCGAGCCTACGACGTAAAACAAACATGTTTTATTGTTTTTTGTTTCGTTATTACTTTTTCATTCTAGCTTTGGTAATGTGGTGAACGTTCATTAAACAAGTTGTACTCGGATTGTTCATAAAATTCTCAAATCTCCACTTTACAACTTGTTTAATCCATTTTCATCCGGTCTTTTAGTTGTTTATATTAATAGTTTTTGTGTTTGTCTAAGAGCTTGTTTTGAGTAGCTTGAGGAAATTTATGGTGATGTTCCAAGTTTGATCGTTTCAACTTGCGGATGTATGGTAATGATATTGTTAAGTTTTGTACACGTCCAAGCTATGTGTTTATTACTTTTCTAGACTTTAGCATATTCATGATACTTAGGCATTTTACAAACTTCCATGAAATTCATTGTTTTGTATACTTTTTCTTGATGTGAATCACTTTAGTTCCCACCCTTTTTGTGAGGTAGCTTTCCATTGTTCATATATGCGCGGAGTACCAACATTCTTGTTCTAACTGGATTTTATAATGCTTAATATTTTGTTTGTGTTGATTATATTAAAGCATGAAAAGGATCAAGGCATTTTGTTTTATTTTGAGCATAACTACCTAGCCAAATAGTCATTCACCTTGTGAGCGTGTGATCATTCGTAACCCCTTTGTACCTTTCTATCATTATCCATGTTGTTTGAACTTAATGCTTGTCTATGAGTATTGAATTCTTTTTGTATGGATTTTGATTGATTGTTTTTTTTCTTGAAACCTCAACTTTGTGTTGTTGTATGAATTTTTACCTTGCCTTAGAAAGTAGGGAGTATTCACATGATGATGTGGTTAAATTCAAGTTGGGGAGAGAATGATTGTTTACTCATTGGTTGGTTTCTATGAGGTTGAAAAAGAAACAAAAAAAAAAAGAGAAAATGTGAAAAAGAAAGAAAAAGAAAATCCTTGTGAAAGGAAACAACGAAAAGAGTTCATATAATTATGCTAAATAAGTATTGTGTGTTGTGTAACACTTGGGATTTTGGAAGAAGTTGATTGGAATTTTGTGTTTGAGTCTTTGTGAGTTGATCATTCCTTTAGGTTTAGGCAAGTTTTTGTTTCAATTATCTTTAGAAATTGCCCCTTGTTTGTTTACCCGACCACGCTACAACCTTGAAAGCCCTTGTGATTCTTGCTTTTATGTTTTCAATATGATTTTTGGATTATTGCATAATTTAGTCTTTTGTTTGCAAGATCGTTGTGTGAGTGAAAAGTACCTCATTTTATGTTTTTCATCTACCGATGATTGTTTTTGCTAGGTGTGATTCACGTTTGAACTTGGTTGTTTTAGGATGTTTGGCATGATTTTTGTATTTTACATTTGTTTCGTGACTATGTTATCGTCGTAGTTTAGTGGTAAGTATTTACTTTGTGTGTACCCTTTTTTATTTGAACCATTCATTTGTTTCTGTTTTTCAAAACCTGTTGATTCGTGATTCTTTGATTGTCACTCTGTTTCTTTGAGTCGCTTGTTTCTTGTTTGGGTACAAAGAAGTTTAAGTTAGGGAGAGTTTGATAAGTACAAATTGTAACTATTTTTGTATATAAGTTTTGTTGCACTTATCGACACTTTTTGTTAATATCGTACGAATAAACCCCACTTTGTTTGTAAATACGTTTACTTTACATTATAGTGTATATATTGCGTATCGTGTAAATATCATTGAGTTTAATTGATTTTTTCTCATTTTTGTAGGTATTCAAGCAAATATATTTTGCTATTGTTGTATAGAGCATTGAATAAGCTTTCCAGCACTTCCGACCGTGCGTCAATCCGAGTTACGGTTCAGAAGATGTGGTCAAAATAAGGGCTGATTTGCTATCAAGTTCGCTTTGTAAACTTTCCAGCGAATGTTCGCTTTGCGAACTTCCCAGCGAATGCTCCCAGACTTGAGGTAGTAGAAAAAGGGACCAAAGTTCGCTTTGCGAACTTTCCAGCGAATGTTCGCCAGAAAGTTAGCATTGCGAACTTTTGTAGAATTGCAGAGACGGTTTAGCTGTTCTGAGGCACTTAAGTGCCAATTTTTGGAGTTCGCTTGGCGAATAAAAGTTCGCACTGCGAACTGAAGGTGTGAAAAACGCAAGAAAATGGGGTTTGAATTGGTTTTTTAAAATAAACTTGTTTCTTAAAAATAATTTCTTTTTAGAAACCCTTTCGTTTTAATGGTAATGACCTGTGTTGAGAAAAAAGTGATGAACATGTTATGTTTATACTAGTTCACTTGAGAAACCCTCAAGTTAGTCTAGTCCACCCGCCAAGGTGATTTTTCCTCTCTCAACAAGGTCTTAATCCACTATTCAGTCAAATCAGTACAATGCACGAGCCAAACCGCTGGTGACTAACACATCCTCTAAAACTCACAGGTTTTAGACTTCTCAAGTAATACAACCTCACAGGTCTTACTCAAGGAACAACCTCTAAGACACACGACTTAGACTTCTCAAGAAATACCACCACAAGGTCTTTCTCAAGGAACACAAACCTAAGTTTGAACAAGTTACGTTTACAGAAATGTGCTTCTATACAAGCTAAAAAATGTAAACCCGTTTTTTACCAAAATGACTTAAGAAAGATTTCAGAAGGAGATAGTATTGCTGTAGCGTTCGTGTGTATCTTTCTTCAAGTATTTTTCTTCCTTTTATAGCCATGTGAAAAGAGCCGTTGAAGTGTAATCATTATATCTAAGTAGGCTGGCGGCTAGAAACGTGAGGACAGATAAAACCTTTTGCGTGTTGCGCTTTCTGTCTTCGATTGTACCGTTGCACTGTTACCAAGATATCTTCGCTAGAATTAAGGTACAGTTGTACTATGTAGCTTTGTCTTCTTGGCTTCTCGACTTCAGAGGCTTTTCATGAGCATGAGTAAGAAGGGAAAACTTAGCTAGGTTTTTGAGTTTCTCAAGTCTTCGGATCTTCAGATCAGCGTCCTCAGAGTCTTCGGCACTTGGTCTTCAGAACCTTGTTTGCTTGGTGCGTTGTCTTCATATCTTAAGAGGCTTCTGATAGTATCTAATTGAAGCATGAGTAGAGACTTTGATTAGGTCTTCAGAACCTTGATCAGAGAGCGCAAGTCTTCAGCATCTGGACTTCGTTCTATCATAACCTATGTCTTCAGATCTTCAGAACTCGTTCTCCTTTTCTTTTGTATCAGCATCTGGACTTTGTATTCTCTCGTATTGAGTTCTGCTTCTTAGGCAAAGTATTTTCCTTTAAGTATTGAGTTCACGCCGTTTTACGAAAGCATAACCTGTTTGTTAAGTTCTCACAAATAACAACCATTAGCTGTACAAAATTGTTCATACAGAAATACAATTTGATATCATCAAAACTTAGAGATAAAGTTGCATAACCAAATCTTGTTCTCATAATCTCCCCCTTTTTGATGATGACAAAACTATGTATTTTGATGACACAATTTTGATATATATAATGCAGGGAAAGTAACATATTCTAAAGATAGCTTATCCTTCGTATGAAGTGCTCCCCCTGAGTTTTAGACTTGATAAATCTCTGAGCTTGGGGCTCCCCCTGATTTTACTAGATCATGAGCTCTCTTAGTCTTGATTCTCTTTTCAGCAGAGTTCTGATTTTCTTTTTCTTAACAAGGCTTTAATTTGGATTAGAATACCTGAAAAGAAAAACACTCTAATAGAAATAACAGTTTTATCTGTTAGCATGTAAACATCATTTTCCGGAGATTGATTATGGAATCAAAATATCACATTATATTACTTCTCCCCCTTTTTGTCATTGATAAAAAAGATAAGCGGTGCAAGGGTGAAAAACAAGGATCTAAGGACTTAAGGACAACAAAAACAAAAGAATTAGGTGCTTCCAGAGGACATCTTGTCCCACATTTTCTGAAGCATGCCTTTTAGTTCAATATTGACAGTCCTTTGTTCCTCAAAGCTTTCTCTGAACTTCTGTTGTTCTTCTCTAATTTCTCCAATGGCGTCTTCTAAACGCTTGACAGTAGGATCAGAAGTAGAGACAACTGCAGCATCTTGCTTGGCATTCTTCATGGCTTCAGCTTCTTGTGCTATCCTCACTTTCTCAGCAGCCTTTTCTGCAAGAAGTCTTGCTTCCTCGGCAGCCTTTTCTTCAACTTCTTTCTGTTTTGCAGCCAAGAACTGAAGTATCCTGATCCGTTCTTCAGCTTCTGCTCTTCCCTTTGCCCGTTGAATTCCATCTTTGATGGTTGCATCTGAGAAGCTTACAATTCTTGTAAGCTCATTGCTCAACCATTTCTGGAAGTTTTGACAAGATCTTTCAAGTTCCATAGGCTTGGTACTTGTGTTAAGTTCTGCTCTTAGGTCCGCAAACTTCCTTAATGCCTTGTCATAAAATTGACTTGTGAATTCTTCAAAATATGTTGGAGGAGGTTTAGTATAGATGACTAAAGCAAGGTCACGCTTGGCAGAATTCAACTCAGGTGTTGTTTGAAGGTGCGAGAAAGACACAAGAAATGGGGGGTTTGAATTGTGTATTTGCTCTTTTAACTAATTTTCGTTTCTTGTCGTTGAATCACTCATGATTACATCAGAGTTAGTTGGAAGACTTTGACTAGCTTAGTAACGTTCAGAATTGCAATGTGAGAAGCATGAAAACCAACAAGAGTCTGAATGTAAATTACGCTTCTCAGAACTTGCAGTGCGGAAGCTTATCAGATTTAAGCTGCAAGGTTCTGACTTGCTTGTGTGAGGTTCTGATACTCTATATAGAATGATAAATAGAGACATTAAGCACAAGAGTAAAGAACACACAATATATCCTGGTTCACCTCACGAGCTAATCCAGTCCACCCTCCTCAGGTGATTTCTCCTTGAACACAAGGACTTAATCCACTATAATCAATCTCGATTACATGTGCACGGGAAACAGCCGGTGACTGACAACCTGCACAGCCGCACTGTGACTAACCCACAATGACTTACGCCATTGTCATCTCAAGTACCTAGATCATCACATGATCCCTTGAGGCATCTCTCTCAATGAACCGTTCAGGGATCCACTCAGGATATAACATTCATTGGAGGTTTCACAATGAGTTCCATCAGGGATCCCACAAGAATCTGATCAACATACGATCCTCTTTGAGATATGACTATCATTGACCCTATTTCAGGCTTTACCACAATGACATCTCGCCATTGTCTTCTCAAGTCTCCGGTCACACTGACCACTCAAGGAATCCTAATTCACCAAGAATTAGTTTAACTGGAGATTACAAAGATGCTTCTTAACAAGCAGATTACTCCTAAGTTTAAGTACAAAAGAACACACAAGTGTTCAAGCAAGATGTGAGCAACAACTCCTTGCTATTCTAAGAAACTATAGAGATGTATAATGATTTGACAGTTGTTGACATCTTGTAGATCTTCTTCTTCTTCGTCTTCGGGGTGAGCAAGCTTTGAGCAACAACTCCTTGCTTCAGATCTTCGATGTAGCGCTGACGAGAAGGTTGTTGATGACGTGACTGATTTGCAATGTTGTCTTCTTCAACAAAAGCTTCTATATCAATTCATTGTTGTTGTGTTGAATGATGGTCTTTAAGCTTCAACAACAATGGCCATGTGTAAATGGTGATAGCTTTGGATATTCTAAGTGTTACAACGAGAACTCATCGTTGTTGCTATCTTCACACAATGACTTGATCAATTCACCTTTGATGGCCTAAATCCATCTGTGGACGGTGTCGTCAATTAGAAGTGAATACCCTTTCCTTTTAAATAGCCTGGTAGAAATATAGCCATTTGAAATACTGTTGGCTGTTGGAAAAGAGAAGTTGTGTAATAATTAGCTGTACTGACACATCTCCTTTTTGCTATGGGAGAAGTGATGTGATGTATCTTTCTTGGGCGCCGTGTACAGTTACTCATAACGGTAACATGTGACTTCTGAACTTCGGAGGCTTCTGATGTTTAATTGATGAAGCATGAGTAGAGTCTTCTTAATCAGGATATCTGATATGTCAAGTCTTCAATTATTTGAAGAAGTCCATTAGGAATCAGTCTTCAGAACTTCAGCATTTGTCTTTAAGCACGTTATCCTTTACTTCTTCAAGTCTTCCGAAACTTCAGAACTTGTCCATTAGGAATCTGTCTTCAGAGTCTTCAATACTTGATCTTCAGAACCTTAATCTTTAAAACTCATAAGTCTTCAGAGTCTTTCTGCACTTGGTCTTCAGAGCCTTCCGCCTTCAGAACTTCAAGTCATGAGAGTCTTCAGCACTTCGGTTCTCTTCTTCAGAAGCTTCCCAATCTTCAGAATCTCGACCACTTTCAGAGAGCATCCACAAGAGCATTGCATCTACAATATTAGCTTCCTTGGATCTGACTGATCAAGATTAGATACAAAAGTGTTCTTGCTTCTTGTGACTTGTGTCACACATAGTAACTTCACATATTATCAATTTCGCTCATCTGGCTGGTGCTTGTTGGATCTGATATATTCTATAATTATGATCTGCACACAACACACGTTAGAAAATAAAATGGTTCTTTCACAAATACGTATTGTTATCATCAAAACATAGATTGACTTTCAAAGACAATTCTTGCTCTCACAATCTCCCCTTTTTGGTGATGACAAAACCAAGTATTTTGATTGAACATTTTATACAAGGTAATCACCAAAACAAACATATTCAGAGTCTGGAACAACAGCTCCCCCTGAATATGCTATCCTCGAAGTTTTATCTGTGATCATCTAGAATCTTATATGATCCAAAGACATACAGAATAACAACTTGAGTTGCCAGACGAAGAATAGGAAATGACTGCTTCACTATCTTGTCTTCAAGAGAATAGAGAGTCTTTAGCATCTGGACTAGTTCATCAGAACTTCCATCTTCAGATCTTCAGAGCTCAGTTCCTTTGTAGTCGTATCAGAGCTTGTAATCTTCAGAGACTTTTGAAGTATTTCTACCTTACAACAGATTCATTTGAGCACAAGCAGATCAGTTCTTAACTGATAACATAGCCTTGCTATCCATCAGAGACAGACACTGTCTATTAAGAAACTCCCCTTGAGTTTCATACTTTGTGAAGATTATAGGATTTATCATTTGAATCTTCTGGGTAGTCTCCCCCTAATTTCTATAAGTCAGATATTGGGATCTTTCAGAACGTAGTTCCGGGATATTAAGTTTTAATCACCAATAAAGATCGTGACTTTTCAGAGTCTGACTTTTGAACACAGGTCTTCATCTCAGAACCTTGTTATTGTCACAACTCAGTGGTTCATCAAAGTTTAATTTTTGATCAGATACCAATTGAAGGTTAATATTTGTGCTCAATCAAAGCTTGATTCTGAATCTGGTACTTATGATTTGATTCTGGTCCGATATTACGTGATGTGTTGAGTCTTATACCAGAGTATGTTGAGTCTGATACCAAGTGAAGAATTTCTTCTCATACTCCTTGAGAGGTATTTCCTTAATGTGCTGAATTGATACCAGTGAAGGTATTAGATGATAATTCACAACTTTGCTCTGATTGATGAGTCTGATACTAGTCTTTGTGTACTGAGTCTAATTACCAATTATTGATTTAGTCTGATACTAAATCATTTTCATTTCAATTGGTTCCTGGTAAACATCAGAACTACTTCTTTCTTGGATCTTCAATCCAGATCTTCAGACAGCTCTTGACTTCTGATTTGCACATTTCCTCTGAGTAAGCATCTTGAGAATGTGTACTTTGTCTTGACTGTTTTCAGAGTTTTCTTACTTCTTCTGATTCTTAGACAGCTTCTTAGCCTGTTCCTGTTCTTAGAATGCCTAGTGAACTTGTTTATAGTTCCTCGGATAACATCAAACAATTAGACGTTAGTAGTAACGCATTTTTATGTGAGTACTTTGTTTGAGTTCTGCATTCTTTCAGATTTCCTTCTCTCAATCAAAATCATTATATTTCTCCCCCTTTTTGACATCATCAAAAAGTGCTTAGAGCATAAGGGTATTTAAGCACAAAATTTCTCTTTCCAATGAACAACATATATTTCTTCCACATTTGAGCATTTTAGCATATCATCATATATATTCTGGATATGTTAAACAACATAGGACAAGGAGCCAGCATTTGAGCAGTTAAGAGCAATCCAAGTCATTTGGTGATAACCATCTTTAACCATAATTAATTCATTTGAAGGATTTTTTAGATGGAAACAACTGATTACTAATTTAAGGTTTTAGATCATCTGTAAAGATTAATTACAGCATTTCATTTATGAACAGTCAGATAGAAGCATCAACATAAAATAGTTTTAGAATGCAGAGCATAGGTTGAGCTTACTCTTGAAAAGTTCAAGATAATCAAAACATAGATATTTCAACCACAGATTCCTAACTAGAGACATTTTAAGTAATCGTAGTCCTAATAAAGCTGTGTTTTCATGGGTCCTATTGAGTTAGACTAGAGCGAGCCTAATGATGACGAGGAAGATGAGTGAGGGTTTTCAGAATCATCATTTCTTGAGCCATGCAAACTCTCTTCTACTTGAGTAATTGCCAATTTCTTGCTCTTCATAATTTCTACTGAGATCCATTCATGGAACTCAGTCCAGATATTTCTTATTTCCATGGAGTCCAAATAGAAATTGGAAGCTTCTACTAAGCTCTGGATCCTTGTGATTGCATTATCCTTAAAGGATTTAAATGCATCATTGTTTGATTCTATGATGTTTTAGGTATTTTAATCATTTGTTTGAGTAAAGTAAGTGTCTCAGTTTATTATGAATTTGATGTTGGTATAGGCATAGAAAATAGAAGACATAATATTTTCATTGATTAAAAGAAAGACAAAAACATCAGCACAAAATAGGACGATAAACCACAAGACATAACACTATTTGACACTACATCGGGATTTGAAATTTTAGTCATCAAAATCTTCAACGTTGTCCACCCTCTCACATTTTATCTCAGTTAATGAAGGTTCTGGTCCGAGTCTGCTTACTAACCCCCAGAATTTCTCTTTCAGCATAATTTCAGATATTATTCTCCCGTAAGGAACGTAAGAGTTCAATTGAGTTCTTGAAACTCTGATAGAATGTTTCAGGTGATTGAAAATAGTTTTGGGAAGATTGATCCTAAAGTGGTGTGTTAGGAGGAAGATGAATACTCGGTTATCTTGGGACAGCGTGCTCCTTGCAGTTGCACGAGGTCGAAGGTTGGTTAGAGAGAATCTGAACCATGTTCTGGGTGAAGGGAGAAGTTTCTCAGGGTTGTTTGGTTCATAAGGAACCGAATCATCAAATAAAACCCTGCATCTCTCTACTAAGCTCAGGTCAGATTGAAAGTCTTCAACAGTGACTCCAGAGGCGACACAATTTATGATCTTTTCTAATGAGGGAATGGAGATAGTGATTGGAAGGCGATATACTTCAGACCAGATAGTGTTACCATCATTGCTGATTCTGGCGTATTTCTAGAATTCTTTCACAAGAACTGGAAAGACAGGGCCATTTAGCAGTGAATAATAACCACTCCAAGATTGAATCTGCATGCTTCTTATAATTTCCAGACCATTATTTTGAAATCTAGCTAGATTTGGTCTTTTCTATGGAATAACTTCTAGGGTTTCTGCATTCCCACTAAACGTTGGAGAAGCCATTTGTTAACACATAGAAGATTTTAAATGAAGATTAGCTTAGATGAGGATGAGCGAGGATGAAGCAGAATCCTATTATTTATAGGCGAATGAGAGTGAGGAGTGTAATGACTAAATTGGTACACAAGGATTTGGGCTTACTATTTCCTAGGTGGTCATGATTAACTAGGGTATGCTAAAAGGCGTGAGCGTGTGGGAAAAGAGAACGGAGCAGTTACTTATTTATTTTGAGAAGAGTTAATATGGTAACAGCTGCTTTGCCGTGAGTGGCCATTTGGGCTGCTATATTAATGACGGTGTCTTGAGCCACTAAAATATTTTCCAAGAACTTTCAATAAATAATGTCAATTAGTGCTTCTTTTAAATATCTTAGAATTAAGAATTCAATAAAAAATGATTCATGGACACAGTTCATTAATCTTTAAATAACTCAGGACAAACTGACACTATCGATTTGACTTAGAACAATTGTATTTTCAAAACATATACTCAGCATACATAGTTAAAGACATAGACATGTTTAGGTTTCCTAGTCACTGAAGATCTCACACCTAGTCTTCAACAAGCAGTTATCTGGAAGGTCTTCAGGACCATCTTCTTTAATTCTCTCTTTGATCATGTCCACAATTCCATCTCTGAAGAAAATTTCAGACAAAACTCTTCCATAAGGAATGTAAGACTTTGTGAGATTTCTGGACTCAGAGATGGCTTTCCAGAGACAGTTGAAGATAGAGTGTGGTAGATTTATTTGAAATTCATTCATTAGTAAATAAATGAATTCATGATCATGAAATCTGAGAATGTCAAGACTTTCTCCTCTGGGAAGAAAATTGGACAGCATGAGTTTGTACCAAGCTTTGGGAATAGGTAGAAGATTCTCTGGATCGTAGGGTATGTATCCTAAGGTCAGGTCATGAAGGGATGCAAAATTTTTGGCAGCAAAGAATTTGTTTGTATCAAAATAAACAGGAATTCCAACATCATCACATCCAGTTGCAAGGGTGACAGAGAACAGGTTGATGATGATTGGGATTTCAAACACAAAGGAGGTGATGCACTTGCTTTCAACATCAAGATCAGCATGTTTCTAGAAATCCTTGACGAGATTTATATAGATAGATTTTTCTAGCATCATGGAGTACCTAGTCCATTGCTGAGTGTAAAGCACATCTGCTATACTGCAAGCAATGCAACTCGAGAGAGGAGGGGTATTGATTACAAATTGTTTTTCAGGAATGATTTCAAGAAGATCTTGGTTACCAAGAAAGGTGAGTGGGGGCATAACGATGGACAACAGAGTTTTGAAACCTATGACTTTATGAAGGGAATTTTGAATATGAGGTTATTTGATAGGGAGACGTGATTTTATACAGGTAAATGAGTAGAGTAAGTTGTACCTAGTATAGGAAGATTATAGATTTGTACATTAGGATTTAATAAGGTTTATGTTGTCAGAGATATGGTATGGTTTTCCAAAGATTCGCAATTATGATTGAGGTTGCTTTAGAGTGCACGCATAGCAAAGAAATTTTCTTGTAAGACAGAATTATTTCAGATCATTTATTTCTTTCTATCAAACCAAATTCATGCAAAATTGTTTAAATATTCAAAGAGGAAAGATCATACCTTAGGGATCTAGAATTCTTTTTGCAGAGATTCTATGCAGACTTATCTGAGTGCTTTCCATTCTGAGATAATGTTATTATTTTCCAGATTCTACTTGCTTCTGAGTGAGCTGCTGTAGGTTTATAGATTCTTCAAAATTTTCTTACATTCTGGTTTCTGAGAAATGTGAACATTTTCTGAGTTCTAAACCAAGAATGTTCTGAAAAGTTTATCAGATAGAGATCTGATCAATAACGTTTAATCCGACTGAGATAGTCTCAAGTCATCAAATTTTGGTTGTACTGAGTTGATCAAGACTCTAAGTGGTCAATCTTGATTAAGTACTTGATGAATCTATGAAAATCTTCTTCATGAATATTGTTAGTTCTTATATTGGCTAGAATTTTGGTAAAACAAAGTTGAACAATGTTGATGTCATATGTCAGATGTCATAACATTGGTTCCTAACATTAGCTGTTGCAGGGTTGAAGTTTTATATGCTGATGTTATAAGTGATGTCTTGACATCACTATATCAGAACATCAGAACATCAGATTGTGATGATTTAGGGCTGCGCGTGTTAGTGAGTTTTGAGGAGATCTGTTAGAGTGATTGGATGCGAATATCTTGGAGAAGAGATTTCCAATCAGATAAATTTGCAGATTATGGAGCAGATTCTGTAACCAACATTAGGGCTGATTTGGAGAGATTTAAAAAGATTTGAAGATCAAATTTGTTTTAAAACCAGATTTTTTTGGAAGAGATCCAAGCCCAAGTCAGAATTATATAAAAGCAGCCTCAACCCTTGTTGAAAAAGTAACGAAGAAAGAGAGCTAAAGACTAAGTGTCATTTGTGTCTTCGTGTGTGTTTTGTAAACCATTTGTGTGTGAATTGGTGTTACTATTGTTGAGTTGTTAATTGTTCTTGATCAAAGTTGTTAAGCAGAATCAAGTAGTGTGGTTAATTTGAAATCATTGGATTGTTTCACTGTGGTGATTTAGGGAGTGAGTGGTTTCTCATACCTAAGTGGTTTCTTAGGTATAAGTGTCATTGGGTAGTGATCAAGTTAGGTAGATGTCAACTGGGATTGTTGAGTCTGTAATTTGATACTACTAATAGTGAATTTCCTCCCTGGCTTGGTAGCCCCCATACGTAGGTAGTTAGACCGAATTGGGTGAACAATTCTTTGTGTTATTTACTGCTGTTGTTACCTTGTTCATATAGCAGATTGTGTTGTTGTGACATCACACTTAACATCACATATCTGATACCAGAATTTCAATTGGTATCAGAGCAGGCATCCTGCTCTGCATCTGGGTGAGATCTAGGGCTGATACTTTCTGGTACAATGGACAAGGTGACTGGTAGATTTGTGAATAGACCCCCTATTCTAGATGGCTCTAACTATGACTATTGGAAACCAAGGATGGTTTCCTTCTTGAAGTCATTAGACAGCAGGGCTTGGAAGGCTATTGTGAAAGAATGGAAACATCTTGTTATTATGGAAAAGGATGAGAATGGAAAGAAAGTAGAGGGTAGCTCAAAACTGAAACCTGAAGAAGAATGGACCAAGGAAGAAGATGAGCTTGCCCTTGGGAATTCTAAAGCCTTGAATGCCATATTCAATGGTGTTGATATTAACATCTTCAGGTTGGTCAACACTTGTGAAGTAGCTAAGGAAGCATGGGATATCTTGGAGACTACTCATGAAGGAACCTCCAAAGTCAAGATGTCAAGACTTTAACTTTTGACAACAAAGTTTGAAAATCTGAAGATGAAGGAGGATGAGACTCTCCATGATTTCCACATGAACATCCTTGAGCTGTCAAATGCTTCTAGAGCCCTAGGAGAGAGGATGACTGAAGAGAAGCTGGTGAGGAAAATTCTTAGATCTCTTCCCAAGAGATATAAAATGAAGGTGACAGCTATAGAAGAAGCCCAAGACATCAGCAAGATGAGGGTTGATGAGTTGATAGGTTCTCTTCAAACCTTTGAATTAGGAATGGAAGAGGAACCTGAAAAGAAAACCAAAAGTATAGCATTGGTATCTAGTTCTGAAGATTCTAAGAAAGAGAAGGGTGCTGAGTCTCAGGAGGAGCTGTCCCAGGCCATTGTTTTGCTGGGAAGACAGTTTAATAAGGTTATGAAGAGGATAAATAGGAGTTATAATCCTAATGTCAAGAACATCACATCTGACACCAACAGATCAGGAGATCAGGGGAAGAAAACTAGAGATGGAGAGAAGTCCAATAATGACAAGGGAGTCCAATGCTATGAGTGTGAAGGGTATGGTCATGTCAAGAAGGCATGTCCTACTTATCTCAAAAAGCAGAAAAAGGGGTTATTTGCTTCCTGGTCTGATAGTGAAAGTGAATCTGAAGATGAATCAGCTAAGCTTGTTAGAGCTATGATTGGGGTTTGTGAGTCAGATGATGATTCGGGTGATGATGAGGTTACTTATGAAGAGCTTGCTGCCTCGTATAAAGAACTGTGCATGAAAAGTGAACAAGTGTGTCTTGAAGGAGAGAAGCTGAAGAAAACCATAGTGCAGTTAGAGGCTGAAAAGACTGAACTTGAAAATGAAGTCACGATGCTTAACTCTAAATTGGATTCTATGACCAAAACTGTCAGAATGTTGAACAATGGTACTGATGCTCTAGACAACATTCTTAGTATTGGGAAAATTATTGGAGACAAAAGTGGTTTGGGATTCAACAATGTTGCAGCTTCTGATGATGTTATTAACAGTTCCAAACCAGTGATGTTAAAACAGATGTTTAAACATCCTGACAGGATTCCTTCTAGGAAGAAATTCAGGCGCTGGAGATGTCATCACTGTGGGCGTTTTGGACACATAAAGGCCTACTGTTATAAGCTACATGGGTATCCTCAGAAGGCACATCAATATACTCCCACACAAAAGTTTCCCATAGGTAATCAGGCCTTAAATTCTAAGAAGCAATGGGTTCCAAAAGGTAAAGTTACCAGCTTAATAGCTCACACTTCTCTTAGGGTTTCTACCAAAGAAGACTGGTACTTTGATAGTGGGTGTTCAAGACACATGACAGGAGTTAGAAATTTGTTGGTAGATGTTAAGCTTCAGTCTTCAAGTCATGTTACATTTGGTGATGGTGTCAAAGGAGAAATCAAGGGGATAGGAAAGCTGAATTGTGTTGGTGCTCCTAGACTGGATGATGTTCTACTTGTCAAAGGGTTGACAGCAAATTTGATCAGTATTAGTCAACTTTGTGATCAAGGATTCAAAGTAGACTTTACAAAATCTGAGTGCAATGTCACAAATGAGAAAGGAGAAGTCATCATGAAGGGTGTTAGGTCTAAGGACAACTGTTATCTATGGGTGCAACAAGACTCAAGTACCTCAACATGTGTGTTTGCTAGAGATGATGAAGTCAAAATTTGGCATCAAAAGTTGGGACATCTTCATCTGAAGGGAATGGAGAGAATAATATCCTCTGAAGCTGTCAGAGGAATTCCTAAACTCAATATTGAAGAGGGAAGAGTTTGTGGAGATTGTCAAATAGAGAAGCAGAAGATGTCACATCAGAAGCTTCAACATAACACCACCTCCAAAGTTTTGGAACTTCTTCATATGGACTTGATGGGACCTATGCAGGTAGAAAGTCTAGGAGGGAAGAAGTATACATATGTTGTTGTAGATGACTATTCTAGGTTCACCTGGGTGAGCTTCATTAAAGACAAATCAGAGGTGTTTAATGTTTTTAAAGATCTTTGTCAAAGACTCCAAAGGGAAAAGGAGAGTAATGTTATTAGAATAAGGAGTGATCATGGAAGAGAGTTTGAAAATAGCAAGTTTTCTGAATATTGTTCTGTTGAAGGCATAAGTCATGAGTTCTCTTCTCCAATCACTCCTCAGCAAAATGGAGTTGTTGAAAGGAAGAATAGAACTATTCAAGAGTCTGCTAGGGCAATGATTCATGCCAAAAAGCTTCCTTACCATTTCTGGGCTGAAGCTATGAACACTGCTTGCTATATTCACAACAGAGTTACCTTGAGAAGGGGCACTTCAGCTACTCTGTATGAACTATGGAAAGGAAGAAAGTCAAATGTGAAGTACTTTCATGTTTTTGGAAGTAAATGTTACATTTTGTCAGATCGTGAACAGAGGAGAAAATTGGATCCTAAAAGTGATGAGGGAATCTTTCTAGGATACTCTACAAATAGCAGAGCTTACAGGGTTTTTAACTCCAGAACAAAGGTTATGATGGAGTCTATAAATGTGGTGATTGATGACATTGATAAGCAGGAAGATGCTGATGTTCTGGATGATGTTGAAACATCAGTTGAAGAAGTCACAAAAGAAACTGAAGACAGAAGTGGGTCTCCTAGTCATGTTGATGCTGAGCCTGAACCTGAACAATCTAATAAAGAACCTTCTATTAGAGTGCTAAAGGACCATACAAGGGAGCTTATCATAGGTGATCCTAAATCAGGGGTTAGCACTAGATCAAGAGAGGTTGTGTCAAATTCTTGTTTTGTTTCTAAAATTGAGCCCAAGAATGTCAAAGAAGCCTTGACTGATGAGTTTTGGATCAATGCCATGCATGAAGAGCTGGAGCAATTCAAAATGAATGAAGTGTGGGATCTTGTACCAAGGCCTGATGGAGTTAATGTGATTGGCACCAAGTGGATTTACAAGAATAAATCTGATGAACAAGGAGTGTTCACCAGAAACAAGGCCAGATTAGTTGCTCAGGGATACACTCAGGTTGAAGGAATTGATTATGATGAAACCTTTGCTCCTGTGGCAAGACTGGAATCTATCAAATTACTCTTAGGGGTGGCTTGTAATTTCAAATTCAAGCTTTTTCAGATGGATGTTAAGAGTGCCTTCTTGAATGGGTACTTAAATGAAGAGGTGTATGTTGATCAACCGAAAAGATTTATTGATCCAATATTTCCTGACCATGTTTACAAACTAAGGAAAGCTCTCTATGGTTTAAAGCAAGCACCAAGAGCTTGGTATGAAAGGCTTACTAAATTCCTGGTTGTGAATGGCTACAGAAAAGGAGGGATTGACAAGACATTGTTTGTTAAAGAGGGAGGAGGAAAACTGATGATAGCTCAAATATATGTTAATGACGTAGTATTTGGTGGGATGTCAGATGCAATGGTGAAACATTTTGTGGAACAGATGCAGTCTGAGTTTGAAATGAGTCTTGTTGGAGAGCTCAACTATTTTCTTGGTCTACAAGTTAGACAAATGGAGGACTCCATATTCATTTCTTAGAGCAAGTATGCAAAGAACATAGTGAAGAAGTTTGGTCTAGAGAATGCTAATCACAAGAGGACACCTGCTCCTACTCATTTAAAGTTGTCCAAGGATGAACATGGTGTTAGTGTGGATCAAAGTTTATACAGAAGCATGATTGGAAGTCTATTGTATCTCACAGCTAGCAGACCTGATATTTCTTTTGCTGTTGGAGTATGTGCCAGATATCAATCTGAGCCCAAAGTTAGTCACTTGAATCAAGTGAAGAGGATTCTGAAATATGTGAATGGGACTAGTGACTATGGAATGCTTTACAGTCATGGATCAGGCATTGAGTTATGTGGTTTTTGTGATGTTGATTGGGCAGGGAGTGCTGATGATAGAAAAAGTACTTCAGGAGGTTGCTTCTTCTTAGGGAATAATCTGATAACATGGTTTAGTAAAAAGCAGAACTGTGTGTCTCTTTCTACTGCTGAAGCTGAGTACATAGCTGCAGGGAGTAGTTGTTCTCAACTTGTTTGGATGAAGCAGATGTTAACAGAATACAATGTCAAGCAAGATGTCATGACATTGTACTGTGATAATTTGAGTGCTATCAATATCTTTAAGAATCCTATTCAACATAGTAGAACTAAGCATATTGATATAAGGCATCATTTTATAAGAGATTTGGTTGAGGACAACGTAGTTGCTTTGGAACATATTGCTACAGATAAACAATTAGCTGACATTTTTACTAAGGCCTTAGATGCAAATCAATTTGAAAGTTTAAGAAGCAAACTGGGAATTTGCATTTATGAGGATTAGGTGTGCTGGAAGGAGTATTTGTGCAGTTGTGATTTTGCATATGAAAACAACATTTTATTCAACTGCTGAAAGCATACAAGATTGGATTTTGGTACATCAAAAGCAATATATATAAGATCTAAAGATTATCCCAACCCCCTGCATCAAGAAAAGTTTTCCAATCTTCATCCCATTCATCATCAGAAGCATGGAGTTGCACTGGAGGTTTCTAGATGGTTTTTGTCTCTGATGGTTTTCTTGTTCTTGTTGCTCCTGAAGAAGTTCCAGCGACTTTCCTTGATGTGTTCTTGTTCTTCAGTGGATCTGGTTTATTCTCCTCTTGCATGTCTTGCTTCCCTACATCTTTGTTTGACTGACTCATTATTGTGTGTTGTCTGGTGCTATTAGAATGAAGAAGGTATGGATTTTATAGTACTATAAGAATCCATAGGTTGTATCGCCTGACCAGTCAAAGTTTTTGGGATATTGTGAAGCTTGCTTTTGACCATGTCTTAATGGATGTCAGATCTTTGTGTTTGGTGTAGATGTTGTCAAATTGTGGCTAAAAAGGGTGAGAGTTAGCCTATGTGTTGCCTAGTTGTCTGATGTGGCTTAAGGGGGAGTGTGCATGTTTGAACAGCTGGTATGATGGTTCTTGCTTTGAGGGGGACTTTAGCTTTGTGCAGCTTGTTATGTGATTGCTGCTGGGTTGAATTTTTTTTCCGTTTGAAGTTTTTTCCGCCGCAGGTACCTCTGATGATGGCAGAGTTTGTTTTAGCCAAAATTAGCCAAAGGGGGAGATTGTTAGTTCTTGTATTGGCTGGAATTTTTGTAAAACAAAGTTGAACAATGTTGATGTCATATGTCTGATGTCATAACATTGGTTCCTAACATTAGCTGTTGCAGGGTTGAAGTTTTATATGCTGATGTTATAAGTGATGTCTTGACATCACTATATCAGAACACAGAACATCAGATTGTGATGATTTAGGGTTGCGCGTGTTAGTGAGTTTTGAGGAGATCTGTTAGAGTGATTGGATGCAAATATCTTGGAGAAGAGATTTCCAATCAGATAAATTTGCAGATTATGGAGTAGATTCTGTAACCAACATTAGGGCTGATTTGGAGAGATTTAAAAAGATTTGAAGATCAAATTTGTTTTAAAACCAGATTTTTTTTGGAAGAGATCCAAGCCCAAGTCAGAATTATATAAAAGCAGCCTCAACCCTTGTTGAAAAAGTAACGAAGAAAGAGAGCTAAAGACTAAGTGTCATTTGTGTCTTCGTGTGTGTTTTGTAAACCATTTGTGTGTGAATTGGTGTTACTATTGTTGAGTTGTTAATTGTTCTTGATCAAAGCTGTTAAGCAGAATCAAGTAGTGTAGTTAATTTGAAATTATTGGATTGTTTCGCTGTGGTGATTTAGGGAGTGAGTGGTTTCTCATACCTAAGTGGTTTCTTAGGTAGAAGTGTCATTGGGTAGTGATCAAGTTAGGTAGATGTCAACTGGGATTGTTGAGTCTGTAATTTGATACTACTAATAGTGAATTTCCTCCCTGGCTCGGTAGCCCCCATACGTAGGTAGTTAGACCGAACTGGGTGAACAATTCTTTGTGTTATTTACTGTTGTTGTTACCTTGTTCATATAGCAGATTGTTTTGTTGTGACATCACACTTAACATCACACATCTGATACCAGAATTCCAAATATTCTTTCAGTTCCTTGCATAGCTTTCAAGAACACAATATTCAGTTTTTCATTTAGTCCTTTTAGCTTATGATCATTCCAGGATTTAGATGTTGAATCAGTTCTAAGAGTTTTGAATCCTTCAGCTTCCTGACTTCAACAGACTTTTCTTGAAATTCAATTTCATAGACCAACAAGTTTTTTGTTCTTTTACATGAAGAGATTCTGAATGAGTTTGAACCGGGAAAGTCAAGGGTGGACCTAGTCCGTTTCTTGAAAACATCTCAGGAGCTCATAAAGAGTTATTCTTCAGCAGCCCAGACTTCTAGCCTTCTGATAATTTAACCTTGAGCAAATACGAGGTTCCTCTACATGTATCTTCCAAGATGAGCATTCAACAGATATAACTTCTTATCTGATGAGTCTTTCTTATCAGCTAATTCTTCAATCTTCACAAGGCTATAGGTGAGGAAGGTTAGTTGATTGACAGCTGCAAAGTTTCCAAAATCAGTGATTTGCTTAAGTACTCAGATTGATTATAATTTTGTACACAGTCAACTTCTGAACTGTTACAGAAATTGTAAGTGGATTTCAATCTCACCCAGAGGATTTCTACACACCTCATCTGGATCTTTTTCTGACACTGTTAGGTGTTTGATATCCATCAATAACAGAACTAGAGCTCTGATACCAATTGAAGGTGCGAGAAAGACCCAAGAAAATGGGGTTTGAATTGTGAGAAGCATGAGTAACGTTCAGACTCTGACTAGCTTAGTAACGTTCAGACTTGCAATGTGAGAAGCATGAGACCAACAAGAGTCTGAATGTAAATTACGCTTCTCAGAACTTGCAGTGCGGAAGCTTATCAGATTTAAGCTGCAAGGTTCTGACTTGCTTGTGTGAGGTTCTGATACTCTATATAGAATGATAAATAAAGACATTAAGCACAAGAGTAAAGAACACACGATATATCCTGGTTCACCTCACGGGCTAATCCAGTCCACACTCCTTAGGTGATTTCGCCTTGAACACAAGGACTTAATCCACTATAATCAATCTCGATTACATGTGCATGGGCAACAGCCGGTGACTGAAAACCTGCACAGCCGCACTGTGACTAACCCACAATGACTTACGCCATTGTCATCTCAAGTACCCAGATCATCACATGATCCCTTGAGGCATCTCTCTCAATGAACTGTTCAGGGATCCACTCAGGATATAACATTCATTGGAGGTTTCCCAATGAGTTCCATCAGGGATCCCACAAGAGTCTAATCAACATATGATCCTCTTTGAGATATGACTATCATTGACCCTATTTTAGGCTTTACCACAAGGACATCTCGCCATTGTCTTCTCAAGTCTCCGGTCACACTGACCACTCAAGGAATCCTAATTCACCAAGAATTAGTTTAACTGGAGATTACAAAGATGCTTCTTAACAAGCAGATTACTCCTAAGTTTAAGTACAAAAGAACACACAAGTGTTCAAGCAAGATGTAAGCAACAACTCCTTGCTATTCTAAGAAACTACAGAGATGTATAATGATTTGACAGTTGTTGACATCTTGTAGATCTTCTTCTTCTTCATCTTCGGGGTGAGCAAGCTTTGAGCAATAACTCCTTGCTTCAGAACTTTGATGTAGCGCTGACGAGAAGGTGGTTGATGACGTGACTGATTTGCAATGTTGTCTTCTTCATCAACAACTTCTATATCAATTCATTGTTGTTGTGTTGAATGATGATCTTTAAGCTTTAACAACAATGGCCATGTGTAAATGGTGATAGCTTTGGATATTCTACGTGTTACAACGAGAACTCATCGTTGTTGCTATCTTAACACAATGACTTGATCAATTCACCTTTGATGGCCTAAATCCATCTGTGGACGGTGTCATCAATTAGAAGCGAATACCCTTTCCTTTTAAATAGCCTGGTAGAAATATAGCCATTTGAAATACTGTTGGCTGTTGGAAAAGAGACGTTATGCAATAATTAGCTGTACTGACACATCTATTTTTGCTATGGGAGAAGTGATGTGATGTATCTTTCTTGGGCGCCGTGTACAGTTACTCACAACGCTAACATGTGACTTCTGAAATTCAGAGGCTTCTGATGTTTAATTGATGAAGCATGAGTAGAGTCTTCTTAATCAGGATATCTGATATGTTAAGTCTTCAGTTATTTGAAGAAATCCATTAGGAATCAGTCTTTAGAATTTCAGCACTTGTCTTTAAGAACGTTATCCTTTACTTCTTCAAGTCTTCCGAAACTTCAAAACTTGTCCATTAGGAATCTGTCTTCAGAGTCTTCAATACTTGATCTTCAGAACCTTAATCTTTAGAACTCATAAGTCTTCAGAGTCTTTCTGCACTTGGTCTTCCGAGCCTTCCGCCTTCAGAACTTCAAGTCATGAGAGTCTTCAGCACTTCGGTTCTATTCTTCAGAAGCTTCGCAATCTTCAGAATCTTGACCAATTTCAGAGAGCATCCACAAGAGCATTGCATCCGCAATATCGGCTTCCTTGGATCTGACTGATCAAGATCAGGTGCATAAGCGTTCTTGCTTCTTGCGACTTGTGTCACACATTGTAACTTCGCATATTATCAATTTCGCTTATCTGGCTGGTGCTTGTTGGATCTGATATATTCTATAATTATGATCTGCACACAACACACGTTAAAACATAAAATGGTTCTTTCAAAAATACATATTGTTATCATCAAAACATAGATTAACTTGTAGAGACAATTCTTGCTCTCACATTGTTTGCTGAGATGTAACCATATTGCTTCAAGTCTGGCGACTGGAGCAAAAGTTCCGTTGTAATCAATTCCCTCTTGTTGACTGTAACCTTGAGCAACAAGTCGTGCTTCGTTTCTGACAACTTCTCCCTTCTCATTTAGCTTGTTCCTGAATACCCACTTGGTTCTAATAACATGAACATTCTTAGGTCTTAAAACTAGATCCCAAACATCATTCTTTGAGAATTGATTCAGTTCTTCTTCCATAGCCATAACCCAGTCCTTGTCCATAAGCTCTTCTTCAACTGTAGCTGGTTCGATTAACGATACCAGTCCCAAGAGTGTTTCTTCTGATGGTATGATGGCTGATCTGGTTCTGACTGGAGCATCCTTGATACCAAGAATTAGTTCCTCGGGATGAGGTATAGACATTCTTCACTTCTTTTGATGTGGAGTATTCGGAGTTGCATCAGTGTTGTTTGGTGTAGGATCCTGCTGGTCTTTGACTTCATCTGCCTTTTCTTTAGGTTCTGAGAAGCTAATTTCCAAACCTGCAAGTTTTTCAACTAGCTCTGACTTTTCAAAGTCAGGCTTGTCATTGAATCTAACATGAATTGATTCTTCCACAATCCGAGATTCTGTGTTATAAACTCTGTAGCCTTTTGAGCGTTCAGAGTATCCTAACAGCAGGCACTTCCGTGCTTTGGAATCAAACTTGCCAAGATTCTCCTTAGTGTTTAACATAAATCAAGTACATCCAAATGGATGAAAATAGGAGATGTTGGGGATTTTATTCTTCTACAATTCATAAGGAGTTTTATTCAAGATAGGTCTAACAGAGATTCTATTTTGAATGTAACATGCTGTGTTGATTGCTTCTGCCAAAAAATGCTTAGCCATGTCAGTTTCTTGGATCATGGTGTGAGCCATTTCTTGTAAAGTTTTGTTCTTTCTTTCTACAACTCCATTTTTTTGTGGAGTTCTAGGACAAGAAAAATCATGGGATATCCCGTGTGAATCAAAAAGGTTTTCAAAGTCTGTGTTTTCAAATTCTCCACCATGATGACTTCTGACTTTGATGATTTTGCAATTTTTCTCATTTTGTACTTGAGTGCAGAAGGAAGTAAACACAGAATGTGACTCATCCTTGTGTTTTAAGAATTTCACCCATGTCCAACGACTGTAATCATCAACGATGACTAGTCCGTATTTCTTACCATGGATCGAAGCAGTTTTCACTGGTCCAAAAAGATCAATGTGAAGAAGTTCTAACGGTCTGGAGGTGGAAACAATATTCTTTGCTTTAAAGGAGGTTTTTGAAAACTTTCCTTTCTGACATGCTTCACAAAGAGCATCTGAAGAGTACTTCAGATTTGGCAAGCCTCTGACAAGACCTAGCTTGTTCAGCTGAGAAATTCTTCTCAAACTAACATGACCAAGGCGTCTATGCCAGACCCATTGCTCTTCATTTACGGAAAGAAGGCATTTTACATTTTGATGTTTTAATTCTGATAACTTAATTTTGTAAGTATTGTTCTTCCTCTTTCCATTAAACAGGACAGATCCATCCTTTTGACCTACAACTTTACAGGATGTTTGATTAAAAATGACATCATAACCATTGTCACTAAGTTGACCAATTGAAAATAGATTATGCATTAGACATTCAACTAACATAACATTTTTAATAGAGGGGAGCTTACCATTTCCAATAGTTCCGGAGCCAATGATTCTTCCTTTCTGATTTCCTCTGAAACCGAAGACACCTCCGGGTTTAAGTTTCAGATCTTGGAACATATGACTTTCTCCCGTCATGTGTCGCGAGCATCCACTGTCCGGGTACCATGATTGGTGTTTCAATGGTGCCATTAAGGATGTATGCAACATAAACTATCTTATTCTTAGGTACCCATTTTGTGGGTCCTTTCTCATTAGTTTTTCCAGAGGTTCTGACACTTTTGAACTTCCTTCTATTAGGATAATAGTGTGGAACTCGTGCATAGTGTTTGTGTTTAGAAGCTTTCTTTAGTGTCTGTGTTTGTGTGGTGATAGATTTTGAACCTTTTTGTTCAAAAAAATTCACGGTAGTGCCGGAGGGCACAAAATGTTGGGACAGAGGTATTATCTTGATACTCTTGGTTTCATCATATGGTTGTGATGGTCCTGAATATCCAAGACCTCTGTTACCATTCCTGCTGATTCCATAGATCATTGAAGCCATTTTGCTTTTGTCAATGCTTTTAGCGAGAAAGCGTTGAAAAGCTTTATCATACTTGACTACTTCATTAGTATTGATCTTGTTAGAGGTGAATTCTTCTTCTAACCTAGAGATTTGAGTTTTTAAGGTAGTATTTGAATTTTCAAGAGAAAGTAGTTTTTCATTTAATTCAAGGATGGTTTGTTTGCTTTTAGTAAGATCTTCTGAAGGAACCACAAGAGTCTTTTTCAGAGTTTTGTGTTTTCTTCAAAGAGTTTGATATCTTTCCATAAGTTCATATAATCCTATTTCAAGTTCAGAGCGAGATAAGGAAGAAAGTACCTATCTTTCATCGTCGGAGTCTGATGGTTCTTCTTCTGATAGAACGTCGTTGGTTTTAGCCATAAATGCTACATTAGCGCGTTCTTCATCAGAATCGTCTTCGGATTCTGAATCATCCCAAGTTGCCATAAGACCCTTTTTAGCTTTCTTAGGTCTTTCATCTTTCTTAACCTTTGGACAGTCATTTTTGATATGTCCAGGTTCTTTACACTCAAAACACGTGACATCTCTTCCATAGGTTCTCCTTTGACCGTATGTAGGTTCAGATCTTCTTTTTGGTCCTTTGAACTTATTTCTTCTGTACTTCAATAGTTGGCTAATTTTTCTTGATATGAGAGATATGGCATCTTCGTCTAATTCTTCTTCAGACTCTTCCATTTCCTCCTCTGCTTGATACGCCTTTTTCTTTTCAGATTTAGCTTTTAGAGCAATGGATTTGTTTTTCTTTTGGGGTTCATCTTCTTGGAGCTCTATTTCATGACTTCTTAAAGAAATGATTAGTTCCTCAAGACTTATGCTATTTAGACCCATTGTTAGTTTCAAGGCAGTTACCATTGGTCTCTATTTGGCAGGTAGACTTCTGATAATTTTCTTGACATGATCAGCGGTAGAATAGCCTTTGTCCAGAACTATGAGTCCTACAATGAGCATTTGAAATCTTGAGAACATGGTTTCCACAGATTCCTCATCTTCCATCTTGAAGACCTCATATTTTTGAATTAGTGCAAGAGCCTTCGTCTCCTTGACTTGAGCATTGCCTTCGTGAGTCATACGAAGAGAGTCAAAGATGGACTTTTCAGTTTCTTTGTTGGTAATTTTCTCATATTCTGTTTAGGAAATTGCATTAACAGAATTGTTCTTGCTCTGTGATGGTTTTTGTTGGTTTTCTTCTGTGCATCTGTAAATATAGTGTATATATTGCGTATCGTGTAAATATCATTGAGTTTAATTGATTTTCTCGCATTTTTGTAGGTATTCAAGCAAAGATATTTTTCCATTGTTGTATAGAGCATTGAATAAGCTTTCCAGCACTTCTGACCGTGCGTCAATCCTAGTTACGGTTTAGAAGTTATGGTCAAAATAAGGGATGGTTTGCTGTCAAGTTCACTTTGTAAACTTTCCAGCGAATGTTTGCTTTGCGAACTTCCCAGCGAATGCTCCCAGACTTGAGGCAGTAGAAAAAGGAACCAAAGTTCGCTTTGCGAACTTTCCAGCAAATGTTCGCCAGAAAGTTTGCATTGCGAACTTTTGCAGAATTGCAGAGGCGGTTTAGCTGTTCTGAGGCACTTAAGTGCCAATTTTTGGAGTTCGCTTTGCGAATAAAAGTTCGCAATGCGAACTGAAGGTGTGAAAAATGCAAGAAAGGGGGCTTTGAATTGGTTTTTCAAAATAAACTTGTTTCCTAAAAATAAATTCTTTTTAGAAACCCTTTCGTTTTAATGGCAGTGACCTGTGTTGAGAAACAAGTGATGAACACGTTATTTTTATACTAGTTCACTTGAGAAACCCTCAAGTTAGTCTAGTCCACTCGCCAAGGTGATTTTGCCTCTCTCAACGAGGTCTTAATCCACTATTCAGTCAAATCAGTACAATGCACGAGCCAAACCACTAGTGACTAACACAACCTCTAAAACTCACAGGTTTTAGACTTCTCAAGTAATACAACCTCACAGGTCTTACTCAAGGAACAACCTCTAAGACACACGACTTAGACTTCTCAAGAAATACCACCATAAGGTCTTTCTCAAGGAACACAAACCTAAGTTTGAACAAGTTACGTTTATAGAAATGTGCTTCTATACAAGCTGAAAAATGTAAACACGTTTTTGACCAGAATGACTTAAGAAAGATTTCAGAAGGAGATAGTATTGTTGTAGCATTCGTGTGTATCTTTCTTCAAGTATTTTGCTTCCTTTTATATCAGTGTGAAAAGAGCCGTTGAAGTTTAATCATTATATCTAAGTAGGTTGGCGGCTAGAAGCGTGAGGACAGATAAAACCTTTTGCGTGCTGCGCTTTCTGTCTTTGATTGTACCGTTGCACTGTTACCAAGATATCTTCGCTAGAATTGAGGTACAACTGTACTATGTAGCTTTTTCTTCTTGGCTTCTCGACTCAGGGGCTTTTCATGAGCATGAGTAAGAAGGGAAAACTTAGTTAGGTTCTTGAGTTTCTCAAGTCTTCGGATCTTCAGATCAGCGTCTTCAGAGTCTTCAGCACTTGGTCTTCAGAACCTTGTTTGCTTGGTGCATTGTCTTCATATCTTCAGAGGCTACTGATAGTATCTAATTGAAGCATGAGTAGAGACTTTGATTAGGTCTTCAGAACCTTGATCAGAGAGCGCAAGTCTTCAGCATCTAGACTTCGTTATATCAGAACCTATGTCTTCAGATCTTCATAACTCGTTCTCCTTTTCTTTTGTATCAGCATCTGGACTTTGTATTCTCTCGTATTGAGTTCTGCTTCTTAGGCGAAGTATTTTCCTTTAATTATTGAATTCGCGCCATTTTACGGAAGCATAACCTGTTTGTTAAGTTCTAACAAATAACAACCATTAGCTGTACAAAATTGTTCATACAGAAATACAATTTGATATCATCAAAACTTAGAGATAAAGTTGCAGAACCAAATCTTGTTCTCACACGAACTTGACGGATTTTGAAATACTATTTAAGTCATTTCATTCATTTTTTAGGTTATGGTTTTGGGGATTTTTGCTCCCAACTCCATCAAACTCATTTTTCAGTAGGATTAGCTTAGAAAACAACATTGAAGCTTGCACACGGATGATCCGGGGTAGATTTCTCATCGATCGGCGCTGACAAACCGAGAGATGTTTGGTTTATTTCTTTTCTTCTTTGTGTATTTATTCTTTGTTGGGTTGTTGTATATGTATTTACTTTGAACTCATGTATATTTGTCCCCCATGGCATTGTATAAAATCTTCTTTACAAATCTTTATCGATGATTGTCCTTGATTTTTGCTTTATGCTCGGGGTTTGGGTTGTGTTAAAGATAAACATCGCAAACTTTGATTAGGGATGATTATTTGTTAGTTTCTGGATGCTAGAGATATATTTAGAGCTAACAATCTTTATGGGTGTCGAAGCTTAATGCCTCCGTATCTTGAGTCGGGTGCGAGAGTAATGACGAGGGTAACACGGTTGTTCTCTCAGCTCAGTGTGTCAGAGATGGACACTGTTGTGAGCGATGCTGGATGATATTGAGAAGTATTGTAGGTTGAGTATAACTGGTCGATAGGTTTAAGTTTGTGACGAGTCGATTATATGCATGCCGGATAAGTTTCTTCTCTCTGATTAATGAATTCTTTTTGTATTAATATTTACTTTTATGTTTCTATGTTTGAAACATTTTAAACCAAACTCTTTAACATTTAAATTGTCGAACGACGGTTCAATATCACCGATCTCTGTGGACACGATAAGTTCCCGGAAAAATACTTCCAAATCTTTTTGTTGCTTCCCGCTTTACCGCTTCCAACAAAATGGCGCCATTGCCGGGGATCGGTATTTATTGAATCACATTGCGATAGTTTCTTTGTTTTTGAGTTTTGTAGATATCATACATATTATATATTTTCACTTGTTTATACTGATACTTGTATATTTTGTTCCCGTGACGTTTGTTTAAGTGTTTGGTTAGGACACTTGCTTTTGGTTTGCGCAGTGAGGCATCACCATGGCATGAATGAAGGAAGTTACTAGCTAAGCACTGTAAAGGCGTCGAGCTTACGACGTAAAATAAGCATGTTGTATTGTTTTTTGTTTCGTTATTACATTTTCATTCTAGCTTTGGTAATGTGGTGAACTTTCATTAAACAAGTTGTACTCGGATTGTTCGTAAAATTCTCAAATCTTCACTTTACAACTTGTTTAACCCATTTTCATCTGGTCTTTTAGTTGTTTATATTGATAGTTTTTGTGTTTGTCTAAGAGCTTGTTTTGAGTAGCTTGAGGAAATTTATGGTGATGTTCCAAGTTTGATCGTTTCAACTTGCGAATGTATGGTAATGATATTGTTAAGTTTTGTACACGTCCAAGGTATGTGTTTATCGCTTTCTAGACTTTAGCATATTCATGATACTTAGGCATTTTACAAACTTCCATGCCATTCATTGTTTTGTATACTTTTTCTTGATGTGAATCACTTTAGTTCCCACCCTTTTTGTGAGGTAGCTTTTCATTGTTCATATATGCGCGGAGTACCAATATTCTTGTTCTAACTGGATTTTATTATGCTTAATCTTTTGTTTGTGTTGCTTATATGAAAGCATTAAAAGGATAAAGGAATTTTGTTTCATTTTGAGCATAAATACCTAGCCAAATAGTCATTCACCTTGTGAGCGTGTGATCATTCGTAACCCCTTTGTGCCTTTCTATCATTATCCATGTTGTTTGAACTTAATGCTTGTCTTTGAGTATTGAATTCACTTTTTGTATGGATTTTGATTGAATGTTTTTTTCTTGAACCCTTAACTTTGTGTTGTTGTATGAATTTTTACCTTGCCTTAGAAAGTAAGGAGTATTCACATGATGATGTGGTTGAATTCAAGTTGGGGAGAGAATGATTGTTTACTCATTGGTTGGTTTCTATGAGTTTGAAAAAGAAACGAAAAAAGAGAAAATGTGAAAAAGAAAGAAAAAGATAATCCTTGTGAAAGGAAACAACAAAAAGAGTTCATATAATTGTGCTAAATAAGTATTGTGAGTTGTGTAACACTTGGGATTTTGGAAGAAGTTGATTGGAATTTTGTGTTTGAGTTTTTGTGAGTTGATCACTCCCTTAGGTTTAGGCAAGTTTTTGTTTCAATTATCTTTATAAATTGCCCCTTGTTTGTTTACCCGACCATGCTACAACCTTGAAAGCCCTTGTGATTCTTACTTTTATGTTTTCAATATGTTTTTTGGATGATTGCATAATTTAGTCTTTTGTTTGCAAGATCGTTGTGTGAGTGAAAAGTACCTCATTTTATGTTTTTCATCTACCGATGATTGTTTTTGCTAGGTGTGATTCACGTTTGAACTTGTGTTGTTTTAGGATGTTTGGCATGATTTTTGTATTTTACATTTGTTTCGTGACTATGTTATCGTCGTAGTTTAATGGTAAGTATTTACTTTGTATGTACCCTTTTTCATTTGAACCATTCATTTGTTTTCGTTTTTCAAAACCTGTTGATTCGTGATTCTTTGATTGTCACTCTGTTTCTTTGAGTCGCTTGTTTCTTGTTTGGGGACAAAGAAGTTTAAGTTAGGGAGAGTTTGATAAGTGAAAATTATAACTATTTTTGTATATAAGTTTTGTTGCACTTATCGACACTTTTTGTTAATATCGTACGAATAAACCCTGCTTTGTTTGTAAATACTTTTACTTTACATTATAGTGTATATATTGCGTATCGTGTAAATATCATTGAGTTTAATTGATTTTCTCTCATTTTTGTAGGTATTCAAGCAAATATATTTTTCCATTGTTGTATAGAGCATTGAATAAGCTTTCCAGCACTTCCGACCGTGCGTCAATCCGAGTTACGGTTTAGAAGTTGTGGTCAAAATAAGGGCTGGTTTGCTCTCAAGTTCGCTTTACAAACTTTCCAGCGAATGTTCGCTTTGCGAACTTCCCAGCAAATTCTCCCAGACTTGATGTTGTAGAAAAAGGGACCAAGGTTCGCTTTGCGAACTTTCCAGCGAATGTTCGCCAGAAAGTTCGCATTGCGAACTTTTGCTGAATTGCAGAGGCGGTTTAGCTGTTCTGAGGCACTTAAGTGCCAATTTTTGGAGTTCGCTTTGCAAATAAAAGTTTGCACTGCGAACTTGACGGATTTTGAAATATCATTTCATTCATTTTTTAGGTGATAGTTTTGGGGATTTTTGCTCCCAACTCCATCAAATTCATTTTTCAGTAGGATTAGCTTAGAAAACAACATTGAACCTTGCACACGGATGATCCGGGGTGGATTTCTCATTGATCGGCACCGACAAACCGAGAGATGTTTGGTTTATTTCTTTTCTTCTTTGTGTATTTCTTCTTTGTTTGGTTGTTGTATATATATTTACTTTGAACTCATGTATATTTGTCGCCCATGGCGTTGTATAAAATCTGCTTTACAAATCTTTATTGCTCGGGGTTTGGGTTGTGTTAAAGATAAACATCGCAAACTTTGATTAAGGATGATTATCTGTTAGTTTCTGGATGCTAGAGATAGATTTAGAGCTAACAATCTTTATGGGTGTCGAAGCTTAATGCCTCCGTATCTCGAGTCGGGTGCGAGAGTAACGACGAGGGTAACACGGTTGTTCTCTCAGCTCAGCGTGTCAGAGATGGACACTGTTGTGAACGATGCTGGATGATATTGAGAAGTATTGTAGGTTGAGTATAACTGGTCGATAGGTTTAAGTTTGTGACGAGTCGATTATATGCATGCCGGATAAGTTTCTTCTCTCTGATTAATGAATTCTTTTTGTATTAATATTTACTTTTATGTTTCTATGTTTGAAACATTTTAAACCAAACTCTTTAACATTTAAATTGTCGAACCATGGTTCAATATCACCGATCTATGTGGACACGATAAATCCCCGGAAAAATACTTCCAAATCTTTTTGTTGCTTGCCGCTTTACCGCTTCTAACAAAATGGCTCCGTTGCCGAGGATCGGTTTTTATTTAATCTCATTGAGATAGTTTCTTTGTTTTTGAGTTTTGTAGATATCGTACATATTGTATATTTTCACTTGTTTATACTGATACTTGTATATTTTGTTCCCGTGACGTTTGTTCAAGTGTTTGGTTAGGACACTTGCTTTTGGTTTGCACGGTGAGGCATCACCATGGCATGAATGAAGGAAGTTACTAGCTAAGCACTGTAAAGGCGTCGAGCTTACGACGTAAAACAAGCATGTTTTATTGTTTTTTATTTCGTTATTACTTTTTCATTCTAGCTTTGGTAATGTGGTGAACTTTCATTAAACAAGTTGTACTCGGATTGTTCGTAAAATTCTCAAATCTTCACTTTACAACTTGTTTAATCCATTTTCATCCGGTCTTTTTGTTGTTTATATTAATAGTTTTTGTGTTTGTCTAAGAGATTGTTTTGAGTAGCTTGAGGAAATTTATGGTGATGTTCCAAGTTTGATCGTTTCAACTTGCGGATGTATGGTAATGATATTGTTAAGTTTTGTACACGTCCAAGGTATGTATTTATCGCTTTCTAGACTTTAGCATATTCATGATACTTAGGCATTTTACAAACTTCCATGCCATTCATTGTTTTGTATACTTTTTCTTGATGTGAATCACTTTAGTTCCCACCCTTTTTGTGAGGTAGCTTTCCATTGTTCATATATACGCGGTGTACCAACATTCTTGTTCTAACTGGATTTTATTATGCTTAATCTTTTGTTTTTTTTTATTATATGAAAGCATGAAAAGGATCAAGGCATTTTGTTTCATTTTGAGCATAACTACCTAGCCAAATAGTCATTCACCTTTTGAGCGTGTGATCATTCGTAACCCCTTTGTGCCTTTCTATCATTATCCATGTTGTTTGAACTTAATGCTTGTCTATGAGTATTGAATTCACTTTTTGTATGGATTTTGATTGATTGTTTTTTTTCTTGAACCCTCAACTTTGTGTTGTTGTATGAATTTTTACCTTGCCTTAAAAAGTAGGGAGTATTCACATAAAGATGTGGTTGAATTCAAGTTGGGGAGAGAATGATTGTTTACTCATTGGTTGGTTTCTATGAGGTTGAAAAAGAAACCAAAAAAATAGAAAATGTGAAAAAGAAAGAAAAAGAAAATCCTTGTGAAAGAAAACAACAAAAAGAGTTCATATAATTGTGCTAAATAAGTATTGTATGTTGTGTAACACTTGGGATTTTGGAAGAAGTTGATTGGAATTTTGTGTTTGAGTCTTTGTGAGTTTATCACTCCCTTAGGTTTAGGCAAGTTTTTGTTTCAGTTATCTTTAGAAATTGTCGCTTGTTTGTTTACCCAACCACGCTACAACCTTGAAAGCCCTTGTGATTCTTGCTTTTATGTTTTCAATATGATTTTTGGATGATTGCATAATTTAGTCTTTTGTTTGCAAGATCGTTGTGTGAGTGAAAAGTACCTCATTTTATGTTTTTCATCTACCGATGATTGTTTTTGCTAGGTGTGATTCACGTTTGAACTTGTGTAGTTTTAGGATGTTTGGCATGATTTTTGTATTTTACATTTGTTTCGTGACTATGTTATCGTCGTAGTTTAGTGGTAAGTATTTACTTTGTGTGTACCCTTTTTCATTTGAACCATTCATTTGTTTCCGTTTTTCAAAACCTGTTGATTCATGATTCTTTGATTGTCACTCTGTTTCTTTGAGTCGCTTGTTTCTTGTTTGGGGACAAAGAAGTTTAAGTTAGGGAGAGTTTGATAAGTGCAAATTGTAACTATTTTTGTATATAAGTTTTGTTGCACTTATCGACACTTTTTGTTAATATCGTACGAATAAACCCCACTTTGTTTGTAAATACGTTTACTTTACATTATAGTGTATATATTGCGTATCTTATAAATATCATTGAGTTTAATTGATTTTCTCTCATTTTTGTAGGTATTCAAGCAAATATATTTTTCCATTGTTGTATAGAGCATTGAATAAGCTTTTCAGCACTTTTGACCGTGCGTCAATCCGAGTTACGGTTCAAAAGTTGTGGTCAAAATAAGGGCTGGTTTGCTGTCAAGTTCGCTTTACAAACGTTCCAGCGAATGTTCGTTTTGCAAACTTTCCAGCGAATGCTCCCAGACTTGAGGCTGTATAAAAAGGGACCAAGGTTTGCTTTGCGAACTTTCCAGCGAATGTTCGCCAGAAAGTTCGCATTGCGAACTTTTGCAGAATTGCAGAGGCGGTTTAGCTATTCTGAGGCACTTTAGTGCCAATTTTTGCAGTTCGCTTTGCGAATAAAAGTTCGCATTGCGAACTTGAAGGATTTTGAAATACTATTTAAGTCATTTAATTCATTTTTTAGGTTACGGTTTTGGGGATTTTTGCTCCCAACTCCATCAAACTCATTTTTCAGTAGGATTAGCTTAGAAAACAACATTGAAGCTTGCACACGGATGATCTGGGGTGGATTTCTCATCTTTCGGTGCCAACAAACCGAGAGATGTTTGGTTTATTTCTTTTCTTCTTTGTGTATTTCTTCTTTGTTTGGTTGTTGTATATGTATTTACTTTGAACTCATGTATATTTGTCGCCCATGGCGTTGTATAAAATCTGCTTTACAAATCTTTATCGGTGATTGTCCTTGATTTTTGCTTTATGCTCGGGGTTTGGGTTGTGTTAAAGATAAACATCGCAAACTTTGATTAGGGATAATTATCTGTTAGTTTCTGGATGCTAGAGATAGATTTAGAGCTAACAATCTTTATGGGTGTCGAAGCTTAATGCCTCCGTATCTCGAGTCGGGTGCGAGAGTAACGATGAGGGTAACACGGTTGTTCTCTCATCTCAGTGTGTCAGAGATGGACACTGTTGTGAGCGATGCTGGATGATATTGAGAAGTATTGTAGGTTGAGTATAACTGGTCGATAGGTTTAAGTTTGTGACGAGTCGATTATATGCATGCCGGATAAGTTTCTTCTCTCTGATTAATGAATTCTTTTTGTATTAATATTTACTTTTATGTTTCTATGTTTGAAACATTTTAAACCAAACTCTTTAACATTTAAATTGTCGAACGACGGTTCAATATCACCGATCTCTGTGGACACGATAAATTCCCAGAAAAATACTTCCAAATCTTTTTGTTTCTTGCCGCTTTACCACTTCCAACAAAATGGCGCCATTGTCGGGGATCGGTTTTTATTGAATCACATTGCGATAGTTTCTTTGTTTTTGAGTTTTGTAGATATCGTACATATTGTATATTTTCACTTGTTTATACTTATACTTGTATATTTTGTTCCCGTGACGTTTGTTCAAGTGTTTGGTTAGGACACCTGGTTTTGGTTTGCGCGGTGAGGCATCACCATGGCATGAATGAAGGAAGTTACTAGCTAAGCACTGTAAAGGCGTCGAGCTTACGACGTAAAACAAGCATGTTTTATTGTTTTTTGTTTCGTTATTACTTTTTCATTCTAGCTTTGGTAATGTGGTGAACTTTCATTAAACAAGTTGTACTCGGATTGTTCGTAAAATTCTCAAATCTTCACTTTACAACTTGTTTAATCAATTTTCATCCGGTCTTTTAGTTGTTTATATTAATAGTTTTTGTGTTTGTCTAAGAGATTGTTTTGAGTAGCTTGAGGAAATTTATGGTGATGTTCCAAGTTTGATCGTTTCAACTTGCGGATGTATGGTAATGATATTGTTAAATTTTGTACACATCCAAGGTATGTGTTTATCGCTTTCTAGACTTTAGCATATTCATGATACTTAGGCATTTTACAAACTTCCATGCCATTCATTTTTTTGTATACTTTTTCTTCATGTGAATCACTTTAGTTCGCACCCTTTTTGTGAGGTAGCTTTCCATTGTTCTCATATGCGCGGAGTACCAACATTCTTGTTCTAACTGGATTTTATTATGCTTAATCTTTTGTTTGTGTTGATCATATGAAAGCATGAAAAGGATCAAGGCATTTTGTTTCATTTTGAGCATAACTACCTAGCCAAATAGTCATTCACCTTGTGAGCGTGTGATCATTCGCAACCCCTTTGTGCCTTTCTATCATTATCCAGGTTGTTTGAACTTAATGCTTGTCTATGAGTATTGAATTCACTTTTTGTATGGATTTTGATTGATTGTTTTTTTTCTTGAACCCTCAACTTTTTGTTGTTGTATGAATTTTTACCTTGCCTTAGAAAGTCGGGAGTATTCACATAATGATGTGGTTGAATTCAAGTTGGGGAGAGAATGATTGTTTACTCATTGGTTGGTTTCTATGAGGTTGAAAAAGAAACCAAAAAAAGAGAAAATGTGAAAAAGAAAGAAAAAGAAAATCCTTGTGAAAGGAAACAACAAAAAGAGTTCATATAATTGTGCTAAATAAATATTGTGTGTTGTGTAACACTTGGGATTTTGGAAGAAGTTTATTGGAATTTTGTGTTTTAGTCTTTGTGAGTTGATCACTCCCTTAGGTTTAGGCAAGTTTTTGTTTCAATTATCTTTAGAAATTGCCTCTTGTTTGTTTACCCGACCACGCTACAACCTTGAAAGCCCTTGTGATTCTTGGTTTTATGTTTTCAATATGATTTTTGGATGGTTGCATAATTTAGTCTTTTGTTTGCAAGATCGTTGTGTGAGTGAAAAGTACCTCATTTTGTGTTTTTCATCTACCGATGATTGTTTTTGCTAGGTGTGATTCACGTTTGAACTTGTGTTGTTTTAGGATGTTTGGCATGATTTTTGTATTTTACATTTGTTTTGTGACTATGTTATCGTCGTAGTTTAGTGGTAAGTATTTACTTTGTATGTACCCTTTTTCATTTGAACCATTCATTTGTTTCCGTTTTTCATACCTGTTGATTCGTGATTCTTTGATTGTCACTCTGTTTCTTTGAGTCGCTTGTTTCTTGTTTGGGGACAAACAAGTTTAAGTTGGGGAGAGTTTGATAAGTGCAAATTGTAACTATTTTTGTATATAAGTTTTGTTTCACTTATCGACACTTTTTGTTAATATCGTACGAATAAGCCCCGCTTTGTTTGTAAATACGTTTACTTTAAATTATAGTGTATATATAGCGTATCATGTAAATATCATTGACTTTAATTGATTTTCTCTCATTTTTGTAGGAATTCAAGTAAATATATTTTTCCATTTTTGTATAGAGCATTAAATAAGCTTTCCAGCGCTTCAGACCGTGCGTCAATCCGAGTTACGGTTTACAAGTTGTGGTCAAAATAAGGGCTGGTTTGCTGTCAAGTTCGCTTTGCAAACTTTCCAGCGAACTACCCAGCGAATGCTCCCAGACTTGAGGCTGTAGTAAAAGGACCAAAGTTCGCTTTGCAAACTTTCTAGCGAATTTTCGCCAGAAAAATTGCATTGCGAACTTTTGCAGAATTGCAGAGGCAGTTTAGCTATTCTGAGGCACTTAAGTGCCAATTTTTGGAGTTCGCTTTGCGAATAAAAGTTCGCACTGCGAACTTGACGGATTTAGAATTACAATTTAAGTCATTTCGTTCATTTTTTAGGTTATGGTTTGGGGGATTTTTGCTCCCAACTCCATCAAACTCATTTTTCAGTAGGATTAGCTTAGAAAACAACATTGAAGCTTGCACACGGATGATCCGGGGTGGATTTCTCATCGATCGGCGCCGACCAACCGAGAGATGTTTGGTTTAATTCTTTTCTTCTATGTGTATTTCTTCTTTTATGGTTGTTGTATATGTATTTACTTTGAACTCATGTATATTTGTCGCCCATGGCGTTGTATTAAATCTGCTTTACAAATCTTTATCGGTGATTGTCCTTGATTTTTGCTTTATGCTTGGGGTTTGGGTTGTGTTAGAGATAAACATCGCAAACTTTGATTAGGGATGATTATCTGTTAGTTTCTGGATGCTAGAGATAGATTTAGAGCTAACAATCTTTATGGGTGCCGAAGCTTAATGCCTCCGTATCTCGAGTCGGGTGCGAGAGTATCGACGAGGGTAACACGGTTGTTCTCTCAGCTCAGTGTGTCAGAGATGGACACTGTTGTGAGCGATGCTGGATGATATTGAGGAGCATTGTAGGTTGATTATAATTGGTCGGTAGGTTTAAGTTTGTGACGAGTCGATTATATGTATGCCGGATAAGTTTCTTCTCTCTGATTAATGAATTCTTTTTGTATTAATATTTACTTTTATGTTTCTATGGTTGAAGCATTTTAAACCAAACTCTTTAACATTTAAATTGTCGAACGACAGTTCAATATCACTGATCTCTGTGGACACGATAAATTCGCGGAAAAATACTTCCAAATCTTTTTGTTGCTTGCCGCTTTACCGCTTCCAACACATATCATAAATGATATATCCCTTTGTTCCATCTTTGTATCCAAGAAAAGTAAATTTGCGGGCTCTAGGTTCAATTTTTTTCTGTGAGCAGTTAGAGTGGTGGAGAATCCTAGGCAACCACAAACTTTCAAATGCATCATGGAAGGGGGTTCTGAAAATAACATTTCATCAGGACTTTTGAATTTGAGCAAGGGAGTAGGAAGTCTATTAATCAAGTGTATGGCATGTTGGACACAAAAGTTCCACATGTTTAAGGGTACATGAGAATGAAAAAAGAGACTTCTAGCCACATTAAGAATGTGTTGGTGTTTTCTCTCAACCACCCCATTTTGTTGGGGTGTCTCAATACAAGATTTTTGGTGTAAGATTCCCTTATATGAAAAGAATTTGGATAAGGTAACAAATTATGTGCCATTATCAGATCTTAGAAACTTCAATGACTTTTGAAATTGGTTTTCAACATATGCTACAAATTGAATAATGCTATCTCTAACTTGGTCTCTGGTTTTAAGAAAAATAACCCAAGTATATCTACTATGGTCATCAACAAGTGTAAGGAAGTATTTGTGTCCTAATAAAGATATGGTAGAGAAGGGACCCCACACATCAGCATGTAAAGTAGCAAAAGATGCAGAAGATTCAGTAGTACTAACAGGAAAAGGCAATTTTCTTTGCTTGCCAAAATGATAAGGTTCACAAGGAACATTATTGTTCTTACAAGAAATGAATGGAAAAACTTTAGAAATATTTTTCAAACCTATATCACAAATGTGGCATAAACGTAAATGCCAAATATTATAATTGTCATTAGCAATGGAACAGTAAATGGAAGATTGATGAGTTGATGAAAAAACATACAACCCTCTTTTCAACTTAGTTGTACCAATCATTTCTTTGGAATGATACTGCAGGATTTGACAGGTTTCAGCATTGAAATGCACAGAATAATGATTTCCACTAACAAGTTTAGCTATAGAAATCAAATTGACATGGAAATTAGGAATGTACAACACATGATGCAATGTCAAAGATGGTGGGACAATAACACTACCAGACATGGATGCAGTGATATGTGATCCATTAGGTAAGTTGACATGAACAGGTATAATAGTTTTGCTATTAATAAAAATAGTTTTGTCAAATGAGATATGATTTGTGGCACCAGTATCAAGGATCCATAGATTCAGATTCTTACCATTAGGGTTGGAGGAGTGAGAATGCATGACAAAGGGGGAAATGGAAATGGAATTGGCTTTAGGACTGAACTTAGACTTTGAATCAATTCTAAAATGTTGTTGTACTGCTCCTGAGTAAATCCAATAGGAGATGTAGATGAATCTTGTTGTGGAGCCTCTGAGGCATTATTAATTGCAGTTTTGCCTTGTTAGTATTTCCATTACCTTGATTTTTGCCTTTTCCTTTGAGTCCTGGTGGAAAACCATGCTTGAGAAAGCAAGTTTCAGCCGTGTGGTTTGTTCTGCCACGAGCACCATTATTGCCTTGATTCCTGCCCTTGAAAGTATTAGATTTGTTGTTGTAATTACCATAATTGGTATGAACCTCAAGAGCAACTGCCTCCTCAGAGTTGCTAGCAGCTGGTGTGACAACGAATGCCGAATTATTCATTTCTCATTCTTGTTGAATAACAAGAGAGAAAGCCTTGTCGATATCAGGTAGCGAATTCATCATCATAATCTGGGATTTGGAGTGAGTAAATTTTTCATTCAATCCTTTGAGAAAACGGATGACACAGTCTTGCTCTCGATATGTGTTAATCGAAGCAATAGCACCACATGAGCAAGGAATTGCACAAGATATGTTTTCATCCCAGAGAACTTTCAACTGTGTAAAATAGTTTGAGACGTTGAGTGCACCTTGACGATGTTTATATAAATTTTCTTGAATATCTAAAATGCGAAAAATGTCGCTATGAGAAAAACGAATATGCAAATTGCGCCAAACACCAGCGGCAGTATCAATCCAGAGAACAGACTTGTCAATGGACTCAGAAATCGAATGATGAAGCCATGAAAGAACCATGGCTTGCAACGAATCCATGGCGCATATAGAGGATCTGAAATCGGAGGTTTTGTTAGGGTTCCATCGATGAAATTTTCCTTGTTCTTGGAGATTAATGCAATGTGCATTGATCGGGACCATGTGTGATAATTTTTATCATCAAGCAATGGAGAAACAAGGGCAATAGCAAGATTTTCGTTTGGATGCAAGTAGTAAGGGTTTGTGGAATTTGTGGAAAAATCTGTATAAATCTGGTTAGCCATTAATGGAGGAAACACAAAGAAGAAACGAACAAAGGAAAGGAAACAGATAATGCGGAAGCGAAAAAGAAGGGTGAAACAATGGCTTCCAGAGCTTTTAAAGCTCTGATACCATGTTGATGATGTTGCAGTAACACACAAACTCCATGGATGAACACAATATGATATCAAGAAGACGATAAAGAAAGATAAAGGTGTAAAGAAAAGTTAGGTAATTGATTGAATGAATAATGAATCAAAAGAGTTTACAACCACCTATTTCTACATTAGGATCTAACTTAATAGCAAACAGATAATGATAAGGCCATAAAGTAAACACGTGGCAATCAAAGAATGGCTAAATATTAATACTATATTAACATTATGCCATATATAATATACACCACCAACATCCTTGTTGATAAAGTTCAGCAATCCCACAACATACACTACTAAAGCCTATTAACTAAACAACCAGGCTCAATACGGGCCACCCTTTATGTTGCATATCCAAGCAATTGAAACAATATAAAATACAAACAACTTACTAACAGAAATCCTCTTATAATTACTACACACACACCTAACTAGGATCAAAGACTATAAATGATGGCATTCAAACCAAAAAGCAAAATCCTGACTCTATTAAGGCATACATGAACTTAATACTGATTACTTCGCACCTGAATGCAAAAAACCGAATCTGCTGAAATTTTAAAGAAGGGAAAAACGACGAACTCTTATACTAAAACTTCCTATATATTTTTTGTTGTCGTTGTACTCTGAAATGGACTACCCGAGACTTCATGAAACCGAGGGCAACATTGCTATGAACTTAAGAAAAATCGGAACTTGCAACATAAATAAAACACCTTAAACAATCCGAGACTCATTTGACCCGCTGCTGCTACGTATCCCAGTCACCTAACTCTAACATGCCTTGGGATTTAACCACCACACTACAAACTCATCCATGATCCTCTTTGATTTTAATTTTAACCATCTCCATGTGAGAACTATTGCTTCTTCAATTACCTTTATCATCTGAATTTCTTCATTTCGAAAGATTTTATGATTTCTGGCTTTTCAAATGCTCCATATACATGCACACCACAACACACGTAACTTTAATGACGACTTTTTTCCGCCTCCAAGCAGATTTTCAAACTGCAATAAGTGCTGCCAACCTTCTTTATGAAAAGCCGTTGAGACTCATATCTAGCTGCATATGAAGTTCCATACACCTGTAAAATATTGGCACTCAAAAAAATATGAGATACCGACTCCTCACTTCCACATCCGCCCACACACCTATTCTAACCCTGCAACAAAATACCCCTCCTTTCTATTTTATCTATTGTTGCGATCTTATTTTGTAACACTCTCCAAACCAAACTAGATACTTTTGATGGAATTGTTATATTCCAAATCTTCGACCATGGCTTCCTAATCTCCATTGGACTTTCTGGAAGAATGCTTTTGTAAACATTCTTCACTGAATATTCACTTGAATCTTCTAAATTTCCTAAATCCAAAGCACATAACTCTTTCCACCAACTCGAATTACCTCTAACCCTTGGATTTAATCTCTCCACATTCAAACCATATCTATTAACTAGAGCAGAGAACCAAATACCCTTTTTTCTGTGTTAATTCTCCACTTCCATTTTCCTAGAAATGTTGTATTAAAAATTCCTAACCTCCTAATTCCCAGTCCCCCTTCCTCTATTGGTCTACAAATCATTTCCCACTTGACCCAATTTATTTTTCTCCCTACCTCACACCCCCATAGGAATTACTTGAAAATGGATTCTAATTTGAGTATGATACCTGTCGGAGCCTTGAAGAAGGAGAGAAAATACAGCGCTGTCGCATATAAGACTGATTTCAAGATGACAATTCGACCACCAATTGAGAGATATTTTTTCTTTCAAGTAGCTAGCCTTGATTTCACCGTACTTAACACTCTAGCCCATGTGTCCATCCGTTTTGTGTTTGCTCTAATAGGTAAACCAAGGTATGTGATAGGGATAGAGCTCGTACCACACTATAAGACCTTCGTTGCCTCCAACATCCACTCTTGAGCGACATTGATTCCCACCAATTTACTCTTATTCAAATTAACTTTCAGCCCGGAAAGGCATTTAAACAACTTCAATACAACCTTAATAGTTCTAACATTTGACCACGATTTCTCACAAATAATCAAAGTATCATCTGCATACTGTAAATGTGAAAATCTCTCACTACCTTCATCAATTTGTAACCTTGAAACTTCCCCAAAGCTATCGCCTTTTCCATCATCACGTTGAATGCTTCTACTACAATTAGGAAAAGAAATGGGGATAACAGGTCTCCTTCCCTAAGACCTCGCCCATCTTGAATTCGTTTGTTGGGCTTCCATAAACCAAGATCGATATTGACGAGGAGCTCAAACATTCAGAAATCCAATTACCCCATTTCGACGGGAAACTAAATTTATCCATCAAATAAACCAGGCATCTCCAATCTACACAGTCATATGCCTTTTCGAAATCCACCTTGAATAGTACCACTTTTTCTTTCTTCTCCTAGCCTCATCAACAATTTCATTTGCCACTAGTATCCGTAGCTCCAGTTTTAGTGACGTGACCACTACCGCTTTTAACGCTACTTTCTAATTTATGTATTTATCCTAACCTTGCGTGCAAGTGTTTTCTTTAACAAATGTGAAGATATCTGGAATCGGGGTTTGGTTAAGGGGAAGCTATTAACATCCAGAGTATCTATAGTAATCTATAGGAACCTTTATTTATACATATTTTCTACTGCTTTGAATGTTTTCTTAAGTCTATCTGCTATTAATTAGGGAAAGTTTCTCCTTTGTGAGGACTGGGGAAATGTTTTTGTTGTCTTTGGGCTTTCTGTTGTTTTTGGGAAGGTACTTGACCTAAAGTTTTTTATTAGTGTGCTCGCTAAGATTTCGCAGTCTTATGCCTACGTATTCCCGTAAAGAGATTTGAGAAATCAGAGAAATCGTAGTTCCTCTTATTCTATGGGAGGAAATTTGGTGTCTTGTTCAAAGCCCAAGATTGAAGCTAAAAGTTGACTGAGAGAGAGAATTTGTCATCTCTAAAGGGAGATACCTCACCTATTCATCACAAATGTTAAGTAATTGGTTATAAGGGAAGTTACTTTAACTGGGATGTGTGGAATCCAGCAATGCCATATCTTCCTTTATAAGAGAATTGAAATGTCATGAAGAAAGAAGCTTTAACTCAGTGTTGAGGAATGCCACTTTTTCCTTTATGAATCTTTCATGCTAAGAGAGAGACATTGTCTTGGATGTGTAGAATCCAGAGGCTTGCCACTTACATCAGTTACATGAAAAAGAAATTTTAGCCATGATAAAGGAGGGACTCCAGCTTGGATTTTGAATCAACAAGTGTGCCACTTACATTAATTATCTGGAAAAAGGTTTGGATTGTTTGTTTTGATATGTGATGTATAGAGGAAATATCCTCTTACAGAAAGGACTCATGGTCTCATCTGTGGGGATGAAGGATTTTGTGCCTTGATCAAAGCCTAAGGTTGAAGCTAAAAAGGTTTGGGGATTGACTCCACTGGAGATGTTTTATCTTGTTTGAACCCCACTATGATGAAGCTAAAGAGTTTGAGTATAGCTTTAAAGAAGACCGACTTAACTGGGGAGTATGATATTTGTCTTGAACAAAGCCCAAGATTGAGGCTGACTGGTCAAATCATTATATGAAGCCTAAGAGGAGGCTTACTGGTTAAATCATTATATGAAGCCTAAGAGGAGACTGGCTCTTGCTGAGGATTTATTCAAATCCAGGAGAAGGTCTAAAATATTTTGAAGAATCCAAAGGGAAACTAACTCTTGCTGGTGATTGGAGAATAGTTGAATTATCAAATGCCAAGAGGCTTTGATACTTTCTAAGGATTTGTTGATGGTAACCTGACCCTGACTGGGGATTTTTAAGGTGAAAGTCAAGCCTTGTTGGGGGTCAGAAGGGATTTAAAGATGAGTTTGAATGCCTTCGAGGTTTTAACTATTCTGGGAATTGATGTATTGGTAAAGATAATTAGGATTTATCTTAAGCTTTTAAGAAACTCGGGGGTTCTTGTATTAATCCCAAGAGGATGCTATGGGGGTGAGACTTTCCAAGTCTACTTGTATGAAGCCCAAGAAGAGGCTGAGACTACCCAAGTCTCTTAAGAAGAGGCAGACTCTAGTTGAAGAAAGATCTTTGTATGATGCCTAAGAGGGGGCTGAGGGTTCTAGAGATGGAGATCAACCCTTGAATGATTAATGTACATAGGGGGTTGGGTCTTACACTCTAATAGAGGCCCAAGTGTGTTTGAAACGAAGTTTTGAAAGATTGAATAAAAGAAAACCCTAATTTCATTTTTTAAAGATATTTTTCAAAGAAAAATCAATTAAAAATGATAAAAAAAAAATACCAAAAAAATTCAATAAACAAGTTATGAATTATGTTTAAGGTTTAGAAAATGAGGTTTTATTCACATGATGATTTAAAATCAAATTGGTTTTGAAAAATCAAGAAAAATAAATTATTTAAATGTTAAAAATAAATTAAAATAAAATTCTTTAAAATATTTAAAAATATATATATTTTTTTGTGATTTTTTGGTGAATAAAATATTTTTAATGTGTGAGTGATTTTTGTGAAAAAAATCATTTTAAAATAATTAAAATTGATTAACAAAAATAATTATTAAAAATAAAATAGAAAAATATCAAAAAAATATGAAAAATGACATAAATGACAAAATGGCATGGGTGGGTGTTGAACCCACGCCCTCCAACACAAACATACTTGAAAACACACGCTGCTACCACTGGGGTGGTGATACATCCGTGTATCAAAACCACCCCCATAAACATATATGGGTGACTTGATTTCTAGGTGAGGCCAAGGCGCCATGGCATGGCCCTTGCCCAAGGGAGGCCCGTTTTTGTGCCTTTGCAACTCTCCATGAAAATGGATGAAATAAAGATGGATCCTACCTAAAATTTCATGAGGAATCCAATGGTGGTCTGAGAATTTTCTAAAAATTCCTACATTTTAAAACTCGATAGTGGTTTCAAAATAGGTCAATATTTTCAAGTTCTATACTACAACTCCATACAAGCAATAATAGCATGGCAAATTAGTTCAAACACAACAAATATGATATGTATGACATGTTCATGATCAATTTACATCAAAGCAATGTATATTTCCCAAAGTTCAAGTTGTTATGCACTTACCTCTTGAAGCTCCACTTGCTATCTTTCAAGATACTGGTGACAGAAGCAATCCAATGCCTTGGACACTCTTAATAGACCCCTTAGAAGCTTTTAGGATGATCCAAATCAAAAGGAAACCTTTGTAACAGAAACTGACTCTTTCTTGCAAAATTGGCAAAAATGACCAAAATGGAAACTCCATCAATTGGTGTTATAGTTGAGGAACACTTGTTGGAATAGTTTAGGGATGATATTTGGAGAGTGTTTTAGGTGTTGTTTGGCTTTGAAAGTGATTGAATCAAGACATGTCTTGAAAAATGCAGAAAAGTCAAAACTTGAAGTTTTGATGGTTGACTTTCTGATTTTGGTGTTTTGAGATGAAGATGAAGGTTTGAACACCTCCAATGGATGATTTGTAATGTGTTTGGATGGTGGTTTGAGTGGTTCAAGCTCTGGTTTTGAGAATTTCAAGTTTGATCCTTGAAACTTTGAAATTTGAAGTAAGAGAAGGAAAATGAGAAAACAAGGCTTTGGTATTGTTTTGGTGTGATTTGAAAAATCAGAAATGACCTCTATTTATAGTTGAGGGAGTTTGTTTTGCAAGGAATAGTGAATGGGAGCTAGAACACCCTATTATCCAATGGATATGGCTAGGTGTTCAAAGTCTCCTCTAGCCATTGAATTGAGTTATACTTTGCAGGTTTAGGTCTTCTAATCCTTGGATAAATCTTGACTCATTTGGACTGATATGGGTTGGTTCATGACACCTCAATGCATCCTTTCAATGCCATGTGACAAAATTAGATTTTGGATTTGCAACATTGAAGATCACATGCCAAAGGGATAGGGTTCTTGACTAAATGGCCTCATGGTTCAGATTCTTCATCATTTAAATTGATATTAGACAGAATTACAATGATGCAAGTCTCCAAAATTGGCTCAAGAAATCGTGGGATACAAGTTATGTGCAAATGCTGTCAAAAAACAGTTTGTATCAAGGCACATTGTGAGGTTCATAACTCCTTGCTCAAGTTGAATCAATGGATGTTCTTGTACTCTTTGGAAAGCTTGTATATCATACTTCAACTTTGATGGATCATAATGAAAAATGGCTCCAAAGTTGGAGAAAACATGAGACAGATTCAGCCTAAAATTTTTCTAAGTGTCAAAGTTCAAATCTTATGAAACCCTAAATTTATGGTCTTATAACTCAAAATCTAGGCATTTTTTGACCATGGATTAGTAGGACACTTTTGTAGTATGTAATGAGAGCTTTCATTTGAGTTTTGTATGGAAGAAAATGGTTGCTTGGATCACAAGTTATGGCCTTGCAAAGTTGGGTAAAAATCACTTTTTTTCATAACTTGGTGAAATTTCAAGTTTCTCAAGGTTGGCCTTTTTGCAAGTAACCTCACTTTTCTTGATTTTTCTTGATTGATGATGATCCAAATCACAAGTTAACATTGTTTTTGACTTGAAGAGCCCATGTTTTGTCAAAAAATCTCAAAAGTCAAACTTGGTTTTGATCACAGTTGACTTTTTGTATCAGATGAATTTTGAACTTTGTGATCCTTTATGAAATCAAGTCCTTGAGCTAAATTGAACCTAATGGATGGATTCCATAGGTGTTTAGAGTGTCTTGAATCATGTCCCAAGGTTTAAGATCATGTTTTGGTCAAAAGTCAAAGGCATGGTTGACTTTTTCTCAAAAACCCTAGTTTGTGATTCAGATGAATTTGAATTCTTGCATTGCTTATGAACCAAGTTCTTTGAATTAATTCAAACTTGTGAATGAATCAATATGATGTATTTGAGGTCCTTAAAGCATCTCTTGAGGTATTAGCTCATGTCTTGCTCCAAAAGTCAACTTAGGGATTGAATTAGGTTAAAACCCTAATTCCTGATTTTTTATGAATGCATCTCCTGAGGCCATTTTGAACTTATGAATGGACTTATGAGGTTCTTTTGAGCTTCTTGAATCATATATTGAGGTATTGGCTCATGCCCAGATGAAAATTTCTCTCTGGAGGCCTTGGTCGATCAAAACCCTAATTTGGTGACACTAATGATCTTGAGGCTTGATCAACTTGAAATGTTGCATTATTGTGTTAAATTCTTGATGTTGCAGACCTCTTGATCCTTCATGGATGTTTTAAAGGCTTGAAAATTTGAAGATCATGTCAATTTTTGATTGATCATTTGCCTGAATGCTCTGAGATGGCTCAAAAACCCTAATCCTTGGTTGAGACAAATACTCAACAATCTTTGAAAGGATTAGTGAGGTATGAAAACACATTCATATTGTGGTGATGATTCGCACAATGATGTGAAATCTTGTGGTCAAAATTTAGGGTATGACAGATGCCCCTATTTAATCTTCTTGAACCTGAAGGTGTGAATGACGAAGACATTCGGACATTCAAGGTAAAAGAGTATTAAATATTAGAATACTCAAAATTTTGATTGTGGTTGTGAATGGTAGCTATTTGCTCATCCATATTCTTTTGCTAAGTAATGCTACTTAGAAAAGGATAAAACTTCCCCTCGATCCTGGTCTTCATCCACGGAACTGGTCTTAGTTTCTTTTGAAATAAACCCCCCCTCGATCCTGGTCTTCAGCCATGGAACTTGTAACGCCCTTCTAAGCCCCACGATTATTCGCAAATGTTCTAATAGATGATAAGTACAATTCACCAACAAGGGTGTCACATCTTCATAAAAACATCATAATAAAATATTCTGCTCCGTAACACGGGTTTTCAAAAACATAAACATCCACCCTTTTGGAAATATCATCATGAAACTTCAAACATCGCAACAGAATTATTGTCTCAAAACACCTTAATTAGATACTTAAAATAAAATACCATTGCACTTCATAATTCATAAGTCATGCTTAAAACAACTTAGAACTAATAAAAGCATCTCAATACATCATGTCAACAAGGAACATATAGTTCGATTCAAACGATCTCAAAACCCTGATGTTGCATATCAGAGCAAGACCCTCTTTATACGAAAATAAAGTAACCAAAAGGCTCCTTAAAGCTATCCATCGAGCTTCTACTTCTAATCCTGATTACCTGCAATTTACCCACGTATCGAGGCAACATTTCCAAGCAGAAAGGGTGAGTAATCACAATTCATTACAAAAGATATAGGGAAAAGATATAGTAGTTACAAACAACATCATCATGAAATCCATACATCATCATTTACCAAGTATTATACTCACACCTTTATATCATAGTAACATATACACATCTTCATCATAAAATCATCACATCAACATTTACCACCAAAACATCACTTAAGTCACAACATCATCAAACATCATTTAACACTCAATTTGCAATGTCACTTAGTATGAAATGCACAACACAGACTCATGCATGTGGTACCAATTTGTCATGTTTGATGGACACTGGGCCATCACCCTCCAAAGATCCCCACCAATAGGATTGATTCTACACAAGAACCGGAGCAACATCATACACCCCAATCCACACAATGGGATTGAAGCCGCCATTGGACCGAAGTCCCAACATCATCACTGGACCGAAGCCCAAACATCGTCACTGGACCGAAGTCTTAAAATATGCTATGAATGCATGATGCAAAACGTCACAAATTCATGACCATGGCTAGTTAAATTGCATCATCATTCATAAAATCGTCATAATACTTCACATAGCATGTATAAACATCAACATGTACATCATCAACATAAACGTCATAAAATCATCATAAACATCATAGTACAACATCAGAAACACATCAAAATCATCATAATAGTTCCCAAAAACACCATCATATTCACCGATAAGATCAACGTATTCCTAAGCACTAATTACTCAAGGTATCCACAAGTATTCAACAAGATGACATAACTCGACGCGTACTAAGTACCCATCCATGCATTAAATAGTTGGAAATCTGGTACCAAAAATAATTTTAAAATAAAGTATGTCGAACCAGCTTTTCAACAATTCTAACCATGCGTCGATCAGACACTCACCGCTCGAGTTATGAATTTTTGAAGTTTTAGAAATAATTCTACCAGTTGCCCCTCGCCTGAGGCTCGCCCAGCAAAATAGTCTGTTCGCCTGTGGCTTGCCTCATTTTAATGTAAATAATAACCATAATATAAATAATATTATTCATATTATTTTATTATTATTAACACTAAAGTAATTCTAATCAATCACTTATTTTCCACATACTCTTGTTATTCCCTTAACTCGTCACTAATTCACAACACGAAATACAAACACACCATTCATCCATATATTTCATCAAAATTCACCAAAAATCACGAATATTTATATTAAATTAATTAAATAAATATTATAATTATTTTGGGGTGTTACAACTCTCCCCCGCTTAAAAAAATTTCGTCCTCGAAAATTACCTGAAGCAAATAGAGTCGGATACGACTCCCTCATCTGATTTTCGCGTTCCCACGTCCAACTTTCGTCAGTTGGTCCGCCTCACAATACCTTCACTAAGGCAATCTCTTTACCCCGCAACTGTTTCATTTCTCGACCACCTATCTGCACGGGTGATGCTTCAATAGTCATATTATCTCTAACCTGTACATCATCCATTTGGATCACATGCGATGGATCCGGAATGTATTTCCTCAATTGAGATACATGAACCACATCATGAAGATTCACAAGCGACGATGGTAAAGCAATCCAATAGGATACTTCTCCTATCCTCTGCATGATCTGATACGGACCAATAAACGCGGAGTAAGCTTTCTAGACTTCAAAGCTTAACCCATGCCAATTACTGGCGTAACTCTCAAAACACGTGATCTCCCCCTTGAAACTTAAGTACTTTCCTCCTCTTATCATGATAACTCTTTTGACGACCCTACGAAGCTCTCATCCTCTCTTGGGTCATCTTAATCTTCTCAGACGTCCTTGCACAACCTCAGGTCCGAGTACAACACTCTCGCATGACTGATACCAACACAGTGTAGTTCTACACCTTATACCATACGATGCTTCATATGGTATCATACCAATACTAGCATGGAAATCGTTGTTGTACGTAAACTCAATCAACGGCAAGTGGATATCCCAAGATCCTCCTAGGTCCAACACACACTCCCTTAGAAACTCCTCCAAAGACCAGATAGTCCTCTCTTCCTGACACAATACTCGAAGGTATCCCATGCAACTTCATAATGTTAGGAGCCTCCTCACGTACTAAACTCATGTCTCTGAACTGCTCGATCAATTCCGGCTCTCTCACCATAAGCATCGACATATGTAATGACTTCTTCTTCAAAGCATCAGCTACCACATTTGCTTTACCAAGGTGGTAGCTCAAATCAAAGTCATAATCTTTCAACAATTCCAGCCACCTCCTTTGCCTCATATTTAATTTTCTCTGATCGAACAAATATTTTAGACTCTTATGATCACTGAACACCTCAAACTTAGAGCCAAAAAGATAATGTCTCCAAATTTCCAACACGAATACTACAGCTTCCAATTCTAAATCATGTGTAGGATAATTCCTCTTGTGAACCTTCAGTTGTCTAGAAGCATAAGCAACAACCTGACCATTCTGCATCAACACTCCACCAAGATCCATCTTTGAAGCATCACAATATACTAAAAAGACTCATTCGGGTTAGGCAAGATTAGTACATAAGCAGTCATGAAAACCACAACAAACTTATCCAAATACTCATGAAAAATGCGATTCATCTACTCCATGAACACACCTGGTGCATTGGATACACCAAACAACATCACAGTGTATTCCTAGTGACCATACCTCATCCTGAAAGTCGTATTTGGAATATCATCTGGTTTAACATGAATCTGATGATAACTAGACCTCAAATCGATCTTGCTAAACACACAAGCGCTTACTAGTTGATCTGTCAAATCGTCGGTTCTTGGAAGTGGATATTTATTCTTATTAGTCACTCTATCCAACTGCCTATAATCATCACACAACTTCATACCATCATCTTTCTTCTTAACTAACACACAGGGGCACCCTACGGAGAAACACTCGGTCGAACAACTTCTATTCGAGTGATTCTTCCAATTGTTTCTTCAATTCACCTAACTCAGAAACATACATTCTGTATGGAGTCACTGACATCGAACTTGTATCAAGTACTAGGTCGATAGCAATTTCCACTCCACACTATAGCGGTAAATCACTGATATCATATGGGAACACATCCAAAGAGTCACATACCATAGGTAGATCACCAACCATTGCATTTCCTTATGCCTTCAAAGAAGCCAACCTCATAAACACCTTGGCACCATCTTCCACAGACTTATCCACTTGCTTAACAAAACAAACAACTATCCACCTTCGTCGAAACTAGATTCATGCTCCGAGGGCAAGTCGCATATATCTTCAGGAAAACATCAGGAATTACACACCACTGGTATATCACTAGCCGTCACACTGATCTCTATCCCCCGAGAAGCAAACATCAACAATAGATAGCCACTGGCAAGACACGTCTATTCCATTCAGCATGATCCTGTCTACTATCAACAAGAGATTAAGGGTGATCAATTCCTCAATTTGTCAATAGATAGCCGATAATCATGATGAGGGATAAACCGTATTTACCAAACTACAATAGTGTTCGTTGCATCTTGTGCACGAAGCTACCTAAGGCACAAATTCTTAGTTGCCATAAGCCTTATCTCCGTATTTCCTTCAATTTCGAAAACAACATAACTCCCACAATGCTCGCACTCTTGCAATCAGCAGCACACTGATTTAACATTCCACAACCAAAACATCTCATAGAAGCAAAAGCTTCTCCCCCACTTATTTCAAACCAACTTCTGTAGACAACGGTTAGAAAACAAATAAGTATCGACAGTGTTTCGCACACATGTCGCGTACTAAGGAACAAAGAATATTAAACAACCTAGCCGGACGAACCGACCTGATCTGATACCACTAATGTAACACCCTTCTAAGCCCCATGATTATTTGCAAATGTTCTAATAGATGATAAGTACAATTCACCAACAAGGGTGTCACATCTTCATAAAAACATCATAATAAAATATCCTGCTCCGTAACACGAGTTTTCAAAAATTAAAACATCCACCCTTTTGGAAATATCATCGTGAAACTTCAAACATCACAACAGAATTATTGTCTCAAAACACCTTAATTATATACTTAAAATAAAATACCATTGCACTTCATAATTCATAAGTCATGCTTAAAACAACTTAGAACTAATAAAAGCATCTCAATACATCATGTCAACAAGGAACATATAGTTCGATTCAAACGATCCCAAAACCCTGATGTTACATATCAGAGCAATACCCTCTTTATTCGAAAATAAAGCAACTAAAAGACTCCATAAATCTATCAATCGAGCTTCTATTTCTAATCCTGATTTGCTGCAAGTTACCCAAGTATCGAGGCAACATTTCCAAGCAGAAAGGGTGAGTAATCACAATTCATTACAAAAGATATAGGGAAAAGATATAGTAGTTACAAACAACATCATCATGAAATCCATACATCATCGTTTACCAAGTATTATACTCACACCTTTATATCATAGTAACATATACACATCTTCGTCATAAAATCATCACATCAACATTTACCACCAAAACATCACTTAAGTCACAACATCATCAAACATCATTTAACACTCAATTATGCAATGTCACTTAGTATGAAATGCACAACACAGACTCATGCATGTGGTACCAATTCGTCGTGTTTGATGGACATTGGGCCATCACCCTCCAAAGACCCCCACCAATAGGATCGATTCTACACATGAACCAGAGCAACATCATACACCACAATCCACACAATGGGATTGAAGCCGCCATTGGACCGAAGTCCCAACATCATCACTGGACTGAAGTCCCAACATCATCACTGGACCGAAGTCCTAACATCGTCACTGGACCGAATTCCTAGAATATGTTATGAATGCATGATGCAAAACATCATAGATTCATGACCACGGCTAGTCAAATTGCATCATCATTCATAAAATCGTCATAATACTTCACATAACATGTATAAACATCAACATGTACATCGTCATCATAAACGTCATAACATCATCATAAACATCGTAGTACAACATCAGAAACACATCAAAATCATCATAATAGTTCCCCAAAACACCATCATATTCACCGATAAGATCACATATTCCTAAGCACTAATTACTCATGGTATCCACTAGTATTCAACAAGATAACATAACTCGACGCGTACTAAGTACCTATCCATGCATCAAATAGTTAGAAATCTGGTACCAAAAATAATTTTAAAATAAAGAATGTCTAACCAACTTTTCAATAATTCGAACCATGCCTCGATCAGACACTCACCGCTCGAGTTATGAATTTTTGAAGTTTTAGAAATAATTCTACCAGTTGCCCCTCACCTGAGGCTCGCCCGACAAAACAGTCTGTTCGCCTGTGGCTCGCCCGACGAAGCTGGAGCGAAAACACTCCCCTATACATTTTCCAGGAGCACCTCTTTTCCACCCTTCCTTCACCTCTCATCTTGCCCGGGGAAGCTTGAGCGAATTTGCTTCGCCCGGAGACGCAGAAGGCTCGCTCGACGAAAGCCTCGTAACAGCAACTTCCTGTTGCATTTTCTGCACCAGAACAGTCCCAAATCCCATACCATTTCAATATCCATTTATTCCAATACTCATATGATTCAACATATTTTCACAATACGACAATAATACATCACAATAGACATTACCTACACCAAATCATAGTATTTCAACATCATAAACCATCATAAATTATCATGATAGCATGTAACATATTTGCACACACATCACCAAATCATCATCATGACTCACATCATTTACGTCACAACAACATCATTAATAAATCACCACAATAAAACATCATAATCAACATCATGTTTATCATCAAATAGAACATCATAGCATAACAACATGTGATAAATCAATCTCATAAACAAATAGATATTGGAATCATGCATCAAAACACTCATATAATTCAATCATAATGTAGTTCATCATGTCAGCTTTCCAACGCTTCGAACGGCACGTCAAACGGACTCACAAAACTCAAGTTACGACACTTCGAAGATTCAGTCCGCTGCCCTCGCTCGAAGCTCGCCCGACGAATCTGGGGCGACTGCCGGCGAGACAGCACTGCTCAGCCTGCGATTTTCTGTGGTTGGGGGCCTTCCAGACCTCTGAATTCGATTCCGTAAAAATTCACAGCTTCGTAATTCAAAATCCTACGATTTTATAACATTTATAACAACATATAACACTTATTTAGGGGTCCTAATCATCATGTATTCACCAAGGATTCATTCACTCAATTACATGGTTTTCACCAATTACATCAATTTCCATCAAATTCATCGCACAAAACACAAACCTACCAACACTTTAATCCAATATCAATTATAATAAACGCGATTAAACCCCTTACCTTAGTTCTTAGAAATCGATCTCTTTTGAGCTCTACGAGATGAATTCCTCTTCACTTCTCTCTGTGCCCTAGCCGCTTCTCCTTTTCTCAAAAAGTCACGATCGTACAGAATGACCTCCAATTCTCTTATTTCTTTATTCTTATATTACCCATTGGACCCTAATATGAATTTCCCCACCTTACCCTCACTTATCCCATCATAAAAGACCGCCTTACCCTTAATGTTTCTCCTCATTTTAATGTAAATAATAATCATAATATAAATAATATTATTTATATTATTTTATTATTATTAACACTAAAATAATTCTAATCAATCACTTATTTTTCACATACTCTTATTATTCCCTTAACTCGTTACTAACTCACAACACGAAATACAAACACACCATTCATCCACATATTTCATCAAAATCCACCAAAAATCACGAATATTTATATTAAATCAATTAAATAAATATTCTAATTATTTTGGGGTGTTACATAACTGGTCGTAGTTTCTTTTAAAATAAAACCTCCCCTCGATCCTGGTCTTCAGCCACGAAACTGGTCTTAGTTTCTTTTGAAATAAATTTCCCCTTGATCCTGGTCTTCAGCCACATAACTGGTCTTATTTTCTTTTGAAATAAACTTCCTCTTGATCCTGGTCTTCAGCCACAGAACTGGTCTTAGTTTCTTCTTGTCAAGTTCTTCTCTTGACAAGGAATGCTATCTGTGATGGTTTTTTTTATCAAACTTCTCACTGAGATTTACTGGGGAGATGCCATTTGATGGAAAAAGATTTAATGTCAGACTTGCTGGGGATAACCACTTGTCTGAACTGCAGAGGTATGCAAGCTTCTCTATTGGAGATGCCATTTGCTGGAGAAATTATATAATACTTCCCTTCGAGGCTTTTTCGGAGAGACGCCATGTGATGTAATTCAATTTTGAGGTGCTGATGACTTCCTTGAGAGTAGGACAAACTTCTCGGGGAGAGACTGCCATTTGTCGACTTTATTTAGAAATCTACGAGGGAAAGAACAAACTTCCTTGTTTGTAGATCGGTAGATATTTCTTGGAGGATGTGATGTGCATGTGGCCAAGAGTCTTTAGTTGAGAAGCTTCCGCAGGGGATTTTCCTTAATCCGGGAAAGCAAAATATCATCTTTAATGGTGAAGAGTGAAGTTCCAAAGGTGTATATCCAAATGTCTTCTTGCATTTCAATGGTTCAAGTTGTCAAAGTGGCTGAGGACCGATTTTAATCCAGGAATACACTGGAGAGAGATTGTTTAGACGATACATTTCCTGACGAGGAAAAAACTCAAACTGAGATTTTATCCTATCAAGTGTAGAAAGGAAAACTGACAATTCTAATGGAGAGAGGACATTTATCACTTGGGGATGAGTATGACCAAAGTCATTGTAATGCAATAAGAATATGAATATGAATTAATTATGCATGATGTATGTATGTATGAAATGCTTATGCTGACAAGACAGACATGACATACGTACTGTGATGAACACATCTAGATACTCAGCCACTCTAGGAGATGGGGGTATCACTAGAGATTTTGAAGGTAGTACTTTTGTTTGGGAACAAGGATTCATGTGTTTGTTCTGATTTTCGGAGGTACAAACCTGTCAGGGATATAAACCTGTTCTTGCTTTTCAAGGGTAGACTCTACTAGGGAGAAAAACTGAACATTGGTTCACAGAGGTAAAAACTCTACCAGGGATGACAGATTGAACATTCCATCTGAAGTAATTGATCCTTCATTCAGGTTGTACTGATCACAAGGAGTATTTTGATTCTGCATTTTGAAGTTTGATCACTTCCAGAGAAGCCGTCGATGTTCCTTTTTGTGCTCAATAATCAAAAGGAAATTGCCATCCTTATTTTAAAAGCAGAAGTAAATTTGAAATTTCCGTTTTGAAAACAAAAGTAAATTCATTTTTTTGTTTAAAGAATGTTGATCATATTAAAATGTCATTTTGCAAAGCAGAATAAATGAGAATTGCAAACCAAAGGCACAAGAGCTCAAATTTACTGATAGAATGATAATAAACCTAATGTGTGATTCCATAGAACATTACAAAGTTTAGAAAATGGAAAGTTAAAGGAAAAGGGGCTACATTGAAACATAATGACCACTATCCTCCCACCAACTTTGAATTCCGGGTATTTTTGAGCTTCTGTCGAAGGTGACCTCTGATTGAGGATTTCTCAACAGATGACATATCTTCTGATGAGTCAATCTTGTCGGATGCAGTTACTTGCCATGAATCCCTAACTTTTTCCTAGATCGCCTTTTCAGGTTTTCAATCTATCGGGATGATTATTGTTTATATCTCTAATTTTTTCCTGGACCGGCCTTTCGGGTTTTCAGTCCACCGAGACGCTCTTTTTTGCCTAAGTCGCCTTTTCAGGTGTTCAACTTAGAGAGCTTTTTCTTTCTTTTTTTTTTTGTTTTTAGGCGAAGTATTTCTTTACTGCATCAATATTTGTGGGATAGGTAAACTCTTCTCCATCCATGGTTGTGAGTTTTAAGGCACCGCCTGAGAAGACCTTCTTAACAACATATGGACCATTGTAATTCGGAGTTCATTTGCCCCTAGAATCAGAGAGAAATGATTGTATCTTCTTGAGCACGGGGTCTCCTTCTCTGAAGACACGAGGTAAGACCTTTTTGTCAAACGCCTTCTTCATTCTTTGCTGATATAACTGACCATGACATAAAGTCGTCATTCTCTTTTCTTTGATTAGGTTCAGTTCATCGTATCTACTTTGACACCATTTAATTTTTGTTAGCTTGGGTTCCATCAAGAATCTTATTGATGGGATCTCTACTTCTATGGGGAGTACTGCCTCCATGCCATACACTAGAGAGAAAGGGGTTGCCCCTGTGGAAGTGCGGACAGATGTGCGATAACCGTGAAGAGCAAATGGTAGCATCTGGTGCCAATCTTTGTAGGTTACAACCATCTTCTGAATGATATTCTTGATATTTTTGTTAGCTGCTTCTACCGCTCCATTCATTTTAGGTCGGTAGGGAGATGAGTTATGGTGTTCAATTTTGGACTCAACACACAACTCTTTCATCATCTTGTTGTTCAGGTTTGATTCATTATCAGTAATGATCTGGCTTGGAACACCATAGCGACATATGAGATTGTTCTTGATGAATTGGACCACCACTTGCCTAGTCACATTGGTGTATGATGCTGTTTCAACCCATTTGGTGAAGTAATCAATGGCTACTAGGATGAACCGATGTCCGTTTGAGGCTATGGGTTCAATCATGCAAATCATGCCGATTCCCCATATAGAAAAAGGCCATGGAGAAGAAAGAACTTTGAGATACGTTGGTGGCACATGGATTTTGTCGGCATATATCTGACACTTGTGGCATTTCCTCATGTACTTGTAGCAATCGGATTCCATTGTCAGCCAATAATATCTTGCTCTCAGAATTTTTCTTGCCATTGTGTGCCAATTGGCATGAGTACCAAAGGATCCTTTGTGAATCTTTTTCATTAACATGTTTGCTTCGTGTTTTTCTACGCATCTGAGCAAAACCATGTCGAAGTTTCTTTTGTATAGTACATCATTGTTCAGGAAGAAGTTTCCAGTTAGTCTTCTGAGAGTCTTCCTATCTTTTCTTGATGCCCCATGCGGGTATTCTTGTCTTTGAAGGAAGCATTTGATATCATGATACCATGGTTTGTCATCGATGACGGCTTCCACTGCAAAGATGTAAGTGGGGCTATCAAGGCGCATTATGCCAATCTTGGGTACGTCATTCCATCAACTCACACTAATCATTGAGGGTAGGGTAGCTAGTACATCATCCATGTGGTTTTCTTCACGAGGAATGTGATGAAAATCGATCTTGTTGAAGAAGGGTAACAACCTTCTTGCGTATTTTTTGTAAGGAATCAATCCCAGTTGATATGTGTTCCACTCTCCTTTGATCTGATTTATAACCAGGGCTGAGTCTCCATACACATCCTAGTTCTTTATCCTTAAGTCGATAGCTTCTTCGAGACCCATGATACAAGTTTCGTATTCAGCCTCATTGTTTGTACATTTGAATGCCAATCTGGCTGTGAAAGGAATATGGGTACCCTGAGGTGTTATGATGATTGTCCTAATTCCATTTCCATAGGCGTTGACAGCTCTGTCGAATATTAGTCCCCATTGGGATCCTGGCTCTGGCCCTTCGTTTAGAAGTGGTTCATCGCAATCTTTCATTTTCAGGTACATTACATCTTCATCTGGGAAGTTAAATTTGATTAATTCCTGATTGTCAATCAGTTGATGAGCCAAATGATCGGCTAAGATACTTCCTTTGGCGGCTTTCTGAGCGTGGTACTCGATGTCATATTCTGATAACAACATCTGCCAACGGGCAATCCTTCCTGTTAAAGCAGGCTTTTCAAAGACGTACTTGATCAGATCCATTTCGGAGATTAACCAAGTAGTGTGACAAATCATGTACTGGCGAAGACGTTTAGCTGCCCAAGCCATAGCGCAACAAGTTTTCTCGAGCATAGTGTATCGAGTTTCTTCAGTCCGTGAACTTTTGCTTAAGTAATAAATGGCAGACTCTTTTCTTTTTGTCTCGTCTTTTTGGGCAAGCACACAATCCATAGAGTCTTCCAAGACTGTTAAATAAATGATCAGTGGTCTTCCTTCCACTGGAGGAGATAGAATTGGTGGATTCAGCAGATATTCTTTAATGTTGTCAAAAGCTTTTTGCCAGTCTTCAATCCATATACAACTTTGGTTCTTTCTGAGTAGTTTGAAGATTGGCGCGCATATCGCGGTCATAAAAGATATGAATCTTGAGATGTAGTTCAGACGTCCCAAAAATCCTCTTACTTGTTTTTTAGTCTTTGGAGCAGGCATTTCTTGAATGGCCTTGACTTTGTCGGGATCAACCTCAATTCCTTTTTGGCTGATGATGAATCCTAAAAGTTTTCCTGAACGAACACCGAATGTACACTTATTGGGATTCAAGCGGAGTTTGTATTTTCTCAGATGCTGGAATAACTTTGATAAATTCTCCACGTGTTCTTCTTCTATTTTAGATTTGGCAATCATGTCATCGACGTACACTTCAATCTCTTTGTGCATCATGTCGTGAAAAAGAGTTGTCATAGCCCTTTGATAAGTTGCTCCCGCATTCTTCAGACTGAACGACATTAATTTGTAACAAAAGGTGCCCCATGGGGTGATGAATGAAGTTTTTCCCATGTCCTCTGGTGCCATTCTTATTTGATTATAGCTCGAGAATCCATCCATGAAGGAGAATACTTTGAATTTTGCGGTGCTATCAACTAGCATGTCAATGTGTGGTAGGGGAAAATCATCCTTTGGACTTGCTTTATTTAAATCCCTGTAGTCCACACACATTCTGACTTTTCTGTCTTTCTTACGAACTGGCACTATGTTGTCTAGCCATTGAGGATACTCTGAGGTAGCAAGGAAACCTGCGTCGATCTGCTTCTGCACTTCCTCCTTAATTTTGATGGCCATATCAGGGTGAGTCCTTCTCAATTTTTGTTTGACCGAAGGACATTCTGGTTTCCAGGGTAAGTGATGTTCCACGATGTTGGTATTCAACCCTGGCATGTCTTGGTAGGACCAAGCAAACACATCTGAAAATTCTTCGAGCAGTTATATCAGGCATTTTTTGATAGTTGGACTTAGTAGTACTCCGATTTTGACTTCTTTTCTATATTCTTCTGAACCCAAATTAACCGTTTCCAATGGCTCTTTGTGGGGTTCAATGAACTTTTCCTCCTGTCTGAGTGGTTGAGAGATCTCTTCTAGAATTTCTTCGTCTTCTTCTTCTTCGGCTTCAAATACCGGGAACTCAAAGTTGGGAGAAGGCATTGGATCGTATGTTTAAATGGGGTTTAAAATAAGTAATTTGCACGACGTGATGATTCTTTTTTAGAAAAGACAGAGAGAATGTAAAAGTGTGTGTAGTGTATATTTTTTTGAAAACACTTGTTTTTATTTTGGCCTGTTTTTTAGGATTACCATTTTGGTCTGTTTTTTTGAAAACACTTGTTTTTATTTTGGTCTGTCTTTTATGATTTGTCGATTCTTGAAACACACCCTATAAAGTAAAACTCTTTTGCTCTGGGTGAAGCGAAGAGGGACATTTACAGAAAAGCAAGCCCTATAAAACATCCTTTTCACCCGGGCAAAGTGAAAGGTCAAAACAAAGACGAGGCAATTACTTTGATTTATGAACGATATTCAGGACATCGACCGCGACCCAATGACGACGAACTCTTCTGTGGATCACAAAGTTCGGTACTTTTCTTCCAGGATTGTCTTCAGTAATGATACTGATCTTTGGCGGAGTTGGATCACTAGAGTCTTCTTCCCATGTAGCGTTATCATAAGAAGACTCTTTGTTGTATCTTCAACAGTGTTTTTATTTTCAAGAGGATCAACCCATCCCGTGGGCTGGATGTCCTCATATTTGATGCGAGAGCTTTCGGGGGCAGTGTACTTCACCAGGAAGTCGTACTTGCCACTTGGCTGCCCAAGGTATCCCAAGTATCTTAGGGGATAGATGAGTTATCTTCTTTAATGACGTTGACCTCAGGAAATGCAAAGTTGACAAATTCTCATCCTGCGATTCTTGCAAACACATCAACGTGGCGTTGGACATCTTCGGCATGTTTTGGGTAAGGATTCCATGACTCTGGGAGATCAGGTGTATTTTTCTCAAGGTCATTCAGGAGATATGCATTATCTGGCTGACTCTTTTTCCCTGAGTCTTCCATGTAAGGTTTCCAAGTGGGCAAATCATCCATGGGGTAATCGAAGTTGTCTTTCATCAGAGTATCTTCCTTTAATGAGTTGGGTGGAGCAAGACATCCCTCAGGATCGCAATCTTCGTAGATCATTTTGACGTCTGATCTTGGTATATATTTGGGACTTTGCTTCGGAGAGCAAAATGGCATGTATGTTTCTTCCTGAGATATGTATCCTTCATTGTTGAAATGGGATTTCCACTCCTTATTTGTATCAGAATAGTTGTTCTCCTCGATGGTGTGGACTTCTTGGGAAATCGGGTGGAGGAAGCCTCTACTGTGGAAGAAATATTGAATGGGACGAAAGCTTTCATCCCTTTTTGTAGTATTGGTATGTGCTGGATAAAAACTGAGACCTTTTCTTGTCTTTTTATCAACAGGAACCACAACTTGCCCCCATCATTTCATGTCACCGCTTCCCATTACTTGGAGAGCGTCTTTGTACGAGGAAATTAACGTTCCTTTTTCTTGGTGATTCTCCTTACTCACCGAGAGTGCTTGAAATTGAATTCCAACAACCTCCTCTAGTTCTAAACATGAAAATGATGATAGGTTTCTCACAATTAAAGCCTATTCTCCACATACTGTGACCAACTTGTCGTTCTTGACAAACTTCAACTTCTGGTGAAGTGTCGAAGTGACTGCCCCTACTTCATGTATCCAAGGTCTTCCTAATAAACAACTATACACTGCTCGGATGTCCATGACTTGGAAAGTGACTTGGAAAGTGTGGGGACCAATGGTTTTGGGAAGCCGAATTCGCCGATAACTATTTTCATGGATCCATCAAAGGCTTTGACTATGATCTCACTGCCTCTCATGGGAGTACCTTGAAAAGATAGTCGTGCCAAAGTTGATCTTGGCATGACGTTCAAGGATGAACCTGTGTCTACCAGTACGCTGGCTGAAGCATCGTCCTGGCAACTGACTGTGATATTGAGTGCCATGTTATGATTCTTGCCTTCCTCTGGAAGTTCTTAATCACTAAAACCAAAATTGTTGTTGGAAGTGATGTTGGTAATAATGCTGTCAAATTGACCCACTATTACATCCTGTTCTACAAAGGCATGTTCCAAGACTTTCTGTAGAGCTTCTGAACTGAGCAGGAGAGATAACACGGATATTCGAGAATTAGTTTATAATAATTGATCCACAATGTTGTATTCACTTCTCTGGATGAGTTTTAACATTTCATCATTATTTTTCACAGGCTCCGTGCTGCTGGATTGACCAATTTGTTGATTAGGAACTTCAGCTTAAGGTTCTTTTTCTTTTGCAAGTTCTCCAACTCCTCTATTGAAGATTCGACCGCTTCGGGTGACCTGACTAATATCCGCATTGTTGACAACGGATGGCAGTGGAATTTCTTTTCCGTCTTCTATTGTAGTCGTACTGTACTTGTACTGAATAGCTTTCTCTGATTTGTATGGTATTGGTCCCGGCAAGTAGATGACCACATGGGCTATTTGGGTCTTTCGACTGTCATAAGTAACCTCGATTGGTTCTAGGTTGGGAACTTTTCTACTTTCAATAGGGATTTCCACGCCCTTTGGTTCCTTGAGCAAAGGAATTATGGTGAAAACATCCTTGTTAATTCCAAAATTAACAGGTTCTTTTCTATCGGAGACTGTGATAGTCCTTTTGTCCTGTAGTCTTTGGACCTTGTTTTGGACAAGGAGGCAACCTTGCACCATGTTGGTTGACTGAGAATTCAGGCGTAGCTGGGTTTCCCCTTGGTCTACCTGATGCTGGAGAGCTGCTCGCATGAGGTAACATCCTTGGTTATTTTCTGAACATATTCCACAGCGTTCATAATTGTGAGGTGGAACCCTGTCATACCCACTCTGTATGCAGTGCATCTTTACCAAATCTGTTCCCAGTAAGCGTATGTCATAACTTTGGTGTCTGTCTGGATTTCCATTTGTTATGCTAACTTGATGTGTGTCCTTGATAAGTATCTGGTTGTAAATGAACTTTAGATCAATTTTCTGTATTTTTATGCTCTTTTCCAAATGCCTGATTGCGAAACAGCATATTTTTAAGTGATTTTTGAATCAATGTCCATTTTTGGTCCCTTTGATGTTTTTGTTAGTTTTGCAGCATTTTTCGTAAAAGGGACGTGGTTTGCTGGAAGATTCTCCAGGCGAAGGTGTGGTGAAAGGGATTCGCCTGGCGAGGGTTGTACTTAAAGGTTTCTCCAGGTGAATTTTGTAGCTCACCTGGCGAATTTGTCTGGACAGAAAGTGGTATTTAGGGTGTTTGTTAGATATTTTTGAAAACAACACTTTTAGAAACAATCTTTGTAGCCTAGAAACCTCTTGGGATATCAAAAACTTCATCTTTTGTTATTTTTCTTAGTTTAAAAGCTTTTATGCTTCAATCCTTGAATCTTTGAAGATTGATGCTCCAAAAGCTTTGCAACTTACTTGTCAAGCAAGCTACCATGTCTATGGCTAGCTAAAGCACTTTTGTGTCAAGATTAGAGGTAGATAATCCACTCTTTTGTATGTATTAATCTTGGTTGTAAGTTTGTGAACCTTGTTGATGATATATATATATATAGAAGAAAAACTTTGTTTACATGGTTTTATATGTTGTTTAATTCATGTTCGAGAGAAATGTTTTAAATTTGACCTAAGTTCTATTCCATCAATATTCATAAGGCTAGAGATAGTTTTGAATGTTGATGTTCATAAATATTGAACTTGAATGTTATCATATTGGTAGTTTGTGTGAGAGATCAACAAAGGATCAATATGGTAAATCCCACAACAAGTGTTCGAGAGAAACTTGTTGAGAGGATATGTGGTTATATTTATTATTAACAAGTTCACACGCTTCGTCGAGTTGATACGTACGAAACGGATTACCAAAAACTAATCTTGACCTATTTTTACAAATCTTTAAAACCAATCTTTTTATCGTTGTTTTCTAAAATTCGAATGCAAACGATCTGATTGAAAATTACCAAAACCTTTGTTACGATTAAAGTTTGAAACCCTTTTAACTATCGAACGGTGGCAATATACACAATCTCTATGGATACAATAAAACACCCCCCCTAAAACTGTTTCAACAAAATGGCGCTGTTGCCGGGGATTATTGTTATATTGCGAGCATTGCAATAGTTATTGAGTTTTAAACTGGTTAACTTTTTCTTGAACTTGTTGATTTGTTTGGTTTAGTGTGCAGACTTCGTTTTATGCGAGGGAAGTTACCTGCGGACCAACCTTTGTTCGATCCCGAGATTGAAAAAACCGCTCGTAGAATCAATAGCAGAACAAGACGGAGGAGGCAACTTATCAAAGAAAGACGAGAGCGAGACGAGAGTTCAACTTCTACAGTTATACCACAGTTACCGCCAACTATGACTGAACCACCACCACCACCACCACCTGCTTCTAGACCTTGTACTAATAGTCCGAGACATATAGCACAATTTGCACGCAATCCTCAGAATGGTCGGCATTTAGAAATGAAAACTGGTATCCTCTCGCTTCTATATCAGAACCCTTTCACTGGTATGGATCATGAGGATCCTTTTACACACCTGACTAAGTTCTATGAGATTGCGGGAGCAACTGGTGCACCCGAAGCTAAAGAAGAATCAATGTTTAAGAGACTATTCACGCATTCCCTCATCGGGAAGGCCAAGGAATGGTATCTTGATCAATCTACAGCAATCATGACGGACTGGAATGTACTTGAGGAAAAGTTTTTGGAACAATTTTTTCCACACAATCGTTTCATGGAGGGTAAGACAGCAATCGCAGTTTTCACTCAAGGTGGAAATGAATCTCTCAACGAAGCTTAGGAGAGATTCAAATCTATGTTGAGAAAGTGTAAAGGGCATGGTTTCGATGAGCTTTCTCAAATTCATATTTTCCAAAATGGTCTTCAATTAGTGCATAAAACACTGTTGGACGCCACCGCGGGTGGATCCTTAATGAGCAAAACTGCCGAAGAAGCCATTGCCATAATTGACAAGATGGCTTTAAATGACCATCAGGGGAACCATAACCGTGGTCCTTCTCAAAGGACTCTGGGAGTTTTGGAATTGGGAACCAATGATGCTATACTTGCTCAAAACAAGTTATTATCCCAACAAGTTGAGTTGTTGACAAAACAAATGTCTAAGCTCCCTCAACAATTCAAAGAGATTCATGACTCTTCGAGCAAGAGTGTACAAGTAGCTTGTTGTGAATTGTGTAGAGGAGATCATCTTACCGAATATTGTCCTCCGGTTGTGGAGGAGGTAAATTATGCTGGAAACCCAACTCAGGGTTATCAAGGAAGACCTCCTTATCAAAATGCTCAACAACCGTACCAAAATGAACAAGGCTACCAACCAAGAAGCAACTACCAAAATCAACAAGGATGGAAGGCCAAACAAATACCAAAGAGCATTGTAAGGCCATTTTCACAAGAAGTGGAAGAACAATCGGTGGAGATGTTGAAGATGAGGTGGTAGTCGAAAAGGAAAATGATATTGTGATGGAGAAAGTTGAAAAAAAGAATGAAAATGGTGTAGTTGAAAAAAATAAGGAAGAAGTGAAGAAGAGAAAAGAGTTTGAGAAAGAAGTTTTTCAGAAAAGATTACCATATCCTCTTGTGCCTAAGATAAAAGAGAATAATAGGCATTATGCGAGATTCTTAGAGTTGTTTAGTCGGTTGCAAGTAACCGTACCTTTCTCTGAGGCTCTCGAGCAACTGCCAAAGTATGCCAAATTTATGAAGGACATACTTATGAAAAAGAAGAGGTACACGGACAAGAAAAAAATTAATCTTAATGCTGAATGTAGTGCCGTCATCCAAAGTGTGCTTCCTCGGAAAGAGCAAGATCTGGGAAGAGTAGCTTTACCTATTACTATAGGTAATAATTTTCAATGCAAAGCTTTGGTGGACATGGGTGCTAGTATTAATCTCATTCCATTGTCCGTGGTGAAGAAACTTGAAAATGTGCATATAAAATCAACAACCATGACATTACAACTTGCGGATAAGTCAAGAACTCGGTCGTATGGTGTTGTGGAGGATGTGCTGATAAAAGTGGATAAATTTCTATTTCCGGTTAATTTTGTGATTGTTGAGATGGATGAGGACGAGGATACACCGATTATATTAGGCAGACCGTTCATGAAAACCGCCAAAATGTTGGTGGATGTAGATGAAGTCATAATGAAGGTGCAGATCAAGGAAAGTGGTAAGGAAGAAGAAGCTTGTTTCACATTGTTTAAAGGAGTGATGTATGAAAAGCAAGAAGATGAAAGCGATCATAAGAAGAAAGAATTGGAATAAGAGGCTTTGTGGAAGGAAAAGAATAAAGATGCGAAGGTGGCTTTGATGAAGTCATGTTGGGATTGGTCGTTTCTAAAGAAAGGGAGACCAAAAACCGGGCACGATAATGGTTGAAGTTATTGTTCATAAAGTTTGTTTTTCTCGGAGGCCAATTCTTTAGCTTTTGGTTTCGAGGCGTCAAGTCTCCGGACCTTCGAGCTTAGCCGGCGTTAAACAAGCGCTTGTTAGGAGGCACCCCAACACTGTAAGTATTTCATCTTTGCTGTTTTTAATTTTTTATTTGTGTGATATTGGTAGTGATTTTGTAAAGTATTGGAAAATTCTGCATCACACCATTGACAGCATAGAATTCTGCTTCTGGTGTAATTCGCCTGGCGAATCCAATTTCGCCAGTCCCTCGCCACACATTCGCCAGGCGAATCTGGCGTGACTTGTGGAATTTGTTTGCAGAGAAAGAAAAAGAAAAATTTTGTTTTATCAGAATATTTTAATTAGGGTCCACTTGGGACCACTCTTTTTTTTACTTATCTCACTTTTCCTCTCACTTTCAATTTCACTCTCACTTTCACTTGCACTTTAACTCTTTCTCTCACAATATTTCACTCTAAACCCCACTCTTTCACACTCTCAATTTCACTCTTCATCACTTTCACTCCCATTTAAGGTAAGTTTCTATTCTCATTATAGTTCTTAATTTTGTTTTACTTATTTTTTTTCACTTGTGTTAGATTAGGGTTTTAATTTCACAACTGTTGTTGAAACCCTAGAACAATGTTAGATTAAAGTTGTTGTTGGATTGTTGCTGTGTTTTTAAGCTCTGTTGTGGATTGATCTATGGAATCTGACTCTTGCATGTAAAAAAGAAAAATTTTCTGGATTTCGTAGAATTCGCCTGGCGAATGTGCCGCGAGAGGTCGCCCCTGCTTGGCCTGGCGAGCATGTGGCGAATTGTTTTTTTTTTTCAGTTTTTTTTTATTTTTCTTTTCTGTTTTGCATTTATGGTCTTATTTTATGTGTTTTATTTGCTACTTTGAATTTGTTTTGCTATTTGGATTTGGCTGACAATAGAAAACAATGCCTTTGCTTGGTGTCTCATATAGTTTTTCAGATGCCCCCAAAAACCAGAGTCACTGGTGGAAAGAAGCAGAAGACGGTTGTAGGAAGCATTTCCGGGCAACAAAATGAATATGATCCAAATTGATTCTTAAGTGCAGTTCATGCTGTCCGGTACATAATGCTTGAAGACCGTCAATTTTTATCGCAGAAAAGGTTTGATATCCACCCCGAGGGGCCGTACCAGAAATTGGTAAGATTTTCAACAATAAGAAATGGGGACATTTAATAAACCCGTTGGATGGAATCAACTACGAAATGGTTCTTGAGTTTTATGCAAATGCTCTCCAATTTCCCGAAGCTCACGGAGAGACGAACGTGTTCCGGTATGTCACATTTGACCGAGGAAAGGAAATTAGGTTTGATCAGGAGGATATAAATTATCTATTTGGCAAGCCGAGTTCGTTAGGGATGTTTGAGAAAGATGATTACACTAAGGAACTCGGAGGTCATCTTGATCACAATAAAATTGTCGGGACCATTTTGTTTAAGGGAAAGAGTGTAGAAAGAAATAGTCAAGGAGAAGGCATCCGGTATCGGAGGAAAGATATGCATCCGGATGTGCAATCCGCACTTCTTCTAATCCTCCACAACATCTGGCCCAAATCACAGCGTTCCTCCATTCCGCCTGTTGTTTCCCTCCTTCTTTATTACATCATGGAAGACAAAGAGGTTGATGTAGCTCGGATCATTTCGTCTGAAATGAAAATTTTTATCGAGAATACGCGAAGGCCCGAGGTACATGCTACTGCCCCCCATCATTTTTCCTTGTTTTGTAACAACTCTTTGTCTTAAAAAGTGGATTAGGATACTCGACGTGATTAATGAGAAGAGGAGGGGGTTATCAATGATGATTATATTGAGCGGTATTGTAAGAATAAGTTAATTGAGAAGAAGAAGGGTGCAAGTATTGGACAAACATCCCGCTCGCAAGCTAGTGAGCAAGCTGGTGAGCAAACTGAGTATCTTGATTATTCAACGTGGGATCCTAGAATGTGAGCGACATTCAATTACTCGTGGGATATGGCTGAGGCTTACCAAAGATCATCGGAATTCAATTTCAATTGTATGCAACAGTTGTACCAGTTTCAAACCACACTGCAAGAAGTTGTTCATTTTCCTGCTAGGACAGATTATGATAATTATGCAAACTGGCCTGTGGGAAGGCTTCCTTTCTTTTCAGGGGGAGGAGCATCCAGAGCTGTTAATGTTGATGATGATGATGATGGTGGTGACGAGATGCAAGATGATCTCAATGACATGGTTAATTAAGGGAGCTACTAAGTGAAGTATTTTTTTATATGTTGTTTTGCTATTTATTTCATGTAGTTTATTTTTAGTGTTTTTATGATAGTAAGTACTTTTGGATCGCTTCGGCGAGAATTTTGGATCGCTTCGGCGAGAATTCTTTTGTAGTATTTTGGATCACTTTGGCGAGTACAATTTCGGTGTTTTTAACACCATAGTTTATAATATTTTCAGTTTGGTTAAATTTGGTTTAGTGTAAATTCTGTTTTTATTTTATGTTGTGTTTGCGCAACGGAATTGATGGTTGTCCTTAAAATTTTGAAAATTTTGCGTGTTAGCACAAGAAGGGAAAATAATACTTTGTTGACCCTAAACATTGATGGTGATGATAGAATTCTTGATTGTGTGCGCAACCAAGGTATGGAATTGAGTTTGTAGAATCATAATGTGAATGTGAAATTTTTACTTTTTGAAAAATTGGTCAATGCAATGTTTTGTAAACTCTTGTTCGTTTTGAATCAATTAGGACATTACCACAAATTCTTGAGGGATTCAAGTAGTTGTTGCTTACTCAAATAGTTTATGTTTAATCTTACTTGTTGTTTGAATTATGGAAACTTAGAAGTGATCAAGGCATTTTTTAGTACTATGAGTATAACCACCATTCCAAAAACATTTCAAGTCACCTTGTGAGTGTGTGCGTATTTGAAACCTCTCTTGAGCCAAAGGCGGAAAATTTGTTATTTTTGAAGCATGAACCCGAACTTTAACCGTGTTGAAGAGCATTTTGATTTAAGTGTATAGTATTGTTGAAGTTGGGGAGATTGGTTCATTGTGAAAAGAGAAAGAGGAATTGTGGATACAATGCATTCTCAAATGAAATCAAAAAGAGAATAAAAAATAAAGAAAAGGAAAAATCAAAAGAAAAAAATATATATTTTTATGGGAATCAAAGCAAGAAAAAAGAATGCATTGTGAGAATAAGTTGAAAGTTTGAGCAAGAATGGTTATGTTAAAAAGAAAATGCTCTTCATGAAATTGACCCTTTATTGATTCAATGGTCGTGTATATATGTCCCTTGTTTTTAGCCCTGGCCAAGTTGCAACCGATAAAAGTCCTTTTGTGATATTTGTTTCCATAGTTTTCATGAGTAGTAAGATAATTGCATAAAGTGTTTTGGATGTGGCACAATTACTTATGAGTGTGTTTTGTCCCGTGTAAATAATGCGTGTAATTATTTAGGTGTTTCAATTCAAGCTTGAGGATACTTGATGATGCATTGTATAATTTTGTGATTAGGATTTGAGTCATATTCATGTTTTGATCCTGTGAGTGCTTAGAAATACTTTGTGCGTGTCTTTATCGAGTTTGAACCATTGATGTTTTCGGTTGATTTGGTGTTTTGGAAGCTTGCTTGTGGTTGTTGACATTTACTTTTGTTTGAGGGCAAACAACGAGGCAAGTTGGGGAGAGTTTGGTAAGTATCTGGCTGTAAATGAATTTTAGATCAATTTTCTGCATTTTTAAGCTCTTTTCCAAATGCCTGATTACGAAACAGCTTATTTTTAAGTGATTTTTGAATCAATGTCTATTTTTGGCCCCTTTGATGTTTTTGTTAGTTTTGCAGCATTTTTCGTAAAAGGGACGCGGCAAAAATCGGAAGAAAACACGATGAAACGAGCAAAGTCGCGTGTCTGCAACAAACAGTACATTCGCCAGGCGAATGGGTGGAGGAAGGAAAGATTTTCTAGGTGAATGCCTGGCGAGTCAGCTGGTGAGTGAACTTCTCAATTCCAGTAGCTACTGGAAGTGCTTCGCTGGAAGATTCGCCAGGCGAAGGTGTGGCAAAAGGGATTCGCCTGGCGAGGCTGAAATTCGCCTGGCGAATGCAAGATTTTTCCCAGATTTCTCTGCACTGTTCTGTCACGTGGGTTGTACTTAAAGGTTTTGCCAGGCAAATTTTGTAGCTCGCCTGGCGAATTTTTCTGGACAGAAAGTGGTATTTAGGGTGTTTGTTAGATATTTTTGAAAACAACACTTTTAGAAACAATCTTTGTAACCTAGAAACCTCTTGGGAGATCAAAAACTCCATCTTTTGTTATTTTTCTTAGTTTCAAAGCATTTATGCTTCAATCCTTGAATCTTTGAAGATTGATGCTCCAAAAGCTTTGCAACTTACTTGTCAAGCAAGCTACCATGTCTATGGCTAGCTAAAGCACTTTTGTGTCAAGATTAGAGGTATATAATCCACTCTTTTGTATGTATTAATCTTGGTTGTAAGTTTGTGAACCTTGTTGATGATATATATAGAAGAAAAACTTTGTTTACATGGTTTATATGTTGTTTAATTCATGTTCGAGAGAAATGTTTTAAATTTGACCAAAGTTCTATTCCATCAATATTCATAAGGCTAGAGATAGTTTTGAATGTTGATGTTCATAAATATTGAACTTGAATGTTATCATATTGGTAGTTTGTGTGAGAGATCAAAAAAGGATCAATATGGTAAATCCTACAACAAGTGTTCGAGAGAAACTTGTTGAGAGGATATGTGGTTATATTTATTGTTAACAAGTCCACACACTTCGTCGAGTTGATACGTACGAAACGGATTACCGAAAACTAATCTTGACATGTTTTTACAAATCTTTAAAACCAATCTTTTTATCGTTGTTTCCTAAAATTCGAATGCAAATGATCTGATTGAAAATTACCAAAACCTTTGTTACAATTAAAGTTTGAAACCCTTTTAACTATCGAACGACGACAATATACACAATCTCTGTGGATACGATAAAACACCCCCTAAAACTGTTTCAACAGTCCTCATCCTGGTAGACTGGAAGCCACCAGTGGTCCAACAGATGTTGAAGAGTTCTTTATACAAGTGTGTAACCTTGATCGTTTTCAGAGCAATCTTTGTTGTCTTGATAATTATGCGAGGACAGAAAACCGAGTCTGACCTGCTTGGCATGCAATTCCACTAGACTGGTATTCATTAAACGAATGTCAAAGATCTGAATCATGTAGACCTGATGATCATTCCTTTCATGGTAGTCTTGGATTCATCCAAGATCCATTTGACGCTGGAGGGCCTCTTGTACAAAAGAGCATCCCTGATTATCTTTTGAGCAGATCGGACAAGCGTTGCAATCGTGCAGCGGAAAATTGTAGTACTGACTTTGTCTCGAATGCATTGCCACTAGATTGACATTCATTGTGCTGATGTCATGATTTTGAACAATGTTTGGATGTTCATAGGTCATATTTACTTCACGAATCTCGTGATCCTGAATCTAGCCTAGATCCATCTGCTCTTGAAGAGCTGCTTGTATAATGACACACTGTTGATTATTCTTATAACAGATATCACATTGATGATAGTTGTGAGATGGTACATGGTTGTACCCCTCTGCCTGCAATGCATTTTTACCAGATTTGTTCCTAGTAGGCGTACATCGTGAACTTGATAATTGCTCCCGAGTTCTCCTTCTATCAAGTTTACTGAAGTTTTTTCATGTTGCGGAAACGGATTCGTTTGAATATTTGTGTTCGTATCTTTGAAAGATAAAACCCTATTTCTGACGAGCTTTTGTACATCCGATTTAAAGATGAGGCAATTCTCAATGTTATGTCCTGGTCCTCCTTAATGGTAAGGGCAAGATTGATCGGCTTTGAACTAAAAAGGAGAATTATCTGGTACTCTAAGAAGAGTCATGGTTTGAACGTACCCCTTGGCTAGCAAAAGTAGAAATAATTCTTCATATAACATTGGTATGGGGTCGAACCCTGGTGATCGTGTGATACGGTTATTATTATTATACTGTGGGCGAGCCTGCTGAAGAGGTTGTTGCTGCCTTTGCTGATATTGTTATTAATTTGGCTGGCTTTGAGCAATTTGTGGTTGATATGTCGGAGCTGGTGTTGGGTTGATAGCGGGAGCTACTGCTGCTACCTGTCGAGGTTGATACCTTCGCCTTTGCTTACCCTGAGAGAAATTATTGATATCTTGCTCTTTCTTCTTTTGGAAAGCACTCCCATATCTTTTGGTACTGCTGGACGATTCTGCCTCTTTGACTAACCGGCCTTCCCGGACTGCTTCTTCAAGGCGTACTCCCATGTTCACCATTTCAGTGAAATCACTAGGCGCACTAGCGACCATTCAGTCATAATAAAATGAGCTTAAGTTTTTCAAGAAGATTTTTGTCATTTCCTTCTCCTCGAGAGAAGGACAGATCTGGGCGCCGATTTCACTCCATTTTTGAGCATACTCCTTGAAGGTTTCTTTATCTTTCTGGGACATTGCTCTGAGTTAGTCCCTATCTGGTGCCATGTCCAAATTGTATTTATACTGCTGAACAAAAACTGCCCCAAGATCTCTGAAAGTGATGATCTTAGTACGGTTTAAACCCATGTACCATTTGTGTGCGACACCAATTAAACTATCTTGGAAGTAGTGGATCAGTAGCTGTTGGTTTTCTGTCTGGGTAGACATTTTTCGGGCGTACATTACTAAGTGACTTTGAGGTCAAGAGTTGCCTTTGTATATTTCAAAGTCAGGTACCTTGAATTTGTGCGATATCTTTACATTAGGGACCAAACAGAGGTCAATGGCGTCCTTGCCAAACAAGTCTTGTCCGCGAATGGCATGCAATTCTTTCTGTATTTCCAAGTACTGTTCCTGGAATTCATTCATCCTTTCATATACTTCTTAATTTTTGCCAGAAGTGGCCTGCAAAATCTGTTCCTCTGGGAGAGTATGTACCATAGGTTGTGGTATAGACATTACGGCAGTAACTCTTGGAGCTTCAGTGACCTGAAGTTTGTAACCTTCAGGTAAAGGAGTCTCCGTCGTAACCCTTGTGTCTTCATTTTCCCAAAGTTTGTAACCTTCAGGTCTGGAGGTTCCTGTTATAGCTTCTAGGTCTTTAGTGACCGGAGGTATATATCCTTCAGGTACAAAATTGAAAGGCATGCCCCTGGGAAAACCTTGGGGCATGTTGTACTAAGGATGACTGCCAGGTGTCTCAAATGCTGGTGTAGACATAATCTCTGAGGTCACAGTCCTTTGAGGTGGTTGATCCTGAGCTGCTGCCAGGGATTCAATCGTGTTGTGGAGTTTCTCCAAACTCTCCTTCAAAATGTTGATTTCTTCTCTTAGTTATCTGTTCTCTTCTTCGAGATCATCCATTTTCTTTTTCTGATTGGCCCGAGTATTGTATGAATGAGATAGTTTGACTCTAAAACGTGGCACATGTGTGAGACTCAATGACAAAGATGTGTTATGTAAGAATGATGAATGATATGCAAAGAATGAGAATGATCTTTTTGTTTTGTTTTCAAAAGAACTTTTAACAATTATGCTGCAAATATCATACAGCGGTGGAAACCTTTTATTGAATTCGAAGGATTGCAGTATCTTACAGGGGAAAAGTACATTATTTTACAAAGTACGAGAAGGAAAACTAAGCCTATGGACCCTGAGGTATTCCTGAGGAAACCTCAGATGTTGGTTGCTGAATTTTTCTCTTCTTTGATCGGGCCCCTTCAATCAAGTTCGGGTCGATGATCCTTTGCCATGTGAAAGGAGACAACAAATTTCTTCGTTCCTCTTGACTTTCTATAGCATGCTGCTCCAATATATCAATCAGAGCATCATTTTCTTTCAATAACTCTTGGATCTTTGTGCATTCCAAGCTGACAATCTGGTATTTGTTCTTCTAAGAATTCTTCTCGCGTTGGACTTTGTTAAAAGCGGCCTGAAACCTTTCTGTGTCATTCATGAAGTAAAGAATAGACTCTTTTAGGGGGAAAACTTCCTGATGAGGGTAAGGCATTTTCAATTTAATGGCTCTAGTTTGTACCCATCGGAGGCAAGCCTCTGCATAGATGCAGTTTGGCCTCCCTAAGGACTCTTTTCCCTTTTTATGAATAGGTTGCCAGACATGCACAATTTCTTTCTTTAGTGCTCTGTCATTTTCTCCTTCCTTGAAGAAAAGACCTTCCAGATGAATGTTATGTGGTACATTCTTCATCGGGTATCCAAGTTGACGATGGCTAAAATTGGATGATAGTTGATCCCTCCTTTAGTACCAATGAGGGGTACATTGGGGAAACTTCCACATTTGTCAATGATTTTTATTCCTTCATAGATCCAATTGTACCAATCTATGACAGAATGAGTGAGAGACATAATCTTCTGCGACCATCGCATACCACTTTTGAGATCCCAAAAAGCAGCAGCCTTGGGTAAATGGGAAATAAACCATTTGTAGAGTAATGGTACACAGTATGTGATCATCCCTCCATTGTACAAATTTCTTAAATGTACTGAATGATAAGCATCCGTGAGCAAAGTTGGGACTGGATTCCCTATTAAGAATATCTTGAAAGCATTAATATCGACGAAGTTGTCAATGTTGGGAAAGAGAAATAACCCATATATGAGCAAAACAAAGACATCCTCGAAAGCAGTTATGTTTCCTATGCTGGAAAAGTATAGGGTTTTCTCCATCAGGAATTTAGCTGGTAAACCGTGGATTCCTCCCATGAAGATCATGTGAGTTTTGATATCTGGCTCATCCAAAGAGGTAGCTCTTGCAATGGCTTGATTTTTGGAATTTCTTCCAGTCCAGAAAATGGATCTTGATCAGTGATAGATAAATCAATCAAAGGAGTGTACTCTTCCAATGTTGGTGTGAGCTGATAATCTGGAAATGTGAAGCAGTGGTATACTGGATCATAGAACTGAACCAATGTAGACAGGACTCCTTCCACCGTGTTGACCTTCAAAAGAGACAACAGTCTTTCGTGCTTAGCTCTGAAAGCTTCGGGATTAGTAATCGTCCTTCCCAATTTTCTTAGGTCTTCCAGTTTTAGAATTTTGAAGGTGTACTTGTGCGTTTTTTTTTACCGAAATCCATAACACAACTTCTGATATTTGCAAAGATTGCTTTAGTTCTTTTAGAAAAAATATTTTTTTTTCTTTTTGATAAAAAGTTTTTTAATGAATGAAATGCATGGATGCATTAATGCAGCAAACAAAAACATTTGAAAACACGGGTTTAAGGGTTCATCGTCATAGCATGGACTCATGGATCTACCCATCCCCAAGGTGTGTACTAGGGTCCAATTTTTTGTACCTATAGAACGGGTTCTAACAAAGGTTCCCAAAATCATTGACCACTCTCAAGAATAATAACAGCAAACCGACTGACTCATGAGAGCTGTAATATCCCTAAGATGAATCTCTTTTGAGTGTAGTATCACGTATCAACTATTCCCGATAGTCATCGCACTACGTCCTAACAAAGGTTAAGTGGGCAAATGTCTACTAATCCTCAATTTCAAAGGTGCCCAGTGGAAAAAGTAATGTTTTCACGAGTTGCTCATTCAATATCAGTAATTCTAAAAGGGTACCTCCACTAATTCAGTGGACTTTCAAGTTAGCTTGGTCGGGACTCACTCCCTATAAGCCTTCTTGAGTCTGCCACCACTTATCTTAATGTGCTCTCGGACTCACCACATGTGTATTAATCACATTCCCAGATAACAGTAATTTAAACAAGTATAGCAGATAAACAGATAGTATGACAACAAATGATATAAAATGAGAAAGTAAATGAAAATAGCAGAAAAATAAATGCAATGCAAGGCCTAAACCTCTTAGGAAATCTAATGATTTTCTCCAGCAGAGTCACCATTTTTTTGTAGCTCCGGTTTTAGTGACGCGGCCACTACCGCTTTTAACGCTACTTTCTGATTTCTGTATTTATCCTATGAAACTTAAAAGGAAGGGGAAGATATCTTAAACAAACCCTGCATGCAAGTGTTTTCTTTAACAAATGCAAAGAGATATGGAATCTGGGTTTGGTTATACAAGGGGAAGCTATTAACACCCAGAGTATCTATAGGAATCTATAGGAACATTTACTTACACATATTTTCTACTGATTTGAATGCTTTCTTAAGTCTATCTGCTGTTGATTGGGGAAAGTTTCTCCTTTGTGAGGACTGAGGAAATGTTTTTGTTGTTTTTGGGCTTTTTGTTGTTTTTGGGAAGGTACTTGACCTAAAGTTTTTTATTAGTATGCTCGCTAAGATTTCGCAATCTTATGCCTACGTATTCCCGTAAAGAGATTTGGGAAATTAGAGCAATCGTAGTTCCTCCTATTCTATGGGAGAAAATTTGGTGTCTTGTTCAAAGCCCAAGATTGAAGCTAAAGGTTGATTGAGAGAGAGAATTTGTCATCTCTAAAGGGAGATACCTCACCTATTCATCACAAATGTTAAGTAATTAGTTATAAGGGAAGTTACTTTAACTGAGATGTGTGGAATCCAACAATGCCATATCTTCCTTTATAAGAAAATTGAAATGTCATGAAGGAAGAAGCTTTAACTCAGTGTTAAGCAATGCCACTTTTTCCTTTATAAATCTTTCATGCTAAGAGAGGGGCATTGGCTTGGATGTGTAGAATCCAGAGGCTTGCCACTTATGTAACACCCCGATTTATTTTACTATTTTTCGTAATTAGAAATTGTATGATGTTGTGTATATGTGTATGGTTATGCGTGTTTTGATCGTATTTGGGTTCGCCTTGGTATGGGGTAGTGACCTTAGAATTATAGGGATTAAGGTGCAGGAAGGAGTAGTGTGGTTAGTAATTAGTTAATTAATATTGGGAATATTGATTAATAATATTAACGTGAATTATAAAGAAATATTGTTATTATTATTTAATTAGTAAGATAATAATAATAATAATAATAATAATAATAATAATAATAATAATAATAATAATAATAATAATAATAATAATAATAATAATATTGAGGTAATATTAATAATATATGTAAAAACAAGAAATAGGGAGGGCAAAGTGGTCCATTCGTGGTGGTTAGTGAGGATAAAGAAGGAAAAACATAATAAGGGTCTAAGGGTTATAGTAGGAAAAAGAGGAAAATTGGAGAAGGAGGAGAGTCATTGTGAACGATCGTGTTTCTGGAGAAAAAGAAGAATGGAAGAGAGAAGCAGAGCTAGGGCATAGAGAACCTTCGAAGAATCGTCACTAAGGTAAGGGTGGGGTTCTTTAATCTCTAAGGGTTGTATAATGTTTGTATGAGGGTAGATAAACTTTAGGATCATCCCTATGGGTTGTTGTGTTGAATTGGGATTGGGGTTTTTGCATGTCGAAAGTTTGATAAGAGGAAATAATGCATAAATTTATCGGTTTAAATGTGGTTTCTGTGTTTCCTATTTGTTTGTGTGTTCATATGTGGTTATATGTGTGTTTTTGGACTGATTGTGAGTGAAATCAGAGAAGAATTGAGGTCTGAGTCGTAAAGAATCACAATCGCAGGATTGCTGATTCACGCAGATCTGCCAGGCGAAAGGAAAATCCATCAGGCAAAAATTCGCCAGATGGTCGCCAAGCGAATTGAGAAGCGAGCGAAAGGTGAAAAATAGGGGTTTCTGGAATTTGTATGGGGGAAGGAGATTCGCCACTGCTCCTCCAGGTGAGCATGAGGCAAAAGGGGAATTCGCCAGGCGAAGGAGGATTTCGCCAGGCGAAAGTGGTTTTGCCGGTGCTCCGCCGAGCGAGCAGAGTTGAGACGAACCAAATTTTCTGAAAGTTTAAAAATTCGTATCTTTTGACCCGTAGGTCCGTTTCAGTCGCCGTTCGAAGCATTGGAAAGATGGTTTCATATACTTTTTGTTAAAATTAATTTCAAGACCAGAATTCCAACCATTCGATGCGTTAATTGGGTTTTTGTGTATGTTGTTATGTGTTGTACGGTGAAATGGTGATTTCTGTTGTGTGTATGCGTGTTATGGCTATAGATTATTGTTGTTGTATGTGTTGGCAGGTATGGACTGCGTGTTGGATGGTTGTAGTATGATGAATTGACACATTGTTAGTCATATGCATTTAGTTGTCGTTGTATGTTGTCGTTGTATGCATGCCATGTTGCATAAGTTGTACGATAAGTCGTGTGCCCATGTGGGGTGTGAGCATCTTATCGGGATTCTTTGAAATGGAATTGTATCATTGTTGTTGTGTTGTTGAGGTAATCGTGTGCCCATGTGGGGTGTGAGCGATTACGGTGGTCGTGAGCTCATGTGGGGTGTGAGCGACTTATATGGAAATTCCGACGGGAATTATGATCATGAAAAAGGGATCGAATTGGTACCACATCCATTGAGTCGAGAAGTGGGTCTCATTGAATTGCATTGTGTTATGTTGTGGTGCATATGATTGTATGCTTGTATGGAAGTTCGTATTTGGGTTGATGTTGTGTTGTTAGGGTGAGCTGTATATGGATTATGTTCTTTCATACTTATCTTATGCATTTCTTATGTTGATTTGAGAATCTCACCCCTTCTGTTTGAATGTTACCTCTATCTGGGTAACATGCAGATAAGCAGGATTAGTGCGGAGTTGAAGTTAGTGAAGACGGATTCTTCTCTTTTATTCGTTGAGTCGCGTCTACTCTGACTGTAACATTGGGTTGTCAGAACGCTTGTAGTTTTTATTTTATTATTTGTCGTCGTTTTATTTACTTGATGAGAATTATGTGGTACCAAGTACGTTATGTTTTAGTTGAATTCCGCTTCTATGTGATAAGATTAATCAAGTATGATTTTTATTGATAATATCTATGTGTTACATATCTTATGCATGAGTATGCGTTTGTTGAATGTAGCATCCTAACTGATTGTATATTTTATTTTACTCTGATAATTTATTTTAATTGTCGCGGGGGGTTTAGGGTGTTACATAGTGGTATCAGAGCAGGTCAGTCCGTCCGGCCAAGTTGTCGAGTCGTTGTCGTGTGATAGTTGAATACTGTCGATGTTGTTTGCTCCTTAGTACGTGATATGTGTGTGAAACACTATCAGTGCTTTCTTGTTTTTCCAATCCCTTGTCTACAGGATGAGAGTGAGACAAGTGAGGGAGAAGCTTGTGTTTCTCCAAGATACTTTGGGTGTGGAGTGTTGGCTTAGTGTGTGGTTGATTGCAAGAGTGCAATTGTTGATCGGTACAATGTTGCTCCCGTTGTTGAAGAGATCGGATATCATGTTACTGCATGAGGGAGTGCAGTGTTGGATTATTCACCTGTAACCCTCGAGGAAAGGCGGACATGTGTCCTCGCTGTTTGCTTCCTTGTGAGGGAGAAGGCGATGTTTTGGCTAGAGGTTGGTCAGTGATGTGTGGAGTATCACGACGTGTTTCCTAAGGATGGGCACAGTTTGTCTTCAGTTGGAACAAGATGATGTTATTCTTGAGATGCGTTGGTAGGAGCTAAACCTTGTGTTTACCAATAGTTTGGATATGTAAGGTAATGTGCTGCTGATTTCAAGAATGTAGGAGTTCCGAGAGTGTGTTGTTTCTGAAACTGAAGGAAATACAGAAAGAATGCTTATGTCAACTTAGGATTGTGCCTTAGATAGCTTGTGCACAAGATGCAAGGAATACTATTATAGTTTGGTAAAGATGGTTTATGTCCCATCATGATGGTCGGCTGTCTATTGAAAAATTGAGGAACTGATCACTCTTAATCTCTTGTTGATAGTAGATGGGATCATGCGGGATGGAATAGACGTATCTTCTCGGCTTAGATAGTGTGTTCAGTGAATTGTTCGGAGTTAAAAAAAGTGCTTACCGATGGTTTTGATGAGCCGATGCAGATTCTTATATATCTGAAGATGAGGCAGATTTGAGGTTTTGTACGTCAGAAAGTTGGGATGTCTCTGAGAGGAAATGATCTGGTATTGTTGATGGTTGCTTCTTAGAGAGTAAAGAGTGAACTTAACTTTGACGAAAGTGAAGAGTTAAGGTTATACCTACTAAGTAAGTAGAAGAACTCTCAAGAGATGATGCTCAGATGTTTGCCATGTTGCGATGATGGTGTTCTGGAGATTAGCAGTAAAGTCACAACGATGAACTGCCAGTTGTGCGTGAGTTCCAGACGTGTTTTTGGATGACATATCGGATGTGCTGCTAAAGATAGAGGTGGAATTCTCTGTTGATCGTGTCCCTGGTACCATATTCTATGACATCATACATGATCTCGGCATTAGAATTAGTAGAACTGAAAGACCAGTTAAAAGATTTACTAGAAAGAAGATTTGTGAGACCAAGGGTGTCGCCTTGGAGAGCTTCAATATTGTTAGTAGAGAAATGGATGATAGCATGAGGTCGCGTGTTAATCGGTGAGTAGAATGGAAACCCACAGCTGTATTCTAGATAGCTTGAGTTTGAATTGTGACAAATCACAGATGATTTGAAGTTCCTTGATGGTATTACTTTGTTATGGGTTGAAAATCTCGTGTCAACAGAAACCTTGAGTGGGTCGAAACCCCGTAAGAATAATTGATATGGAATGTGGTAACCAGAACCAGAGGTTGTTAAGCTGTTTTGGATAAATTGTTTCGAACTCAGGATGAATTTCGAAGGCTGCGTGTGTTATGGTTGTAGTAGTATTACTCTTGCATCTCTATCATTGGAGAGTGTTGAACCTATACTAAACGGTTGTTTGTTGATAGGGAGGTTATTCTACTGATGGACATAAATGAGATTTGTGTATTGTTTGATGGGTAGGCACTCCAGTGGATAAGTGTATTTTTTATGCAGATTGATAACTCTCCAAAGTGCTTAAGGATAAGTGTCCACTTTCAATAATAGATGACTTGGAATCTTTGGAACTCGGTTTGGAGTATTACAATATAGGATGATGTTGTTCGGTGCTTGTAATGCACTTGGGGTGTGTGTGGGGATTACGAATCATATCTTCCGTACTTAATTGGATAAGTTTGAAGTGGTGTTCGTTGGGGTATTCTGATCTATTATAAAATCAGAAGCAGACGTGTAGAGTATTTGAGAATTGAGTTACAAGTATTGGAAGAGATGAAGTCTTATGCTAAGTTATCAAAGCGTGATTTTTGGTTGATAAGGATGAGTTTTCTTGGTTATGTTATTTCAGATAAGGGTGTTGTCGTGGATCCATCCAAAGTAGATGCAACTCTACAATGAGAAAGCTCCGAAGTTGGTTAAGGAGATTGGAGGATTTTTGGACTCAATGGGTGATTACCGCAGGTTATGGAAGACTCTTCCAAGTTAGCATTTTATCTCAGTTGACTTGCGAAGGGTAAGTCATTTGTGTGGGGATGTTCGTTGTGAGGAAAGTTTTAGAGAGCTGAAGTAGAAGTTGACTACGACTCCAGTTTTGATTCTGCCTGATCCTAATAAACCATTTGTGGGGTATTGGGATGTGTTTGTGATGAGTTTAGGCAGTGTACTAATGTAAGATGGTGAGGCAGTAGCTTATGCTTTACGACAGTTGAGGATTCATGAAAGTATCTATCCTGTTCAAGATTTGGGAGTGGCTACGGTTACATTTGTGTTGAGGATCCGAAGGTATTATTTTTATGGATCAAGACCCGAAGTGTTTAGTAATCACAAGAGTGTAGAACACTTGTTTGGTCAGAAGGAATAGAATATGAGACAACGAGGATGGTTGGAATTCTTGATGAGTTACGACCTTGGCTCGAATTATCCTATTGGTAAAGTTAATGTCGTGCCTGATGAGTTAGGTCGAAAGTCTTTTCATATGTCTGCTTTGATGGTTAGAGAATTAGAATTGAGCAGCAGTCCAAAGACTTATATCTGGTGTGTGAGGTAACGCAGTAGAGTGAGAGGTTGGGTATATAAAAGGTGAATGACGACTTCTCGGTGAATATTAGAAAGATTCAGAATTTGGATGTGAAATTGGTAGATTTGATAGTTGCGAGTAATCAGAGTGGCGCAGCGGAAGTGTGATGTAGTGCGATTTGAATATGTGTGCGTGAACGGTAGGAGTTCAAAGGTTGAACGTTAGGACCTGCAGGAATAGAAGTGATATGGTGAAAGGTTTAAATATTAATCATGTACTACTAGTAACATGTTCGATTGGTGAATTGTAGAATTGTTGTCTTGATGATTGTGTGACCACGAGGTTGGTGTTCCGGTTATGTTGAAGTGGTTAGGACGACGTTGTGTCGTGGAACTTTATGTTCTTATCTCTGTGGTTGCCTCGTTTCCTATAGTGGTGATCCGAGTACATGTAGCTAATTCCTGGGATGGGGAATTAGGGGAATGTTACTTGTGGTGATTGTAACGATTGTGTTGTGTTCTGGTTCAAGAGTGAACATGTGTGGTAACTCGGTTATTCTTTGCGTCTTGAGTTGGTCGTCGAGTACATTGCGTGAGCATTGAATCTTGTTATTGTTATTGATGAGTTTGTTTGTTGTTTCGTGTTATTCGTGGTGTTTCCTTTTATGATTTAGGGGTTAGAGAGCAGGATGCGAGAGTCTTATCCAGAGTTGTTCGCATCAGGTAAATTTTTTAGGGCGAAAATATTCTAAGTGGGGGAGAGTTGTAACACCCCGATTTATTTTACTATTTTTCGTAATTAGAAATTGTATGATGTTGTGTATATGTGTATGGTTATGCGTGTTTGGATCGTATTTGGGTTGCCCTTGGTATGGGGTAGTGACCTTAGAATTATAGGGATTAAGGCGCAGGAAGGAGTGGTGTGGTTAGTAATTAGTTAATTAATATTGAGAATGGTTACTATTATTTAATTAGTAAGATAATAATAATAATAATAATAATAATAATAATAATAATAATAATAATAATAATAATAATAATAATAATAATATTGAGGTAATATTAATAATATATGTAAAAACAAGAAATAGGGAGGGATTCGTGGTGGTTAGTGAGGATAAAGAAGGAAAAACATAATAAGGGTCTAAGGGTTATAGTAGGAAAAAGAGGAAAATTGGAGAAGGAGGAGAGTCATTGTGAACGATCGTGTTTCTGGAGAAAAAGAAGAACGGAAGAGAGAAGCAGAGCTAGGGCTTAGAGAACCTTCGAAGAATCGTCACTAAGGTAAGGGTGGGGTTCTTTAATCTCTAAGGGTTGCATAATATTTGTATGAGGGTAGATAAACTTTAGGATCATCCCTATGTGTTATTGTGTTGAATTGGGATTGGGGTTTTTGTGTGTCGGAAGTTTGATAAGAGGAAATAATGCATAAACTTATCGGTTGAAATGTGGTTTCTGTGTTTCCTACTTGTTTGTGTGTTCATATTTGGTTATATGTGTGTTTTTGGACTGATTGTGAGTGAAATCGGAGTAGAATTAAGGTTTGAGTCATGTAGAATCGCAATTGCAGGATTAATGATTCGCGCAGATCTGTCAGGCGAAAGGAAAATCCGCCAGGCGAAAATTCGCCAGATGGCCGCCAGGCGAATTGAGAGGCGAACGAAAGGTGAAAAATAGGGATTTCTGGAATTTGCATGGGGGAAGGAGATTCGCCACTGCTCTCCCAGGCGAGCATGAGGCGAAAGGGCAATTCTCCTGGCAAAGGAGGATTTCACCAGGCGAAAGTGGTTTCGCTGGTGCTCCGCCAGGCGAGCAGAGCTGAGACGAACCAGATTTTCTAAAACTTTAAAAATTTGTATCTTTTGACTCGTAGGTCCGTTTCAGTCGCCGTTCCAAGCGTTGGAAAGCTGGTTTCATATACTTTTTATTAAAATTAATTTCAGTACCAGAATTCCAACCATTCAATGCATTAATTGGGTTTTTGTGTATGTTGTTATGTGTTGTACGGTGAAATGGTGATTTCGGTTGTGTGTATGCGTGTTATGGCTATGGATTGTTGTTGTTGTACGTGTTGGCTGGTATGGACTGCGTGTTGGATGGTTTTAGTATAATGAATTGATGCATTTTTAGTCATATGCATTTAGTTATCGTTGTATGTTGTTGTTGTATGCATGCCATGTTGCATAAGTTGTGCGATAAGTTGTGTGCCCATGTGGGGTGTGAGCGTCTTATCGGGATTCTTTGAAATGGAATTGTATCATTGTTGTTGTGTTGTTGAGGTAATCGTGTGCCCATGTGGGGTGTGAGCGATTACGGTGGTCGTGAGCCCATGTGGGGTGTGAGCGACTTATATGGAAATTTTGACGGAATTATGATCATGAAAAAGGGAGCGAATTGGTACCACATGCATTGAGTCGAGTAGTGGGTCTCATTGTATTGCATTGTCTGATCACCCTTAATCTCTTGTTGATAGTAGACGGGATCATGCGGGATGGAATAGATGTATCTTCTCGGCTTAGATAGTGTGTTCAGTGAATTGTTCGGAGTTAAGCAAAGTGCTTACCGATGGTTTTGATGAGCCGATGCAGATTCTTATATATTTGAAGATGAGGCAGATTTGAGGTTTTATACGTTGGTAAGTTGGGATGTCTCTGAGAGGAAATGATCTGGTATTGTTGATGGTTGCTTCTTAGAGAGTAAAGGGTGAACTTAACTTTGACGAAAGTGAAGAGTTAAGGTTATACCTGCTAAGTAAGTAGAAGAACTCTCAAGAGATGATGCTCAGATGTTTGCCATGTTGCGGTGATGGTGTTCTGGATATTAACAGTAAAGTCACAACGATGAACTGCCAGTTGTGCGTGAGTTCCAGACGTGTTTTTGGATGACATATCGGATGTGCTGCTAAAGATAGAGGTGGAATTCTCTGTTGATCGTGTCCCTGGTACCATATTCTATGGCATCATACATGATATTGGCATTAGAATTAGTAGAACTGAAAGATCAGTTAAAATATTTACTAGAAAAAAGATTTGTGAGACCAAGGGTGTCGCCTTGCAGAGCTTCAGTATTGTTAGTAGAGAAATAGATGATAGCGTGAGGTCGCATGTTAATCGGTGAGTAGAATGGAAACCCACGGTTGTATTCTAGATAGCTTGAGTTTGAATTGTGACGAATCACAGATGATTTGAAGTTCCTTGATGGTATTACTTTGTTATGGGTTGAAAATCTCGTGTCAACAGAAACCTTGAGTGGGTCGAAACCCCGTAAGAAGAATTGATATGGAATGTGGTAACCAGAACCAGAGGTTGTTAAGCTGTTTTGGATAAATTATTTTGAACTCAAGATGAATTTTGAAGGTTACGTATGTTATGGTTGTAGTAGTATTACTCTTGCATCTCTATCATTGGAGAGTGTTGAACCTATACTAAACGGTTGTTTGTTGATAGGGAGGTTATTCTACTGATGGACATAAATGAGATTTGTGTATTGTTTGATGGGTAGGCACTCCAGTGGATAAGTGTATTTTTTATGCAGATTGATAACTCTCCAAAGTGCTTAAGGATAAGTGTCCACTTTCAAAAATAGATGACTTGGAATCTTTGGAACTCTGTTTGGAGTATTACAATATAGGATGATGTTGTTCGGTGCTTGTAATGCGCTTGGGGTGTGTGTAGGGATTACGAATCATATCTTCCGTACTTAATCGGATAAGTTAGAAGTGGTGTTCGTTGGGGTATTCTGATCTATTATAAAATCAGAAGAAGGACGTGTAGTGTATTTGAGAATTGAGTTACAAGTATTGGAAGAGATGAAGTTTTATGCTAAGTTATCAAAGAGCAATTTTTGGTTGATAAGGATGAGTTTTCTTGGTTATGTTATTTCAGATAAGGGTGTTGTCGTGGATCCATCCAAAGTAGATGCAGTTCTACAATGAGAAAGCTCCGAAGTTGGTTAAGGAGATTGGAGGATTTTTGGACTCAATGGGTGATTACCGCAGGTTATGGAAGACTCTTCCAAGTTAGCATTTTATCTCAGTTGACTTGCAAAGGGTAAGTCATTTGTGTGGGGATGTTCGTTGTGAGGAAAGTTTTAGAGAGCTGAAGTAGAAGTTGACTACGGCTCCAGTTTTGATTCTGCCTGATCCTAATAAACCATTTGTGGGGTATTAGGATGTGTTTGAAATGAGTTTAGACAGTGTACTAATGTAAGATGGTGAGGTCGTAGCTTATGCTTTACGACAATTGAGGATTCATGAAAGGGTCTATCCTGTTCAAGATTTGGGAGTGGATGCGATTGCATTTGTGTTGAGGATCAGAAGGTATTATTTTTATGGATCAAGACCCGAAGTGTTTAGTAATCACAAGAGTGTAGAACACCTGTTTGGTCAGAAGGAATAGAATATGAGACAACGAGGATGGTTGGAATTCTTGATGAGTTACGACCTTGGCTCGAATTATCCTATTGGTAAAGTTAATGCCGGGCCTGATGAGTTAGGTCAAAAGTCTTTTCATATGTCTGCTTTGATGGTTAGAGAATTAGAATTGAGTAGCAGTCCAAAGACTTATATCTGGTGTGCGAGATGACGCAATAGAGTGAGAGGTTGGGTATATAAAAGGTGAATGATGACTTCCCGGTGAATATTAGAGAGAGACAGAAGTTGGATGTGAAATTGGTAGATTTGATAGTGTCGAGCAATCAGAGTGACGCAGCGGAAGTGTGATGTAGTGCGATTCAAATATGCGTGCGTGAACATTAGGAGTTCAAAGGTTGAACGTTAGGACCTGCAGGAATGGAAGTGATATGGTGAAAGGTTTAAATATTAATCATGTACTACTAGTTACATGTTCGATTGGTGAATCGTAGAATTATTGTCTTGATAATTGTGTGACCACGAGGTTGGTGTTCCGGTTATGTTGAAGTGGTTAGGACGGCGTTGTGTCGTGGAACTTTATGTTCTTATCTTTGTGGTTGCCTCATTTCCTATTGTGGTGATCCGAGTACGTGTAGCTTGTAACGCCCCGATTCCGATTTTTCCCATTTTGTTGAGTCTTTTATTTAAATTGAGTGATAAATTATTTTATTTGTGAAATTGGTGTGTTAATATGCTATGTTGACATGTTATGATATTTTACCATTTTTTAGAGTTTTCGGGAAATTAGAATGGAGGGTATTTTAGACATTTCTCAATTAATGATAAGTTAGAAATTTAGTAGAAATAGAATTGTGTGAGAAAATGAATTAATTTAAGTTGTGTAGAAAAGAAAGAGATAAGAAGAGGAAATAGGAAAGAAAGAGAAAGAAAAGAAAAATAGAGAGAAAAAGAAGAGAAAGAAAGAGGAAGAAGAGAAAAGAGAAGGAAAAGAGGAAAAGATTGGGAAATCTTCAAATCAACTTCTAGGAATCGATTTATCCGGGTAAGAGTGTGAAATCTTATTATCTCATCAATGTGTATGATTATGTATGTGTTTGCTTGGATGTTTCTTGTTTTCCATGGCCCTTGAGTTTTAGGTCGAAAACGATAAAATGATTAGGAATCGATGTTTTTATGGTTGGAAATCGATATAATTTGCGTTGTATGATTACCATGTGTTTATGAATCATTGTGGATAATTGTTTTGTTGTTGGAATTAATTTGGAATGAAAAATGAGGTTTTTGGGGGTTTTGGATCGTGTAACCCATAACAGCATTTTTCTGGTTCTGGTGTGATTCGCCAGGAAAATTTCGGATTCGCCAGGCGAATTGAGTCTCGCCACTAGTTCGCCAGGCGAAGTGCTGGCGAAGGCAGATTCGCCAGGCGAATTCGTAAGTCGCCGGGCGAAATTGGAATTACAGAAATGGGGTAGCTTCTGTAACTCTTGGGGTTTTTCTAAATTGGTGACTCGCCACTAGTTCGCCAGGCGAAGTGCTGGCGAATGGAATCTGCCAGGCAAATTCCTAATTCGCCAGGCGAATCTGGCTGTTTCTCAATAAATTCCTTTCTTTAAAAATGCATAACTTTTGATCCGTAACTCGGATCGGGACGTTCTTTATATCGTTGGAAAGCTTATGAAATGTTCTTTCTTATTATGATGATTTGGAAATTGTTAGCCGATTTAATTATGTTGGAAGGTTGGGAATAGTGTTTTTAGTGACTTTTTCCCGTTTTGAATGTGTGTTTGGATGCGAATCATACAATAGTGCATTGGTGTGACTGTATATAGATTGTATGTGATAGTATGAGATGAATGCATTGTTTGAATTGTTTTCAATGTATGAATATGATGATGTGATAATCATATTGTTGATTTGTGAAGATGCATTTGATTGTCATGAGTTCTTGTGTGTGAAGCATCATGATATGCATCTTGTGATCGTGTGCCCATATAGGGTGTGAGCGATCGGATCGTGTGCCCATGTGGGGTGTGAGTGATCCATAAATGCCATGTGCCTGTGTGGGGTGTGAGCGACGGATTGGTTCCAGAGGGAATCCGCTATAACATCGTGTTCCCATGTGGGGTGTGAGCGATGATTATAGACGATCGTGTGCCCATGTGGGGTGTGAACGATCGGGTCGTGTGCCCGTGTGGGGTGTGAGCGATCCATAAACGTCGTGTGCCCGTGTGGGGTGTGAGAGACGGGGAACATCGTATGCCCGACAGGGAGTTACATTGGTAACGAGCGATGGTTCCAATAAGTTCCTGAGTGAACTTGAGATGATTGAGTCGGTACCGCATTGCATTTGCATAGAGTTGTGAGTCGGTCTCTATGATTTGCATTTATCATCTTTATATGGTGCATTGATGAATAAAAATGAATATGTATGTTTATGTGGAATGATAAGAATTGTGAAAGTATGCACGATGAATATGCTTGGTTTAGTATACATATGCATTGTAATGTATATGAGTGAATTGTGGTGAGAATGTGAAATATGTATATTTTTATGCTAAGATATATAATTATATGCATTGTTATTATGATAATATTTCTCACCCTTCTACTGTTTTATGATGCTCTATGAGGCATTGCAGAGTAGGTATGCTGGTGGTCTTTTTGTGAAGCGTGTCTTCATTCTTTTGGTCGGTCGGCTCTGATATGTAGCACTGGGTAGCTAGGATATATATGATTCTTTTGTGATACATTATACATGTATCTTGTTGATGAATGTTTATGTAAACATGAATTATGTTGGTGGGTAATACTTGATGATGTATATATATATATATATATATATATGTTATATATTATTCAATGTTTAGATTTTGCGCTTTTATTCTAAATATTGAGATGTGGGTGTAAGGACTAAGTTCCTCTGTTGCAAAGTTACCCCACTGTTGCATATCAATTGTTGAGCAGGTGTTGAATGTTTTAATTTTATGTATAATGTGATATGCCTCTTTTATACCATGTTTATAATTATACTCTGACGAAATTTTTAATATGTGCCTAAATGATTATGTGATTGTTTGGGGGTATAGAAAGGGGGTGTTACATTAAGTGGTATCAGAGCCAGTGTTGAGTCAGTTGTGTCTGTCTTGTTGTTGTGATGGTTGAACTGTTGTTTAACCTTGTTGTCATTTTTGGGAATGATCAGAATATGGCTGGTAGAAACGACAATGCGATGGCTGCTGCTTTGGAAGCAATGGCTAGGGCGGTGCAAGGTGCGCCGAACGTGAATGCTAATGACGAGTTCAGGAAGAATCAACCACCAGTCTTCAAAGGAAGATTTGATCCTGATGGAGCTCAAATGTGGTTGAAAGAGATTGAAGGATCTTCAGAGTCATGGGCTGTGCGGAGGAGAATAAGGTGAGGCTTGGGTCTCACATGCTGAAGGAAGAAGCCGACGATTGGTGGGTCGGTATGCGTCAAGTTCTTGAGGTGGATGATGAAGAGATAACTTGGAATTTATTTCATACCGAGTTCTTGAGGAAGTATTACCCTGAAAGTGTGAAAGGGAAGAAGGAGATGGAGTTCCTTGAACTGAAACAAGGTAGTATGTCTGTGGTGGACTATACTGCTAAGTTTGTGGAGTTGGTTCAATTCCATCCGCACTATGCTGCAATTACTGCTGAGTTCTCAAAGTGTATTAAGTATGAGAATGGTTTGCGTCCCGAGATTAAGCAAGCTGTGGGATATCAAAGGATTAGAAGGTTTACGGATTTGACGGAATGTTGTAGAATCTTCGAGGAAGATAGCAAGGCTCGTTCTACACATTACAAAAGTTTAAATGAGAGGAAGGGAAAGCAACAAGCTAGAAGTGGACCTTATGTGACACCCGTTGATAAGGGCAAGCATAGGGGAAACTTTGAGAGGAGATCTGGAGGAGGAGGTTCCGGTTCCGTTAAGTGTTACAAGTGTGGTGGAATGGGTCATAAATCATTTGAGTGTGGGAAGACTGTGGTGAAATGTTCTAACTGTGGAGGCCTTGGGCATGCTACTACTGATTGTAGAAGGAATATAGTGAAGTGCTATAATTGTGGAGAAGTGGGTCACATTAGTACTAAGTGTACTAAGCCGAAACAAGCTCAAGCGGGCAGAAAGGTGTTTGCATTAGCGGGGACAGACACTACTAGTGCAGACCGTTTGATTAAAGGTACATGCTTTATTAATAATACGCCTTTAGTTGCTATTATTGATACGGGAGCGACTCATTCATTCATTTCTCATGAGTTCACTAAGCGTTTGAATTTGTTTATGACTTCTTGGGGTGGTGAGATGGTTATTGAGACTCCTGCTGCAGGGTCGGTAACTACGTCTTTGGTGTGTGTAAGTTGTCCTTTGACCATGTATGGTAAAGACTTCATTATGGATTTAGTGTGTTTGCCGTTTGAGAGGTTTGACGTAATCTTGGGTATGAACTGGTTGCAATTTAATCGAGTTCATATAGATTGCTATCACAAGTTAGTGAGGTTTCCTTCTTTGGAAGATGACGAAGATGAGAGTTTCCTATCCACTAAAGAGTTAAAGAAACTTTTAGCGGACGAAGCTCAATTGTTCGGTTTGTTTGCATCATTGTCGGTGGAGAGTAAAGTTGAGCTCGATGTGTTTCCAGTGGTGTGTGATTTTCCAGAAGTGTTTCCGGAGGATATTACGGATGTACCGCCGGAAAGAGAAGTTGAGTTTTCTATTGATCTAGTTCCGGGTACTAGACCGGTTTCGATGGCACCGTATCGTATGTCGGCATCGGAGTTGGTAGAATTGAAGAAGCAATTGAATGACTTGTTGGACAAGAGATTTGTAAGACCAAGTGTTTCTCCTTGGGGTGCTCCGGTATTGTTGGTAAAGAAGAAGGATGGAAGTATGCGGTTATGCATTGATTATCGACAATTGAACAAGGTGACAATTAAGAACAAGTATCCGCTTCCAAGGATCGATGATTTGATGGACCAATTAGTTGGTGCGCATGTTTTTAGCAAGATTGATTTGCGATCGGCATATCACCAGATTCGTGTGAAAGAAGAGGATATTCAAAAGACGGCCTTTAGGACACGGTATGGTCATTACGAATATTCCGTGATGCCATTCGGGGTTTCTAATGCGCCGGGTGTGTTTATGGAATACATGAATCGTATTTTTCATGAACAGTTAGATCGTTTTGTGGTTGTGTTCATCGATGATATTTTGATTTACTCTAAGTCTCAAGAGGAGCATGAAGAGCATTTGAGGATTGTGTTACAAATTTTGAAAAAGAAGCAATTGTATGCTAAGTTGTCGAAATGTGAATTTTGGTTGTCGGAAGTAAGTTTTCTTGGACATGTTATTTCTGATAGTGGTATTAGTGTTGATCCATCCAAGATTGATGCGGTGATGCAATGGGAGGCTCCTAGATCGGTTACGGAGATTCGAAGCTTTTTAGGCTTGGCGGGTTATTATCGGAGGTTTATTGAGGGATTTTCGAAGTTGGCACTTCCGTTAACGCAATTGACTTGTAAAGAAAAGGCTTTCATTTGGGATATTCATTGTGAAGAGAGTTTTAATGAGCTAAAAAGAAGGTTGACAACGGCTCCGATCTTGATTTTGCCAAATCCGACGGAACCATTTGTTGTGTATTGTGATGCTTCATTGGTTGGTTTAGGTGGTGTTTTGATGCAAGATGGAAAAGTTGTGGCTTATGCTTCTAGACAATTGAGAGTGCATGAAAATAATTATCCTACACATGACTTGGAGTTAGCGGTCGTGGTGTTTGTTTTGAAAATTTGGAGGCACTATCTTTATGGTGCAAGATTTGAAGTTTTTAGTGATCACAAGAGCTTGAAATATTTATTTGATCAAAAAGAATTGAACATGAGACAAAGAAGGTGGTTAGAGCTTTTGAAGGATTATGATTTTGGTTTGAATTACCATTCGGGTAAGGCAAACGTGGTGGCTGATGCTTTGAGTCGGAAATCATTACATATGTCCGCATTGATGATGAGAGAATGGGAACTTTTGGAGGATTTTAGAGACTTGAGTTTGGTTTGTGAAATGACGCCGAGAAGTGTGCGACTTGGTATGCTACATGTTACGAATGATTTTCTTGCAACCATATGTGAAAACCAAAAGTTGGATTTGAAGTTCGTTGATTTGATGATGAATGAGAACGAGGATTTCAAGGTTGATAATTTTGGAGTTTTGAGATTTCGTGGTCGTATTTGTATTCCCGATGATGCGGAGTTGAAAAAGATGATATTGGAAGAAGGACACCGAAGTAACTTAAGTATTCATCTGGGAGCGAATAAAATGTATCAAGATTTGAAGAAATTCTTTTGGTGGTCCAGATTAAAGAGGGATGTGGCTCAATTTGTGTATGCGTGCTTAACTTGTCAAAAGTCTAAGGTGGGACATCAAAAGCCTAGTGGATTGATGCAACCGTTGGACATTCCGGAGTGGAAATGGGATAGTATATCGATGGATTTTGTTACAGGATTTCTGAATACGCAAAGAGGTCATAATGCTATTTGGGTAATCGTTGATAGGCTTACTAAATCTGCTCACTTCATTCCAATTGATATTAGTTATCCTTTGGAGAAGTTAGCTGAGATTTATATTCTTTTGGTTGTGAAGTTACATGGAGTTCCTAAGAGTATTGTATCGGATAGAGATCCTAGATTCACATCGAGGTTTTGGGAGAGTTTACAAAAGGCTTTGGGTTCTAAGCTAAGATTGAGTTCGGCTTATCATCCACAAATGGATGGTCAAACCGAGAGGACAATTCAATCGTTGGAGGATTTGTTGCGTGCTTGTGTGCTTGAGCAAGGTGGTGCTTGGGATGGTTATTTGGCGTTGATTGAGTTCACCTACAATAACAGTTTTCATTCAAGTATAAGTATGGCACCATTTAAGGCTTTGTATGGTCGGAGATGTCGAACACCTTTGTGTTGGCATGAAACCGGTGTGAGGACGTTAGTTGGACCGGAGATGGTACAACAAACGACGGAGAAAGTGAAGTTTATTCGGGAGAAGATGAAAGCTTCTCAAAGTAGACAAAAGAGCTATCATGACAAGAGAAGGAAAGATCTTGAGTTTCAAGAAGGCGGCCATGTGTTTTTGAGAGTTACGCCGGTTACAGGTGTGGGTCGTGCTTTGAAGTCGAAGAAGTTGACTTCTCGTTTTATTGGTCCGTATCAGATTTCTGCACGAGTCGGTGTCGTGGCTTACCGTGTGGCGTTGCCTCAGAATCTTTCAAATTTGCATGACGTATTCCATGTTTCGCAACTTCGGAAGTATGTTCCGGATCCGTCACATGTTATTCCTATGGACGAGGTTGAAGTGAGAGATAACCTTACGGTTGAAGCTTTACCGATTAGGATTTTGGACCGTGAAGTTAAGAAGCTAAGAGGCAAGGATATTGCGCTTGTGAAGGTAGCGTGGGGAGGCGCTGCAGAAGGCAATATGACTTGGGAACTAGAGAGTAGGATGCGAGAGTCGTATCCGGAGTTGTTTGAATCAGGTAATATTTTCGAGGACGAAAATTTCTAAAGTGGGGGAGAGTTGTAACGCCCCGATTCCGATTTTTCCCATTTTGTTGAGTCTTTTATTTAAATTGAGTGATAAATTATTTTATTTATGAAATTGGTGTGTTAATATGCTATGTTGACATGTTATGATATTTTACCGTTTTTGAGAGTTTTCGGGAAATTAGAATGGAGGGTATTTTAGACATTTCTCAATTAATGATAAGTTAGAAATTTAGTAGAAATAGAATTGTGTGAGAAAATGAATTAATTTAAGTTGTGTAGAAAAGAAAAAGAGATAAGAAGAGGAAATAGTAAAGAAAGAGAAAGAAAAGAAAAATAGAGAGAAAAAGAAGAGAAAGAAAGAGGAAGAAGAGAAAAGAGAAGGAAAAGAGGAAAAGATTGGGAAATCTTCAAATCAACTTCTAGGAATCGATTTATCCGGGTAAGAGTGTTAAATCTTATTATCTCATCAATGTGTATGATTATGTATGCGTTTGCTTGGATGTTTCTTGTTTTCCATGGCCCTTGAGTTTTAGGTCGAAAACGATAAAATGATTAGGAATCGATGTTTTTACGGTCGGAAATCGATATAATTTGCGTTGTATGATTACCATGTGTTTATGAATCATTGTGGATAATTGTTTTGCTGTTGGAATTGATTTGGAATGAAAAATGAGGTTTTTGGGGGTTTTGGATCGTGTAACCCGTAACAGCATTTTTCTGGTTCTGGTGTGATTCGCCAGGAGAATTTGGGATTCGCCAGGTGAAGTGATGGCGAAGGCAGATTCGCCAGGCGAATTCGTAAGTCGCCAGGCGAAATTGGAATTACAGAAATGGGGTAGCTTCTGTAACTCTTGGGGTTTTTCTAAATTGGTGACTCGCCACTAGTTCGCCAGGTGAAGTGCTGGCGAATGGAATCCGCCAGGCGAATTCCTAATTCGCCAGGCGAATCTGGCTGTTTCTCAATAAATTCTTTTCTTTAAAAATGCATAACTTTTGATCCATAACTCGGATCGGGACGTTCTTTATATCGTTGGAAAGCTTATGAAATGTTCTTTCTTATTATGATGATTTGGAAATTGTTAGCCGATTTAATTATGTCGGAAGGTCGGGAATAGTGTTTTTAGTGACTTTTTCCCGTTTTGAATGTGTGTTTGGATGTGAATCATACAATAGTGCATTGGTGTGAATGTATATAGATTGTATGTGATAGTATGAGATGAATGCATTGTTTGAATTGTTTTCAATGTATGAATATGATGATGTGATAATCATATCGTTGATTTGTGAAGATGAATTTGATTGTCATGAGTTCTTGTGTGTCAAGCATCATGATATGCATCTTGTGATCGTGTGCCCATGTGGGGTGTGAGCGATCGGATCGTGTGCCCATGTGGGGTGTGAGCGATCCATAAACGTCGTGTGCCCGTGTGGGGTGTGAGCGATGGATTGGTTCCAGAGGGAATCCGCTATAACATCGTGTGCCCATGTGGGGTGTGAGCGATGATTATAGACGATCGTGTGCCCATGTGGGGTGTGAGCGATCGGGTCGTGTGCCCGTGTGGGGTGTGAGCGATCCATAAACGTCGTGTGCCCGTGTGGGGTGTGATCGACGGGGAACATCGTATGCCCGACGGGGAGTTACATTGGTAACGAGCGATGGTTCCAATAAGTTCCTGAGTGAACTTGAGATGATTGAGTCGGTACCCGCATTGCATTTGCATAGAGTCGTGAGTCGGTCTCTATGATTTGCATTTATCATCTTTATATGGTGCATTGATGAATAAAAATGAATATGTATGTTTATGTGGAATGATAAGAATTGTGAAAGTATGCACGATGAATATGCTTGGTTTAGTATACATATGCATTGTAATGTATATGAGTGAATTGTGATGAATTGTGGTGAGAATGTGAAATATGTATATTTTTATGCTAAGATATATAATTATATGCATTGTTATTATGATAATATTTCTCACCCTTCTGCTGTTTTATGATGCTCTATGAGGCATTGCAGAGTAGGTATGCTGGTGGTATTTTTGTGAAGCGTGTCTTCATTCTTCTGGTCGGTCGGCTTTGATACGTAGCACCGGGTAGCTAGGATATATATGATTCTTTTTCGATACATTTTACATGTATCTTGTTGATGAATGTTTATGTAAACATGAATTATGTTGGTGGGTAATACTTGATGATGTATATATATATATATGTTATATATTACTCAATGTTTAGATTTTCCGCTTTTATTCTAAATATTGAGATGTGGGTGTAAGGACTAAGTTCCTCTGTTGCAAAGTTACCCCACTGTTGCATATCAATTGTTGAGCAGGTGTTGAATGTTTTAATTTTATGTATAATGTGATATGCCTCTTTTATACCATGTTTATAATTATACTCTGACGAAATTTTTAATATGTGCCTAAATGATTATGTGATTGTTTGGGGGTATAGAAAGGGGGTGTTACATAGCTAATTCCTGGGATGGGGAATTAGGGGAATGTTACTTGTGGTGATTGTAACGATTGTGTTGTGTTCTGGTTCAAGAGTGAACATGTATGGTAACTCGGTTATTCTTTGTGTCTTGAGTTGGTCGTCGAGTGTATTGCGTGAGCATTGAATCTTGTTGTTGTTATTGATGAGTTTGTTTGTTGTTTCGTGTTATTCGTGGTGTTGCCTTTTATGATTTGGGGGTTAGAGAGCAAGATGCGAGAGTCGTATCCGGAGTTGTTCGCATCAGGTAAATTTTCGAGGGCGAAAATATTCTAAGTGGGGGAGAGTTGTAACACCCCAATTTATTTTACTATTTTTCGTAATTAGAAATTGTATGATGTTGTGTATATGTGTATGGTTATGCGTGTTTTGATCGTATTTAGGTTGCCCTTGGTATGGGGTAGTGACGTTAGAATTATAGGGATTAAGGTGCAGGAAGGAGTGGTGTGGTTAGTAATTAGTTAATTAATATTGGGAATATTGGTTAATAATATTAACGTGAATTATTAAGAAATATTGTTATTATTTTTTAATTAGTAAGATAATAATAATAATAATAATAATAATAATAATAATAATAATAATAACAATATTGAGGTAAAATTAATAATATATGTAAAAACAAGAAATAGGGAGGGCAGAGTGGTCCATTCGTGGTGGTTAGTGAGGATAAAGAAGGAAAAACATAATAAGGGTATAAGGGTTATAGTAGGAAAAAGAGGAAAATTGGAGAAGGAGGAGGGTCATCGTGAACGATCGTGTTTCTGGAGAAAAAAGAAGAACGGAAGAGAGAAGCAGAGCTAGGGCTTAGAGAACCTTCGAAGAATCGTCACTAAGGTAAGGGTGGGGTTCTTTAATCTCTAAGGGTTGCATAATATTTGTATGAGGGTAGATAAACTTTAGGATCATCCCTATGTGTTGTTGTGTTGAATTGGGATTGGGGTTTTTGCATGTCGGAAGTTTGATAAGAGGAAATAATGCATAAACTTATCGGTTGAAATGTGGTTTCTGTGTTTCCTACTTGTTTGTGTGTTCATATGTGGTTATATGTGTGTTTTTGGACTGATTGTGAGTGAAAACGGAGAAGAATTAAGGTCTGAGTCGGGCAGAATCACAATCGCAGGATTACTGATTAGCGTAGATCTGTCAAGGAAAAAGAAAATCCGCTAGGCGAAAATTCGCCAGATGGTCGCCAGGCAAATTGAGAGGCAAGCGAAGGATGAAAAATAGGGGTTTCTTGAATTTGTATGGGGAAAGGAGATTCGCCACTGCTCCGCCAGGTGAGCATGAGGTGAAAGGGAAATTCTCCAGGCGAAGGAGGATTTCGCCAGGTGAAAGTTGTTTCGCTGGGGCTCCGCCAGGCGAGCATCAGGCGAGCAGAGTTGAGACGAACCAAAATTTCTAAAACTTTAAAAATTCGTATCTTTTGACTCGTAGGTCCGTTTCAGTCGCCGTTCAAAGCGTTGGAAAGCTGGTTTCATATACTTTTTGTTAAAATTAATTTCAGTACCAGAATTCCAACCATTCAATGTGTTAATTGGGTTTTTGTGTATGTTGTTATGTGTTGTACGGTGAAATGGTGATTTCGGTTGTGTGTATGCGTGTTATGGCTATGGATTGTTTTTATTGTATGGTTGGCTGGTTTGGACGTCGTGTTGGATGGTTGTAGTATGATGAATTGACGCATTGTTAGTCATATGCATTTAGTTGTCGTTGTATGTTGTCGTTGTATGCATGCCATGTTGCATAAGTTGTGCGATAAGTCATGTGCCCAAGTGGGGTGTGAGCGTCTTATCGGGATTCTTTGAAATGGAATCGTATCATTGTTGTTGTGTTGTTAAGGTAATCATGTTCCCATGTGGGGTGTGAGCAATTACGGTGGTCGTGTGCCCATGTGGGGTGTGAGCGACTTATATGGAAATTTTGACAGGAATTATGATCATGAAAAAGGGACCGAATTGGTACCACATGCATTAAGTCGAGTAGTGCGTCTCATTGCATTGCATTGTGTTGTGTTGTGGTGCATATGATTGTATGATTGTATGAAAATTTGTATTTGTGTTGATGTTGTGTTGTTAGGGTGAGCCGTATATGGATTATGTTCTTTCATACTTATCTTATTCATTTCTTATGTTGATTTGAGAATCTCACCCCTTCTGTTTGAATGTTACCTCTATGTGGGTAACGTGCAGATAAGCAGGATTAGTGCGGAGTTGAAGTTAGTGAAGACGGAGTCTTCTCTTTTATTTCGTTGAGTCGCATCTGCTCTGTTTGTAACACTGGGTTGTTGGAATGCTTGTAGTTTTTATTTTATTATTTGTCGTCGTTTTATTTACTTGATGAGAATTATGTTGTACAAAGTACGTTATGTTTTAGTTGAATTCCGCTGCTATGTGATAAGATTAATCAAGTATGTTTTTTATTGATAATATCTATGTGTTATATATCGTATGCATGAGTAGGCGTTTGTTGAATATAGCATCCTAACCGATTGTATGTTTTATTTTACTCTGATAATTTATTTTAATTGTCGTAGGGGTTTAGGGTGTTACAACTTACATCAGTTAGATGAAAGATAAATTTTAGCCATGATAAAGGAGGGACTCCAACTTGGATTTTGAATCAACAAGTGTGCCACTTACATCAATCATTTGGAAAAAGGTTTGGATTGTTTATTTTGATATATGATGTATAGTATAAATAGCCTCTTACAGAGAGGACTCATGGTCTTATCTGTGTGGATGAAGGATTTTGTGCCTTGATCAAAGCCCAAGGTTGAAGCTAAAAAGGTTTGGGGATTGACTCCACTGGAGATGTATTATCTTGTTTGAAGCCCAAGATAATGAAGCTAAAGAGTTTGAGTATAGCTTTAAAGAAGACCGACTTAACTGGTGAGTATGATATTTGTCTTGAACAAAGCCCAAGATTGAGGCTGAGTGGTCAAATCATTATATGAAGCCAAAGAGGAGGCTGACTGGTTAAATCATTATATGAAGCTTAAGAGGAGGCTGACTCTTGTTGAGGATTTATTCAAATCCAGGAGAATGTCTAAACCATTTTGAGGAATCCAAAGGGAAACTAACTCTTGTTGGTGATTGGAGAAGAGTTGAATTATCAGATGCCATAAGGCTCTGATACTTTCTAAGGATTTGTTGTTGGTAACTTGACCCTGACTGGGGATTTTTAAGGTGAAAGTCAAGCCTTGTTGGGGGTCAGAAGAGATTTAAAGATGAGTTTGAATGCCTTAGAGGTTTTAACTCTTCTGGGAATTGATGTATTGGTAAAGATGATTAGGATTTATCTTATGCTTTTAAGAAACTTGAGGGTTCTTGTATTAAGCCCAAGAGGAGGCAATGGGGGTGAGACTTTCCAAGTCTACTTGTATGAAGCCCAAGAGGAGGTTGAGACTACCCAAGTCTCTTAAGAAGAAGCAGACTATGGTTGAAGAAAGATCTTTGTATGATACCCAAGAGGAAGCTGAGGGTTCTAGAGATAGAGATCAACCCTTGAATGATTGGATGTTCTAGAGTTTTTAACTTTCTTGAGGATTGAACTAGTAGAGATGACTAAAGTTTTTCCTATGCTTTTAGGAAGCCTTTGGGTACTTGTGTTAAGCCCAAGAGGAGGCTGGGATGCCTCTAGGAAGCCTGTGGGTCTTTGTACTAAGCCCAAGAGGAGGTTGTGGGGAACTCCTAAGAAACCTGTGGGTCCTTGTACTAAGCCCAAGAGGAGGTTGTGGGGAACTTCTAAGAAGAATGTGGGTCCAAGCCTAAGAAAAGTTCAAGAAAGGTTTCACCGGGAAATAATCCTTTCTTTGCTGAACAGTTCGAAGGTTTGAAGAAATTCAAAAGAGGTTTCACCAGGAATTAATCCTCTCTGGGGAAATGAATTTCTTTGTATAAGAATAAATTAGTTGATTAAACTAAATTATAAGTATCCTAATGTTCTACCTAAGTGTGAACTGAGGATGACCTAACTGCTGAGGGAACTCTAGACAGGTATGCACAAGTATATACATATAAGTGGTTTAACAGGTATATAAATATGTATTGAAAAGGTGATGGGTCTTATTTTATGGATAGAAGCCCAAGTGTATTGTGATTGGTTGTATTGATTATCACTGTATGATTAGGGTTTTGAGAAATTGAAGGAAGTTTTGAGAAAAGTTTGAATTTTTGAATTGGTGTTAAAAAGAATGTTGTTGTTATTTGAATGAATTGAAAAGAAAGTTTGGGGCTTATAACTCAGAGAGAGGCCTAAGTGGTCTAAGAACAGTTTCACCGGGAATAATGCTCCTCTTAGTACCAATGTAATTTGAATCTTCTTTTTATTGTAAAAAAAAGAAAAGGATGGGACTTACACTCTATTAAGAGGCCCAAGTTAATAGATTTTGAATGAAAGAATGGTATTGGGTCTTATACTCGGGGAGAGGCCCAGTTGTTTTCAAGTAGTTTTAAAACAGACAGATAATTTTGAAAACAGAGATATGGGGCTTACAACTCAAGGAGAGACCCATGGAGGTTATTTATTATTTAAAATAAAGTTTATATACAAAAAATTGGGGCTTATACTCAAGGAGAGGCCTAGATGATTTATTTTGAAAACAGTGATCGCACCGCGATACTAAAAGACATTGTGGGACTTACACTATTGTAGAGGCCCAAAATTTATTAATGTACATTGGGGGGTTGGGTCTTACACTCTAATAGAGACCTAAGTGTGTTTGAAATGATGTTTTGAAAGATTGAATCAAAGAAAACCCTAATTTCATTTTAAAGATATTTTTCAAAGAAAAATCAATTAAAAATGATTAAAAAAATACCAAAAAAATTCAATAAACATGTTACGAATTATGTTTAAGGTTTAGAAAATGAGGTTTTATTCACATGATGATTTAAAATCAATTTGGTTTTGAAAAATCAAGGAAAATAAATTATTTAAAATGTTTAAAACAAATTAACATAAAATTCTTTAAAATGTTTAAAAATATATCAAATATTTTTTTTTGTGAATAAAATATTTTTAATGTGTGAGTGATTTTTGTGCAAAAAATCATTTTAAAATAATTAAAATTGATTAACAAAAATAATTATTGAAAATAAAATAGAAAAATATCAAAAAAATGACAAAAATGACAAAATGGCATGGGTGGGTGTTGAACCCACGCCCTCCAACACAAACACACTTGAAAACACACGCTGCTACCACTGGGGTGATGATACATCCATGTATCAAAACCACCCCATAAACATATATGGGTGACTTGATTTCTAGGCCAGGCCATGGCGCCATGGCTTGGCCCTTGCCCAAGGGAGGCCAGTTTTTGTGCCTTTACAAGAAGGCCATAACTTTCTTATTTTTCCATGAAAATAGATGAAATAAAGATGGATTCTACCTAGAATTTTACGAGAAATCCAATGGTGGTCTAGGAATTTTCTAAAAATGTCTACATTTTAAAACCCGATAGTGGTTTCAAAGTAGGTCAATATTTGCAAGTTCTATGCTAAAACTCCATACAAGTAATAATAGCATGGTAAATTAGTTCAAACACAACAAATATGATATGTATGACATGTTCATGATCAATGTACATCAAATCAATGCATATTTATCAACGTTCAAGTTGTTATGCACTTACCTCTTAAAGCTCCACTTGCTATCTTTCAAGATACTTGTGACAGAAGTCATCCAATACCTTGGATACTCTTAATAGACCCCTTAGAAGCTTTTAGGATTATCAAAATCAAAAGGAAACCTTTGGAACAGAAACTGGCTCTTTCTTGCAAAATTGGCAAAAATGACCAAAATGGCAACTCCCTCAATTGGTGTTACAGTTGAGGAACACTTGTTGGAACAGTTTAGGAATGATATTTGGAGAGTGCTTGAAGTGTTGCTTGGCTTTGAAAGTGATTGAATCAAAACATGGCTTGAAAAATGCAAAAAGTCAAAATTTGAGGTTTTGATGGTTGACTTTCTGATTTTGGTGTTGTGAGATGAAGATGAAGGTTTGAACACCTCCAATGGATGCTTTGTAATGTGTTTGTATGGTGGTTTGAGTGGTTCAAGCTCTGGTTTTGAGAATTTCAAGTTTGATCCTTGAAACTTTGAAATTTAAAGTAAGAGAAGGAAAGTGAGAAAACAAGGCTTTGGTATTGTTTTGGTGTGATTTGAAACATCATAAATGACCTCTATTTATAGTAGAGGAAGTTTGTTTTGATAGGAATAGTGAATGGGGGCTGGATCACCCTATTATCCAATGGATATGGCTAGGTGTTCAAAGTCTCCTCTAGCCATTGACTTGAGTTATACTTTACATGTTTAGGTCTTCTGATCCTTGGATAAATCTTTACTCATTTAGACTGATATGGCTTGGTTCATGACACCTTAATGCATCCTTTCAATTCCATATGACAAAATCGGATTTTGGATTTGCAACATTGATGATCACATGCCAAAAGGATAGGGTTCTTGACTAAATGGCTTCATGGTTCAGATTCTTCATCATTTAAATTGATATTGGAAAGAAATCGAATGATGCAAGTGTTCAAAATTGGCTCAAGAAATCGTGGGATACAATTTATGTGCAAATGCTATAAAAAAAACAGTTTGTATCAAGGTATATTGCGAGGTTCATAACTCCTTGCTCAAGTTGAATCAATGGATGTTTTTGTACTCTCTGGGAAGCTTGTATATCATACTTCAAATTTGATGTTTACATTTGGATCATAATGAAAAATGCCTCCAAAGTTGGACAAAACATGAGACAGATTTTGCTTAAAATATTTCTAAGTGTCAAAGTTCAAATCTTAAGAAACCCTAACTTTATGGTCTTATAACTCAAAATATAGGAAATTTTTGACCATGGATCAGTAGGACACTTTTGTAGTATGTAATGAGAGCTTTCATTTGAGCTTTGGATGGAAGAAAATGGTTGTTTGGATCACAACTTATGGCCTTGTAAAGTTGGGTAAAAATCACTTTTTTTCATAACTTAGTGAAATTTCAAGTTTCTCAAGGTTGGCCTTTTTACAAGTAACCTCACTTTTCTTGTTTTTTCTTGATTGATGATGATCCAAATCACAAGTTGACATTGTTTTTTACATGAAGAGGCCATGTTTTGTCAAAAAATCCCAAAACTTAAACTTGGTTTTGATCACAGTTGACTTTTTGTATCAGATGAATTTTGAACTTTGTGATCCTTTATGAAATCAAGTCATTGAGCTAAATTGAACCTAATGGATGGATTTGATAGGTGTTTTAGAGTGTCTTGAATCATGTCCCAAGGTTTGAGATCATGTTTTGGTCAAAAGTCAAAGGCATGGTTGACTTTTTCTCAAAAACCCTAGTTTGTGGTTCAGATGAATTTGAATCCTTGCATTGCTTATGAAACAAGTTCTTTGAATCAATTCAAACTTGTGAATGGATCAATATGATGTATTTGAGGTCCTTAAAGCATCTCTTGAGGTCTTGGCTCATGTCTTGCTCCAAAAGTCAACTTAGGGATTGAATTAGGTTAAAACCCTAATTCCTGATTTTTTATGAATGCATCCCCTGAGGCCATTTTGAACTTATGAATGGACTTATGAGGTTCTTTTGAGCTTCTTGAATCATATATTGAGGTATTGGCTCATGCCCAGATGAAAATTTCTCTCTGTAGGCCTTGGTCGATCAAAACCCTAATTTGGTGACACTGATGATCTTGAGGCTTGATCAACTTGAAATGTTGCATTACTGTGTTAAATTATTAATGTTTGAGACCTCTTGATCCTTCATGGATGTTTGAGAGGCTTGACAAGTTTAAGATCATGTCAATTTTTTATTGATCCTTTGCCTGAATGCTCTGAAAGGGCTCAAAAACCCTAATCCTTGGTTGAGACAGATACTCAACAATCTTTGAAAGGATGATAAGTGCAAATTGTAACTATTTTTTATATAAGTTTTGTTGCACTTATCAGATCTTTTTGTTAATAAAACCCCACTTTGTTGTAAAAGTGTGTATTTAATGTATACTTATGTGTGTTTTTTTTGTATATGTAACAAATAATACTTTTCCATTCATTTTATAGGTATTAAAGCATTGATATTGGAGCATTGTTACATAAAGCAATGAATAAGCTTTCCAACGCTTCTAACCGGGCGAAAAACAGAGTTACGGTTCAAAAGTTACAAATAAAACAATGCAGAATTTTTGTTGTCTACTGTCAGCTACGCTTCTGCTGCGCCGGGCGGTACATTTTGAGCGTCGGGCGGTGAGTTTTGAGTGTCGGGCGGTGCTGCGGCGGTGAAGAATTGAAATAAGAAACTTACAGGAGCATTCCATATTTTTGGCTAGCGTCGGACGGTACTAGATATTTATTTCCAGCCTGTTTAAGTATGCAGCTGATGTGAGTGGGAATAAAGGCTCCGTCGGGCGATGCATTCTAGCGCCGGGCGGTGGCGTCGTGATAGCTTTTTGTATATATTTCATTTTACTTCATTTTTGTTAGGTTATGTTGTTTGGGGGTGATTTCTTCTCTCCCAACTTCATCAACCTCATTCTTTGGAAGATTAGCTTTGAAAACAACATAGAAGCTTGCATACGGATGAACCGGGGTGGATTGATCGTTGATCGGCTCTGACAAACCGCGAGATGTTTGGTTCATTTCTCTTTTTCTTTGTGTTTTTCTTCTATGTTGGGTTGTGTATATGTATTTATTCTGAACTCATGTATATTTGTCGCCCATGGCGTTATATGATATATGCTTTACAAATCTCTATTGGTGATTGTCTCTGATTTTTGCTTTATACACGGGGTTTGGGTCGTGTTAGAGATAAACTTCACAAACTTCGATTAGGGATGATTATCTATTAGTTTCTGGATGCTAGAGATAGATTTAGGGCTAACAATCCATATGGGTGTCGAAACTTAATGCCTCCGTGTCTTGAGTCGGGTGCGAGAGTGCCGATGAGGGTAGCATGGTTGAGTGTGCCAGAGATGGACATGTGCTGTGAACGATACCATATGATATTGAGGAGTATTGTAGGTTGAGTATAACTGGTCGATAACTTTAAGTTTGTGAGGGATCGATTATGTACAATGCCGGACAAGTTTCTCTCTCTGAGGAATGAGTTTTTTTTTTTAATATTTACTTTTCTGTTTTCTTGTTTTAAACCATTTTAAACCCAAACTCATAAACGCGAGAGATTGTTGAACGTCATTCTTTCCCTCGAACCGATCTCTGTGGACACGACATAAATCCCGGAGGGAATTCTTCTGAAAATAAATATTTTTGCTGCTTGCCCTATTCTGTAACCAACAAAGGATTAGTGAGGTATGAAAACAAATTCATACTATTGTGATGATTTGCACAATGATGTGAAATATTATGGTCAAAATTTAGGGTATGACAGTATCCCATCCAAAATCTGTTTGCCCGCGATAAAAGCTAATTGATTTTCTGAAATAATTTTATCAGTCACTTTTTTCAGTATGTTATCCAAGACCTTGGATATTACCATATAAATACATCTAACAAGGGATATTAGCCTAAATTCATAAACCTTTGAAGAATTTTTTTTAAGGAGTAAGAACCATGAACGCACTGTTTTCTCCTCTAACCATTTGTAGTTTGGTTGTAATACTTGTCACATTTGGCAAAAGGAGTCAAGGACTCTTAAAGCTAAATTAGATAAGGCTTTTCAACCTAAGGTTACTTTTGCTATAGAAACTTCCAAATATGACTTACCATCTCATAATCCTTATAGAAGGTATAGTTATGTTAAAAAAGAGCTAAATAGAAAAATATTATCTTCTCTTAATTTGTATTGTCACTATTGTTGCAAAAAGGGTCACACCATTGCAAATTGCAAATTTAAGAAAAATTTTGTTCCTAAAGGTGCCTTTAAATGGTTGCCTAGATGCAAGCAAATTTTTACTAATCCTCAAGGACCCAATGAAGATTGGGTACCTAGCACTATTTGTTAATCATGCAGGAAAAATGTCTTGATTCTATGAAGAGAGAATGAGATCTCGTTTATGGAGCATCAAGGCACAACACGGTGACATGTTCTTATTATTTTGATCTATGTGACTAACAAGGCAGATTTTATTACCAATTAGGTTAACTCTTAGTGTTTCTTTAAGTGGTAAAAGTGTGTGAATGATTACTAATGTTATATCCGAGAAGTTTCGGAAAGGTATTATGTTCAATGATGTAGGTTTATCTTCAACAAGACATACTCAAGTACATCAAATTAGGAGTGATCAACCTACGACGGTGAAAACTTGAGGAGGAGGAAGATAATCATCCTGATTGAACAAGATTGAGAGTCCAACATCAAGGATAATCATCAAGTCAATCACCTTTTGGATACATTATTAGTCACACTTTCAAATACTTGTACAAGAAGAGAAGTGGTAAGAGTGTTTTGGTCTCGATTATGTTTTGTGGCACGTGTTGCATTAAATTCAAATTTTGTTCGAAAGTTCTTCGTGGAATGCAAGTGCATCCTCCGTCATGTGTACGGTGAGGTAATATTGTTTCAATCCTTTTTCTTGTTTCGTAAGTAAGTATTTCTTTTACATGTTTATTTCTCAAAGGTATGTGATGAATTATGTGTATGATGTTTGTAATATATGTTTACTTCCAATAATCTCAAATGTGATTGTTGTGTGTTGCATGTTATATGCTTATAGTAACTATATTCATATGTTGTAGCATTTTTATCTATATCTCGAACCAAGTCATGCTTGTATTTTCATAATTGCATGATTCTAGCAAACAAACCATCAAACATTATCATATGCATATGTTTCTCACTGAGTCAATATTCACGAGTCATTGTAAGTCTTCAAGGTTATTGCAAGTTAGATTGAGTCATTTTCCTTTAATTTTAAGTTCTTCAGGTCGACACAATCTCGTATAGGCCGGCCTATGAAATCAAATTTTGTTTTTTTTGGAAAGATACAATATAAGTCGATTTCAGGTCAACACATGTTTTAATTTTTTGAAATTCTTGTTGGTTCTCTTTAGTATGTATCGACCTATAACCTGGACAGGTCGGCACATGTGTGCTGAGGTCAACTCATAAGTGCCAATTTGAGACATTTCACTTCATTCTCTCTTTTCTCTTGCATGCACAACCCCCCTCCCCCCCCCCCCCCCCCCCCCAAACATCTCAAATGCACTGTAACACTTAAAATTCATAAAGCCTTGTGGTTCATCCCATTTTTGTCATCAATATCTCATCATTTGTCTTCAAATCTTTCCACCATATCCTCACATTGTCATCATTCTCTTCCATTTTTTATTTTAAACCTCAAACATATCTTATCTCATCTAAATCCAAATTTCCTTCTTGCTTGTTGTTTATAGTTGTTTCTTTGTGTTGTGTTGTAGTTGTTCCTTGTGTTGGAGTGTGTTTGTACTCATAGTTCTCTCATTCTCTCACACTTTTCATTCAAACATTTGCACAAACACTTGGTGTGGACATCTCATCTCAATAATTTCATGGCTTCCAAGTCCAAAAGGTTGGCTAAGGGAAAGAATAAAGCTACTTCATCTACCACTGCCTCAGAGAATCCATTTACCTTGGATTCAAAGAAATATGCAAGAGATTTTGAGATCAAGCATATGTCCCGTCTTGTTGTCAAGCAATACATGTGGAAGAAGGATATCATTGAAGGCATGTGTCTACCCGAGGTTGTGAAGCGAGTTGAGCATTAAGAGATTGACTACTTCTTACAGTTGGCTCAAGACTACAACGAGGATCTTATTCGTGTGTTTTACTCTGGACTACATGAAAAGGAAGGTTCTAGCTTCAAATTTTCTATTGGCAATAAAATTTATCATTTCATAAATAATTTGTGGGATACACTGTTTGGTATCACTATTAGTGATCTAGATGCTGATGAAGAGATTAATGAGCTGGTAACCGACTCTGACACACATAAGGACTTTGATTGGGGTGTTCACTGGAATGAGTTACTCAAAGTTCTTCGTCCTGTAGACTGCTATGATCCCATTTCCACGAGATAATTGAAGATGCTTCCTAGGATCTTGTTATGGATTGTGTCTCACATCCTACGACCTCTGAATGGAGGCTTCTCAAGAGTCAATTCTCTTAAAATTCATCTGGTTTACATTTTACTGCACAAAGTCAAGATATGTTGGCCACATTACTTTGTGAATCATATGTTCTCTGCCAGATCGTGCAACAAAGGTACATCCTTGTGCTATCCATATATGATTTCCAAAATTCTGAATTATTTCAACATTGGTATGCCAAATCTTCTCTACAAATCTCCTGGTTCGTCTTAAGAATTCTCTCAACGTACCTTGACAAACATGAATTATTTTTGGGATATCAACCGTCGTGCCTATTATCTTCGCTTGGGTAAGATCTATAGGAAAGTCTATAACTATGATGATCCAACTGCAATTGATGAAAAGACTGAAGAGGATCATATGGATGATGAACAGCCTATTGAGGTTCCTCATGATGCTCTAGAGGGCGATGCTACCATGCAAGATGCGCATCATGGAGTTTGTCACGACGTGACTTCCATGTTAGTGTCAGTGATACTTCCTCTATAGTGACCATGCTGCAAAATATGCAGATGCAGCAAGATGAGAGGTATGCAGCATAAACAGAGCAATTTCGTTTAATGCATAAGTGTATGGCCACTCAGGATGCTGATTTTCAGTCTTTTGCTGCGTATAGAACTGAAAGTCTCATGTCCATATGGAGCTCTGTGAATGAAAATCATGCGGCTGCTATGGAAAGGATAAATTACATGATTATGGATCAATAAGATGATTCTGATCGTTATGATAATTTTTACCGCGAGATATGCAAAGTCACTGCCATCATAAAAAAGGACGTATAAGGCATTGAAGTGTGCTAGAGATGTGTTGTTGTTCTGAGTTTGGAGTGTTGTGTCCTTTGCGTTGCGTCTTTTGAGTCTTGCTTCTATCTCTTGAGTTTGGTGTGTTTCATTTTCATTATGTTATGGTTTGCTACTTGCTTTTGGTGTGTATTAACAATAGTCTAAGATGTTTAATGGTTGTACTATGTGTGTGACTTAAATAACTCTTATGCATGTTGTTGTGTTTTATTAAGCTTGTGTTATTTACATATGTGTTGTATGTGAGTGCACTAATTATTCTTTCCTCTGTGTTGTATAATATATATGTGAAATGTGCATTTATGTGATGATTCTAACGGATTAATTGTCTCTTTTTGATGTTGTCAAAGGGGAGAAGATTATGAATAGGATAATGCACAAATTTAGGGGAAGCTATTCAGTGTACTGAAGAAAAGCACAATGTATATGTGCTTCAAGTTTTTCCATTATAAAAAAGGGTGAGTATGTGAGTGCATTCTTCCATCTAGTCATGTTTTGAATGATGTCAAAACTAGGAGAGTGCTTTAGCGTTTTTGTATTTTGGGCGGTATCTACCAAAGTTTAGATGTGCATTGATCATCTTAGTCTTAGAATGCATACAAATGTTTTTGCAAATAGTTGGAAAAATCTTAGACATGCAACATGCATAAAAAAAAAGTTTTAAGTGTGTGTTGAAACAAGTTTGGTTCATGCCATGAATTCTCCAAGGTTTTGATGATAACAAAGTATTTGAAAAAACAACTAGGATCTCTAACTAGCCAGTTTATGCGTGCAGAATTATATTTACTTGATGGAACTAGTTCTGACACTGAAATGGATTTGGTTCGGTTCTGGTCACACTCTTTCAAGGACATCTGATAAGAAAAGTTGTTGCTAGTACACTCCAACTCAGAAGCGTGCTATGCTGCCTCTGATGCTGAGTAATGTCATATCAGTTCTGCTAACACGGGACTCAAGATTTATTGACATTATCTTCTACAGGTTGTGTTGTACTTGAATCAGAGTTGTATCCTCTGGGCAAAAGCCTTGTTTCAAGGATACTATTGTGATTGAAAGTCCCAACACTTGCTTCATTGGAAAAGAAGATGTACTAGAAGATTTGGTTCTGTTTGTAGCCGTTGAAGATCTCCAACGTCTTTATTTTCCTTGGCTATAAAAAGGAGCTGAAGATTTAAAGATCAATCAAAAAATAACGCTGCAAATACAACTAAGACATACATGCATTACTTTTAGAAAAGCTGAGTCTGTTAAGAGTTTTACTCTTATGTTGATTAAGAATCTTTGTAATAGTGTGTTGTATTATTTGAACACCTGTGATATTTTATCAAGTGTTTGTCTTTTGTAAGTTATTCCTTCTCTAAACTAGTTGTTTAGATTAAAGTCTTAGACACAAGCTCTAAGCATGGTTAAAGTCTTATACACGAGCTCTAAGCAAGGTTAAAGTCTTAGACACGAGCTCTAAGCAAGGTTAAAGTCTTAGACACAAGCTCTAAGCAAGGTCAAAGTCTTAGAAATGAGCTCTAAGCAAGGTTAAAGTCTTAGACACGAGCTCTAAGCAAGGTGAAGTTGTAGGCAGGTGGTCTAAGCAAGAAAAGTCTCGGTCAGGAGGTGACTGAGCAAAGTAAAGTCTTAGACACAAGCTCTAAGAAAAGGAAGTCTTGGACAATGGTCTGAGCAGAAAGAAAAAGTCTTATACAAGTGTGTATAAGCAAGTGTAATCCGGTTGATTTTAGTTGAAAATATATTGCTTTACAAGGGGACTAGAGTACTCTCAGTTGGGAGAGGAACCAGGATAACTACTGTGTGTTCTTTGCTATTTTACTTTACTTCTGCCTTTATTTCCACTGCACCTTATCAGATTCTGAATTCACTTTTAGAATTTGAACTCTGGTTCAGAAGTAAATCTAACTTTTACAAAACACAATTCAACCCCCCCCCCTTTCTTCTTGTGTATTTTTCTCACCTTCAGTTGGCATCAGAGCATGGTCTGTATGTAACACTTAACAGTGGTACAGTCAAAGATCCAATGAGAAAAATATGGATCCTGAGGTTACTAATTCTAGTACCTCAAGGGGGTTCCCTATGATTACAATAGCTCTGAGATAAATCATTATATTGCTAAACCTCATATATTCAGTGGTGATTCTACTGAATTTGAATGGTGGAAAAGCAAGATGTACACATATATCATTGGACTCGATGATGAGCTATGGGATATTCTTGAGGATGACATTGACCTCCCTGTAGACAGTATTGGTATGGTTGCTGACAGAAAAGCCCTGACTCCAGCTCAAAATAAAATCTAAAAAAAACATCACAGAGTCAGAGGTATTCTGGTTGATGCACTTCAACATGCTGAGTATTTAAAGATCATTGATAAGTCTTCTGCTAAGACTATCTTTGAATCACTGTGTTCTACTTATCAAGGAAATCAACAAGTCAAAGAAGCCAAAGATGGCTTATTGATACGAAAGTATGACTTATTCAAAATGAAGGAAGACAAGGATATTGAAACCATGTTCTCCAAGTTTTAGGTTCTTGTCTCAGGCCTTCAAGTGATGAACAAAAGCTACTCAACAGTTGATCATGTGAAGAAAATTTTGAGAAGCCTCCCTCAGAAGTTTAGACCTAAAGTAACAACTATTCAGGAAGCTAAAGATTTGAATACGATGTCCCTTGAAATTCTAATCATCAATCTTCAAAGTCATGAGATGGAAATCAATGGAGATGAAACTTCTAAAAAGTTTAAATCTCTCGCATTGATATCTGCCTCTAAAAAATCTGGTGACAAGACCAGAAGATCTTCGAAAAACGGTAAAGAGGATGAATCGTTTGAAGAAGAATCTAATGGAAGATCTGATGATGAAGATATGGCATGCTTCATCAGAGGAATTCAACCAATGGCCAGAAGAAGCAGAAGGTTCTCTAAAAACAACAAAAGGATCAACCTCAAAGATGAAGACAGAATATGCTACAATTGCAACAATCCAGGACATTTCAGAAGTGATTGTCCTGAACCTCTGAAGGACAGCCAGAGAAAAGGAAGTTATCAGAAGGATAATTTTATAAATAGATTCAAAAAGAATTTCATGGCAACGTGGGAAGAACTAGAAGACGAAGAGTCAGAAAAGGAAGATAATGCTAATTTAGCACTGATGGCTCACTCATCTGAAGAAGAACTTCTACATGAGTCTAAAAATGAAGCTGAGGTATTCTCTTACTCTAACTTTATTTCTTGTGTTAAAAATCTTCTAGATAATTGTAAAAATCAAACTTGTTAGATTAAGATACTTAGAAGAGATAACTCCATTTTAAGAGAAGAATCAAAAGAACTTAATGTATCTCAAAATGAATGTTCATCTGTGGGTAAACATGATCATGTGTTTCATAAATTCATTACATATGTAATTGATCATACCAAACTTGCATCTATGATTTATGGAGTTGGAAAAAATAATAAGCAAGGATTAGGATATGATGAAGGTTGCTCTAGTGCTAATAACTCTTCAAAAATGGTTCAAAATATATGCGTATCTAGTATTGCTCAAACTGTGTTAAGTAATCATTTTGTCCCTGCTACTAAAGCAATAAATTCAACTGAACCTATTGATCAGAAGTTTAAAGGCATTTCTATAGCAGAATCTGACAAACCAGATAATCTGATGACATCAAATTTCAAAACTTCTGAATAACAGGATAAGTTCAAATCTGCTGATAAGGTTAAGAATAACTCTTGTAAAAACTTTTTGAATCAAAATGATAGGAGGAAAGCTAAACCTTTTCACATAGTAAAGGGACAAAATAGGAGAAAATCTGTTGAAACTAACCCAGAAGGACCCATACGTGTATGGGTACCTAAATCTCAAATAATCTTTACTGCAGATATGCCCAAAGGAACAGATCTCTGCAAGAAATGGAGTTGTTGAGAGAAAGAACAAATATGTGCAAGAAATGGCAAGGACAATGATTCATGAAAATAAACTCCCTAATTACTTGTGGGAAGAAGTAGTAACACTGCTTGTTATATTCAGAACCAAGTTTATATCAGACAAATTCTGAATAAAACATCATATGAATTATTTAAAGGTAGAAGACCTAGTATCTCTTATTTTCATCAATTCGGATGTACCTGTTACATCCTGAATAACAAGGTCTACCTAAAGAAATTTGATGCTAAAGCTCAAAAGGGTATCTTTTTAAGATACTCTGAACGCTCAAAAGCATACAAAGTGATGAGTCCAAGCCTTTGAGGTTGGCATCAATTTTGGTAAAACTAACTTGACAGTAAGATGTTGGACAAGATGTCCTAACATGTTGAACTGACTGAAGATCAAGATGTTGGACAAGATGTCCTATCATGTTGATTCGACATCTTTGTCTGTTACAGTTTGTGATAACTGTTATTTGGTTTTCTGATTTCCAGATTTTGTGGGAATTTTTATTTCTCCTAGGTGGCGTCCAAGATTGAGGAATCAAAGATTCTAATTTGAAGATGTTGTTTCTAAGTGTGGAGACACTTTAGGAAACTTAGGATTGAAGAAACTATTCTAGATGAGAATAAGGTGCAGATTCTGTGGAGCTGAATTACTGTGATTCTAAAGCCCAAATCCAGTCTTGTTTATGGTTATAAATAGGACGGATTTAACCTAGAATAGGGTAGAGAATATACACGGCTGTTAGTAAGTACTAGGGTTTGTACTTTTGTGAGCCTCTCTTGTATTGCATGAATACTTGAGTTAAATGGTTTTATTGAGTTGTAATTGTTCAGTCACTGCTGTGATTGAAAGGGAATTGAGAAGGGTCTCATACCTAGGAGTGTCTTAGGTAGAAATATAGCACGGGTAGTGATTAGGTGACAAGTTGTAAACGGAGGAGTTTAACTTTGAACTAATACTGCTTAGTGGATTTCATTCCTGGCTTGGTAGCCCCCAGACGTAGGTGAGTTGCACCGAATTAGGTTAATAATTTTTGTGGGTTTTTCTTTTCTTTCTGCATTTAGCTATTATCCTTATTCTTGTCATTGAGAAGTAGAGATCAAGTGTTTCGACATCCTGTTCTATATCTTCATGATCTGCTATACCAGAATTTTAATTAGTATCAGAGCAGGCATCCTGCTATGTATCTGGGTGAGATTCAGAGATGATACTTTTTGGTTCAATGGATAAAGAAGGGGGAATTTTAAACCGACCACCCATCCTTGATGGTTCTAATTATGAATATTTGAAAGTGCACATGGTGGCATTCATCAAGTCTATGGATGGTAAAGCTTGGAAGTTTGTGGCCAAAGGGTGGGATCCACCAAAGGCCAAAGACAAGGATGAAAAGATTACTGATGAGCTAAAGCCCGAGGAAGACTGAGATGATAAAGATGATAAGCTTGCTCAAGGTAATTCCAAAGCCTTGAATGCCTTGTTCAATGGTGTGGACAAGAACATCTTCGGGATGATAAAAAATTGTATCGTTGCCAAGGATGCTTGGGAGATCTTGAAGACTGCTCATGAAGGAACTTCTAGAGTAAAATCCTTAAGACTTCAACTTCTCACCACCAAGTTTGATAACTTGAGGATGAAGGAGGATGAAAGTATTCAAGACTTTCATATGAATATTGTGGACATTGCCAATACTTCAAGTGATCTTGGTGAAAAGATTCCAGAAGCTAAGCTTGTCCAGAAAATCCTAAGATCTCTTCCCAAGAAGTTTGACATAAAGGTGATAGGCATAGAAGAAGCCCAAGACATAAACACTTTGAAGGTAGATGAACTCATAGGTTCTCTACAAACTTTTGATATGGCTCTGAATGAGAAGACTGAGAAAAAGAGAAGCTTAGCCTTGGTGTCTAATCGAGATGAAGGTAAGACAAATTCCAAGGAAGAAATGTCTAAGGTTGTTGTGCTTCTTGGGAAACAGTATAATTAATTACTGAAGAGGATGGAATGGGAGTCAAGAGCTAGTGTCAAGACTCGGCCATTCAACAACAATAAAAGGAATGACTTTGGAAGGAACTCCAAATATGAAGAGAAAGTTGGCAAAGGAAAAGGGACCAGGTTCTATGAATGTGAGGGCTTTGGACACATTAAATCTGAATGTCCTACCTTCCTCAAGAAAGAAAAGAAAGGCTTGTCTACATCTTGGTCTGAAGATGATTCTACTAGTGATAAAGAATCATCTAAACAGGTCTCTGCTCTTACATGGGTATTTGACTCTGATGTAGAATCAGACATTGGAGATCTCTCATATAATGATCTGGTCAACTCCTACAGGGAGCTGTACACAAGAATTGCAGAAGTCTGTTAGCTAGGAGAGGATCAATATAAGGTTATTATGCTTTTTGAGGCTGAAAGATTGAAGCATCTTGACATCATCTCTGATCTAAAAGAAGAAGTTGTTTTACTCAACTCCAAACTTGATAATGTAACCAAAACTGTTAGAATGCTCAACAGCCGCTCTAATGTGCTATATGAGATACTACAATTTGGGAGGAATGCTGAAGATGTCAAAGGACTTGGATACGATGACCAAGTTGTGATGAGAAAAAGTAGAGATACAGAATCTAGTTCCCCTCAGTCCAAAAGAAAAAGACAGAATCAGAAGATGTCAAAAGGGATGTCTCAACATCAGCGTAGACATCAAAGAGATACTTCAGGCAAAAAGAAACAAGACTGGAAATGCCATCATTGTGGTAAGTAAGGTCATGTTAAACCCTACTGCTACAGGCTACATGGTTATCCCAAGTCTGGTTCTCAATCCAGAAAGATGCAAGCTGGTAAAGATGGAAAGAAGTGGAGTCCCAAGAATGAATCTATGGCTCTGATAGCCCATTCCTCTCTAAAAGACTCTGCAGAAGATAAGTGGTACTTTGATAGTGGGTGTTCAAGACACATGACTGGTGTCAAGAACTTTTTGGTAGATATAGAATCACACGCCCCCAATTATGTCACTTTTGGAGATGGGTTCAAAGGAAGAATTAAAGGAGTTGGAAAATTGGACCATACTAGGAAACCTAGACTTAACAATGTGCTGCTTGTCGAGGGTCTGACTGCTAATTTAATTAGTATCATTCAACTTTGTTACCAAGGTCTTAAGGTCACCTTTACCAAATCTGAATGTTTGGTTATGAATGATAGAGATAAAGTTATCATGAAGGGTGCCAGATCAAAAAATAACTGCTATGTATGGACTTCTTTACAGAAAGAATGCTCATCAATGTCAAATGGGAAGCATCAGAAACCTTCCTCAGAATTGAACATTGATAAATGGCAGAGTGAAAGGTTAACCAAGATGTCACACAGGAAGTTGCAACATCATACTATCTCAAGAATTCAGGATCTTCTTCATAGGGTCTCCATGGTTGACAAATTTGAAGGAAGAAGGAGTGCTCTTGTTGTCATTAATGACTCAACTACAGAAGCTAAAGGCATAGCAACAAGGATAAGGCAGATGTTGGTAGGGCATAATGTTACACAAGATGTTAGGACATTACTATGTGACAACTTAAGCCCCACTGGTGATATAAAAAATAAGGTCAAGATGTTAAGGGGAAAATTAGGGTTTTGCTTACTGGAAGGCTTAGAAAATTTAATTTGTGGGAACACTATTCAAGGGTACATATAGTTTCAAAAACAATCATTTCAAATTTACCTAAACCGTTAGAGCGCACGTTTGCCCCATACTGCATAATCTCCCACAAACCTCTTCATCGGAGAAGCACAAATTTCTGCCTTCAAGTGCTACAAGGTGTCTCAACAACACTCTTCTAGAGGAATAGCCAAGAAGGAAAACGTGCCTTTATCAGCAGGTAGAGGTAGGTCTGAAGAGTTAACGGCTGAAGAGGCCATTGATGTTGTTCCCTTGGCTGTGGTACAATGCAAGCCTAATAAATTGACTGCAAGAAAATCTAAGAACATTCCCTCAGGTAATTCTTCAAACACTTCTGGTGCTTTTTCTAACCCTAGGAAGAAATTTTTAACACGGATGAGAGGATTGGAAAAATAGTGGATAAGATCATAAGTCTAGGGGATAGAATGAATGTTGCTGGAATCACTATACCTCTGGCTCAAATACTTTCCACTACTTCTACTCTGGTTGGTGAACCGGAGGTGGTGGCTGGGAAGAATGTTGATAAGGATATTGCTGAAGGAGATGGTCATGAAATGTCAGAAGGGAACCTTCATACCCTTGCTAATTCTATTGTAAGAGATGGAACATCTTCATCTGTAGAGGAATCTCAGGAACAGGCATCTAAGGGTACTACTGAAAAAGTTATTGATAAGGTTATCATTGTTGATGACTTTCCTTCTGATGATGAAATCATTGCCAAGAGTCTCCACCCTGGTGTGGCCGAGAGATTGAAAAGTAGAAAAGGTAAGGGGGTGGATACTGAAAACACTCATATCAGAAGAAATAAAAAATCTGTGGTTGGACCTCATAAACCTTGGAGCAAGGTTGCTATTGTATCTAAAAAGAGAAAGGCTGAGTCTGATACTGAGTCAGACTATGATGTTGCTGAAGATGTCCAGGACATCATGCGTGCAAAGAAGCCAGTTTCTAAGAAGAAGGTTATTGTTGTTCCTAAAGTTCCCTTGGATAATGTTTCTTTCCATGCTCCTGAAAATGCGGAGAGATGGCCATATGTGTACCAAAGAAGAGTAGCTCTAGAAAGGGAACTAGGGAAGAATGCCTTAGAATGCCAAGAGGTGGTGAAACTGATTGAAGACGCAGGGCTAATGAAGACAGTCACTAAACTTGGATCCTATAATGAGAGGCTGGACAAGGAATTTGTAGTAAACATTCCTGAGGACTGTAATGATACAACCAGCAGGAGAGTGTATATCAGAGGAAATGATATGACATTTTCCTCCACTATGATCAAGAGGTTTCTGGGAAGATCTGAACAATCTCAACCTAAATGTGAAGACACTGATGATCAGATATGCCAAGAGATCACCTGCAATACTGTGAATCACTGGCCTAGCAAAGGGAAGTTTTCAGCTGGGAAGCTCAGTGTGAAGTATGCAATTTTGGATAGAATTGGTATTGTCAACTGGGTGCCCACCAATCATACTTCAACTATATCAGTCGGTCTAGGAAAATTCATCTATATTGTTGGAAAAGGGAGAAAGTTCAATTTTGGGACTTATATCTTTGATCAAATTTTGAAACAATCTTCATCAATGGCAGTTAAACTTCCTATATGTTTTCCTTCACTTATTTGTGGCATAATTCTAGATTAGTACCCTGGTATTCTAGTATTTGTATATCATGCAATGAAAAGGGAATCTCCATTGACATTGTATTATAAGTTATTTGTTGGAAGTCATATTTCAGATATTGCTTCAACATCTGGTCTACCATCTGTTTCTACAACTTCAAAGGAGGAAACCATTGCCCAGCTAAAGGAGACCTGCAGGGAGCTTGATGCCATCATCAAGACCAGTACAACTAGGAATGCTAAACTTGAGCAATTAATATAAGCCTTGACTACTGAGCAAGACAAGGACACTAAAGTTGGCACTGGTGGTGCTGAGAAGAATGTTGCTGGCAATAATGAGGTGAATTGTGATGATGTTGCTGCTGGTGATGATTTTGGTGATGATGAAGATGAGGAAACTGAAGATGACTGCTGAATGTTGTCTTGGTTTTATTTTTTTGTGGTTATGTAAGGGCTTAATGCCCAGGATTATGTTTAGCACTTTATGTGCTTGTTTTGTACTTTAATTTTTTTTGCTTGGTTATTTAGTTAGTTTATCTGACTTTGTCATATTATGGCAAAAAAAAGGAGTAATACTAACTTTACTAATAACTTTACTAACCATTGTTTGCTAACCACTGGCTGCTGCTGCTTACCATTGAAGGGGAGTATGCTTCTGTTACTTGCAAAAGAAGGAACTGGTTGAGGGGGAGGCAAGATGTTTGATGTTTTTCTATTTTTCCGCTGCTGGTCTGATGTTTTGTTTCTTGGCCTCAAAATGTGATTTTGTGTTTGTAAGCTTCATTCAGTTAGTTTTAGCCAAAATCTACCAAAGGGGGAGATTGATGAGTCCAAGCCTTTGAGGTTGGCATCAATTTTGGTAAAACTAACTTGTCAGTAAGATGTTGGACAAGATGTCCTAACATGTTGAACTGACTGAAGATCAAGATGTTGGACAAGATGTCATATCATGTTGATTCGACATCTTTGTCTGTTACAGTTTGTGATAACTGTTATTTGGTTTTCTGATTTCCAAATTTTGTGGGAATGTTTATTTTTCCTAGGTGGCGTCCAAGATTGAGGAATCAGAGATTATGATTTGAAGATGTTGTTTCTAAGTATGGATACACTTTAGGAAACTTAGGATTGAAGAAACTATTCTAGAGGAGAATAAGGTGCAAATTCTGTGGAGCTGAATTGCTGCAATTCTGAAGCCCAAATCCAGTCTTGTTTATGGTTATAAATAGGATGGATTTAACCTATAATAGGGTAGAGAATATACACGGTTGTTAGTAAGTACTAGGGTTTGTACTTTTGTGAGCCTTTCTTGTATTGCGCAAATACTTGAGTTGGACGGTTTTATTGAGTTGTAATTGTTTAGTCACTGCTATAATTGAAAGGGAATTGAGAAGGGTCTCATACCTAGGAGTGTCTTAGGTAGAAATATAGCATGGGTAGTGATTAGGTGACAAGTTGTAAACAGAGGAATTTAGCTTTGAACTAATACTGCTTAGTGGATTTCATTCCTGGCTTGGTAGCCCCCAGACGTAGGTGAGTTGCACCGAACTTGGTTAACAATTGATGTGTGTTTTTCTTTTCTTTCTACATTATGCTATTATTCTTATTCTTTTCATTAAGAAGTAGAGATCAAGTGTCTCGACATCCTATTCGTCATCATTGTGATCTGCTATACCATAATTTCACAAAGTGTACAACTCAGAAAGCAGAATGGTTGAAGAGTCTATGCACGTTAAATTTGATGACAATTTACCTGACCATAAAAAGTCAGAGTATGTGGTTCAGAATGATTTCTCTGCAGAATTACAGAATCATGAAGAACAATTTATGGTATATGTCCCTAAAGAAAAAGATGTAGTGAATAATGATCCAGAATCTGTCACTATATCTGAAGCTATACCAGAAGTTGCAGAAGATGGAGTTACTCCAACTGGTCCTTCTTCTACTGATTTAGTGATTGCTCACAATGGTTCAGAATTCTCTGTTCAACCTAAGAGATCATTTAAGTATAAAGCATCTCATCTTGAAGAACTGATCATTGGTAATAAGAAAAAACCATTGAGAACCAGATATGCCTTCAGAAATGATCACTCAATGATCAGACTTATTTCACTAATTGAACCTTCTTTTGTTGATGATGCCTTAACTGATAATGGTTGGATAATGGCTATGCAAGATGAACTCAATCAGTTTCAAAGAAATGATGTGTGGGATCTTGTTCCAAGAACACAAGAGAAAAACATAATTGGGACCAAGTGGGTCTTCAGAAACAAACTTAGCGAACTTGGTGAAGTTGTTAGAAATAAATCTAGACTTGTGGCTCAAGGCTATAATCAGCAGGAGGGAATAGACTTATTTGAAACCTTTGCACTTGTTGCAAGGTTAGCAGCCATAAGACTACTTCTCTCGTATGCCATTAACCATGACATAATTCTCTATCAAATGGACGTAAAAAGTGCTTTTCTGAATGAAGTGATTACCGAAGAAGTGTATGTCAAACAACCTCCGGGATTTATTGATTTAAATCATCCAAATCATGTCTACAAGCTTAAAAAATCACTTTATGGTCTTAAACAAGCTCCAAGAGCTTGGTATGAAAGATTGAGTAATTTTTTGCTTAAAAATGGTTTTGTTAAAGGAAAGGTTGACACTACACTTTTCAGGAAAACTCTGAAGGAAGAAATCTTGATTGTTCAAATTTATGTTGATGACATAATTTTTGGTTCCACTAATGCATCTCTTTGTCAAGAGTTTTCCAAGATTATGCAGGCTGAATTTGAGATGAGCTTGATGGGTGAATTAAAATACTTTCTTGGTATTCAGATCAATAAGAAGTGTGGAGGTATTTACATTCACCCGTCTAAGTATATAAAGGAGCTTTAAAAAATTCAATATTGATGATTGCGAAGTCTTGTCAACTCCTATTCATCCTACATGTATCCTTGGTGCTGAAGAGCGTAATTCCAAGGTGGATCCAACCAAATATTGAGGTATGATAGGTTACTTACTCTATCTCACTACTTCTAGACCTGATATCTTGTCTAGTGTATGTTTATGTGCAAGGTTCCAAGCAGATCCTAGGGAGACTCATTTAACTGTTGTTAAGAAAATCTTTAGGTATCTGAAAGGAACATTAAATATGGGGCTTCTATATAAAAAGTCCTCAAATTATAAACTGGTTGGATTCTGTGATGCTGACTATGCTAGAGATAGAATTGAAAGGAAGTCCACTAGTGGTTCCTGTCAATTTTTAGGTGAAAACCTTATCTCTTGGGGTAGTAGAAGACAGAAAATTGTTGCCTTGTCCACAGCAGAAGCAGAATACACCTCAGCTGCTAATTGTTGCACTCAGCAACTCTGGATGAAATATCAACTTGAAGACTATTAGATTTTTGGAAACCAAATTCCAATCTTTTGTGATAATACTGTTGTTATCTGTCTAACAAAGAATCCAATTCAGCATTCTAGAACCAAGCATATTGAAATCAAATATCACTTTATAAGGGATTATGTTCAGAAGGGTGTAATAGATATTCAGTTCATTGTTTATGAACATCAATGGGCTGATATATTTACAAAACCCCTGGCCATCAATCAATTTGATTTCATCAAGAAAAATCTAAATATGGTTTATGTCGTAGAATAAATGCTTGTTCTCTGAATGGTGTATTGGAATGTTCGTTGGAATCTGTCAGTAGTCAGTTGAATTACTTCTGATAGTTTCTTAAAGTATGGTCTCTAAGTCTGAATAGGGGTCACAGGATATCTTTCATCCTTGACTGCTTTATTTAAAGCATATAGTGATAATTTAATTCTTTGGTATGTGCTTTGAGTTAACTATTGGACTAATTCTTAAGATCTGATAAAATAAAATCCTTGTTTTAATACTCTGATTTTCTGAATCTACTCTAAAAAGTTTGGTTCATTAAAAGAGGGTGTTCTGACAAAGATTTTAACTTGTTTTTATTCAAACTTAAGGCCGTCCAAACATTTTATTACATACTTGCTTAAATTCTAGCATTTTATGTGATAAGTTGCTAAGCTGTTTTTTGTCTTTTTATAGATTGTCTTCTACATAAGATAGTTCTGTGAATTCAATTCTTCATCTTAATACTTCTTCTTCAAAATGTCCTCGTAGCTCATAAAAGAAGAATGTTTTTTGATCTAGATTTTCTAAAAGGAAATTTACAGCTCTTTGTTAATGAATTGACGGCGGTTAATTCTTCAGAATTTATTTCAAATTTTGTGAAAGACCTTTTGGGCCAATGCTCATATTCATCAGAATGAGCAAAATGATTGTCTGATTTTGTCGGTCATAATAGATCAGAAAGTGATTTACATATCATGTAGTGTAATAAGGCCCTTCTAGAAGTTATTCTACTCTTTCTCCTATGGCAAAAGTCTGGTACCATTTTATGGTGAACATTCTAAGGCCTAGATTACAGAGGTCGGAATGACTTTCTCTGACCGTTATTCTTTCTAAAGTATTTTTTTTCTTATCTTCTCTTTTTGATTGATGACAAAGGGGAAAAATGAATTGAGTATTTTAGGCTAATAATGGTTCCGAATGTGTTTAGCAATCCTATTTAGGGGGGGTTTGTAAATATCACCCTTGGAGTAGATTTATTACTCTGCATGGTGAGGAGCTTACAAACCTCATCTCTTAGACTGTTTGACTTAGGGGGAGCTTACAAACCTCAGACTCTAAAAGTTGCTGGGTAATTTATTTTTACCTCTGATTGTTTTTAAAATACTTAATGTTTTCATCATCAAAAAGGGGGAGATTGTTGAAACAAGTTTGGTTCATGCCATGAATCCTCCAAGGTTTTGATGATAACAAAGTATTTGAAAAAACAACTATGTGAAGTCTTAGACACGAGTTCTAAGCAAGGTTAAAGTCTTAGACACGAGCTAAGAAGCAAGGTTAAAGTCTTAGACACGAGCTCTAAGCAAGGTGAAGTCTTAGGCAGGTGGTCTAAGCAAGAAGTCTCAGTCAGGAGCTGATTGAGCAAAGTAAAGTCTTAGACACGAGCTCTAAGCAAAGGAAGTCTTGGACAGTGGTCTGAGAAGACAGAAAAAGTCTTATACAAGTGTGTATAAGCAAGTGTAATCCAGTTGATTTTAGTGGAAAATCTCTTTCTTGGCAAGGGGACTGGAGTACTCTCAGTTAGGAGAGGAACCAGGATAACTACTGTGTGTTCTTTGCTATTTTACTTTACTTATGCCTTTATTTCCGCTGCACCTTATCAGATTCTGAATTCACTTTTCAAATCTGAACTCTGGTTCAGAAGTAAATCTAACTTTTACAAAACGCAATTCAACCCCCCCTCTTCTTGTGTATTTTTCTCACCTTCAGTGTGAACATTATTGCAATGCCCGACACACACGACTTCAGGTCAACCTATAAAAGCTTTTGCTTCAGTATAGGTCGACACATAGTTGGACAGGTCGACCTCCACGCATAAATATTAAAGCCTGTAGGTTTTGCCTAGAGGTCGCCTCACTTAGGTCGACCTAAGTACCTTGACAGGCCGACCTATTGCTTTCATAGACCGACATGTAGCTTTCAAAAACTCAAAATTTGTTTTGCATCTTATTTTTTCTTGCATCAGTTTTGCCTATTTCCACACATACCTATATATACTCATACATGCATCTTTTTCTAGCAAGTTACTAGTGTAAAACCTAAACAAAACCAGAATTACAAAGCTTTTCCATCATCTTCAACCTTTCTTCTATGCATACACATAATCAATCTACACATAATCATTTTTTGATTGGGTGGCCATCTAGATTAGGGTTAATAACGTCTAATTAGGTTCGTGTGATCGAAAATATTGGGTTGGGATATTTGTGTGTTTCAAATAAGAAAACACAGTTGGGGGTTTCCTTCAAGATCATTGGGATTTAAAGGTTTTGGACAAGATCACGCAAACACGGATTCGATTGAGTGAAGGCCTTGGGACAAGGTGGTTCCTTACAAGGGAGTAGCCCGAGACGGTGAATCGTGTTCAGGAATCTTGGGTTCAACAAGTGTATGCTAGGGATTAATCCGACCGAGCAAAAACATTGAAGACGAGGAGGTGATGCAAGCAAGTAGTCAAGAACATATGGATTGTAGCAGCATTGTCGGTGACTTGATCAAACTTTGATCAGGGGTTTGGAGGTGGTAGAATCAACAATAAACCGTAGGGTTTGTGAGTTTAGAATTCTTCATCTCTTGTATAAATACTTTTGCAAAGATAATGTTAATTGCAAGTATCTCAATTCGATTTTGGATTGAGGGCAGACGTACCCATAGAGAGGCTGATTAGGGAACTGCCTAAACAAATCTTTGTCTCTCTCTCTCTCTCTCTCTCTCTCTCTATTTCTTTAATTGTTGTTCTTGCAAATTAACGAGTTCATAGTTGTTTGATCAATTCGATTGAAAAATTATTTTTTTAATTATCTTTTAAAGTGTTGTTGTTGATTCATAATCACTTTGATTGTGATTGGCTTTTACACAACAATAAAACAAATTGCATTTCCAATTGTTATCAACCGCACACAAAGTGTTTGATAAATTGCCCTTAAGTATTTTAATTGATTTGTGTTCATTGGAAATAAGATTTACGAATAGCTTTGCATTTAATTAATTTGTGAATTAATCGTCGTTGAATAATTTATGTTCATTAGCATCCTAATTGTTTTACGTTACACATATCTGAGCTTTTTTATAGTAGGTTCGGTTAGACGATTTGATTCAGGTTGTTTCCACTGTGCCATAAAACTTTTGAAAACAATTTTTGCCAAAAGTTTTGTTTTTTATTTGTGATATATTCACCCCCCTCTCGATAGAAGTTTATCGTCTAACGCTATGTACATTACCACCTTGGTGCTCGCCAAATAAGATCTAAACTTGTCCAAAGAAAACACAACAACTACTAACTCCTTCTCTATGGTGGTATAAATGATTTAAGCCTCAATAAGTGTCTTGCCAATGTAGTATATTATATGGAAAACCTTATCATACCTCTTTTCTAAGACAAGCATAATAACAAATTCACTTGCATAACACATAAGCTCAAATGGTTTTGTCCAATCAAGTGCTTTAACAATGGGTGCGTGTTTTGAAAGCTTGTTCACACTCCTTATTGAAGACATATGACACGTCATGCTGAAGCAGTTGACATAGAGGCTTTGTGATCTTTGAAAATCTTTGATAAACCATCTATAAAAACTAGCATGACCAATGAAACTTCTTATTCCCTTAATGTTTGTGGGTGGTTGTAGGTTCTCTATCACTCCCATCTTTGTTTGATCCACTTCCAATCACTTCTTTGAGATACGGTGCCCCAAAACCATGTTTTCTTTTACTATAAAATGGCCTTTTTCCAAATTCAACACCAAGTTACTTTCTTCACATCTATTCGGCATTAGCTCCACATTATTTAAGCACTTATGAAAATATTCTCCAAACACAGAAAAGTCATCCGTGAAAACTTCCATGAAGTATTCAATCAGATCAGAGAATATAGCCATCATGCATATTTGAAAAGTTGATGGCGCGTAGTAACATGTAAATGTTGTTTTCTCTTAATCTTCGGGAGCTGTTGCAATCTCATTGTACCCGGATAAACCATCCAAGAAATAATAATACTCCATTCCAACCAACCTATCTAGCATTTGATCAATTAATTAAAGGGAAATAATCTTTCTTTGTAACCCAGTTTAGTTTCTTGTAGTTCATACGTATCCTTCAACCATTGATAGCTCCTGTGGGAATTAACTCATTATTATAATTCTCTATTGCTTTCATGCCACCTTTTTTAGGAACACATTGAATATGAATACCTACACAATATCAGAAAAAGGATAGATAAGTCTTGCATCAAACCACTTAATGGTCTTATTTTTCATTACTTCCTTCATGATAGGGTTCAACTTTCTTTGGCTTTCTATAATATTCTTGGCATTGTCCTCCATTAATATTATGTGCATATAAACAGTTAGATTGATCCCCTTAATGTTAGTCATTTTCCAAACAATGGTTTTTTTTAATGATTTTTCAAAAGTGCCAGAAGTTGACACCTTTCATTCTTATGTCAGGTGAGTAGTAATGATTACCGATAACTTCTATCCTTCCTCCTAGTAGGCATATTTCAAACGAAGAGGTGACTATTTCAGCTCCAACCCAGGTGGCTTATGTATATAAGGCACATTATCTTTGATCGTTTCAGGTGTTATTTCTAGTGTTTCAAAACTTTTCCTCTACTAAACAATGGGAAAAAAGTGGTCCACTCATCATAACTTCCTTCTCCAATTTCTTGATATCAAGCTCACCCAATTCTCAACTCATCTTTATCTTTAATGAAGTGCTTGTGAATGAGAGAATCCCAACTAGAAATCAAAGAAGCATCATACGTGTCTTCTTCAATTTTTTTTCTCATTTTTCCTTTCTAATTCTTTGTGAAAATGTGGTGGTGGTCTCTCTTGTACAAATTTCTTTGGGGTTCTAACTTCTAGCATGTCAGGAAACATTGTAGGTGTCGCCTTAGAAGTCTTCATAGTGTTTTTCAATTCTTCATTACTTATCTTCTCAACCAAGGGGGTTCCTTGTATAACAACTTATTTTCCTCTTCTTTTTCTTCTGAGACATCATTGCTCTCCTCTTGTTGATTTTGAACTTGAATTTGTTGGCTTAGTCCTTCATATGCTTTAGCACTCCTCAATGACCTCACAAGATTTAATGCTCTTAGTTCCAGAAGTAGGATTATAAGATATATTATAGTTAGGTTGCGCTCCCATGGTTTTGGAACTTAGAACAGAAACAATCTACCCTATCCGGGTTTCTAGATTTTTGATGTTCACACATTGAAATTTGATACTAGTTTTTTTGTCTCTTGCATGAAAGACTTAAGAACTGATTCCAACTGGTTGTTTCCATGAGTAGGCACAACATGATTAAATGCATAAAAACTAGGTGGGATATATGGTAGTTGTGGTTTCAATTGGTTTTGATTGCTGCTCCAAGATATATTAGGATGATTACGCCAACCTAGGTTGTAAGTGTTGCAGTATGGATTGTTATATTTATGATTACCCATATAGTTAACAGAATCTAGTTTTACTGAGAAATCCTCAAACAAATTGGCTCCTCTACAATAAATACATGAAACTTTAAATGCATGATAACCTTTACAACCTATGAGGATTCAAATATCACAAACGGTTAAAGACGCGAGCAGACAAGTTAGGATTTGATGATCATTGTAAACATCATCTGATGCTAGCACTTAACATGATTAAATCTCAAGCGTAATCTTCAAAGAATATTCAATCAAGTGTCTATATGATTAGTTTACATAACAAGTCTTGAAGCTCCAAAGTGTAAAAGAGAGGAAGCGTGAAAGCTCATCATGTCGTGTATTAGTGAACAGTATTTTGTAAAACACAATTGCTTTTTCGTTTAGTTATACGGTTAAATCACACACACCAAAACAAGTTCTAAGCCTCAATTTCTTAGTAAAATATTCCTAATTTTTTTTAGAGTCGTGTCAGTTGAATCAAGAAATGTTTGAATGGTTTTGGCCAAAATCTGTAATGTCCAATCGATCGACACTCATACTCAATCGATTGGGTTAGTGCAAAAATTGTCCTTAAACGTTTGGGAAATTGTCTTAATGTACGCAAATATCTATGTATCTTTTTTTTTCTTTTAAACTTTGGTCATCGTTTATTTTTAGGTCTTCTAATCAATTAGATTAAAGTGTCAATCGATTGGCACATTAAATTTGTCCCATGGAATTTTTCTTTTTTGTGTCAATCTCTAGCCTATAAATAGAGACTTTTCCCTTCACAATTTTACATCAAAAAACAAGAGCAATCTATCTCACTCCTCACCCTCTATCTCTAAAAAATATTTTTAGCTTTTTCTTACTTAATTTTAGTTGTAGCACTTCGAGAAAGTCCTTTTGTTTAGTGAGGAATTTTTATATTCTAAAAAGAGAGTTATTGTAAATTCACGAAAGAATATTTTTCTCTTAGTTGAATAATTTATCCATAAGGAAATGCTTGTTTGAGTTCAAAACTAAATCCTTTAAAAGCTTTGGTTTAGGGATTTAGGTTCTAACTCCTCGATTCGGTTCGTAAGGTAAGCCTAGTTAAAAGCTTTCTCTAGTTCGAGATCAACCCACTTCAAAATCTCAACTTAGTTTGTGGATGATTAAACTTGTATAAATTTCTAGTGTCTTTTCTCTTTCCCTTAACTTTTATTTTTCCGCAATTTTAATTTTCGCTACTAATTTTTAAAACGTTTTAAAAATATTTTTAAACTCTAAAAATAATCATAAATTTTTTTCAAATTCCCATTTTTTCTAAATCCCACAAATTACTTCCTTCTTTCTCTTGAGTGTGAAGTCACACATGTTCAACAAATCAGACACAAACCTAATATGAGTGAGCTATTGAGAATAGTGTATGTCATTAGGGCTGCTCAAATAAATTGGTTATTTAAATAATTCAAATCCAGTTATTAAAAATCAGTTAATTATTAGTATGGTTTTAACCAAATCCATATTTTGGATATATTTTTAATATGGTTTTAACCAAATCCATAATTTGGACATCCATATCCAAAATAAAAACCAAATTAGTCAATTTCTTTTATAAAAAAAAAAACTTTGAAAATTTTTTTCAAAAAAAAAATATTTTTTTTTTGAAAAAAAATTATTTTTTTGAAAAAATAATATTATTTTTTTGAAAAAAAAAATTTTTAAAAATATATTTTTTGAAAATAAAATTATTTTAAAAAAATATATATATTTTTAATTTTTTCGGAAAATATTTTTTTTTTCAAAAAATTTTAAAAAATGATTTTTTTAAATTAAAAAATAGATTTTTTCCAAAAATTAAAAAAAAAAATTATTTTTGAACATAAATATTTTTTCTTAAGAAAATCTTGAAAAAATTGATTTTAAAATAAAATTAAATCAAAACTAATTATAAAATTGGTTACGGATATAACCGGTTTATAACCATTGTAAAAAATAAAAACCGATTATGACAATTGGTTTAAATAACCGATTATAACATATAGATTATTTATGGTTATGAATTGGTTATGGAAATTAACCGTCCATGAATTGTTGGAAATTCATCACACCCTATGATGATTTCACTTCAATTTTGATCTCAAGATTGATCACCAACCCACAAACAATACGTAATGACAATGAAGAACAAAGAAGGAAGAAGAAGAACAAACTAACAGCAAGAAAGAAAAGAGGGAGAAGAGAAATATTTGGAGAAAAGTATTTCTACCCACGAACTGTGGGATTTCTTCTATTGCTATTATTCATGGCTAATCTGCAAACTGTGAATGCAATTGTGTTACAATGTACAAGGGTAACTCCCTATTTATAGATTTAGATTTACAAAGACCCAAAACTCTAAAAGCCCAAAATATCAAATCTAATCTAAATCATATAAAATCTAATCTAATCAAAACAGAATCCAATCAAATCTAAAATGAATCTGTCGAAACTATTCGACACATGAATGCTTCGACTTCGACTCTATGAATTACATTTAACACACCACCTAATTCATTGTGTCTAAACTATCTACATTCATCATCGATCTTAGCTTCTTGAATACTTCGACCTCCACTCCCTTCGTCATGATATTTGCAATCTGATTCTCAGTTCTGCAGTGTTCCAAATTCATCTTCCCTTCTGCTACCTGCTCTCGAAAATAATAGAACCTCATTTCTATGTGCTTGCTTCGACCGTGAGCTATTGGATTCTTCGCCAAATTGATAGCTGACATGCTGTCGATCTTCATGGTAATTGCTCCATGATTCTTCCCTGTAATCTCTTCGACCAAGTTCACCATCCAGGTTGCTTGACATGCACAAAGAGAAGCAACTATATATTCTGCTTCGCATGATGACAATGCCACTACTGGCTCCTTTCTCGAACTCCAAGCAACTGGTGCACCACCTAACATAAATACATATCCAGCTGTGGATTTTCTATCTTCTGCATCACTACACCAGCTAGAGTCTGTGTATCCCACTAACTTGCATTCTTTCCCTTCGTCAGCTGCAGGAAATAAAATGCCATAGTCGAGAGTCCCTTTCAGATACCTCAGTAACCTCTTCGTCGCTGTTAGGTGTGATACCTTTGGCTTCTGCATGAATCTACTTACCATACCAACACTGTATGCTAAGTCAGGCCTTGTGTGACAAAGGTATCTAAGTGACCCAATAAGTCTTCTGTATTGGGTTGGGTCGACATCATCTTCGTCTGGATCCTTCGCCAGTTACGGTCTGGTCTCAGCTGGAGTTGAAGTTGAGTTTCAATCTTGCATCTCAAATCTCTTGAGTATTTCGCCTGCATATCTCCGTTGGTGCATCATCAAACCTCTACTAGTCTTGTAGAATTCGATGCCAAGGAAATATGAGAGATCTCCCAAGTCTGACATTTCAAACTCCTTGCTTAGATCATGTTTGAAATCTTCGATCTCCTTCTTGCAACTTCCTGCTATTAACAAATCATCGACATAGAGACATAGTATAAGCAATTCGCCATTGCTTCTTCTTACATATACTCCATGTTCAGTCGTACACTTCACAAATTCCTTTTCCCTTAAGAAGTTGTCAATTTTCTTATTCCAAGCTCTTGGAGCTTGCTTAAGTCCATACAGGGCTTTATGCAGCCTGTACACTTTTCCTTCTTCGCCTCGTTTCATATACCCAGCTGGTTGTGCGACATAAACTTCTTCATCTAGGGGACCATTAAGGAATGCACACTTCACATCCATCTGACATTTGTGCCACTTATTCATATTTGCTAGACCAACAACCAACCTGATTGTTTCGATTCTAGCAACAGGTGCAAACACTTCATCGAAGTCGATTCCTTCCTTCTGAAGAAATCCTTTCGCCACAAGTCTCGCCTTGTGTCGAGTTACTTCTCCTCTAGGATTCACCTTTACCTTGTAAACCCACTTCACATCAATTGCCTTCTTGCCCTGAGGCAATTCGACAAGTGACCATGTGTTGTTGACTTCGATGGATTCTAACTCTTCATTCATTGCTTTCACCCACTTCGAATCTTTTAATGCCTCAGTTGCATTGACTGGTTCGACATCTGCGTAGAAAGCATATGTACCAGCTCACCTTCTTCATCGACCACATCATCTGATGTAATTACACATTCTTGCAACCTTGCAGGCATGTGTCTTGTTCGTCGAGGTCTGCTTGAACCTGCTTCATCTGCAACTGGTTCCTGTCGAACTTCTCTTTCGACTTCAGTGACTGGTTCTTCACAAGAGATTCTCACTGAATCCTTGTTGGCTTTCTCTTTCCAATCCCATTCTTTAAGCTCATCTATGATCACGTCCCTGCTGATCACTACCTGCTTATTCACTGGGTCGAAGAACTTGTAGCCTCCAGTCGAATGATATCCTATCAAGATCATCTGATTTGACTTGTCATCAAGCTTCCTTCTCAACTGATCTAGCACATGTCTATGTGCTATAGATCCAAACACTTTCAAGTGATTGAGACTAGGCTTGACACCAGACCAACATTCTTCTGGTGTGACTCCTTCAAGCTTCTTCGTCGGACATCTGTTCAAAAGATATGTTGCTTCCGAAACTGCTTCTCCCCATAATTCTTTGGGTAGATGCTTTCCATTTAACATACTTCTTACCATGTTCATGATGGTTCTGTTCTTGCGTTCTGCAATCCCATTCTGCTGTGGAGTGTAGGGTGGCACCACCTCATGCACAATCCCTTCTTTTCTACACAATACATCGAACTCTTTCGACACATATTCTCCACCACCATCAGTTCTCAGAGTTTTCAACCTTCGACCACTCTGTCTTTCGACCATGGATTTGAATCTGACAAATACCTCAAACACATCACTTTTCTTCTTGATGAGGTAGGTTCATAACTTTCGACTGAAATCATCTATAAACGTGACAAAATATCTGTTGCCACCAATCGAATCCACCTGGATTGGACCACATACATCAGAGTATATGACTTCAAGTATTGCCTTCGACTTCCTTCCTGCATCCTTACTGAAGCTATTCTTGTGTTATTTCGACTGAACACACTCTTCACAGACTTCACTTGGAATGTCGATTTCTGGTAATCCTGAAACCATATTTCTTCTCTTCAGTTCTCTGATGTCATTGAAGTTGAGATGGCCTAGTCGAAAGTGTCATAACCACTCACCTCTGCTGGCTGTTGTTGCTAGACACTTGTGCTCCATCACATTGAGTTCAATCTTAAAGGTCCTATTCTGAGACATTGGAGCCTTCAAGATCAACCTACCACCTGCGTCGAGAACTCTCATCATCTTGTCTTCGACAACTACCTTGTAGTTCTTTTCGACTAGCTGCCCTATACTGAGCAAATTACTCTTCATGCCTGGTATGTACAACACATTGGAAATTGTTGACCTTTTGCCATATTTCCTCATAATCAGAACATCACCAACACCTTCAGCTGCTAGAGTGTTGTCATTTGCAAACTTCACTGTGTTCTTCGACGAGGGCTTCATGTTGACAAACCAATCTTTCCTTCCAGTCATGCGTGATGAGCATCCTGAGTCCAAGTACCACTCATCTTGGAATCTCTCTTCATCTTTCGTTGTGACCATCAGCAACGTCTCTTCTTCTTCATGCTTCGCTAGATTTGCATCAGTTTCTTGATTTTTCTTCTTTTCTGGAACATTGAAACATTGAATGTGACTTTTGTCTGGCTTTCGACCACCACCTCTTCCTCTACCTGTAGCACCACCTCTTTGGTTGCCTTGGTTCCAAGGTTTCTTCTTAGTCGAATTACTGCCTCCTCTATCTTTGTTGCCATTCACGTTTCCTTTGCCTTTCCTTTCCTTTTCTGACTGCGCCTGCAAAGCCATATCACTCTTCGACTTTCCTGCAGCTCTCTCAGCCATCCTTTGTTCATGAGACTCAAGCGTCCCTTGAAGCTCTTCCTTCGTCAATATTGACAAGTCTTTCGATTCTTCTATGGCTACTACCACGTGGTCGAACTTAGGAGCCAACGATCTCAAAATCTTTGAGACTACTGCTTTCGTCGTCAGCGTTTCTCCACATACTTTGATTTGATTCACCAGTTTTGTAACTCTGGTGAAGAAATCTGTAATACTTTCGTTGTCTTCCATCTGAAGCAACTCATAGGTTCTCTTGTGAGTTTGTAACCTCACCTCTTTCACCTTCTCTGCACCTCTAAATGACTTTTCAAGAATCTCCCATGCTTCCTTTGCTGATTCTGCATCGCTAACTTTTTCAAAGTTATCTGGATCAACACATTGATAGATTATATACAACACTTTATAATCTTTCTTCTTCAAATCTTTGAGTGCAACCTTTTCTTGATCCGTCGCGTTTTCCCCAAGCGGTGTTACTCCTTCCTTCACAAGATCCCACAGATCTTGATAACAGAAAACCACCTTGATCTGCTTGCACCAATTCTCATAATTATCTTTCTTGAGAATTTGTAGGGTCGCCGGAAAGTGTCCATTTGAATGATTCATAGCCATCACGATTTTCCTCCTTGAATCGCAACTGGAGCTCTAGATACCAGATGTTGGAAATTCACCACACCCTATGATGATTTCACTTCAATCTTGATCTCAAGATTGATCACCAACCCACAAACAATACGTAATGACAATGAAGAACAAAGAAGGAAGAAGAAGAACAAACTAACAGCAAGAAAGAAAAGAGAGAGAAGAGAAATATTTGGAGAAAAGTGTTTCTACCCACGAACTGTGGGATTTCTTCTATAACTATTATTCACTTGCTAATCTTCAAACTGTGAATGCAATTGTGTTACAATGTAGAAGGGTAACTCCCTATTTATAGATTTAGATTTACAAAGGCCCAAAACTCTAAAAGCCCAAAATATCAAATCTAATCTAAATCATATAAAATCTAATCTAATCAAAACATAATCCAATCAAATCTAAAATGAATCTGTCGAAACTATTCGACATATGAATGCTTCGACTTCGACACTATGAATTACATTTAACATGAACATCCTTATACACAAATTTGGACGACCTATGGCACTACCTAAGTACTCACCCAACATTAATATATTTGACTTTACTTGCTTCCCTTCGGAGTATCTTCTATTAGGAATGAAGAGGTTGTCCCGTATAAGTGATCACATAATCACGATTTAGATATGTATGCTACGTTGCAAAAAGACGAGAGCTTATGAAGTTGTGCGTTCAAGTGTAGGTAGCTCACACTTGAAGAAGATTTCATGCACTCATAATGATTATTTTTTAAGAAGTTTGAGGAATTTAAAATCTTTGAATTAGTGGTAAAAATGTCAATGACAAACTTATCTCACTAGAATTCTAAATTGTTCCTAGAGTTATTTCACCATCAACAATTATAATTGTGCCACTGCCAACAATCGAAAAAGTTACATACGCTTCTTGTTGGAACTGTGTTCCAAGAAAGATGAATATTTGAGAGAAGAAGAAGACGGAGAGAAAGAGAGATTAGGGTTTTGAGAAACTTTTTAAAATTTTATTATGAAGCTGTGTGTAAAATACAACGTAAAAGACCCTTTATATAGGCTATCAAAGCCCAGGCCCACAAACTAACAATTCGACACAAACTTTCAATTCGACTGAACTCCTTATCAGTTATATTCGACTCTGTCGAATACAGCTGATCTACACAACACTACAACTATTCGACTGACTATATACAACTTCGACCAAAACCTATAAAACCCTTCGACTTCGACAAACTGACATGAATTACTTCTAACACACCACCTAATTCATGTTTTTGAGACTTCTCATCCCAATGCTCTTCTTTAACTCGTCGAATCTGATTTTCTTCAGAGGTTTAGTAAGTATGTCAGCTAGTTCAACTTCAGTCTTGCAATATTCAAGATCCAGCTTCCCTATGTTTACTTGTTCCCTGAGAAAATGATACCTTCTTTCTATGTGTTTACTTCAACCATGACACATAGGATGATTGGCAAGATCAATAGCTGACTTGTTGTCTACAAACAATTTCATCTTCCCAGGTTCCTTGATCTTGATTTCTTCGAGCAACATATCTATCCATGCTGCCTGACATGCTGCATACGATGCAGCTACATACTCAGCTTCACATGATGACAAAGCCACAATGCTTTGTTTTCTCGAACTCCAAGAGATTGGAGCTCCTTCGATCATGAAAATATAGCTTGCAGTACTTTTCTTCTCATCTTGGTCTCCACTAAAATCTGAATCAGTATAACCATATACCTCAGCATCTTTCGACTTGGACTTATTTCGACATGGCATCAGCACACCATGATCAATCGTACCCTTAATGTATCTCAGTACTCTCTTTACTGCAATGAGATGACATTCTTGGGGTTTCTCCATAAATCAACTTAACAATCCGACACTCTGACAAATGTCCGGCCTTGTATTGCAAAGATACCTCAAGGATCCAATAATTTGTTTGTACAGTGTCGAACTTACAAACTCATCATCAGTTACCTTCTTCAACTTTGCTCCTGTCTCCAATGGAGTTGTTGCAGCTTTACAGTCAGTCATCTTGAACCTCTTCAAAATATCTTGAGCATACTTCTTCTGGTGCAGGAACACACCTTCAGCTGTGTCTTTGAATTCTATCCCTAAGAAATATGACAAATTCCCTAGGTCGGACATTTCGAACTCTTGCATTAGCTTCGACTTGACTTTTCTTATCTCAGCTTCATTTGCACCTGTAATCAGTAAATCATCAACATACAGGCATAAAATGATTCGACTATCATTGTCAACATCATTTACATAAACTAAATGCTCAGACACACACTTCGTGAACCCTGCTTCGATTAGGAAACTATCTATTCTCTTGTTCCAAGCCCTTGGGGCTTGCTTCAATCCATAGAGAGCTTTCCTCAATCTGTACACCTTCGACTCATGCCCTTTAATCTCAAATCCTGGTGGTTGACTGACATATACTTCTTCCTCCAAAGGTCCATTCAAAAATGCTGATTTCACATCCAACTGATGTATCTTCCATCTTCTATACTATGCTGTCAAAACAACAATCCTGGTTGTTTCTAACCTAGCCACTGGCGCATAGACTTCGTTGAAATCAACACCAGGTTTCTGCAGAAATCCTCTTGCCACTAGTCTTGCCTTATGCTTGGCAATTTCACCATTTGGCCTTCGTTTCAGCTTGTAAACCCATTTCACATCAATAGGCTTCTTGCTGGCTCTTTCGACAAGTTCCCAGGTATTATTCTTCTCGATTGCCCCGAGTTCTTCCTTCATGGCTTCACACCAATTCGAATCATTCATGGCTTCATCCAAATTAATTGGTTCTGCTTCAGCCATCATCATTGCTTCTTCTATTAAGTCACCATCTGCATCGATTGCATTATCTGGAAATCTCTCATATCCAGCTAACCTTGTCGACTCAGCTCTTGCTCTAGTTGATCTTCTTACATTCTGCTCAGGAGTTTCTTCATTTCGGCTTGTCGTGGCCTCAGTTTGTTGGTCTTCTTCAAACACCGTCGGAACTGTCTCTTCCATCTGTCGAGCAGTATCCTGTCGAACTGACCCATGACTCCACTCCCATTTTTTATTCTCATCTACCAGAACATCTCGACTGATCACAAATTTATCATCTTCTGGTGAATATAGTCTATATGCACCAGTCGAATGATAACCTATAAGCACCATGGTTTGACTTCGATCATCTAGTTTTGTTCTCAATTGCTCAGGAACATGCCTAAAACATATTGATCCAAAAACTCTAAGATTACTTACATTTGGCTTCTCACCTGTCCAAGCTTCATAAGGAGTCTTCTCGACTAACTTCTTCGTTGGACATCTATTCAGAATGTATACTGCTGTCGATGCTGCTTCAGCCCAAAATCTCTTTGGCACCCCTTTAGCCTTCAACATACTTCTCGCCATATTCAGTATACTTCTATTCTTCCTCTCAGCTATGCCATTATGTTGAGGTGTATAGGGTGCAATAACCTCATGCTCTATACCTTCCTCTTCACAAAATCTAGCAAACTCTCGAGAGACATATTCGCCACCACCATCAGTTCTCAGTTTCTTTAGCTTGCAGCCACTTTGCTTTTCGACAAGCAACTTAAACTTCTTGAACTTTGTGAATGCTTCACTCTTACTTTCGATCACATAAATCCACATATATCTGGTGAATTCATCAATGAAAGTTAAGAAGTAACGCTTGCCACCATTCGACCTAACTTCAAAAGGTCCACATACGTCAGAATGAACAAGCTCCAACTTTTCTTTCGACTTAATTGGCAGATCATGTTTGAATGCTTTTCTAGCCTGCTTCGCTTTGCAGCATTCTTCACACACATGATTTGGTTCCTTCACCTGAGGTAAACCATACACCATCTTCTTCTGATTCAGCATACCCAAACTCCTGAAGTTTAGATGCCCATATCTATGATGCCATAGCCAATTCTTTTCCTCTTCCGTAGTTGACGCAAGACATTCATGATTAATCATGTTAATCTGAAATTTAAAAGTCTTGTTATCAGCCAATGGTGCTTTTAGTACCAACCTACCATCAGCATGATACACCTTCATTTGGTTCTTCTCCAGCTTCATATTATGTCCTTTGGCAAGTAATTGACCTATATTTATCAAGTTACTTGTCATATAAGGCACATACAACACATCAGTAATGCTGGCTTTTCTACCATCTCTTCTCATTACAGATATGTTTCCTTTTCCACCTGATGAAATATGTCTACCATCTGTAAACTTTATCACCTTCTTAACTGATTCATCAAGCTTGGTGAACCAGTTCTTGTTACCAGTCATATGGTTGCTGCAACCTGAATCAAGATACCACAAGTTTGTGTCATCATCCTTCGACTGAGTGTCTGCCATTAGTAGCACACCTTTAGAATCACTATCTTCTGCCTGTGCATACTGCGCTTTGTCACTTTCTTTTGCTCGTGCTTCCTTCTTCTTTCGACAGTCTCGAGCATAGTGACCAAAACTTTGACAATTGTAACACTGCACGTCTTTCATGTCAACTTTCTTCCCAGAATACTTATTGCCCATGACTTTCTTTGAATCATCATGATTCTTAGAACTCTTGCTTGACTTCTCATCACCAGCAAGATTCCTTCCCTGCTTCGCCTTCCCAGATTTCTTGGTGAATTTCGCTTGTAGTGCTTGGTCCGATACCTTTTCTCTTTCTGAATCTCTTTGCTTCAATCTCATCTCATGAGCTTCCAAAGAAGCCTGTAACTCTTCAATCTTCATCTCAGCGAGATTCTTGGACTCTTCAATTGACACTACAATGTAATCAAAATTTGCAGTCAGAGATCTTAGTACCTTCTCAATCTTCTGCAAATCTGTGATTGTTTCTCCACAAGACTTCATCTGGTTCGTCAGCATCACCAATCTTGAAAAGAATTCCGAAACTGATTCATCTTCCTTCATTTGAATCATCTCGTATTGCTTTCTCAAGGTTTGCAGCTTCACCCTCTTCAGTTTCTCATCACCTCCATACAATTTCTTTAACTTGTCCCACGCTTCTTTCGCAGATTCTTCTTCAATAATTTTCTCAAACACATTCGGATCCACACACTGGTGAATCAAGAACAACGCTTTGCCTTCTTTCTTCCTTTGATCCTTGTACGCAGCTTTCTGTTCATCAGTAGCATTTGCCCCCAATTCCGTTACGCCATCATTCACGATTTCAACCACATCTTGAAATCTGAAGATAACTCTCATCTGCGCCACCCACCGTTGGTAGTTTTCCCCTTTGAAAACCGGTAGATTCGCTGGGAATTGTGTGGATGTTGTTGTTCCGTTTGCCATTAGAATCTCTCTGAATCGCAACCGGACTCGTTGATACCAATTGTTGGAACTGTGTTCCAAGAAATATGAATATTTGAGAGAAGAAGAAGACGGAGAGAAAAAGAGATTAGGGTTTTGAGAAACTTTTTAAAATTTTATTATGAAGCTGTGTGTAAAATACAACGTAAAAGACTCTTTATATAGGCTATCAAAGCCCAGACCCACAAACTAACAATTCGACACAAACTTGCAATTCGACTGAACTCCTTATCAGCTATATTCGACTCTATCAAATACAGCTGATCTACACAACACTACAAATATTCGACTGACTATATACAACTTCGACCAAAACCTATAAAACCCTTCGACTTCGACAAACTAACATGAATTACTTCTAACATCTACTCAAAACTTATGTGTCCTTTCCCATTTACAATGTGTATAACTTTAGTAAAGCGAAGTATTTTTTTATAAGCAAATATATTTTATACGTGTTATTTGAGATATGCCAACTCAATTACAGAGGATAATCCCAAACAATTTAATATATACAGAAAATCGGTAGAATTTTTAAACTATTCACAATAATTACTCCCTCCGTTCCTTTTTAAGTGTCATTTTTAGAATAATTTTTTGTTTCTTTTTAATTGTCATTTGTAAAATTCAAGGTAGTATTGATTACAATTTTGTCAAAATTACCCCTAGGTAATCATTACAGAGAGAAAAAAGTAAGATGGATGTAATAAATAATTAGGGGTATTATAGGTAAAAAAAGAATTGTTGTTTGAAAAGTAACTATAATGATTAGTTTTCTTGGTATGTGTAAATAGTCAAAAAATGACACTTAAAAAGGAACTGAGGGAGTACAAGAAAGTCTAATCCCCTAAAGAACAATCACCACCATAAAAAAAATAAAAATAATTTTACCGACTATTACTGTAGAACTCCCTATCTCATTATTAAACAAAATCTGGTTCCATAACCACCAACTAGACCAACATACAACAAACCAAATCAAACATGTCATTTTCATTTTCTAACGTAACAAAACATTATAGTTTGGTTAAGGTCACGAGATGTAGAAGTGTAATCATCAACGATGCCGTGATCAGCGGATAAATAAAGGGCGTGTTCAGTTCCTTTGCGGGAAACAGACAAATCAAGCACCAATGCATGTTATTTCTTTATACATTATCCCCCTTCCAATCAGGAGTGATTCGTGGCTGCAAAATACCGATTCCTTGGATTAAATATATTCTCACTTTTGCTTCCTCTATTTTTAATCATGACGTCTCTAAAGTCCTGCGATTGAGTTAATTAAGGTAAAAAGGTTTAAAGATAATCACAATGTTCAAATATTAGTGTTTGCCATTTCAGCTTCCTACAAGCAACCTTAGCAATATTCAAATATTAATTAATTAATAGTAACAAATATGATCATCGTCAACAATGTTTTCCAATATAATTTATCAAACTAAACGAAATTAAATTCAATAAACAACATAAATAAACAAAAATTCCAAACATCATTATTCAATACTCACTCTTCCCACAATATGTGTGATAACAATAATAATGAGAAATTTCATTGGCCTTCTTCAAGATATGCTATCATTTGTATACAAAAGTTTCAAAGAAATACCAATACAAATATTAAATATAAAAGATAAAAATATATTAAGAAATTACTTTGAAATTAATACTTTTTATTTAATTAATTAATTATTTGTTATTATTTTATTTTATTTGGACAGAGTGGTTATTATTATTATTATTATTATTATTATTATTATTATTATTATTATTATTATTAGAGTTAAATATGTTTTTGGTGCCTATAAATATCTCACTTTTCATTTTTAGTCCCTATAAAAAAATGATATATTTTGATCTCTACAAAATTTTTATGCATGTAGTTTTAGTCTTTGCTATTTTCTAAAACTTTGAAAACTATTTAATTATCCCCTAAAGTTTTAAATTTTTGAATAATTTTTTTATACGTGTTTAAATTACTATAAAATGTTTCTTTACCAAATTATATAATTTTTTAAAATGAGAAGAATTAAATATAAGTTTTTTAAATTTCAAAACATAATGATAAAAGTAATAAATATCTTGACTTATAAATCAAATTTTAAGTTTTTTTTTTTTAGAATTTTTTTATAATGTTCTAAACATATCTGCAAAATAATCATTCAAAAATACATATTGGTTTAACAGTAGGGACTGAAACTACGTGCATAATTATTTTGTAGGGATCAAAACACGCTATTTTTTTAATAGGGACCAAAAACTAAATTTGGTAATTTTATAGGGGCCAAAAACATATATAACTCTTATTATTATTATTATTATTAATTATTATTATAAAATTTTGGTGGAAAATTTTAGGCTTAATACCCTTTTTGGTCCTCTAACTATACCCTTGAGTCCAATTTGGTATTCTTTCTTTTAAAAATTCCAAATAGATCTCTTACGTTGTCTAACTGAAGCATAAAGGTCCTTTCCGTCAAATAAATGCAAACGGTGTTAGTTTTGCTTACGTGGAGTATGAGTTGGCATGATGGATGGCTTAATCAGCACCTTTTAATTTCCACGTAGATTTTTATATTATTTTTTATTTTCCATGTAGATTTGTTTATATATTTATTTTTTAATATTTTTTATATTTCTTTTTGTAATATTTATTTTTTAATTCTATTTTTATAAATTGCTATTTTAAAAATAATTTTAATTAGGGCAGATCAAATACAATCCAGACACAAACCCATCTAGAAGCCCAATATCAATTTCTTTCTCTTTGGCCCATATGTTTTTCATTTGCATGATTATGCACAAGTAGTTAATATAAAGACTAGGTTTTATTCTGAAAGAACCAACGTGGGACTAATATAAACACCTTTGTTCCTCTTCAACCACCACCTTTGTTCCTCTTCATACCACTTGAGAGCAACAGAAAACAAATCCACAACATCATCCACTAGTCATTCAAACTCGCACGACAAGACCTTATGAGCAGCTCGAACCTAACAGCCAACAACGATTTCGACGCCGATTTCAAATTCTACACGGATTTTCATCATTGAATTTGAATCCAACGAGCCCTCTCCTTCGTCTGCACAACAGACCATCGTGCCATCGTGCCACTTTGAGACAACAGACCATCGTGCCGCCGCGTGAATATCTGACGGAAAAGATTATCAACTCTGTCAAAATTAGAATACTCCAATCAAAATTAGAATTAACCAGCTCTCAACATAACCTCAAAGAATCAGGTCTTTAAAATTTATGCCAAGAAACAGTCACTAACTTAATTGAAGAAATACCAGCAGATGATATAAAGAAATACCAGCCAACGATAAATTAATTGAAACACAAAAGCAAAGAGCTGTGTATTAAGGAGCTAAAATACTTCTATATATGCATTAATCAGAATCCTCAAAAGTCATTATTATTTCGGAAGAGAGGAGAGAAAGGAAGGGGGAGAAAGAGTCATAATTACATGATATGAGTATCTTGCCAAATAAATTAAATTTTACAGGTGACTCAAGGAATAGTATCTCAAGAATTGATGTCTGTCCCAACCATAAGTTCACATATGGTAATAAGATATGCCCCTATCCCCCAAGATTAATCAAACCATGATAACGCTCATCATCTTGTTCTTTATTTTTCAATTTTGTTGACCATGCTGCTCAACTGTCTCTCTAACTGCAACCCAAACAGAAAGTAAGATACCCTAAATGATGACTTGAAAAAAAACCAAATTCGATAATCAAGAAAACAATTCTAACTTAGTTGCCATAATTCTAAATGATTGGAGTATTCTTTTTTAAGCTAGGCTCAATATTCTCTCAATACATTATCAACTCTATCAAAATTCCCCCACAAACTCCAAAACCTCCAACTTTCTTTAACCATTATCAACCCTTTTCTCTCCCAACAAACTTTCACAACCTCATACCCAACTTGTTCATACACCCTTCAACGACCCAAACTCTTCATCCCCTTTCATCAACTCTTCAATCCACCACTTTTCGATATCTCAAACCTTTCCAACCCTTCCAAATCTCATCAAACCTAAACCAAATAAAAAACAGAACAGAGAGATGAAGAAGATTTAAAAACCAAACACAACTCAGAAGGAAGAGAGAGTGAGCGAAGATTCAGATTGAAATCAAGCACAAATTCACAAACCTGGACCAAGTTGAACGAAAACGCAGACGAAGCGATTGAGGGCGAAAAATTAAACTCTACGCGAAGGTTGAAGTATTTTGTTTCACTACCCTGTTCTTGATGGTTTTGTAGTGATGATGAAGGAAAGATTCTTCTGAGCGAGATGATTGTTTTTTTTAATACCTGTCTTTATATAGTCTCACAATGGTTGTTTCAGAATAAAATCTAGTCTTTATATTAACTACTTGTGCATAATCATGCAAATGAAAAACATATGGGCCAAAGAGAATGAAATTGATATTGGGCTTCTAGATGGGTTTGTGTCTGGATTTTATTTGATCTGGCTCAATTAAAATTATTTTTAAAATAACAATTTATAAAAATAGAATTAAAAAATAAATATTACAAAAAGAAATATAAAAAATATTAAAAAATAAATATATAAAAAAATCTACATGGAAAATAAAAAAAAAAAAAAAAAATATTAAAAATCCACGTGGAAATTAAAAGGTGCTGACTAAGCCATCCATCATGCCAACTCATACTCCACGTAAATAAAACTAACACCGTTTGCATTTATTTAACGGAAATGACCTTTATGCTTCCCTTAGACAACGTAAGGGATCTATTTGGAACTTTTAAAAGAAAGATGACCAAATTGAACCCGAGGGTATAGTTAAAGGACCAAAAAGGGTATTAAGCCAAAATTTTAAATACTTGTAAAATTAGGTTTTGTTATTGACACTTACTTGCCGAGATTAAAATTTGGGATGAAAAAATCTATGAAATTATCATTTGGTGAATTTTTCTTTAAGAAATTTAAAATAAGGTTGAAATATTTATACATATTATAAACATATTGAATTTCAATTATTTTTTAATGTGAATTCACCTTTAATAGGTTATAATTGTTACTATTATTTTTATAAACAAGGAGTGTATATTAATCGTTAAATAAGTTCACTTGGTAATTATGTAGAGATATAAGATGCAAGGTTATAAATTTGATCTCAGAACATCTCACTTATTTATCTTTTAAAAAGGTGGATTTTAACCACTAAACTACTATATTATTTAATAAAACTAGTAAGAGACCCGTGCTTTCGCACGGGTGTTTGTAGTTAGGTTTAAAACGAAAAAATATAAATTGAGATATTAAATAATTATGAACTTGATTTTTTAATGATCAATATGAGATACAATATCATTAATAAAAAATAAAGGATAAATAGAAAGATGGTGATGTAATATGCATAAAAATAGGGTTTAATAATAATAAAGGTTATCTAATATAAGAAATGGGCCAAAAATATAATAAGAATAAAAATATAAATCAATTATAATTAAGGGAGTGCAAACTGAGTTTTTAATTAGTATAATAATAATGATAAAATCTAAAACGATAGCCCAATAGAAAAAAAGGTATTGTGGTGATAATGTCCCGTGAAAATAATGAATTTCTGTGATAAAAGTTACAAGAGTTGGTAGCTTTGTGTTTTAATTGCAATCTAACCGATTCTCCAGGTTTTAATTACAAGAATAAATTAATGATAGATCAACATCTACTAAATAACAATAAATTATCATGACTATGACAATGAAATGGTTCTACAATTATATTATAGTAAAAAGATTGAAATACATATTAATCAAATACTTTGTATTCCTTCTTTTTTGCCTCATTCGCAATTCTGGTCCTCTGCGACAAAAATAACCAAAGTGAATAAACAAACCATATCAACACAATCATCTAGAAAACTTTTTCAGCAACAACAGAAGGTCCTTCTTCCTATGCAACTACTCACTTTGGTGAATGCTTTTACAAAGTCGTAATCAAACTAAATAAGGTCGTTGTTCCTACAGTGAAGCATACTTATCACATCAGTATAATCTTTTGAAATAATGTCAATGTAGTAATTATTAGAGCAATGAAATAAAAAGTTTCAAGGTTGACATAAACAGGTAAGTGCTACAAACCACATGCTCTAACCACAATTGCAGTATTTAAGGCATTTGCTCCCTGAGAATATTTTGATAATGATCATATTTTACAGAAAGCAAAAGTTAAAGAGAAGAGATGATAAAGGCCAAGAGTTTACCGCTGATACATGCTCGAAAACATCATAAATTTTCTTGATTGCAACTTTGTTGAAAGAAAAAACCACAGACTATCACCATCATCTAGTATGCAGCCTTCGACGACGCAATCGTCTGTATCACCTAGACTTCAACAACAACAACATTCACAAATTATTAGGCAACAACAACAACAAAATTCCATTTGTCAAGAACAACAAACACCAATGAATCAACAGAGAAGGAAAATGAGAATAATAAACTATTAAAATGCACAAGAACATGAAGACTAACCAGCAGTTGAGGTCTCATTGTTTTTCTTTCCCAAGTCCAGAAGAAGAGTCTAGCTGAATATGAGAACCGTGATCTGCCAATGATTGATAAACTTTTAATCAAAACTAACAAATGCAATAATTTCTAAAAAAACAATTGACATCTCTGAAGTTATTCTTTTCTTTCTCAACTATTTTAAATTCATGTCATACAAAACGACTAAACACAGCAGGAAAAACATTAACACCTCTGAAGTTACTCTCAACTATTTCAAAATTCATGTCATACAAATATACTAAACACGACAGCAAAAGATACATTCTCGAGGAGCTCTTTCTTTCCACTGTTATCCTTCCCAAAAGATAACCAGTATTTTGAAATTTTTTTTGTTAATGATCATTCACATATAAAGAGTAAAAAAGAAAGGAACATAGAAAAACCTTGGACACAATAATTCCAGAACCAGCTTCAACTTGTTGAAACTTGGGACTACTTGGAAATGCACAAACCAAAAGAGTGCAATTAGAGTTCCAATAATGCTTAAACTATGCTCAATATATGTTGCGCGGAAGTACTGATCTAGTGAGGATAGTACAATGTTCTCCCCACCATGAATATGAAATACTCAAGTAGTAAGGCTTTGTTATCCCTTCCAAGTACTATGATGGGACAGTTTGTAGGACAATGGCTCCATGTCTTGCTGAAGTCATCAAAACATAGCGAGAAATTAGGAATGCTGCCATCTAGTACAGTTAGCACTATCAATGAGGCAAATTTAGAGTCATCAGGATCTCACCACAATGGCCCAGCTTGCACCAATTGTCCTTCGCCACGCTTTGGACAGTCCCTAAACCAATACCAAGATGTTCTCATGCACCTGGAAGAAAAAATGAGCATTAAGTAGTGGGCATGAAAGCACAAGTTTTTCAAGATAAAGCCAACCTCTTGTTCTCACCAAACAAATCCTTATAGTAGCAGGAGCCAAAATTCAAGAAATATTTAAGAAAACAGTGAATTTTGATGTGTTACCTACATTCTTCTTAACATCATTTCTGGAGGCATTGTTGATAGGTTGAGTTTTTAGATTCTTCAAGATTAGTCATCAAAGCATGATTAGAACGGATAAGCATAAATGGCAAGCAGTGCATAAAGACCAATCACTTACTGCGCTTTGACGCCATTTAGAATTGTCTGCATGGAGGATCTCCCTTAGAAAATTGTCACAACCAAGTACTTCCAAGTACAAATAATGGCTCTGAAAAGAATTGAATAAGCTACCAACATTAGCTTCGGTACACAATATGAAAGACAATCAAGGATATTATCAAGAGTTATCCAAGATACTAAACAAATCCTTATAGTAGCAGGAGCCAAAATTCAAGAAATATTTAAGAAAACAGTGAATTTTGATGTGTTACCTACATTCTTCTTAACATCATTTCTGGAGGCATTGTTGATAAGTTGAGTTTTTAGATTCTTCAAACTATCAGCTTGTGCTCATATACTGTGCCGCGATTTTTTTCAAACATCTTACCATATGCCAGAACCTGTCAAAAGAATTACGAATGATACAGAAGCAGAAATTGAGTCAGAGTTGGAGGAAAGGTTGGTTTTAAACTATTTTGGATCCTTTTTCGAAAGAGCAAAGTAACAATACAGGGCAAGTCAAGGATGATAAAATTGATACTCTTAGTGATGATACCTTATTCAAATCGCGGAAGCTCCTCGACGATCATATGCTAAAGAAGCGACAACCCCTCCACTGTCATGCTTGGGCAACACCTTGAATATAATGCAATAAGGAGAGGGAGACAACCGTTAGGATAAAGTTGAAAGGAGTTCAACAACAACAATGGGAAATTCTATTACTAAGTACTTTCTTAATTCAAAAAGGGTAAAGACAAGGCTATGACAAAACACACACCATTTGAATGAGATAAAGGAAGAAAAACCCTTTGGTCATACCTGCTGCAGACAACTGGCGGGAAGCACTCGAGATGGAAATCAGAAACTCAACCGTCCTCCACACTCTACCACTCTTATTCCGACCCATACTTGGATCACACAATCATATATATTACCACCAGTTGATAATTCTAATGATAGCAGATTTCCAACAGCACATGAAATTAACATTCAAAAGCACATCTTGAGCTGTCAAGATTAGTCATCAAAGCGTGATTAGAACGGATAAGCAGAAATGGCAAGCAGTGCATAAAGACCAATCACTTACCGCGCTTTGACGCCATTTCGAACTGTCTACATGGAGGATCTCCCTTAGAAAATTGTCACAGGCAAGTACTTCCATGTACGAATAATGCATCTGAAAAGAATTGAGTAAGCTACCAACATTAGCTTCGTTACACAATACGAAAGACAATCAAGGATATTATCAAGAGTTATCCAAGATGCTAAAAATGGCAGTAACAAACTTTGAAGCAAAACATTAAGTTAAATTGCCAAACATAAAAGAAGCCTCAGCGAGTAATGTAGTTTTGACAAATCAAGGAACGAAAATCACCAATTCATAATTCACCAAAGTCAGCTTGATTACTGTCCCAAACAGTTCACAAACATGTTGAAACAAAATTAGAAATAGCATTTGTCACAATCCAGCATATCAAACGATGGAAAGGTTCAAAGTGAAATAGGCCTCAGATATTCCCTAAATCAGAGTGTTTCATCATTTTCGGAAAAATGGACGACAATTATCAATAGCATCACAGTGATTACAGATTTCACTCTTAAACCAGAAAGGATACTATTCAAAAGGATTTTTTTTATTTCCAAAAATAGGGCATCAGGAAAGAATCAAATATTCAACATAGGGATCGTGACTTCAAGGCTGCAATCAACGTTTTCAAGATTTCCAGATCAAGAAAATATCAGACATTATTACCTCCCAAAACAATTCCAAAACAACATCAATAGTTTCCAAAAATAAAACCCTAACAATCATCATTGACCTATATAAAAAGGGGACCATTGCATCAAGAAAACACACGAAAAAATCACCCAAGAAACCATTCCACCATCTCATACGCAACTACACAAAATCATCACAAATTCCATTACCATAAAGTTCATCACAAAATAAACAATTAATTCAAGATGAAACAGATTTTAAACAAATAAAATCCAATGTATAATAATGAGAAAACATCAAAATCCAATGTGAAAAGAGAAAGAGAGACGAGAATGAGGGCGTTGAATGAAAGAAAAAGAGAGAAAACGGCGGGGTGGTGGTATATATGGCGGAGAAACGGGGCGGCGGCGGGTGTTGGATTTAGGGTTTGTGGGAAACTGAGAGATGGAAAAGAGAATACGGAAGAAAGAGAAAGAAAAGTGGGAAATGAAAGAGCAAGAGAGAGAAAAGTGGAAAAGTGGCCAATGTACCGCTGACACGTGGTCTTCAAAGAGACCATAGAAGCTATGAATTTTGGTTATTTTGTTATTGACACTTACTTGCCGAGATTAAAATTTGGGATGAAAAAATCTATGAAATTATCATTTGGTGAATTTTTCTTTAAGAAATTTAAAATAAGGTTGAAATATTTATACATATTATAAACATATTGAATTTCAATTATTTTTTAATGTGAATTCACCTTTAATAGGTTATAATTGTTACTATTATTTTTATAAACAAGGAGTGTATATTAATCGTTAAATAAGTTCACTTGGTAATTATGTAGAGATATAAGATGCAGGGTTATAAATTTGATCTCAGAACATCTCACTTATTTATCTTTTAAAAAGGTGGATTTTAACCACTAAACTACTATATTATTTAATAAAACTAGTAAGAGACCCGTGCTTTCGCACGGGTGTTTATAGTTAGGTTTAAAACGAAAAAATATAAATTGAGATATTAAATAATTATGAACTTGATTTTTTAATGATCAATATGAGATACAATATCATTAATAAAAAATAAAGGATAAATAGAAAGATGGTGATGTAATATGCATAAAAATAGGGTTTAATAATAATAAAGGTTATCTAATATAAGAAATGGGCCAAAAATATAATAAGAATAATAATATAAATCAATTATAATTAAGGGAGTGCAAACTGAGTTTTTAATTAGTATAATAATAATGATAAAATCTAAAACGATAGCCCAATAGAAAAAAAGGTATTGTGGTGATAATGTCCCGTGAAAATAATGAATTTCTGTGATAAAAGTTACAAGAGTTGGTAGCTTTGTGTTTTAATTGCAATCTAACCGATTCTCCAGGTTTTAATTACAAGAATAAATTAATGATAGATCAACATCTACTAAATAACAATAAATTATCATGACTATGACAATGAAATGGTTCTACAATTATATTATAGTAAAAAGATTGAAATACATATTAATCAAATACTTTGTATTCCTTCTTTTTTGCCTCATTCGCAATTCCGGTCCTCTGCGACAAAAATAACCAAAGTGAATAAACAAACCATATCAATGCAATCATCTAGAAAACTTTTTCAGCAACAACAGAAGGTCCTTCTTCCTATGCAACTACTCACTTTGGTGAATGCTTTTACAAAGTCGTAATCAAACTAAATAAGGTCGTTGTTCCTACAGTGAAGCATACTTATCACATCAGTATAATCTTTTGAAATAATGTCAATGTAGTAATTATTAGAGCAATGAAATAAAAAGTTTCAAGGTTGACATAAACAGGTAAGTGCTACAAACCACATGCTCTAACCACAATTGCAGTATTTAAGGCATTTGCTCCCTGAGAATATTTTGATAATGATCATATTTTACAGAAAGCAAAAGTTAAAGAGAAGAGATGATAAAGGCCAAGAGTTTACCGCTGATACATGCTCGAAAACATCATAAATTTTCTTGATTGCAACTTTGTTGAAAGAAAAAACCACAGACTATCACCATCATCTAGTATGCAGCCTTCGACGACGCAATCGTCTGTATCACCTAGACTTCAACAACAACAACATTCACAAATTATTAGGCAGCAACAACAACAAAATTCCATTTGTCAAGAACAACAAACACCAATGACTCAACAGAGAAGGAAAATGAGAATAATAAACTATTAAAATGCACAAGAACATGAAGACTAACCAGCAGTTGAGGTCTCATTTTTTTTCTTTCCCAAGTCCAGAAGAAGAGTCTAGCTGAATATGAGAACCGTGATCTGCCAATGATTGATAAACTTTTAATCAAAACTAACAAATGCAATAATTTCTAAAAAAACAATTGACATCTCTAAAGTTATTCTTTTCTTTCTCAACTATTTTAAATTCATGTCATACAAAACGACTAAACACAGCAGGAAAAACATTAACACCTCCGAAGTTACGCTCAACTATTTCAAAATTCATGTCATACAAATATACTAAACACGACAGCAAAAGATACATTCTCGAGGAGCTCTTTCTTTCCACTGTTATCCTTCCCAAAAGATAACCAGTATTTTGAAATTTTTTTGTTAATGATCATTCACATATAAAGAGTAAAAAAGAAAGGAACATAGAAAAACCTTGGACACAATAATTCCAGAACCAGCTTCAACTTGTTGAAACTTGGGAGTATTTGGAAATGCACAAACCAAAAGAGTGCAATTAGAGTTCCAATAATGCTTAAACTATGCTCAATATATGCTGCGCGGAAGTACTGATCTAGTGAGGATAGTACAATGTTCTCCCCACCATGAATATGAAATACTCAAGTAGTAAGGCTTTGTTATCCCTTCCAAGTACTGTGATGGGACAGTTTGTAGGACAATGGCTCCATGTCTTGCTGAAGTCATCAAAACATAGCGAGAAATTAGGAATGCTGCCATCTAGTACAGTTAGCACTATCAATGAGGCAAATTTAGAGTCATCAGGATCTCACCACAATGGCCCAGGTTGCACCAATTGTCCTTCGCCACGCGTTGGACAGTCCCTAAACCAATACCAAGATGTTCTCATGCACCTAGAAGAAAAAATGAGCATTAAGTAGTGGGCATGAAAGCACAAGTTTTTCAAGATAAAGCCAACCTCTTGTTCTCACCAAACAAATCCTTATAGTAGCAGGAGCCAAAATTCAAGAAATATTTAAGAAAACAGTGAATTTTGATGTGTTACCTACATTCTTCTTAACATCATTTCTGGAGGCATTGTTGATAGGTTGAGTTTTTAGATTCTTCAAGATTAGTCATCAAAGCATGATTAGAACGGATAAGCATAAATGGCAAGCAGTGCATAAAGACCAATCACTTACCGCGCTTTGACGCCATTTAGAATTGTCTGCATGGAGGATCTCCCTTAGAAAATTGTCACAACCAAGTACTTCCAAGTACAAATAATGCATCTGAAAAGAATTGAATAAGCTACCAACATTAGCTTCGGTACACAATATGAAAGACAATCAAGGATATTATCAAGAGTTATCCAAGATACTAAACAAATCCTTATAGTAGCAGGAGCCAAAATTCAAGAAATATTTAAGAAAACAGTGAATTTTGATGTGTTACCTACATTCTTCTTAACATCATTTCTGGAGGCATTGTTGATAAGTTGAGTTTTTAGATTCTTCAAACTATCAGCTTGTGCTCATATACTGTGCCGCGTTTTTTTTCAAACATCTTACCATATGCCAGAACCTGTCAAAAGAATTACGAATGATACAGAAGCAGAAATTGAGTCAGAGTTGGAGGAAAGGTTGGTTTTAAACTATTTTGGATCCTTTTTCGAAAGAGCAAAGTAACAATGCAGGGCAAGTCAAGGATGATGAAATTGATACTCTTAGTGATGATACCTTATTCAAATCGCGGAAGCTCCTCGACGATCATATGCTAAAGAAGCGACAACCCCTCCACTGTCATGCTTGGGCAACACCTTGAATATAATGCAATAAGGAGAGGGAGACAACCGTTAGGATAAAGTTGAAAGGAGTTCAACAACAACAATGGGAAATTCTATTACTAAGTACTTTCTTAATTCAAAAAGGGTAAAGACAAAGCTATGACAAAACACACACCATTTGAATGAGATAAAGGAAGAAAAACCCTTTGGTCATACCTGCTGCAGACAACTGGCGGGAAGCACTCGAGATGGAAATCAGAAACTCAACCGTCCTCCACACTCTACCACTCTTATTCCGACCCATACTTGGATCACGCAATCATATATATTACCACCAGTTGATAATTCTAATGATAGCAGATTGCCAACAGCACATGAAATTAACATTCAAAAGCACATCTTGAGCTGTCAAGATTAGTCATCAAAGCGTGATTAGAACGGATAAGCAGAAATGGCAAGCAGTGCATAAAGACCAATCACTTACCGCGCTTTGACGCCATTTCGAACTGTCTACATGGAGGATCTCCCTTAGAAAATTGTCACAGCCAAGTACTTCCATGTACGAATAATGCATCTGAAAAGAATTGAGTAAGCTACCAACATTAGCTTCGTTACACAATACGAAAGACAATCAAGGATATTATCAAGAGTTATCCAAGATGCTAAAAATGGCAGTAACAAACTTTGAAGCAAAACATTAAGTTAAATTGCCAAACATAAAAGAAGCCTCAGCGAGTAATGTAGTTTTGACAAATCAAGGAACGAAAATCACCAATTCATAATTCACCAAAGTCAGCTTGATTACTGTCCTAAACAGTTCACAAACATGTTGAAACAAAATTAGAAATAGCATTTGTCACAATCCAGCATATCAAACGATGGAAAGGTTCAAAGTGAAATAGGCCTCAGATATTCCCTAAATCAGAGTGTTTCATCATTTTCGGAAAAAAGGACGACAATTATCAATAGCATCACAATGATTACAGATTTCACTCTTAAACCAGAAAGGATACTATTCAAAAGGATTTTTTTTATTTCCAAAAATAGGGCATCAGGAAAGAATCAAATATTCAACATAGGGATCGTGACTTCAAGGCTGCAATCAACGTTTTCAAGATTTCCAGATCAAGAAAATATCAGACATTATTACCTCCCAAAACAATTCCAAAACAACATCAATAGTTTCCAAAAATAAAACCCTAACAATCATCATTGACCTATATAAAAAGGGGACCATTGCATCAAGAAAACACACGAAAAAATCACCCAAGAAACCATTCCACCATCTCATACGCAACTACACAAAATCATCACAAATTCCATTACCATAAAGTTCATCACAAAATAAACAATTAATTCAAGATGAAACAGATTTTAAACAAATAAAATCCAATGTATAATAATGAGAAAACATCAAAATCCAATGTGAAAAGAGAAAGAGAGACGAGAATGAGGGCGTTGAATGAAAGAAAAAGAGAGAAAACGGCGGGGTGGTGGTATATATGGCGGAGAAACGGGGCGGCGGCGGGTGTTGGATTTAGGGTTTGTGGGAAACTGAGAGATGGAAAAGAGAATACGGAAGAAAGAGAAAGAAAAGTGGGAAATGAAAGAGCAAGAGAGAGAAAAGTGGAAAAGTGGCCAATGTACCGCTGACACGTGGTCTTCAAAGAGACCATAGAAGCTATGAATTTTGGTTATTTTGTTATTGACACTTACTTGCCGAGATTAAAATTTGGGATGAAAAAATCTATGAAATTATCATTTGGTGAATTTTTCTTTAAGAAATTTAAAATAAGGTTGAAATATTTATACATATTATAAACATATTGAATTTCAATTATTTTTTAATGTGAATTCACCTTTAATAGGTTATAATTGTTACTATTATTTTTATAAACAAGGAGTGTATATTAATCGTTAAATAAGTTCACTTGGTAATTATGTAGAGATATAAGATGCAGGGTTATAAATTTGATCTCAGAACATCTCACTTATTTATCTTTTAAAAAGGTGGATTTTAACCACTAAACTACTATATTATTTAATAAAACTAGTAAGAGACCCGTGCTTTCGCACGGGTGTTTGTAGTTAGGTTTAAAACGAAAAAATATAAATTGAGATATTAAATAATTATGAACTTGATTTTTTAATGATCAATATGAGATACAATATCATTAATAAAAAATAAAGGATAAATAGAAAGATGGTGATGTAATATGCATAAAAATAGGGTTTAATAATAATAAAGGTTATCTAATATAAGAAATGGGCCAAAAATATAATAAGAATAATAATATAAATCAATTATAATTAAGGGAGTGCAAACTGAGTTTTTAATTAGTATAATAATAATGATAAAATCTAAAACGATAGCCCAATAGAAAAAAAGGTATTGTGGTGATAATGTCCCGTGAAAATAATGAATTTCTGTGATAAAAGTTACAAGAGTTGGTAGCTTTGTGTTTTAATTGCAATCTAACCGATTCTCCAGGTTTTAATTACAAGAATAAATTAATGATAGATCAACATCTACTAAATAACAATAAATTATCATGACTATGACAATGAAATGGTTCTACAATTATATTATAGTAAAAAGATTGAAATACATATTAATCAAATACTTTGTATTCCTTCTTTTTTGCCTCATTCGCAATTCCGGTCCTCTGCGACAAAAATAACCAAAGTGAATAAACAAACCATATCAATGCAATCATCTAGAAAACTTTTTCAGCAACAATAGAAGGTCCTTCTTCCTATGCAACTACTCACTTTGGTGAATGCTTTTACAAAGTCGTAATCAAACTAAATAAGGTCGTTGTTCCTACAGTGAAGCATACTTATCACATAAGTATAATCTTTTGAAATAATGTCAATGTAGTAATTATTAGAGCAATGAAATAAAAAGTTTCAAGGTTGACATAAACAGGTAAGTGCTACAAACCACATGCTCTAACCACAATTGCAGTATTTAAGGCATTTGCTCCCTGAGAATATTTTGATAATGATCATATTTTACAGAAAGCAAAAGTTAAAGAGAAGAGATGATAAAGGCCAAGAGTTTACCGCTGATACATGCTCGAAAACATCATAAATTTTCTTGATTGCAACTTTGTTGAAAGAAAAAACCACAGACTATCACCATCATCTAGTATGCAGCCTTCGACGACGCAATCGTCTGTATCACCTAGACTTCAACAACAACAACATTCACAAATTATTAGGCAGCAACAACAACAAAATTCCATTTGTCAAGAACAACAAACACCAATGACTCAACAGAGAAGGAAAATGAGAATAATAAACTATTAAAATGCACAAGAACATGAAGACTAACCAGCAGTTGAGGTCTCATTTTTTTTCTTTCCCAAGTCCAGAAGAAGAGTCTAGCTGAATATGAGAACCGTGATCTGCCAATGATTGATAAACTTTTAATCAAAACTAACAAATGCAATAATTTCTAAAAAAACAATTGACATCTCTAAAGTTATTCTTTTCTTTCTCAACTATTTTAAATTCATGTCATACAAAACGACTAAACACAGCAGGAAAAACATTAACACCTCCGAAGTTACGCTCAACTATTTCAAAATTCATGTCATACAAATATACTAAACACGACAGCAAAAGATACATTCTCGAGGAGCTCTTTCTTTCCACTGTTATCCTTCCCAAAAGATAACCAGTATTTTGAAATTTTTTTGTTAATGATCATTCACATATAAAGAGTAAAAAAGAAAGGAACATAGAAAAACCTTGGACACAATAATTCCAGAACCAGCTTCAACTTGTTGAAACTTGGGAGTATTTGGAAATGCACAAACCAAAAGAGTGCAATTAGAGTTCCAATAATGCTTAAACTATGCTCAATATATGCTGCGCGGAAGTACTGATCTAGTGAGGATAGTACAATGTTCTCCCCACCATGAATATGAAATACTCAAGTAGTAAGGCTTTGTTATCCCTTCCAAGTACTGTGATGGGACAGTTTGTAGGACAATGGCTCCATGTCTTGCTGAAGTCATCAAAACATAGCGAGAAATTAGGAATGCTGCCATCTAGTACAGTTAGCACTATCAATGAGGCAAATTTAGAGTCATCAGGATCTCACCACAATGGCCCAGGTTGCACCAATTGTCCTTCGCCACGCGTTGGACAGTCCCTAAACCAATACCAAGATGTTCTCATGCACCTAGAAGAAAAAATGAGCATTAAGTAGTGGGCATGAAAGCACAAGTTTTTCAAGATAAAGCCAACCTCTTGTTCTCACCAAACAAATCCTTATAGTAGCAGGAGCCAAAATTCAAGAAATATTTAAGAAAACAGTGAATTTTGATGTGTTACCTACATTCTTCTTAACATCATTTCTGGAGGCATTGTTGATAGGTTGAGTTTTTAGATTCTTCGAGATTAGTCATCAAAGCATGATTAGAACGGATAAGCATAAATGGCAAGCAGTGCATAAAGACCAATCACTTACCGCGCTTTGACGCCATTTAGAATTGTCTGCATGGAGGATCTCCCTTAGAAAATTGTCACAACCAAGTACTTCCAAGTACAAATAATGCATCTGAAAAGAATTGAATAAGCTACCAACATTAGCTTCGGTACACAATATGAAAGACAATCAAGGATATTATCAAGAGTTATCCAAGATACTAAACAAATCCTTATAGTAGCAGGAGCCAAAATTCAAGAAATATTTAAGAAAACAGTGAATTTTGATGTGTTACCTACATTCTTCTTAACATCATTTCTGGAGGCATTGTTGATAAGTTGAGATTTTAGATTCTTCAAACTATCAGCTTGTGCTCATATACTGTGCTGCGTTTTTTTTCAAACATCTTACCATATGCCAGAACCTGTCAAAAGAATTACGAATGATACAGAAGCAGAAATTGAGTCAGAGTTGGAGGAAAGGTTGGTTTTTAACTATTTTGGATCCTTTTTCGAAAGAGCAAAGTAACAATGCAGGGCAAGTCAAGGATGATGAAATTGATACTCTTAGTGATGATACCTTATTCAAATCGCGGAAGCTCCTCGACGATCATATGCTAAAGAAGCGACAACCCCTCCACTGTCATGCTTGGGCAACACCTTGAATATAATGCAATAAGGAGAGGGAGACAACCGTTAGGATAAAGTTGAAAGGAGTTCAACAACAACAATGGGAAATTCTATTACTAAGTACTTTCTTAATTCAAAAAGGGTAAAGACAAGGCTATGACAAAACACACACCATTTGAATGAGATAAAGGAAGAAAAACCCTTTGGTCATACCTGCTGCAGACAACTGGCGGGAAGCACTCGAGATGGAAATCAGAAACTCAACCGTCCTCCACACTCTACCACTCTTATTCCGACCCATACTTGGATCACGCAATCATATATATTACCACCAGTTGATAATTCTAATGATAGCAGATTGCCAACAGCACATGAAATTAACATTCAAAAGCACATCTTGAGCTGTCAAGATTAGTCATCAAAGCGTGATTAGAACGGATAAGCAGAAATGGCAAGCAGTGCATAAAGACCAATCACTTACCGCGCTTTGACACCATTTCGAACTGTCTACATGGAGGATCTCCCTTAGAAAATTGTCACAGCCAAGTACTTCCATGTACGAATAATGCATCTGAAAAGAATTGAGTAAGCTACCAACATTAGCTTCGTTACACAATACGAAAGACAATCAAGGATATTATCAAGAGTTATCCAAGATGCTAAAAATGGCAGTAACAAACTTTGAAGCAAAACATTAAGTTAAATTGCCAAACATAAAAGAAGCCTCAGCGAGTAATGTAGTTTTGACAAATCAAGGAACGAAAATCACCAATTCATAATTCACCAAAGTCAGCTTGATTACTGTCCCAAACAGTTCACAAACATGTTGAAACAAAATTAGAAATAGCATTTGTCACAATCCAGCATATCAAACGATGGAAAGGTTCAAAGTGAAATAGGCCTCAGATATTCCCTAAATCAGAGTGTTTCATCATTTTCGGAAAAAAGGACGACAATTATCAATAGCATCACAGTGATTACAGATTTCACTCTTAAACCAGAAAGGATACTATTCAAAAGGATTTTTTTTATTTCCAAAAATAAGGCATCAGGAAAGAATCAAATATTCAACATAGGGATCGTGACTTCAAGGCTGCAATCAACGTTTTCAAGATTTCCAGATCAAGAAAATATCAGACATTATTACCTCCCAAAACAATTCCAAAACAACATCAATAGTTTCCAAAAATAAAACCCTAACAATCATCATTGACCTATATAAAAAGGGGACCATTGCATCAAGAAAACACACGAAAAAATCACCCAAGAAACCATTCCACCATCTCATACGCAACTACACAAAATCATCACAAATTCCATTACCATAAAGTTCATCACAAAATAAACAATTAATTCAAGATGAAACAGATTTTAAACAAATAAAATCCAATGTATAATAATGAGAAAACATCAAAATCCAATGTGAAAAGAGAAAGAGAGACGAGAATGAGGGCGTTGAATGAAAGAAAAAGAGAGAAAACGGAGGGGTGGTGGTATATATGGCGGAGAAACGGGGCGGCGGCGGGTGTTGGATTTAGGGTTTGTGGGAAACTGAGAGATGGAAAAGAGAATACGGAAGAAAGAGAAAGAAAAGTGGGAAATGAAAGAGCAAGAGAGAGAAAAGTGGAAAAGTGGCCAATGTACCGCTGACACGTGGTCTTCAAAGAGACCATAGAAGCTATGAATTTTGGTTATTTTGTTATTGACACTTACTTACCAAGATTAAAATTTGGGATGAAAAAATCTATGAAATTATTATTTGGTGAATTTTTCTTTAAGAAATTTAAAATAAGGTTGAAATATTTATACATATTATAAACATATTGAATTTCAATTATTTTTTAATGTGAATTCACCTTTAATAGGTTATAATTGTTACTATTATTTTTATAAACAAGGAGTGTATATTAATCGTTAAATAAGTTCACTTGGTAATTATGTAGAGATATAAGATGCAGGGTTATAAATTTGATCTCAGAACATCTCACTTATTTATCTTTTAAAAAGGTGGATTTTAACCACTAAACTACTACTATTATTTAATTAAAAAAATGCTTATTAACTCATCAAGAAAAAAGATAACCCAAAACATCGTTTGACAATCGCTTTCGATGTGCATCATTTTTAAAACAGGTTAAATATATTATTTAATATTTTAAATGAGATATTTTTAATAGGTTAGTTATTGAAATCATTTGGTTAAATATTCTTTTTTTATTTTCGGTCTAGTTTGGTCTTTAACTTAAAAAAAAAAACTACTTTGTTTTATTAATTATGGAAATAGACTTATGTTAGTCTTTTAAAATCAATCTATTTTGTGACTGATTTAGTGACGAAAAATCTATCGCTAATTTTTTTTATGGATTTTGAGTAGTGTTCTTCATCTTCTTTCCCAATTTTGCACTCGAGCATCAAAACTAAGAAACAACTTGTTTTTAGCTTTAATTCCTATCTTTCTAACCGATTTATGTATCTTAGTTCCAATTCCGATTTTTTGTTTGTTACACATAGAAGATCTACCTTTCCATATTAGTTCTAGTTCATTTTTCTCTTTTCAAGGAGAGAGATCCCATCGATAATCTTTTCTATTTAAGTTTGATTCAAGTTTACCTTTCCACTATTAGATTCTCCTAATTTTTCTACAGCAACTCAAGGGTGGTGATATGCTTTCTTATATTCACATTTTTGGTATAAATATAGATATTTGGTTTGCTCAAGATCTGAATATTTGTATTTTCAATTGAACTTAGTGTTGTGTTTAGTGATAGATTTATTCATTTGGTGAGCATAATTTTGTGGTACCGATTTACAATGGAGGCTTCTCTTTCTAATGGTTATTCATCCTCTTTGGTGGTGTTGTGAAATGATGTCCAAGAAAACAGAGTATGATCGGTTTCTTGATTAACAAGAAAACAACAAAATAAAAGGAAAATAGAGAAGAAGAATAGAAAGACAATTCAAAGTGGTTTAAAACTAGATTCTTGATTCAATTACACGTTTGGAAACAATGTTGATAATTGAATCTCAATCACACCACTGTCTCCACCTGAATAGGATTATCAGGGATTGGTGAAGAAGTGAGAACTAGTATACTATTTATAAGAAAACTAAACCATAACTTTCAACTAACATACTAAATAATTGGCCCAACAGACTGACCCAATTCAACATGCTAACTTAGACAACAAGCTAACATAATTCGACAGCATGCTCGAACAGACTTCGACTACAACATGCATAACTTTGACTTTGGCAGAGCTCTTCGACTTCGACAAAGTTGGCAACAATACTAGCTTATAATCCATAAGCATCTCTAGGGGTGTTCGCGGTGCAGTTTGGGCAGTTTTGATGCTAAAAATCATCCGAACAACAAGAGAAAAAAACATACGGTTTGGTTTAGTTCGGTTGGCTTTTAGAAATAAAATCAAACCAAACCAATGCGGTTTGTATTGGTTCAGTTTTTTACAAGATTTTTATTGAGTCATACATACACCTATAAAGAACAACATAACTTTTGTTTAATAATTCATACATTACCAAATAATAACAAAAGTCATCATATTTATACAAAAACTTATCATTCAATATACAAAAATATAAGAATTGACAAAAGTGGAATAAAAAACATAAAATAGTAACATAAAATAATTTGAAAAACATTATAATAAAAAAAGAAAAAATAGTGGAGAGGAGAGATTAGAGAAGATAAAAATGAAAGAACATAAGAGATGCAAGATTATAGAAGAAATGTGCGATAAAAATATAATTGGAAGAAAAAACAATAGCATAAAAATGAGAATATGAAAAATAAAAAACATAAGAGATGAGAGATTAGAGTAGAAGAGGTGAGATGTACAATGCAAAGAAGATGAGAAAAATGTGTGATACTACTATGAGAAATTTGAGAAGGTTGAAACTAATACCCTAAGTATGAGTAAGAGAATATTTGTAAGGTTAAGGTATAATAGGTTTGGGTTTTAGGTTGGATGTGGGGTAGGTGAAGTTTAGGTTGTAACATAATGCGGTTTGGTTTGGTTTAGTTGGGTTTGCAAAATACAAACCACAAACCAAACCAAACCAAACCGCGCGATTTTGTTAAAAAATGGCCCAAACACATCCGAACCAAATGCGATTTTTTGCGGGTTCGATTTGGTTTGTGGTTTTCTATTGGGTTGGTTTAGTTTTGAACACCTCTAAGCATCTCCACCTTAGAACAAACTCTGAACCTCGAAACCAACTTGTTGTCATCATGCAGTCTTATCAGCTGCATACAGTGGAAAAACTTGCAACTTGAAAATGTCTTGGTGATCATATCAGCAACATTATTGTCAGCCAAAACCTTCATCACTTGGACTTCTCCATGCTCGATTATCTATGACGAAGTACAGCCTCACATCAATGTGCTTGGTTCGCTCATGATAGGCTTGTTAGAACAAGATTTGTTCATGACATATATCCTTTGGGTTTTGATGATAACAAACTATTGAAAGAACAATGGTGTTATATGATGTTTGTTCTAAGTATGCAGGTTCTAAAGCTTAAGAAGAATATATTCCGAATCTGATAAAAGAACGCATTTGAGAGAAGCTGAGTTATTGGTTTCTAATGGTTCAGAACTGATGCACGTTATTAAGTGAAGTATAATGATATAGATTTGCATAGACTCTGAAGCTAAATGTATCAGAATCAGATGAGCACTATATTATTTATACACTTATTGAAAATATCAGCTTCTAGTGATCACTCAGAACATTAGACTAAGCTAAGTGATCCGTACTGCATAAAGCAAGCTACAATGCCAAATCAGTTTGTCAACTAGGGTCTGTGTTCACATGGCTCAAGAAAAGTTAACATGCTTTACGGATGTCTACTCTCAACGGATCTATAGTACATGATCACAATGAAGACGTTATAGTTAAAAGAGTTACACAATGGATAAAGATCTTTTTGTGTATCTATCTTCAACGTCTCTTAGTACTATGGAGTAACAAAGCCACTTGTACAAGTTATCTCTTCCAATGGATACTCTTCTGTAACTGCTATATAAGTAGTTGAAGATTCAATCTGGAATCAACAACAAGGAAATAAAGAAAGAGAGCCAAGAAGAAAAGAAGTGTTTCACGCTTCTATCAAAATGGGAAAATAACAAGATCAACAATGGCAACACCATTGAGTATGCAAAATTTCTATTATATGTTATAAATTGTACAAAGCCTTAAGATTTCTTAAACATTGACCATCTTAGAAATATTAAGAGCTATGATGTTTGTTATGGTTATTTTCCTGTACCTCTGATTGTATATTAAGTACACCTTGTTGTCTATTTTGCTAAACATGTTGTTTAGTAGTTTAGAAAGAAAGTCTCTTGCTATGTGCTTGAGCATCAAAGTATCTTGTTGTGAGCTTAAGCCAAATAAGTCTCTTTCTGTGTACTTGAGCAATGAAGTCTTGATCATATTGTTGATTAAGCAGAAAGTCTTGGACTGGAGGTTTAAGCAAGGAAGTCTTGGATTCGTGGAATGAGCAGGAAGTCTTGTACTCGAGGGTATGAGCAGGAAGTCTTGAATCTGTGGGATTTAAGAAAGAAAGTCTAAGGCTGTGAGCCTGAGCAAGAAGTCTTGTACTTGCGGGTATAAACATGAAAGTCTTAGGATCTGAGGATCTAAATAGGAAGTCTTAATCAGGTGTTGATTAAGCAGGCAAGTCTTGGGCTATAGGTCTAAGCAATAAAAGTCTTATGCTCGAGGGCATAAGCAATTGTAATCATGATTTAATTATAGTGGAAAATCTCATGTGTTGCAAGAGGACTGGACGACTCTCAGTTTGAGAGGAACCATGATAAATATTTGTGTGTTCTTTTGTTATTCACTTGCTTATGTTATTATTCCGCTGTAACTTATTATCAGAATCTGAACAGTGGTTTAGAATCTGAACTCTATTCAGAAGCAAAGCAAAAATGGAGAACACAATTCAACCCTCCATTCTTGTGTATTTTTCTCGCCTTCAAGGCTGAATTCTTTGACAAGTGTATTTCACTTTGACTATCACATTTAACAATGATAAGTTAGCCTTGAAGTTTTGTCTCCTTAGCAAAACCTTTAAGACACAATGCTTCTTTCATAACTTCAATGAGGGCAATGTACTCTGCTTCAGTGGTTGATAAGGAAGCAACCTTCTAAAGTGTTGCTTTCCAACTAATTGTTGTGCCAAACATAGTGAACACATATCCATAAATATATTTTATGGAATTCATACAACCTACATAATCAGAGTTGACAAATCCCTCGATTTCGAATTTTCTATCATCACCACATACTCCACCATAAATCAGGACTCTGCTTAGAGACCCATTTATGTACCTTAGAATCCACTTCAATGCTTGTGAGTGTGCCTTCCCAAGGTTGGCCATATACCTGCCTACAAGGGTCACTTTGTATGATATATCTGACCTCTTACAGACCATAACATACATCAAAGAACATACTATATTAGCATATGGAATGCTATTCATATAGGCTCTTTTGACTTCAGTGCTAGGACTTTGAGTCGTACTTAGCTTAAACTTAGGATTAGTCGATGTTACCTCACACTTTAAATTTGACATACCAAACTTGTCGAGAGTCTTCTTCAGGTATGTCTCTTGAGATAAGTATAATCTCGGCTGCTTTCTATCTCTCTGGATGTCAATCCTAAGGAACCTAGATGCGGCTTCTAGATCCTTCATGGCAAAATCCTTATCGAGTTTAACTTTCACCTTCACTACATCCTCGACATTGTTTCTTTCTATGAGGATGTCATCCACATAAAGCAACAAAATAACAAGTGAATTTCCCGGACGAGATTCGAAGTAAACACAGTGGTTAAACTGGCTCCTAGTAAAACCTATGTGTTCCATGAACTTGTCTAATATCATAGTCCATTGTTGAGGAGATTGTTTCAGGCCATATAACGATCTATTTAGCTTTCACACATAATCTTCCTTTCCCTTTTTTGCATACCCTTCGGGTTGCCTCATCAGGATTGTTTCATCTAGATCACCATACAAGAAGGCAGTCTTCACATCCATTTGTTCAAGTTCTTGGTAAAAATCTTCCATCATGGCTAACAACATTCTAATGGATTTATGTTTTACAAAAGGTGAGAACACATTATTAAAGTCAACACCTTCTTTCTAAGTGAACCCCTTAACAACCAATCCAGTTACAACTGATTATTCTGGCTCCTGCAAGTTTCTCGATCAACTTCCAAGTGTTATCATCATGAAGAGATTTCATCTCATCATCCACGGATTTCAGCCATCCAGTCTTGTTTTGATTCCTTATAGCTTCTTTGTAGTCTCTAGGTTTTTCATCAAGAACCTCACTTGCATAGATTAAGGCAAATGCTATGAGATCTACATAACTAAGTCTCTAAGGTGTCTTGATGACTCTTCTCAGCCTGTTTCTTTCCAGCAGGAAGTCATTGTCAGTCTCCTCATCTTTATCCTCAACTTATGCTTGATCTTTGAATTCATCTGGGTTATGTAATTCAACATCACTATGTTCCACCTCAACAGGAATCTCTTCCTATTCCAACTCTTCTTCAGAGATCTTCGAACTTTAACCAACGTCACCAGTTTTCTTGAAAGGCATTTTAACTTCATTAAAAACTACATCTCGACTTATGATACACCTCTTGTGACCCGTCTCTAGGCACCACGGCCTATAGGGTTTGAGTTCTTCAGGGTATCCAAAGGACATACATCTCAGAGCTCTAGATTCGACCTTATTTTGCCTGATCTGAGCATAGGCTAAACAACTAAATACTCTAAGTCTTTCAAGATTAGGTGGATGTTCCGACCAGACTTCTTTTGGTGTCTTCATTCCCAAGGCAGTAGAGGGACACCTATTTATCAGGCATGCTGCAGTCACAATAGCTTATGCCTAAAATATCTTCTTCAATCCTCCACTAACCAAAATGTATCTAAACCTTTCCATAATGGTTCAATTAAACCTTTCAGCCAAACCATTTTGTTGGGGAGTACCTGCAGTAATTTTGTGCCTTGAAATACTAGATGCAACATAATAGCTATCAAAAGTCTCATTACAAAATTCAAGACCATTGTCAATCCTCAACTTTTTGACCGTCTTGCCAGTTTGGTTTTCGACCAGAGTCTTCCAACTTTTGAAATTTTCAAAAATTTCATCCTTAGTCTTCTGGATAAATACTCATAACTTTCTAGAATAATCATCAACTATAGATAGAAAATACTTTGCACCTGAGTGTGAAGGATTCCTTGAAGGCCTCCAAAGATTAGCATGAACATAATCAAGGGATCCATGTGTTCTTTGTTTACCTTGGTTAAACTTCACCATGCAGGATTTACAAAATAAACAAGGTTCACAAAACTCCAGTTTTTCGACCTTGTCACCACATAACATATTTTGTTTCGAAAATTCGCCCAGGCCTCTTTCATTTACATGGCCAAGTCTCTTGTGCCATAGCTTAGTATTCGACATAGGTTTTGTGAATGCCACATCTGTTGAACCACTTACAACCTCAGCCTCAAGGGTATACATGCATTGCCGATTAATGCTTCTCAATACTTCCTTCAACTCCTTCATTACCCTTAGGATACTTTGATCTCCTTTAAAAACACATCCTTTCTTGTCGAATTCACCAAGAGAAATCAAATTTCTCTTAAGGTCAGGTACATAGCTGACATCAGTCAATAGCCTTATTGACTCATCATGGAGCTTAAATCTCATAGATCTAATACTTAAAATTTTTTAAGCTTTGTTGTTCCTAGCAGCACTGATCCACCACCTTGATCACATAATTCCTCAAACACACCTTTGTTTGGAGTCATGTGCTAAGTATGTATCACCCTAAACTCCTAAACTTATATAAAAATAATTACTCAATAATTTAAGGTGTCACCAGCGACAACCCTTCAACCAAACATAAACCTTTCAAAAACACGCAGCGGAAAATAAAAACAACATACAACACCTATCACTACATACTCACCTTCACTTAGGGTATCATAGCAGCAGAATCGCATAAATGGTAATAATAAGATAGGTTAACTTCAATTTGAGTCTTACAAAGACTTAACTTTCACAAAATGATTAAAAAAGGAGTTTCAATATCCACTTTAAAAAAAATCAACATAATAATTAATAAACTTTGTGAAGTCAAGAAGACTCTCCATATATTGTGTTTTGATGAAAACAAAGTAATAATCAAATGAATGACAAAAGAATGGAAAAAGCTTCAATTTATATCATCAAGTGTTCAAGACTCATCTTTTAAAGTCTAGCATTAATTGATATTCATTTGAGGTACAAGCATGCAATATTATATTTGATATTTTAGTGCTTAAAAAAATACCTCTACATAATCTCTTGCACGCATAACATTTCTTGTTTCATTAAAACTAGTTTTTACACTTCTGTCAAGAGTTTTTTTCATGTTTCAGTAGCCGTAACCGGTTACAGCATTCTTGGTAACCGATTACGCTCTCGTGCGTTACCTCTGTCCAGCTTAAGGAAAAATCAAATTTTGCCTACGTAACCGATTACAGCATTTCATGTAATCGATTACGGCCACGACATTTTGATTTTTTTTTTAGTTTCGTTTCAGCGTAACGGGCTGCACATTTTCTTGTAACCGATTACCACTTAAGCAGTGGTTGCTTTTCATTTCAAAATTATTCTGAACGTTTTTGGTTTCACATCCTTCTAGCATTGAATCTTTTCATTAAATCATTCACTTTCAGAAGAGTGTTAAGGTGTTATAAATACTCTCATTTTTCAGATTTCAAAACTCACCTTTTCATAGCAATTTAACATCAATTACTCACTCATTTTCATACGAGTGTTTTGATACTTGAATTTTCATTGAGAAATTTCTACATACTATTTTCATATCAATTCAGAAAAAATTTATCCTACATTCATAAACACTTGAGCACTACTATATCATTGTTAATTGCTTGTTGGAAATAGAAGATCAATCTTAGTGATTGATGTATGTTCATCTATTTTCTTTACTTAAAAAATTTCCAGATTTGGTCGAAATACCTTGTTGTCCAAGATTGTTAGAAGCAAGAGGTTCATTAAGGAGAGGATTGTTCTCTTAGTTAACTTAGTGAAAAATCCAAGAGGATTATTCTTGGTGGTTGTCTTTGTTAGAGTCTGTATAGGAAGACAAGGATTGTCTTGTCCATAAGATCTAACACTAGTAAAAATCTCTTTCATATTGAAATGGGACTGGAGTACTCTCGGACTGTGAGGGGAACCAAGATAGTTCTCGATGTTCTTTACTTTCTGCACTTTACCGCTTTCATCACTTAGTAATTTACCAGGAAAGCAATCATAACATAAGTTAAAACTGGAAAATTTTTATAGTACCTAATTCACCCCCTCTTCGGTGCAATCTCTATTTACAATTGACATTAGAGCAGGTTATAGGTAACCTGTTCCTACAAATCCAGTATGCTTCTGTCATACCCCAAATTTTGAGCACAAGATTTCCCATCATTGTGAAAATCATCACCACAATATGGATGTACTTTCATTGTCTTATCAATTTCTCAAGGATTGTTAAGCACTCACCTCAACCAAGAATTAGGGTTTTGAGCCCTCTCATAGCACTCAGACAAAGGATCAATCAAGAATGAACATGATCCTCAATTTGTCAAGTCTCTCAAACACCCATAAAGGATCAACGAGGCTCCCACATCAAGAATCAAGCACAAGGTTGCAACATTCCAAGTGGATCAAGCCTCAAGATCATCAGTGTCACCAAATTAGGGTTTTGGTCGACTAAGGCCTCCAGATGAAAATTTTCATCTGGGCATGAGCCAATGCTTCAAAACAAGATTCAAGAAGTTCAAAGGGACCTTATAAGTCCAATCATTAAGTCAAAATAGCCTAATGGGATGCATTCATAAAAAATCAGGAATTAGGGTTTCTTGACCTAATTCACCCCTAAGTTGACTTTTGGAGCAAGACATGAGCCAAGACCTCAAGAAGTGTTTTGAAGACTTCCAATACATCATATTGATCCATTTACAAGATTAGATTGATTCAAAGAACTTGGTTCATAAGCAGTCTAAGGATTCAAATTCATCTGGGCCAATTAGGGTTTCCTGATGAAAATTCAACTGTACCTTTGACTTTTGACCAAGAAATGTTCGCAAGCTTTGGTACATGATTCAAGACACTTTATAATACCTATGGAATCCATCCATTAGGTTTGAATTAGGCCAAGGACTTGATTTCATAGAGGATCACACACTTTGGAATTTCACTAACAAAAAGTCAACAGTGTCAAAAACTAAGTTTGACTTTTTGAATCTCTTGACAATCATGGCTTCCGTAAGTCAAAAAAAATGTTAATTCATGGTTTGGATCATCATTCATCAAGAAAAATCAAGAAAAGTGAGGTTACTTGCAAAAAGGGCAACCTTGAGAAACGTAAAATTTTCTAAGTTGTGGAAGAAAAGTGATTTCGTACCAACTTTGCAATGTCATAACTTCCAAACCACAAGGCATTTTCTTCCATCCAAAGCTCAAATGAAAGCTCTCATTACATACTTCAAAATTGTCAACTACAAGAGATTCCAAATCCTCATGGATTTTGAGTTACAGATTGATCAAAATCACAAAAACATGAAAATAGACACCTTTTCCAGCACTTAGTGAAAATTTTGGACAGAAACTGTCTTGAATTTTCACCAACTTTGAGGCCATTTTTCACCATGATCCAAGATGATTCAAGACCATAGGTAAACATCAAAGTTAAAGTATGTTATTAGGGCTTTCCAAAAGGTACAAGAACTCATCCTAACTCCATTTGAGTAGGGAGTTACAAACCTTGAAACATGGCCTAAAAACCTAATTTTTCAAGACAGCATGAAAACCAAACTTGTGCCACACGATTTCGCCCTTCAAATCTTGTCACTTTGCCAACTTTGTCATCTTCCAAAAACATAAAATATCTGATGACTCACTTGGTTCATGATCAAAGGGGCAAGGAATCCAATTTAGCATGTGAAAACCATCATGACATGAAGTTTGAAATTCAACTTTGGCAAGGTAACATCAATACAATGCATTGAGGTGTCATGGACCAGATCACAACACTCTAAGCCACTCAAGATTCCAGTCTAAACTCTGAGCATTCAAACCTGCAAAGATTAATGGAGTCAAGATAAGAAGAGTTGACTTGGCACTTTTGGATTATCCAAGTCAATGGCTACAAGCTACTGCCCTGATCAGCCTCTAAACATTATTGCTTCCAAAACAAACTTCCTCTACTATAAATAGCGGTTAAGTGTGACTGATCAAACCACCCCAAAACATATGAATTCATGTTTTCCTTCCAATCACTCTAAAAAACCAGATTTTGCTTCTCTTTCAAGTCATTATCAAATTTTCAATTTAAGAGCAATTCAATCAAAACTAATCATGCCAACACCTCACTGTAGCGAGCGATTTTGGATGTGGTTCTTAAGCATTGTCTCTCTTTGGGGGTACTACAGGTCGATTCATTTTTTATCCTATTGAAGCTGATGAAGGAAGGGAAATAGATGTCTCCAACTAACCCTGCTTGAATACTGAGTTTAAACAGCGGTCTGTTAGGTTACGGATGCTATATGGAAGTGGGGGCTCTTTCTGCTTACTTTGTTAAGACTGAAATGACGGGACTATGCTATTGGTAGGATGTTAGGACTGATGCTTTTTTATTAGTGTGCTCGCTAAGATTTTTCTTTCAATCTTATGCCTACGTATTCCCATTTACCGAAACAGGGAAATCAGAGCGATCGTAGTTCCTCCTATTCTATGGGAGGAAACGGTGTTTTGATGTCTTGTTCAAAGCCCAAGACGTGACGCTAAATGTGATTTATTTGTATCTTGTTCAAAGCCCAAGATGTGAAGCTGAAAGATCTATTTGTATCTTGTTCAAAGCCCAAGGTGTGAAGCTAAAGAGGTTATGACTTTAGAGAGAATTTGCCATCTCTAAAGGGGGAGTTGTTGATGTTTGCATGTTGTGAGCAAGGCATGATTTGATGCTAAAAGGTTGATTATCTCAACCGGGGTTTCCTTATACAAAGCCTAAGAGGAGGCTAAAAGGCTGACTTTTCCGGGGAAAATGTGCTTTTTGTACAAAGCCCGAGATTTAGGCTAAAAGGGTTTGACTCAACAAGAGGGTCTTTTTGTGTGTCTTGTACAAAGCCCAAGACGGAAGCCAAAGGGGTTTGACTCAACAAGAGAGTCTTTTATACTCAACACAAGAGTGATTTGGTGTCTCATATGAAGCCCGAGACGGAGGCTAAAAGTTTGTTTGACTTAACAAGAGAGTCTTTTATACTCAACAAGAGAGTGTTTTAGTATCTCGTACGAAGCCCGAGATGGAGGCTAAAGGGGTGATTCAACAAGAGAATCTTTTATACTCAATAAGAGAGTGTTTTGTGTCTTGTACGATGCCCAAGACGGAGGCTGAAGGATGGGTGACTCAATAAGAGAGTCTTTTATACTCAACAAGAGAGTGTTTTTGTATCTCGTACGAAGCCCGAGATGGAGGCTAAAAGGGTTAACTCTGCTGGGGAGAATCATTGTACAAAGCCCAAGAGGAGGCTATAGTAACTGTTTTAGTTGAGTGACAGGTCCAGTAGGTTGGTTAAAAGAGTAAATCAGTTCTTATATGAGTAATGTTGTACTCATGGACTTGATCTGAGGGTTGGGATTATTTCCTGTTCTCTAAGGAAATGGGGAATCCAAAGGGTTTTAGACCGTCCAAGTCTACGGGTGTTCTTCCCATTCTTGAAAGGGGCTTGAGAATGTCTTTGAGACTCAAGGGTCTTAGATTGTTCAAGTCTAGAGTTTTATCTTTTGTACTATGCTTAAGAGAAATTAAGGAATAGTACGTTTACGGTAGAAAGATCTAGACTCTTTGAAAGACTGTTCTATTAAGATGACTAATCTCTGTTCCTATACCTTTAAGAGGTCGTCGGGATAATTTGTATGAAGCCCAAGAGGAGGCTGGAAACTTTTAAGAAGCCGAGGGACAATTTGTATGAAGCCCAAGAGGAGGCTATCTTCCCGGAGGAAGAATCATTATACAAAGCCTAAGAGGAGGCTGTGAAAACTTCTAAGAAGCTGACGGGTCCTTGTACAACGCCCAAGAGGAGGCGGGGATGCTTTTAGGAAGCCTGTGGTTCCCCAAATCCTGAGAAGTTCAAGACATGCCATTCACTGAGAATAGATCATGCCAGGGAAGTTCGAGAATTTGGAAGAAACTCAAGAGATGCTAATCACGGAGAAATGATCATCTCTGGGGAGTTAGAGTTTCTTTGACAATTTCTAAGGGTGACAGTTTGAGAAATGGTTCACCGAGAATGCTGCCTTTCACGTCTCCATATTGTTTAACCCCAAGAGGAGGGAAGACTATATCTGGTAATCCTATGGGGATCTAGTTTTGTTGCATTTAAGAGTGATCAACCGGGCTTTACCTAGTGCAAGACGTAGTTGCCGGGGAAACTCTAAATATCTATACTAGTATTACACAGTCGATATGAGTTTATGAAAGAAGACTTACAGTGAAACAACCCCACAATATAGTTATATACATATGAAAGTGGTAAATGAAAGCGGGTAAACACTTACTCGGTTGTGGAGCTTCCATGCTATTTTGTTAGTTTGTTCAACAAAGAAAGCTTTGATAACAATATTATATTCAAAATCAAAGGAGAAAGTGTTTTGAAAAGATTGTTGGGGCTTACAGCTCAATGAGAGGCACAGGGTTTTATCAGTGATCGCACTGTCATTTTGTACAGGGACTTATACAAGTGACTGAGGCCCAAGAAAGGTTTTCTGTACAAGGGGATGGGTCTTACACTCTCTCAAGAGGTCCAAAAATGATTTTTGAATGGGTCTTACAGCTCAAGGAGAAGCCCAATAGTTAATTTTAAAAAGGGCGACGATCGCGCCGAGGTTTTGAAAACACTGTGGGTCTTATACAATGACTGAGGCCCAAAAGTTTTTGGTTTCAAAAAGGGACTGGGTCTTACACTCTATTAGAGGGGCCCAAGTGAGTTTTAGGAAAAGAAATAGGTCTTATTACTCGAGGGTAGGCCCAGGGTTATTTGTTTGAAAGCGTCGATCTCGCCGAAGTTTTTGAAAATACACAGAGGGACTTATACAATAAGTGGGGCCCAAAATGGGTTTATTTTACAAAAAGGCTTGGGTCTTACACTCTATTAGAGGCCCATGAGTGTTTAGAAAAATTTGTTAGGGTGAAAATCAATAAAACCCTAATTTTATCATTTTTAAAGTAATTATTCAAAGAAAATTAATTAAAATGATAGAAATTCCAAATAAGTTTGAATAAACAACTTGTGATTTTGGTTTTAGGTTTGAAAAATGAGGTTTTAATCATAAGATGAATTAAAACCTATTTGGTGTTGATTTTCCAACATGAATATTTATTTTTAAAAGGTTTAAAAATAATAAAAATGAATTTATTCACAAAAATACTAATTATATTAAATAAATAATATAAATCTAATTTTTTTGTGGAATAAAATATTTCAACATTTTTGTGATTTTTTGCAAAAAGAACCCATAAAAAATAATTAAAATTGAGTGAGTTATTAATTTTTCAAATCATTTAAAATAAATATGAAAAATAACAAAAAAAATAAGAAAAAGTGGTAAAAAAGAGATCTGGGGCGAGGGGGATTCGAACCCCAGACCTCTCGCTTTCCAATACACACAAAACCAGCTGATCAATAACTGGGGCGCAATGCCAATTCAAATATAGTATGGGAAATGAAAAATATATAGAGAACTTGGTTGGAAAACCTGAAGAATGGCGCCATGGCCATCTTCTTCCTCGAGCTCGTGCATGAAGCCCCCTATCTCACTCATCTCTCAACCATTTGACATGATTCAAATACCAAACTCATGCGTTTTTTCACAAGGAACAAGATAGCAATACTTGATTTCATTTATTTTCAAGGTATAGCAAGTTATATCATCACAACCGTATGAACCCTAATTTTGCAAAAGCAGTCGTGCAGACATGGTTATGAGGGCTATGATCCAATTTTTTTGAGGGAAAACACTCAACATATGATGGCAAGCAATTAGCAAAAATATCATGCGAGGAAATATGCATGGATCATGAAGATTAGGCATGGCAAAAAAACCCAGACCTGCCGGGGCCCACCCCGAAATTAGCGGGGAAAACCCGGTTTAACTGGGTGCGGGTAAAACCCGATTTTTTATTACGGGTGCGGGTGCGGGGGCGGGGGATGCTACTACCCGTCCCGCACCCGCCCCCGCCCCCGCCCCGGTCTACCTTAATTTACTTTTATATCTTATTTTAATTATTTTATTATATATTTATTAAAGTTATTTTAATTTTTAAAAATAGTTTTACTAGAAAAACATGTTTATTAATTATTTTACTCTTTAAAAACATGTTTATTATTAAAATAATAAATTATTTAATTAAATTATTAATTTTTATTATTATGAAAAATATTTATTTAAAAAAAAATAGTTTTGCGGGTGGGGGCGGGGGCGGGGGCGGGGAACCCGTTCCCTATTGGGGGCAGGTCTGGGTGGTAGTTTTTTACCCCCGACTGGGTACGGGTGCGGGGGCGGGTCTGTTTCAGGGTGGCGGGTGCGGGTGCGGGGCTGCTCAAACCCGCCCCCGACCCGCCCCGTTGCCATGTCTAATGAAGATGTAGTTTTGAGGCTTACCTTGATGCAAGCTGAAATAGAACTCTGCACAGATGGTGTTTCAGATGCGATTTGATGATCCCTACAGCTTCAATGGATGTTATGGAGTGTGTTGCAAGCTTTGGAACACTCTGCAAACCTTTGGATCAAGTTGGAGAACTCCAACTGCATAATTGAGGCATAATGGCTTGGTTGAGGGGTGATTTTGAGCTAGGGGTGTTACAGTTGGTGTTTAAGTGTTTGGACACCTCAAATACATCATATGTGATATGTCTGAGCAATTGGAATGGATTGCTTAGGGCTGCAACTCAAAACCCGATTTTTGGTTGCTCAAAAACAAAGAAAATTGGCACTTAAGAGAGAATGAGAGAAAGCAGTGCTATAAGGTGCTTTGGTGTGCCTTGAATGATCCATTGGAACCTCTATTTATAGGTGATCAACTCTTGTCTTGGAGGAATAGTGAATGGTTGCTAGATCAGATCACCTTCAAAGGGATTGGTTGGACATAAATGCCTATTGCATTAGGTGTAACAGCTGCTCCAAATAGATCAGCTATGCCTTGACTGAAATCACATTCCTCGGTCATTTTAATTGTTGTTTAATCAGAGAACTTGACCGAGGAGAGTGAGAATCTTGACAATGCACTATTCCACATTAATGCCCTTTGAATTCAAGGCAAAATGTGCCAAAATGCATGAACTTCAAGTTGGAAGATTCCTTGGCTTTGTGACTCGGCTTTGTAGGTTGGATCGGATGCATTGTGATTGGTTTGAGTACATGTGGCATAATGATCCTTGGTTTTGATTCAGAAATCATGTATGGCAAGTAAACATGCAAACTGATTTTTCCAAAACAGCTTGCAGCAGCATGACTTTGGGCATGGATTCCTCTTGGCTCAAGTTGAATCAATTCATGCTGAGAGGTTCTTTGGATTCTTAGAAACATATGCAACAACATTGATGTTTACCTTTAGACTTGATTCAACTTGCAACTATGTGAAAAGATCTCACAAGTTTTGGTGTTTTCAACAAAGTCTGCCATGGCTAGATTTTTTCTAAGTGTTGGAAAAGGATGTATTTTCATGTTTTAGCCATTTTGGCCCAATCATAACTCAGAATCTACAATGAATTGGAGTGAGGTGTAGTTGGAGCTTTTGTAGAGGGTAATGAGAGCTACAAATCCAGATTTGGATGAGGAAAAATGGCCTTGTGGTTTAGGAGTTATGATCCTCCAAAGTTGGCACCCTAGCCACTTTGTTTCATAACTTAGAAAAATTTCTAAGTTTTTATGGTTACCCCTTTTGCAAGTTATCCCACTTTTCTTATTTTTCTTGATGAATGATGATTCCAATCATATATTAACATCATTTTAGGGTTAAAAAACCATTTTTATGAAAAATCTCAAAAAGTCAAAGTTTGACTTTTGTGCACAGTTGACTTTTTATCAACTGAATTCCAAACTGTGCAATCCTTTAGGAAATCATGTCCTTGACCTAAATCAAACTTGATGGACATGTTCCATGGGTGTTATAGGGTATATTGATTCATGTCCTAGGGTTTGGGAGCATGTCCTGGTCAAAAGTCAGAGATACAGTTGACTTTTCTTGCAAAACCCTAACTGTGGTTCAGATGAAATATAAACTTGTGAATCAAGCTTCTTGGATCAATCCATTATTGCAAATGGACCAATGTAGTGTATTAGAGACCTTCAAATCCTCTCTTGAGGTCTTGGCTCATGTTTTGTCCCAAAAGTCAACTTAGGGGTGAATTAGGTCAAGAAACCCTAATTCCCGATTTTTGGTGAATGCATCCCCTGAGGCTAAATTGACTTGATGATGGGGTTCATGATGTTCCTTGGAGCATCATAGGTTATGCCTTGAAGCATTGGCTCATGCCCATAGGATAATTTCCATCTGGAGGCCCTGGTCGACCAAAACCCTAATTTGGTGACACTAGCGATCTTGAGGCTTGATCCTTGATATGAGAGTCCTCTTGATCCTTTGTAGATGTTTGAGAGGTTAGAAAAGTTGAAGATCATTTCATTCCTTGATTGATCCTTTGTCTAAGAGCTCTGAGAGGGCTTGAAACCCTAATTTTAATTGTAGTGGATGCTCATCCATCTTTGGGGAGACTAATGAGGTATGATGGTTTATCCATATTGTGATGATGATTTGCACAATGATGGGAATCTTAGTGGTCAAAATTTGGGGTATGACAGATGCCCCTATTTAATCTTCTTGGACCCGAAGGTGTGAATGGCGAAGGTATTCGGGCATTCGGGGTGCAAGAGGATTAAATATCGGAATACCCGAAATTTTGATGGTTTGCTATGAACGGTAGCTTGCACATTCATCTTCTTTTGCTAAGCGATGATGCTTTGAAAAGGTTGAAACTTCCCCTCGATCCTAGTCCTCAGCCAAGGAACTGGTCTCAGTTTCTGAAATAAACTTCCCCTCGATCCTGGTTTCTTACCGAGGAACTGGTCTCAGTTGCTGAAATGAACTTCCCCTCGATCCTGGTTTCTTACGGAGGAACTGGTCTTAATTTCTTTTGTCAATAAACTTTATTGACAAGGGACGCTATTTGTAGCGCTTTTCCTCAAACTTCTCGCCGAATTTTCCTGGGGAGATGCCATTTGACAGAAAAAGTTTTGACGGTAGAGAGGCACAAACTTCTCTGTTGGAGACGCCATTTGTCGAGTCTACTGGGGAGAGCAACTCTCTTGAGATACTGCTGTCGTTTGGGGATATTACATCATACTTTTCTCTGAGATCTTCTTGGAGAAACGACATATGATGTGATCCAATTTTGAGGTGTCGATGACCTTGTTGACATCGACTCTCCGGAGAGCAAAATCAATGCGTTGCTGAAAGTTTTTTAGCTGAGAGGCTTTCTTTGGGGATTTTCCTTAATCCGGGAAAGCGAAGATATCATCTTCAATGGCGAAGAGTGACATCGGCTGAGGGTTTTCTTGCCTTTTCAGAGGTTCAAGTTATCAAAGTGGTTAAAGAACCAACTTTAGTTCAGCAGCAAAGTGGAGAAGCGGTTGTTCAAACACGACGTTTCCTGACAAGGAAAGAACTGACAACTCGATTGACAAGAGGACGTTTATCACTAGGGGATAAGACCGACTAGAGTGATAGTGATGCAACATGAATATGAATGTAAATCAATAATGCATGAGGTATGTATATATATGCTGATAAAACTGACACCGCATACAGACTTAAGGAGCACGACTGGATACTCGGCCAAGGTGGGAGATGAAAAGGTATCCCTGGTTCAAGATAGCAATTCTGCCTTGCTTAGGAGAGATAGTCCCTACAGGGAGCTACGTTGATCGGGCTTAGGAGATGAGAACTATGCCGGGGCATGTCAGACGAAACAAGGTCTTTGACATAGTTGATCCTTCGTTCAGACGTACTGGTTTAGAAGGAGTACTTTGATTCTGTACTTTGAAGCTTGATTACTTCTGGCGTAGCGATCGATGTTCTTTTGATGTTCAACAGTCAAAAGAAATTGCCATCTTTTTATTTTAAAAGCAGAAAAAGTTTTACAAGTAAATTCATTTTTGTTTTATTTCAAGAATCGTTGATCATGTTAAAAACATTATTCTATAAAGCTAAAACAAATAAGAATTGCAAACAAAAGCTCAAGGGCTCAAATTTTATTGATATGATGGAAATCAGCCAAACGCGTGATCCCAAAGAGTATATACAAAGTTAGAAAATGGTAATTTACAGGGAAAAGGGCTACATCGAAACATAACGACCAATATCCTTCTACCAACTTTGAATTCCGGGCATCCTGAGCTTCTGTCGAAGATGACCTTGATTGGAGTTTTTTTGATGGACGACGTAACTGTTGCTGAGGGAGTTGCCTCTGTTGGACATAGTTACTTGCCATTATCCCTAATTTTTCCTGGATTGTACTGTGATGTTTCCAATCCACCAGGATGATTTTTTTATTTTGTCTCTAATTTTTTCCTGGACCACCCTTTCAGGTTTTCAATCCACCGAGAAGTTTTTTTTTAGTTTAGGCGAAGTATTTCTTGACTACATCAACATTCGTGGGGTAGGCAAATTCCTCTCCGTCCATGGTTGCAAGTCTCAAGGCGCCTCCTGAGAAAGCTTTCTTGACCACATAAGGGCCGTCATAATTCGGAGTCCATTTGCCCCGGGAATCAGTGAGAAATGACTGTATCTTCTTGAGCACGAGGTCTCCTTTCTTGAAGACGCGAGGTCAGACCTTTTTGTCAAACGCCGTCTTTATCCTTTATTGATACAACTGACCATGGCATAGTGCCGTCACCCTTTTTTCTTCGATCAGATTCAATTCGTCGTGTCGAATTTGACACCATTCAGCTTCTGGTTAGCTTAGCTTCCATCAATATCCGGATTGATGGGATCTCTACTTCTATGGGGAGCACTGCTTCCATGCCATATACTAGAGAGAAAGGGGTTGCCCCTGTTGAAGTGCGGACAGATGTGTGATAACCGTGAAGAGCAAAAGGCAGCATCTCGTGCCAATCTTTGTAGGTTACGACCATCTTTTGAACAATCTTCTTGATGTTCTTGTTAGCTGCCTCTACCGCTCCGTTCATCTTGGGTCGGTAGGGAGATGAGTTCTGGTGTTCGATCATGAACTCTGTGCACAACTCTTTCATCATCTTGTTGTTCAAGTTAGAACCATTATCAGTAATGATCTGGCTTGGAACACCATAACGGAAAATGATATTGTTTTTGATAAATCGGACCACCACTTGTCGGGTTACATTAGCGTATAACGCTGCTTCGACCCACTTGGTGAAGTAGTCAATGGCTACTAGGATGAACCGATGTCCGTTCGAAGCCTTGGGCTCAATTATGCCAATCATGTCGATTCCCCATATGGAAAAAGGCCATGGGGAAGAAAGAACTTTTAGATACGTTGGCGGTACATGGATCTTGTCGGAGTATATCTGACACTTATGACACCTCCTCATGTACGTGTAGCAGTCGGATTCCATGGTCAACTAGTAGTACCCTGCTCTCAGAATTTTTCTCGCCATCGTGTGTCCATTGGCATGAGTGCCAAAGGATCCTTCGTGAATTTCTTTTATTAGCATGTTTGCTTCTGGTCTGTCTACATATCGGAGTAGGACCATGTCGAAGTTTCTCTTATAGAGGGTATCACCGCTCAGGAAGAAACTGCCTGCCATCCTTCTGAGGGTTTTTCTATCTTTTCTGGATGCCTCAAGTGAGTACTCCTGTTTCTGAAGGAAGCATTTGATATCATGATACCAAGGTTTGTTGTCTATGACCGCTTCAATCGTGAAGATGTAAGCGGGCCGCTCAAGGCGCATTATGTCGATCTTAGGTAGGTCATTCCATTGACCAACGCTAATCATGGAAGAGAGAGTGGCTAATGCATCAGCCATGTGATTCTCTTCACGAGGGATATGATGAAACTCGATTCTGTTGAATAATGGTAATAACCTTCTCGCGTAATCTTTGTAAGGAATCAATCCTGATTGGTATGTGTTCCAATCTCCTTTGACCTGATTGATAACCAGGGCTGAATCGTCGTATACATCCAAGTTCTTAATCCTTAAGTCGATCGCTTCTTCGAGACCCATTATACAAGCTTCGTATTCGGCCTCGTTGTTCGTGCACTTGAATGTCAGTCTGGTGGTGAAAGGAATGTGCGTACCCTGAGGGGTGATAATGATTACCCCAATTCCGTTTCCATAATGATTGACAGCTCCATCAAAGATAAGTCCCCATTGGGAACCTGGTTCTGGCCCTTCACTGGGTAGCGGTTCATCGCAATCTTTCATTTTTAGATACATGACATCTTCGTCTGGGAAGTTAAATCCGACTGATTCTTGATCGTCAATCGGTTGATGAGCCAAATGATCAGCTAAAACACTTCCTTTAACGGCTTTCTGAGCGTGGTACTCTATGTCATATTCTGATAACAACATCTGCCAACGGGCAATCCTTCCCGTGAGAGCAGGCTTTTCAAATACATACTTGATAGGATCCATTTTGGAGACCAACCAAATAGTGTGACGAATCATGTAGTGGCAAAGACGTTTGGCTGCCCAAGCCAAAGCGCAGCAAGTTTTCTCAAGCATAGTGTACCGAGTTTCGCAGTCGGTGAATTTCTTGCTCAGATAGTAGATGGCAGACTCTTTCCTTTTGGTTTTGTCTTGTTGGCCAAGTACACAACCCATTGAGTCTTCCAAGACTGTAAGGTAGATGATCAGTGGTCTTCCTTCCACTGGAGGTGATAGAATCGGCGGGTTCGACAAGTATTCCTTGATACTGTCGAAGGCAGTTTGGCAGTCTCCTGTCCAAATGCAGTCCTGGTTCTTTTTAAGTAATTTGAAAATCGGCGCACATGTCGTGGTCATGAGGAATATGAATCTGGAGATGTAGTTCAAACGTCCCAGGAATCCTCTTACTTGTTTCTCAATTTTCGAAGAAGGCATTTCTTGAATGGCCTTGACCATGTCAGGATCAACCTCAATTCCTTTCTGGCTGACGATGAACCCTAAAATTTTCCCTGATCGGACACCGAAGGTGCACTTGTTGGGATTCAAGCGGAGTTTGTACTTTCTCAACCGCTCGAATAACTTTGACAGGTGGGTCACATGCTCCTCTTCTGCCTTAGATTTGGCAATCATGTCATCGACATATACCTTGATTTCTTTGTGTATCATGTCATGAAACAGAGTAGTCATGGCCCGTTGATAGGTTGCCCCAGCGTTCTTCAACCCGAACGGCATTACCTTGTAACAAAAAGTACCCCATGGGGTAATGAACGAAGTTTTCTCCATGTCTTTCGGTGCCATTTTGATCTAATTATAGCCCGAAATTCCATCCATGAAGGAGAAAACTTTGAACTTTGTTGTACTATCTACCAGCATGTCAATGTGTGGTAAAGAAAAGTCTTCCTTTGGACTAGCCTTGTTTAGATCTCTGTAGTCTACACACATTCTGACCTTTCCGTCCTTTTTCGGAACGGGTATGATGTTGGCTAACCATTGAGGATATTCTGACGTGGTGAGAAAACCCACGTCAATTTGTTTCTGTACCTCCTCTTTGATTTTGATGGCCATGTCTGGATGAGTCCGTCTCAACCTCTGTTTTACTGGCGGACATTCCTACCTTAGCGGTAGATGATGTTTCACGGTGCTGGTATCCAACCCTGGCATATCCTGATAGGACCAAGCGAATACATCGGGAAATTCTTTGAGAAGCTTTGTCAAACTTTCTTTGGCAGTTGGACTGAGCAGTGCCCAAATCCTGATTTCTTTTCTCTTTTTTTTCAAACCCAAGTTGACCGTTTCCAACGGCTCTTTGTGAGGTTCAATGGACCTTTCCTCTTGTCTGAGTAGTCGGGAGATCTCCTCTGGAATTTCGTTGTCAACTTTTTCTTCAGCCTCAAATACCGGGAACCCAAAGTTGGGAGAAGGCATTGGATCGTATGTTTCAACGGGGTTTAAAACAAGCAATCTGCATGACGTGATGATTTGTTTTTAGAAGAGATAGAGAGAACGCAAGTGTGTGCAGTGTATTTTTTGTTTACTGCTTGTTTTTGTTATTGAATTGTTTTTTAGGATTACCATTTTCTAAGAAAAGCAAAAAGATAAAACAACAATAAATGCAGAAATTACAGAACGACGTTATTTTATCAATGAACAAGTCGATTCTTGAAAGTACAGCCCTATAAAACAAAACTCTGTCGCTTTGGGCGAAGCGAAGAGGGAAATTTACAGAAAGCGAGCCCTATCAAAACATCTGTTTCACCTGGGTAGGGTGAAAGGTTAAAGTAAAGATGGCAATTACTTTGACTTATGAACAATCTTCGGAACATCGACAATGACCCATTGGCGCGAACTCCTCGGTGAATCACAAAGTCTGGTACCTTTCTTAATTTGTCTTCAGAAATAACGTTGATTTCTGGTGGAGCAGGATCATTGGAATCTGCCTCCCAGGCAGAGTTGTCGTAGGAGGATTCCTTAGTTATATTTTCCATATTATTTGTACTCTCAGCTGTATCTCCCCATCCAGTTGGCTGGATGTCTTCGAACCTGATACGAGAGCTTTCAGGAGCGGTGTATTTGACCATGAAGTCGAATTTTCCACTCGGTTGTCCCAAGGTGTCCCACACTTCTTTGGAGTTGGAGGAGTCATCTCTCTCGATGATGTTGACCTCGGGAAAAGCATAGTTGAAGAACTCTAGTCCTGCAAACGTTGTGAATTCATCATCGTGTTGGATATTTTCAGGATAACCTGGGTGTCGATCCCATGACATGGCAGGGACACAGGTATTCTGTTCAATGATGCTCAACTGATTTTCATTGTTCGGCTGACTCTCTTGCCCCAAGTTTCCTGGGTAAGGCTGCCACATTGGCAGGCCATCCATAGGGCCATAGTAGTCGTGGTCAAAGCTGTCTTTCATCAGAGTGTCCTCCTCTAACGAATTTGGTGGAGCACGGCGTCCTTCCGGATCACAATCTCCATATACCATTTCGACGTCTGACCTTGGTATAAATCTCGGGTTCTGTGTAAGAAAGCAAAAGGGAGTTTGTGTTTCGCCCTGAGACATATAACCGTCCTTGTTAAGATAGGACTTCCATTCTTCATCTGTATCGGAGGAGTCACCCTCGTTGATGGTTTGCACTTCTTGAGACACTGGGTGAAGGAAACCTCCACTGTGGAAGAAGTCCAGAATGGGATGAAGACTTTCATTGTTAGTAGCAGTCCGAGTACCGGTTGAGGAAAAACCAAGACCCTTCTTTGTTTTATTGTTAGTAGGAATGACAAGCTACCCCCATCCTGTTGTATTGGTACTCTCAACCGCTTTGATAGCATCTTTGTATGAGGAAATCGAAGTTCCCTCTTCGGATTGATTGTCCTTGTGTAGCGAAAGCGCTTGGAACTGAGTTCCAATTACCCCCTTCGGTTCTACATAAGTGGATGACGATAAATTGCTTACGAGCAAGGCCTGTTCTCCACAGACTATGATGAGTTGGTCGTTCTGGACGAACTTTAGCTTTTGGTGGAGGGTCGAAGTAACCACCCCAGCCTGATGTATCCAAGGTCTTCCTAATAAACAACTGTATGTTGCCCGGATGTCCATGACCTGGAAGGTGACTTGGAAAGTGTGAGGACCGATAGTTATGGGAAGGTCGACTTCGCCGATAACCGTTTTTCTGGATCCGTCAAATGCTTTGACAACGACCTCGCTGGTTCTCATCGGTGGGTGCCATTTTTCTGTAGCGAGCGATTTTGGGTGTGGTTCTTAAGCACTGTCGCTCTTTGGGGGTACTACAGGTCGATTCATTTTTTATCCTATTGAAGCTGATGAAGGAAGGGAAATAGATGTCTCCAACTAACCCTGCTTGCATACTGAGTTTAAACAGCGGTCTGTTAGGTTACGGATGCTATATGGAAGTGGGGGCTCTTTCTTCTTACTTTGTTAAGGCTGAAATGACGAGACTATGCTATTGGTAGGATGTTAGGACTGATGCTTTTTGATTGATGTGTGAAGGTACGGGATTTTGGGTTTTTTGATTAGTGTGCTCGCTAAGATTTTTCTTTCAATCTTATGCCTACGTATTCCCGTTTACCGAAACAGGGAAATCAGAGCGATCGTAGTTCCTCCTATTCTATGGGAGGAAACGGTGTTTTGATGTCTTGTTCAAAGCCCAAGACGTGAAGCTAAATGTGATTTATTTGTATCTTGTTCAAAGCCCAAGATGTGAAGCTGAAAGATCTATTTGTATCTTGTTCAAAGCCCAAGGTATGAAGCTAAAGAGGTTTTAACTTTAGAGAGAATTTGTCATCTCTAAAGGGGAGTTGTTGATGTTTGCATGTTGTGAGAAAGGCATTATTTGATGCTAAAAGGTTGATTGTCTCAACCGGGGTTTACTTATACAAAGCCTAAGAGGAGGCTAAAAGGCTGACTTTTCCGGGGAAAATGTGCTTTTTGTACAAAGCCCGAGATTTAGGCTAAAAGGGTTTGACTCAACAAGAGGGTCTTTTTGTGTGTCTTGTACGAAGCCCAAGACGGAAGCCAAAGGGGTTTGACTCAACAAGAGTCTTTTATACTCAACAAGAGAGTGATTTAGTGTCTCGTATGAAGCCCGAGACGGAGGCTAAAAGTTTGTTCAACTTAACAAGAGAGTCTTTTATACTCAATAAGAGAGTGTTTTAGTATCTCGTACGAAGCCCGAGATGGAGGCTAAAGGGGTGATTCAACAAGAGAATCTTTTATACTCAACAAGAGAGTGTTTTGTGTCTTGTACGATGCCCAAGAAAGAGGCTGAAGGATGAGTGACTCAACAAGAGAGTCTTTTATACTCAACAAGAGAGTGTTTTTGTATCTCGTATGAAGCCCGAGATGGAGGCTAAAAGGGTTAACTCTGTGGGGAGAATCATTGTACAAAGCCCAAGAGGAGGCTATAGTAACTGTTTCAGTTGAGTGACAGGTCCAGTAGGTTAGTTAAAAGAGAAAATCAGTTCTTATATGAGTAATGTTGTACTCATGGACTTGATCTGAGGGTTGGGATTATTTACTGTTCTCTAAGGAAATGGGGAATCCAAAGGGTTTTAGACCGTCCAAGTCTACGAGTGTTCTTCCCATTCTTAAAAGGGGCTTGAGAATGTCTTTGAGACTCAAGGGTCTTAGACTGTCCAAGTCTAGAGTTTTATCTTTTGTACTATGCTTAAGAGAAATTAAGGAACAGTACGTTTGCGGTAGAAATATCTAGACTCTTTGAAAGACTGTTCAATTAAGATGACTAATCTCTGTTCCTATACCTTTAAGAGGTCGTCGGGATAATTTGTATGAAGCCTAAGAGGAGGCTGGAAACTTTTAAGAAGTCGAGGGACAATTTGTATGAAGCCCAAGAGGAGGCTATCTTCCCGGAGGAAGAATCATTATACAAAGCCTAAGAGGAGGCTGTGAAAACTTCTAAGAAGCCGACGGGTCCTTGTACAACGCCCAAGAGGAGGCGGGGATGCTTTTAGGAAGCCTGTGGGTCCCCAAATCTCGAGAAGTTCAAGACATGCCATTCACTGAGAATAGATCAAGCCAGGAAAGTTCGAGAATTTGGAAGAAACTCAAGATATGCAATTCACGGAGAAAAGATCATCTCTGGGGAGTCAGAGTTTCTTTGACAATTTCTAAGGGTGACAGTCTGAGAAAGGGTTCACCGAGAATGCTGCCTTTCATGTCTCCATATATTTTAACCCCAAGAGGAGGGAAGACTGTATCTGGTAATCCTATGGGTCTCTAGTTTTGTTGCATTTAAGAGTGATCAACAGGGCTTTACCTAGTGCTAGACGTAGTTGCCGGGGAAACTCTAAATATCTATACTAGTATTACACAATCGATATGAGTTTATGAAAGAAGACTTACAGTGAAACAGCCCCACAATACAGTTATATACATATGAAAGCGGTAAATAAAAACGGGTAAACACTTACTCGGTTGTAGAGCTTCCATGCTGTTTTGTTAGTTTGTTCAACAAAGAAAGCTTTGATAATAATATTATATTCAAAATCAAAGGAGAAAGTGTTTTGAAAAGATTGTTGGGGCTTACAGCTCAATGAGAGGCCCAGGGTTTTATCAGTGATCGTACTGTCGTTTTGTACAGGGACTTATACAAGTGACTGAGGCTCAAGAAAGGTTTTCTGTACAAGGGGATGGGTCTTACACTCTCTCAAGAGGCCTAAAAATTATTTTTGAATGGGTCTTACAGCTCAAGGAGAAGCCCAATAGTTAATTTTAAAAAGCGCGACGATCGCGCCGAGGTTTTGAAAACACCGTGGGTCTTATACAATGACTAAGGCCCAAAATTTTTTGGTTTCAAAAATGGATTGGGTCTTACACTCTATTAGAGGCCCAAGTGAGTTTTAGGAAAAGAAATGGGTCTTATTACTCGAGGGTAGGCCCAGGGTTATTTGTTTGAAAGCGACGATCTCGCCAAAGTTTTTGAAAATACACAAAGGGACTTATACAATAAGTGAGGCCTAAAATGGGTTTATTTTACAAAAAGGCTTGGGTCTTACACTCTATTAGAGGCCCATGAGTGTTTAGAAAAATTTGTTAGGGTGAAAATCAATAAAACCCTAATTTCATCATTTTTAAAGTAATTATTCAAAGAAAATTAATTAAAATGATACAAATTCCAAATAAGTTTGAATAAACAACTTGTGATTTTGGTTTTAGGTTTGAAAAATGAGGTTTTAATCATAAGATGAATTAAAACCTATTTGGTGTTGATTTTCCAACATGAATATTTATTTTTAAAAGGTTTAAAAACAATAAAAATGAATTTATTCACAAAAATACTAATTATATTAAATAAATAATATAAATCTAATTTTTTTGTGGAATAAAATATTTCAACATTTTTCTGATTTTTTGCAAAAAGAACCAATAAAAAATAATTAAAATTGAGTGAGTTATTAATTTTTCAAATCATTTAAAATAAATATGAAAAATAACAAAATAAATAAGAAAAAATGGTAATAAAGAGTTCTGGGGCGAGGGGGATTCGAACCCCAGACCTCTTGCTTGCCAATACACACAAAACCAGTTGATCAACCACTAGGGCGTAATGCCAATTCAAGTATAGTATGGCAAATGAAAAATATATAGAGAACTTGGTTGGAAAACCTGAAGAATTGTGTCATGGCCATCTTCTTCCTCGAGCTTGTGCATGAAGCCCCCTATCTCACTCATCTCTCAACCATTTGACATGATTCAAATACCAAACTCATGCGTTTTTTCACAAGGAACAAGATGGCAATACTTGATTTCATTTATTTTCAGGGTATAGCAAGTTATATCATCACAACCGTATGAACCCTAATTTTGCAAAAGCAGTCATGCAGACATGGTTATGAGGGCTATGATCCAATTTTTTTGAGGGAAAACACTCAACATATGATGGCAAGCAATTGGCAAAAATATCATGCGAGGAAATATGCATGGATCATGAAGATGTAGTTTTGAGGCTTACCTTGATGCAAGCTGAAATGGAACTCTGCACAGATGGTGTTCCAGATGCGATTTGATGATCCCTATAGCTTCAATGGATGTTGTGGAATGTGTTACAAGCTTTGGAACACTCTGCAAACCTTTGGATCAAGTTGGAGAACTCCAACTGCATAATTGAGGCATAATGGCTTAGTTGAAGGGTGATTTTGAGCTAGGGGTGTTACAGTTGGTGTTTAAGTGTTTGGACACCTCAAATACATCATATGCGATGTGTCTGAGCAATTGGAATGGCTTGCTTAGGGTTGTAACTCAAAACTCGATGGTGGTTGCTCAAAAACAAAGAAAATTGGCACTTAAGAGAGAATAAGAGAAAGCAATGCTATAAGGTGCTTTGGTGTGCCTTAAATGATCCGTTGGAACCTTTATTTATAGGTGATCAACTCTTGTCTTGGAGGAATAGTGAATGGCTGCTGGATCAGATCACCTTCAAAGGGATTGGTTGGACATAAATGCCTCTTGCATTAGGTGTAACAGCTGCTCCAAATAGATCAGCTATGCCTTGACTGAAATCACATTCCTCAGTCATTTTAATTGTTGTTTAATCAGAGAACTTGACTGAGGAGAGTGAGAATCTTGACAATGCACTATTCCACATTAATGCCCTTTGAATTCAAGGCAAAATGTGCCAAAATGCATGAACTTCAAGTTGGAAGATTCCTTGGCTTTGTGACTCAGCTTTGTAGGTTGGATCAGATGCATTGTGATTGGTTTGAGTACATGTGGCATAATGATCCTTAGTTTTGATTTAGAAATCATGAGTGGCAAGCAAACATGCAAACTGATTTTTCCAAAACAGCTTGCAGCAGCATGACTTTGGGCATGGATTCCTCTTGGCTCAAGTTGAATCAATTCATGCTGAGAGGTTCTTTGGATTCTTAGAAACATATGCAACAACATTGATGTTTACCTTTAGACTTGATTCAGCTTCCAACTATGTGAAAAGGTCTCACAAGTTTTGGTGTTTTCAACAAAATCTGCATTGGCCAGACTTTTTCTAAGTGTTGGAAAATGATGTATTTTCATGTTTTAGCCATTTTGGCCCAATCATAACTCAGAATCCACAATGAATTGGAGTGAGGTGTAGTTGGAGCTTTTGTAGAGGGTAATGAGAGCTACAAATCTAGCTTTGGATGGGGAAAAATGGTCCTGTGGTTTAAGAGTTATGATCCTCCAAAGTTGGTACCCTAGCCACTTTGTTTCATACCTTAGAAAAATTTCTAAGTTTTTATGGTTACCCCTTTTGCAAGTTATCCCACTTTTCTTGATTTTTCTTGATGAATGATGATTCCAATCATATATTAACATCATTTTAGGGTTAAAAAACCATTTTTATGAAAAATCTCAAAAAGTCAAAGTTTGACTTTTGTGCACAGTTGACTTTTTATTAGATGAATTCCAAACTGTGCAATCCTTTAGGAAATCATGTCCTTGACCTAAATCAAACTTGATGGACATGTTCCATGGGTGTTATAGGGTATATTAATTCATGTCCTAGGGTTTGGGAGCATGTCCTGGTCAAAAGTCAAAGATACAGTTGACTTTTCTTGCAAAACCCTAACTGTGGTTCAGATGAAATTGAAACTTGTGAATCAAGCTTCTTGGATCAACCCATTATTGCAAATGGATAAATGTAGTGTATTAGAGACCCTCAAATCCTCTCTTGAGGTCTTGGCTCATGTTTTGTCCCAAAAGTCAACTTAGGGATGAATTAGGTCAAGAAACCCTAATTCCTGATTTTTGGTGAATGCATCCCCTGAGGCTAAATTTACTTGATGGTAGGGTTCATGATGTTCCTTGGAGCATCATAGGTTATGCCTTGAAGCATTGGCTCATGCCCAGAGGAGAATTTCCATCTGGAGGCCCTGGTCGACCAAAACCCTAATTTAGTGACATTGGCGACTTGAGGCTTGATCCTTGATGTGGGAGTCCTCTTTATCCTTTGTAGATGTTTGAGAGGTTAGACAAGTTGAAGATCATGTCATTCCTTGATTCATCCTTTGTCTAAGAGCTCTGAGAGGGCTTGAAACCCTTATTTTGATTGTAGTGGATGCTCACCCATCTTTGGGGAGACTAATGAGGTATGATGGTTCATCCATATTGTGATGATGATTTGCACAATTATGGGAATCTTAGTGGTCAAAATTTGGGGTATGACACTCACATACATCATATATGAGTGATCCATAACCTTAAAACACATCTGGAACATCAAAATCACAAAGTCACCCCATTTGCTCAAGCTTTTTGGCCTACTTGTAGTTGAGGTGCCACAACAAGTTCCAGGTTATTTCAATCTATTCCAAGCTTTCAAACACATTACTTGAGGTCCATTGAAGCTGTCCAGATCATTACACAACATCTGTAACACCTCCAACATAGAATTCGAATTCTTCTTGCAAGAGGTAAGCCTGACACTCTCAAACTCTATAATCCATGCATCATAAATGTGTTTTCAATTTACAAACATGTTTATGCACTTATGTAGAGTGATTCCCCTCAATCAATTGCTTTGTAGCTTTCGTGTATAAGATTTCATAGTGTTCTTACAGAAATTAGGGTTCTTGAGTTCATCACTTGATTTCTCACTCCACACTTAATATAAATGCAATATATGACTGAAATCCTTGTTCAAAAACACACAACTTTCATGTTTACAAAAGTCATTTTCATTGAGTAATCAGAGAGATATGAGAGGTTTTGCAAAACGACCATGGCGGGTAGTCGTGAGGAAGAAGAAGATGGCCTTGGCGCCATTTTCAAATATTTGAATTTTTGAATATTTGATATTTTTATTAAATGATCTCAAAAATTACCTTCTCTCTCATTTTTTATCATTTTTTATTGTTTCTTTTTTTAAAAAGTCACAAAAATGTTAAATTATTTTATTCTACAAAAAAATTAAATTTATATTATTTATTTAATATATCTTGAATTTTTGTAAATAATTTCATTTTTATTATTTTTTAACATTTTTAAATGAAATTCTCACCTTGATTTTTCAAAACCAATTGGATTTCAAGCTTTCATGTAATTAAAAATGATTTTTCAAAATATTTTTCAAAGCTTACCACTTATTTTTAAATATATTTGATATTTTATATTTAATTTCCTTTGAAAAATTATATTTTTAATTAAAATTAGGGTTTCTCTTAATTTTAATTTTTCAAACTTCTTTTCAAAATCATTTTGGGCCTCTTTGTTGAGTGTAAGTCCCATCCCTTAGTAAATAATTGATTTTGGGCCTCTATCATTGTATAAGTCTCGATACGATTTTAAAAATCTCGGCACGATCGCCATTTTCAAAACAATTTTCATATGGGTCTCTCCTTGAGTTGTAAGCCTCATCTTTCTTCTTTTTAAACATTTTTGGGCCTCTATTAGAGTGTAAAACCCATCCCCTTTGTAAATATACCATTTTGGGCCTCAGTCATTGTATAAGTCTCGATACGATTGTCAAAATAACTATGCGATCACTGTTTTTCATCTGGGCATCTCCTTGAGTTATAAGTCCAAACTCTTGTATAAAAATAACTCTTTGAGCCTCTAATAGAGTGTAAGATCCAATTTCTTCTTGTACATAAATAATTTGGGCCTCAGTCATTGTATAAGTCCCACTGTGGTTTTCAAAATCACAGTGCGATCTTCGCCTTTTCAAATAAAACACTTGGGCCTTTCCTTGAGTATAACCCCCATTATTTTATTCACAAACACTTTTGGGCCTTTAATAGAGTGTAAGACCCATTCCTTTTTGTACAAAAACAATTTTTGGGCCTGTGCTGTAGTATAAGCCCCACAACGTCTGTCGGTATCACAATGCGATCAATGTTATAAAATAAGTCATCTGGGCCTCTCCTTGAACTATAAGCCCCAAACAAATCTTCTTTTTAACAACTTTCTTTTAAATCAAATTCAAATTCAATGTGTTTTTTCAAAACTTTCTTCAATTTCTTGTAACCCTAAAAGAAGGAATACAGTTGTAGTAAATACTACAGATCACAATATGCTTGGGCTTCTTCTCAGAAGGTAAGTCCCCATATCTGTTTCAATGCTTATTAATTATATATATCTGTCAATATAATTGTCTGTGTATATATATGTGCATATTTTATTAGAGTTTTCCCCAGCAGTTAGGTCTAGGTTTAGATCAAACCAAAGGTTACTTTCAACATAGTCAAAACTAGTTCCCCCATAGGAAATTCCCTATACATTCTTGCCTCCTCTTGGGCTTATACAATATGGAATAGAGAAAGGTATTATTCCCGGTGAAAATTTTCTCAAGACTGTCAAACTTAGAATTATATTGTGTACAAGAAATTCATTTCCCCAGAGAGGATTAATTCCCAGTGAAACCTCTTTTGAATTTCTTCAAACCCTAGAACTGTTTAACAAAGAAAGGATTAGTTCTCGGTGAAACCTTTCTTGGACTTTTCTTTGGTTTGGACCCACAGGCTTCCTAAAAGCATCCCCAGCCTCCTCTTGGGCTTAGTACAAAGACCAACGGGCTTCTTAGAAGTTCCTCAGTCTCCTCTTGGGCTTAGTACAAGGACCCAATGGCCTCCTACAGATATAGGACATAAATTAGTCATCTTTGCTAGTTCAATCCTCAAGAGAGTCAAGAATCCCAAAACATTATACCATTTTAGGGTTGATCTTCATCCCTTAAACCCTCAGCCTCCTCTTGGGCTTTATACAAGCTGACTTGGAAGTCTCAGCCTCCTCTTGGGCATCATACAAAGATTATTCTCCAGCTAAGAGTCAGCCTCATTATTCAAGTAGACTTGGAAAGTCTCATCTCCTCTTGGATCTCACAAAGACCCTCAAGTTTCCTAAAAACACAGGAAAAATCCTGATTATTTCATCAACATACTAATCTCCAACAGAGTTAAAACCTCCATAGGTTTTCAAACTCAATATTTAAGCTTCACCTTAAAAATTGTAACGCCCCAGTTTTTGTTAGATTTATTTAATCGAGTCGATTTAATTATTATTTTTTTTTACTTTTATTTGGTAATATATTATTTTTCATTGTTGGTATGTTTTATCGCGTTTTGGGAACGTTTGCGAGATATTTGAGTGTATGGGTAATTTGGTCATTTCACTTTATTTTCTTAAGTTAATAGAAATAAAAAGAGAGAAAAATAGAGAGAAAGAAAAAGAGAAGAAAGAAAAGGGAAAGAAAAGATAAAGAAAGAAGAAAAGAGAGAAAAACTTGGAAAGGAAGGAATCTAATCAACCGATTATTGAAAACACGATTAAATCGGGTAAGGGTGCGAAACTCGATTATCGTATACTTGTGTATAATTATGTATGTATGTATTTGGTTGTTTTTAAGTTGAAATTGGTTATAGAACAAAAACCATAATATGTTGAGATTGTTAGAATTCGATTAAATTGTGTCGGAAATCATGTTTTAATGATCATAATTGTTGATATATGTTAGATAGGTGTTGCTGTGCAATCTATTGGTAATTTTTAGGTGATTAGATGAGATTTGGAGTTGAATTTGAGTGATCCCGTAGCAGAAAAATTCTGGGTTTCCTCTGCCGTTACGCATATCAGGCAAGGTAATACGCGTATTGGGTTGGGCAATACGCGTATGGCCGGTGCAATTGAGGGCATTACGCGTATGGCATTCCATTTTTCTCGGCCATCTGTTGAAATGTGTAATGGTACACGTATGAGGTTGGGCAATACGCGTATGGCTCAGGGCAATACGCGTATGGCCAGCAAGGGTGCAGAATGTTGTGTTTTCGCGATTCGTTTTCTTTTTGATTCCGTAACTTGTGTTCCGATTATCCGTTTTGAACATTCTTGGTATCGTTGGAAAGCTAATAAAATGTTCTTTCTTATTAAAATGGTTTTGAGATTGTTGACCGATTTAATTATGTCAGGAATTTGGAATTGTGTCATTTTGTCGACTTTTACCGTTGTAATTGTGTGTAATTGATGTGTATCATGCAATGTGTTGTTGATATGGATATCGTATGACTTGTGTGTTGTTGTGTGATGAAAATGCATGTGATGAAATGTTGTGATGATGGTTTGTGGCCTAAGGGCAAGAAAATGCAATGTGTTATATTTGATGATATATGCATGATTATGGATGTGTATATGTATGCATATGAATGTCATGAGTCATTGTATGCCAAGCATCATGACATGCATTCTTGTGATGTCGTGTGCCCTTGTGGGGTGTGAGCGACGAATCGGTTCCAGAGGGAATCAGCTATAATATCGTGTGCCTTATACAAAGAGGACCTAAAGTGATGATTATAGACGATCGTGTGCCTTATACAAAGAGGACCTAAAGCGATCGGATCGTGTGCCTTATACAAAGAGGACCTAAAGCGATCCATAAACGTCGTGTGCCTTATATAAAGAGGACCTAAAGCGATGGGGAACATCGTTTGCCCGACGGGGAGTTACACTAAGTAACAAGCGATGGTTCTAATAGTTCCTGAGTGAACTAGTGATGAGATTGACGGATGGATGGTACCGCATTTGCATAGAGTCGTTGCGTCAGTCTCTTTGCATTTGCATAAATCATGAATGGATTGATTTTGTGTGGAATTGTGAATGGATTTGATGAGTTGAGATATATATATATATATATATATATATATATATATATATATATATATATATATATATATATATATATATATGTTGTGATAAATGCATTGTGCGTGGTTGATATACCTTGGTGATGAATATATGAAATATGCATCGTGTTGTTTTGTGTTTGAATTATGGTGTAAGTTGTGGTGAGAATGTTTTACATGTGTATTTTTGGAGTTATTATATAATTGTATGCAATTATATTATGATTGTGTTTCTCACCTTTCTGCTGTTTTAAATGCTCTATGAGGCATTGCATATTAGATGCTGGAGGTCTTTTTGTGAAGCTTAGGTCTTCATTCTTTTGTCGGTCGGCTCTGATATGTAGCACCGGGTAGTCGGGGAGATCGTTGTGATTATGTGTATATGTATTTATATCTTTTGGATTGTACATGTATGACTCTGTTTATGAAAGACAAACTTTTTATGTTATATATATATATATATATGAGATTCAGTTGCAGATTTTCCGCTTTTATTCTGTATCTGAATTGTGGGTAGTAGGAACTAAGTTCCTCTGTTATTTGCTACCTGAATGTTGCATATCTTTATGAGCAGGTTTATTGTGCTTTGTCTTAATTGATGTGATGCCTCAGTTTATGCCATGAATGTTTTAATTATACTCTGATGTTTTTTTATCACTTTATCTATTTGGGGGTATAGATTGGGGGTGTTACATTAAGTGGTATTAGAGCCAGTCCGTGTCAGTTTGTGTCAGTCCTTGTTGGTCATTGTGTTTGGGTGAGCTGTTTGTTTAACCATAGTTGCTGTTATTGGAAATGAACAAAATATGGCTGGTAGGAATGATGCTGCTTTGGCTGCTGCTATGCAAGCTATGGCTCGGGCTGTGCAGGGTGCACCTAATGCTGGTGAAAATGATGAGTTCAGGAAGAACAAACCGCCTGTCTTCAAAAGGAGACATGATCCTGATGGTGCACAGATTTGGCTTAAGGATATTGAAAGAATCTTCGAGTGATGGACTGTGCTGAGGAACATATGGTGAGACTAGGTACTCACATGTTGCAGGAGGAAGCTGATGATTGGTGGGTTAGTGCGCGTCATGTTTGGGAAGTTACAGGTGAAGTGGTCACTTGGGTTTTGTTTAGCAGGGAGTTTTTGAGGAAGTATTTTCCTGAAGATGTAAGAGGAAAGAAAGAGATAGAGTTCTTGGAGTTGAAACAAGGTAATATGTCTGTTGTTGATTACACTGCTAGGTTTGTGGAGCTGGTTCAGTTTTATCCACATTATGCTGAAGCAACTGCAGAGTTTTCCAAGTGTGTGAAGTTTGAGAACGGATTGCGTCCTGAGATCAAGCAGGCCATTGGTTATCAAAGGATTAGGAGGTTTTCGGACTTGGTGGATTGTTGTAGAATTTATGAGAAAGATAGCAAAGCTCGTTCTACTCACTATAAGAGTGTGAACAAAATGAAAGGGAAGCAACTGTTTCGTGGTGGTCCTTATGTGACACCAGCTGGCAAGGGTAAGCAAAGGGGTAGTTTCGAGAAAAGGCCAAGTGGGGGAGGTATGTCTAATTCTCCGAGATGTTTTAGGTGTGGTGACTTAGGACATCGTCAGTTTGAATGTAGAAAAGATATGAGAAACTGTTCCAATTGTGGAGGTTTATGACATATCGCAGCTGATTGTAAAAGAAATGTGGTGAAGTGTTTCAACTGTGGTGAACCTGGTCATGTTAGTTCGAAGTGTCCGAAACCAAAGCAAGCTCCAGCTGGTGGAAAAGTATATGCATTGGCAAGGACTCAGACTACTAGTGCAGACCGTCTGATCAGAGGTACTTGTTTTATTAATAGTACGCCTTTAGTTGCTATTATTGATACCGGAGCGACTCATTCGTTTATTTCGTCTGAGTGCGCGAAGCGTTTGAATCTTTTGTTGTCTTCGATGGGTGGAGAGATGGTTATACTCCAGCAATGGGGTTAGTAACTACTACTTTGGTTTGTCTAAGTTGTCCTTTGACCATTTATGGTAAAGATTTTGAGATGGATTTGGTGTGTTTGTCGTTGGAGGGTTTAGATGTGGTTCTGGGAATGAATTGGTTGCAATTCAATCGGGTGCATATTGATTGTTATCATAAGATTTCCTTCTCTTGAGGAAGACGAGGAATCGAGTTTCTTATCTACCAAAGAGTTGAAGAAACTTTTGGCGGATGAAGCTCAGTTGTTCGGGTTGTTTGCATCGTTGATAGTGGATAGTCAAGTTGCACTTGATGTGTTTCCTGTTGTGTGTGATTTTCCAGAGGATATTTCAGATGTGCCGCCAGAGAGAGAGGTGGAGTTTTCTATAGATCTAGTTCCTGGTACTAGACCTGTGTCTATGGCACCTTATCATATGTCGACATCTGAGTTGGTTGAGTTAAAGAAGCAGTTGAATGAATTGTTAGAAAAGAGGTTTGTGAGGCCAAGTGTGTCGCCTTGGGGTGCTCCAGTTTTGTTGGTGAAAAAGAAATATGGAAGTATGCGATTGTGTATTGATTACCGCCAGCTGAATAAGGTGACGATTAAGAATAAGTATCCTCTTCCGAGAATTGATGATTTGATGGACCAGTTGGTAGGTGCTTGTGTGTTTAGTAAGATTGATTTGAGGTCAGGTTATCATTAGATTAGAGTGAAAGAGGAAGATATTCAGAAGACGGCCTTTAGGACACGTTACGGACATTACGAATATTCTGTGATGCCGTTCGGGGTTTCTAATGTGCCAGGTGTGTTTATGGAGTATATGAATCGTATTTTCCATGAGCATTTGGATCGATTTGTTGTTGTGTTTATTGATGATATCTTGATTTATTCTAAGTCCCAGGAGGAACACGCGGAACATTTGCGTGTTGTGTTGCAAATTTGGAAGGAAAGGAGACTTTTTGCCAAGTTGTCCAAGTGTGAGTTCTGGTTGTCATAAGTGAGTTTTCTTGGGCATGTGATTTCAGGTAATGGTATTGTTGTGGATCCATCTAAAGTAGATGGATTTCTATAATGGGAGGCTCCTAGATCTGTTACTGAAATTAGAAGCTTTTTGGGTTTAGCTGGTTATTATCGAAGGTTCATTGAAGGCTTTTCTAAGTTAGCACTTCCTTTGACCCAGTTAACTTGTAAGGGTAAAGCGTTCATTTGGGATATTCAGTGTGAGGAAATTTTTAGTGAGCTGAAGAGAAGATTGACTACAGCTCCGATTTTGACCTTACTGAATCCTAGTGAACCGTTTGTGGTGTATTGTGATGCGTCTTTGATTGGTTTAGGTGGAGTGTTGATGCAAGAAGGTAAGGTTGTGGCTTATGCTTCGAGGCAATTGAGGATTCATGAGAAGAATTACCCTACTCATGATTTGGAATTAGCGGTTGTGGTGTTTGTGTTGAAAATTTGGAGGCATTATCTCTATGGTGCAAGATTCGAAGTCTTTAGTGATCATAAAAGTTTGAAATACTTGTTTGATCAGAAAGAGTTGAATATGAGGCAACGGAGATGGTTGGAATTTTTGAAGGACTACAATTTTAGCTTGAATTACCATCCTGGTAAAGCTAATGTGGTAGCCGATGCGTTAAGCCGGAAGTCTTTGCATATATCTGCTTTAATGGTTAAAGAGTGGGAACTTTTGGAAGCATTTAGAGATTTGAGTTTGGTGTGTGAATTGACATTTGACAGCGTGAGGCTTGGTATGTTGAAGGTCACTAATGATTTTCTGTTAACCGTTAGCGAGAAACAGAAGTTGGATGTGAAATTTGTTGATTTGATGACAGTTGGAGATCAAAGTGTGAATGGTGACTTTAAAGTGGATGATAAGGGTGTTTTGAGATTTCATGGTAGGATTTGTATTCTTGATGATTCGGACTTGAAAAAGATGATTTTAGAGGAAGGACACCGGAGTAATTTGAGTATACATCCGGGAGCTAATAAGATGTATCAAGATTTGAAGAAGATATTTTGGTGGTCTGGATTGAAGAGGGGTGTGGCTCAATTTGTTTATGCGTGTTTGACGTGTCAGAAGTCTAAGGTAGAACATCAGAAGCCTAGTGGATTGTTGGTATCGTTGGATATTCCCGAGTGGAAATGGGATAGCATTTCTATGGATTTTGTGACAGGGTTGCCGAATACACAGAGGGGACATAATGCCATTTGGGTGATTGTGGATAGGCTGACTAAATCGGCATATTTTATTCCGATTGACATCAGTTTTTCTTTGGAGAGGTTGGCTGAGATTTATATCAGTGTGATTGTGAAATTGCATGGTGTTCCGTTGAGTATTGTTTCAGATCGAGATCTGAGGTTTACTTCCAGATTTTGGGAAAGTTTGCAAAAGGCGTTAGGTTCCAAGTTGAGGTTGAGTTCTGCTGATCATCCGCAGACGGATGGTCAGACCGAGAGAACTATTCAGTCGTTGGAAGATTTGCTGAGAGCGTGTGTTCTTGAGCAAGGTGGTGCTTGGGATAGTTATCTTGCGTTGGTTAAATTCACGTATAACAACAGTTTCCATTCGAGTATTGGAATGGCACCGTTTGAAGCATTGTATGGAAGGAGATGTCGAACACCTTTGTGTTGGCATGAATCTGGTGAGAGTTCAGTGGTTGGACCGGAGTTAGTGCAACAGACTACGGAAAAGGTGAAACTTATTCGTGAGAAAATGAAGGCTTCTCAGAGTAGGCAAAAGAGTTATCATGATCGAAGGAGGAAAGATCTTGAGTTTCAAGAGGGTGATCATGTATTTTTTAGAGTTACACCGGTGACGGGTGTTGGTCGTGCATTGAAGTCGAAGAAGCTTACTTCTCGGTTTATTGGTCCTTACCAGATATCCGCGAGAGTGGGTGCTGTGGCTTATCGGGTGGCGTTGCAGCCGAGTCTTTCGAATTTGCACAATGTGTTCCATGTTTCACAGCTTCGGAAGTATGTTCCGGATCCATTGCATGTGATTCCGATGGATAAAGTTGAGGTAAGGGAGAACCTTACGGTTGAGGAATTACCAGTGAGAATTTTGGATCGCGAGTTGAAGCGGTTAAGAGGCAAGGATATTGCGCTTGTGAAAGTAGCGTGGGGAGGCGCTGCTGAGGGTAATTTGACTTGGGAGTTGGAGAGTCGGATGCGGGAGTCGTATTCGGAGTTGTTCGTCTCAGGTAATATTTTCGAGGACGAAAATTTCTAAGTGGGGGATAGTTGTAACGCCCCAGTTTTTGTTAGATTTATTTAATCGAGTCGATTTAATTATTTTATTATTATATTATTTTATTTTTGACTTTTATTTGGTAATATATTATTTTTCATTGTTGGTATGTTTTATCGCGTTTTGGGAACGTTTACGAGATATTTGAGTGTAGGGGTAATTTGGTCATTTCACTTTATTTTCTTAAGTTAATAGAAATAGAAAGAGAGAAAAATAGAGAGAAATAAAAAGAGAAGAAGGAAAAGGGAAAGAAAAGAGAGAAAAACTTGGAAAGGAAGGAATCTAATCAACTGACTATTGAAAACACGATTAAATCGGGTAAGGGTGCGAAACTCGATTATCGTATACTTGTGTATGATTATGTATGTATGTATTTGGTTGTTTTTGAGTTGAAATTGGTTATAGAACAAAAACTATAATATGTTGAGATTGTTAGAATTCGATTAAATTGTGTCGGAAATCATGTTTTAATGATCATAATTGTTGATACATGTTAGATAGGTGTTCTTGTGCAATCTATTGGTAATTTTCAGGTGATTAGATGAGATTTGGAGTTGAATTTGAGTGATCCCGTAGCAGAAAAATTCTGCAAAAAAATTCTGGGTTTCCTCTGCCGTTACGCGTATCAGGCAAGGCAATACGCGTATTGGGTTGGGCAATACGCGTATGGTCGGTGCAATTGAGGGCAATACGCGTATGGCATTCCATTTTTCTCGGCCATCTGCTAAAACGCGTAATGGTACGCGTATGAGGTTGGGTAATACGCGTATGGCTCAGGGCAATACGCGTATGGCCATCAAGGGTGCAGAATGTTGTGTTTTCGTGATTCCTTTTCTTTTTGATTCCGTAACTTGTGTTCTGATTATTCGTTTTGAACATTCTTGGTATCGTTGGAAAGCTAATAAAATGTTCTTTCTTATTAAAATGGTTTTGAGATTGTTGACCGATTTAATTATGATAGGAATTTGGAATTGTGTCATTTTGTCGACTTTTACCGTTGTAATTGTGTGTAATTGATGTGTATCATGCAATGTGTTGTTGATATAGATATCGTATGACTTGTGTGCTGTTGTGTGATGAAAATGCATGTGATAAAATTTTGTGATGATGGTTTGTGGCCTAAGGGCAAGAAAATGCAATGTGTTGTATTTGATGATATATGCATGATTATGGATGTGTATATGTGTGCATATGAATGTCATGAGTCATTGTATGCCAAACATCATGATATGCATTCTTGTGATGTCGTGTGCCCTTGTGGGGTATGAGCGACGAATCGGTTCCAGAGGGAATCCGCTATAACATCGCGTGCCTCATACAAAGAGGACCTAAAGCGATGATTATAGACGATCGTGTGCCTTGTATAAAGAGGACCTAAAGCGATCGGATCGTGTTCCTTATACAAAGAGGACCTAAAGCGATCCATAAACGTCGTGTGCCTTATACAAAGAGGACCTAAAGCGACGAGGAACATCGTTTGCCCGACGGGGAGTTACACTAAGTAACAAGCGATGGTTCCAATAGTTCCTGAGTGAACTAGTGATGAGATTGACAGATGGATGGTACGGCATTTGCATATAGTCGCTGCGTCGGTCTCTTTGCATTTGCATAAATCATGAATGGATTGATTTTGTGTGGAATTGTGAATTGATTTGATGAGTTGAGATATATATATATATATATATATATGTTGTGATAAATGCATTGTGCATGGTTGATATACCTTGGTGATGAATATATGAAATATGCATCGTGTTGTTTTGTGTTTGAATTCTGGTGTAAGTTGTGGTGAGAATATTTTACATGTGTATTTTTGGAGTTATTATATAATTGTATGCAATTATATTATGATTGTGTTTCTCACCCTTCTGCTGTTTTAAATGCTCAGCATTGCAGATTAGATACTGGAGGTCTTTTTATGAAGCTTAGGTCTTCATTCTTTTGTCGGTCGGCTCTGATATGTAGCACCGGGTAGTCGGGGAGATCGTTGTGATTATGTGTATATGTATTTATATCTTTTGGATTGTACATGTATGACTCTATTTATGACAGACAAACTTTTTATGTTATATATATATATATATGAGATTCAGTTGCAGATTTTCCGCTTTTATTCTGTATCTGAATTGTGGGTAGTAGGAACTAAGTTCCTCTGTTATTTGCTACCTGAATGTTGCATATCTTTATGAGCAGGTTTATTGTGTTTTGTCTCAATTGATGTGACGCCTCAGTCTATGCCATGAATGTTTTAATTATACTCTGATGTTTTTTTATCACTTTATCTATTTGGGGGTATAGATTGGGGGTGTTACAAAAATTCCCAGACAGGGTCAGTTTACCATCAATAAATCCCCCAACAGTATCAGAACCTCATGGAATATGATACTCTAACTCTTCCCTGATTCCCAGAAAAAGTAAAGCCTTTGGATTCCCCAAGACAATCTGGACCTGCTCCTGGATTCCCAATAACCCTCAGCAAGAGATAGCCTCCTCTTAGGCTTCATATAAGAACTCCCCCCAATGGAGTCAGTCAGCCTCAATCTTGGGCTCTGTACAAGACAGATAAAACCCTCCTCAGTAGAGTCAATCTCTTTTCAGCCTCAATCTTGGGCATGTACAAGATAGATAAAACACTCCCTAGTGGAGTCAGCTTCCTTTAGCCTCAATCTTGGGCTTTGTACAAGACAGACATAAAACTCCCCTAGTAGAGTCAACCTTGGGCTTTGATCAAGGCATACAAAAATCAACATCCCCTCAGATGAGACTATGAGTTCACTCTGCAGGAGGATATTTCCTCTATACATCACATCTCAAAACAAACAATCAAAACTTTTTTCCAGATAATTTATGTAAGTGGCACACTTGTTGATTCAAAATCCAAGCTGGAGTCCTTCCTTTATCCTGGCTGAAACTACTCTTTCATTTAACAGCTGTAAGTGGCAAGCCTCTGGATTATTTACATCCAAGCCAATGTCCTTCTCTTAGCATGAAAGATTCATAAGGAAAAAGTGGCATTGCTCTAAACTGAGTTAAAGCTTTCCTCCTTCATGATATCACCCTTATAAAGGAAATTATGGCATTGCTGGATTCATATGCCCCAGTTAAAGTAATTTCCCTTATAACCAATTACTCAACTCATGTGATGAATAGGTGAGATATTCTCCCTTTAGAGATGACAAATTCTCTCTCAGACACATTTTAGCTTCAATCTTGGGCTTTGAACAAGACACAAATACTCAGTTAACTTCAATCTTGGGCTTTGAATAAGACACCAAACATCTTTTCTCCCATAGAATAGGAGGAACTACGATTTCTCTGATTTCTCAGATATCTTTACGGGAATACGTAGGCATAAGATTGCGAAATCTTAGCGAGCACACAAATAAAAAACTTTAGGTCCAGTACCTTCTCAAAAACAACGAAAAAACCTGAAAACAATAAAAACACTCTCTCAATGCTCCCAAAGGATAAACTTTCCCAAACCACAGTAGATAAACACCAGAGAACATTTTAAATCAACGAAGAAACATGTAATAAAAAGTCTATGGATAACCATATATACACTGGGTGTTAATAGCTTCCCTTTGTATAACCTGACCCTGAACCCCCAATCTCTTAGCATTTGTTAAAGAAAACATTTGCGTGCAAGGTTAGTTTTAGATACCTTCCCTTTCCTTTCCAGCTTCATAGGATAAATAAGAAATCAGAAAGTAGCACCCAATTCCAACCATTGCGGTAAGGTGGTCGCGTCATCGACAAAAATCGCACGCTACAGCTTCCACAAGCACTAACCCGGTTTTCAAAGATGGTGGTCGTAGTAACAAACCCCTTCTATTCTTTAGAGAATATTTTGACTTTTTGAAAATCCGTATGAAAGTACACTTAGAAGCACAAGGAGAAGGAATTTGGGAAACCGTCGAAAATGGTCCTCATAATCCTATTAGTGTCATTAATGGTGTCGGGACTCCAAAGGCTAAAACCTCTTATGATGAAGATGATGAAAAGAAAGTCCTTAATGAAAAGAAAGCCATTAACATACTACAAAGCGCTCTAAGTATGGATGAATTCTTCTGCATCTCTCAATGTAAATCCGCAAAAGAAATTTGGGACACTTTGGTGGAGACTCATGAAGGATCCGCTGAAGTTAAAAGGTCAAGATTGAATACATTAAGTCAAGAATACGAAATGTTTCGAATGCAGCTCGGAGAATCCGCTGTCGCTTTGCAGAAACGATTCGTGCATTTAACAAATCATTTGATCGCTCTTGGTAAGAAATTTTCTAATGATGAATTGAATCTTAAAGTTCTTAGATCATTAACCAGATAATGGTAACCTAAAGTGACGACAATATCTAAGAAGAAAAGCCTTTTAACTATGACTTTTGCATCATTGTTCGGGAAAATCCAAGAACATGAATTAGAACTTGGACGACTAGGAAAATATAAACATCAAGAAAAGAAATCCAAGGGTATCACTTTAAAATTAAAATCAAAAGAATAACCAGATGATGCTCCTGAAGAGGATGAGACCTTCATGCTTCTTATGAAGAGACTTGTTAAATTATTTAATAAAAATGATAAATCTTTCAATTATGCAAAAAGGAAGAAACATTTTAGGAAAAAGGAGGCTTCTACTTCAACACCCTATGTCACTTGTTATGAATGTGGTAAACAAGACCATATTAAGACGGATTGTCCGAAACTTCTCAAGAAGGTGGCTTCAAGAATAAAAAGGAAAATAAGAACAAGAAAACCTATATAGCATGGGATGATAATGAGATAAGTTCTTCATCAGATTCAGATAGCGACGAATTTGCAAATCTAGTATTGATGGCTTCACACCATTTCGATGATGAAGAAGAGGTTAGTACTGGATTTTCCATTTATGATAACGATGCTCAAGTGGCTATTGATGAACTTCTTAATGAGTGCAAAATTCTGTAGAAAACAATATCATCTCAAAAGAAAGAAATTACGTCTCTAGAAAATAAAATTGAGACTATGGAAAAAGATTACAAAGATGAAAAACTAAAGATACTAGTGAACAAAAACATACTTTTGTATGCAAAGAATGTGAATCTCTTTCTTTTCAAGTTGTCAAACTAAAAAGAGTTTTAGAAAGATATGAAAAAGGAAAAATTGGTTTGGAGGGTGTTCTTAGTCAACAAAGATATTCTAACGATAAAAGCGGTTTTGGTTATTCAAAATTTAGTAAACCAAGTTTAAGTAAAACTATATGTGTTAAAGCTAGTGATCAAACTCCAAAAGAGAAAGTTAACAAAGCCACAATTCTTTATCCTTATCCTAAAAGGAAAAGATTTGTTAAAAAGAAATCATATGTTCCTAGATATAAAAGTAATTTTGTTCCTACATGTTTTTATTGTGGTATTGTTGGCTATACACCTAATGCTTGCTATGTTAGAAACTTTAGTGTTGCAAGTGGGAATTATGTGTGGGTAAAGAAATGTACTAATTATGAAGGACCCAGGGCAATTTGGGTACCTAACAAAACTTAATTTGTTTTGTAGGTATGCTTGAAGACCACTTCTAATTTATGGTATCTTGATAATGATTGTTCGAAGCATATGACGGGAGACACAGACAAATTTTCAAATCTAGTGCTTAAGGCCAAGGGTTATGTTACTTATGGAGATAACAACAAAGGAAAGATTCTTGGCATAGGAAAAGTTGGAGCCACCACCTTTCACATCCATTGAATATGTTAATCTTCTAAGCATTAGCCAACTTTGTGACAAAGGCTTCAAAATCAAGTTCACCAAGGTTGAATGTTTGATCGAAGATGAAGTTACACATGAGGTAAAACTCAAAGGTGAAAGAATTAATAATATATTTATGATTTCCCTTGATGATTTGTCTTTGAAGGTAAAATTTCTCATGGCGAATAATAATGACTCATGGCTATGGCATAAAAGATTTGCTCATATTCATATGGAACATTTAAATAAATTAGTCAAGCATGATCTCGTCATTGGATTTCCTAAGATAAATTTTGTCAAAGATATATCATGTGATGCTTGTCAAAAGAGAAAATAAACCAAATCAAATTTCAAATATAAGAATGCGGTCCACTTCAAGGCCACTACAATTGCTGCATATGGACTTATTTGGTCCATCAAGAACAAGAAGCTTCAGAGGAAATGTTTAAGCATTAGTTATTATTGATGATTTTCTAGATTTTGTTGGACATTCTTTTTAGTGTAGAAAAGTGACGCTCTCAAAGCATTCAAGAAGTATGCAAAGCAAATTCAAAATGGGAAATCACTAAAAATTGCCTCCATAAGAAGCGATCATGTTGGAGAATTCCAAAATGCATCCTTTGAAGAATTTTGCGAAGAACAGGGAATATCTCATAACTTTTCAGCACCAAGAACTCCTCAACAAAATGGAGTGGTGGAAAGAAAGAATAGGCCACTTGTGGAACTTACAAGAACAATGCTAAGCGACTTAAATCTTCCAAAGTATTTTTGGGCAGATGCAGTGAGCACGACATGCTATGTAAGTAATAGAGTTATTATTAGACCTATTTTGAAAAAGACCCCTTATGAACTCTTCAAAGGAAGGAAACCAAACATAGCCTACTTTCACATTTTTGGATGCAAGTGCTTTGTCTTAAACAATGACAAAGACAATCTCGGTAAGTTAGATGAGAAATCCGATGAAGGTATTTTTCTTGGCTATTCTCTTTCTAGTAAAGCATATAGAATATATAACAAGAGAAATTTAACAATTGAAGAATCTATGCATGTTTCATTTGATGAATCTAACCCCTCCAAGGAGAAAATTGTCTTGTGTGATGATGAGGATAATTTTATAGATGTTCCTAAAGAAGATACTCTAATTGCAAACAATGATGATCAACCGAAGCATCAAGAAGAACCAATTCAATAAGAGTCAAATGATAATGATATAATTAAGGAATGGAGAACTCATAGAGATCATCCAATTGATAAAGTCATTGGTGATATTAGTCAAGGCGTTGCAACAAGACTTAATCTCAAAGATGCTTGCTTAAATATGGTGTTTGTATCACAAATTGAACCTTCCAAAGTTGATGAAGCCTTAAGTGACAACCAATAGATACTTGTTATGCAAGAAGAGTTAAACCAATTCGAAAGGAATCAATTTTGGGAACTTGTTCCTAGGCCAAGTGATAAACACATCATTGGTACCAAATGGGTGTTTAAAAACAAGCTTGATGAAAATGGCATAATTATTCGAAACAAAGAAAGGTTGGTGGCACTAGGATACAATCAAGATGAAGGCATTGATTTTGAAGAAACTTTCACTCCGGTTGCAAGGTTAGAAGTTATCCGTTTATTACTTGCTTATGCATGTTCATTAAATTTTGAGTTATACCAAATGGATGTCAATAGTGCATTCTTGAATGGCTACATCAATGAAGAAGTCTATGTAAAACAACCCTCTGGCTTTGAAGACTTCAAAAATCCTTTGTATGTCTTCAAGTTGAAGAAAGCTCTTTGTGGATTAAAGCAAGCACCAAAGGCATGCTATGATCGACTTAGCAACTTTCTTTGTGAAAGAGGATTTGAAAAAGGTAAAGTTGATAAGACCTTGTTTATTAAGAAAATAAAAGGTAACACTTTACTGGTTCAAGTCTATATAGACAACATCAAATTCAATTCAACAAACAAAGACCTTTGTGAAAATAATTCATCTTACCCATCATGGATATCTCGAAGAAATTCGACATGGATAGTTATGTTGAAGATCAAATCAAACAACTATGGTATAGTTACAAAGGTGTAGACTATATGGGTAAGATGGATTTCTTCGAGACATCAAATCAAACAACTAAGGGAACAACGAACGTCGACTTATGGTATCCAAAAGGTAGTATATGTGATTTAGTTGGTTATTCTGACTCGGATTATGCAGGTTGCAAATCTAATAGAAAAATTACAAGTGGAACCTATCACATTCTAGAAAATGCATTAGTTTCTTGGTCTTGTAAGAAACAAGCATGTGTTGCTCTTAGCACCACAGAAGCAAAATACATAGCAGCGGGAAGTTGTTGTGCTCATATTCTTTGGCTAAAGCAACAACTGAGTGATTACAGACTAAATCTCGGATGCATACCACTTCGATACGACAACACAAGTGCAATAAATATTACAAAGAATCCAGTCATGCATTCCCATACTAAACACATAAACATTCGACATCATTTTCTCCGAAATCATGTGCTTAAAGGCGATGTTGAAGTCTCATTCATAGATACTCATAATCAACTCACAGATATATTCACCAAACCACTAGCTAAAGATTCCTTTTACAAAATTCAAAGATAATTGGGAATTTTGGAAGAAAAAGACGTATGATAATCGGTACACATATTCACTAATGTTAAATTTTCATTTTTTTTACATTTTCTCTTGTGAAACTCTTATATAATCTCCTTTGTTACTGGTTTACATGCTTATATGTTGCATAAACATGTTACCTATATGATTCATATTTGGTTATGTGTTTTAATTTGGTTATTTTTAAGTGGCATAGCTACTATTTTTTGTCAGTGGCAAAATGTGTTTGCCGTAATCGATTACTGTAAATAGCGTAACCGATTACCTTTGCGAAATTTTCAATTCATGGGCCTCTGTTTTTTGCTGTTCGCGGGCCCGTAACCGGTTACGCCTATTTACGTAATCGGTTACCATGACGCAATTTTAATTTTTTTTTTCTTTTTTTTCCTTCTTCTTTTCATTTAAGTTATTTTGAGTGGCTTTGTTATGGTCAACACTCATTCATCTACTCTTCCACCTACTATTCTTGGAAAGTAAGGCCATTTACTACCCACTCATGACACTCCTCTTACCAACATAAATCTCATTTAAATCTCACTCTCATAAATCCAATGTAAAATCCCTCTCTCATAAACCAAATAACCTATTTCTGAAAAGCACTTATTTACACCAATAGAAAATCCCAAAATTCACTCAACCTTAGCTTCTCAAACTTCTTCCATGGCTCCATCAAAGAAAGAAAAAAGATAGGCTAAGGCTGTTGAAAGCTCTGCAGCTCATGATCCGGAACATACAACTAATCCTTAAGAACCAACTCTGAAACAACGCAGACTGATGTCCAAATTCCTACAACAACCATTGATTCTTCCAAAGTATGGTAATTTAGCATCCTTTCCATCTTCTAGCTTTCATTTTCCAGAAATATTTAAATGTTAAAGGATTCATCAATTTGTAGCAGATTCTGGACCCTACTATCCTGATATGGTTAGAGATTTTTTTGGGAATTTCTCTATTAATCCTGGTTGTGTTCTACTGTCTAAAGTTAGAGATGTTGAAATTAAGTTGACTTTAGAAGAACTAGGAAATTGTTTAGGTGTTCCTTTTGAAGGGGAAAGAATTTCAAGTGGCTTTACTCTGGACTCTCCGGGTTGGAGAGAGTACACCAAGTTGGGTTATTATTTAAGCATTTGTCGTATATCTGAACAAGAGTTTTATGCTCATCGTGCTCTTTCATCAACTTCCAACGGGCTAATTCTGTCAAGCAAGAACCTGTCTGTAAGTGATCGTATGCTCCACTATTTTCTTGCTTATGTAATTATCCCTAAGAGCTCCAACTATTCTCAAATTGGTAATACTGAGATGCAACTTTTGTTTGCAATTAAGAATGGCTTGAAAGTTAGTTGGGCTTATGTGTTTTTGCACCACATGAACTATTCAAATAATATGTCTAGTGGGCTTCCTTATGCTAGAGTGATTTCTAGAATTTTAGAATATTGTCATGTGTCTTTGCGTCGAGAACCTTCAAAGAAAATAGGGAAAAGAAATTTGATTGGTAGTGATACTTGTTTAAAAAATATGGGAATTTTCAAGAATGTTGATGGAATCTTCAAACACACCAATGATGCAAATGTTTATGCGCCTCCTCCCGCTCCCGCCGATGGTTACTCCAATGAGCTCATTTATAACAAACTTTATGAAATGGACACTCGTCTTTCTGCTGAAATTCGGGAACTCCGCTTGGAAATAGCCGAAAATCGCAACCGTCATTAACAAGAGAGTGATGAATATGGTGAAGAAGGTCAAGGGGATGAAGATGAAGAAGAAAATGAGGACATGTTTTGTTTCTTTAAGCTAAGTGTATGGAACTAGTAGTTTAATTTCTAGTTTATGATTTTGGTCTTGTATTACTCTAAGTTATGTGGTACCATTTCTTTTTTATTAAGTTAAAATATCTATAACTGAATTATGTTTCCTTTATGTGTTCTATGACTTATATTTTGCTATGTTTCTTTGTATCTATAACTATGAAGTACACTATGTGTTCTTTTTTACTTGCATCTTGTGATCAAAATATGAAGTCTTTCTCATCCTTTTTGAATTACCAAATGCTCTCATACATAAATCAAAGGAAAGCATTGATCAAGGGGGAGTTGTAATTGTTAGGGGGAGCATGATTCATCAAGCTTTCAATGGTTTATCATCATAAAAAAGGGGGAGAACGTGAAGTCAAGAAGAATCTCCATATATTGTAATAATCAAATGAATGGCAAAGAATGGAAAAAGCTTCAATTTATATCATCAAGTGTTCAAGACTCATCTTTTAAAGTCTAACATTAATTGATCTTCGTTTGAGTTACAAGCATGCAATATTATCTTTGATATTTTAGTATTTAAAAAAATACCTCTACATAATCTCTTGCATGCATAACATTTCTTGTTTCATTAAAACGGGATTTTACACTTCTGTCAAGAGTTTTTTTCATGTTTCAGTAGCCGTAATCGGTTACAACATTCTTGATAACCGGTTACACTCTCGTGCGTTGCCTCTGTCCAGCTTCAGGAAAAACCAAATTTTGTCTACGTAACCGATTACAACATTTCCTGTAATCGATTACGGCCACGACATTTTGATTTTTTTTTTGTTTCGCTTCAGTGTAACCGGTTACACATTTCTTGTAACCGATTACCACTGAAGCAGTGGCTGCTTTTCATTTCAAAATTATTCTGAACGTTTTTGGTTTCACATCCTTCTAGCATTGCATCTTTTCATTAAATCATTCACTTTCAGAAGGGTGTTAAGGTGTTATAAATACTATCATTTTCAGATTTCAAAACTCACCTCTTTCATAGTAATTTAACATCAATTACTTACTCATTTTCATACAAGTGTTTTAATACTTGAATTTTCATTGAGAAATTTTTGCATACTATTTTCATATCAATTTAAAAAAAATCTCATACATTCATAAACACTTGAGCACTACTATATCATTGTAAATTGCTTGTTGGAAAGAGAATATCAATCTTAGTGATTGATGTATGTTCATCTATTTTCTTTACTTAAATAATTTCCAGATTTGGTTATAAATACCTTGTTGTCCAGGATTGTTGGAAGCAAAAGGTTCATTAAGGAGAGGATTGTTCTTGGTGATTGTCTTTATTAGAGTCTGTATAGGAAGACAAGGATTGTCTTGTCCATAAGATCCAACACTAGTAAAAATCTCTTTTGTGTTGAAAGGGGACTGGAGTACTCTCGGATTGTGAGGGAAACCAGGATATTTCTCGGTGTTCTTTACTTTATGCACTTTACCACTTTCATCATTTAGTAATTAACCAGGAAAGTAATCATAACATAAGTTAAAATCATAAAAAGTTTATAGTACCTAATTCACCCCTCCTAGGTGTAATCTCTATTTACAAACTTCAACAAAACAAATATGTTGACATCAACCATAATAAAGAAAACATTGTTCGCCCCCAGTGTTACAAAATCAGAGCATAACGACTAAAAATGAAAAAGTGATAACTAATGAAAATAATCCTAAGCTATTTCCCACTCACGACAACAACTCTACTCCTGAGTATATGCAAGATGTTCATGGTGGACAACATCAAAGCAAGGGGGGGGGGGGGAGAATTCACATCAATAAATTAACGACATAAACTGCAAGATAGAATTCAAATTTCTATACAATCCACATCAATCACACAACATCATTCTCACACCCAATCCATCATCATACACAAAGCAATCACATATTCATCAATCAACTACCTACATATAATTGGAAACTATCACCACTTTCCCTAATCTACCCTTTCATTTAATCCCACTTTTCACTACTAATAACCCTTTAATTGTAATTTGCTAACTATTAATGCACCATCCAATCAAAATCACCCTTGTTGCCAAATGGCAAAAATATTTTGAAATTTTATTACCCTTTCCCTCTTCTCTCACGTTCTCTCTCTCTCTCTCACGTTCTCTATCTTTCTTCTCTCACTCTTTCACCGTCTTTCTCTCTTCCTTCTTCCCTCAGTGTCTCTCTCTTTTCTCGTCTCCTTCCCTTCCCTCTTTCCCCCACCTTCTTTCTGCCTTCTTCCCTCACTGATGCGCTGCCAAGAGTTATGGAGAATGAATGTTTTGGTGTTCATTGAAATATTGGTTTGCACATATCAAGGTAAATCATACAAACGTATTTCGTAAATCACTGACATTGTATATGTTGTATCTGCAAGTTATTTGTTTACGATTGTGTGCGTATGTAAATCTATGTTTTTCGATATCATTTTCAATCTTTAATTTTGACTATAAATCTGTGTTTTTTCTTCCAGCCTCAGAAAATATGAATCCAGTTTAGGGTTTGGGAATAATGTTGATTTTGTGAGAGTTTTTGATTTGATAAGAACAAGATCTGCAAAGGTTTTGTGAGAATTTCTTATCTGAATTCGGTTTAAGGTTTGAAAAAGGTATCTGACCCTGATATTGCTCATTTTTTTTATTCACAGGGGTTGATGTCAAGAAGAATGTTGTTATTACTGTTTCTTCAGACAAAGGTCTTTGTGGTGGAATCAACTCCACCTCCGTAAAGATGAGCAGAGTGTTGAGCAAGTTGAAATCTGGTAAGTTTTGTACTTTGTTGTGTGTGTATTGTGATGGCTGCAATTAGTGTTATAAATACTTGTCCACATCCACATTGTATTAGTTACATTTACTTTACCCACATATGTATTATGATACAATTTCATAATAATAATGCTTAAAAACCTTTTTGCTACTATATGACCTGATAAAGAGACCCTGATTTGCAATTGTACTACCGGGTTTCCTAAACAGAGTATTTGACTTGCAGGAACTAATGTAAAGATTGCTACAACTCCATCTAATGTAGTGGTGCTAACACCTAAAAACTTCAACGAAGACGTATTGGATGAAACCAAAGATGTTTTGATTGAGTTTTATGGACCATGGTTACGTGGTAAGAGTAGTTTCGATGAAACCAACGACCTGGGTAATGTTTCGGCAACATTCACAAAACAGATGTTGGTTAATTATGCATTCATTTTAATAAGGAGGATATGGTGCTCATATTGTGTCTCATTACCACTTATTTTTGGGCAGTTTCTCAAACCATTGCCCTATATGCTTATATTGTGTACCTTTGCCATATACTTATAACCACTTTTTGCCATCCATTACTTTCTTTTCCTACTTCATTTTGTAAATAGATGACACATAATCGTATTCTTATTGTAATTGTAATTCTGATACAATACTGCTATTATGAGAGGAAATTTACTAAATAATCGTTTATTAAGTAGATTTCTCCATTACAAATTGGATTAGCAAAATCAGTTGAAATCGTCTGGGCAAATGGCCGTATATATTGAGTGACAAAAAAGCTTCACATGATGGCGGCCTTTAAATCTGTATATTTTTGCAGATTGTAACTGCTGATCAAAATTGTGGACATTCCAAGCTTAATGTTACTCTTCCTAGAGTGCCTAACCTAGAAACCTCTCATACATCACAAAGGATTAGGTTTGTTTATGTGTTGTTCGGTGAAATCATCGTTGTTGAAGCAGAATTTCTTCATCATCTAATGAAGTAAAGATAATATATGTGCTTTCCAGACCCAAAAATGGTGCAGAAGCAGAACTCACAACATGTGTTGTACCCAAGTTCAAAGCACGACCATTAAACAGAAAAGTTGGTATTTTATGCAGTTAGATTTTGTTTTGTTAGCTTAATTTTGGTATATCTTTTCCATCATCAATTCTAACTATTTAGGTTCATAATCTAGATTCTTAATTCCCCTTCATTACCAATTCCCAAAAGGACCCTTATTCGGTTGCCAGAATTTCAAGTAAGCTCTTGAAGCTTTCACAGTTCATTCCTTTTTTATTACCATTTTATTATTTACATAGTATAGTAAATATAAAGATGTAACTGTCCTAATTACTATATTTTTATGCTACACTTGAATCTAGACATAATGAAAAACAATGCGTGCATGTAAATGCGAATAATTGGATGTCAATCGAACCTAAGATTATTCGACATTGTTTATCTAGAAGCTCAGATTTTTTATCTCTTGCTTCTAAGGAATTTCACCTCAAAACATCGGAGAGCGCCGTGCAGCACAAATCTTCTACTTCATCATCTACACTACCGTGCAAAGATTCTGATCAGGTTAGTTTAGTTTATGTAATTTGAAGTAGTAACATTTGTGTTTTTCTTGCATCATTTTGTATTCTTATTGCCTCATTTGTTTTTCCAGGATTCGTACAAACATGCTACTGCTTCTGCTCCACAAAATAGAATCTGGAATTTGAGAAGGTAACAAAGGCCATGATAAATGATAGTAGTTCATACTTGATAGCCGTTAAACAATAGTGCTAATTTGATTTGCTATTTCTGCACAGACCATCTGTAATTGGTGCTCCAAAGAACAATGTATTGGACAGTGGGCATGAATTTAAAGCTCGACCATTTAATAAGAAGGTAATGAGACACTATAATATGTATATAAAATCTAATAGTTTAAAGGAACTATAATAATTATCGTATCATTTCTAACGGAATTCATCATTTTTTCCATTATTTGAGTAAGATATACAGTACTTTTCTTTTCTGTACTAGCTACTGTATAAAATTCTGTGCAGATACTTTCAAGTAAAGGAGATATTGGTGTTTTCCGCAACATTAAGCAGGAAGCCACTGTGCCTATGGTGAGTTGGTTTATCACTGTCACCCCTTGGATAGAAAATTTTATTGGGATCACATGTTACTTCAATTCATGCAGGAATTTAATTTTCGTACAGAAAAGAGGCTTCCGCATAATCCACCAACTGATCTCTTTAGTAAGGTGAATTTAGTAGTGGCCATTTTGCTTTATAAATTCTTCACTTTCGTAAAGATTTTAATTTCACAATTCTCATTCATTCTTATTTTTTGAAATGTTAGCAGTTGTCCCTCAAATCTGGAGGCAAGCCAATTGTGTTCAGCAAGGTTTTCATTCTATAATTTTGAATTTAATGAGAGTTTTGGATTATTTTTCATTACTCTTAGGTCGTATTGAGTTATTTGTTTTGGGTGCAGGATTCGAAAGAAAATATGGGAACTTCTTTTCATCTGGCCCAGAAGGTAAAAATGGCACTCTTGTTAACAAATATCACATTTGAATCAAAGTTACAACCTCATTTAGTTTTAAACTATTTCGATCTCTTAAATTAATAATACAACATAGATGTTGGAATATTGAATGTGGCTGAAAAATTATGAAGGTAAAACTTTTATATTTGGAGAAAAGCAAGTTCATAGTGGGAGTGAGGGTTGTTTATCATGTTCATGTTCATGAGGTAAGAAACTGAGATGGTATGTTCTTTATGACACATTTCTTCTCTTGATTGCCTTATTGCATTTCAAAGATATTGCTGCAAATTTGTTTCAATAATGTGATTATTAGTTGAATCATTTATTACATTTCTTCCCTGCTTTGCTATTTCCATAAATGTTATTAACATCCAGTTTATATAGATTTGGTAGTATCTTATTTTATATGAACACTATTATTTATGCATAGGTTCACTTGGTGTAACTGCATATTCTCTAATACCTGTCTCGGTTTCACTGTTTTACCAACATATAAGTCATAGCAGGAACCATCCAATAACATATTTTTTTCACAAGATAAACAAAGTGAGTTTTATGTATTTGTAGATAGGCGTGTGGTCAAGAAATAGCAGGAACACTATTATTTATGAGTTTTATGTATTTTCACAACATAAAAGTCATAGCAGGAACACTATTATTTGTGCACCTAGTCTCTCTGTGTATCATTCAATATGCTAACAATCCAATTACTTGTATTTTTAAAACCTTTTTATTTAAGAAGTTACTTAACGATGATTCCAGAGGTGTTGCAGAGAGCCTAATTACTCAGTAAGTTATTGCGCAACAAAGATCATAGTATTCGCTTCTGGGTTATTCATCATATACAATAAATTTTGCAGGTTTTAGGGAATTACTATTTCAAAATTGATCTTGTCGGAGAGAATGATAGATGGCGTCGAACATTAGGTCAAGAAATATACTCGCCGTTGCTTTCAGCCTTAACTGTGTTTTATTTCTGCCTTATAGAGTGAAAGTAACTGGGAGATTCTCATGTCACAGGGAATAGATTCGTCCTGCCTCTTACCGAAAAATGTTGCAATAATAATTCTCGAGGTAGGGATGGTGTAACTTATAACTCATTTATAACTTCCTCCTTCTATAGTTAATAAAGATATATAGTACCATCTCATCGAATAATCACCTAAAAGAACATGAAGCATGAAATCCAAAATATGATGAGTTTTTAACAGAAACTTTTGATGATTTATATAATTTTATGTTAAGCCATCTTATTGTAATATGTAGGATCTTGGTAAAGGAGAAGTTCTTCTTTGACAGTCACACTTATTTGAGGTATATTCTCTACAACTTTCATCACAACCTACGCCTTCTGATGTAAATGAACATATGTCGTCAAGTCATAATGATTTTACTACACCACAACCTGCCCATGCTGAAATAGGGCCAAGATTCAAGAATGTTGTTGAAGTTGAAAGTAAGGCTGGTGAAGAGTAAGCTGATGAGCATGCAGATAATGGGAACTCAGATTCACAGCAAAACATGTTTTACTTGGATGTTGTTCATTTTTCTAAATTGCTAGGCATAAAAACATCAATTTTCAGGAATTGCTAGGCGTGGTGGCTTTCAATTTTTATTACATGAAGAATTAATGAAAGAAATTGTTTGGTTCATATTCATTGTTTGGGATTGAGTTTGGGTATAGTTAAAATATTATTGAGGCATTGAAGTTCTTTGGTTGGGGAGTCAAATATTGAAGTAAAGTGTCCCTGCAATATAAGTGATTAAGTTCTTTGATTAGTGAGTCAAATATCGAAGTTAATGATAATAATGAGGAATTAAGTGAGTTTAGGGAAATTGTTCAAAATCTACAGTTTAATATAATATGAGTTTAGGGAAATTGTTTTTCTGGTGATGAAATGCATGAGCTTAGAAATAGAAATTGCAAAAAAGCAACTTAGAAGCCTATTTACAATGGCTAAGTGAACTATCAAGTCAACTATGGACATGCGTATGTCACACTTCTACCCTTTTTTTGATGTCATACCGGTATATTTCTTACATATGGATTTATCTATTTATCCCAATTTGAGATTAAATTTGAATTTTATATGTAATATTGTTGATTACATTTTTTTCAATTGTTATGGTCAAGTATTAAGTTCTTATTTGTGTTATTTGAAAATATAATGTTGCTCATTTGGCTACTGTCATGCATACTCGCAGAAACGTACTATGGTCAGTCAGCAGAGTTTGGTATTTGATAAGTTATAATTGCATCTCAAATTTTCCTTTGACATCCTGTCAATGTTTAACTAAATAGTATGGATATTACCATTCAAAATGTTGGACCCACCTTGAGACAGGTAGCCTTAATGTTGTACCCACCTTTTCATTTAAACTTGGTCAAATACCCTGACTCGGTTTTCTTTCCTTTATGTTGTGTATAGAAATTTCTGAATATTGCCTTTGACTTATACTTATGAGGAATTGTGTTATGTCAAGGAGGTTGGCTTAATATTATGTCCTATTGTTGCAGGTTTTGTCGCTTATTGCGATTTGCTCAAGGTTATGTAATGGTTGTTGTTGCTGAAGCTGTAAAGGGCTGAGGTTTGGAAAATACTTGAAAGGTTGACTTATGAATTGTGTAAGGTATCATGTAAGAATATAGTCTAGGCAAGGTAAAGTAAATAACAGTTTGGTGTATTGTTGTGCAGGTTTCATGAAAAGTGTGGATGGCTAGAATGAATTTTATGAGGGTTTTGCAGGTTGTGTGGCTGCTTGAAAGTGTCAAGTTTTGATGAGGAACTTGGATACGAGACTTGGCACGAGGGAGAAGATATGCAAGGCTGCTTGCATTTGTCTCGACGGATGAAGTACAAGAATTTGATCTATTAGGCATAATCTTCATGTGTATTAGTATCTTGTAACTTCCTATAATTTCCTTCAATTTTGAATTCAACCAATGGAATTTGTCTCTCTTGTATCTCAGTATTTTGGAAATCAGTTCTGAATTTGTAAATTGATCTTGTATCTTTTTTTTTGAAATCTTATCACTTTTGCACTTTTATATTGTACTTTTAAATTTGTGGCAATACTTTTTCAAATTGTTCTTGTACCAATTATGCACTTTTCCATGGCATATTGAATTAGATTCTGTAGCAACAAGTATCACATGTGCCATACTCATTCCATTTCCTCTTTTCCTTTTGTATTCTCACTCGCTTCATATGCACCCCAAAAGAGTGATTTAAGATAAACATGAAAGTATGACAATGTTATATTTGGAGATGATATTAGGAAAACTTGGCATTGGCATGGTGGAGGAAAACATGGAGCCTTTCTTGTATATTGTATGCTCTCTCAGATTAGCCTGACCAATATTTCAAACATGATGTTATCAAGGCGCTAACATATTTCACTACACACAGCAAAGTAAAAGACCATGCTCTGGCAAAAAAATAAGTTAATAACTTTCTCATTCCTCAAATCATCACTCTTTTTAAAAGACCATATTTACAAGTAGCACATTATTGTTCTATATTCCGCAAGAATCTGTGTCGTAACTCTTTCATGTTGGATTTCTCATGTTGGTAATGAGCTAAACAAATTAAAAAAATATGCAATATGTGAAAATATATTAGTAAATATTCAAGGAAATATTTATAAATATTTGTAGTTATTAGTCATATTTGTAAATATTAGTAGTTATTATTCGTATTGGCTTTTTCATGTTGGTAATATGCTGCATATTTATAAATGTTGGTGATTTTATAATAGCAATTATAAATCTACAATAATCAAACCTCATCGAATGATTTAAAATATGAACGAAATTACCCGTGCGGACGCACGGGTCTTCTACTAGTTAAATAATACAATGAGTCTCACAACTTCAACTAGACTCATATGCATGTGGTACCATATCATCATTAATTATATCACTTAGGAACCTGGTTTACCCTGCTCGAACCTCGAATCCACCTTGCTTGGATTAGGGATAACTCACCGATCTATCCTGCTCGGATTGCAACTTGTCTCTTTCATCAATAACAACGACATAATGAATGCATGGTACAACACGTCAATGCAACAACATAATGTTTAAAGTCCCCTCCTGATAATAAATAAAACATACATTAACCCAACGATAATAATTTCTCTCCCGAACTATCATCCTACAACAGCATAATTAAAATTCAACAAAATAATTCATGCTCATACAGCAGCATGTCATCATCACAATTTACAAAAATTAACACAACATCATCATCATACTTGTAATTCCATCACACATATTCACAACATATGCACATCATTTGATTTAATAATATCAAATGAATATTTCTTTTTAAACTTTTATAATATTTTGTTATTAAATAAATTTAAAAAAACTTTGAAAAAGTTAAGATCCGATTCAATTTATGTGGAAGAAGGAATCACCAATTTTAACTGGTTTTTCCCATTTTCTACCAATTTTCTGGTTTTTGTTGCCAAGCTAGTGTAATAGACTGGATATAGGTTCGGTTTCTAATCTAACTGATTAAACCAACCGATCTAATCCGGTTTTCATAACCCTAATAAATCCTAACCTAACTAACTACTACATGTCCCATTTCATAAGTGGGTCCAGAAGAGGGAAGTGAAGAGCTGTCATATGATCATACTTTATATTTCTGTAATATCCAGGTGGATTACAGCTGTATAATCATACCCCTCCAAAATACTCCCATCCTTTTACATTTCATATATGATTATGAATTTATGATGCCTCTCATCTCATCCCAGTTACTCCCACCACATGTGCGCCGCTAATCTCATCGCTGTCTTTTCTTTCAACCCCATCCCATTCCAGCTACACACTATATTCCACCTCACGGCCCCACACCAACAACAAAATCATGCTTTACTCTATTTTTATCTAATCATCCAAATTATCAACTCAACTATTGTTTTATTATATTTTTATATTAGTAGAAAAGGATAAAATAGAAGAGGTAAAAAGTTCGCTAGCGTTTTTTAACCCTTTCCAACGGTCACTGACCACTCAACACCACGTACGACAAAGAAACACTGTAAAATCTTGTACCTTTATTTCTGTTTAGTGTTTCCTCGTGTTGTTTTCTTTGTACCCTTAAAATATGAAGGTTGTGACGGTAATTTGACAACAATTAACAGAAAAATAGGGACAAGAAGAGTAACAACTAAGAGAAAGAAAATAACAAGTTGATTCAGTTTTGCTTTTCTAATTCGTTACGTCGTGCACGTTTCTTTGACTCTATCATGAGAAATTCAACCGACTCTTTCTCCATTGACATTGATTTGATACCTTTGGGAGGAAAGGTAATCTAACTTTTTTCTACTTATCACAAACTGTGAATAATGTGAAAATAGAGATTGAAATAATCATTTTGGTGTGTGTTTGTTGGAGTTTGCAGGAATGTATAGTGAAAACAAGCAAAGGTTCTGTGTCTGTGCTTGTTTGTGGGGATCGAGATAAACCTGCTCTAATAACTTACCCAGATGTGGCTCTCAATTGTATAATTCTTGTACTTGTTACTCATTTTGCTTTGATTTTAATGTGTTTGAATGAATGTCAACACCAGATTGTTAGTTTTAGATGTTTGGTGCTTTGTTTATGTGTTTGGAATCACTACGGATATGGTTTTTGAAATTATGGTGTCTTTTTTTTTTTGCAGATGTGTCTTGTTTCCAGGGTCTGTTGTTTTGTCCAGAAGCAGCTTCTTTGATGCTTCATAACTTCTGCATTTATCACATTGATGCTCCAGGGCATGAGGTTAGTATCCGGATTCATCTCGGTGTTATTATCTATGAAGCACGGACACAAACACGATACCGACTCTGACACGTTGATACACGTACTATTTTTAAGAGTAAATGAACTCAAGTAAGTCAATCTAATTGGTCTCTAAATTGAAGTCATGTGTCTAATGTCTACTGCATATGTCTATTCTATGTCTCTTTTCTTTCTAAAGAGAGTTAAGAAATGTTAACTACCATAAAGAAATAGATAATATATGACTCACATATTAAAGTTCATGAGTATTCTGAAATCCTAAAGTATAATCCACCCTTTTCTCATTTGTTTAAGAGATATTGCAGTTGGGAGCTGATGTGATTTCTTCAGATGAACCGTTGCTTTGTGTGGATGACTTAGCTGATCAGGTTGCAGAAGTGCTTGATTTTTTCAGGTACGCAACCGATGCTATATTGCTTGTGCTTTTTCTGGATTAATTGAACTAAGGGAACTGAGTAAATAGTACCTCTTGGTATATGCGCGTGCGTGAACTCGCCTCTTTGATATGCTTATTTGGATTATGATTTTAACTTTCATACAAAACTGTCATAAATCAGGCTAAGAGAGGTTATGTGCTTGGGTGTAACAGCTGGTGCTTACATCCTCACACTATTTGCTGTAAGTTAGCAACTCTGAGCTGAGTTATAATTTTATCAGTTTCAACATTCTAATATAGTTAACCATCATGTTAATTTTTTCCATCACTTGGCAGATGAAATACAAAGAACGAGTGCTTGGATTGATTCTTGTTTCACCAATTTGTAAAGGACCTTCATGGACTGAATGGATTTACAATAAGGTTTCCTCTCCTCCATGCTTTTATCTTAAGTTATCTATTGAAATTGAAATTCCAACAACTAGATCAAGGAAACTAGTAATGTGCCAAACTATTTATGGTGTGTTTGAAAACCATTGTTTCCACGGTAACATTGTGAGTTGAGCTCGAAGCTATAAAGGTTTAATTAACCACACTTTAAAAGCCATCTCACCGTGATTCTAAACAAACTTAGTATGCTCAGAAATTGTAAAACAGTCCCTTGAAATAGAATGTTTACAGGTTTTCTACATTTATGTAGGTTTTGATGAACTTGTTGTACTTCTATGGTATGTGCGGTTTACTGAAGGAATGTCTCCTGCAACGTTACTTCAGTAAGGTATTCTCATTCTTTGTCAGGCACTATGCAGATAGAATAATTTATGGAGGTGACATTACTTCTCTACATCTTTTATAGGAGCTTAGATGCAGTATTGAGGGATCAGAGTCAGAAGTAATACTAACTTGCCGAAGAGTACGTAAATCTCTATTTTTCTTAAACAAATAATACATATAGACATTTTGCCGAGTATATGCGCCTAGTTAACTTGGGAATTAGGATAATTTTGTATGTGTACAATTCTGACTAGAAGATTCTCTTTTCTGTTCTATAATTACAGCTTCTGGATGAAAGGCAAAGTTTGAATGTCATGCGTTTTCTTCAAGCGGTTAATGCGTAAGTAATGATGTTTTTTTACAAACTTCTGATTATATTTCTTTTGTTTTCTCTTGAACCCTCCACTCCTCCCTCCAGATTTTCAATCTATCTGAGCCATTTCATACACCAGTGTAACTGTCTCAATCATGTTATTATTGATGATAACCTATATATTTCCGATAATTCGATGTCAACATACATACTTTTGGAAATTCTGCTTTCTTTGCAGTCTGCCCCAAGTCACCTAATTGCAGTATTTTTATTGCCTTCGCTGCAACCTCCAACACCTGTGTTGACCTCCAACACCTACATTGTGTTGGGTTTGAAGGGGTGAATATAGTCTCATATTACTTAGAGATGTAACATGTGTTGTGTTTATAAGTAAGGACCCTTACCTTACAAACTAGTTTTGTAAGGTGGAGTTACACCCAACCACAGTTCTTAAGATGGTTTCACAACCTATTCTAAATCAGTTGTTGGGCTTTCCGCATCATTAATGTTTTAGCCTCAACGAGGCCCGAGCATGAGGGGGGTATTTTGGAAATTCTACCTACACTGTGGTCCACCCCTAGCCTAATTGCGGCATTTGGCTTGCCTTCATTGCAACCTCTAACACCTTCATTGCGTTGAGTTTGAAGAAGTGAAATTTAGTCCCATGTTGTTTAGAGATATGACATGTGTGTAGTATTTACAAAGTTTGGGTAGCCCTCATCTTACAAGTCGGTTTTATAGGAATGAGTTAGACCAAACTCAAATTTTAAAATGGTATCGGAGTCTATCCAATATCACTTGGGCATTTTTGTTTTCCTCTAGTTGCCTAACTGCCTAATTGTGGCATTTGTGTTGGTGTTGTTGCTTTGGAAATTCTTTTCTACACTAATAAACTATCTTGTAGTAGTTATTATTGGGCATTATTTTATAAGTGAACTAAATTCTAGCTATGGCTATGGACTTGTTGGATTTTGGGCGGGACTAAAATGTCAATAAATAGATAATGCCAACAAAATGATGGAAAATTTAAAAGTTAAGGAACTTTCAATTATTCCCATGCTTAGGTTATTATTGCACACAGTTGACTCTTATTGTATGAGTGAACCAAATTCTAGCTTTTGGATATGGACTTGTTTGATTTTGGGAGTGAACTAAAATGGCATTAAATATAAAAAGATGATAAAGGGTTAATGCCAATAAAATGTGGAAAATGTAAAACTTTAGCAACTTAATTAATCATCATTTGCTCCCATGATTACCAAAATGTTGAACTACTTGCAGAAGGCGTGACCTCAGTGAGGGACTAAAGAACTTGCAATGCAAGACACTTATATTTGCAGGAGAGAGTAGTCCATTTCATGCCGAGTCTATCCACATGAGTACAAAAATGGACAGCAAAATCTGTGCACTTGTTGAGGTAGGAATTAGTCCATGTCCGTTAAATATGAAATTACATAATATACTCAAATAGACAAAAACATAACATGATTGATTGCTTTACAACACTTACTTGATCAGGTTCAGGCCTGTGGCTCACTAGTAACTGAAGAACACCCAAACTCCATGATAGTACCAATTGAGTGCTTCTTAATGGGTTTTGGCTTCCACAGACAACCACATTTTGCTTCCTCGTCAAGCAATGGTTCAAGTCCAGCAAGCCCCTCGAATCATACAATCATGGCACCAGAACTCCTCTCCCAAGAGAGTTTAGGAATTAAGCTAAAGCCTATCAGAACCCGTGTTCATGTCGAGATCTAACTAAGCCTCTTCTCAATGTTCACAACCTCATTTCAATATGTAGTAGTAAACTTTCTTTCTACCACTGCACATAATAGTGTAGGTTATAATATTCTTTGATTGGTTTTAGCCCTATAGTTGATTATTTGATCATTCTTTTAAGAGTATGGTTTTTGAGATAGATATCATAATGTCTATATTGATTCTAGTTGCACCCCTTAATCCCCATTCGTTTCTGTTATGAATCATTTGTGAAGTGAATGTATTGAACCAAATTTATTTAATTTTATTATCTTGATCATTCTTTAGGCTGATTGAGTAGCTTGGTCTGTTTCAAACTAATCATCATTGAACATTTCTTTTCTTGAAAGATGAAGTGATAATAACCACTGAAAATTCACACACATCACCCTGAATATCAGGGAGTTTAGTGATTATCAGGGTTAGAACTCTATAAGTGACATCCAACCTAGTAATATCGAGTTCTGAGTTCTACGGTTAGAATTTGAAGACATTTTATTTAAATCAATAGAAATTTTAATACAAGGTCACATGTATGCTTCAATTTTAAATACATGAATTTATGAAGAGGGTTTACATGAGCAAGTGTGGCAACAACAATTCAAGGTTCCATTGAAATTTTGTCAAATTCTTCATCATCAATCCAAACATACACTAAAATTAACAACATTACAACCAAATTTAATCTAAATCTGGATTTTGATCAATTTCTTTAAATCGGAATATGTCGTTTCAAAGCTTGCTTCCCTGCAACTGCCACAGCCGCCGCAATTCCACCAAGAGCACCAGCAATAGCAGCCGATCGGGGACCGGCCGCAGCCTTATAAAGCGCTCCGGTACCGAGTCCAGCAACCGCGCTGTTAACCAAGTCATCCGTCTCCCTAACATGAATCATAGCACTCTCCAATCCTGCAAAGATCAATCCCAGAACCCCAAGCGAGTTACCGAGTTTACGACCTCCTTTACCACCCGAGTTAAGAACACGGTTGACTCGGATCTTAAAAGACTCCCCTGACTCAGCAGCCTTGAGACCTTCGATGGTTCCTCTTGTGCCTCCGATGATGGAGCCGGAGAGGTAACCGGTACCGGTGTAGTACTGGAGGTTGTCGCCCCATGAACGGTGCTTTCTGGAAGCTTCTTCGGGGAAAAGATGCTCCGGCGAGGTGGGGAGGTTGTAGAGCCTGTCGACGGGAATGTTGAGGTGCTGGTAGGGATGGTAGAGACGTGAATTTTGATGATCCTTTGGGTTCGTTGAAGAATCAGCCATCGCCGTCAAAGAAAGTTCAGAGAATGTTGTAGTTTTGTTTCTATATAGGGTTTAACAGCTATCAAGGGTTTTAGACTAATTTGACCAAATATCAAGGGTATTGACGTAAATATGTATTAAAAAGTTAGCTAAAAATCAAATACTATATGCGTGAGACGCAAGTAGTTGATATTTAGATTTGTTGTAAAATTATTAATTTCCTTCTGTATTCACTAGGACTCGTTTCAAATATTCACATGACTTTGGGTGTGTGTCTGGTTAGTTATGTGATATAATGAAAATACTATTGATTTTGAATAAACTAGGTAAATTAGCCGTGCATCAGTTATTAGAATATTTATAAAACAAAACTTATATTTTAAAATATTAATTTTGAAAAGTATACTTCAATAAATAAATATATATTCAGCTATAATTCTATTTAATAATAATTTATATTAAAAATAAAAGATTTTTTTTTAAATGATAGTATTTGATGAACTAAAATTGTAAATTTTACAAAAATAATTAATATAATTTTTTTTATCAATTCTATAAAGTTCAATACAATTGAATAATATATTATAGTTGTTTATAAAATTATTTATGTAAGAACTTTTAACGTATTTCATATATTATTGTAGCATTATGTATTTTATATATTTATATTTATTGGAACCAATAATAATAACTCATTTGGATTATAACTTTTTTTAATAGACAATGGATTCATGTAATAAGACAAAGATACAACAATATTTTTTTGTGTAATAACACTCAATAAAAGTTGTAATTGATTAATTTATTAATTATAATTTTAATTGATACAATTAATACGTTGATATTTTTGTTTATTTTCTTAAAAAATGAATGGTCATTATTAGAAATAAGATAAGTAATATGAAAAAAAATAATATTACATATATTGATATCTCCAAGTTAAATTCAATCAAAAGCAATTGATTTAGTGCAAATATATGAATATATTTAAGGGAAAATAATATTTTTTACTTACAATAAAAATCTATAGGATATTATTATATTTAAAAAAATAACACAAATATAATTTTTTTATAACACTCGGGCATAAATATCAGTTATAAAAATATAATAATATAGTTAAAATTGTAACTGTTAACTACATAAAGATTAGCTTAATGTAAAAATTAAATACACTTATAAGTTACTTTTTGACTTTGACTTTAAGAAATAAAAGAATAACATCTAAAAGTTTCTTGAAAGAGTGGAGAAGATCCCTAACATTCTTAAGATAAACATACAAACAATAATTTTTGGTAGATTAACACTCAATAAAAATTGTAACCAATTATTTTATTAATTTTATTTGTTAATACAATTTATAAGTTAATGGTTATAGTTTACTTTTAAAGAAAAGAAATATCATAGTTAAGAAAAATGTTAAGTAATATGAAAAAAATTAGTTCAAAGTTAGAATGATAGATTAAATTTAAGAAAATACATATATAATTTATTAACTAAACCAACATTTTGGTTGAATAGTAGTTCAAAATATCAATTTTAATAATTAATTATTTAAATATAACCATAAAATAAATATTATACAATACATTTTTATTGTATAAAATAGTCAACAACAATTTTTTTATTATTATTATCACTTTGCGACAAAATTGGTAACACTTCATAATTAAAGAAAATATTATCATAAACAATCATGACTATTCTGTATAGTACAACCCATAAAAAAGTTTGTATTTAAAATTATCAAATAACATCTTCTAAAATCCCACTTAAGATAATTCATTTATAGCTGCTCTTGTCTTTATTCCGAATTCTTCCATATTCTTTTTATGACATGAACCACCATTTCATCTACACACTTTTACTTTTAGTACGAAGGAGAATAAAAGACCCACAGTGTTAACACTCCAACACCCAAAGTAATTAAAATAAAATAAATTTAATTTAAGAGTAAAAGTAAAATAATACATACAAAAAAGTGGTAAGATTTATATATAACATTTGGTTGAAACTGCCTATGTCTAAGTGTGTAATGCGAAGAGTTTTCCACTCAAATCTGTTGGAGAAATTTCCAAAATATTAAATTGATAAATAATAATGGTTAAATTAACAAAATAAATGGCCAAAAGTTGCAACTGTCTAGAATAGAACCAGAGACCCTATAATGATTGGGTGCATAGTCAAAATGTACAACCACTAGATCAACACAACTTTTCATGAAAAAGTTTGTTGTTATTGATATACAATGGTTCGCGAATGATCATGTTGGAATCAAATGAAACATTATTTCTCCGCACCAATCGGTACAAGTTTTCTTATAAATAGAGATACTTGTCAGCCATAAATATACACAAAATTATTTGTTTCAAGTGTCAAGAATTATATCTAATTCATTCTTTTATTTTTCTAGTGCACGAGAATAAATGAGAGAAACTTATTCTGTAAAATAGCGTTGATCAATATGCTTAATGTGAATGTGCAACTCATGTTAAGGTTTCCAAAGTATCCTGAAGGGGATTCGCCAATTAACCCAATTGCATCCAAATTGCCTAAATTGGTGGGGGCGAATCGAACCTAAAGCTTAGTGTAAACACACACTTTGAAATTTATTTTGTGCAACTTTCAACATAACATCTTCATCTTCTTCTTACTCAAATTTTGCACCAGACCCCCAACACAAGATCTAACAATCTTTAGGTTCGATTATGATTTTTTGTGATTAATTTATGCTTGCAACTTTGATGGAGAAATGGATCCACGCTATCTTATTCATAACCATGGTGAAAGGTTTATAATTCGATTACATTAATATATATTCATATAATGTTTTAAATTCATGTATAATATTATATGATGAAAATAATGTGTATTTATGTTAAGTTTAACATGTGATATTAAATTTATACATGCATGATTTATAAACTATTAAAATATGTGAAATGAAATAATTATGAATATGTTTGGTTTATGGTTTATACTTGAATATAAAATATACATGTTAAATATTATTTTATGGTTTATGGCTTAATACCCTTTTTGGTCCTCTAGCTATAGGGGTATGTCCAAATAGGTCCTCTAGCTTTTAAAAGTTCCAAATTGGTCCCATACGTTTTTAAATAGGTCCACGTTTGTCATCGCCGTTAGAAAAGTTAAAATTTTAATTAAAACCTTGATGACATGGCATGGGTGTGCTGACGTGGACGTTTATGAATGGGGGTGTGGAATGGTGGTTATAGTTCAATTCATTTCCCTCTCTAATTTTCATTAAGTAATTTCAGTTCCATGCCTCCAACCCTAGAACAGTCACACGAAGACGAAGACGATCGAGGGTGAAGACGAAGACGAAGATTCACAGACATACCATTGAAGACGAAGTATTATCCTGGTAAATGGCTATGTTCCTTTCGTAGTATTTACGTTTTCTACAGTCTAGGGTTTGTGTGTAGATAGAACGTTAGTTTTCTGTAATCTAGGGTTTGTCGCCCCCTTTTTGAAATTAGGATTTTTATTGTTCTTTTCGTAAAATTTCTGCTTGTTTATGATATTAGGTTGAAATGGGAGAATTGATTAACCTCAACATTCATCATAGTGGGGAATTTATGGATTCTGATAAAACGAACTACGTGGGGGGTAAATGCAACGAATTACAGGTAGATGTTGATAGGTGGTCGTATTTTGAGTTGATAGGTGTTTTGAAAGATATAGGCTATACTGAGGTAGACAACATCTACTACAAGGATCCTACATTTGGGATTAATGTGCTCAGTGATGATAAAGGTGCGTTAGAGATAGCTGACCTATGTAGGGTACACCTGAAGGTCGACATATACATTAAACACCCATTATCCCAACCTGAGTATGTTGATGAGGGTGACACATTAAATGAAGAACCTACAAACATGGAGGAGGATATTAAATGAAGAACCTTTGGATGTTGTGAATGAAGAACAGTATGATATTATTGCTGAACTTGTTGATCAAGTCCTTAAGGATGTAAACAATTCTGTAGAGGGTGTCAAGGATGGCGAGAATATGAATTCTGCTGAGGGTCTTGAGAAAGAGGGTGTTGAGAAAGAGGGTGTTGAGAAAGAAGGTGTTGAGAAAGAGGGTGTTGAGAATATGAATTCTGGTGAGGGTCTTAGGAATATGAATGGTGATGGGATTCATGGTCAGGTGCATGATGGGAATGATACTTCATCTGATGACAGTGAGGATTCATCATTTAATTATGATAGTGCCTTGGAGCTTGATTTTAGTGATTCTGATGCTAGTCTTGATTATGATGAAGAACATGTTGCCAAAATGGTGGAGTATGATGAGACACATGAAGGAACTAGTAAAATGAAGAAAAGGAAAAGGGAAGCAGATGGTGGAGAGGAGAATGGAGTTGTGTATGATAGTGAAGAGTTAGATAGTGGATGTGATACTGAGGATGATGAAGAACCAAGGAAGAGGAAACATCCAATTTTCACGGCTATGAAAGACATGTCTAACTATAAATGGGAGTTGGGAACCTATTTTAATACCAAAAGTGATTTTAAGGAAGTCATTCAAACATATGTTGTTCAGAATGGGAGAGGTCTAAAGTTTCTAAAAAATGACAACATAAGAGTGAAGGTGGTATGTAAATCTGGATGTCAATGGGAGGCCTATTGTGGAAAGCTTCCTGATGAGGATACTTGGCAGCTTAGGAAATTAGTTGACACACATAATTGTGCTAGAGAGTATAATGTTAAGATGATGAGCACGAAATGGCTAAGCAAGAGGTTGCAAAATACATTGAAAAACAATCCTAAGCTTAAGCTAAAGGATATTAAGGAGAAGGCACTCAAGAAATGGAATGTAGGTGTTAACAAGACAAAGGCTATTATGGCCATATTTGCAGCCAGGGATATGGTAGATGGATCTTATTTAGGAGATTACACTAGGATTTATGACTACTGTCATGAAATTTTGAGGACAAATCCTGGTTCAACTGTTAAGATAAATGTCACACCGGTGCAAGAGGGTATTGAGGATGCAAGACCTTATTTCAAGAGGTTGTATATTTGTTATGATGCTTGCAAGAAGAGTTTCAAAATGTGTAGGCCAATTATTGGCCTTGATGGATGTTTTTTAAAGGGTCTATGTGGTGGCCAGATTTTATCTGCAATAGGAACAGATCCTAATGACCAAATGTTGCCTATTGCCTTTGCTGTGGTGGAAGGGGAAAATAGAGACTATTGGACTTGGTTTTTAAAGCTCCTCATTGATGATCTGGGTGGAAGAGAAGAATGTAGGACCTACACTTTCATTTCTGATCAGCAAAAGGTACCACTAGATTTATTGCCTTTATTTAAGTTTGAATGTATTTCTTGATTTAGAATTTAATGTTGAATTTTTATGCATTTGCAGGGTCTTCTCCCAGCCATGGATGAATTGTTACCAAGTGTTGAACAAAGGTTTTGTGTGAGACACCTATACAACAATTTTAGGAAGAAATTTCCAAAAAAAGTGTTGAAAGAGATCATTTGGAAGGCAGCTAGAGCTATTTATCCACAGGCTTGGGAAAGAGAGATGAGAGGCATGAGGAGGATAAATGAAGAGGCCTACAAACACATGATACAAACTCCACCAAGATTTTGGAGCAAGATTTTGGATACATAATGGAAAAATGGGCGGCAAATAGGCTAAAGTTCTCTAATTTAGGTGATGATGAAGTCTTGCCAAACATAAAGAAGAAGGTCGAGAAAACCAGCAGTTTCACAAATTCTTGGATAGTAAGGTAATAGATAATACACTTACTGTTGTGCTTTTGTAGTATGACTTTCTTTTGATAGGAGATAGACTTACTTTTGATATTTTTATAGGATGTCATCTGAACATATTTTTGAGGTGAGGCATATTGAGAATCAGGGAGACATGTTCTCTGTCAACTTGAAGGAACATTGCTGTTCTTGCAGAAAGTGGCAGCTGACAGGTCTCCCATGCGTCCATGCCATTTCCTCAATTAAGAGTAGAGGTCTTACTGTTGACCAGTTTGTTCCAGACTATTACAAGAAGGCTAGGTACATTAGGGTGTATGAACCTATCATTTACCTTCTGAATGGTACAAATTTATGGGTGAGAACTTAATACCCTGATGTGCAGCCTCCCAAATTCAAGAAAATTCCTGGAAGACCAAAGAAGAAAAGGAATAGAGAATAGGGTGAGATTGATAGTTCTGATAGGAAAATAAGAAAAACTGGTATGATTGTAAGGTGCACTAGGTGTAGACAAACTGGGCACAACAAATCAACTTGTAAGATGGCTCAGCCACCACAACAGGCATCACAGGCCACCCAGCAAGCATCTCAGTCAACTCAGGTAACCCAGCAGACAAACGTGACAACCCAACAAGCAACTCAGGCACCCCAGCAAGCATCACAGGCAACCCAGCAAGAATCTCAGGCAACCCAGACAACTCATGCAACAAAAATAACTCATGCAACAAAAACAACTCAGGCAACCAAAACAACTCAGGCAACTCAGGCAACCAAAACAACTCAGCCAACTCAGACAAGCAAAACAACTAGGGCAACTCAGGAAGCCAAATCATCCCAGGCAACTCAGCTTTCTCAGACAACTAACAAGAAGACTGCAACATAAGCTAGGTACAAGTTACCTTTCAAGAGACCAGCACAACATTCAAGAGGACCCACCACCAGATTGAGTGCATCACAGAATGCAGTGGGTCCTACTACTAGGAGGACAACACCAACTAAAAGGAACATTCCAAAGAAATCCTCTTAGGGTCTATAGTTTGTGTTGTATTGTGTAATGGTGTCTTCTGATGTTATGAACAATTTCTGCTATTTTGTGTACCAAGCATTTCTGATATGCTTCTGCTATTATGTGTAATGTTGTGTACTAAGTACTTATAGTGTACAATGCTTCTACTATTCTGCTATTATTGTAATGATACTTCTGTTATGATGTAATCAAATTATGTTATTATCATATTATTCTGTTAAATTATGGTGTACAACGTTTCCTATTTTGCATTTATACTTCTGTTATGCTGTAGTCAAATTATTCTGTTAAAAACTGTTAAAATCATGTTAAAACCTGTCAAACCATTTAGTGTACAAACTGGTGCACAAAACAGGTGCACAAACTGTTATTTAGTGTACAAAACAGATGCACAAATTAAGTGTACAAAACAGGTGCACAAATTTGGTGCACAAACTGTTATTAGGTGCACAAATCTGTATGCCACAAACTACTACAACTTCTAAAATATGTTTATGACAGCAACAAAACAACTCGTTTACTAAGACCACTGATAAATATGGCAACACATGATAAATATGTCAACAACACTAAATTTGGCAACAATAACTGATACATTTGGCAACAAAACTAAAAAATTGGTAACAACAATACTCTTTTACTCAGACCAATAGTACATGTTATTGAAGCAACTTTTACATCAATTTCAACATTCACAACACCTTAACCACTAAAACAAATAACACAATAAAGCACAAGGACTTCCAGATCGTCTTCCATTTCATTGTATTCTTCAAAGCTTCATCTAGCTGCAAATTATTGACCTTCAACACTTCAACCATGCTTTTTGCCTCAGCCAACTCTTTTTGGGCTTCTTCCAACTCCTTAAATTGCATTTCAATCTTCCATTGCAGATTCCTCAGGCTTTCCTCCATGCAATCTCTTGAATCATCATAGAACCATTCAAAAAAAACCGCACCCGACATTCGTGTGTCCCTATACATATATGCAGGCAACTTATTAACAGTGAAGCTGTAACGGATGAAATGGATGTGTTTGACAAAGAAGATTACCTTAAAATGTTGACAACCCCTGAAAAGCTTTCCATTATTTTGGACGGTTCTTGCCTTGCGAAGTACAGCAAGGTCTCCACAAGCACACATGACTTTCCCAAAACTGGTATACACTTGTGAATCGAAGCGGGTTCTTGAAGATGAAGAAGAAGCACGCCCAGAACTCATTATTGATAGTGGATTTTCCTTTCAATTTGGTAAATTTTGGATGAATTCGTAACCTAGGGTTTGAATTGGGATTCAATTTATAAAGTTTCATATTCAATTAGGAAGATGATGCTGATTGTGCTACACACCCCAACCAAGTCAGAATCCACATCATCATTTTTAACACCGTTACCATGTAATTAACGGAAAGGATCACTACGAACCTATTTAAAAACGTATGGGACCAATTTGGAACTTTTAAAAGCTAGAGGACCTATTTGGACCTACCCCTATAGCTAGAGGACCAAAAAGGGTATTAAGCTTTGTTTTAATTAATAATGCATTAATTTTGGATAAAATGATTTGGTGAATTTCGATTTTTTTAAATTGACATTTTGATTTTAAATGCTAAAAAGGTTATTCACTGTTTATGGGCTGGCAAACTTGAATATAGTATTGTAATTTTTATGTTACAATATAAAAAATGTTAAATAATATTTGAAGTGATTGAGTGTATTACCATTGTGATAGCAATTGACAAAACATGGGAATATAATTGTAGTAGTAATAATAATAATAATAATAATAATAATAATAATGTTTTGTATTGGAACTAAAATGGATTGAAAATCACTGATAACGATAGATCCGAGTTTTCAATACGACTGAGAGGGGGTTGACCTGTAAGGTTAGCATTTCAACACTCAAATCAGTACGTGAGCGAGAAGAGTGAATTGAAATTGAATTCGAAAGTGTGTACCTGAATTAGTGCACTATTTATATATAGTGGGGGAGGAAATAACAATCTACTATCTATTGGACGTGAATCGCTTGTCGAATTTCCTCAGGGCAAGAAGGCAATCGATGTGAAGTAGGTATACAAGGTGAAGTTGAATCCTAAAGGAGAAGTAACTCGACACAAGGCAAGACTTGTAGCAAAAGAATTTCTTCAAAAAGAAGGAATCGACTTCGACTAAGTTTTTGCACCCGTTGTTAGGATCGAAACAATCAGGTTGGTTGTTGGTCTAGCAAACATGAACAACTGACAGGTATGTCAAATGGATGTGAAATGTGCATTCCTGAATGACCCCTTAGATGAAGAAGTTTATGTCGCACAACCAGTCGAGTTTGTGAAACAAGGCGAAGAAAGCAAGGTATACAGGCTGCATAAAACCCTGTATGGACTTAAGCAAGCTCCAAGAGCTTGGAATAAGAAGATAGATAGCTTCCTAAGGGAGAAGAAATTTGTGAAGTGCACGACTGAGCATGAAGTATATGTAAGGAGAAGTAATAGTGAATTGCTTATACTATGTCTTTATGTCGATGACCTGTTGATAATAGGAAGTTGCAAGAAGGAGATCGAAGAGTTCAAACATGACCTAAGTGAGGAGTTTGAAATGTCAGACTTGGGAAATATCTCATTTTTCCTTGGCATCGAGTTCTATGAGAGTGGTAGAGGTTTGATGATGCACCAAAGAAGATATGCAGGTGAAATACTCAAGAGATTTGAGATTCAAGATTGCAACCCAACTTTGACTCCAACTGAGCCCAAATTGCAACTGTCGAAAGAATCAGATGAAGAGGACGTCGACCCAACTCAGTACAGAAGACTTATTGGGTCATTAAGATACCTTTGTCACACAAGGCCTGATCTAGTATACAATGTAGGTATGGTAAGTAGATTCATGCAGAAGCCAAAGGTATCACACCTAGCAGCGACGAAGAGGATACTAAGGTATCTGAAAGAAACTCTCGAATATAGCATTTTGTTTCCTGCAGCTGATGAAGGAAAAGAATACAAGTTAGTGGGATACACCGACTCAAGTTGGTGTAGTGATGTTGAGGATAAAAAATCCACAACTGACTATGTGTTAATGCTAGGTGGTGCACCAGTTGCTTGGAGTTCGAGAAAGGAGCTAGTAGTGACATTGTCGTTGTGTAAAGCAGAGTATATAGTTGCTTCTCTCTGTGCATGTCAAGCAAAATGGATGGTGAATCTGGTCGAAGAGATTACATCGAAGAGTCATTGAGCAATTACCATGAAGATCGACAACATGTCAGCTATCAATCTGGAAAAAAATACGATAGCATATGGATGAAGCAAGCACATCGAAATGAAGTTCCATTACCTTTAAGAGCAGGTAGCAGAAGGGAAGATGAACTTGGAACACTGCAGAATTGAGAATCAGATTGCAGATATCATGATGAAAGGAGTGCAAGTCAAAGTGTTCAAGAAGTTAAGGTCTATAATGAATATAGATAGCTAAGACACAATGAATTAGGTGGTGTATTGAGAATGCAATTCCTTGTGTTGAAGCAGATAGTGCTCGACAGAAACAAGGATGTGTTAAAACTTGTAGTGTGTGTCGAGTTGTGTTAGATGTCGAAGTGTCGAAGCAGGTTGTTTGACACAGGATTTCACTCTATATTAGAGTCATGAAATGAATCAGTCAAACAAATTTAACTACATATAAATGAGTCAGATTTAGTCCTTACAAATCCTAGTAATTCCTTGCATGAGCATTTACAACTTTATCTTGGGCATACCCTTAGCAACAACAATGGACGTGGTAACCTCCTCTACCCACCTCAAATTAAAGTATCATAATGTTCACGTCGAGCTGATGACGATATGCGTTAAAACCCTAATGAAGCAAGCAAGTATGGAAAGAAAAGAAAAGCCCAGGTTCATGTGTTACCTTTAAAAAGATTAACTTAGTGACCCACACATTATATGCTTTTCCAAATGAGGTGGCACAAATACATCAAAAGTAATGGCTGAAGGAAGGAGATTGATGAAGACCAAAAAGGTAGCAAACGCGGGAAAAGAGCTCTTAAGGATTCACAAATGACAAAAAAATGGGACCTGGTGAATCAAAATCTCCTCATGTATCTCCCAAGGAAGATGAATTGTGTGATACACAACATGAAGCATGAACCATGCCATCAATGGTCAAAATCCTATCGTAAACTGTTCAGAAAACGCTCAAATATCGTAGTACTAGAATGAATCATTACACTAAGACGTATGGACACTTGTTAAGATGTGTCTGCGAAGCATTGCTAATCACGATGGAGATAATTAATAAACCTCTTTTCAAAGACATCAATGTTCCGTAAATGCTCTTCTATTTTCTTCTATCAGAGGTGAGACTGAAGACGAATCCAACAAAACCCTCATTTTACAACGTAGGGACAAGGGCTTGGGAGAAATTGTTATGGATTCTTGACAAGTCCGACGAACAAGGCCAAATAACAAGTGCTCAAGAAAAAAGTGCAATGAACACGTGGACCCCATCTTGCTGAGGACACATGGTCACACTCTCCATGGCGTCTCTCGCCGTTAGATCTAACCAAACGAGAACATGCACAAGGCACCGAATCACACATAGACGGTTTTAACCGGTCATATTATATAAAGATCATATCACGCCATTTCATGTATTCATTTCTTTCTCACTCTAAAACTATTTTTTGCTCATTCATTGACTTAAGCGTTTGAGTGCTAACCCTTCAGGTTCACCCATCTCCACTGCATCAAAAGTCCGGTCCACTATATCAGAAAACCGATCTATCATATTTGAACTTCATTTATGAAAGAAACGAACACATTTCACATAAAATAATGATTTATAAGAGAGTCAGATTTATTTATGAACGAGAAGATAAAAATCGATCTTTTCTCGTTTACAATTTTCTCCAATAAAATTTACTTCGTACAGGCCCGACCCAATGAGCAGGCCACCAAAGTTGCCGCCTTGGGCCTCAATTATATGCATATATTTTTTCAAGTTTAGTATATATCAGATTTGCTTAAAATAAACATGTATAAGATTATTTTTAATTCTTTAAAAATGGGTGATTTGTTTATTGGAAAGAGAAAACAATGTTAAAAATAAGTGAGAATGTTATATCATTCAATAATGAAAAGTTCAAATCAACATAATAACTATATGTTTTATTTAATTTTTTATTATGTAATGATCTTTATTAAGAGGGTATGATTTTTTTTTTATATACCATAAAATTGTATTTTTTTAATAAAAAATATAAAATAGTATTTTGTTTATAACTACTTAAATTTTAATAAGTAAATTTGTATATTTTAAAAAATAAAAAATATTATTATTTTAAACGATCAAATTTTAATATTCACCAAAACTCGCCTTAAGTCTCTATATATGTTGGGCCGACCCTGACTTTGTAGTTCATTAGAAGTAATCTCAACTTCTTTCAATCTTAAGTGGCAAATTGGGTAAGTGTTTACCAAAAACTTTAAAAAATAAATGCACCTCCAAAAGATATATGAGTGTTATGAATTTTGGTACTAGTTCCAGCTTTGAATCAAGTGGGTCAAAACTAAACAGTAAAGAGAAAATTGGCAGGTAACAAAGCACGTACAAAGGGCTGAGAAATTATTGAGCCCATGGAAGTTGTAACAATAAGAAAATGACATATCTCTTTCTACAACTCATTGCAAGCTGGTTAATACTTCCAACTTACACCACTTACCCCACCCTCTTCCGTACACACCAAAACCTTGTTCTTTTCTTTCCTTTTAGTCATCTTTAACCTTAAATTCAACCCCCATACACACATTACTTTAATAACACTGTAACCATATATTATATCACCTTCAATTATATATACACTAGCTTCCATCTTTTAGGTTATTTCACTTCTAATTAGGTTTTTAACTATATCTAATTTAATTCATGTTACAAATTTTAACAATCAAACAAATTTAAATCGAATTTATCTATTTATTTTTAGACTACATATTTTCAAGTCGGTCTCATTCACTATATTGGTCTGATGACCAACGTATCTACTATGTTGACTTGAAATTGAACTTGAGTCATTTCGAATAGATCTAATTTTTATGAACTAATTAGATTTGGCAAAAAAAAGATCCTATTGTTTTTTTATTTACTTTATTTACTATTCAATCCATAGTAAGATTGTGACCTAGTTTCTTTTGCATGGTCAATAAAACTTAACAAGGAAAAGGGCAAACAAATTTTCTAAAAGATTGCATGTTGATGGAAAGATGATAGTAATATTGATGAATTTGAGAGAGTATATAGTAATGAAAAGTAAATCCTAAAAAGTTGAGAGGGGAAATATTCTTATTGTTGGTGTAGTTAGATCCAAAATAAAGATGTAATAGTAGGCCCAATAAATAGATTAGAGAGAAGAGAGTTGATGATGAGAGAGAGAGAGAGAGAGGGGGGGAGGGGAGGGGAGGGGTCTGGGATGAAGTAGTTTGTAAGTTGTAGTAGTATAGGCACTGTATAAGTTTGTACCATGTGAAGATTCCCATCCTTAAAATAAATAATTGGTCCCATTCTCTGCATGTTTTCACGTGTCCTGCCATTCTTATATGCCGTTTATTACACCATCATGACCATCAGCTACTGCATAGGATTCGAATGCCCCACTCACAAACCAACCATTATTATCTTTTCTTCCTACTATTAGCCTCACTCATCCTCCACGCGCCTTTTCTTCAATCTCCAACTATATCATATTCATATCATATTAATAAAACTAGCTACTAAATTTCTTGATTACAAAAGAAGGTAATGGAATATACTATAAGATAAAGACGAGTTTGGATTTTATTTGAAACTAGAAAAAAAGAGTGAAATGCAATGAATATAGCTTTTTGTTTGTAACGTGGCTTGATTGACTTGTTTAAGAAAATCCCTTTTTATTTGTTGCGTATAAAATATGGAAGATTTTGAAAGTTTATATATGAAAATGATATATTTAAGTAATTTTTTATGTAATATAAGATTATTAACATACAGTTATAAAGATAAGATAATATGAATTGAATAATGTTATAATCTGATTAGATGGTATCAAAATTTATCTATGATTCATTGAATTTGTCAAGATATTCTTATCATATTTTAGATATACTAAAACTAAAAAAAATGTACTTTATTTTTTATTATAATTATAATAAATAGATTTTAACTTTTAAAATTCATTGAATATAGAAGTTTATGAAAATGATATATTAAGTAATTTTTATTTAATATAAGATTCTTAACATAGTTGTATAAATAAGATAATATGAGTTGAATGATGTTATACTCTGACTAGAAGGTATCAAAATCATTCAACGATTCATTGGATCTTTTAAGATATTCTGATCACATTCTAGATGCTCAATCTTAAATCTAAATAAATATATTAGATTTTTTATTATAATTTATTATAAATAGATTTAAATTTTTAAAATTCATTGAATATGGAAGTTTTTGAAAAATTATATATAGAAATAATATATTCAAGTAATTTTTTTAATAATATAAGATTCTCAAAACAATGATAAATATAAGATAATATGAATTGAATGTGTTATTATCTGACCAGATGATATCAAAATTTATCCACAATTCATTGGATCTGTTAAGATATTCTGATCACATTCTAGATGCTGATCAATTTTACATCTAAAAGAATGTATTATATTTTTTTAATCATAATTTATTATAAATAGATTTTAACTTTTAAAATTTATTGAATAGGAGAGTTTTTAAAAAATTATATATGAAAATTGATATATTCTAATAATATTTTATATAATATAAGATTCTTAACACACAGTTATAAAAATAAAATAATATAAATTGAATGATACATCAAAATATATCCCTAATTCATTGGATCTATTAGATCTATTAAGATATTCTTATTACATTCTAGATGATCTATCTTAAATCTAAAAAAATTATATTTTTTATTATAAATAAATTTTAATTTCTAAAATTTATTAAAAAAAACTGATATATTATAAAATGTATATAAATCAGTTACATTTAATTATATCACAAAATATAATTATAAATAGTGGGCAATCATCCCTCGTACATTCAAAATTTTCTTTTCTTGTTTGCTTTGGTTGTAGGGGGCTAGTTTGGGTTCATTTGATTGTTTATTGTGCTGGCTCTAATTGTTTTACTGAGCCTAACTCTGTTGTACTTGCTTTGGGCATTTCTTATGCCTTTTATTGTTAATAACATCTTGGCCTCTTCAAAAAAAAATACTCAACTTAAAATTTACAACTATTTTGTTTTATTCAAGTCTATGAAATAATGTCCAATTTTATGTTTTTAAATAACACATATAGGTGTTATGTGCACTAGTCACATGTATCTTGGTCGTCCAATCAAAATCACCTATCTAGATTTTAAGCTAAACTTTTTTTATTAAAAACTTTCAAATCATAATCAAACGGTGTAGATGCATGCTCCTAACCTAGATCCAAATAGCACACATGTATAGAATGTAATAATGAGTTAGGGTAGTGAATTCACTTTCTTCTAAAAGGGTGTGGTGGTGGGCAATCTTTTCCCTTCCATACAAGGACAATTTGTTTTTGATAAACGTGTGAGGAGAGAGAGAGGGAGAGAGACAAAACAAGAGAAAAAGAGAGAGAAAAATAGAGTTTTTGTAAAGTTGCATAACATTAACATTATGCTGATTTATTTCACACTGAGCATATGAATTGAATTCAAAAGATAGTACTACTAAAGTAAACAAAGTGTGCTAGCTCCTTTCTTTACTCCACAAAACACAAACATGTTTGATGGAGTCCCAGACCAATTCCACCAATTCATAACTCCAAGAACCTCTTCATCATCACTTCCTCTTCATTTACCTTTCCCTCTTTCAACAACACCAAATACCAACAACAGCGCTTTTCCAACTTTTGATCCTTATAATCATCATCAATTACCACCCCAACTTCAACCAAACAATCTCTTGCACCCATTACACCGTCACACCAAAGATGAACAAAAGGAACAAACCAATACTCCTTCAATCAACAACTTCCAAATTGAAAGAGATCAAAGACAAATACTACCTCAGCTCGTTGATCCTTGGACCAACGACGAAGTTCTTGCACTCTTGAAGATCAGATCCAACATGGAGAATTGGTTCCCGGATTTCACCTGGGAACACGTATCAAGGTATATTCAATTATCTCGTTAACTAATTTACATCGTATAATTGTAAATCATAACTAATTTGCGAGAATATTTGAGATTTTTTTGAAAAAAGTTTCCATGTGGAAGACAAAGGCACACGTGCACCTTCAATTCAGCTTACAGAGAAACTGACACCACGAGAGAAACAGTAACAGAATTTGTCTATTAGTAGTATTATTATTGCTATGCATTGAAGACGATTGTGTTGTGTGTGTGAGTAATTAAGTGCTTTAATTATAAGCTCAATTGTTGTTTTGGATTTATATACTTATGGTGTGTGCAGGAAGCTAGCTGAGGTTGGATTTAAACGCAGTGCAGAGAAATGCAAAGAGAAATTTGAAGAAGAAAGTAGATTTTTCAACAATATTAATATTAATCAGAATAATAATTACGGTAAGAATTTTCGGTTTGTTACTGAACTTGAAGAGGTTTATCAAGGTGGTGGTGGTGGTGAGAATAAGCGGAATGAGGTGCAAGACAAGATGAGGAGTGGATCGAATGATGGCGAAGATGATGATTCGAGAAATGATGATGTTTTGGTGATGAAGAAAGATGAAGATGAGGTGTTTGAGAAAAGTACTAGGAATGATGAGAGGAAGAGGAAAAGAGGTGGTGATAGATTTGAAGTGTTTAAGGGATTTTGTGAGAGTGTTGTGAAGAAAATGATGGATCAACAAGAAGAGATGCATAGGAAGCTTATTGAAGAAATGATTAAAAGAGATGAAGAGAAGTTTAGTAGAGAAGAAGCTTGGAAGAAACAAGAGATGGAGAAAATGAACAAAGAGCTTGAGTTGATGGCACAAGAACAAGCTATTGCTGGTGATAGACAAGCCAATATAATTCAGTTCTTGAACAAATTCTCATCAACAACAAATTCTTCTTCAATTTTAGCTTCGATTCAAAGCTTCGGAATCGGAAAAGAAGACAAATCCAAGGTAGTTACACCTAAACATTTCTCAAACTCCACCACATTGCACTCACAAAACCCTAATCTTGAACCCCATGACAAAACTCTTCCACCAACATCTGAAAACCCTAGCTCAACCCTTCCTTCTTCTTCTACTACTTTGCCTCAACCTCGCAACTACACCGTCGGCGAGAAAGAGGATATTGGTAGAAGATGGCCAAAAGATGAGGTGTTGGCATTGATAAACTTGAGGTGCAATTACAACAACAATGAAGAAAAGGAAGGAAACCACAACAACAACACCAACAAGGCACCACTATGGGAGAGAATATCACAAGGGATGTTGGAGTTAGGATACAAGAGAAGTGCAAAGAGGTGCAAAGAGAAATGGGAGAACATAAACAAGTATTTCAGAAAAACAAAGGATAATGCTAATAGGAAAAGGTCACTTGACTCAAGAACTTGTCCTTATTTTCATCTATTGAGCAATCTTTATAATCAAGGTAAACTTGCTCTACAATCTGAAAAGAATGAAAGCAACAATAACAACGTGAATCTGCCACAAGAAAATGCTGTTCAAGAGAAAGAAGCTCCGCAAGATGATAAGAATGGTGGTGGTGAGTCTTCTGATCAAGTGGGGCCTGCATGCTGGTAATTTCACTATATGTAGCAGGTTCATCATGGAGGTGAGAAAAAATTTATGCATGTACCTTCTTTGGATTTTGATAATCAGTTTTCATTTTCATTGATTTGTAGATTTTCAATGACATATAATAAGTACAACTTTTTTTATTTCTTCAGCATTAGTTTTTTCTTTTAACAAAACATTGTTGTTATAATAATAATATTGTTATATTAGCAATAATTATGTTATTTGAATATTAAAATTACAAATATTATTCGATATCTTATTTATATAAGTATCTAGTAGTTTTAATTTTCTATTACTACTATAGTAAATTTAAATGAATTTGAATTTTGGTTAGCACCGACAGTTTGAGGAATGAGAACAATAATAGTTTTGTTCGGGTGGAAATGTAATTTTTATAGATTCCATTTATTCTTTATTTTTTTTTAGAACCTTTGAAAAATAAAGGAAGTGAAGGTAAAATATTCTTTGTGACATTCTCTAGTATTTTTTTGGTCAAGGACATTCTCTTTTTTTTTTTTTATAAGCAAAATATATTCAAAAAAAGTACTAAGGGGTACCCAAAACCCAACTACAAAACTATTAAATCACTTTACAAAAAATCTAATGGTGATTTAAGCCAACTGTAATAGTTACAAGTAAAGTTAGATCGTTTACCAATCCATTTTCAAGTTAGCAGCAAAATTTTAGAAACTGTAGTATCGACATTCCAAATTTCATCTCCAAAAATAATTTTGTTCCTCACACTCTAAAGACACCAACATATCACAAGCCATAAACCAACCGCATATTTAATGGCAACACCAGCAGAAAATAATGAAGATGTCCAGCATCTTAAATGATCGACGACCGTTCCGTCTAGAAAAACCGCCACCCCCAGCCACCCAATAATTTTTTCCCAAATAATAACAGATTTGGAACAACTAAAAATGAGATGGAAAACAGACTCGTCCCACCGGAAGCAAAAAGGACATACACGGTCGTGAGGAGAGGAAATGATCACACGTTGATACAGAGTATCTCTAGATGGGAAACGGTTAAAAATAAGGCGCCAACCAAAAATCAAAACTTTGACCGGAGAAAAAGCTTTCCAAATTAATTTCAGAACAGCCAGTGAATTATTAGGGCCTACATCTGATGGAATGTTTGCTTTGGATAACATTTGAAAAGCAGAATTAACAGAGAATTCCAAGTCAGTACATAAGCTCCAACAGATTACATCATGTGTATCGTTACTCAATTCCACTTCCGAAATCAATGCCAGCATATTTTGCTTCTGATCATAGACATGCTGATTCCTACATGGCTCCAAGATATCAACCTTCCAACTCCAATGGTTATCAGACCAGGTTCCATTTTCACAAACCAAGCTGTGAGGATCTGCAACAGCACTAAAAAGATCAGGAAATAATAACTCAAATGGTACATTTCCACACCATATGGACTTCCAAAATAATGTCTTCTCTCCATTTCCAACATCAGAACGACAATGCCTAAGGAATGGTACACTGTCAAAGGAACGAAACAGCAGTGATATGTCTCTCCACCACAAAGAGTCTTTGGCTGCACCTGGCTGAGAAGAACCTCTACTCAAGGACTTTAACAAAGGACCATATCTGGCAATGAGGATGTCACTCCAAAGAAAACTCCGAGTGCTCATAATCTTCCAAATCCACTTGACCAGTAATGCTTCATTCAGGCACTGAATGTTCATTATGCCTAGACCACCAGCATCCTGCGCTTTACAAACTGTGTCTCACCCAATCCAATCCATACCTTCTCTTGTAGGAGAACCATTCCATAAGAATCTACGTTGAATCGTTGTTAACCTTTGGATGACTTTCCTCGGCATCTTGTAAAACGACAAGTAATGAATTGGAATATTCGTAAGCACAGATTTTATAAGAGTTACTCTTCCTCCAATAGACATTAATTTTCCCTTCCAAGAGGATAGTCTAGCCTTTACTTTGTCGATAACCGGTTGTCAAAAAGAACTAAGACGATGATTCCCACCTATTTGAATACCGAGAAAGTTAAAAGGACATTGTTGGCTCTTGCATGCTAAAAACCTCTCTGCTGCCTTGAGAAAAGTTGGTGATACTCTAAATCCCACCAGCCTGCTCTTGTTAAAATTTATCTCTAAACCCGACATCAACTGAAAGCATCTCAGAACCGCTTTAATGCCTCAAATATTATTCCAGGCAGCTTCACCCAACATAACTGTATCATCCGCATATTGAAGTAGCGAGGATGTGCCCTTGTGATTAATCTGTATTCCTTTGAATAATGCCACCTCCTCAGCCCGTTTCATAACTTTAGCTAAACCTTCACCTGCAATGACAAACAAATAGGGTGACAGTGGATCACCTTGGCGCAATCCACGGGACACTTCGAAATCTCGCGAAGGACTCCCATTGACGAGAATTGACATGTAACTTTTGAACACCGTTCCTTCTATCCATCTCATGAATTTGATTCCAAATCCCATAAACTTCATCATCTGTCTAATGTAGGACCAATCAATACAGTCATAGGCTTTAGCAAAACCCACTTTAAGAACTAAGCTACCTATTTTGCTTCTTCTTGAATAATCCACAACTTCATTCAGCGACAGAACACCATCCAACAAATTTCTTCCTTCTATAAAAGTAGTCTGGGAAGTTGATATAATGTTGTTCAAAACCTTCTTTAATCTAGCAGACAATAATTTTGCTATTACCTTGTATACACATCCTACTAAGCAAATAGGGCGATAATCATCCAGATTGTTGGGATCTTCTATTTTAGGTATTAAAGCCAAGAAGGAAGAGGACATGACTTTAGGAAGATTTGCAGTCCTAAAGAATTCCTTGATGCAGTTAATAAAATCCGATCCTACTACAGACCAACATTTCTGAATAAACTCCAAGTTGAACCCATCAGGACCTGGGCTTCTATCACCCTTACAATGGAACACTGCTTCTTTAATTTCTCTATCTTCAAATTTTTCCTCAAGCATGCTACTATCAGACTCATATAGGTTTTGAAATACTCTGGTGTCATACGGATTAGAGGTGTTTGAGTTGCACTAAATCTCTTCTCAAAGTGTCTGGCTATACCATTTTTCACACCAGCCACATCATTTATAATAGAATCATCTACTTTTATCTCTGAAATTGTGCTTAACAAGTTTCGATGGCGAATGACAGAATGAAAGTAAGAAGTGTTCCTATCCCCTTCCTCAATCCACCTTGTTCTAGCCTTCTGATGAAGCAAGCTTTCTTTGATTCTTAGCATTTTCCACATCTCATCTTCAGCCTGGGCACGATTCTTTAACATGATTTCCGGCATTTTGTCACCAGATTCTGCTATCACCTCTTCTACTTTGTTTAAAGTCTTCGCATTCTCTTATATATTGCAATCTACCCAGCCAAAGACACTTCTATTCCACCATCTTAATTTTGCTCGTAACAGTTGAAGCTTCTTAGAAAAAACAAACATAGGATTGCCATGAATGTTGAAAGACTCCCAGGTAGTTTTTATGAACGACATGAATTGAGGATGTTGAAACCAGCATTGGAGTGATCTGAATGGTTTTGGGCCCCAGTCAATGTTTCTTACTGATAACCATACCGGTCTATGGTCAGAAATGTCCCTTGCTCCCACTATTTGTGAAGCCACGTTCCATTCATTTAGTAAACCCAACGAGACTAAAAATCTATCTATTCTACTACAAGCATCACCTCCTGAATTGTACCATGTGAATTTATTCCCTGAAGTCTTCAAATCAATGCAGCCAGTCAATTGTATAAAATCTTCAAATTCTGCCATTAATTTTTTGTTATACCCTCCTCTACCTTTCTTTTCTCTTGCATTCTTGATGGCATTAAAATCTCCACCAATGATCCATTCTCCTACCTCTTGCCCAGCTTTGAGACTCAATAAGTTACTCCAAAGTTCCTTTTTCTCAACATTAGAACATGATGAATATATATTGAAAAAATAACATAACTTATTCTTCCAAATGGCCTTCACACCAAGGTAACATTTCCCACTAAAACTGCAGATTGGAGTAAGGATATGTTTCCTCCAAATTGTGAGTATACCTCCTGATAAACCAACAAAATTTGATGCTGACCAAAGACAATGATCATTTCCCCAAATTTTATGAACAATCTCATCATTCATTGATTCACATTTGGTTTCTTGAATAAAGACAATATCAGCCCCTCATTTATTCAATGTTTCACGAAGTTTCCTTTTTTTAATCAAACTCCCACATCCTCTAACATTGTATGTTACTATATTCATTGAGAACCAATAGCTACCACCTTCGATGTTGTACTGATATTCCTCTCGTCCATTTCCAATTTACGAATTACAGATTCAAACACTTTCTCATCCTCTTCTGCTTCTATGCCCAATCTCTTAATGGAGGTCCACACTCTTTTAGGTAGATCACTCAACTTCTTCTTGATTCTAGAATTGCTCTGATTGATTTCTGTATCACCAATAGAACCAGAGCTCCCCTCAGAAGACTTCTCAGAATAACTAGAAATAGAGTCAGTTGACTCTAAATGAGGCTTACTACTACCACTTCCCACCTATTTGGATATTGACTTATCTGCTAATAAAAGAGAAGCATAGTAGGATGGTGTGTAAGGAATTTTTATATTCCTGCAAATATCGCCCAATGACTTTATCTTCTTTGCATTCTCATGCCCTTGAGACTCCTCATTATTGAAAAATGATTCTTTTACTATGATATCTCCATTTAACGTTGGGCCTTGAGACGTCTGATCCACCCCAATAACACCTTTTTGCATATTACCCACCTTGGAAAAAGAAACGATTGCTTCGTTGCTCATAAGTGGGGACCCCTCCTTTTCTTGCCTCACCTCTACTACTTTTTGCCTAGCCACAGAAAAGTGCAACCCTTGGAAACTCGTGCCATTATTATTATCTGCAACTTTATTAAACAATACGTCTTTCTTCTCAGCCTGACACCTATCACCTGCTACATTGGAATATGGTATTGCCTTATGGTTAATACCTAGCGTATCACTTTCTTCTTGACCTGTTTCTTCCACCTCGCTATCAGAAGACGCTCCCACCATTTGTACCTTTCCTTCACTCTCCGTATCCGACAATACTACCTCAGAACTCTCTTCTGAGCTATCCTCAAATAACTTGCAAGACTTCTTTGAATAGCATACTAAAGGTTCTTTTACCAGCTTGATACGATAACATTGATTATTGACCTCAATATTAAAGACCGCATTTAAACTCATGGCAAATTTTGTCCTAATAAGAATTCTGGCAACATCCAACTTTTCATGTTTTTGAGTTTCAAAATCTGCTTTGACAAAGGCGCCAACAGTTCCAGCTAGATACTTGAAGAAATTGTCTCTCCAAACATGGCATGGAAGACCAAAAATATTGATCCAGGTTAACCTTTCACAATCAACATCCTCAGGCGACCATGGGTGTATATCTGAGAACCATTTCTCCACCCATTCCTTGTCTTCTTCAATCATTTTCTTAATATCTCCTGTTACCTCTTCTTCTAATAGGACCAAGTTCGCACCCATTGGGGTAGCTTTAATTCTAAAGAACCCTTCCATATGCAAAGCCTCCTGTATCTCATATGTTTGGCCCGAAGTTTCCATTTTCCCTACGAACGCTTGTTGGAATCGTTCCAAGTCCTCATCCTTTACATTGAAACAGAGATGAGCAAAATTTGGTTTATCATTCATGAAAAGCTTATCTGAATGGTTCTATTTCTGATCCCCTCTAATGACTTCAACAAATGATTTTTTATTAATCCCAAACCCTTGTCTGAATTTCGAACTACCATCTACCTTCATGTTCCCATTCGTCTCCTCTAACCTTGACCTCTGATGTTGTCTACCAATCAAATTATCGCCTCTCTAGAACCGCAGTGTGTTTGCAAATATCTTCCTGCCATTTAGGACAATGTTGTCTAGCTGAATGGCAAGGAGATGTTCATCAAAAACCTGTTTGAATCGAACAAAACCAAATATTTTCCCATGTTTGTCTAATCTAGCCGGGATAAAAACTTCTATTACCAAACTATACTCTTTGAACACAATGAACATTTCTTTTGCCTTAAAAGAATCCAAAAATTCTGTGAAGAAAAAAGAAAATGTTTCGTTTGAGGCTTGTTCCTTCAACTTGCTCCCAGCAGCCCTCCATACCGAACCTCTAACGAAAGGTTTCATTGTCGTTTTGGGCTTTCTGACCTCCTTCCAAACCTCGTCGCTAGCCATCAGTAGGGGACTCAACCGATGCCCATACAATCTAACCGAAGAAAAGGCAAAGCGCAGATAAACAGGTTCTAAAATGGAAAAACCAGCTGTGAAGACCCACAGGGAGGAAGGTCCCTAATTCGAAAATTAGGACTTTAAACCAAACCCTGAAAGCCTAAGCTTGTTCCCACAGATAGAATCTGGTTCTGCAAAAAACTGAACTAAAACACGGTTAGTGAACTTGATACATTTTCGTGTGTGGAGATAGCCGATAGTGAAAGGGTATACTCTTGGTTGGGAGAAAACTCTAGAGAGAAGGGAGAGCTTCTCTCTCTATTTTAACGTAATATGCCAAGGACATTCTCTGAAACTAATAAAAAAGGTTAGAAGAATTATCAGCCTTTCTTTCAAAATTGTTAATTACTGCCTAAATTGATTTTTTTTATGATGTCAAAATTTTGAATTTTACATCACATTTTATTAGAAAAATAATTCGATACGTATAAAATTGAATTTAATTGGATACTTTAGATTGTAAAATGGGATTTTTTTTTCATGAATAAATTTTAATTTTAAACTGAAATTCATAATTTTTTACGTCTAAATATGATTTCTAATCTTGGTTTTATTATTCAAATCATTTTAAAGGTTTTCTAAACTCACATATTTATATGTTGGGAGTACAACGGGTAGGTTGACATGGTAAATCACATCATCAACCTAAATATTTTGAAAATAACATCATAAGTTACTGCACATTTTAAGAGAGCACTTGTTTTTAGATGTTTTTTTTAACAGCAAATTTAATTAAGTGGGGTACTAGGGGTGCCCCAACCCAATTACAATCAGGAGAAAAAACAAAAAACCAAGCAATCCAACAGAATTATAAACAACAATTAAATACAAGACCCTGGTAATCTGTACCAATCTAACCACAGAGAATCTTTGCCCATTTTAAATGTAGAGAAACCTTCCTAACTTCTAAACTTTATCAGTTCCACCACATCTTCTACCTTGACTACTCCTTCTTCAAAGAGCATCTTATTTCTACCAATCCAGAGATTCCAACAAGTCCAAGACCACACCAAACTACCTATCTGACTCATCCTCGCCGTCCCCAATCCAGCCATAAAAGCATTATAATGATCGCTCGGATTTGAATAATCCCCAGGTAAAACAGAAGTCAACCACGAACAAACTAACTTCTAGACTCTAGAGCTAAACTCACACCTAAAGAATAAATGATCAATGTTCTCTTTCACTAGCAAACAAAAGGGACATACCATATCGTGGCTAGAAACCAGAACCTGCCTCCTCTGTAATTGGTCCTTAGTCCGCAGCTTGTTGATGAGAAGCCTCCATAAAAACATTTGTATTTTAGAGGGAATTTTCCACTTCCAAACCTCCTTGATCATCTGCATAATTGAACTCTCTATCTCCTGATTCTCCCAATCTTTAGCAGCCAGCAACTCATAACAATTCTTCACCGAAAATCCATCACCATTCTTCCACCAAATGTGACGATCCTTGATCTCAACCGACGGCCAAACCTCAACAAGAATTTCTGATACCGTTGCAAATTGTTGGGCTGCTACCATACATTCTCTGTAATTTTCTGTGACTTGAAGTTTCCAAGTCCACTTCCCGTCACGCCAACATCCTGCGTCCCTCACCAAAACGTCAGAATTGACAGCATAAGCATACAAGTCCGGGGCCATCAACGAAAATGGGACCCTGCCACACCAAGAGTGTTTCCAAAACTGAATAGTATTCCCCTCACCGATTTTAGTTGTAACCGCATTGGAGAACCAATTGTTTCTATCAACATCCTCCGAACCCAACCCCAACAGATCATTCCACCAATAAGAGCTACCTCTTGCCTTCTTCCCACTCACCCCGTCTTTCATCAGGGCCTGAATGTCACCATAACGAAACGCAAGAATTTTGAACCAAAGAGTATCCGTTTCATTGAGGATTCGCCATTTCCATTTACTAATTAAAGCCATATTAAATTTCCCACATTCCTTCACTTCTAAACCACCCAAATTCCTCAGCTTGCACACCTTCGGCCAACTCACCCAGCAGATCTTCTTTTTTGACTCAGAGCCACCCCAAAGAAATGATCTCTGAATTTTAATTAATTCATTAATCACTCCTTTTGGAGCTTTGTAGAAGGAAAATTGAAAAACCGGAATATTAGTCAAAACCGCGTTTAGCATAACCACTCTTGCTCCAATCTACATATGTTTTCCATTCCATTTACATAGCCTCTTCTTCATCTTATCAATAACATGCTTCCATGTTGATTTCCTTCTTGGGTTAGCTCCCACTTGAATGCCCAAGAAGTTGAAGGGTATTAATCCAGTCGCGCAGACCAAGAAATTCGAAACAGCCCTCATGAGATCTTTATGAACATTAATCCCAAACACCTTACTCTTATTCAAATTCACGCACAGCCCAGATGCAAGTTCAAAGCCTCGTAGAATCGCCTTGATTGTCCAAAGGTTACTGAGCTTACCATCACAAACCATAATCGTGTCGTCTGCAAACTGAAGTAGTTCAATGTGAAGATTATTATTGAAACTGAATCCATGAAATTTGTCACCATTTACAACATTATTCATAAGTCCAGTCAAGCCTTCAACCGCTATAAGAAACAGAAAAGGTGAAAGTGGATCACCTTGCCTTAATCCTCGATAAGCCTCAAATTCCATAGACGGACCGCCGTTGATAAGGACCGACATGGAGCTTGTGAACACCAACATCTTCATCCATCTCATCCAACGATTTCCAAAATTCATTCTTCTTAGCATATAGCCCAAGTAATCCCACGATACGCAATCGTAGGCTGTTGTGAAGTCAATTTTAACTAACAAACACTCCCGCTTCTTCTTTACCGCATAGTCGATAATTTCGTTAATTGTAATAACCCCATCCATCATCGTTCTTCCAGCTATGAATGCAGATTGAGTAGAAGAAATTAACTTATCCATCACCTTCCTTAATCTCAGAGATAGAACCTTAGAAACAATTCGATAGAGCGAACCAATGAGGGATATTGGTCTAAAATCTTCTAACCTTTGAGGATTGGACCCTTTTGGTATAAGGGACAGAAAGGATGATGTTACCGCCTTTGGCATCCTTTTATTACCATGAAAATTCTTCATAAACCGCAACACCTCCTTCTGAATAAACTCCCAGCACGTCTTGAAAAACATCATATTGAAGCCGTCCGGTCCAGGACTTTTCTCCCCTGCACAACACCAAACTGCAACCTTAATTTCCTCCATCTCAAATGGTGTTTCTAAAGATTTATAATCCTCAAAAGAAAGTGTTTTAAGATGAACCCCATCCAGCTTAGGTCTAGTATAATGCTTATTCTCAAATCTCTTTTTGAAGAACGCATGAGCTTCCTGTTTGATTTCATCACTCTGTTCGATTCTACCCCTGCTTGTTTCCAACACTGTCACAACATTTCTCCTATATCTATCCCTCATAGAATTATGAAAAAATTTAGAATTCCTGTCTCCCTCCAACAACCACTTAACTCTCGATTTCTGCCGCAGATCACATTCTCGCCGTTGCAACGAAGACCAAAATGAAGAAGATGCCAACAATCGATCCTCCATAACCTGAGTACAGGCATGTCCGTTTCCCTCTGCGACCAAACCATCTAAATGGTTAATCTTCTGCCTCGCTTCATCCACCTGCAAATTCATCACAGAAAAAACAGTTTTGCTCCACAACTTGAGTTGCGTTTTCAAAATTTTTAGTTTTTCCTTGAGCACAAAAGCTCATTTACCCTTCACAACATGAGACTCCCAAACCATTTTTACAAAAGTTAAAAATTCAGGATGTTCCATCCAGCTTGAGAAAAGCTTAAAGGGTTTTGGACCCCAATCAATCTCCTTGCCTTTGAACCAGATTGGATTGTGATCCGAAACGTCCCGAATTCCCACCTCCTAGACTCTCACCTTCCAAAGATCCAACAAACTATCAGAGATTAAAAACCCAACCAGACGGCTCATAGCCGAACCATCCGTTTTGTACCAAGTAAATTTCCCCCCTACAATAGAGATATCCACCAGTCCACTATTATCAATGAAGTTCCTAAATCCCCTCACTTCTGCCTTTCTTCTAACCAATCTAATTCCTTTCCTTTCCTCATCCTTTTTTACCACATTGAAATCGCCACCCACGCACCATTCACCCTTCTCAAAGTTGAGCTTGCAATCTAAAAATTATTGCCAGCACAGACGTTTCAAAGCAAGTGTTCACGAAGAATAGAAGTTCACCAAGTAAACCAACGTATCTTTCCATTTGACTGCCACACCAACAAAGCCCTCTCTACAGAAACTATAAAGACTATAGAACACACCTGATCACCACATTATGAGCGAACCACCTGATCTTCCAATTGTCGGTTTAACAGACCATTTAACATCCTTTCCTCCCCACAACCTCCACACCAATTCCTCCTCCATTTTCTCCAATTTAGTCTCTTGGAGAAAACACACATCAAAATGACCCTTCCTAATCAAATTACTTACAGCCTCTTTCTTTTCAGAACTTCCCAACCCTCTGATATTAAGAGATAAACAATTCATTTCCCACCATTTCTTTTTGCATCCTTCATTCTAGCCCCTTCTTTATCTCTTTCCTCCAAATCTCGTATGGCCACAATATGCGCTTCAACCTCATCGCCTCCATTGACCCCCAATTCCTCCGCCCTCTTCCAAATTTGTATTGCCACATTATCCACAGTTTCTTGTAAGAACCTTCTATTCCCTATTTCAACATCCATATCCGAAACTCCGTCACAGCATAAGACACTTCCTCCTGAAAATTGTGTTGACGCCGACGAAGATTGAGTTTGAGTCTCCAGCACCACAGTGGTAGAATGAGAATGAGAAGGTACCAACGGAGGTTTCGAAGATGACCAAGGCACCGTTTTTCCTAAGCCCACCGTATTCCTTCTGGATCCATTAGATTTGGAATTGTCTTGGGCTTTAGGCGAGAGGGACACAGAAGGCCCAGACTCGTATGGATCCGGCCAACCCACTTGAATAACCCTCTACCTAATCTGCCCACCTCATCATCAAACGAAATATTAGTCTTCTTTGCTTTTTCCAAAATATCCACCATCAGTTTGACTTTTCCTTTCTTGGGATTCACCAACACTTTTCTTGACCTTTCAATCTCCTGACACGTGATCATTTCTCTGATATTCTCGTGCTCCACGCTCGCAGGTATATACTGAACCACGCCCCCTATCCCTACCTCATCAATATGCTCAAGTGCCAATGCTTTCTTCATTGTAGCCACCTGAGCCTCCTCAACGTCTATATCACCTCCCATAAAAGGCTCCTCTCTTTCTTCAAATACCTTTGCACCAATAGGATTGTCAGCCTCTTCTAACCTAGAATTTGAGACGTCCCTATCATCTTTCCCCTAGTCTTCTGAACCGTCCTTTGTTTGTTTCTGACACAGCAACTCCTCGCCTTCCAACTCATTTGCATCCCCGTCGGAGAAAAATTCTGATTCTTCTGAATCCGATGGTTCCACCTGCCGCTTTCTAACCCCAGGAAGGTCAATTCTCAACGGACCGTAGGAATCTTCCATTACCTTGATGTTGAAAAATAAACCATCTATCTTCACTCTCAGAGATTATTTAAGAATGTTGGTGCATCTTGTTCGAACCAATAATCGAGCCACATCCATCTTGGTTTGAAGTCTAGTATCATCATCAGAACAAAGATACGTACCCACAGGTTTTGATATGAATTGAAAAAAATTAACATTCCATGCATGAGCAGGAACTCCATAAATTCGTAACCATGTGACCCTCTCTCTATCAACCTCAATCGGCTTCCATCTTCTTATCTCTTTAAACCATTGTCCTATCCAATCTTTCCCCGTGGCAATCAACTTTTTGATCTCTCCCTCTTCCCTTTCTTCCAATAAGCATAGGTTGGCTCCTAAAGGAGTTACCTTGATAGCAAAATATCCTTCTGTTTCAAACGTAGTTTGCATGTTGTAAGCCATCCCCGCCACTATCACTTCACCAATCCACGCCTTGCTCAATCTGGATATAGAGTCTTCATCATCGGAATTACGAAACGTAAGGAACAAAACTTTGCTGCTTCCAAAATCATCCTCCGCCTCAAAATGTTTTCCTTGTTTAACCGCCTGTGCAAACGTCCTTCCTTCATTATACATTTTCGAAGGTTCTTGCATGGTTTTTCGCCTCTGAGCACCACCCTTCCAATCTCTACCCCCCAATCCTTTATCTTCAGAGTTAACCTGTCTATTATTAGACGAAGGTCTGGTATTGAACGACGATCTCTTAAAACGCGGCAGATTCACATGTATTTTCCTATTTTCCAGGAAAATATTATCCAACTTCGTCGCCAACATTCTCTCATCTTGCACCCTGAAAAATCTGACGAATCCGTATCTTCTATTCCTTACATCCCTCTTGGTCGGAATAATGACTTCATCGATGTCACCATAAGTTTTAAAAACCTCATAAAGATCGCGAGCTCTCATTTTCTCTGGGAATGCAGTGAAGAAGAATGACGTTACACTTCCATCCTTCTTGCTTCTAGCATGAACATCCCTCGCATTATCCCATCGTTTGTGATGTTTCTGTCTGACCTGAGACCAACCTTCTTCTTCTTCTTCTCCCATTGCAAATTCACGGGTGCAGAATTTCAAGCCTCCGACACGGTGGACCTCTTTTCTACAACACAAAACAGTACAATACAGTTTTTGTATTTTACCGTGGACCTCTTCTCTACAGCACAAAACAGTACAATACAGTTTTTGTATTTTGTGTTAAATCCATTCATATATAATTTCGAATTTTGGGAGTTGATTTGATGAAGATGACGAGATCTAAGAGAGCATTTATTTTTAGATGTTATTAATTTTTGTGTTAAATCAATTCATATTCATACATAATTTGCTGATTTCAATAGTGTTTAACTAGAATATGATAGAAAAGAATTTTGTGTTAAATCAATTGATAGAGAACGCTCTCTGATTTCAATCGAGTTTATCACTATCATATGATGAAATTGGTCTATCAGATAAACCGACCCTTAACTACTTAAAAAAGGTTATTTTTGTTAGAAGATGAAGCAAGATGTTAGAATATTTATTTTTGTGTTTTAGGAAAGTCGTATTCGATTCAATTTTAATACGATTCAATTTTAGTCAAATATAACATGTGTGTCGAAGTATGTAAGCAAGTATTTGACATAGTCGAAAAATAATGTATTTTGTAAATTATATGTTTTGTTGCCTATATATAATGGTAATGTTGTAAATTAATTAGTAGCAATTTCATAATTTCCTTTTCTCACAATATAATTTCTCTCTCTTACTCTTTCTTCTTCTTCTTCATTTTCTTGAAAACCATAATTGTTCAAACAAACTAGTATCAGCGAAGTCCGTTGGGATTCAGAGTAAATCTGTAATGGCAAACTAAAACACAAGATCAACACAATTTTCAACGAATCTACCGATTTTCAAAGGTGAGAACTACGAATAATGGATTGCACAAATGAAGGTCATGTTTAGATCGCTACTACGGAAATGCCATTTAACAACGGTTGGAAAAGATATATAATCACGCAGGCCTAGGCGTTGTTATGTCACGACTACAAAACGCGTAAACAACGATGCCATGCTCACAACGGTTCATCCCTACACCGTTGTGACATATCTAAACTAAGGCGCAGTTGAATTTTATTTGTTTATTGAATAAAAATTATTTGTATATATAACAACGGTTGATAAACCAACCGTGGTGATTATCTGTATATAACAACGGTTGATAAACCAACTGTGGTGATACCATCAAGTTTTCATGTGTTCGAACCTCAGCGCCATCATATATATTATTCCTTTTATGTTAAGGTGCGCCTTTTCTTTTTTATTTACTTTTAAATAAAAAAATTAAAAGTTATGACTACGGTTGTTTATTTACACCGTAGTGATATATTTTGTATGTTTTTTTAATTTTTAATTCTAAATATAACTCTGGCGCTTTAATATGACATTTCATTATGAAAGTAATATATCATAACGGTTTTGTGGTGTTGACCGTCGTAGAAGCCTTTCAATATACTCCTAGTTAGCTAGTTTCATTGTCTCTTCAGTATCTTTTTTTCCATTGAAAATAGAAACTAGACGAAACGATACACGATTTCAACCCTAAACCCTAACGTTCAATACTGTGAAACAATACACGATTTTAACCAAAGCTTGCATCATCAGTATCCATTCTTCACTGTGTTGTTGTCATTTTCGTCATCATCGTCACGATCGTTACGGAAGGAAGATTACGCACCTACCAACACCGTCGCCATCATCGTCACCGTCGAGAAGGAAGATAACAACAACACCGTCATTGTCGTAAGGAAGGAAGACAACAACAACACCAACACCAACATCGTTTACTTAGTCGTCACGTTTAGGGTACGTAAAATATATTCCCCATGCATCTACAGTAAACTCATTTGTCATTGTTGTTCATGTTGTTGTTGTTCATGTTCTTGTTGTTCATGTTCTTGTTGTTCATGTTCTTGTTGTTCATGTTGTTGTTGTTGCTGTTGTTGTTTACGTTCTTATTGTTCATGTTGTTGTTGTTGTTGTTGTTGTTGTTTTTTAACATAGACGTCGACCTTGTCGAGTTCTACATCATGAAGCAGCGAAGATGCTCAAACGATTGAGTGTTCTGCGAATACAACTCAAACGATTGATACTCAATCGAAAAGATCACAAAGAGGTGTCACAATGATGCCCCAATTCACATCATTCCGCAACTCATTAGGTGTAAAAATTCCGATCGAGTTTGATTCGCATTACAGATTAGTGGATTATCCACATTACGCTACTTTTAGGAGTTATGTTGAGTTCCTTGCACGTAGCAAAGTCAGTATACTGATTGATGATTAGAGAAAAGTGGATGTTAATGTCAAGGACAGCATATGGACAGACGTTAAGGTATTTCATACTATAATTTTCATATATTTGATATCACTACCTATAGTTTTGATATCACTACCAATATATAATTCATACTTATATATTGATTTAATGTAGTTGAATTTTGAGTTTACCGATGACTCAAAATTGAAAAGAAAGTGGATAACTTATGCCGGTGTTCGTTGGAGGGGATTTAAGTCACGACTCATGGTTGACTACATTACGAAACCTAAGAGCAGTCTTCAACCTCCATGGATTTGGTATAGTTTTTTATCGAAGAAGGTGTGGCACAAGTTTGCGAAGAAACACCGTTCTGAGGAATTCAAGGTTAGTACTAGTCTTATGTAACATATAATATTATGCTAATGAGTTATAGATATTAATCATACACATTTTTCACTAAGTTAATAACAGGCTAAAAGCGATGTAGGAATTCAGAACAAGGCGAAAAACATGTACCCCCATAGATTGTCTCGTGGGGGTTACAGGAAACTTGAGAAGAGGATCATGCAGGAAAAACAACAAGATGGAGGAGATGGTAACATCCCATCTCCACCTTCAAGACATGAGAAATGGAAGAGGGCTTGATTAAGACCTAATGGAGAGTACACCTCTAAGGCTTCAAGAGTAGTTGCTGAGAAAATTATAAGTATATGTTTTGTTTAAATGTGTTTGCTTATGTAAGTTGCTCATGAGTTGTTATTTAAATGCGTTTGCTTATGTAAGTTGCTCATGTTGCGTAGGATAATTTGGTTATGGCGGCCTGTGAAGGCACATTTGTTTCGGAAGTGCGACATGACATATTAGTCGAAGCTATCGGAACAGCTGAGCATGGAGGTCGTGTCCGTGGTGTTGGAGATGGTGTCGGCTTGAGGTCATACTTTGGATCTCAAAGAAGAAGCACCGAAACCGCTGAATTTCTTGCTCAACGACAAAAGATTGAGAATGTTGAAAAGAAATTGGCAGAGCAAAGGAGGTTGTTTGAAGAGTAGAGGGAAAAAAGGGAGAAAGAAGTGGAAAAGTTACAAGAGTTGTATTCGGTATGTGTCGTAAATCGCGCTTATTTTTGTATGATATATATTGTATGTTCTAATTGAATATATTGTGCTTATTTTTGTTTTATGTTCTAATTGAATGTTATGATGTAGAGATTAAGTGAAAACCTCGAACAACGAACTAATGAAGATCAACGTTACGTTGGTGATGATCAAACTCCAAGTAGAAGTATCGTAAATCACGCTTCTACAAAAGGAAGTAATTGTACAACCCATCCCCCCTGTAGATAATCGCAATGGGATATTGGACCCTAGTGCAAATGAAATAACAAGTTTATACTTGTCCATTTCAACAACAGACCTTGTGCAAGCTCTCCCGCTAGAACATTGCCCGAAATTGGATTTAGTGTATTACACTCCTGAAGATGTGAGGGATTTTCTCGCAGGATTTAAGTGGCTTTACATAGCTATTTTGCAAGTTTGCTGCATGTAAGTATATAGTCGAATATACATGTCATTATAGAACATTATAATTTTTTGTATTTTCTCCCTTAATTTATTCATTTTCTTTGACCATTTAGGTACATTCACCGTGTTTGTATAGAATTGAATAAATCAAGTACCTATGGAATCTTGGAGCCAAGTTTTATTTCTTGGGCGTATAATGATAAAAATATCAGAGAAAAGTACTTGAAAAGCCGGCTAAATGACGAAGGAAAAGAATGTTACCTTGCGTCATTCCTCTGTGGGTTAGTATTGTTGTAATTTATTTCTATATTCTATATTTAGTTTTTTTTAGTAACAACTATATATATATATATATATATATATTCTCGTGTTCATTCAGTGGTCATTTACAATTGATCATAATATCGTTTAGGACAAATACGGTGACATTACTGTGTTCCTTGCACGATCCACTCCACAAACCAATGAAAGATCTTGTATTAACGTAAGTGTCTTTGTTTAATATCATTTTATTTGGCATTAATTGTAATTTGTTTTTCATGTAATATGTTTAATTCAATTTTCAATGTGCAGTATTGTGGAGCAAGTTAATAGAATGAATAATGTTGGAAGAAAGCCCACACACCTTGCTCCTAAAGTAAGTGGCCCGATTACCTGTTTATTTCATTTACATTCATGCATGTGTGGTTATATTCATGTTTTTATATTCATGTAATTTGTAGACGAGGAAACAACGCGGGACTTACGAGTGTGGATATTTTGTCATGTAACACATGTTAAACATTGTCCTTGTCGGCACTGTTGATTCATGGGATACGGTATATATGGCATAAAATATTTACATATATTAATATATAAGTTGACTATTGAATTATTATCATGCATGATCTTCAATTTTTTGCTCTTTCTTATGTAGATGTTTAACGACGAAACCCCATTCCCTGTTGAGGACTTTGTGGATCTTCGTAAACGTTGGGCGTATATCCACAATGCGCTTAAGGGTGCTCCTGCTGTTTGATATATCAACAACATTTTTTGATGCACATATTTTTTACTTTTGATGCACATAATGTGAACAATAGTTTTGGCTTTTGATTCATTTATAAGGATAAAATATAGGAAGAATTGTGTTTGATGCACATATTGTGTTTGCATGTAAACAGAAGCTGTTTTGACAGGATAAAATATAGGAAGAATTTGATAAGCAGATAATTTTTATATTAAAAAAAGGTTGTTTTTGGCAGCGGTTATAAAACCTAACTGTAGTTGTATGTCAAACACTAACCAGAATAATATAAATAAAAAATGTTGTTGCTGAGAATCGAACTAGATCACCTTTGGTTATATCACAACGGTTGAGTAAACTAACCGTTGTGAAATGGTGTGCGCATACTGGAATACAACAACAGTCCTAGGACCGTCATTGTACGTACCTCATATACAACAACACTCTACATAACAACGCCTTCGCCCCCGTCATTATATGTCATTTCTAACCGTTGTTAAATGGGTTTTTCGTAGTAGTGTGTAGAGTGTGGTTGTATATATGATACTTACAATCACGACCTAGTAACCGTTGTGATAAACTAGAAAGCACATGCCCTATCACAACGGGTCTTCAAAAAGACCGTTGTGATAAAAATAATGGTCCTAGGTTCGATTCTCAGCTGCGCCGTTCTAATATTTATTTTTTTCTGGACAACGCGCGAGATATTATAACGGTTATGATATATAACCGTTGTTACATTTTCTGCATAATTAATAAATATTATCCTGCTTTTATAATTAATCTCATTATGTTACATGTATTATTGTTCACAATATCACAGCAGAAAATATAACTCACATTTGTGATAAAGTTATCATAATAATATTAATTGTTTCATATTCATAAAATCACATAATTGTATCATATTCAATACATCGTAACATCATCACATGAATCCAATTATAACCTATTTCGTCATTGTTGTTACAACAAATGCATTGAACGCTACAAATAAAAAATCCAGGTAATCTTCAACTGTTTGTTCAGGATCTTCACCTCCAACTTCAATTCGTCCTCTTTGGCTTTGTAGGTGTTAACCAACTACTTCTCCTCATTCAAGCTCTTTACTAGTGAAGACATTATTTGTTTTGTCCTAGGATCCATCTCCTTATCCAACCAAGCAAAGTGAAAGCATTTTTTATATCCTTGAATCTTAAACATCCCACAACCATAGAAACGACGGCATGGGTTCGAATCGGTCCATGCCGTCATCAACGGAGCGTCGAGACCACACTTGCATACGTACCTTGAACGACTGAGGATCAGCTTCCATGACTACAACCGGACTGCTGAGACATTTTAATGGAAGGAATTGATGGAAACTTGAAGAAACTGGGTGTGAAGAAGACGAACAGTGACTGGAGGGAAAAGAAGACGAAAAGTGACTGAGAACATTAATAACATTAATCAACAACAACAACAACATACAACAACATAAAATAACATAAGGTATTATGTAATGTTTCAAGAATGCACCTTTTTTTTTAAATAACCGTGGATCTCGAACAAATTATGAAGTTCATCTAGTTTATGAAGCTATGAAGAAGAAGTACAAGGTGAATAAAGTTTACACAATAGCTTCATACTTCTTGTATTTTTCTTCATAGCTACACAAACCATATGTATCATAGCCAAAGTATGCGCTTTGTTAAGGTGGTGAAGACGAATATGAAAAAATGAGAACATTCAACAAATGAAAAAAAGAAAACTCATTGTTAAGTTTAATGAACAAACCTCAAGTTAGCGATTGGTGAAGACGAATCTGAAGACATATCTGAAGGTTGAAGTATGTTTAACGAGTGAGATGGATGTTAGGGTTATGTTATGAGAGAGAAAAGTGAAATATGTTAGGGTTTTGTTTTGTGAGAAACGGATATTATGTACTGAACGATAGATACTTTCGCTTATATACTAAAAAATATCACTTTTCATCACGGTTAGAAAGAAAAATCGTAATGCAATTTTCATATTTTACAACGGTTGTATTGTAAAACCGTGGTTAAATAACTTTTAATTTTTTATTTTTTAAAAACCGATGGTATTGTAGTACAGTACAATTTATAAGTCCTCTAATAACGGTTGGTTTACTTCACCGTTGTAAAATCATTTACAATTTATTTTTTAGAAAATGGACTTAAGTGACACACGCTTAATGAACTCTAAAAGATGGAAAAATGTAGTTCCTGGGAATCGAAGCTTGCTACACATCATTTATTACTACGGTTTTTATGACAACCGTCATTAAATTACTGTTTATAAATCCAGCAACTCACTAGGTGCGAAAATTTTAACCTATTACAATAGTGTATATGAATCTGTTGTAAACCTGGCGTTGTTGTTTGCGCGTTTTGTAGTAGTTGATTTCAAGATGTCGTTGAAGTCGTAAGTGATGGAGTACCTACGTTGGAAGTGAATGCACATGATGTTCAAAAGACTGCGCACAAGGAACAACAGAAGAAAGATGGAAACTCTATTTTTTTATTTTATTCATCAATGTGTGGATTCTAACGTGTTCGAAGAGATTATTGATGAAGAAACGTCCAAAAGAGTATGAGACAAGTTGAAGAACTTGTACAACAGAGATGAAAAACTAAATAGGGTGAAGTTGCAAACACTGAGAAAGTAGTTTGAGATAACACAGATTAAAGAAGATGAATTGGTTGTTAATTTCTTCTCAAGATTAGTGTTACTCACAAGCTTGATGAATGCGTGTGGTGAATCGATCAATGGCTTACAGAAGATTGAGAAAGTGTTAAGATCTTTGACTGCAAAGTTTGATTACATTGTAATGTCTATTGAAGAGTCCAAGAACCTGTCTGAGATGAAGTTAGAAAAACTTTAAGCTTCATTAGAGACTCATGAGATGAGGCTGAAGCTGAGAAACTCGAAAAAGGATAAGGTGGCTGAACAAGCATTGCAAGCAAGATTCATCAAGAAATTTGGTAGAGAAAAGGCAAAGCAGAGAAAGAATCTTGCAAATGATGACAAGTCAAGGAAGAATTCAAAGAATCACTTTGATTCAATCAAGAAAGTCATGGGCGAGAAGTATTTGGGGAAAGAAGTTGACATGAAGGAGGTGCAGTGTTAAAACTGTCAAGGATTTGCTCATCATGCACAATATTGTCGAAGAAGGAATAAATGGCAAAAGATAATGACGAAGTTCAATATGCATATGCTGGAGAAGGCAACTTTGATGATATGCTACTAATGAAAAATACTCAGTCGAATAATGAACAAATCAATATGTGGTACCTTTAGGATGTAGCAATCACATGATTAGTAATAAAAACTTGTTCACCAAGTTAAATGAATCGATTAAGAAAGTGATCAGGTTTGCAAATGGTAGACATGTCATATAATCTGGAAGAGAGAACATAGTTATGTGGTGAAGAGAAGGTCAGAAGGCCAATATTACTAATATATTATATGTACCTTCGATGAAGTTGGGAGAAAATCATATGAAGGTGTATAATGGTGAAGGAAGGATGATCTTGAAAGCACCGTTGGCCGATAACAAAACCTTCAAGATTGAGATCGACATGGTTGATCATAAATGTCTTGTTTCGACTGTAGTAAAAGAGAATAATTAGCTATGGCATCACAGGTATGGGCACCTAACTTTCAAATGTCTAGATATGCTCAACTAGAAGAAGATGGTGTATGGCTTACCTCAGGTGAAGGGAACCAATTTAGGTGTGTGAGGAATCTTGCAAGGCAAGGTAGACTAGGAAAACATTCAAACATGACTTGTCTATGAAGTCGAGAGAAAAGTTGGAGCTTGTTCACTATGATGTTTGTGTACCTTTTGAAGTAAGTTCAAATGGAGGTCATTTCTATTTCCTAACTTTCATAAATGAACTCATTAGATATATGTGGACTTACCTTATTGAAAAGAAGAGTGAGGTGTTCACAGAGTTCAAGAAATTTAAATTGCATGTTGAGAAACAAAGTGAATGCAAGTTAAAGAAACTGAGAACAAATGGTGGAGGTGAATACACCTCTAAATAATTTACATGATTTTGTAATGATGAAGGTATAAAGCATGAATCATTGCACCCTATACACCTCAACCTAATGGAATAGCTGAGAGGAGAAATAAAAGTATATTGAACATGACCACAAGTATGTTGAAAGCTAAAGAAATGAAAAAGAGATTTTGGGGTGAAGCAGCTTCGACAATAATATACATTCTAAGCAGATGTCCAACCAAGAAGATAGTCGAGAAGACTCCTTATGAGGCTTGGACATGACTGAAGCCAAATGTTAGTCACCTTAGAGTTGTTGGATCAACGTGTTTCAGGCATGTTCTTGAACAATAGAGGAAGAAGCTAGATGGTCGAAGTCAGACCATGGTGTTCATAAGTTATCATTCAATTGGTGCATACAAGTTATACTCACCAAATGATAATAAACTAGTGATCAATAGGGATGTTCTGGTGGACGAAAGAAAATGGTGGAATTCTCAGGGGTCAATTTGACATGAGCAAGATATAATCACAATTGTACTTGAATAAGACCAACAAACTGAAGTCACAACCAATCAAAATTAAGATCCGCTTAAGCATAATGTTCGAAGATCGACTAGAACGAGAACTTAGTGGACAAGGCTAGCTAGATATTAAAGATTTACAGATCAAGCAATTGATGCAAATGGTAACCTCATAGGAGAAGTGATGATGATGGCTGAATTATAACCAATTGATCTGGATCAAGCCATGAATGATTCAAATTGGTTGGAAGCCATGCAAGAAGAACTCAGGGAAATCGAGAAGAACAAGACTTGGGAGCTTTTCAAAAGGTCAATTAAGAAGCCAATTGATGTGAAGTGAGTCTACAAGTTGAAATTAATGCCAAATGATGAAATTTCCAAGTATGAGGCAAGATTATTGGCGAGAGGTTTTATACAAAAACCTGGTATCGATTTCGACGAAGTTTATTCACCTATTGCAAGGCAGGAAGCCATCATGATTGTTGTGTCGAATGCAGCATACAGAAGATTGAAAATATATAAACTAGATGTAAAGCCAGCATTTTTGAATGGACCGTTGGAAGAAGAGGTCTATGTTAGTCAACCACTAGGATTGAAAATAAAAAAGCAGGAACACAAGGTGTACAGATCGAGGAAGACTCTATATAGATTAAATCAAGCCCCGTGGGCTTGGAGTAAGAGAATAGATAGATTCCTAATCATGGAAGGTTTCACAAAATATGCTTCTGAGCATGGAGTGTATGTTAATAATTCTATCAGACTCAGTCGAGTCATTATATGCTTGTATTTGGATGGATTATTGATTACAAGTGCAGACGAATCAGAAATAAAAAGGGTCAAGTCAGAATTGATGCAGGAGTTTGAAATGTATGACCTAGGAAATTTGTCATATTTCTTAGGGATGAAGTTTAAAGACACAAGTGAACGAGTCTTTCTGCACCAGAAGAAGTATGCCCTAGATATCTTGAAAAAATTCAAGATGAGCAACTATAATGCAGCTGTCACACCATTGGAGACTGGAGCAAAATGGAGAAAGGATACAAATGATGAATTTGTAAGTTCAACATTGTACAAACAAATCATTGGATCCTTAAGGTATTTATGCAACACCAGGCCAGATATATGTCAAAGTGTCGGGTTGTTGAGCAAATTCATGGAGAAACTTTAAGAATATCATATGAATGTAGTCAAGAGAGTGTTGAGATACGTAAAAGGTACAATTGATCATGGTGTGATGATGACAAGACAGAAGAATACTAATACACATGGAGAGGTCATTGGAGATCAAAACAAGAAGAAGAGTACCACATGCTACATATTCATGATTGGAGGTGCTCCGATCTCTTGGAGCTCAAGAAAGTAAAGCATTATGGTTTTGTCATCTTGTGAAGCTGAGTATATGGATGCATCGTATGCATCATGTCAAGTAGTATGGATGGAGATGCTGTTTAAAGAGCTCAAGATCATGGAACCTAAGAAAGTGAAGTTGTTTGTCGATAACAAGTCAGCTATCGACATGAAAAATCATCATGTGTGTCATGGTCAAAGTAAGCACATGGAGATAATGTATCATTTTCTTAGGGATCAAGTAAATAAAGGAAAGTTTGAACTTGAGCATTGCAAGTTAGAATGACAACTAGATGACATACTCATCAAACCCCTAAAGAAAGTCAGGTTGGATTAGTTAAAGAGAATCATTGGGATAAGAAGCCTCGAAAACATGAATTATGATGTGTGTTAGAAGATGAAGTAAGATTTTAGAAGATATAATTCAGCGTTTTAAAAAAGTTGTATTCGACATAGTTGAGTTAGTCGAATACAACATGTGTGTCGAAATGTGTAAGCAAATATTTGGCAGAGTTGAATACTGCAGTTTGTAAATTGTATGTTTTGTTGCCTATATATACAGGTAATAACATTGTAAATCAATTAGTAGCGATTTCATAATTCCATTTTCTCACATTATAGTTTTTCTCTCTTCTTCATTTTTCTTGAAAATCCTAATTTCCCATATTATAAAGTGAATGATTTTGAAATATAAACTATTTATATTTAATTTAATTATAATTATTTAAGAGTATTTGGATGATATAGTTGATTTTTAAGAATGTAGCATTGGTAAATCTTTTGAGTGGTATGAATTTAGCTATGAAAATGTAAAAGTGTTAAATTTTGAATGATTTGGATCAGTGCAACAATATTAAAATTTTTAACTTAGTTTAAATTTCAAACATGTAAATCCATGTTAAATTTTTTGAAAAAGAGTTTTGTCCACCCCAACTCAAAGAATTAGTCTTTAATTTTGTGCATAGAACTCCCTAATTATACTAATTATTTTTAGGAAAAAAAACTTATTAAAAAAATTGCTCAAAACATTGGCATTTTCATTTTTCAAAACATTGGCAATTTCATTTTTCAAACCCAAGTGTAAGACTTAAAAAATAATTATAAAGATAATAATAGTTTCCTCTTCTTTTAAATACTTTAAGAAGGCAAAACATTATAGTAATCCGCAATCGTTGAAATTCACTTGAATCTTTCCAAATTTGATTGAGAAATTATGTTTTGACTTCTATTGTTTTTTACTCTTTCCAAGAGAGGTTCTCTTTTATATTCGACGTTGTCTTAATTGAAGCATTTTAAAAAGACTAATTTCCCGCTGAATTCATATATTAATTATTAAAAATATAATTTACTTTTATACTATGCATTCAATTTCTCAAAATTATACATTTAACAAAATTTTGAGGCGTGTTTAATTTAGCGTTCCAACCCAAGTGAATGATACTAACATGCATTTCGATCTGTCGTTGTCACGAGTACATATATTTGCGTGTCAAATCTTTCATTCTGTGCTGATATGGATTGCTTCTAGGGTGTGCATGGTTCATAAATCAAACTAAATTGAACAAAATATATGATTCAGTTTGGTTCTTAAAACCGCTTTAAAGTAACTGGTTTATTTTTTAAAAACTGGTTTATATTTGGATTGGTTTGGTTCAAAACTGGTTTATACCAAAAATTGGTTTTTGGTTGGACTATTTTTAAAACCAAATTTTCTCAAACTTGTTTTGATTAAAACTTAGTTATCAATTCAAACAACCTTTTTCTAACGCCATACAATCGTTTTAAAGTCATTTTTGTAATCAATAACCTCTCGACGGTGGTAACTCTTAAATCTCAATTATGATATTTACGAAATCCGATCAACAATAGTTTGATTTTTGAAAGAATATAAAATCAATAGAAATAATAAGAAAGGGAAAAACACATAATATCAAATCATAATAAAACAAAAATGCATTGTGACTTGAAAATCTAAATGTTTTTACTATAGAATATTTTAAAATACATAGAATGAGATAGTAATAAAATTACATAGATCAACAGAATATTAAATTAAATTAATAACCAACAATTATGAAATAAATATATTAAAAAATTGTTAAAACATTGTGTTAGATTTCAATTGAGGAAATCAAATATGAATTACATATTTATTTTACTTTACTCAAATGCTTATTATTTTGGTTGTTTTTAAAAAATTTGCATGCTAGAAATTGAGAACCATGATTAAAAAAAATAAGGAGATTTTAACTTGAGAGAGGATTAATAAAGACCATAAGAAAAATTGGTTGCAATGCCCTAATGTGTAGCTTCTTGATATATAGAGTATATCGCTAATTTAAGACCATGAATTAGAGACAAGGTGAAGAGTACATTGATTAATTATTTATGTATTAGTTTTAAAAAGTGGGTATTGGGTTTTTATGGTTTTAATGAAATTGATCTGGATCAGTTTTAATCCAAATAATATGGACACTTAAAATAAGTGCACCATATTTTTAAAATTGGTTCTTATAAACCAGTTTTTTTGCACATCCCTAATTGCCTCAGCTTCACAATCTCGATGGTCACGGAAATTAGAGTGATAACAAACTCAGTTACTATAACTTCTTTATATATATATTTATATATGGGTTATGCTAATGCACACCCATGTAGGTGTGCATAAGCAACATACATCTTAGTATATTTTTGTGTGAGATTCACCAATTTTGAGTGAGACCCACATTAAAAAAATGAAGAAAAAAAAATAGATGTAGTGTATTTTTGTATGGGATCCACCAAATTTTAAGTGTATATTAGCATTTATATATATATATATATATATATATATATATATATATATATATATATATATATATAAAGACCAGAACATTGTAGAATCATAATCATAGTCCCACCAATACCATCAATCGTTGTCCTCTGTGCTTTCACATAGGATATGTCTAATTGTTGCAATCATTTCAACTTTGTATTTAGGCAACTTGAATGGATATCAAGTATCCCATCTCAAAGCCGATAGATAGATAGATAGGATACCATTCAATTATTAACTTTTTTTTTTCTTCTATGGAAATGACAAATTCTTTAAGTTCTGATCTGACTAATGAAATATATGGTCGGTTAATGAGTTTTTTCCCTGTCCAAGTGAAGACATTTTTATTTTGTTTTTACTAAATAGTACTACTACTTGTTCAATAAAAAGATTTGTGCTATTCTTTCTACCACTATTTTTCAATTAAAATACTAAACTATCATCCTTTCGATTTTTAATCCTATATTATTTTAAAATTTTCTTTTATAATTATATGTCAACCAATTGCAAATAGCTTTAGTGTCTATAAGAGAGTATTACATGATTTACTCTTTTCTTCAATTTCATTGCCACACAGATTCTGTCTAAAGGTTTATAGTAATTTAGATCAGACATGTGATTCAAATGATAGTCGATCTATTCTGAATATGCTCTGAATAAAGTGCTCTTTAAAAAAATTTAATTGGACGTGTCAAATGAAATGAAGGGTCTTTGTAAAATGTAAGTGCATCCTCAAATTGCTTTGGAAGGTTTTTGTATACATTTTTTTTTCGAATTTATTCATATATAATTTGATTTTTAAATAAAATAAAATATTAAATTATAATATAATATTAATTCTTTATTTATAAATGTAAAATTAATTTTACAATTTAATAATGATTAAAATAATAATATATTAAATTTTAGAATGTTAAATATATTATAAGATAGATTAAATAAAATATTTATTTATTAAATGATAGTAAAATTACATTAAAACATTCCTAGTGTTCATGTTGACCGTGTTATTCAATGTGGCTGCTGGTTCCACATTGAGTAGGTGCTTCCTATCGTTCAGTCATTCAAAATAGTCGTTGGTTCTCACCATTATTGAGTGATCGAGCAGAAGTTCCCACATCACCTCTAAGATGCATAAAGACTATGAGAGCGTCATATGAGAACGAGTCATTGGCCACTACACTACCATAATTTAAGTTGTTTCCGTCAAAACACCAATATGATTAGGTAGTATTTTAGGTTGAATTGTCGAAGGAAGGGATATAACACCATTGTGGTTGGGATGAATGCATGGTGATTGGTTGTGATGGATAAAAAGAGATATGTGATTTTGTTGTTTGGAAGAATAAGTTTTTTTAGGGGTAGGTTGTGTCCATAAATGGTGTATATTGTGAATCTATGTGCTTGCAGGTACTGTTAAGGTAATCTAAAATGGGGAATTATGTTGATAGAAAAGGTAATCTAAAATTACAAGATTTAATAACAAACGATATCTAGTAAAGACGTTATCTCTTGAAGATAACTCAAGTGGCCGATGATTAGTGATGGAAATTCGACTCATCCCTAATGGGAACCCGTAAAAATTACCCATAATAGATAAGGTAAAAACTCGCAAAATGAGTAGGAGCATGCGCACAGACAATTACTCATGAAAATAAGTGAATATGAATGCGGGTACGGGTAACTTAGTACCCACCCCGCCCTATACACAAAATATATAATTATATATTTATACTTTTATTATTATGTATACACGTTAATTTTTTAATTTTATTAAATGCATTACTATTAAACTTGTACACAGTTATATATATATATATATAGTTTATTTATTAACTCAACAATATCATCCTTGAATTTTTTAATGTTGTTAAAAATTTTAAATGACATGATAAATTATAAATGATATATTATTTTTTATTAGAAATGCGGGTAAACAAGTATGGGTATAGGTACTTAGGTACCCATATAGTACGGGTACGAGTACAAAAATTGATGTCCGCGCGGGTGTGGGATCAGATACAGAGATTTCTTAAAACCGTAGGTATTGAGTTTTACTTATCATCCGTAATCGGATAGTCAGACAGATAGGATTATCCAGTCTTTAAAGGATTTGCTGAAAACTTGTGTTTTAGAGTAGGATCCATTCTAGTATTGGAATGGTACTATTCGAGGCTTTGTGAACACCTTTGTGTTGGTATGAATCTGGAAAAAGTGTTATGCTTGGATATGAGATTTTTCAGTAGACTACCAAGAAGATCAAGATGATCCAAGAGAATATGAAAGCTTCGCAGAGTCGCCGGAAGAGTTACCATGATAAGAGGAGGAATGCACTTGAGTTCCTTCAGGGAGATCACGTGTTTTTGCGTTTGGTAACTGGTGTTGGTCAAGCTTTGAAGTCTTGAAAGCTCACATGTGTATCATTGGTCTGTACAAAATTATGAAGCAAGTAGGAAAAGTGGCATGCAGAGTTGCATTACCGTCGTTTCTTTCGAATCTTCATGATGCCTTTCATGTGCCTCAGTTGAGGAAGTATATTCCTGATCTCTCATGTGATTTAAGGGGACGATGTGCAAGTTAGAGATAACTTGACCGTTGAGACATCTCCCTTGAGAGAAGAGGATTGCAAAGTGAAGCACTTGATAGGAAAGGAGATCTTGCGCTTGTGAAGGTGGTGTGGGGAGGACCTGTTGGTGGATGTATGACGTGGGAGCTCGAGAGTCGGATGAGAGAGTCATGTCTGACTTTGTTTCCTTCAGGTAATCTTTTAGGGAGAAAATTCTCTAATTGGGGGAGAGTTGTAACATCTCATGATTGATTAATCTATTTAATCCGATTATTTTGTGTTTTAATTAATTATTTAGTATGTGACGTGCTTTCCATTAAATATGTTATTGGTGGTAGGTGTCTTTGGTGTATGGTGGGGAGCGGTGAGAGTATTGGTGAGTTGATAGAATGATTTAAAATAATTAGAAATAAATAGAATTGATAACTTTTATTAATTAATTAATTAAAATAAATAAGAAAAAAAGCTTTGGGTGGAAAATAGAAACCAAGAGGAAATAAGGAAAGTGGTGAGCATTTTAAGAAAAGTTGAGCCTTAGTGTAATTAACAAAAGATTAAATTAGGTTTAGAGATAAATAGGAATTAGTAGAGTTTTTGAGGAGTTAGTACGTGAAATAGAGTTTTTGGAGAAAGAAAAGGTTAGGGCTTGAAGAGGGAAGAACAAACCATCAACCTAATTCTAAATTTTGGGTAGAAATTTGAGGTAAAGGGGGAGAAAGGGCTTCTATATGGGTGTTTTGCATGAAAGGGTAAAGAAGAAAAATCCTTACTCTCTTTAGGATTGTTGTGAAATCCCTTATAAATTGTTGTTGTTATACGTTGTTCTGAAAAGTAATGATTAAATTTGTGTTTAACTAATTTTCGTGATTGAATTCGTGTATTGATGGTTATGTTTATGTGTACATGTTTTTATGCCATTGTTGCAATTGTTGAAGGTTTGAATATAAACATGTATTTGATGAAAATGATGAATAATTTATGTAGTTATGTGAATTAACATGTTATAATGAGGTATTATTTTTAGGACGTGTTGAAGTGATTGAGAAGCCAAAATTAGAGTTTAAGTTGACGCCCATGACTGATATCGTGTTTCTGCCTTTTAGTGTAGGGTGACGGGCGTCACCCAGATGACGGGTTACCCGTCATGCACCTTAAGACGCCAACGGACATCAGTGTTATGACGGGGTGACCGTCATGGTCTCCAGACTTGGTTCTCCAAGCCGGTCGTCACTATAATAATGGACTGGAAATTTTAAGCAGGTGACGGGTTACTCGTCATGTTGTCAGAAGGGACATTTTTATTCCTGTTTGTGTAGTTTGAGTTGTTGGTTCAAATTTTTGGTATAGTTTTGTTGTTTGGGTGATGAATGACTATTGTTTGGCTATGTTTAGGTTGTTAATTACTTATTATGAATTCAATTAATTGTGGTAGAATTATCGTTGTTGAATGATAATTGATTTACTCACTTGTTGGTGCAATATGAAGTGAATATGACTAGTATTATTATTGAAATGCATGATTATATGGTGATTAATTATGTATTGTTGGTGTGCATTGTTGTTATTATTGGTTGATAGTAATTCATAAGGGGGATTACTATTGTGTTTCAATGCATGTTGTTTATGGTCAGAAGGGAGATTGTAAGCATTATTATTGTTGTTGCATTGATTTGCATTGACATGCATTATTGTGTCGTGTGGTTGAAAGAGGCATGTTTGCTAGTTCATAAAGGGGGACTAATGGCTTGTCCCAAGCTCAGGAGGGGGGCTTAGAGCTCATAAGGTGGGGCTCATGGGTTCAAAAGGGGGGACCCAGTTCCTAAGAGAATCAAATGTTAAGTTAATACCACATGCATAATGTTATGTTGTGTTGTGAATCGCATTACATATATTTGCATATTATTGTGAATGGGTGTGGGATTATGGTGATGTTGGTTTTGTATTCAATGTATGATATGTTGTGTGTTTCTCTACCTTTGCATTCTTTACAACGTTTATATCGAAGTTTATTTCTCACCCCTTTTGCTTAATGATGTCCATCATGGACATCTTGCAAATAATCAGGAGTAAAGTTATTGTTGTGTGTGGAATGTGGCTTGTTAGATCTATTCTTCGTTTTATTTATCATTTTATCGTAATTTAGTGGTTTCAGTGCTCTGATCTTGTAACATAAAGAACAAAGCGTTTGTTATGTTTTAAGTCGATGATGAATTATGTGGTTTTGAAGTCCAATACTCTTATCATGAATTTAAATTTGAATTTATTATATGATTTTCCGCTGCATGTTGTCGAATGTATTAATGAATTTGTTATTAGTTGTCGCTGGTGACACCTTAAATTGGCAATTAAATTTTTTTATATAAGTTTCAGGGTTTAGGGTGTTGCATGCATTGGAGTAGATAAGATGAATACATTTCATACATAATTACATTTGTGAATTATTATTGTTGTTGATGAATTGTATGATTGGTATTATATGCTAATTGTATTATTCTTGCTGTTATATGCACTGTTAACATATGTGAATGTATTTTCATCCCCTGTTTCTTTTCTATGTTGTCTTTACGCTTGTGATGCAGATGCTCAGGTAGAGGAGCTTTGGTTGTTGCTTGTTTTGGAGGATGGCATAATGGCCTTCTTTATCTGTTTATCATTTTGGGTTGTTTAGTTTCTGTGTGTCACTCTGATAGTGAAACACTAAGATGGGAATATTGTTATATGCTTTGTGTTCTGCGAGTTGTGTGAACTATTTATTTTAAGATTTAAAATGAAGATAATTTTCATTCATGAGACAATTAACGATGTGTTGAGCTTAATTTCCGCTGTTGTAATTGATTTTGAAAAAGATGTTATGCCGAAAAAATGTGACACCCTTTTTGAGAAAATTATTCTGCATGTTTTATAAATTAATTGTTTGGGGTTTAGGATGTTACATAGTTGGTATCAGAGCAAATCAGTTCATTCGGCCTAGGTTTTGTAAATTTGTTTATACCATTATGCGCAACTTGTGTGTTAACACTGTTGGTGTTGCTTTCCTGTATCAGCTATTTGCTTTATTGTTTACAATTAGTTAACTTGTTTTAACTGGTTGTGCAGAAAGAAAAGGTTAGCAGGAAGGATCACACGATTATTGATGCTCTTGATGCGATGGCTCATGTGATGGCATAAGCGAATGAAGTGTTGCATGCTAATCAAAATCAAAATGGTGGAGCTGATGAGTTCAGTGGGCTACAAAAGTTCTAGAAGAAAAATATGCCTACTTTCAAGGGAAAGTACAATCCTAAGGTGCTCAGGCTTGGCTTTAGGAGATTGAAAAGATTTCCATAGTTATAATGTGCATTGATGCGCGCGAAGGTACTGTTCAGAATGCATATGTTGTATGAGGAAGCTCAGTATTGGTGGGAGGATACCCGTCAGAGGACGGAAGCTATTAATGCGGAAATTACTTGGGCTCATTTCAAGAATGATTTTCTGGACAAGTATTTTTCAGGCGATGTTTGTAGCCGCAAAGAGATAGAGTTCTTGGAACTGAATTATGGGAATATGATTGTGGCTGACTATGCAGCTAAGTTTGAGGAGCTGCCAAGATTTTGTCCTTACTTAAATGGTGTGGAAGCTAAGGGTTTTAAGTGCGTGAAGTTTGAGAGTGACATACAACCTAAGATCAAGCAGTTCATAGGGTATCAGGAGATTCGTCATTTCTTAGTGCTGGTGAACAAATGCAGAACTTTTTATGTGGATAGTAGAGTCAAGTCTGCTCACTACAATAGTGTGAGTGTGAAGAAGAGTGGGAGTCGGAATCGTGCTAAGCCATATGTGACTCCGGTTTCTAAAGGGAATTAAAATTTCCAACAGAAGGTTGCAGGTGGGAGTGGAACATCGATAGGGGTAGTGTGACATGGAAGTTAGAGAACTAGATGAAGAATTCTTATCCAGAGTTTTTTTTATCAGGAAATTTTCGAGGGCGGAAAAACATGATGGAAAAACATGTTGGATTGAAGTGATAGTGTTAGTTCGGTGTTTTGATGTGTTAATTACCGTATGATTCGAGTACTATGAATTTTTATGTGTTTTGAGACTATTGGGAACTCAAATAATGGAGTTTTGGGTCTGACTCAATGGGGAAGAATCAGAGAATTCGTAGAAAATCACATGTGGGCATAGAAGGGGATTGACCGCCTTGTTTCATACATAATTTAAGTTTTGTAAGTCCATTTGAAGTGCGGCCAGTTACATTAGAAAGCTAAAGTGATAATCATTATTTTGAAGTGGGGAAATTGGGTCTGAGAGCACTAAAACAGTAGCGGTTATCTGATTTTTTTTTTTTTACCAAAAGTGTAATCAAATTTCAGTTATGCGTACGTTGTCTTGTTTCTAGCATAACTTGATTTTCGTAAGTCCTTTAAGAGTAAAATTTATATCATAAGAAAATAGATCAATTTCCTACATATTAGACATAATAAGTATCACATTTCATTAATTTCAATAGGAGAAATACTAGTTACAAGTCTGAAAAAAAGTTATGTCTAATGTCTCCACTAGTTCCTATTATTTGATTAAATTGTCCAATTGGGATCTTAAGTCCTAAAATAAAAATCTTAGTCTTAAAATAGGCACTCTAAGCTTTCCATTATATATTCATTTACTTGATTCTAACTCTGTTATATATTTTAAATAATTATTTGAATATGATGTATGACTTGCAAGAAACATGATTTTGGGGTTGTTTTGATAAGATGCTATATGAATTAAGCTGTAAATGATTTAGGACATCGACCCAATTTTTTTGATGATATATTTGTGTTAAATAAGATGTAGATATGTTTAGAATTGAGTTTGAGTAATTTGATATGTTTAGAGTTGAGTGTGAGTTATTCGATATGTTTAGAGTTGAGTTTGAGAATTAAATGAGTTGAGTTTGAGTTATTAATAAGTTTAGAGTTGTGTTTGAAATGTTTAGAGTTAAGTTTGAGAAGTAAATTATTTTAATTATAGTTTTCCTTTAGATCTTAAAGGATATGTTTGTAACCTTTAACCTTTAAATAGAAGTTGTTAGAGTTGATTGTGATGTTCTGTTATTGTTATGAACATGCCTTGTTTAGTATTGAAGGTTGTTTGATGTTGTTGATGAGTAGTGATGAGAAATTAATAATTTTAATTATTATGTTGAGATTATGATGAATTCTGCATGAGGAGGATTAGTGTTGAGATTATTATGGTTAATATTTTTTGCTAATTGTATTATCCTTGTTGTTTTATACACCACTAACATATGTGAATGTATTCTCACCCTCAGTTTGTTCTCTGTGTTGTCTTTATGCCTCTGATGAAGACACTCATGTAGAGTGGCTTTAGTTGTTACTTATGTTAGAGGATGGCATAGTGACCTTGAAATTCTGGCATAGCAGACATCAGATGTCCTAACACATGTCAAGACATTGTTCTGCATAATCATTTAAACAAGAACAAAATAGCTGACTAATACCTTGAATATCAGTAACTGCAGAATCACAGATGTTATGACATCTGTTCCAACATGTTAATCAATATTGAACTGTAAATTGTAGAATGATAAAAGAACACAGAAATTGTTAACCCAGTTCGGTGCAATTCACCTACATCTGGGGGATACCAATCCAGGAAGAAGAATCCACTATCAGTAGTATAGTTTTATGTAAACAACCTAAGGTTTACAGTAAACACCCACGTTTACCCATCACAACCCAATGAAGACTTTATCATTAGAAGTCACATCTAAATGATAAGAGAAACTCATCTCACTCCCTAAATCACAACATGTGATTATCTAACAGTTACTACACCATAACTGTATCATCCCTATTGAAAGACACCCATTCCAATACAAAGTTCAGTCAAACATCTTTGACTAACAAGCTAACTTGGATTTGCTTTAAAGCTTCATCCAAGAACAATACTCAACTCTTGCTTAAAAGCTTCGAGTGAGAACAATTTACAGCAACCTATGTCGACCACATAGTATCAAAAGATACATGGGTGACTTACAAACTACCCAAGGGACTCTCAAAACCCTAAACCCTTATGTTGCACTGACGGCTTATTATTGTGTGTGCTTGCTATTTTAGGTCTAGCAAGTCCTTATTTATAGACTCTTGCAGTATGGGCTTGGACTCTTCAATCAGGTCCAATCTTCAAGTTTTAATTCAGCTGCAAGATCTTCTCCACAAAAATAGGAACAAATCTCCAAATAGTTTCCTAAAAAGTCTCCAAGATCCTTTTTATGAAATCTAATTAAATCCGCACTTTGTTCCTAATAAATCTCCTTGGTTATTCTCATCAACACAAAACAAATCTGTCAAGAGATATACAACAGCAGCACCTGCTGTACCAGACCAAGATGTTATGACATCTGTCATGACATTAATATTGTCATGACAGTTGATGAAGATGATTCAACATCTTACTCGACATCTTGCCAAGTATTATAACCACATCTGTATTGATGTCTGATTAACCATGTCAGGACATCTTACCCAACATCTTGCTGTAAACTTGTTTTAGCCAAAATGTAGCCAATCAAAGACCTAACAGACCTTATTTGTTGTTTATCATTTTGAGTTGTTTAGTTTATGCGCGTCGCTCTGATATTGTAACACTGGGATGAGAATATCGTTTTATGCTTTGTGTTATATTAGTTGTAACTATTTATTTTATGATTTAAAATAAAGTTAATTTTTATTCATGAGACAATTGGCGATGTGTTGAGAAGTAGTCATAGACTACATCACAAGAGAAGTAGTCATAGACTACACCATAGCCATACCAAAGAATGCCACTTTCCTTAGTAGAGAAGTCTGTAGAAAGTCAGATAAATGCCACTTAACCTTGACCTCCAAGATGAGCAAAATCCCATGCTCCTAAGTACCTAGATCAGAAATAAACCGATCCAAGTTGTGCCATCACCAGCACTCCATTCTGGACAAGTCTCTTTCCAGGACACTTTCCAGATAAACACCAGTAACAACTCGAACACACCTACTGTACTCCAATATTCCTAGATCAGAAATAAACTGATCCAAGAACTATCCATCAAGATTATGATGTCTTCTTCTTCATATTCCACATCACCATTATCTAGACCAGTTTCTTGCTAGGAAACTCTCCAGAGATTAGATGCTTCTGCCACACTGATAATGCGATATTACATTACATATTTGCCTTGATTTACATTAAATTATTTCATCATTTTTGTTTATTTACGTTTTATTTTGCAAGTGTTCAAGCTCATTTTCAAGTATTTTATCTCAAACATCTTGCATGAGAAAAGAAGAAAGAATAGGAAAGAAGGAGAAGAAAAGAAGACAGATGACAGAAAAAGTAGAAATTCTGCACTTAATTAGTGTGGCGACCGTCACATAGCATGTGGCGACCATAATGCCTTTAAAGTGTGACCCTCGTCACAAGGCGTATGGCGACCGACACGGCTTGTTTACTCAGTAAACTTAAATTACATGGACCACTCAACATCAGTATCAATTCAGCGCACGTTCCCGCACACGTTCAGAGCAGTTGAAGTCTTCCGGAAATCTCTCAACTCAACAAAGACTCTCCAATTTTATCGACGAAAATAACTTCCACTTCCATATTTTTCTCTCCCACACTTTCTGCTGAGCACTATAAATGAGAAGCAGTTGGTAACGCGCAGGAGGATTCTTTTTTTGGCCAGATTTTATTTTCTTTAGTTTTTAAGCAGTTTCATATTTACCATGTAAAAGTAATAGTTCTCCACATCGGGGGACTATTACCAATATAGTTTTAGGATTTATTTTTGTCAGACGATTTCTGTACTTTGATTCGAAGCCTTCAGGCGTATTACAATTCAGCATCTATTTAATTTCAGGTTCCCTTTATCGTTTATTTTACTGTTATTGCTTTCTTATTTTATTTGCTAGATCATGTTTAGTATTAAGTTTATTTATCGTAACTACGTGTTTATTTTCCTATCTATGTCTTTCTAAATATTCTTGAGTCCGGCGTATGAGGATCGTCGTTACCGATGGGACTCGGTAGAAAATAATAGGTGCAAACTTATGATTAAAATTCTGTTTTGGTTTTAATTTCCAAGTCTAATTTAAATAGCTTTGTCACGAGAGTGAGAGGTTCTTTAACACGATTTTGTCACGTGAGTGAGAAATTAATTAAGGTTAGAGCCGACACTGCGAGAGCGTGGGGGTCGAACCGGATAGTGGAAATTAGGCAACATATCTAAATACAGCAAGAGCGCTTTAGATACGTTTAGGATATTATTGGGTTTCAAAATATATTTCCTAGTTACCGGGTGTAACACCCCAAAATTTTCCCTCTTACTTTTAGCTAACTGGCTTATGTTTCTTTTTATTCCTTGCATTTGCATTGTGCATAGCATTGTTTCTTGGCATGGGATCAAGGTACTTGGTCCATATTCTCAAGTCTCAAGCCTCAAGGTGTCTCATGGGGTCCATCATATCTTCATAAGGTCAAGCATGGCAAAAGAGTACAAGTGAATCTTTCCCTCCTAACCAGAGGGACCAATTAGGGTTTGTGAATCAAAAGGACTTCTTGGAGGGCTTTGTGTGTTCAAGCATGGTGTCATGAGGTCTTTATGCTTGCATGTGTCCATAGATGAGGGTTTGGTTGATGGTTTATGGTGAAGAATGTTCAGTGGATCAGTTGCTTGTGAACCAAGAAAAGTCAACTGCAAGGGAGAAAGTCAACTGTGGAATTTTGAGGTTCTTTTCATAGTTTTCAAGGTCTCACATCCTCATATGGTTTTCAAGGGTCAAGTTTCACACCATTCATCAAAAATCAAGGGTTTGTACAAAAGTTACTAAATTTGGAAAATGACTTATAATGAGAAGTTTCCATTTTTAGCAAGTTTTTACACTACATTCAACTTGACTTTTCATCATCAAACAAGCTTCAAATGAATTTTCCTCAAACATGAAAGTTGAAGATCTCTCTCTCCCATTTCCAAAAAGTACTAGATTGTCTCCATATCATTTGTGAAACTCAAGTTATGATCAAAAGAAGGCAAGGTGTTTTTAAGGGTTTTCTCATGTACCAATTTTTACACCATTTGCATTTTGATTCAAAAAGACTTGTAATGGTTTCTATTGCTTCAAGTCATGTTGTACTATTAGAGTACAAGCCATGAGTATCATTTTTACCTTTGTTTCATGCTAAACCGTGCCACATTCATGGTGTATTTATCAAGTGACCAATTTGCATAATGGATCAAATCTCATTATCCAAGCATGCACAAGGCCCAAGTTCATTTGAAAAGTGATCAGCAAGGGAAGTGTGTGTGATACATGGAGAAAAGCATGAATGTGCACGAGTAAATGGGTGGATTCATCACATCTTGCCAATTTGCAAAACCTTCCAAAACTCATTAATCAAGGGATTAATCAACTTTTAATCATGATCAGGGGAATAACCAAGGGTATATAAGCTAACTCATATGCACCAAATTAGGTCATGCATTCACTTCTGCTCAGAATTCATTTTTCACTCCAAACTTTCTCTTCTTCTATTCTCTCTCTCCACAAGGTTTTCTTGAGTTTTCTTTTCATATTCTTGATCAGTGAAGTCCATAGAACAAGAATCAACCATTGGTTGAGGATGAGAGTAAGGTTTTCATCAAGTTCAGTTCAAGAGGATCCAAGTTCAAACCTCAAGATCTAGCACGATTCCAAGCTCTAATTGCATTTATTTTGCAATTAGAGGTTCCAAGGAGTGGATCTGCAGCTTCTAGAGAGTTTTCTTGGTGTATTTTGAGCTCTCCAATTCTCAGGTTAGTGAGAAATTCATCCTCTCATTTCTTGTTTTTAAGGTGTGCATTGTGTTCCTCTTAATGTGCTGATGATTTTGATATAATTTTTGTGTGATTTAGACGTGTATCATGAGAGTATTTTGGATCTGAAGTTTTGAGATCCAAACTTCTTTTGTTCGATTTGCACTGTGTGTTCATTGTTTGATGATTTGAATTGCATATATGAGATCCTGGTGAAATTCTGATCAGTTTGATGTACTCATGAGCCATTTCTGGAAAATTTTTGGTTGGGACTCACCGGAGAAGGTGACCGGAGCTAGGGCTCCGGCACCTGGTTTATGTTCAGTCCGGCGAAGCTTTTAGAGGTGGAAGATGCAATCCCACCGTTCATTGGTTTGATCTGATGGTCCATGCGTTGCCACGTTTTATTAAATTCTGATTTTATTTTATTAATTGTGTGTTTGTTAATCCATGCTCACTACCATGTACCACAAATCTGGATCACTCTTTTTGATTAATTTTTTATTGTTTGATTTAATCTGGTGCGTTGTTCTGATCTATTGGTTGGTAAGGTGCCAACGCATTAAAATTTGCATGTGCCGTCCACGTGAGGTTTATTATGTCCATGGTATGCTTGGTGTGTGCGCGTGTACCATTATCATTGTGTGCCTCTTAATCTTGTATGTTGATCTGGGCTACTTGTGTGAAGTGTTGACTTGATGTGGAGCGTGGATTTAATCCAATGGCTGACTGTTCTCCTTGGTTTTTTGTTTGTTTACGCTTTGGTTTGGGTTGGACCTCTGCTTGCTTTTCCCACCCCCAATCTGAGCCCTTTCTCTTTTCCAACGTGACTTTATTGCTGTCAGCACCCCCCTGACTTTTGTTTTCATTTTATTTCATTTTAATTTTTGCATAGTTTCATTTTTAATTTTTAAAAATAGTTTTATGCATCCAAAAATTATAAAAAAAAATCATGAAGCATGTTTAGAATTTTATAAAATTTTTCCAAATTTTATTTTCCATTTTTATTTTATTTTGTGCATCTGAATTAATTGTTTGACTAATTTCTTTTGAATTTGTTTCAATTGTGCACACTTGATCTTGTTGATTTTTGTTCTCATCATCTATACATGATATACATTCCATTCTTTTTTCATACTTCAAAGGACACTTTGAAGTTCATAAAAACATTTTTCTCATATTTTTAAAATCATTTAATATTTCATTTTGGCCCCTCTCTTTTGAATATTGAATCATGTTTCTTACTTGATCTTTGCTTAATTGTTTGAGTTACTTATCTTGTGAATTTTTGTGAGATATTTTGACATGTGATTGGTTTCTGACTTAGGTCATTTGAGTTTTAATTTCACAATTTTTGAATGTCATTTGATATATGTTTATCTATTTGTGCTTAAATGACTTATGCATGATTATATCTTGACATCTCTTTACACAAGTTGATTTGCCATGCTTAATTGATCGAGTTCCTTTGTGATTATTTGCATGAGCTTTTGATATGATGTTTACCCCTGGTTAAGGTCCTTTGAGACTTAATTTTGCAATTTGTGGATCATGTTTGAGTATGCTTAAGTGTTTGAACTTTGAGCTTCCATTTGTGGATTACTTTGGTGCATGTCTTGAAGGTGTTGCTTGATGTTTTGACTTGTATGACTTGAGTTTGGTTTTGATATGATATTGATGCATATGCTACTGCCTCTTGAGCTCCTTACTTGGTTTTCATTTCATTTGAGCATAGTTGAATGCATTTGGTTTGAATTGTATGATGAACATCATTACCATTTGCTTTGTAACTTCTTTGGATCATAATGCTTCATGTTTTGATTTCCTTTTGCACATGTGAATTGTTGATGATAATATGATCTTGGTTCTGACTTGCTTTCATCTTCATCTTATCTTTCTCATTTCATTTTGATATGAGGTTCATGTATGCTTAATTGTGCATTTCATACAAGTATGCTTGCATTCTCTCATGATCATCTTTGCATGCTTACTTGAGATTGTTTTGCATTGATCTTTGAAACATCTTGATGATTTTGAGTTGGACATTTATGATGTGATGTGCTTGCTGCCACTTCTTGTATCTCATCTTCTCCTTCTCATTCTTTTTCTTCTTTTTCACTCTCTTCCTCCCATGAATCTCAAGACTTGTTTAAGTCTTGGATTCTTTCCCTTTATAGCTACCTAGTCCAACTTAATTTTTAATTAAGCTTGGAGTAGGATTAGCGTTAGGTTTTAGGTAGCTGTCCTTCCTAAGCCTCACTAACTATAGGTCATCCATGCATGATAACATTAGGACTCTTAGTTTCCCTTTAGAGTTTCCTTTGTGTCTTCTCTCTTCCCATCTCAAAACTTCTCGAAAACACTTAATAAAGATAAAGTGTATTGCGCACGAGCCTTAAGCGTGGGGAATAAGAAATGAGGGGCTTTCTCTCATCTTTCTAGAGTGCTTAGCGAGCGTCCTGTCTTGGGACGATTCGTTGAGTATTTGTCCCTGTGCCCTAGACTTTGGTGCAATGCAAGTTATAAACTAACTTAAAAAACACTTCTATCTAAAAAACACAAAAACAAATTCAAATCTTTTTATCCTTCAGGATTGTTTGGTTCCAGACCATTTTCAGAAAAGAGGACGTTACCTTCCGTCTGAGTCGCAAACAGGCATCGACCCTAACTGCCGGACGCGAATCTAACGTCGCTCATAAAAAACACTTACCCATCCGTGGTCGTACCCACGAACTACATTAGCTCTGATTCCTCTCTCTCTCGCCCGATTGAGGATATGTAGGCACAAGACATCGATTGTCTTGGCGAGCAACCTTCCCCCACAGTTCTCATCCGAACTACATTGACTCTGACTTTCCCATTGCACTGAGGGAGTACGTAGGCCTAGGGCATCGAATATGTCCTACCGAGTCTGTCTTAGTCACCCTGTTTTCTTTTGTTCATCCATAGATAGTAGGACAGCTCACCCTCCGTTTAGACAACAAGCGTGGATCCCATCGAGTACGATGGATGCGTGGGGTGCTAACACCTTCCCCTCGCATAACCGACTCCCGAACCCGGACTATGGTTGCGATGACCATGTCTTTCCCCCTTTCTCTTCAGGTTTATGCAGTGTTTCCTTTCCCTCTCTCGGGATAAATACACATTACTTGCGACTCTGTGTCTTCTGCGCCACTCTCGCGTTTGTACCGTTGGATGCGAATCTTTCAGGAGCGACACCGGGCGAGCGAGAGAAAAATCTTGGGATTAGGGAACATGACTTTAGTTAATACCGTGAGAGCGTGAGGCGGAGTTTTTAAGTCGGTATATTCTACGGAACTAAGTTATAGTGGTAATTAGTACCCGAATTCTACAAAGTCCTTTAGGAACGCAGAATCCATATTCCGGTCTCTCTTTATTATCATATTTTCTATGTTCATTTTTAGTTTTAGTTCTAGTTTCCTCTTAATTAAATATTCATCAGCCTTAGCTTTACAAAGCAACGATAGATTACAGTAGATTGACATTGGTCTCTGTGGGTTCGACAATCTTTTATATTTCTTCGATATTTCAGTGCACTTGCGGACGCATCAAGTTTTTGGCGCCGTTGCCGGGGACAAACAGTCAATATTGTTATTCTGTTGTTGCACCGTATAGACTAAGGCACTCATTACTATGTATCACCCAAAAATTTTCTACAATCACCACTCCCAGTATTTCGAGGAATTGCAAGAATCCCATAATTCCAACCTTGAAATACAAATGGAGAATTTCAATGCATCACTAACTCATTCTCACCCAAATTGCCTCTGCAACTACCAATCCCAACATTTTGAGGAGTCACAAGAATCTCATAATTCCAACCTAGAAATATTAATGCAGGATTTCAATGCGACACTGACTCACTCCCAATATCTCAAGGAACCGCACCCAAATTTCCTCTACGATCACCATTCCCAATATTTCGAGGAACCACAAGAATCTATTAATTCCAACCTCGAAACATTAATGGAGGATTTCATTGAAACAACAACTAATTCTAGGTTAGAATCTATGATGGAGCACTTTGTGGAGACACAAACTCTCCTAAATGAAGAGCTTAAAAGACAACATCTCGATACTTATGAAACTCTTAGGCAGATAAACACTATGGTCGAGTCCCTCACGACTCACACTGAGGCATTGGAGACTCAAATCTCCCTGCTTGCACAGACACCTATAGGACCCTCCCCTGAGGAGCATGTGGATGTTATAACAACCATTAATGAAAAACAAATCGAGAATCCCGAGGAGAGTGATAATGAGGTTGAGGAGAGTGATAATGAGGTTGAGGAGAGTTCTGGTGAGAAGAGAGTAGAGATTGAGAAAAATTCATCGACACCATCAGAAAGGGAGGTTGTCGAAGAGGTAACGAAGGAAGCACCTAATGTCGTTCCCCCTCCATATACCCCACCAATTCCTTTCTCGCAAAGGCTTGTGGAAGTTAAGGTAGAATCCCAATCCAAAACGTATGCGGGAGGTATTGGAAAATATCCACACCGATGCATCTTTGTTTGAGGTCACACATAAAAAGAGAAAATTCGAGGACCATGAAACTAGGGATATCATTACTGCTAAGAGGGTAAGGTTAAACTTTGAGGTGATGGATGAAATAACTAAGCCCAAACTTGAAAAACTAATAGTTAGGATAGATCCTGAACCACCACCACAAGTTCAAAAGAATGAACCACCCATCATTAGGAAGAAAAGAAAAGGCGAGGGATATGTGAGATGGCTTGATAAATGGCATGGAAACCAAAGATTAACACTCCTAACCGTCGAGCTATCGACGTTAAACAAAGCCCTGCGTGGGTGGCAACCCGCGAGCTTTTAATTTAATGTTTTACTTTTACTATTTGTGTTTGCAGAAAATAAAGAATTGTATAGCGTGTCACGTCTCAGCTGCATTTTGGAAAAAGATCTCTAGATGACAATCCCTTAAGATGAGTTGGTGCCCACGGACATTCCTACGAATGTCGCTGCTGGTGGTGACACCAATGATGAGTATGATAGGAGAGGGAATATCTCTCCCATTCGTGACCCACCTTCTCCTTGTCCTTTCGCATGGTCAGGTTCCACCTGCACACACCGCACTGTATTTTTCCAACAATTTTTGCAGGTACTTCCTTCGGAAACAGACCTTATTTATTGTTTATCATTTTGAGTTGTTTAGTTTCTGCGCGTCGCTCTGATATTGTAACACTGAGATGAGAATATCGTTTTATGATTTGTTTTATATGAGTTGTAACTATTTTTTTTATGATTTAAAATAAATTTAATTTTTATTCATGAGACAATTGGCGATGTGTTGAGATTTATTACCGCTGCTGTAATTGATTTTGAAAAAGATGTTATGCTGAGAAAATGTGACATGCTTTTTGAGCAAATTATTTTGCATGTTTTATAAATTAAGTGATTGGGGTTTAGGGTGATTCATGACCTGCAATAGATGAAGGAGTTATGAACGACATTCTCACAATCTCTTAAGAAACCTATTCCACCATTTAAAGGATGTCTAAGGAAGTCGATGCCCTCACAAGGAACTTAAAGGGAAAAACCATAGTCTGGAATGATGATAGTAACAAAGAATAGTTGTCTCACTTATGTGCTTAATTTTAGTTTTTTAAGTGTGTTTAATTTTTGCTTTCCCGCTTTTTTGTACTTCAAATTGTAGTTAATTATTAAAGCATTTCCATTTTCTAGTAAATATGGTGTGATCAATGTGAACTATGTGATTGCTTGTTTATCATTTTTTCTTGCATATTTTTCCCTCGTTTTTAATTATGCGAAAGGGGTAGAAGTATACTCCCATGGAGAGTAAAGTATACAATCTACTCATGTGAGAGGGAGTTTAATCACTTTAAAGTTTACCATATTATTTTCACTTTTACCACCTCCCCGAGAGATGTATTGTCATCATAAAAAAAGGGGAGAATATGAATCTATATGCTTGTAGGGATTGTCAAGGTGATCCAAAGTGGCGAAGTTTATTGATAGCAAAGCTGCAATCAACTTTTTGGTTTTTATGATGACAACACCTGATATCAAATGATATCTAATGAAGTCATTATCTCTTGAAGATAGATCAAGCGACCAAATATGCTCTCAAACATTTTATCAAGTTATCTCTTTGAAGTCAACACCTTTAATCCAACGATGTTCAAGTGAAGACTTTTGTTTCTCTAGTCGTTTGGTCTCTCAAATCTCTGGTGATAAAAATCAACTTGAATACATATCAAGCCTCATCAAGGTAGAAGATTCAAAGTTCTTGAAGGCAAGAGTTAAAGCTTCAGAGTTGTGAAAGAGAGTAAGTGTGAAAGATCGTATGGTTGTGTCTATCTGGGTGTCCCGTGTCTCGTAAATGCACAAGAGAATATCTAGAACTACTAAGGAAAAATCACACACACACACACATACACACACACACACGCACACACACACCACACCACACCACACCACACACATAAAAAAACCTTTGAGAAACATATTTTATTTTATTAAAACCACCTAAATTTTTTTTAAGGCCTAGCTAACTAATTAGGGGATTGTCTGATCATTTGGAAGTCTTTTTGCAACTTAATAATTGATTATCCCAAAAGCTATAATCGATTAGTTTCACTTTGTAACAACGACACTTGATTTGGATAGTCTCTTAATGATTGGAATTTGCTAAATATCAAAACATTTTATTTGAGGCTTGAACAATCAATTATTCATGTGTAGTAATCGATTGTCATATTTGATTATGAGAGTTATTGCGCTCGTGGATTGTTTTCAAATTTAAACCAAGTTTTGGCTTATAAATAAAGAGTTTCTCTATCATTTCAAATCACTCTGAAAATGGTCTTTGATTATACTCTCTCTCTCTTTGTCTCTCTCTCCCATCTTTTTCAATAAATTTCTCATATATTTTACCTTAGTGCTATGAGAGTGTTTTTGTGCTTAAAGAGGATTATTGTTATGGGTGAGTGCTTAATTTTAATTAGGGTTGTAAATAGGTCAGGCTAGGCCAGACCTTATAAGGAATAAGTCTAACCTATGATAAATTTTTAAGGCTTGAACCTGGCATATGGCCTATGATAGGCTATTTTGTTGGCATGGTCTGGCCTTTTTTAAAGTATGGTTTTTCCTGAAACTTATTTAAAAGCCTGTTTCACATCGAGGCTTTCAAATAGTCCATTTTACCAATTTTTTTACATAGACAACAAGACTTTTTATATATTATTTAGCCTATTTTTTTAATATATATGCATATATAGGTTAGCTTATAAGGCTTTATAGGCTTTTTTTAATAACCTAGGTCTAACCTGTTTAATTAAATGGGCTTTTAAGAAAGCCTAGACCTAGCCTTTTTATTAAATAGTCCAAGCTATAGGCCCTTATAGGCCGACCTAGTCTATTCACATCCCTAATTGTAATTTACCCAAGAATGTATTATCTCTTGAGTAAGTTATCTTATGTAAAAAGTTATTTGGTTGGGAGCTAAACAACTTCTTAGAAACCAGTAAAACCTCTTGTTTGGTTTGGGGTTTGTCTTAGGAAGTGTTCATTTGGTTCTTGAGTTTTGTCTGTAGCAAAAACTCACTTTTGGTTTGTAAAGATTAGCGTGTAAATTCTCCACAACAGTTCCTGAGGTCAATCTGGTGTAAAATCGCTTTCTGTTCGAGATTAGCCTGTGTAAAATCTCATCTTAGTTCCTGAGCTCATCCTGGTGCAAAAGCTTTCTTACTTTGAGATAAACTCGTATAATATCTCATCTCATAGTTTGGAGGTCAGCACATGTAAAACCCCGATTCGGTTCAGAGGATATCTAATAAAAACTCCAGCTCGGTTTAGAGGATAACTAGTATAAAACTCCATCTTTGTTCGAGATCAACCCGGGGAAAATCTCATTTTGTTTTGGAGGATAGCCACTTTAAACTCTGTTCATTGTTTGGTTGAAGTTAGTCATTAAACTTCAAATCCTTGTAAAAGGAGGTTCGCGGGCATATTCTATTAAAAGCTCTCAAGATAGTGGAAACTCTCAAGAAGAATTATTAGGGATAGAAGTAGGTCAGGTGGTTAGTTCGAACATGTATACACCTCTAGTATCTTTCTCTTTTTCTTATCTTTTGGCTGATTATTTACTTGTTTGTTTTACAAATGGTTTTAAACTCTGATTTTCTAAAATATTTTATTTTCAACCATTTTTCAAACCAACACAATTCACTCTCTCTTGTATTTGGAGTCACATGTCCAAGAAGTGGCATCAAAGTCTAACTCCCATTTAAAGACTAATCATATTAGAAAGATGAGGAATTCAAACATTTCTACTAACAAGAGGACTTTCCTAAACACCCACCCACTATTTAATGGTGATAAGTTTGATATATGGAAAGCTAGATTTAAAATATTCTTTGAAAGTTTTAATCTTGAATTGTGTGAAATGATAATCAATAGTCTATTGTTCTCTAATCATAATGTCAATGGTGAAGCAATATAAATTTGATTTCTTTTGGAACAAAGAAGGCAAGATAAAGTTCAAACTTGATTTCAAAGCTAAAAAAATTTTGGTTATGTATTTAAGTGAAAATCAATTTCTTTATGTCCTTAATTGTAATTCCACCAAAGAAGTACGAGACACTCTTTAGATGATGATCTATTGGGTCATCATATATTAGATCAAGATAGGGCATCCATGTAAACTATTACGTAAATTCAATTAATTAGTTAAAAAAAATTAAATTTTAAATATTAGTAGTTTAGCTTCAAATATAATGCATCATCTTCCTGGAAATGATTGAATAACGCCTAATATCCCCCAACAAAATGATGAGGCGTTCTATATATATAAATATAAACATAGTTATTTATTTAATAAGTTTAAAAATTACTTGGTCGCATATGGAAATGAGATGGATTGTTATTATCAGATATTAGACTCATCATTTTTAGCCAGCTTGTAACAAGATGCCACACCCCATAAACATATGCATATCCTTTTTATTGGTTTGACACAAACTTCTGTAAGGTCATGCTAAACACACAGAGCCCCAACTAAAACCCGTTTATACTATTTATATCTTTTAATAATTGTAACCACATAATATATATCTTGTTACCATTATTATCCGAAAATAAAAAGTGACCTATAAGAAGTAAAGTGCAAGTTCTAGTTTTTTGAATTTTTTCTTCATCGATGAATTTCTACTTATCAATAAAATTGCATCCTATAATTATACTTGTACACTTATTTTGACTATTTATACAATATATGGTATGCTTTAAACCAATCTACGTTGCAACACTATTGAAAAGAAATTAGGTTGGCTAATACACAAGCTTTAAGGTGGTACAATAACATACCAGTAGAGAAGTGGACTAGGGAAAATGACGAGGGTCGACGATGGGGTGACAAGGAAATAAACCTCATTGAATAAATTCAATCTTTAAAGGAACTTGTAATCTTCCCATCACAACATTGCTGAGGGCGACCTAAAATAGGCTATAATCAATATTTTCTTATATGGGATCAAAATGGTGTGGAGTATTAAATATAGCCAAATATTACACAAAAATTGTATGAACACGATGAAAGAGGGAACTATTAGATCCAACACTCATTAGGTAACAAGATTTGACCCTTAAAACTATTATTTCATTTGTAAGAACAAGATTTGGTTCTACATCTGGCCTTTGAGTTTTGATGATAACTGCATATGTTATCTAAGAGAACAATTATGTATGATATGGTTTCTGTCTAGTGTGTGGTTGTTGTCAATATGATTCTGAATCTGATAAGAAGGCGTGTGACATCATCAGACTCTATTATCAACACTTTGGAAGAAAGCATATGTGTGTACTAGATAAAGTCAAGATTCATGAATGTTTATAATACAACGGTTCTAATGAACGTTAGTTTTGAACATTCTAATTGAGACTTTATGAGAAAGGCCTATAAGGCTTTCTAATGTGATGCGCTTCTAATGTTACATGTTCTGAAGATCCTGAAGACGTGGTTCAGGTGAACAAAGCTCTGAAGATTCTGAAGACACAATTTATGAAGATCAAGTTTTGAAGAGTTTCTAAAGACAGGGTTCTGATTGAACAAAGTGTTGAAGACTTTGAAGACAAAGAACGTGATTAATGAATTCTGAAGACTATGAAGACAAGGTTCTGAAGGTATAGGTTCTGAAGATAATGCTTCTAAAAGAACGAGTGCTGAAGATTCTTAAGATAGATTCTGCTGAACAAAGATCTCGGAATTCTGAAGACTGGGTTTCTAAAGATTACACAAAGAATGACTCTTCTACAACACACTTCATCAAGTTAATATCTGAAGCCTATGAGGATGCTAGAATACTGAAGATAAGAATGGTTTTGAGTTGAATATAATAGTACTAAAACTCTGTAAGCTCTACCTCGAAAAGTGGCGCAGGAGCAGCTTTTTGTACAGTGATGTTGACCATTCCTTCATGTGAACGTTGGGATGTTGTTGTTGGAATATGTTTCTAAGAATACCCCTCAATGGATCTATTCTTTTCTGCTCTATAAATTGAAGACTTGGAAGCTTGAAGATTTATCGCCTTGTTGTTTGAAGCAGTCGTTGATCATAAAGAAAGAAAGATAAAAAGGCTATTTGTTGGTGTTCACACAAAGGATTATTATTCAACACAGCAAACAATCAACATGTAGCAAGCAAAGATGAAGCCGCTACTACAAAGTGTGCATAAACAATGATCATGCTAACACCATATGAAACTACTCAAGTGAAACATCAATAAGTGAAGCATAGTAGCTTAGTTGAACTTGATGGTTGAATTGGAAAAAGCATTATATGCTCAAGAAAGGAGTACAAGATGTTGCAAGCTGAAGCTTAAACGAAGAATGCTCAACGAAGAAGAAGCTGAAGAAAAATGATGAAGAATGTACAACGATGCAACATGCTAAGGCCATGTGAAACTTATCAAGTGAAACATCAATAAGTGAAGCATATTAACTTAGTTGATCTTAATGGTTAAGTTGGAAGAAGCATTACCTATTCAAAAAAGAGTACATCAGAAAGAAGCTTAAAGCTCATGATAAGAAGCCGTAGTGCTCAATAAAAAAGCTTTTAAGCAATACATAATTAGTGTGCTTTATAATGTCTTAGATATTTATTCTTTAGATAGTTTATGTATTAGAAAGCAAGGAGTTGTTTCTCATAACTTGCTAGAAACACTTAGGTGTTATTGTACTTCATTTGTGTAATCAGTTTGTAAGAAGCATATATAGTGCACAAGAAACTCCTTGAAAAAGGTAATGTTCCTTGAGCGGTTGAGTGAAGACCAGAATTCTTGAGAGGACCGGGTTGTTGTTGAACGACTTGGAGGTTGATTCCTTGAGCGGCCGAGTGAAGACCAGAATGCTTGAGAGGTCCAGGTCGTTGTTGAGCGGCTTGGAGGTTGATTCCTTGAGAGGAAAATGAAAGCCAGAATTTTCAAGAAGGCAATGGAAGGTATCCATTGTGGTTGTAATAATTTTGATGATTAGTGGATTAAGTCCTTGTGATAAGGAAAAATCACCTTGAGGGGTGGACTGGAGTAACTTCGTTAATAGTGAACCAGGATAAAAATAATTGTGTTCATTTATTTTTATTTATGTGTTAATGCCATTAGTTTAAATTCCGCAAATGGGGACGAAATGTGAAACCCAATTCAAACCCCTCTTTCTTGTGTTTCTCAACCTTCAATTGGTATCAGAGCTCTGGTTCTACTATTGATGTTTATCAAACACTTAACCGTGTCAGATAAAGATCCAGACGGGCTTTGAGAAACTCTCTGGTTAATCTCCTCCACCATCTACAGTTTTAGTCTCATACGATGATGAGAAGATTGAGACTGAAATAACATACCAGAAAGGTTCATTCTAGACTATGCCACTGATTCTTATAGTTGGTTGCTATTGACAACATAACATTCTCTCATGGCACTTTCAAGAATATTGAAAGCAAGTTGAAGAATCAATTTTTAAATGGATAATAGACTTATCAGATAATTTGAAGAATCTGATGAATGCTATTCTTGGAATATGTTAGTTGAGAACTACGTATCTTCTCAAGGTGATGCCTAGACAAGACTTAAGAAGAATGATCTAGAAGATATCAACAAGAATCATCAGAAAGCAAGAAATCTTGTTTACTAAAAGTTATTCTTTCTGAGTATGGGATGTTTTCAAAAAACAGACTTGGTCTACCATTGACTTTCTCAGTGTTGCTCATTAGGAACTCTTTCATGTGAAGAATAGAAAATGCTTGATTCATGATTTTGAAGCATGAACACTTCAAGATGAAGTATACTGAAGATGTTAGAAATCCTGTCATCAAGATTTTAAATCATGACTGCAGAACTTAAGATTCTGAATGATGATTTCTTTGTCAGGATTCTTGAAGAAGATGATCAGAAGCTTGCTATTTGAATAAAAGCTTACGGCAAATGATCAAGCATGCAGTAGATTTGGAGTAAAGCTTCTCTTGAAGAACTGAAGCTATGAGCTAAATAGTATAACTCATAAAAGAAGAAATATGTTATGCTTCAATCAGTCAGAAGCTAAAAATCAGAAGAGAAAGACAACATACTACTTCTAGCCAGGAGACAAAGAAGGTCTCTCTCTCTTTCTAAGGAAGAAAGTCCTAAGAAGAAAGCATGAAATGCTTATGAGAAAAAGGTTGAGAAGAAGAGCTAACTAACATAACGCAGATAGTTATGGTTAGAAAGTTTGCTGCAGAAGATCTCTCCAGAAGATAAAGTAGTTTCTTATTCAAAAGAAACTAATTCTACTGTAGATAAGCATTGGATATGGCTATCAGGATTCTGACTACCTGCTCTAAAAACCTCACTGATTTTTGAAGTGATTAGAAAGGAAGATTATCAAGCTATCAAAAGTTTGGAAGAACAACACATGCAAGATTAGATTTTATGAGTTCTTGATATATGTGTGTTCATGAAGAGAAATGGCTTGACATAGACGATTAAGTCATGTTAATTTGAGAATGGTATCTCATTTGAACAAGCTTAAGTTTGTCAGAATGTTATCCAAGTTTCTTTTCATAAGCTCCTAATACATAAATGTGTTCTTCTGTGTTCACTACTTTCCGGACTCATGAAACTGAGTGAAAGTATGAACTTGAGAAGCTATCTGATGAACAGAAGATTCTGGTGTTCTAGTTCGTCACTATCAGATACAAATGATTGAAGATAGAACAAGCTCTTAAGAAGAAATTGTTAGTATCATGATTCTATCATGACAAAGATTTCTTAAGAAGCTAATGCATATTATATTCAGAACGAAATAGGTTTCGAATATATGTTGAATACATTATGGCCAGAATGCTCTGAAGGCTACACCATCTTTGCATAGAAGTACTTCTACTGGTGAATCAAATCAAAGTCAGATTTGATGGTAAGCTTGGAAGTCAGACACTAAAGCTTAGTTGAAGAATACAAAGCTAAAAGCTATCTTCTCTGAATGAATTCATTGATGAAAATCAGAATGAAGAAATCAGAAGGTGCGCAATCAGAAGCCATTATAGTTCATAGAATGGAACGAACAGAAGCTGTCACTTTCTGATAAACTGATTCTGGATGAAAAGGCTCAAAGTAAGAACAAGATTATCATTCAAACCTCAAAGGAAATATGCCTTGGTTTGATGATCTTGATGATATCTGCATCTGGTGAAAATTAGCATATGTTCAATGAATGAGTTCTGATGATGCAAAGAAGATTTCAACAAGGTTTTTTAGCACATAACTGCTCAAAAGTTCATGTTTAAGCAGAGAAACTTTTGGCCTTCTGGAAATGAGCCTTCTTGAAGAAGTCGCTTTCTGATCTTTCTTGAAGATAAAAGATGGATAATTCTAAGGTGAAGACTAGAGATAAAACTTGGTTTTTCTCCAGCGATCAAAGATGAAACCAACATCAGAAGAGATGTTCTCACCCTTCAGAATGGAAGATCAAGAATTCATGAAGATGATCGTGTTTCTACACAACGCTCAAAGACTCTTATGAAGATTACAGCAAAAATAAAATAAACGATGAAAGAAGAAATTATTCTAGTGGTCCATCCAGAAGAACTCATCAACGACTGCAGAAGCCAAACACATGATGATTCTGAAGAAGCCTCTACATCAGAAGCAAGGAATCTACAGAAGTATTGAGTAATGTATTTCTAACTCTTACTATTTATTCTTAAATGGTTTAGAAATCTATATTTATTATAGAGAAATACATTTTAAGAGACTATTTTCAGAATGAATTTATTTTCTAAAAATTATATGAGATATAACCATACTTCAGGGTTGATATCTATTTCAAATTTTTCCTTACTGAATATAGACTTGTTTTCATTTCTTATATGTGAACTCAGTTCAACATCAAGAATGAAGATAACTATCTTAAAAATGCATCTTCTTGAAATTGAAAAATGAGTTTTTATTGTTTTGTAATACCTGTCATACTATCTAAATATGAAACTTTTGACTAGTGAAGTCATCATATTTTATAAATAACCAAGTTAAAACGTATGCATGTTGGTAAATACTTTTAACCTTTGGAAACTAAAGAGCTTGATACATTTATTAGTCATTATAATATGAAGGGTTAATACGTTAACAAGACTTTTGTCTAACTTGTATCGCGACTAGTATTTTATGGGACTCCTCGAGTAATGAGAATATCTTGGATACAGGAAATGAAATCATTCACTTTACCTCCTGTTAGAATTTCTGTGTTCATGTTTTTGTGTCTTCTCTATTTCTTCTTGAACCTGGTGTCTACATAGGTCTCCTATTTTCATCCTTTATTAGGTGTGTTACTCCTTCATTTCAAATTATCACACATGCTTTGAAAACAACCACTTTTTCAACCAAATCATTAATTGTTTTGCGTGTCTCGAGTCTTTCCATCTCTTTTGACCGTCATTATTCCCTTAACTTAATCTTCCCTTCATCCATTTATAATCCTTCCTCATCAGCTCTAGCCACTCCCTCATATTCTCTAAATTGTGTTACCCTCATAGTTTTTATTTCTCTCTCTTTTTCTCCAATTTTCTTTATCATGTCTTCAAAAACCATTAAAGGCGAGATTTCTGACTTAGAACTTGTGAATTAATATTCTCTTAATTTCAAAGCCTTACTGAAAAATAATCTTTTTAAAATCTTCTCAGATATTTACTTCCAGGAATGGGATAAATAATTTGAAATGCTTTCTGGACCAATATACCCGGTACTTGTAATAGAATTCTGGGCAAATGCCAGTGTTCTTCATCCTGAGTCTAATGATTGTGTTATCTTATCTGTTGTCACTGGTTTTCCCGTCATGATCAACTCTAAAATCATCTCTCAAGCTATTGAGTGTAAGGAAGATGGAAAAACAATTGAAGAATACAGAGGAGACAACATTTTTGCTAAATGTAACGCCCTATTTTCCTTTTATTATTAATTGCGAATAATTATATGTTGTTGTGATCGATTATGTGTTGTTGTGCTTTCGTTGTGTTTTGTGTACCCGTGGTGAAGGGTAGTGTCCTTAAGTAGTAGGTCTTGGGCATAGTAGGGGTGTATGGCTAATAACATAGAGATTAGCGGTGCGTAGAGTAATGTTGATCGGATTATTTAAATTATTATTTGTTGACTAATTTATTTCATTAGTTGAGTGATAATGTTGATATAATAAGATAATTAAAATCATTAAGAGGTGTATTGAGTGGAAGGGCTTTATGGTAATTAGACGAGGGTTAAGTGAGGGCAAATAAGGCGATTCATTAATTGGGGTATATGAGAGAATTAGAGAGTGGGAGTTCATTATTTCTGATTCCACGTGAAAAAGTGAAAGAGGGAGAAAAGCTAGGGCAAGAGGAAGGAAGGGAGAATCCATTGAAGTTAGGAAAGCTCATCACTTTAAGGTAAGGGTGGGAATTATTTATCTCTTAAGGGTTTGATGATGCATGTATGTGGGTAGAATTGTTAGGTTGAATCCATGAGATTGTTGATTGTGGGTTGATTGGGGTTTTGAGGATAATTCATAATTACAAGATTGGAATTGATGAAATTAGTGTAGTTGATTTATATTTTTGGAATGTATATGTTAGAGATAGGTTGTAATGGCATAATCTGTGGGAAAAGTGTGTTAAAAATCAGTTTGAGTGCAGAAAATCGCAGTTGGGGAAATGCTGTTATCGCAGGGTTTTTCTGCTAAAATCGCAGAGCTCGCTTAGCACGGTCTGGAGGAATTTCGCCTCCTCGAGGCAGTGAGTAGTGCGCTTAGCGCGGATAGGGGCGCGCTTAGCGCGGCCTGGGACTGAAAAACATCATTTTAATTGCTGAAAAATTAGTGGCAATTGTATACTTTATATTATATAAATGTTGTTTTGTTGCTGTGACGTCGTGAGCATGTATTGAAGTATTATATGCTTGTTTTGTTGATGTTGATGTGGTAATATAAAATGCATGATTAAATGATGCAAAGGTGTGTAGTGGATGTAGGGCATAATGAGGTATGTTCGGTAAATGCGTGTTGATGGTTGATTGATAAAGTGATGTAATAATGGTATGCTATGTGTTCGTGTTAGTCGTTATTGCATGTTGTCGTTGAAGGTGCATAAGCATATGCATGAGTTGAGGGATGACGTGTGCCCATGTGGGGTGTGAGGGTTTATCCTGATTCCTTGATGGAATCAATGTTGTTGTTGTTGAGGTGATTGTGTGCCCATGTGGGGTGTGAGCAATCACGATTTTCGTGTGCCCATGTGGGGTGTGAGCGACCAATTGACGTTCCGACGAGAATTGTGATCATGAAATATGGATCGAAAATGGTACCACATGCATTGAGTCTAGTTGGTGTCTCTTTACATTTCTTTTGATAGTTGTGTTGCGTTGTGATTGGATTGATTATCTGTGTTGTGTTGAATTGTGCGAATTGTGTTGGAAGTGGTGATGTGGGTGATATACTTAATAATTTATACTTGCACATTATATCATCTTATTCTTTTGGTTGATTGAGAATCTCACCTCTTTTGTTTGAATGTTGCCTCCACGTGGGTAACGTGCAGGTGAACAGGATTAGCGCGGTGTCAGAGTGAGTGAAGAGGAACTCTTCTGCTTTGCTTGTTGTGTCGGCGTCTGCTCTGATGTGTAACACCGGGGTTTTTGAACGCTTAGTTGTTTTGTTTATTTGGTTGATGTTTAATTAAAGGATTTGAACTAGTATTTTGGTTATGGTGTTAAATGACTATTCTTTCGCTGCAGATTAAAAGAATTTTTTTTTTTAAAATGATTTAAGTGTTACATGTCTATTTCATGAGCAGGTTTTTGTTGAAGTAGCATCCTGAATGCCCTTGTTGTTTCGAATTGACTCTGATGTTTTATTATTTTATTAATATTATAGCGCGGGGGTTTAGGGTGTTATATAGTGGTATCAGAGCAGGTCGGTCCATCCGACCAAGTTGTCGAGTCGTTGTCGTGTGTGAGTTATTTGGTGTTAGTGTCGTTTCCTCATCCATTGTGTTCTGTTGTTGGCATGTGACAGATTTAGAATGGCTGGAAGGAACGATGCTGCTTTTGCTGCTGCTTTGTAAGCTATGGCTCAAGCAGTACAGAATCCACCACGTGCTAACGAGAATGATGAGTTTTGGAAGAATAACCCGCCTACTTTCAAGGGAAGATATGATCCGGATGGAGCGCAGACTTGGCTCAAGGAGATTGAGAGAATATTTCAGGTTATGGAATGTCCTGAAGCGCAGAAGGTGCGGTTAGGTACTCATATGCTAGCTGAGGAGGCTGATGATTGGTGGGTAAGTTCCCGTCAATTGTTGGGAGCTGCTGGAGAGGTGATTTTTTGGGCGGTGTTTAGCAGGGAATTCTTGAGGAAATATTTCCCTGAGGATGTCCGAGGGAAGAAAGAGATAGAGTTCTTGGAGCTGAAGCAGGGTAGCATGTCAGTGACTGAGTATGCTGCTAAGTTTTCAGATTTGGCAAAGTTTTATCCTCATTACAGTGAGGCAACACCTGAATTCTCGAAGTATGTCAAGTTCGAGAATGGTTTGAGGTCTGAGATCAAGCAGGCGATTGGTTATCAGAGGATCAGACGGTTTCCAGACTTGGTTGATTGTTGTAGGATCTTTAAGGAGGATAGCAAAGCTCGATCGGCTCACTTCAAGGGGTTGGCTGAGAGAAGAGGCAAGCAGCAAGTGAATCGTGGAAAGGCTTATGCAACTCCGGCTGATAAAAGTAAACAGAAACATGCTGATGGCAAGAAGCCAAGTGGGGGAGGTGCCTCTGCTCCTCTCAAGTGTTACAGGTGTGGTGAGTTGGGTCATCGTGTCAGTGAGTGCACGAGTGACGTGAAAAAGTGTTTCAAGTGTGGACAATCTGGACATTTGATTGCTGATTGCAAGGTTAATATGGTGACTTGCTACAATTGTGGAGAGCAGGGTTATATTAGTAGTCGTTGTCAGAAGCCAAAGAAAGCTTCAACTGGAGGGAAGGTGTTCGCTTTGACAGGAATTCGTACTTCTAGCGAAGACAGACTAATCAGGGGTATTTGTTACATTAATAATACGCCTTTGATTGCCATGATTGACACGGGTGCTACGCATTGTTTTATTGCTGCTGATTATGTGAAAAGATTAGGCCTTGTCGTTTCTCCAATGAAGGGATAAATGGTTGTCGAAACCCCTGCGAAGGGATCGGTGACCACTTCTCTAGTGTGTTTGAATTGTCTGTTATCAATCTTTGGTAAGGACTTTGGTGTTGATCTGATTTGTTTACCGTTTGGAGGTCTCGATGTGATCTTAGGTATGAACTGGTTGAAGTTCAATCATGTTCATATTAATTGTTTTAATAAGTCGATTCGATTTCTTACTCCTGAGGAAGAAGGAGAAGATGGTTTTCTGTCTACTAGAGAATTGAAAGAGCTTTTGGAAGACGAAGCTCAGGTGCTCGCATTGTTTGCATCATTATCAGTGGAGAGCAAGTCAGTGATTAGTGAGTTGCAAGTGGTGCGGGAATTTCCTGAAGTGTTTCCCGATGACATTTCTGATGTGCCACTAGAGAGAGAAGTAGAATTTACTATTGATCTTGTCCCTGGTACCAGACCTATTTCTATGGCACCATACAGGATGTCGGCATCAGAATTGTCAGAACTGAAGAAGCAACTGGAAGACCTATTAGAAAAGAAGTTTGTAAGGCCAAGTGTGTCGCCTTGGGGAGCTCCAGTGTTGTTGGTAAAGAAGAAGGACGGTAGTATGAGGTTGTGTATTGACTATAGACAGCTGAATAAAGTAACGATTAAGAACAAGTATCCACTTCCAAGAATAGATGACTTGATGGATCAGTTGGTGGGTGCACGAGTGTTTAGCAAGATCGATCTGAGATCGGGATATCATCAGATAAGAGTTAAGGACGAGGATATTCAGAAGACATCTTTTAGGACTCGATACGGAAATTATGAATATGTGGTGATGCCGTTCGGAGTTACTAATGCCCCTGGTGTGTTTATGGAGTACATGAATAGCATTTTTTATGCTTACTTGAATCAGTTTGTAGTTGTCTTTATCGACGACATTATGATCTATTCTAAGTCAGAAGAAGAACATGCTGAGCATTTGCGAGTCGTGTTACAAGTGTTGAAAGAGAAGAAGCTTTATGCCAAGTTGTCCAAGTGCGAGTTTTGGCTGAAAGAGGTGAGTTTCCTTGGTCACGTTATTTCAGGTGATGGTATTGCTGTGGCTCCATCTAAGGTAGATGCAGTTCTACAGTGGGAAGCTCTGAAGTCAGCAACTGAGATTAGAAGCTTTTTGGGTTTAGCTGGTTATTATCGTCGGTTTATAGAAGACTTTTCAAAGTTGGCACTTCCGTTGACGCAGTTGACCTGCAAGGGTAAAGCCTTTGTATGGGACATTCATTGTGAGAATAGTTTCATTGAGCTGAAGATGAGATTGACTACAACTCCGGTGTTGATTTTGCCAGAGCCAGGTGTACCATTTGTAGTGTACTGTGATGCTTCGTTGATGGGTTTGGGAGGTGTATTGATGCAAAATGGTAAAGTGGTGGCTTATGCTTCGCGACAGTTAAGAGTTCATGAAAGGAATTATCCAACTCATGATTTGGAACTAGCGGTAGTGGTTTTTGTGTTAAAGATTTGGAGGCATTATCTTTATGGCTCCAGATTCGAAGTATATAGTGATCATAAGAGCTTGAAGTATCTGTTTGATCAGAAGGAACTCAATATGAGGCAGACTTGCATATGTCTGCTATGATGGTGAAAGAATTAGAATTGATTGAACAGTTCAGAGATATGAGTTTGGTTTGCGAGCAGACACCATATAGTGTGATGTTGGGAATGCTGAAGATCAAAAATGAGTTTCTGAACAGTATCAGAGAGGGCCAGAAGTTGGATGTGAAGTTGGTGGATTTGATAGTTGGAAATGATCGGACTGAGAATAACGAGTTCAGAATGGATGAACAAGGTGTGTTGAGATTCCGTGATAGGATTTGTATTCCTGATGACGCTGAGATGAAAAGGATGATTTTAGAGGAGAGTCATAGGAGTAGCTTGAGTATCCATCCAGGAGCTGTAAAGATGTATCCGGGTTTGAATAAGATATTTTGGTGACCTAGATTGAAGCGGGATGTGGCTCAGTTTGTGTATGCGTGTCTGACTTGTTAGAAGTCAAAAGTGGAACATCAGAAGCCCGCAGGTTTGATGCAACCGTTAGACATTCCAGAGTGGAAATGGGATAGCATTTCTATGGATTTTGTGACTGGATTGCCTAATACGCCAAGAGGACATGACTCAATTTGGGTAGTAGTGGATAGACTGATGAAGTCATCACATTTCATTCCGATTAATATCAGTTTTCCTTTGCAGAAGTTGGTAGAGATTTATATTCAGATGATTGTGAAGTTGCATGGAATCCCGTTGAGTATTGTGTCAGATCGAGATCCAATGTTCACTTCCAGATTTTGGGAGAGTTTGCAGGAAGCTTTGGGATCAAAGCTGAGATTGAGTTCAGCTTATCATCCGCAGACGGATGGTCAGACGGAAAAAACTATCCAGTCCTTGGAAGATCTGTTGAGGGCTTGTGTTCTTGAATAAGGAGGTGCTTGGGATAGTCATTTGCCACTAATTGAGTTCACCTATAATAATAGTTATCATTCCAGTATTGGAATGGCATGTTTTGAAGCGTTGTATGGTCGTAGGTGTCGAACACCTTTGTGTTGGCACGAATCTGGTGAGAGTGTGGTGCTCGGACCTGAGATTGTTCAGCAAACTACCAAAACAGTGAAGCTGATCTGGGAGAAGATGAAAGCTTCGCAGAGTAGGCAGAAGAGTTACCATGATAAGAGGAGGAAAGGTCTCGAGTTTCAAGAAGGAGACCATGTGTTTTTGAGAGTCACTTCGGTGACCGGTGTTGGACGTGCTTTGAAGTCGAGGAAGCTTACTCCTAGATTTATTGGTCCATATCAGATTTCGGCAAGAGTTGGACATGTTGCTTATAGAGTGGCGTTGCCGCCGCATTTGTCGAACTTGCATGATGTGTTCCATGTTTCGCAGCTTCGAAAGTATGTTCCAGATCCGTCGCATGTGATTCTAATGGATGATGTGGAAGTGAGAGATAATCTCACAGTCGAGGCCTTGCTAGAGCGAATTGATGATCGCAAGATGAAGCAGTTGAGGGGCAATGAGATTGTTCTCGTGAAGGTAGTATGGGGAGGTGCTGCCGGTGGGAACATGACTTAGGAATTGGAGAGTAAGATGCGAGAGTCGTATCCAGAACTATTTGTGTAAGGTAAATTTTCGAGGACGAAAATATTCTAAGTAGGGGAGAGTTGTAACGCCCCATTTTCCTTTTATTATTAATTGCGAATAATTATATGTTGCTGTGATCGATTATGTGTTGTTATGCTTTCGTTGTGTTTTGTGTACCCGTGGTGAAGGGTAGTTTCCATAAGTAGTAGGTCTTGGGTGTAGTAGGGGTGTATGGCTAATAACATAGAGATTAGCGGCGCGTAGAGTAATGTTGATCGGATTATTTAAATTATTATTTGTTGACTAATTTATTTCATTAGTTGAGTGATAATATTGATATAATAAGATAATTAAAATAATTAAGAGGTGTATTGAGTGGAAAGGCTTTATGGTAATTAGACGAGAGTTAAGTGAGGGCAAATAAGGCGATTCATTAATTGGGGTATATGAGAGAATTAGAGAGTGGGAGTTCATTATTTCTGATTCCACGTGAAAAAGTGAAAGAGGGAGAAAAGCTAGGGCAAGAGAAAGGAAGGGAGAATCCATTGAAGTTAGGAAAGCTCATCACTTTAAGGTAAGGGTGGGAATTCTTTATCTCTTAAGGGTTTGATGATGTATGTATGTGGGTAGAATTGTTAGGTTGAATCCATAAGAATGTTGGTTGTGGGTTGATTGAGGTTTTGAGGATAATTCATAATTACATGATTGGAATTGATGAAATTAGTGTAGTTGATTTGTATTGTTGGAATGAATATGTTAGAGATAGGTTGTAATGGCATAATCTGTGGGAAAAGTGTGTTAAAAATCAGTTTGAGTGCAGAAAATCGCAGTTGGGGAAATGCTGTTATCGCAGGGTTTTTCTTCTAAAATCGCAGAGCCCGCTTAGCACGGTCTGGAGGAATTTTGCCTCCTCGAGGCAGTGAGTAGCGCGCTTAGCGCGGATAGGGGCGTGCTTAGCGTGTCATGGGACTGAAAAACATCATTTTAATTGCTGAAAAATTAGTGGAAATTATATAATTTATATTATATAAATGTTGTTTTGTTGCTGTGACGTCGTGAGCATGTATTGAAGTATTATATGCTTGTTTTGTTGATGTTGATGTGGTAATATAAAATGCATGATTAAATGATGCAAAGGTGTGTAGTGGTTGTAGGGCATAATGAGGTATGTTCAATAAATGCGTGTTGATGGTTGATTGATGATGTGATGTAATAATGGTATGCCATACGTTCGTGTTAGTCGTTGTTGCATGTTGTCGTTGAAGGTGCATAAGTATATGCATCAGTTGAGGGATGACGTGTGCCCATGTGGGGTGTGAACGTTTATCTGGATTCCTTGATGGAATCAATGTTGTTGTTGTTGAGGTGATTGTGTGCCCATGTGGGGTATGAGCAATCACGATTGTCGTGTGCCCATGTGGGGTTTGAGCGACCAATTGACATTCCGACAGGAATTGTGATCATGAAATAGGGATCGAAAATGGTACCACATGCATTGAGTCTAGTTGGTGTCTCTTTGCATTTCTTTTGATAGTTGTGTTGCGTTGTGATTGGATTGATTATCTGTGTTGTGCTGAATTGTGTGAATTGTGTTGGAAGTGGTGATGTGGGTGATATACTTAATAATTTATACTTGCACATTATATCATCTTATTCTTTTGGTTGATTGAGAATCTCACCCCTTATGTTTGAATGTTGCCTTCACGTGGGTAACGTGCAGGTGATCAGAATTAGCGCGGTGTCAGAGTGAGTGGAGAGGAAGTCTTCTGCTTTGCTTGTTGTGTCGGCGTCTGCTCTGATGTGTAACACTGGGGTTTTGGAACGCTTAGTTGTTTTGTTTATTTGGTTGATGTTTAATTGAAGGATTTGAACTAGTATTTTGGTTATGGTGTTAAATAACTATTCTATCGCTGCAGATTAAAATAATTTAATTTTTTTTTTTTAAAATGATTTAAGTGTTACATGTTTATTTCATGAAAAGGTTTTTGTTGAAGTAGCATCCTGAATGCCCTTGTTGTTTCGAATTGACTCTGATGTTTTATTATTTTATTAATATTATAGCGCGAGGGTTTAGGGTGTTACACTAAACATGTTCACATCATATATGGACACGAAGGAACAGCTGCAAGTCCCTCTACTTTTTCCTCTATGGTAAAGGTCTGGTACCAAATCATGGGAACAAATCTCAGGCCGAGTGAAAAAGGAACGGGATGGCTCTCTGTAATGGATAGGCTTTTCATCTTCTTCTTAGTCTCTAAGATTAAGATCAATCTGCTTCAATCCATGTTCAACTATCTGAAAGAATAAATTCTTTCATCCGGAGAGGAGTTATCATTTCAGATTCCTTTTAGTAGAGTCATTTCTCATATTCTTGATCTACAAGGAATTGTTGCTAACATTAAGCAAACTGGAATGACTGAAAAACTTGCTCTTGATTGGTGCTCACCTATGAACTATTCTGAAACTATCAATAATCAATAAAATATATTTGATTAAAGATAAATTTCTGAATGCGATTGGTGTTTCTCCTTAAAGAATTGGTTTCTTTGTTCTGAATAGAAGTGAGCTTACAAACCACACTTCTTAGACTTTACAGATAGAATTCAAGAAGAGCTTATAAACCTCCTCTCGGAGACCATCCGACACAGGGAAAGCTTATAAACCTTAGGCCCTGAAAATTTGTTGAATCTTAGAACCTCTAAATTCGTAGTCTTTTTCATTAGACCTAAGTATGTTTTGTGTCTGTCGTCTCCCATTGTAATTTTTTAATGAATATTAATGATATTTCTTTTTCATATTTTACTTTGTCAATTTCTTTTCTATACCTTTTTTGATTTCTGACAAAGGAGGAGAAAGTGATATATGATTTTGATATCCAATCTAACGAATCTCATCCCAAATACAATTGAATATGTTTTACTTCTAACCATATGCTTGAGAATTGATCAGGAACTTCGCAAAAGTTCACTGTATGTTAGAACAGGTTATTAGAAGACAGAAGACAAGACATATCAGAAGCTATGATATATCATAATACATAATTTGTATTTGATAAGACGTCATAAGATATGTTCAAGAAGCAAGTGATCAGAAGATATCAAAAGATATGTTCATAAGAAATGGTTAATAATCAAGAAGATTATATCAGAAGCAATTGAACAAGAGATCAAAAGATATAATCATTAGAAGTCATGTACAAGAAAGAAGAATACCAAACAAGTTTGATCTGATAATACATTAATATATGGTGTTGACCACTAAGTTATCAGAAACAAGGGATGCCCATAAATTTTGCACTGATACCTAAAACTTGTCAGAAGTTGTTAACTTTCTGAAAGGATGATTCAATTGGTATCTAAAAAAATCTATGGTATCTAAACCTCAAATTGTATCTAGACTCCAATATTAAAAGAATGTGAATCCTTCGGAGATGAAATCAAGTCATTATTGTAAAAGAAAATATTCAGTTTCTGAACTAACAAATGACATGAGGATATGTGCACATGTTGGTGATTTGTGCTAAGATATTGAAGATTTGGTTTTGATGCATGATGTGTGGCATCTAAGAAAGTATCTACCAGTTTTTGATATATAATGCAAGACATCAAGTCTGATAAGACAAGTCAGGTTCTGATATGTCTACAGTATTCTGATAGGAAGCTTGGTTCTGAGACGAAGACCAGCCAGTTCTAGTCAGATTCTGATGAGACGTTAATGAGAAGTAATCCTTCTCTATTGACATGATTCTACTTCAAAATTATTTTTGTGAGTCTTGGGATCAGGGGGAGACTCTGAACAAGCATAAATGAATTTTGAGAGTAACAGAATCAGGGGGAGCCCGTTAAGCTTATCTCTGACTCTATGGATTTATGGTGATTACCCTATACAAATTGCTCTATCAAAATGCATTGTTTGTCATCGTCAAAAAGGGGGAGATTATAAGAACAAGATTTGGTTCTACATCTGGCCTTTGAGTTTTGATGACAACTGCATATGTTATCTAAGAGAACAATTATGTATGATATGGTTTCGGTCTAGTGTGTGGTTGTTGTTAATATGAAACTGAATCTGATAAGAAGGCGTGTGATGTCATCAGACTCTGTTATCAACACTCTGGAAGAAAACATATGTGTGTACTAGATAAAGCCAAGATTCATGAATCTTTCTAATACAACGGTTCTAATGAACATTAGTTATAAACACTCTAATTGAGACTTTATGAGAAAGGTCTATAAGGCTTTCTAATGTGATGCGCTTCTAATGTTACAAGTTCAATAGATTCTAAAGACGTGGTTCAGGTGAACAAAGCTCTGAAGATTTTGAAGACACAATTTATGAAGATCAAGTTCTGAAGAGTTTCTGAAGATAAGGCTCTAATTAAACAAAGTGCTGAAGACTTTGAAGACAAAGAACATGCTTAATGAAATCTGAAGACAAGGTTCTGAAGACTCTGGAGATAATGCTTCTAAATGAACGAGTGCTGAAGATTCTCAAGATAGATTCTGATGAACAAAGATCTTGGAATTCTGAAGACTGGGTTTCTGAAGATAACACAAAGAATGACTCTTCTACAACACGCTTCATCAAGTTAATATCTTAGGCCTCTGAAGATGCTAGAAGACTAGAGATAAGAATGGTTTTGAGCTGAATATAATAGTACTAAATCTGTGTAACCTCTACCTCGAAAAGGTGGCGCAGGAGTAGCTTTTTGTACAGTGATGTTGACCATTCCTTCATGTGACCGTTGGGATATTGTTGTTGGAATATGTTTCCAAGAATACCCCTCAACAGATCTATTCTCTCCTGCTCTATAAATTGAAGACTTGGAAGTTTGAAGAGTTGTCAGCTTATTGCTTGAAGCATCCGTTGATCATAAAGAGAGAAAGATAAAAAAGGTTGTTCGTTGATGTTCACACAAAGGATTATTATTCAACACAGCAAACAATCAACATGTAGCAAGCAAAGATGAAGCCGCTAATACCATATGAAACTACTCAAATGAAACATCAATAAGTAAAGTATAGTAGCTTAGTTGAACTTGATGGTTGAGTTGGAAAAAGCATTATATGCTCAAGAAAGGAGTACAAGATGCTGTAAGCTGGAGCTTAAATGAAGAATGCTCAATGAAGAAGAAGCTGAAGCAAAATGATGAAGAATGTACAACGATGTAACATGCTAAGGCCATGTGAAACTTATCAAGTGAAACATCAATAAGTGAAGCATATTAACTTAGTTGATCTTGATGGTTAAGATGGAAAAAGCATTACCTATTCAAAAAAGAGTATATTAGAAAAAAAAGCTTAAAGCTCATGATAAGAAGTCGTAGTGCTCAATAAGAAAGCTTTTAAGCAATACAAAACTAGTGTGCTTTATAATCTCTTAGAGATTTATTCTTTCGATAGTTTCTGTATTAGAAAGCAAGGAGTTGTTGCTCATAACTTGCTAGAAACACTTACGTGTTATTGTACTTCATTTGTGTAATTAGTTTGTAAGAAGCATATATAGTGCACAAGAAACTCCTTGAAAAAGGTAATGTTACTTGAGCGGTCGAGTGAAGACCAGAATGCTTGAGAGGGCCAGGTCGTTGTTGAACGGCTTGGAGGTTGATTCCTTGAGCGGTTGAGTGAAGACCAGAATGCTTGAGAGGTCCAGGTCGTTGTTGAGCGGCTTGGAGGTTGATTCCATGAGAGGCAAATGAAAGTCAGAATTCTCAAGAAGGCAATGGAAGGTATCCATTGTGGTTGTAATAATTTTGATGATTAGTGGATTAAGTCCTTGTGATAAGGTAAAATCACCTTGAGGGGTGGACTGGAGCAACTTCGTTAACAGTGAACCAGGATAAAAATAATTGTGTTCATTTATTTTTATTTACATGTTAATGCCATTATTTTAGATTCCGTAAATGGGGACGAAATGTAAAACCCAATTCAAACCCCTCTTTCTTGTGTTTCTCAACCTTCAATTGGTATCAGAGCTCCGGTTCTGCTATTGATGTTTATCAAACACTTAACCGTGTCAGATAAAGACCCGGACGGGATTTGAGAAACGCTCTGGTTAATCTCCTCCACCATCTACAGTTTTAGTCTCATACGATGATGAGAAGATTTAGTACTGAAATAACAAACCAGAAAGGTTCATTCTAGACTATGTCACTGATTCTTATAGTTGGTTGCTATTGACAACATAACATTCTCTCATGGCACTTGCAAGAATATTGAAAGCAAGTTGAAGAATCAGTTGGTATGTATGATTGATATGTATGAAACATGACCACCTATTCTTCTAAAAATTCTTTCTCCTGCATTCAACTCTTCCCCTAACCAATATTTAAGTTACGTCTTTACCCGATTGAAATCCCAATAGACCTCAAACTAGATCTTTAGATGAGGCTTATTCCTTGTAAAAACTATGGCTGTAATAAAACCTAAGTTGGAAATATTGAACTAATACTTTGAGAAGAAAAGGGGATGAGGTGTAAGGAACGTGATTACAAGACATCTCTAATGCATTGATCAATGCCTCTAGATCATACTCTATAATAACTAAACGTGGCAAGAAACACAAGAAATGGGGATTTGAATTAAGTTTCTCAAAAACAAATATTTTTCAAAACTAATTTAAAATGTAAACACACGAATGATAAAAATAACACGTTATTTTTATACTGGTTCGCTATTAACTAAGATACCTCCAATCCACCCTGTCGCGGTGAGAATCGAAGACCAAAGCTATCGAATTAGCTTGACTCGCAAAACAATGATATCACCACCGAACTTTTATTTTTCCAAGTGAAGGGAGAAAAGATCGAACAAAAACCCTAAGTAAACATTCAGAGCAACAAGCAAGGCCTAAAGCTAAGCAAAGAGAGATCAAAGTTACGAGGGTTGGTTATACTAAGAGAAGGTAGCACCCTAAACATCTACAATATCCTATAGGAATCTCTTGAAATATTTGTGTTTTGGCTAAAATTGTTTGCTAAGAATAAAGATGGGAAAATTAAAGAGAAAAGGAGAAAAAAAGAAAAAGGTAGAAAAAGAAAAAGGTAGCTCGCTAGGATCTCACAATCCTATGCATACGTATCCTTAATAGGAAGTCAGAGCAATCGTAGTTCAGAACTACGAGTTGTTAGGTTTTAAGAACCAAGTACAACAGTAAAGATAGGTAAAGAAAGACATACAAAGGGCATGCACAGTGACAATAAGTCAACATACAATCGATTTCCCTTGGATTAGGTCAACAAGGCATAGAACTAAAGTAACAGGTACATGGAAAATCATCATGTAGCATCAAATAAAGACACAAACATAGTACATGGCAAGAACATCATGTATAGTCAAATAAACAAGAGATCACAGAATACACATGGCAAAACATCATGGAAAAACAGGGTTGACAAGGGAATAACTTCCTTATTTCTCCAGTGTTTGGGGGATTGAAACAATGCCTTACATCGTCAGCAAAGTTCGATTGAAAGCATACCAAAAACAATTATGGGTATTACATTTTTCATCATCCTCCCTCCAATCTTTGCATAATCAAAAGAAAATGGACAAAAGATATATATTTTGGATGATAATCCAAAAAGTTTATTTTGGCTGATAAATTGGGTATTATGTGAGATGAAATGCATGATAGACTATGCAGATGATGCAAAAAGAGGTGGGATCTAAGGGATAAAAATTACAGTATGACACCCCCTACCAAGGTGATTTCACCTTCTTAATAAGGACTTAATCCACTATAACCAAATTGATTACAGACACCACAAAGACAACCATCATTATATTCTTGAGTATACAGATTAAAGCCTAGTCACTCAAGGAAATCACTCAAACAAATTTGAGATTTACAGGCTGTGTTTACAATGATTGCTTCTAGTAAGCAGATTAACGCAGTTTTAGTACAGTGAAATACCCACAAAATACGAACAAAAGCTTTATACGTGTTTATACAATATTCAAAAGAATAATATTATCAGAGAAAATAATGCAGCAACATGATTAGTGTTGAACATCTTGTGAATCATCAACTTCATTTGTTCTTCCAAGTCTTCCTTATATAGGCAAAGAAAGATCCGTTGGAGGGTAGAATTGGAATCTTCATGAATGATTTGGCGCCTTGAATAACTGTCATCAATGGCGGGAGACAAAATCATATAGTATAATTGTGTTTACTCCATGAAATCTGCGTAGTGGAAGGAATGTTTTGATCTTGTACAGTGTACTATTTATCTCACGTACAACAGTTTGATATGATATTCTAATCTTCAGAGGCTTCTGAATAAAGCTGTTCAACACATGTTTAGAAGAATCAAGGGCCTTGTTGAGAGTGTTCAAAACTTAAGTCTCCAGAGTCTTGACATTGTTTCTCAAAACCTAGTCTTTAGAATCTTCAGCATATCGTTCCTCAGAATCTACCGCTTGAGCGCAAAATCTTGAAGGTAAGCAATTCTTTAGAGGTTTCTTTAGTCAGACTTACGATCTGAAGCTTTAGCACGAACGTTCTTCATAATCGTTGTGTAATAGCTGCCTAAGACTTAACACCATCTTGTAACCCGCTTGTTTCTCTGCAGAGTCAGAGTGTGTTGATTCAAGAATTTGATAACGTTGCACGCCAGAGCTTCAGAGTCAGAACCTGTTTAAAAAAAAGCTACACACAAGACAAAAATCATTAGTGTACAAAATTGTTCTCTAAAAAACAATGTATCGTTATCATCAAAACTAAAGGCCACATGTAGAACCAAAACTTGTTCTCATTATCTCTCCTTTTTGATGATGACAAAACCATGTATTTTGATGAATAATTTTTGCACGGTTTAATCACATAAAAATATCAGAGTGAGATTTGTAATCTCCCCCTGAATTTCATATTATTAAAAATTATTTGTAAGCTTAGAATTTCAGAGTTAGGTTTGCAGGCTCCCCCTAAAATTAAGACTTAAAATACTTTTAACACATATAGACATCTTAAATCAACATGAAAGAAATAACTTCCTTTTTGGCATACGCCAGGTTGTTACAACTTTCTTTTCAGACAAAGATCTGGTTACTATCTTCCTGTATGGAAGAAGCCTGGCTATAATGATTGAAATAATATCCCAGATTATAACAGCCTGGATACAGAAGTATTCTTTCAGAATCCTTATTTGAGTATCAGATCAATAATCAATTAGAGCTTTCTGATATCTGATATCAGATATTTTCTGCTATATGGTATCAAAGCTTTTCTATTGTGAGTGATATCAGAGCAAGGTCATGAGTATCATAACTTAGTAGAATAGATCACTGGTTGAATTTGTCCAGAGTACAGGTTTAAAACTTTTATGTGTCTGGTTCCAATACGCCTGATTCAGCTTCGATTAAATTAAACACTTAGTTCAATGCTTTAGAACATGAAACACTTAGTCAGATTGATGAACTTTTTCGAAGTTCTTAGAAAATTATCAAGTTAAACAGTTAGAAACATGTTTGGGTTTTCATAGTCGGAATTAGATATATCAAAATCATACACACTCTTTCTCCCCCTTTGTCATACATCAAAAAGAAATAAAAAAAGAAATAAAAAGGAAATAAAAAAGAAGACAAAGTAAATAAGCCAAACAAACATTTCATTTCATTCAAAAGATAGGCGAGTCAGAAGGAAAGAAACATAAGAACAAAGATAAGACAAAGTTTTATTAAAACTATGGTTCAGAGGGTTTAGGAAGTCTTGAAAGAATCTATGCAAGTAGCCCTTCAATCTTTGACGTCCTTTCATTAACTTCGGAGTTCTCTGCAACCACTTGCAGCTCCAATAGAAGTCTTAGTAGGAACCAAAAAAGTTTGGACTGGGGGCGAATCAGGAATTACTTCTGGTGCCGGGAGCAAAAGAGTGGCTGAAACCTTCTGAAGTAGAGGTTCAACTATACCAGAGAGTCTGCCATGGAAGTTACTCTTAGCTTCTTTCAGCCAGGCAACTTCAACCTCTTTAGAGCTGACTCTAATCCATCTTCTAAAGGCTTCAATCAGATCACACACTTCAGAGAAGTTTGCATTGCCTCTGCAAGTTTCAATGACATATACGAATCTGCCAGAAGCATCCTCTTCAAACTGAGAAGATAATTCATCCAAGGGAGTAGGACGGATGTTTGTTTGAGAAGGTGTTTGGTTGTAGAAAGGTTGATAGGGTCTGTCTGGGTGGACAATGAGCTCAGTTTGTGACTTTTCATCAGATATGGTGGTTGGTTAAAGAACGTGGGTGTCAGAATGAGATATGTTTGGAGGAGATGGTGAAAGAGTTTGGGATTGGGGGTGAGAAATTCCCAGTCGAGGTTCAGTACGTTGAGATTGAGTTAAGAGAAATGGTGGAAAAGTTAGAAGTTCAGCAACAGATAGAGGAATGATGATTGGAATTTGTAGTTCAGAAGTGATTTGGGGAGCAGAGAGCCACGAGTTCTAGAACAAATGGGATGGAATAACTTATAGTGGATGTATGGTTGGATGAACTATTTACAACATTCAGTTAAGGAACAACAGAAGGAACAACAGTTCTAGTAGCAACAATAGCAGCTGATGTTGCTTCAGAAGAAGTCGCCAGAGTTTCCTTAGAATCCTTAGCCTTTTTGAACGAATTTTTGTATCTCCTTGATAACTTTTTCTCTTCTTATTTTGCTTTTGGGAAAACTTTCTTATCTCCTTGATGGCTTTAGGAGCTGAAGAAGGTGTCTCATTAGTAGAGTCATTATTGTCCTTTTTATATTCGTAACAGGATGACTCTAGGTTGGAGAAGATAGGAAAGTCTTCTAGAGGAATCCTTCTATTACGGATCTCTTACTTAGGAATTTCAAGAATTGTGCTCTCCATAGTAGGAATTATACCCATATTCTTCATAGTCCTGGCATTGAGAATACCTCCTACAGAAGATACCAATCCTAGAGACTTTTCATCTTCTGTTAGAGAGTCCATCAGATGGCTCTCCATCGGAATATCTAAAATAAGTCTTCCACAAGGAATCCAGGATTTCATCTTTCTACTTCCATTCCTTGAATCCTTTATAAAATCTCTTAAGAACCGGAAGAGAAAGTGAGGCAGATTTATTTTCCTCTCAGAAGCAATATAGTGAAGCATATATTGTTGATCCATGTTGATGTAGTTGGAAGAGCTGTTTGTCATCCTGGGATTGAAACAGCCGAGAATGATCCTAGCCCAATTCCTCAAAATTGGATGAAGATTCTTGATTTTGCCGGCATGTTCTTCAGTGATGGAAATAGCCTTGGTCACCGCATCAGTATCGGATCTCTTATCCAATATTTGTTACACTTGGTTCCATTTCCATCATGACCAATGAGTTTGGCTATAAGATTCTCAATGATGACAATATTTTTACCAAAAACAAAGGAAACTATTTGAGAATGGGAGGTCTTGGCATGAACCCAGAATTTTCTTACAAGAACTGGGAAGACAGGTCCTTGAAGACGGTCAAAATATATGTCCTAGCCTTAAGTTCGAACAACCCGTAGAAGATCGAACCCGTGAGCCTTCAAACTGTCAAAGTCAATTATAAGTTCACAGAGAACTTCTAAATCTGCTACATGTGTAGAGAGAGTAACTTCAGGAGTGTCTTATGCATCTTCAGTATATAATAAGTTGTTGGGATGCACAGTGGATGGTATCTTGTGAGAGTGAAGAAGGTGTGGATTGTACTCAGGAGGTTGATACACGACATCTTTACGAACAAACTTTTTGAAATTTGCTTCATGTCGTTGTTCAGTAGATAATTGTTGTTGAGAAGATTGTTGTTCTTGTTGCTGTTGTGAAGCCATTGACGCATAAAATAGGTTTTAGGGTTTATGAGCTTTTACGCTTTGAAAAAAAGAAAGTGTAGGGAGTGAATAGTTGTGTAAGTATGTGAAATGTGTGGAGTGGGTTTAAATAGAAAATTTTGTAATCATGACATAATTTAATTAATAATGACAATTAAAGGCAATTAAAGGAAATTTGCACAAAATCTAACAAAGGAGATAAAGAGTGGGGATTTTACCTAATCCCAAGATAAATGATTAAACCCAATGTGTCACTCAGACGTTAGAAACAATTTAGTTTTCTAAGACAACTGTCTTTAAACTGTCCCGTTTTCCAAAACTAATTGACAACTATTTAATGTAAAAATAATTCAGTATCCAGAAAGCAGATTTTGTTTAAACAAATAAATTCCAACTAGATACCTCTGAACTTATGAAACCTTCTGGCTTCAGAAGACTCATACGTTCAGAACCAAAGCTGATATCAGAGTCTCATTTTTCCATTCAAAGAGATTTGACATTCTTAGATAATCATCGGATTCATTCTGGACATAAGTCCATTTTCAAATTTTTTTAGAATAAAAATGAATATATCTTCAACATGAGGTTTTATAAAGATATCAGCCTATTGATGGTCTGTATAAATAAATTTTAGATATAAAATACCCTTCTGAACATGGTCTCGTATAAAATGATGTTTTATCTCAATATGTTTAGCTCTAGAATGCAAAATGGGATTTTTAGATAAACAAATAGCAAAAGTATTATCACAGAGTATAGGAATGTTACTCTCATATATCTGGAAATCTTCTAGTTGACTTTTCATCCAGAGTATTTGAGTGTTGCATCCAGAGGATGCAATGTATTCAACTTCTGTAGTTTATAGTGCTATTGTTAATTGCCTTTTATTGGACCATGAGATTATATCATCTCCCAGAAACTGACAGCTTCTAGAAGTGTTTTTCCTCTTAAGTCTATCTCCAGCATATCCAGCATCACAATATCCTACTAGTTTGTGATATTTATATTTTCTATAACAGAAGCCAAGATTAATAGCACCTTTCAGATACTTGAAGACCCTCTTAACAACAGTTAAGTGGGATTCTCTATGATCTGATTGGAAGCGAGCACAAATTTGCGTAGTGGAAGGAATGTTTTGATCTTGTATTGTGTACTATTTATCTCACATAAAACGGTTTGATATGATTTTCTAATCTTCAGAGGCTTTTGAATAAAGTTGTTTAATGCATGTTTAGAAGAATCAAGGGCCTTTTTAAGAGTCATTAGAATTTAAGTCTTCAGAGTCTTGACATTATTCCTCAAAACCCAGACTTTAGAATCTTCACCACTTCGTTCCCAAGGATCTACCGCTTAAGTGCAGAATCTTGAAGGTAAGCAATCCTTCAGAGGTTTCTTCAGTCAGAGTCACGATCTGAAGCTTTAGCAGGAACTTTCTTCAGAACCGTTGTGTCATAGATTTCTAGGACTTGACTACATCTTGTAACATGCTTGTTTCTCTTCAGAGTCATAGTGTGTTGATTCCAAAATTTGATGACGTTGCACGTCAGAGCTTCAGAGTCAGAACCTGTTTAGCGAAAGCTACACACTAGACAAAAATCATTAGGGTAAAAAATTATTCTCTAAGAAACAATGTATTATTATCATCAAAACTAAAGGCTAGATGCAGAACCAAAACTTGTTCTCACAATAACTACTTCATCTTTTATTGTGTGATACTTCATCTTCGGTTGGACCGTTGATGATACGACCCCCAAAGTTGCTAGGATGAGACATCTTATGATGGAAATATATATGGATTTTAATCAATAACCATGAATTGTGTTTTAATTATCTTCCTTCCTCTATATCCATTCTATGGAAAATCTCTAGGGTTTGTGCATGGACCCATTAAATTCTTAGAGATTGTAGCCACTAAAGGAAATATGGTCGAACAAATCCTAGTACATGCTATGCCAAAAAGTTCCCCTGGTGAACTAAGACTAGACATACATCATAGTTTGCCATCACAACCCTTACCAAGATTGGAACATCGTGATTAGGCAACCCATTAGTTATTTATTTATCCAAAAAATGACAATAGGAGCAACTTTTACTTATTTGTTCCATGTTCTTGTTCCATAGTGGTTGTCTACAACATTTTGCAGCCGATATGTATTCTTCTTCTGCTGTAGATAGAGCAATAGTTACATGTCTCTTACTAGCCCAGGATATTAGGTTTTCACCTATGAATTGACAGTTTCCACTAGTGGATTTTCTCTCAATTCTATCCCCGGCATAGTCAGTATCACAAAATCTAACTAGTTTATAATTTAGGGATTTTTTTATAAAGAAGTCCCAGATTTGTTGTTCCTTTCAGATACCTAAAGATTCTTTTCATAGTAGTTATGTGAGTTTGTGTAGGATATGATTAAAATCTTGCACACAGACAAACACTGAATAATATATCATGCCTAGAAGTTGTGAGGTAAATCAAATAACCGATCATTCCTCTATGCAACTTTTGATCCATCTTGGAGCTACTTTCCTCCTTATTCAAAATGTAGGGTAGATGCATAGGAGTTGTCATAATCTTGCAGCCTTTAAGATTAAACTTTTTCAATAGCTCCTTTGTGTACTTAGACTGATGAACTAAGTTCCACTTTTAATTTGATTGATTTGGATTCCCAGAAAGAATTTTAATCCTCCCATCATGCTCATCTCGAATTTGTCCTGCATAGTCTTAGAAAATTCTTTGCAAAGAAAGGCATTATTAGAACCAAAAATTATGCCATCAACATAAACTTGGACAATTAAGATTTCCTTATTCAGAGTCTTTCTGAACATTGTAGTGTCAACTTGACCCTTTTGAAAACCATTTTCTAACAAGAAATTACTCAATCTCTCATACCAAGCTCTAGGAGCTTGTTTGAGTCCATAAAGTGATTTCTTAAGTTTAAACAGAAAACCTGGGTGGACTGAGTCTTCACACCCAATGGGTTGTTTAACATACACCTCTTTAGAAATGACTTCATTCAAGAAGGAACTATTAACATCCATTTGATGTTTAACAATATCATGATTAATAACATACGAGAGAAAATGTTTGATTGCCTCTACCCTTGCAACAGGTGAAATTTTTTTAGAGAAATCTATACCTTCTTGTTGATAGTAACCTTGAGCTACAAGTCTATCCTTATTTCTTACCACTTATCCTTGCTCATTCAGTTTGTTCCTGAACACCCATTTTGTTCCAATAATGTTCTTCTACTTGGTCTAGGAACCAGATCCCAAACATCATTCCTCTGGAACTGGTTCAACTCTTCTTGCATAGCTACAATTCATCCATCATTAGATAATACTTCATCAACAGACGGTTTCTCTATCAAGGAAATAAATCCTAGCAAAGAGTTTTCACCTCGAAAAGCTGATCTAGTCTTTAAGGGTTCATCTTTATTCCCAATGATTAGATCTTCTAGATGAGAGGCTTTATGTTTGAAAAATTTCTTAGGTGGAGCTGTAACCTCTGAACCATCTTGGGCTTCTATAAAATTTTCTACTTTTGGGCGAGCTTCAGAAAATGGAACAACTTCTGGTTCACCAGCTTCCGCGCTCCTAACTTCTAAAGTTCCATCTTCTGAATGATCTTAAGAAATTTGAATATTTGCGAAACTTTCAACAGGCTCTAACGTATCATAGTCAGGCCCTTTGTCATAAAATTTTACATGTATAGACTCTTCAACTATTTTGGTTTCAGAGTTATACACTCTGTATGCTTTAGAGCGATCAGAGTATCCTAAAAATATGCCCTTTTGAGCTTTAGCACCAAATTTCTTTAAATAGACTTTATTGCTCATAATGTAACATGTACAACCAAACTAATGAAAATAAGATATAGTTGGCTTTCTTCCTTTAAACAATTCATATGATTTTTTGTTTAGATTGGTCTGATATAGATCCTGTTCTGAACATAACAAGATGTATTAATAGCTTTTGCCCACAAGTATTTAGGAAGATGATTCTCATGGATCATGGTTATAGCTATTTCTTGCAATAATCTGTTTTTTCTTTCTATAACCCCATTTTGTTGTAGAGTTCTAGGAGAAGATAACTCATGGATAATTCCATGCTTATCACAAAAAATCTTAAAAGGCTCATTTTCAAAGTCACCACCATGATCACTTATGGATTTTGGAATTTTTTATTCCTTTTTAGAATGAACTTCTGTGTAGGAGATGGTGAATACCTCATATGATTCATCTTTGGATCTAAGGAATTTAACCCAAGTCCATCTGTTATAGTTATCAATAATGACTAATCCATATTTTTTCCCATTGATTGAAGAAGTCCCAACAGGACCAAATAAATCAATGTGAAGTAATTCTAAGGGTCTAGAGGTAGAGACAATGTTTTTAGATTTAAAAGAAGTTTTGTTAATCTTACCTACTTGACATGCTCCATAGAGAGCATATGACTGATAGTCAAGATCTGGCAGCCCTTTAACAAGTTGTAGCTTGCAACGTTTGGAGATCAACCTCCAGTTAGCATGACCTAACCTTCTATGCCATACCCATTTCTCATCACTCACTGACATAAGGTAAACAACTTTCTGATCAGTTATTTCAGAAAGATTAATTTTATAAATATTTCTCTTTCTTTTACCTTTGAATAAAATGGATTTTGTCAGACTCATTGATAACTAAACAGAAGTTCTTATTAAACAAGACTTCATAACCATTGTTGCAAAATTTACTTATACTCAGAAGGTTATGTTTGAGTCCACTTACTAACCAAACATTAGTGACAGAGATTAAGGATTTACCAATAGTGCCCATACCAATGATCTTCCCTTTATGTCCTCATCCAAACCCCGCACTTCCTTCCTCTTTTAGAGTCAAGGTTTAGAACATATGCCTTTCTCCTGTCATATGACATAAGCAGCCACTGTCCAAATAACATGATTGTTTCCTTGTTTCTCCCTTTAGGCATATATGCAGTAAACACAATCTCAGATTTAGGTACCCATAATCTTATGGGTCCTTTTTTGTTAGTTAAGACAGGCTTCCTTTTATTTTGAGTCTTTTCTTGATAAAAATGTCTAGAGTTATTCCATACTTTTTTCTTATAAAAGTTTTATCTTGGATAAGTTTTGAATTTTTCTTCTAAACCCTTCAGAACGTTTGATCCACAAGTCTTGGGTTCCGATATCTTTAGAACTTTTGACTTGAGATTTTTGGGTGATGGATTCTTCAGAACCTTTGATTTCTGAATGTTAGGTTTTGATTTCTTCTAGATCTTTGACTTTGAAGTCTCAGGTACTGATTTGTTTAGAACCATTGATTCTGTTATCTCAGGTTCTTATTGGTTCAGAATTTTGCCTTTATCAGAAGCAGGCACAAAATAAGTTTTCAGCTCCGTTTGAGCATTGCTTGAAGAAGAAGCAAATGAGGATTTTTCCAAGAGTTGAAATTTTGGATTAACATATTTCTCATTGTAACACATACCTTTTAATTTGCTCTTACTTACTCCATATATCATGGAAGCAAGTTCTGTTATCTCAAGACCAGTTATGATAAAATCTTGAAGAGCCATTTCATGCTCACTCAAGGTTTTATCAGGCATTTTATTTACTTCCAGAAGACCACATTGCTTTTTCAATGATATCATGTGTCTTGCCTTGTCTTGGAAACGACTCATGAGTTCTTGAATGAAAGAGGTTAGATCAAAATAGATAAATTAGAAAATACCTCGTCTTCTTCGTCAGATTCTGAATCAAAGTTGATTCATATTCTGTGTCAGAGGATGTGAGAGCCATTAGTGCTAGATTTGCTTCTCCTCCGTTTTTATCTCAAGCATTTTCATTATAAAGTTCATCCCATGTTGCCATGAGACTCTTCTTGAATTTACTTATGAAGTCGTCCTTTTGGAAGCTTCCTTTATTTGGTCTGTGTTTCTGTATATCGAGACAATCAGCTTTAAAATGACCAGGTTTCTTGCAGTTGAAGCAATTCTTCTGACTACTTTATCTTTAGAACAAGATCCTCTAAAGCCACCGCTTTTACCAGAGAATCTCTTGTTTCTATTTGTCAGTTGCTGAAACCTCATGATGATAAAAGCCATTTCCTCATCATCAAAGTCACCATCAGAAACTTCTTTATCAGATCTTCTTCTTATTTATAGACTTTTGTGGATCTGACGACTTTACTACTATATTTTTCAATTATTGACTTCAAAACTAGTGTTTTATATTTCATCAAAGACTCATCTTCATTTAGTTCCATTTCATGGCTCTGAAGATTGATTATTAGACTTTCAAGGCTCGACGTATTTAGGTATTTACCTTCTGAATGAATGTGACCTTAGGTATGTATTTAGCAGGGAAACTTCTCAAAATTTTCTTTACATGGTCAGATGTAGTGTAACTTTTGCTCAGAACCTGAAGGCCTGATACAAGAACTTGAAACTAATAAAACATTGTTTCAATGTCTTCATTATCCTTTATTTTGAATAACTCATAATGTTATACAAGAAGGTTAGCCTTATCCTCTTTGACTTGTTGATTCCCTTCATAAGTGGCACATAAAGATTCAAAGAAGGTTTTGGCAGTTGATTTGTCAATGATCTTTATGTACTCTGAGTGAGGTTGGGATTCCACCAAAATACCCCTCACTCTATGTTGCTTTCTATACACCTTTCTCTAAGCAGGTGTGAGTTTATTTCTATCAGCCACCATACCTACTCCATCAACTTCAAAGTTAATTCCATCTTCAAGGATACCCCTGTTGAAGCAAGAATAGCAGCAAGCAAAAACATTTAAGTAACCCAGTTTTGTCGTATCCACAGGGATCAGTGCAAGGGAAAGAATACCGTTCGACGATATCTATGTTTTGAAGCTTATGGTTCAAAATTTTTGGTTCAAAAGATTTTAAGGAACCAAAATTAAATGCAGAAAATGTAAAGACGGAAAATATAAAGTAAAGACTGAATTATAAACGGATCCTTGTTGGAATTGGATCTCATTAATTGATAACACATGCATTCTTCTAATCATATTATACATAAGTCAATCATTCGCCTAATATCCTCACGTATCACCCACGATAGAGGTTATATCTAACGCAACGTCGAGAGAACGACCTTATTGCCTCATTGGTGATGTCTCACGCAACAAAAACCAACACAGAGCATTAAGAGCTGATACTCACGCAAGTGTTAAGCCTAAATCTATTTATAGAGTTTAGAACAAAACAGATAATCATCTTAGATCCAGATCTAAAGAGTATATGTCTATAGCGGTTCAAATCAAAGATAAACAGGTAAACAAAGATGACACCCAAATCAGATAAATGACTGCTTCATATAAAATGCCAATAATCAAAATACGTACATACGTTTAACCCTTTTTACATGTATTCAACTAATTTGCCAAATGAATGTGATTATCGTTCTTCATCACGATTATCAATCATCCTCACAATACCGTATCAATCCTACTCGTGCTAGCCACGCTACTTAATCAACACAATACAACAAAAAATAAAATGAATATCAACTCACAAAACCATGTCAAAAGTTTGTTCATTGATCGATGAAAATCTAAGATCAAGGATTTGTAAAGGTTTTGTCAAGACCACAAATAATAAATCAAAGACAACAAACAATACAGAATCAAAACATATCCACAAACATACATTAGATGAAATACATAAGGTATCAAAAGAATACATCCTTTCCCAACAAGAAATCAAAGATCCAACCTTTTCTCCCTTGGAATGAAGAAATATCAAGTTCTGATCTTTAATTACAAGTTGTATCAAAAATCTAAAAAACTAAATCTAAAAGGTGTGAAAGTTCTATTTATAATGCAATCAGAAATTTCACAGTTCGCAAAGCGAACGATTCATTCGCACAACGAATGTCAAATTTAGGCACCTCAGGTGCCTCTGAATAGTTAAACTGCCCCAGAAATTCTCGTGAGTTCGCAATGCGAAGGATCACTCGCAAAGCGAACACTCGCTTTCCCATTCGCAAAGCAAACTTTAGTGCCTTTTGCCCCTGCCAAAATCTTGGACCATTCGCTAGAGACCTCGCCAGTGGTTCGCAAAGCGAACCTTCGCTGGCACTCGCTTTCAAGTTCGCAAAGCGAACTTACTGATGTCTTCCTCTGCTCTTTGGAAGCTTGCATCACTTTCTTGTGTCTTACACTATGATCATTTAGTGCCTTTTCCTGCACAATAACACACACATTACAAGCACCAAAGGTATATTCTCATTGTTAGAAGAACAACAACAATCATGGATAAAACCAATGAAAACATGAGAAAACAGTAGAAAAAATGCAAAGAAAGATATGTCATTTTTAGGTCAAATCCGCACCTAACAACTCTCCCCAACTATATTTTTGCTTGTCCTCAAGCAAAGTATGCCCCTCATTAAAATAAGAGGATTTGCTCAAGCATAAGATCAACCAAAGTCAAGCATGAAAATGCGCACAAGTAACATTCACCACTCAATAGAATTGAACAATGACAAAGAATTAAGTTCTTAAACAAATATCATGGAATGGTTCAAATGACAACTAAATTTTCATACTTGCATCACTTTAACACTCCTCTTCAAAAATAAGAATGAAGAAATTGACGCGTTTGCAACCGCGGGGAAATTTCATTCACCTGACAAACAATGCAAATAACAATCCAATTCATACAACATCTAACAATCAAAAATGAAAACATGGAAGCAAAAAGATCACAAAGGGCTTCAGAGGTTGTAGCTTGGTTGGGTTCACAACAAAGGGACATTTCTAAAGGCTATTGAATCGAAATTGCCGATGCAAAAAGAAACATTCACTATACATGGTATTTACACATCACAACTTCATTCACCATTTTCATTCCTTTACCACAAACCTTTTTCAAACTTCTTATGAACAATAATTTCATTCTCTATTTTTCTCATTCAAACAAGCATTCTTTTTCTTTTATTTTTCACATTCATATTCACACTTTTTCTTTTCATGCTTGTTTAAATTTTTTCAAAAGTTTTAGCAACCTACCATTCTTCCTTTTCATTCTCCCCAACTTAAATTCAACCAAACCTCAAGTGAATGCTCCTTGCTTTTTAAGGCAAGGAAATCAAATTAAAACAAAGTTCAAAGATTCAAGAAGAAATTTTTAGAACCTCACAAAATTCAATGATGAACTACACTTTCCAATTATGTACAACACAAAGGTCATCACTAAAATGAGATCTAAACTGTTTAGGCACAAAGGGCTAACAAATTCTCACTACTCACAGGTAAGATACTTTTGGATACGGTTGTGCTCAATATAAACAAATGCCTTGATCATTTCTAATGCTTCCACAAAATCACAATAATCAACAGATAAAGCATGAATCAAACGAATTAAACAAAGTTTATAAGTCATCCAAGCATTTAGTAAACAATGGAGGTTTCTCACAATTTGTGGCTTTTGGACCTAAGTGAAACAAGCAATCAAACAAGTTGCAAAATGAAACAAAGATAAACATTTGCATAAAGCACAAAATTCTTAAATCATTCTAACATTCTATAAAGCAGTACAATTTACCATGCCAACTTCAAAGCTCAACATCCACCCAGACTCGGTCGAAGCTTCATTGAATACTTTCATACAAATAGCAACCAATCCAGAAGGAGTTCTCATCATTCCTGATCACACTACAGAAAACATAAAAGAAAACAAATACATACAATATAGACAAATGTACAAAGCTCAAAAATATAGAAATTATCGCGATGCGATTCAATATCTAAACACCGATCCCCGGCAACGACGCCATTTTATTAAAGCTAGAATAGCAATAAGCAAAAACATTTAAGTAACCCAATTTTTTCGTATCCACAGGGATCAGTGCGAGGGAAAGAATGTCGTTTGACGGTATCTATGTTTCTAAGCTTATGGTTCAAAAGTTTTGGTTCAAAAGATTTTAAGGAACCGAAATTAAATGCAGAAAATGTAAAGACGGAAAATATAAAGTAAAGACTGAATTATAAACGGATCCTTGTTGGAATTGGATCTCATCAATTGATTACACAAGCATTCTTCTAATCATATTATACATAAATAAATCATTCTCCTAATATCCTCACGTATCACCCACAACAGAAGTTATGTCTAAGGCAACATCGAGAGAACGACCGTATTGCCTCATTGGTGATGTCTCACGCAACAAAAACCAACACAAAGCATTAAGAGCTGATACTCACACAAGTGTTAAGCCTAAATCTATTTATAGAGTTTAGAACAAAACAAATAATCATCTTAGATCCAGATCTGAAGAGTTTATGTCTATAGCGGTTTAAATAAAAGATAAACAGGTAAACAAAGATGACACCCAAATCAGATAAATGACTGCTTCATATAAAATGCCAATGATCAGAATACGTACATACGTTTAACCCTTTTTACATGTATTCAACTAATTTGCCAAATGAATACGATTATCGTTCTTCATCACTATTATCACGCATCGCAATACCGTATCGATCCTACTCGTGCTAGCCATGCTACTTAATCAACACAATACAACAAAAGATAAAAGGAATATCAACTCACAAAACCATGTCAAAAGTTTGTTCATTGATAAATGAAAATCTAAGATCAAGGATTTGCAAAGGTTTTGTCAAGACCACAAATAATCAATCAAAGACAACAAACAATAGAGAATCAAAACATATCCACAAACATACATTAGATGAAATACATAAGGTATCAAAAGATTACATCCTATCCCAACAAGAAATCAAAGATCCTACCTTTTCTCCCTTGGAATGAAGAAATATCAAGTTCTGATCTTTAATTACAAGTTGTATAAAAAATCTAAAAAACTAAATCTAAAAAGTGTGAAAGTTATATTTATAATGCAATCAGAAATTTCACAGTTCGCAAAGCGAACGATTCATTCGCACAGCGAATGTCAAATTTAGGCACCTCAGGTGCCTCTGAATAGTTAAACCGCCAAAAAAATTCTCGTGAGTTCGCAATGCGAAGGATCACTCGCAAAGCGAACACTCGCTTTCCTGTTCGCAAAGCGAACTTTAGTGCCTTTTGCCCCTGCCAAAATCTGGGACCATTCGCTAGAGACCTCGCCTGTGGTTCGCAAAGTGAACCTTCACTGGCACTCGCTTTCAAGTTCGCAAAGCAAACTTACTGATGTCTTCCTCTGCTCTCTGGAAGCTTGCATCATTTTCTTGTGTCTTACACTATGGTCATTTAGTGCCTTTTCCTGCATAATAACACACACATTACAAGCACCAAAGGTATATTCTCATTGTTAGAAGAACAACAACAATCATGGATAAAACCAATGAAAACATGAGAAAACAATAGAAAAAGTGCAAAGAAAGATATGTCATTTTTAGGTCAAATCCGCACCTAACAACTCTCCCTAACTAGATTTTTGCTTGTCCACAAGCAAAGTGTTCCCCTCATTAAAATAAGAGGATTTGCTCAAGCATAAGATTCAACCAAAGTCAAGCATGAAAATGCGCACAAGCAACGTTCACCACTCAATAGAATCGAACAATGACAAAGAATTAAGTTCTTAAACAAATATCATGGAATGGTTCAAATGACAACTAAATTTTCATACTTGAATCACTCTAACACTCCCCTTCAAAAATAAGAATGAAGAAATTGACGCGTTTGCAACTGCAGGGAAATTTCACTCACCTGACAAACAATGCAAATAGCAATCCAATTTATACAACATCTAACAATCAAAAATGAAAACATGGAAGTAAAAATATCACAAAGGGCTTCACAGGTTGTAGCTTTGTCGGGTTCACAACAAAGGGACATTTCTAAAGGCTATTGAATCGAAATTGTCAATGCAAAAAGAAACATTCACTATACATGGTATTTACACATCACAACTTCATTCACCATTTTCATTCCTTTACCACAAACCTTCTCAAACTTTCTTATGCGCAATTATTTCATTCTCTATTTTTCTCATTCAAACAAGCATTCTTTTTCTTTTGTTTTTCACTTTCATATTCACACTTTTTCTTTTCATGATTGTTTGAATTTTTTCAAAAGTTTTAGCAACCTACCATTCTTATTTTTCATTCTCCCCAACATAAATTCAACCAAACCTCAAGTGAATGCTCCTTGCTTTTTAAGGCAAGGAAATCAAATTAAAACAAAGCTCAAAGGTTCAAGAAGAAACTTTTAGAACCTCGCAAAATTCAATGATGAACTACACTTTCAAATTATGTACAACACAAAGTTTATCACTAAAATGAGATCTAAACTGTTTAGGCACAAAGGGCTAACGAATTCTCACTACTCACGGGTAAGATACTTTTGGATACGGTTGTGCTCAATATAAATAAATGCCTTGATAATTTCTAATGCTTCCACAAAATCACAATAATCAACAGATAAAGCATGAATCAAATGAATTAAACAAAGTTTATAAGTCATCCAAGCATTTAGTAAACAATGGAGGTTTCTCACAATTTGTGGCTATTGGACCTAAGTGAAACAAGCAATCAAACAAGTTGCAAAATGAAACAAAGATAAACATTTGCACAAAACACAAAATTCTTAAATCAGTCTAAAATTCTATAAAGCAGTACAATTTACCATGCCTACTTCAAAGCTCAACATCCATCCAGACTCGATCGAAGCTTTATTGAATACTTTTATACAAATAGCAACCAATCCAAAAGGAGTTCTCATCATTCCTGATCACACTAGAGAAAACATAAAAGAAAATAAATACATACAATATAAATAAATGTACAAAGCTTAAAAATATAGAAACTATCGCGATGCGATTCAATATCTAAACACCGATTCCCGACAACGACACCATTTTGTTGAAGCTAGAATAGCAGCAAGCAAAAACATTTAAGTAACCCAATTTTGTCGTATCCACAGGGATCAGTTCGAGGGAAAGAATGTCGTTCGACGGTATCTATGTTTCTAAGCTTATGGTTCAAAAGTTTTAGTTTAAAAGATTTTAAGGAACCGAAATTAAATGCAGAAAATGTAAAGACGGAAAATATAAAGTAAAGACGGAATTATAAACGGATCCTTGTTGGAATTGGATCTCATCAATTGATAACACATGCATTTTTCTAATCATATTATACATAAATCAATCATTCTCCTAATATCCTCATGTATCACCCACGACAGAGGTTATGTCTAATGCAACATCGAGAGAATGACTGTATTGCCTCATTTATGATATCTCACGCAACAAAAACCAACACAGAGAATTAAGAGCTGATACTCACGCAAGTGTTAAGCTAAATCTATTTCTAGATTTTAGAACAAAACAGATAATCATCTTAGATCCAGATCTAAAGAGTATATGTCTATAGCGGTTCAAATCAAAGATAAATAGGTAAACAAAGATGACACCCAAATCAGATAAATGACTGCTTCATATAAAATGCCAATGATCAGAATACGTACATACGTTTAACCCTTTTTACATGTATTCAACTAATTTGCCAAATGAAGGTGAATACCGTATCACTATTATCACGCATCCTCGCAATACCATATCGATCATACTCATGCTAGCCATGCTACTTAATCAACACAATACAACAAAAGATAAAATGAATATCAACTCACAAAACCATGTCAAAAGTTTGTTCATTGATAGATGAAAATATAAGATCACATATTTGTAAAGGTTTTGTCAAGACCACAAATAATCAATCAAAGACAACAAACAATAGAGAATCAAAACATATACACAAACATACATTAGATGAAATACATAAGGTATCAAAAGATTACATCCTCTCCCAACAAGAAATCAAATATCCTACCTTTTCTCCCTTGGAATGAAGAAATATCAAGTTCTGATCTTTAATTACAAGTTGTATAAAAAATCTAAAAAACTAAATCTAAAAAGTGTGAAAGTTCTATTTATAATGCAATCAGGAATTTCACAGTTCGCAAAGCGAACAATTCATTCGCACAGCGGATGTCAAATTTAGGCACCTCAGGTGCCTCTGAATAGTTAAACCGCCCCAGAAATTCTCGTGAGTTCGCAATGCGAAGGATCACTCGCAAAGCGAACACTCGTTTTCCCGTCTCAAAGCGAACTTTAGTGCCTTTTGCCCCTGCCAAAATCTGGGACCATTCGCTAGAGACCTCGCCAGTGGTTCGCAAAGCGAACCTTCACTGGCACTCGCTTTCAAGTTCGCAAAGCGAACTTACTGATGTCTTCCTCTGCTCTTTGGCAGCTTGCATCATTTTCTTGTGTCTTACACTATGATCATTTAGTGCCTTTTCCTGCACAATAACACACACATTACAAGCACCAAATGTATATTCTCATTGTTAGAAGAACAACAACAATCATTGATAAAACCAATGAAAACATGAGAAAAGAGTAGAAAAAGTGCAAAGAAAGATATGTCATTTTTAGGTCAAATCCGCACCTAACAACCCCATAGCTCATCATCAAGCCCTATGATATGGGTGTACATTTTGTTTTTCCACTAATCAAACTCAGTGGAGTTACCTTTTAATGTTGTTGGTCTAGCAATATAATATGTACTTTGATCATGGTTATTATTACCACGAGGAGTGCCATCATCTGAACTAGTTACTTTAGGATCAGACAAGATGAAAGAAGTATTTTTCTCTGGACCTTTTCTATACCACTATTAAGTGTTATAGCATAGACCGTGCTCTGATGACAGCGGAAGGTGAGAAAAATACACAAGAAATGGTGGTTGAATAATGTATGCTAATTCCGTTTTACTTCTAAATATCAACTTCAGAATCTGAACAAGTTCAGAGTCTGATCTCAGAGTTAATAGCAGCGGAATAAATAGAGTTCAGAAGCAATAAAAAATCATCACACATAGTTTATCCTGGTTCCTCTCCTAAACTGAGAATAGTCTAGTCCCCTTGTCCAACAAGATATTTTCACTACAATCAAATTGATTACAATTTGCTCAAGCAAACTAGCAAGAGACTTCAACTGCTCAATCACACTAGAAAGAGACTTCTGCTCAAGAAACCTAGTCAGAGACTTATGCTTAAGCACATAGGCAAGAGACTTCCACTACTCAAGAAAGTGAGCAAGAGACTTTCACTTCTCAAGCTAGACAACAAAAGACTTCCACTGCTCAAGCTAACTAGCAAGAGACTTCATCTACTCAAGTTAACTAGAAAAAGACTTCCTCTACTTTAAATAAAAAATTTAGTAGAAAAGATAACAACTATACTTGTTGTTCAATCAGAGGTATAGAAGTAATACTACAACCACAAAGGTTCTTAACTCTTAATATTTTTAAGATATACAATGATAAGAAATCTTAAGAACTTATGCAATAAACAGTTAGAAAACTTTAGCTCAAATTTATACTCAGTGTTGTAACCTTCTTTCAAATCTTCAACTTCCTTTTATAGTGGCAAAAAAAGAGTCATTGGAAGGTGACTTGCATAAAAGTTCTTTGTTGAGAATTATTCCAAGAGAGACGTTCGAGGATGTATCCGGTTAAGATCATTGTCTGTTGAGTAATATCATTGTCCATAGTGTCTTTCTCATACTAGGTATCTACCAAAAGGTTAGGACGGACTTAAGAGGTCACATCACCATTCATTGAGTCTTGCACAACAAAACCCTAGTTGGCTTTTTCCATAATCTGGGTTAGACAAGACTGGTCTGCTTTGGAGACAGAGTACGAATTATAAGTTGAGCACCTTTAGTTGAGGTCTTCAGAGCCTGAGCTGTCACCAGAGGCTGAGATACTATGATCAAATTTTGATCCTTCAGAAGCTGTTATATCACGTTCAAAGTCATCAGATTATGATCCTTCAGAATCCGAGTCTTTTAGCTTCTCTACACATGCTTTCATCAGGGTCAATTTTGAGTTGAATTTTAAGCTTATGATCTTGCATACTTTAGCATATGTTAGTATATCCAATTGTTCTTTACGTACTTTGTTATCGTATAAACCTAAGGAATATGAACAACTTTGTTCCAATAGGATGACCTATGACATTCTCTAGATGACCAACAAAAGATCACAAAGGATATTTTTGGTCTCTTGATTGATAAGATATGCCTCAATGAGCTCTTTTCCTTGAGGGGTAATCTTATCCCGTTGAGGTTAGATAGAGACTTCCAAAGAAGACAATTCGATTAATCCATCAGAGTGTTGGGATTCTTCTTTCAACCTTAGTGACTATGATACGTCGTGGTCATGCATTTCTAGAGGTTGCAAGCACAACTCGAGTTCATCTTAGAATCACCATCATTTCCAAAATAGAGTAGAAATGTTGAGTATGTTTTATTATAATCTTGATAAGGTGTGTCATTAAAGTATCAACATCTTCTAATTCGCTTTACCTCCTAAATTTTGATGGCTCGGAACTATCTAAATTTAGTCTTTGTCTAATTCAAAACAATTATTTATTTTAAAATTTAGGAAGTAAAAATAAAACAATATATCGTATAATCTAATACACTGTTTATTTTCATACTTTCTATTCTTTGATTTAAAAAAATATAAAATTTACATAAGTAAAAATCAAATACTAACGCATAAATATATCTATTTATATTTCATTAGTCTTTTTTGTGCTACAAATATACTCATTGTTTATATTTAAAATATAACTCATCTCAATTACTCCCTCAATTCTTTTGTAAGTGTCATTTTTAGAATATTTTTTTGTTTTTTTAATTGCCACTTACAAAGTGTAAGGTAGTATTAATTACACTTTTGTCAAAATTATTTATAAATAATTATTACATAGAAAAAAAAAGTTAAATAAATATAATAAATAATTAGAAATATTATAAATAAAAAGATAATTATGATTTAAAAAGTAATTATATTGATTAATTTTTTTAGGAAATGTAAAAAGTCAAGAATACACTCTTATTGTTTGAAGAGTAACATTTTAAGAGTGTGCATGAATGTAATTGTGTAGACAGACACAACACAACGACAACACAAAGATGCTACTTATACGGTGTAATGTTGCTGCTTGGAGGAGGGTCCCATTTTGTCCTTTTTATTTACAACTACAAAATTTCGAAGCAGAAAACATACAAAGACTAAAATGTGGCCCCACACGTTACTGCGCAAACAGACATTTCACACCCTGCCCTGCCATGCCACGCCACGCATCACGTCACATGTGCTACTTACTGCTCTGTTTTGTTTTCTTCTTCTGCCTGCAATGCAAACGTCCACAAACAGTAACATCCTTGCACGTGTATGTGACTATGTCCTGCTCCCTATTATTAATAATCAGAGTCAACGTTCTTTAACATGGATGGCCCAGTCTACTATATGAATCTTTGGGTCCTCAATCTATAGACTCTGGGCCATTCTTAATCATATCTTAGTTATGAGAAATTTTTCTGTCACTCTTCAAATTGTAACTTGCACCTCCACAATTTTTTATAATGATAAATTTATCTTTCATATTATTTTATGTTTTAAATTTTTACGTTCTAGTAAAAAAATTTTCGCCAAAAATCTGTTCGAAACAAAATATTCGATAGTTGTTTTAGAATATGCGGTTTAAAAAATTCGGAAGTTAGTTTTTTATACAATATTATTGAACATTTAAATATGTAATATGATGTTTTACTATAACTTTTTCAAATATTCGGAAATTCATTGAATTTTTATCGGATTTTTGGCAAATACTCAAAATTATTATGCAATTTTACCGGATTTTTTTCGAAAAATTTCGAAAATCCCATGAAGTTTTATCGGCTTTTATTTTGAAAAACTCGAAAATTTATTTACTGGCTTTTTGGAAAACATTAGAAATCTTTTGTAGTTTTACCAGTTTTTTCGAAAAGTCTGGAATCTGCAAAGTTTTTTACGTTATTATTATCGAAGATATTGAAAAATCTGAATTTGTTGAATACCAGATTTTTTGCATCGACCAAAAAGTCTAGTAGTTCAGTATGCTCCAATTGTGCGGTCCTGTTTATGATGGTTCTCAACTGGATTTTACTCAATTTTTCACCACTGATACGGTATGTTTGACATAAATGTTTACTTTTTACATAATTGTGCATTCCTTATTTATGATATCTCATACATTGATAACTTATTTTGTATACGTTGTAAATGTCAGATATTCTCATCTCGGGCTGACATTTGGCATGGGCGCAGTCCGTTGGTAAACAACATGGTATTGTTGTTGTTACTATTCGTTCTGATACCGCAAATGAGATGAGAGAGAGTGTTGTTGTTACTATTCGTTTTGATATCGCAAATGGGATGAGAGAGGAAAGATAAATTGATTATGGATTGTGAGAGAGGATGAAATTACAAGAAGAAGGCTTTGGTTGCTGGGAATTATACTATGAAAGTGAAATGTCAATTTATGCTAAGATATGTCTCAAGTGGAAGCGTCCAGAAGGTTACAATTAGGTGTGGGTTTCACAATCATAATGAGAATGACATATTAGGTCGTTTAAAAGATCATGAAAGAAAGTTTGTGAATAACATATAAAAATACAATATGGCTCCCAGATGCATAATTGCCGCTCTAAAAGATAGAGATTCAAAAAACCTAACGAACTTTACCCAGGTTTACAAGGCTAGGTCTACATACAATGCGAGCAAGAGAGGTTCATTGGCTGAAATGCAACATCTTCCAAGTCTTATTCATGAAGATACATACATGTACTGGACAAGAAACATGGACTCTTCTAATGTTATTACTCATGTCTTTTGGACGCACCCTGATTCAGTGAAGTTGTTGAACCTGCTTCATCTTGTGTTAATTTTTGATTGCACATACAAAACAAACAGGTACTTCTTATGCCAAATGCTTCTATTTTAATTTTTTTTCGGAAGTTGTTGGGAGCCGTTGATGATTTAATGTACGTATAAAACAAACAGGTACCAGGTAGAACTACTTGAGATTATGGGTGTTACATCCATGAAGTTGACATTTTCGGTTGGTTTTGCATATTTGGAACATGAAAGGGAGGAAAACTTCACGTGGGAACTTAAAAATCTAAAACAGTTGTTCGCTTCTAAGAAGTTGCTACCAAATGTTTTGGTTACTGATTGTGAATTGGCATTGATGAATGTTGTGGAAGTTATGTTTCCAAACTCAACTCATTTGTTGTGTCTGTTCCATATTTTAAAAAATGTTAGTATGAACTGTAAAGAGTATATCGAATCACATATGCATAAGCATGTTTTGGATATGTGGAACAACATCATATATTCTAATACGCAGACTGATTTTGTGGCACACCTAAAGCATTTTGAAGTTGTATTTGTTGATATTCCAAAATTTGTTCAATATGTGCATGAAACTTGGTTGACACTCTATAAAGAAATGTTTATTACTGCTTGGACTAATAGAGTCACTCATATAGGGAACACAACAACCATCAGGTACATTGATGTTAATATAAATATAGTTACATTAGTAATTATCAAATAATAATATTTTGTTCTATTTATGATTTTTAGGATTGAGTCACTTATTAAAACAACCTATGGGTTACCTTGTGCGTGTGAACTTGTAGGGTATCAAATACAAGGTGAGCATATTCTGTTAGACTCGATGCATGTATTTTGGAAAAATTATTTATTTAAGAGCATGGGGTCACTGAAGAAGATAGTGGGACACAATTAGATTTAGAAGAAGAGTGTGAAAATATGAAGAAGTGTTTCAGTACACTGGATATTGTAGGCTAGAGGGCAGTGAAGAAAAAAGTTCAGGAACTAACACTTCTATCCATAACTTCCATGTGTCCACCACCAGTGAAGTACAAGCCAAAGAATGGAACTAAGAAGAGTAAAAAGGGTGAAGAGAGTGATGTGCATCGTGATCCTTCACAATGGGAGTATGTTGAGGGCTCGCATGGAAGTCAGCGTACAAAGAGAACATGTACAAAACCAACTGAAAGTCAAACGTGTAACGTGTCTTTAAAACTAAAATATTTGTCTCAATTTCCCATTTTCTTACATCGGTACATTGATGACATTGTTGATGTTGTTAATGATGGAAATTGTGGTTTTCGGGCTATTGCAGCTTTACTTGGATGAGGAGAAGAGTCTTGACCTTTGATTCAGATACAGTTAGATACTGCAATTTATCAACACCATCAACTGTATTCCAATTTGTTCTATGACACAATGCCGGAAGTTAGGAGTGCATTGCAAGTTGATGGCGTTGGTGTGTAAGGTCTATGACATAATTCCTGATATGGGTTACCCCATTGCTTCTAGATACAATTTTATACCTGTCTCGTTGTCCACGAATATTAACATCACATTCTTCATATTAGTGATAGCTCCATGCAATGCATCAAGTAGACACAAAATGATTACAGTAGGTTTTGTAAACAACAATTATTGGGTGCGGGTAAAGTTAAAACCCAATTGTTCTTTGCCTCGTGTCACATACCAATGGAAACAGAACTGTAGTGAAGTTGCAAGAGCATGAGAATCAGCATATGTGGGACATATTAGGCACTGGGAGGAAGTAACTAGGAAGTCAACATAATATGTTTTGTAATGATATTATAATACTTTTGCATTATATGTATATATTTTATTCGCTTAACTTTGTTAAAAAAGTTAAAAAAAGATTTCAAAAATTTCAGTACTGCCTATCAGACTTTTCAAATTTCCAAAAATTTTGGTGCATATTGAATTTTTCAAAAAATTATGTAGGTTTAATTTGTTTCCAGATTTTTCCATGTATCTGGTAACTTCTTTTCAGATTTTTCAAAAATCTGGTAATTCTTCATAATTTTTCCAGAAAACCTTAAACTATTGAACGACAATTTTGCACATATTCGGTATTTCTGCATTATTTTGTAAAATATCCAGCAATTCCGTATCTAAACGGGAAATTTTACGAAATATCTGGTAACTGCGTGAAAAATCCAGAATTTACCAAATCATTTTAAAAAATCGATAATTTAGAGCAAGCCAAAGGTGTAATCAAACCCCTTTAGGTGGGTGCCAAGTACAACTTAGGGGTTGGCAGGAAGATTCCTCCTTAGTTTCTTTCAAGTTAGCTCATTTCATGAAAACTATGACTTCTAGAAAATTGAAAGATGTAGTGCTTAAAATGCATATCAAATATACATACTTTGTTATGTTGGCAACTAATCAAATATATGTGTTATCTAATGAGGTTGTTATAAATATCGTTATTATATTAAGTAATAGAAAATATGAAATTGATAAACTAAACAAATATATGTGTTATCTTGTGTCCGACTCAGTGTCTTCTATTTCGTGATATGTTTTGTAAACCATACTTTGTGTGTAACTTTTTTCAAATCGTAGTTTTGCAGACTCTCAATCCTCTTTGGCTAGTGATGCCATAAACATGGAGCGTGATCTTAATGCTCAATTATTAAGTTCTATTGTATTTTTCCAGAGCCTAAAGTTTTGGTGACCATAATAGACCTCAACAAACTTGAGAAAGAGTTGACTAACTCGCGTGTGGTTGTGTTCTTATTCACACGGCTTGCTATCGACTAACGAGAGTTTATATATCAATTAGTTGTTTGTCTTGTGGATTTTGAATGAAATGTAATTTTTTTTTGTGTAAACAAATTCTCTCTTGTGTTACATTTTTGACTAACCTTGAGTCGTAGATGATGCGATGTATCCAAAATTATTGTGTGTAAATAAGGTCATCGTTATGTTGTAAAATAGAAACCTACGCGTTAGAAACCATATTGACTTGCGAAATGTTAGAACATCCTTAACCTTTATTGATTCAATTCTTCCAACGGTAATATTAGTTTCTTAACAACTTTGGGAGGTTATCAATTTTCTATAAATAACTTCAGCCGAGACCTACACCCTTAATCATACTCTATTGTCTCTCTACCCTTTTCCTAGTACTTTCTATACCTCTTTAATCCTCTTTATTACTTCATTACATCTGAATAAAAAACCTTACTTTTCAAAATATGTCCTCTTCGGAATCATGATCATGGTTATGGTAGTATTGAGAGCTTAAGTTATGAATTCATTGCCTCTTTTACTAATGTTTCTACTGATCAATATTAACATGATCACATCTCATTTGTATTCCATAATCCAAAGACATTTTCCTATCTCTTTTCATCTTCTACTATCAGCGATGAGGCCACGTGTATTGGTTTTTGCCTCCAACCAGCAGATTATTATCATCTTTCGATGACAATAGATTGGTTTTCTAATGACAAAGTATGAGTCGGTTTAAAAAATTATTTGTTTAATTTTTTGACTTGATTAACTCGAAAATAGAATCTTCATAGTCAAACTTAGAAACACTGGTGCCAATATGACATATTGTAACATCCCAAATTTATTAGAATATTTATTTAATTTATTTAAATATAATATTTATGAATTTTCGGTGAATTTTGGTGGTGGGTGTCGACGTCGGTATTTTGGTGAAGTTTGGTTATTTTAATTAAATAATAGTATGTAATATGAATATATTAGTATTATTATTAATTTAAATAATATTAGAGGAATTAAGGGTAAATTGGACTTTTGAGGTGGATTAGTGAGGGTATTATGGGGAAAACCCATATTTGAGGTCCAAGAGTTAAATTAACCAAAAAGGAGGAATTGAGGAGAATTAGGATTCATTTGTGATTAACCGTGAAAAGAAGGAAGGAAGGTGCATAGCTCTGAAGAAAGGGAAACGGCGAGGATTCGTGAAGGTTTCCGCAGGATCGATAAAGAAAGCTCAGATTCGACAATCTAAGGTATGGGGAGTATTGTCTTTCATTGTTTTCAATATAAGAATTGATGTGTTAAAGGTGGATTTGGAGGTTTTTGGGGTTTTTGAAGGGTTTATGAATTATTGACTATTTTATGGTATTTTGGCGAGTCGATTATTAAGGGTTGAATTAATCTGATAAAATAGACCTTGAGGGTGATTTCTCGGTCGATGATGTTTCGACCTTGTGGCGAAAGGAATTATGGGGTTTATGGGAATTTTGAGAATTTGTGAAGGTTTAGGTATTTTGAGTTAGAATAGTGGAATTGATATTATGAACATGATGATATTGATGTATGTTGATAAGAATGATAATTTGAGGTTTGATTGTGCATTATTTCATGAAGTTTGTGTTTTTGGAATTGAGACAAAAGGGTTTTCGTACTGCTACTTTTCAGAATTCGTAAAACTGTTTTTCACAGCGTGCAATCGATTGGAGTACATGTGCAATCGATTGCACTGTCAAATTTTTGGGAAAACAACTTTTGTACATGGTGCAATCGATTGACATACTGGTGCAATCGATTGCACACTGTTGGACAACATTTCGTAAACTTTGAAAATCCATAACTTTTGACTCGGGTGTCCGTTTGACGCGCCGTTTGAACCTACGGAAAGATAAAAACATTTTCTATAATATAAAAATAATTTTGAGAATAATGAATGATTATTTGATGGAGGATTAGGCCTTTGGTATGGAATTAGTTTTGTACATTCATATTGCGTTGTGCCATGAAGTGTTTGACGTTACTATGATGATATTATGTGGTATTAAGATGTGTTTGATGTTGTGTGAAGTGTTTGATGCTGTTATAACAGAGTATGAATTACTATGACGTATATTGATGATCATGAGTTGTTTATGTATGATGTATGATGATTAAGTGACAATATGAATTACTATGACGTATATTGATGATCATGAGTTGTTTATGTATGATGCATGATGATAAGATGATGGTGCATGATGTTTTGATGAATAAATGATGATGTGACGAATATGATGTTTTGATGAATGATGATGCACATAATGATGTTTTGATGATGATGATTATTGACGTAATGTATCATGCATTCATAGCATACTATGGTGATGATGTTAGGACTTCGGTCCAGTGATGATGAGATTAGACTTCGGTCTACTGTGGCTTCCATCCCATTGTGTGGATGTGAAGTGGATTATGATGTGCTCCGGTTCTTATGTGGAACCGGTCCTATTTGACGGGGATCTTTGGAGGGTGATGGCCTAAGTGTCCATCGATTTGTGACGATTGGTACCACATGCATGAGTCTTGTTGTGCATTGCATTTAGGTGGCACTTATGGTGATTTATGATGACGTGTTTTGATGTTTGCATTGTGATGACTATGATGATGTTGTATATGATGATGACGCCATTTTTACGCATATCTTATTTTATATTGATTATAATGAATTGTGTTACTCACCCTGCCTGTTTGAATGTTGCCTCCACGTGGGTTACGTGCAGGTGATCAGGATTAGCCGTGGATGCTTCGAGAAACTTTTGAAGTATTATTTGCTTTTGGTCGATGTAGAGAGTTTTGCTCTGATAATGTAACATTGGGTTGGGTCGTTGATTCGAACCATGTTGAGTTTTATTTGGCTGTTATTTTGTTGTTATTTGATGACTACGGTTTTATTTTAAAAACCCTTTGGTGGTATTTCGTAGTTATGGTGGTTCTGCTGCCCTTTAAAGGCATTTTGAGTTATTGTGATAAAAACCCGTTGTTTACGGAGCAACTTTGTTGATTTGAATATTTTGAGAAATGTGCACCCTTTGAGGTGATTTAATTTTATTGATGAATTTATGTTTAATCCGCTGTGTTATCTTTGGGGTAGAAAAGGGTGTTGCACATATGATCATGCTCTTTGGGGATCAACATATAAAGGTGAGAAAAACACAAGAAAGGGGGGTTGAATTGTATTGGTTTTAAAAAATAGATATTCTCAAGCACAAAGTAGCAATGCAACAGAAAGTAAAAAGAATAGGAAAAATAGCCACACATGAAATTTATATTGGTTCACCTCGTTAACTAGAGGTTAATCCAGTCCCCTCACACATGAGAGATTTCTACTACAATTACGTCTGATTATAGACAACCACTAAGATAACCCGTCTAAGATTTCCTAACCTCGTAATAAAGGGCTTTGGAATATTAAAAACTGATTTGTTAACAAAAACTCGCACATAATGTAAGCCTAATACAAATTAATTACAAGTATTTAACTTTCCTAAGAAAGAATAATGAATAAAAGAGCACTTGTTTCTTGGTGTTTTCTCTTTTCTAATATGATAATGTCTTACAAAACTTACAAATGATCACAATGTTTCACTAACATAATAATAGAATTATTCAATCACAGTAGATTGTGCAACCTATAACATTTGAAGTTGTTTGTTATAAAGAACTTGGAAGATCTAATTTCCACGTGAATTATTTTTGCCCATCTTTTGGCAGTTGGGAATGGATATTTTGGAATTCTACTACCTGTATAAAACCTTATCCATTTGATTCTTGTATTACTCATTATCCTTTTATTCCTTGTACTAACATAATTGTCATTATGTGATTGTTGAGAACATTCTATATGGTAACATAGCACAATAAGTCTTTGTCATTTAAGCGTATTTGATCAGTTCTTCATCTATGCACATGTAGTCATTTGTGTTAAGTACGTTGGACCATATTTGTTTGGGTACATATGCTCATTTTTTACATTAAGGTGTGTGTTATCGTATTAGCCTTGGAACAAATGGTTAATGAAATATTGTTCCTCATGGGACAGATGTCAAACACGATGAACTAGACAATTGGTTTGACAAGTTAAACCAAAATCATCACAATTAACAGTTTCAATTATACAAGGTGATGGAGCATAAAGTAATAAAGGACATAATAATTGGTAATCTAGTTCGATGCAATAACACCTACATCTGGAGGGTTGACTTCTAACTCAAAAAAGGAAATTCACTATTAGTACATTTAGTCTTACAAGAAACAACAAACACTATGTTGTTCAATGCCTTTTCCTAACACTACCCAATGAATTTCTATTTAGGACCCCTCCTAAATACGAGAACCCCTCTCACTTTCTCTCAATCACTAAACCCTAGTGATTGGTGTTTGACCCAATTATCAATGACGAATATTACAACTCAACTAGACAACCCTTCTATGCCAAGTTACTGAAACATATAGGTGTACATAAAGCAATAACAAGGACTCTAAACTCTAGGACTATAAATCTTCAATGAATATTGCTTGCTTTCCAATGCAGGACTTGATCTCCTTATATAGCAAAAGTATTTTGGGCCTTTCTCCTTGGGTCTTAACTTTAATTTCATCCAAAATCATTGCACATTCAGTTGGATATTATTTGTTCCACAATCATCTCCAACAGAAAGATATAATTTGGTTTATTTCAAATTCAAATTTAAATCACACTTAGACTTGGTTGATCTTCACACCTTTCCAACAAATTATATAATCATGTTTCTAAATAAAAGCAAAACAATTTAACTGAATCTTCAACAGAAAAATCATTCCAAAACGCAGCAATTAATGCAGCCGCAAGTGCACGACTGTGCGAAGTAGTAAAAGATATCGAACCATAGAGACCAATGGCTTAAGCACCGAATTTTGTTCTATCGGTGTGTATCTAGAGAAATCGAAAACATGGATTTTTGTAAAACAACTTAAATGAAAAAACACTTAAATTTAAATAACTTATTTGTAAAATCACTTAAATCCCAATTGAGGCAAACAGGACCTGAGGTTATGGTTCATACTCTAACATAATCGCACGATCCATGTCACTTGTATTATGATAATTCTGCATAAATTATAGAAAATAGCTAAATATGGGCTAATACCTGCTTTCTCCAACACATTTCCCTACCGACGACGAATAATTCTTCTACTTTCGCACAGTTGGATTATTCCTTGACGATTCGTTACTTTAGCTCATCTATGTAGTTTTCTCATATTCGTCCAAGCGCTTTTTCTATATTGGACTCAGTTGTTTAAAAATATGCGCTCCGGTATCGACACATATCCTTTTAGACTACAGTTGATACATGAGAATGCCTTATTTTCGTAGCGGAGTTAGAATGCATGAACTCAGATTATAAAATAAGTTTAAGTTAAAATTCTCGTAATTGATATGTGATGGATCGTACAAAAGTTTATAAGATTATCCCCATAACCCCTACCTCCTAATGACTTCTCACTCATGGTGAGGGAAAGCATAATCTAATCGGTATTCAACATCGAATTCATAGCAAACAATTATAATAGATAAACAATTGAATAGATATGAATAAGTAAGCCCGATTTAGATTAATTTTTGATCCAATCTTTCTCCCTTGGAGACTTGAGTACAGAAAAAAATAGGAAATACGTAGAAACTTGTAGAATAAAACTCAGATCCCTAAAACTCATAACAGACTATGAGTTTTATAGAAAAAGTAAAAGTGAAACAATACCTTTGGTTCAATGCCTATTACATCAGATTCTTATCAAATCAAATAATGCCTAAGAGCCATAATACTTGAGAATCAATCTAAATAAGGAAACAAAAGGAATATACCTCGCCCTCTTTATATGGCCCATAGTAGTTGCTATGGGTGGCCACAGCTGACCTCTAGTAATAGTACTAAGAGAGAAACCAAAGGAAACCCTAGGGTCTTCTGCTGTTGTGGCTCGTAGCTGCTGATACGGGTGGCCGTGGCATGCCCCTGGTTTTATTATGGTGAAAATTTGACTTTTGTCTTTTTGCCTTGTTTTGCTTGTTTTTTATCCCTCTTTGTCTTGGATGATCATTAGGCCTTGAAAATAGCAAGAACATACAACCAAAGCTTAAAACATGGTAATTGGAAGTAAACCGAACAAAATGTGAAGAAATACTAATAGAAAATGATTAGAAATAACGATGCAAAAACCACTTATCAACAATCTAGCCTGTTGAGCAAGGCCGGTATGTCCTACCCACTTTCCGTGACATTGTGTCTAGCATGTGGCCATTCTGCACCAGAAAATCATCTTGAAACATCTTGACAAACTTGAACACCCATCCATGTTGTTGTTTTGAAAAATGCAGTCAATCCAAAAGGAACAAGAATATCCCCCTTTGGCAAATTGTGGCAAAATAACTCTTCAAGATAGATAACACTTATTCAATCAGAATTAGTGACATTCAACATAACTATCAGAGCATGCACTTTCATCAGTAGCAGTCTGCATTAGAGTTTTAACCCACCAACGGTAAATCAGTAGCATAAATGCATGCCACACAAAAAATGCTCCAAAATCAATCAGACAGACATGCAATCATTCACAACATAGTCATTCATGGCACTCAGTAAACTCATAGTTAGTTGCATACAATCCTACCAACTAACAATTATTAACATGCAACCCTTCACATACTTAGTCATGCATAACACAAATAGTTAGTAGTTAATATCAGGATATGCAAAACACTACTAATAAAAAAGCTCACTTCAAAGGGAAAAATGTCTTGCTCAATGCTCCAACATGTGAGCACATCATTAGTACTTACCCATATGGTCAGTAATAAATACAGACACCTGAGTAACACCATACTACTCCCTCTTTCGCATTAATTTGGCAAAGGGTTAGTATGTCTAATAACACATAGAGGTCAGTTATGCATAGGTTAGTATGTTAGCATATACACAACCAAAACATGAGAGAACAACCAGAACAACATCCAGAGATGCAGAAGCATTAGATATGTTTTATTGTACATAGTCTAAAAAGGCTATAGAGCCTTTATAGATCTAAAACAGAAACAAAAAATGTCCAAATACAAGGGCCAAATCAAGCTGAAATCAACATCCTTCAAACTTGATCTCTTGACCAACCACCTGACTCTAGGAAGGTACATAATCTCCATCAGCCTTTGAGTCAAGTTAATGAAATCGAACATGTCACTTGTTCAAGACCTTCATCTTGGTGACAAACTTCTTATCAGCTGAAGATGCTCTAACAGATGATGTACCACTAGCATTTCCCCCATTTGTAGAGGAGGTGGAACAAATTCCCTCATTTTTCCTTTCTTCAACCTCATGGAGCTTATCAATATCTTACATGATACAGTTTCCCTTTTTAGAGGATTTTTTCTTTAAATTTTCAAGCTTTTTACTCGTGATGATAAACACAAATACTTAGAAGATGCAAGATAAGGATATGAGAACTTTTCTCTTGCTAGTATCGCTAGTCCATATAAGAGGAGTGATTGAAAAAAAATTAATCACTCTGAATATACATGCATCATAGAGAATAAGATAGAGATATTTTAGAATTGGTGTATTTGCATATTTCCTAATCTTTGACTGCTATATGATCTCCAATATGCACACTCCAAGTGCACTTCTTAATTTTTCAAAGCGGACAACATCCAAAGGCTTGGTGAATATATTAGCTAGTTGTTTGTCAATTTCTATATGCTATAGATTGGCCATTTTATCTTCCACAAGATCCCTAATGAAATTATGACGAATTTCAATGTGCTTGGTTCTAATGTATTGAACATGATTTTTTGAAATATTGATAGCACTCAAGTTGTCACAGAATAATGTCATGACATCTTGTTCGACATTGTATTCCTTTAGCATTAGTTTCATCCATAGCTACTTCCAAGAGTAATGTACTGAGCTTCATCAGTAGGTAAAGAGGCACAATTTCACTTCTTGCTGAACTAAGAAATCAGGTTGTTGTTCAGAAAGAAACATCCCCCTGATGTACTTTTTCTATCATCAACACTTTCAACCCAATCTGCATCACAATACCCTACAAGCATGCGATTTTTATCATGATAGTACAATATTCCATAGTCATAAATCCCATTTGTGTACTTTAAGATTCTCTTCTCTTGAGTGAGATGACTTATCTTAGGTTTAGCATGGTACTTAGCACATACACCTACAAAAAATGTAATATCAGGCCTGCTAGTTATGAGATAAACAAACTTGTTATCATACTTTTGTAGAGGCTTTAATCTATATCGACTCCATACTAATCTCTAGAAAGCTTAAAATGAGTTGCAACATGAGTCCTTTTGTGGCTTGAATTATTAAGACCAAACTTTTCACTATGCTCTTAGCATACTTACTTTGAGACACAAAAATACTGTCATCCATTTTCTTTACTTGAAGACCAGGAAAGTAAGTGAGTTCTCCTAGAAGACTCATTTCAAACTCATAATGAATTTGTTGAACAAAATATTGCATCATCGTGTCAGATATCCCACTAAAAACTATGTCATCCACATAGATTTGGTATATCATAAGCTTCCCTCCATCATTCTTCACAAATAGAGTTTTGTTTATTCCTCCTCTATTGTATCCATTATTGATCAGGAACTCAGTCAATATTTCATACCATGCTCTTGGGGTTTATTTCAAGCCATAAAGAGCTTTCTTCATTTTGAATACATGATTTGGAGAGTTGGGATAAATGAACCCCTTAGGTTGCTTCACATATACCTCTTCATTAAGATACCAGTTTAAAAAGGCACTTTTAATATCCATTTGAAACAGTCTGAATTTTAGCATGCATGATATTCCAAGCAATAGTCTAATGGATTTCAGTCTGGATATTGGGGAAAATGTCTCATTAAAGTCCACTCCTTCTATTAGACTATACCCTTGAGCAACTAACCTTTCCTTATTCCTTGTCACGTTACCACTTTCATCATATTTGTTTTTGTAAATCCACTTGGTACCAATGATTTTCACATCTTCAGGTCTAGGAACTAGTTCACACACATTGTTTCTTTCAAATTGACAAAGTTCTTCTTGCATAACATTGATCCATAACTCATCAATCAAGGCTTCCTTGACGTTCTTAGGCTCAATCTTAGAGGTAAAGCATAAGCTGGAAATACTTTCTCTAGATCTTATTACAACTCATTCATTAAGATTTCCTATGATATTATCTATGGGATGATCCTTCCTAACTCTGATTAATGGTTCCTTTTTTATTTGAAGATCAACAAAACTTGTGATATTAGGCACAATGTCGGACTCCTTGGGTGAGACATTGGCTGGGAGATCCTTTTGTTGAGCAAGAACCTCATCATCTTCTTCTTCCTTATCTTCAGGAGTATTACCAACTACCACATTTATGGACTCCATCACAACCTCGGTGCGCTTGTTATACACTCTATAAGCTCTGGTAGTTATAGAGTATCCAAGGAAGAATCCTTCATCACTCTTAGGACCCATTTTTCTTCTTTGCTCACGATCTGCCATATTGTAGCACTTGCTCCCAAAGACATGGAAGTACTTGAAATTTGGATTTCTCCCTTTCCACAACTCATATTGAGTTTCTTTAGTCCCAGATCTGATAGTCACTTTATTATGAATGTGCAGACTGTGTTCATTGCTTCAACCCATAAATAGTAAGAAAGTTTCTTGGCATGTAATAGGAGTTGAGAATTTAGGACCAATACTTTCTGAAGCTGAATACTCAAAGAATTTTGAATTTTCAAACTTTGTCCCATGGTCACTTCTGATTTTCACTATCCCAATCCCTTTTTCTCTTTGAAGAAGTTGAAATAGCTCTTTGAACACCTCGAATGTGTCAGATTTTTCTCTAATGAACTTTACCCAAACGTGTCTTGAGAAGTCATCCCAACACACAAATACATACCTTTTCCCTCATAGACTTTCTACTTGCATAGGCCCCATTAAGTCCATATGCAATAATTTAAGAACCTTTTTGGTGGCAGGATGTTGGAGCTTCTTGTAAGGCATCTTAGTCGGCTTGCCTATTTGGAACTCTCCACAGACTTTGGCTTCTTCAATCTTGAGATTAGGCAACCTTTATAACTTCTCCAAAAATAATCTTCTTCATGCTCTTGAGAATGAGATGACCAAGTTTTTGGTGCCAAAGCTTGGTCTCATCAGTTTTGACATCATACATGTAGAGAGATCTTCTCTGATATGAGATATCCACAAATAATAATTATCTTTGGACCTTGAGGCTTTCATAACCACTTCATGTCTCTGGCTGGAAACAACACATTCTGATTTGTTAAAGCTCACTTTAAAACCTTGATCGCATAACTGACTTATACTAATTAAGTTCGTAGTCACGCCTTTTACCAACATCACATTCTCAAGGCTAGGAAGTCCAGGATACCCTAGTTTTCCTATGCCCTTGATTCTACCTTTTACACCATCACCAAAAGTAACAAAGTCGATTGAGTAAGGTTTTAGCTCTACAAGATAGGACTTTTCCCATGTCATATGTCTAGAACATCCACTATCAAAGTATCAATCCTCTCTAGAAGACACTCTAAGAGAAGTATGAGTTATGAGACATGAGACTTCAACTTTGGGTTTCCACACCTTCTTTGTTTTAAGTTTCTTTTCTTTCCATTTAAGCCTTGGTTGACTATGGGGTTAAGGATAACCATACAATATATAACAATTTGGCCTTATGTGCCTATATTTACCACAATGATGACATCTTCTATTAAAGCTCTTGTAACCCTTATGATTAGGGTGTGCCAGTCAAGTGGGATGTTGGAACATGTGGCCCTTCTTGTTCATAAAGTTGTAGTTAAATCTTATTGCTACCAAATTTCTTGACTTATTCCCTTATATCTGGATTTCTTCTAGAAATTTAGTAACATTCTTCAATCATAACTTCTTCCCATCTTCCACAATTTCATCTATCATGTCAAATTATTTAGTCAATATCTCACCAAATTTTATGGTGTCCTCAAGCTTGGATGATAGCACTGAAACTTCTTTTCTCAGACCTGGGATGGTAGCAGCAAGTTTCTATTTATCTTGATGAAGATCACTAATTGTTTTCTTTAGTATCTCTATGTCCATGCAGGCTTCTTCCCACTTGGTGATCAATAGTTTAAGTGAAACAATTATTCCTTCATTAGTTAAGTCCTCATCACTAGACTCACCTTTAGCATTGCACTTACGAATATATGCTATCATTTTATTAACATTTTCTCCATAACTTTCATTGTCAAAGTCATACCAAGTGATTGACAATCCCTGCTGTTGTTTCTTCAAGAAAGTAGGACATTCAATTTTTATGTGACCATACCCTTCACACTCAAAACATTGGATCACTTTTCCTTTGTTCTAAGAACTGATGTCGGATCCCTTGTCTTGGACATTAGTCATCCACTTTCTGTCTAGGTTCTTTAAAGAGTTGTTGAACTTTTTCCTAAGAAGAGCTATAAAATTTTAAAGGATCTCTTCTTTATCACCTTAATCTCCTTGATAATTGGAAATGAAGGATATACTTTCTTCTTTTCTAACTTTTCATTGATGAACATCTCAAAGATTTGCAGGGAACCAATGATTTCATCAACCTTAATACTACTTAAGTCCCGTGTTTCTTCAATAGCAGTCACTTTCCTGTCAAATATCTTAGGTAATGATATGAGAATTTTTTGGAAAGCTTTTCTTTAAACATATTTTCACCTAATGAAAAAGAGGTGTTGGTAATACCACGCAACCTGATATGAAATTCACAGATTCATTCATCTTCATTTGTCATCAGATTCTCAAACTTAGTGGTAAGGAGTTCCAACCTTGACATACGGACTTTGGAGGTGCCTTCATGTGTTATTTTAAAAATATCACACGCTTCTTTAGCTTCTAAACATGTGTTGATTAAACTAAACATGTTCTTATCCACACCATTTAAGATAGAATTCAAAGCCTTGGAGTTTCCAAGAGCTTCATTATCTTCATTATTAGTTCATTCAGCTTCTGGTTTCAAGCTAGTAGTTCCATTTTTAGAAGTAACCACTGGATATTTCCACCCTTTCATCATAAATTTCCATGATTTGTTGCCCATGGATTTGAGAAAGGTAACCATCATAGCCTTCCAATAATCATATCCAAAATAGGTGGTTTGTTGACTGATCCTCCGTTTTTAATTGTATGCATTTAAGAAGAATTAATCTTCCCTGGAGCTCATCCAACAAGCACTACTACAAATAATACTTATTATAGCAGAGGTTTCACCTTGAACATACCAAAAACCAAGCTTATAGGTCCTGGGAGCGACATGTTTTATTTATTTTAAAACAACTTTTTCCCTCGGTTTTATAAGTAATACATTAATAAGTGAGCGCTAAATCTTCTTAAAAAAATAATATTAAACCTAATACCTCTGTGCTTTTTAAAAACCGAGGTAACATAGCTATTAGGGAACACGCTTCGAATCCCAGTAACTGCATTTAAGGTTTTTTCATTGATTACTCACTTGTCGCCTTCCAATCTTCCCTTTTTTCTTAGTTTTTTTTCATTTTTTTCTTATTAATTAGTAATTATAAAAAAAAATGTTATCAATAAAAACGAATAAGAAATAATATATATTTCATTAATTAAAAATAGGACAACAAATAACTAATCCACATATTCAAATTTATGAATCCATTCAACTTCAATAGTATCACTATAACTATCCCTAACTTAGAGAAAAGTTCATAAAGAACTCTCCATATGGTATGAGGAAAGTTATTTTATCCCTAGAGATGATTATCATTTCCTTTAAGAAATTAAAAATGGTAAGAGGAAGATTAACTATGATGTTCTTGGTAAGGAATAATAATAGATGCTTGTCATTCATAGTAAGCGTTTCCAGTTCTTTCTCTCTTGGGCAAAGATTTGACACTAGAAGTTAACAACGAACTTTTCGAATTGGTTTTAAACTAGCAGGACTGCTGAGATTATCGTTGGTTGCATAAATTAGGCGAAGTTGATCTTTAAAGACATTGTTGAATTTATAATGTTCAACACAAACACCTTCCTTTTCACATTTTATTGTCTGAGCAATAAGTGACTGAGTAATTGTGACAGGAAAGCCATTGACATAGGACTGGATTGACTCAACATCATGACTAGATGGCCCAACTGAGTCATTTAACCAAAACTCTTTAACGAGATTAATGTAGATGGGTCCATTAAGAATGTCAAAGTAACCGTTCATCTTTTGTTTGCGAATAGTTATCCTTAGATCCAAACCTTTGTCTTTCAAATCATCGAAATCAACAAACTTTTCATTGATTACGAACAAAATATTTTCTTCTAAGGTTGTTGAAGACATTTTTTAAGAAAAGAAAATACTTTGAAACTAGGTTTGAAGGCACAAAGAGTTGGAAATGAGACATTGAAACAAGGAATATTGTTTAAATAAAGTGGAGAATAGGAATTGAAACAATCAGAGAAGCTCAAACACCTTGAAAATCCAAAAGATGCGTTACATTTTTTAATATGGATGATCATTGTTATTCTAGTGAATATGATTCTAATGCGTGCCATGATTTATTTTTTTAAAAGTAGAAATCACATATTACCTCGGTTTTTCAAAAACTCTGAGGGGAAAAACAATTCAGGAAATTATTTTTATTTATTATAATTTTTTTGTAAGCTAAATGATATATCCCGTCGGTTTTATTAATAACCAAGTTATAAGATACATAACATTTTAATATAAAAGAACTCGTTAGACACATTTTACCCTAATTCTAACTTATATGTAGCCGCTCCAAACTCGTTAGAAGTAGAAATCACATCATTCTTTTAGGGTCCATCTCACAAAATGGTGTTGATTCTGCTTTTGTTGTTGTATTTAGAAGCTTGTAAAAGTTCTCTATGATGGATTGCAAGTGCATAAAAACATTTTTTTCAATAGAAGTTGGATGCATTCAATGGTTGGAACAGATAACTCTTTAGAAATTGGATGCGTGCAATATTTGTACCAGATAACTTCTTTTGCCAAAATTCTGGTTTTGCTGTATTTTTTTCCAATATTCTGTATAAACAATGTAATTAGAAAAACATTTTCACCTCAGGTTTTATAGAAACCGAGGGGATAACTTAGCGTTCTTAAACAAATCTTTGTTGTTCATTTCATGATTATCAGCCCTCAAGAAACTACCATTAGTGATCCGCGTGATACCTAAAAAATTTCCATTATAAAGGCTTTCTAATATCTAAAATTGATAAATAAACGTCATGAATCGATTGAAACTATCTATATCCTCCACTTTAACTTTTGCTATTAGTGATGGATTACAAGTGCAGAAAATTATCTGGGTTCAAGGTTTGTGTTTTTAAATATTCATTTGAGAAAAAAATAATTTATTTTATATCCTTTTTTCTAACCCTTTTATTGTTTTATATCAGAAACAAATATTTGCTAGGTGAAGCATTTGACCTTGCCCAAATATCATGGAGTCGAAAATCCAACATATGGTCTTCAGGGATAAATTAATTTTTTTTAATATTATGTGTAAACAATGTAATATTTTGGGTAAACATTTAAGTTTGTAAACAAATTATTTTTATTTATTTTCTGTGTAAATAATGTAATATTCTGGGTAAAAATTTAAGTTTGTACATAAATTATTTTTATTTATTTTATGTGTAAACAATGTAATGAATTTCTAATAAAAAAACAATCTAACTTACCCCTCGGTTTATTTGTAAACTGAGATATATGAGGCGTTAGTTTTGTAAATAATAAAAATGCAAATGTTGGGGTTCGAACCCATGTGCGAATTTATTTACCCCTCGATGTTTAAATAACTGAGGTTATAAGCCTTTACTTTTCATGAAGACGTAAAATGCATTTCGCGTCCGACATTAAAAGCATTTTTACTAGTAGTGAGGTTAGGGTACCTGCTCTAATGTGAATTAAAATTCTTTTTCTCATGGGAAAAATGTAAAACACGATGTCATAGATAACTGGTTCGACAAGTTAAACCAGAATCACCATGATTAATACAAATTCAATTATACAAGATGATGGATCAGAAAAACAATAAAGAACACAATATTTAGTAACCTCGTTCGATGCAACAACAACTAAGTCAAGAGGGTTGGCTTCCAACCCAAGAAAGAAAGTTCACTATTAGTAGTTTAGAACAATTATTCTTACTAGCAACAACAAACTCTGTGTTGTTCAATGTCTCTTCCTAACATTACCCAATGAATTTCTATCTAGGACTCCACATAAATACAAGAACCCCTATCACTTTCTCTCAATCACTAAACCTTAGTAATTTGTGTTTAACCCAATTATCAATGTTGAATATTACAACTCAACTAGACCAACCTTCTATGCCAAGATACTGAAACATAGAGGTGTACAAAGCATTAACAAGGAATATAAACACTAGCACTCTAAATCTTCAACAAATATTGCTTGCTTTCCAATGTAGGTCTTGAACTCCTTATATAGCAAAAGTATTATGGGCTTTTCTCCTTGGATCTTAGCTTTAATTTCATCAAGAATCTTTGAATAATCAATTAGATATTATTTGTTCCATAAATATCTCCAACAGAAAGATGTGATTTGGTTTAATTCATATTCAAATCGCATTTAAACTTGATTTGTTCTTCACGGCCGTCCAACAAATCATGTAATCATATTTCTAAATAAAAGAAATAAAATCCAACTAAATCTTCAACGGAAAATTTGTTCCAAAACGCATCAATCTAGCCTGTTGAGCAAGGCCCGAATGTCGTACCCATATGTTGTGACATCGCATGTCGTATGTGTCCCTTCTACACCAGAAAATCATCTTGAAGCAGCTTGGCAAATTTGAAAACTCCTCCATTTTGTTGTTTTTCAAAATGCATCCAATCCAAAAGGAACGATATTTAACCTTATTTACTTGAGCATAAATGATCATTCCTTTTCTCTGAGGGAGATGATCATGTCTTCTAATTGAGTACATATAGTCATTTTTCCTATCTTGTTGACTCTGGTGAAAATGACCATTTCCATCATTTAGGTGCATATGATCATTTATACTTTAGGTCTAGGTGGTCAAATTCTTTGACTATAGTATAGATGATCATTTCTCCTGCAGACGACTATGGATTTATTTCCTATATAATTTCAAATTATTCTACAAGTGGAAACAAACACATTAGAATATTAGTTGTTTTTAATTATATAATTACCATCAAAACCCTACAAATAGAGATTATTGTTCTTCAGACCATATATGGTAAATAATTTCCTCATTTTTGATAATGACAAACACGTATATATTTCTGAACAATTTTTCAATAAATAACTCAGAGGGTTAAGTTTGTATGTTCCTCTTGAATCTAAGTCAAATTAAATTTAAAATAAATTGATTGACTTGTAGTGCATGGCAAAATCTATATCCTTAGATTCATAACAATTAGGCATATTGATTTTAAATATTTATTCATTATGGTATGAATTAAATAGTTCCTTATTATGATAAATCACATATAATCACATGTAGTTTTAGCTCGTTATTTATCTTTGTGTATGCATATTGACATTATACTTTTTCCCTTTTGTCATCGGCAAAAAGCTTTGTAAGAGGAAAACATAAAAACATGCATGTAATAAAAAAATTAACAATTAAAAGTAACAATAGCAGAGACAAAACATAAAAGGAAAAATAATTTCTTTGATTTTGTACAAAAAAATCCGACTGGTAAAAACATAAACTTTCCAAAATAAAACTAACTACACATACACCACAACAAAGTATTGTTCCCAAATGCTAAGTTGAAATTAAAATCAATGTCCTTTAGCTCAAAGAGATAAGATCCCCTTTTCATTTTGTTGATGTTATTTTCCAGAGTAATTTAACTAGAAAAGAATAAACCTAATTAGTAGAATTGGATCCTCTAATGGATGGAAAAATAACGAATAAGAGGATGAAGATGAAGATAAAATTTAAATGTGTTCAATAGGTGGTTGAGCATCATCTGAGTCAGCATCTCAATCAAGGGGTGTGTTAAGACTGTTTGGTGTGTTGAGAGTATTTGGTGGTGGTAGTGGTAGTAGTAGAGGAGCACTAGAGGAGTGTGTCTAAATGGAAAAAGAGAGATGATTCACTGATATAAAGTGAAGGATTTCTTGGACTGAGAGAGGTGTGTTTAAAAGGAATGTAAGAAGTTTGAGTGTTAGTTTAAAAAACAAAAGAATGAGTGTTGTAAAGAAATGGGATTGTGTGTGTGTGTGTGTGTGTGTTATGTGTAAATTATGGTAGGTGAAGAGAGAGAAAATTTGAAAAATGTTTTTGAAAATAAGATGTAGATGGTTATGAAAAAACATGTTAAAATAAATAGAGTTTTTATACAAAAAAAAACATATGTGTATAAAATAATGCGTTTAATAAATTTTGAAAAATTCATGTGTTAGGTTAGTCCATACAAAGCTTTGCTCTAACTTTAAGTGGAATTGGTCTCTCAGATTAGTTGACCATAAAACTAGATATCGAATTTTGAAAAAAATGCAAATAGGGATAAGATCCCAAACCTCATTCCTTGAGCTACTAGTATAAATTTATTTCTTACTACATTTCCTTGTTCGTCCATTTTATTTCTGAAAAATCCATTTGTTTCCAATCATATACTTTCTGTATGATCGCGACATAAGATCCCAGACCTCATTCTTCTAGAATTGATTGAATTTTTATTGCATAGCCATTATCCATTCATCATCTCCTACAGATTTATCCACATATATTTGTTCAATCATGAAAATAAGACCAACTAGATAAGGTTTATTTCTCAAAGATGATCTGGTTCATAAATAATCATCTTTGTTCCCAATCATTTGATCTTTTGGATGTGACAATTTGTACTTAAAACTTGATCCAAGTGGAGCTACATCATCATCTCGTGTAGTAACTTTTGTACCACCAAAGGGTGCTTCATTTTTGTGTGGAATATTTGTGTTTTGTGCAGCTACTCGTGATGGAGGATTCTCAATCATCTACAAATCTTCAAAGGCTTCAACTAGCTATAACTTATCACTATCAGAATCTTTTTCATCTAAGCTTACATTAATATATTCATTAAACCTTAAGGTTTCATGGTTATAAACTATGTGTGCCTTAGATTGTTGATAAATTTTAGATTTACGTTAAGTACATCGGTACTTATTTGCTCATTTTACAAGTAATCATTACAAAAACCTTGATTTATCTATGAAAAGTAAAGAAACACTTGTTTGGACTCTTTTTGTATACATTTATCGAAAATAGGTGAAAAGAACTAAAAAAACCCCGAATCATAATGAAGAAAATAGGCAAAAGAAAACCCTGAAGAATCAAGGATCGCTAGGCTCCATCTACAAGCGTGTTGAGCGCCGTGTAAGGCTAGGTGAAAACACTTGGTGCAAGTACTTCATGGTGAAACAAGGGTTAGAACATTATTCTATAGGTTTGTGAACTGGGCGAGCAAAGGTGTCCAAGGACACATGGACGACATGCAAGCATTGCTTGCTGAAGAAGATAACTTGCTGGTAAGGGTGTCAGAGTAGGGTAAATGCCACTACTACAAATAATACATTTCATGATAGCACTTTCACCTCACCCAGCAAAAAATCGAGGTATAATTCCAGAACGCGCCATGATTTATTTATTTTTAAAAAATACCATCTATTCCCTCAGATATTGAATATAACCAAGGGAAAAATTAATCCATGACATGCTTTGAATCCCAACAAAAGTAGTTTAAGTGTTATTTCTTTTTATTTAATTTTTATTTGTTAATTAATTGATATACTCATTCAGTTTCTTTAATAACCAAGGGGTTAGATTTTATTATAAAAGCACTCTTTAATTAAGTTTTACCATAAACGTATCCGCTCCAATCTCGTATACATCATTCTCTGGGATGGATTGCAAAGCTGAAAAATCTTCAAAGTTTTGTGTTGTATTTTGTTCTTCTAACACCAACCTTGAACAAAACATTTTTCAGCTTTTGCAATTCATCTCACATAATGATGTTTTTTATGAGGTTGTTATTGTTTTTGTTTCCACCTCTCTTGCAAGACCATTGTTATATTTTGGGATAACCTTCCCATGTTATTAATCAAAGAAAACACTCCATGATTTATTGCTTTCCTCGGTTGACAACATTAAGAAATTTATTCCTAAACATACTGTATATTGCACACAAGGAAAATTTTGAATGGTAAAAATTTGAAAAAAGAAACATTACATGTTACTTTCAATTTTTCATCATTCACCATTTCATCTGCAAGTAATAGGTTTTAATATAAAACCGAGGAGAAAGTCCCTATTTTATTTTGTTTTTTGATTAATAATGAAATAACCTTTACCATTAGTTTTAAAAAATAATCGAGGGGCATATTTGCTCAGTTAACCAACAACGAATCTATGCCCTACGTTCATAAAGTAACAACGCCTAAGATATTGCCAATACATCAATCCACCATAAACCCTCTATATCTAATAAGAATGCAAAAACAACCACTATATATCTTGGGCACTATCTTGTGAAACTCAAACATTTACAATGAAATTGTTTTCCATGAAAACATTGATAATGAAATCTTGGAACAGGTCTCTGGGATGGATTGCAAGTGCAGAAAAAAATTTGTTCCAAGGTTAGTGTTCTTATTTAATATCTTATATTTTTACTTGAATTTAATTTTTTGTATCTAACCTTTTTTTATGTTATATCAGAAATTTGAAGCGTTTAAGGTGAAATGAGGTTATTTGTAGTAGTGCGCCTAGCGAGAAAATAATGCACCTAGCGAAGCTCAGAATTTTTCCTATAAATAGAAGTTTTCAGTTCAATGCAAAGGGAGTTTTAGTGGATTAGAGGTGCACAAAATTATAGTAGGTTAACTTTGATATATAATAGGAGGATAAGAAAGGAAGTATGAAGGCGGAAGCACTGCTCAGGTGATAGGGTAATCCCGTTTCGGAAGTTGATGTCCTTGGAAAGACCAAATGTTATGCTAACCATGTGCAAGCATATCTAAAAAATTTATTGTTGGTGTTAGATGTAGTCATTATACTTATGAACTAAATAGGCCATGGATTTCTATGTAAATTTGTTCATGTTGTAATATTGGTGACTCTTTAATCTTAATGCTTGTTTTAGCTTTGTAACCTAAAACTTGTTTTCATGGTGTGACATGACATCGAAAAGTACCTGACATTACTATAACCAAGATAATCACCTATTGAGTACTAAGCCTAGACATAGGTATATGATCAATATCCACAAGCATTATAGCAGGATTGGTGTGGAGTCTCGCTCATTTGCGACTATTGAGACTTAAAGCCTATTTGTTTCCGCGTTTGAAATAGCCAAAAACGCATGTCTATCAAAAGCTAGTATTTGAAGATTTAGAAAATCACGGTGAGATATGCATTGGGACGCGATAATGAAATGTTAAACGCCAATCCAAACAGGCTATTAATGTTTTTGTTGGTTAATAGTAACATATTTTTTTTTCTATTGGGTAATGCACTGATCTCACAACATGGAGACGAAAATGAGATACAAATAAGGGCAACAAATGGTAATATTATAGGCTGAGTAGAAGAGCATATTACTGACCTATGGATATGCATGATAGATATGTAATGATAAAATATAACCTCAACAAACAGTTTGAGTATTAACACTGACATCTCAAACTTAACTTTATGTTGTTTATTTTCTTGCTATTTACTTTTTTCGCATAACAACAAACACAAAACCCTTATCTTTCTTAAGATAACAAACCACTGATACCCTAAATTTAAAACCACTAGTCTCTGCGGATATGATACTTTTAAAACTTTTGCTACTAATGTAACAATTGTTTAAAGTATCTCAAAAGGACACACTTTTGTGCATTGGCATTGAATTTCTTAAAGTAAATACTCATGTTTATAATTTAATAGGTACATCCAAACTAAGGAAAATATGTAATGTTTGATGTTCTTCCTTTAAAAAATTAATACGGAGTCTTGTTTAATATAGGTATTATATAGATCCTATTTTGAACGTAACACGTTGTATTTACTGCTTCTACCCAAAATATTTTTGCAATATTTGATTCATTGAGAATGGTCTCTGCCATCTCTTAAAGAGATATTTTTTTCTTTCTACAACCCCATTTTGTTGTGACGTTCTATGACATGAAAATTCATGGAGTATACCATTAGTTTCATAAAAGTTTACAAAAGATTTGTTTTCAAATTCTCCACCATGATCACTTCTAATTTTTAAAAATTTTGTTACTCTTTCATTTTTAATTTGATTCATAAAACATCATGAATCATTCTCGTGTCTCATTAATTTTTCCCAAGTTCATCTACTAAATCGATAAACTATGAGTAATCCATTTTTTGCACCATTGATTGATACAATACTAACTGGTCCAAACAAGTCAATGTGTAGAAGTTCTAGGAATATAAAGGATTAAAAATGTTCTTTGATTTAAAATAGGTTTTCACCATCTTCTAATTTTGACAAGCTTCATAAAGCGATTTTGATTTGTATTTCAAAATAGGTAGGCCAATAACAAATTTTAACTTGCTTAGTTTATAGATTAACCTCTAACTAGCATGCCATAACAGTCTATGACAAACAAATCCAGTTCTCTTTGTTCATAGAAAAAAGGCATTTAACCTTTTATGCTTGCAAATTAGAAAAGTTAATTTTGTAAATATTGTTCTTACTTTCCCCATGGAACATGATTGGGCCACATTTTTTTACTGATGCCCTTACAATGCTTTTGATTGAAGAAAATATTATAACTAGTGTAGTTTAATTTACATATGTTTAATAGGTTATGCTTAAATCCTTGAACTACCAACACTATATGAATAAAATGGAAATAATAATTACCAATTATACAAAAACCAATGATCTTCCCTCTTTTGTTCCCTTTAAGTCCCATAGTTCCTTCCTGCTTCACTGTTAGGCTTTGATACATATTTTTCGTTCATCATGTGTCTGGAGCATCTATTGTCCAAGTATCTTGATTGGTGCTTTAATCCATTTGTGTAGCGCATATGAAACATAGATAATGTGGTTTTTAGGTACCCATATCTATTTTTCTCATTTCTTGTTTTTTAGTGTTTTAGACTTATTAGATTTTAACACTGAGCTAGATGATTTATCATACCCTCTATTCTAACCATTTGAACAAACCACATATGTTTATGCTTCTGGGGTATGAATTTCACTGATAGGTTCATCCTTTGTACACTCAATTCTTCTTTTTTTATTCTTGATAACACCATAAGTTATCGAAGCCATATTTCTTCTCCCTATTTCATTTCCATATTCATCAAATTCAGAGCTACTTGGTAGAGATGATTGAGGATTTTCTTTCAAAATATTATTTTCATTTCTCAAATCATCAATCTCTTGATTTAAAGCTATTTCATTTCCAAGCAAAATGTATAATATTTTTGAAAGAATTTAAATATACATATTTGCTTTTAGCATAATTAAGTAGATCTTTCAAAATAGATATTAATTAAAATCTAGAAAGATTAGAGAATATCTCATCTTCTACTTCGTTATATGTGCTTTGATTATTACCAGAGGATGTAGCCATCATTTATAAATTTGCCTCTTCATGTTCTTCTTATTTTTATTCAAAGTCATACCATGTTCCTATGAAATCCTTCTTTTTGTTCAATTTAGAGTTACCATCTATGGGGTTCTCCTTCTAAAGTTCTCGACAATCACTCTTGAAGTGTCTAGGTTTGTTGCAACCATAGCAAGCCTTGTATTCTCCCTTGTTGGAATTGGATTTTGTTCCTTTATATGGTTGAAAGTTTATTCTTAGGAAACCTTTTCTCATGTACAAATTTTGGATCCTTTTGGTAAGAAATGTAATATCTTCAACATCTCGTATTGCAATATCTTTATCATATGGGGTCTCTTCTTCATGTTGAACAAGAGATAAATCAATGAAATGAGAGAAAAGAGAAGATACAAATAAATAAGCATTGGATAAAAATAAATGAAAAAAAAAAACAAAATGATAGGGATAGATTCGACCTAAGCCACATGTCCTACTCCAGTCTCCAACAACTTGAGCTTTTGTACATGATCAACCCAACAACCTCAAACAAACAACCTTCAGCTTTTACACAGGTTCATCCCAACAACCTTAAACAAAATCACCTAGAGCTTTTACACAGGTTCAAATCAATAACCATACACCAAGCTTTTTATAGGTTTATAAGAGATTTAAACTCTTAAATAAACAATTACAACACAACACTAGCACAAATCTCAGATGAAACTTTTCACTCTTTTTTTGTATAAAATGAATTTATTAAATCCAAAAATAATGAATGTACAAGGTGACCTAAAGGCCCAACCCACAAGAAAAACAAAAAAAAACAAACAAGCAAAAACTATTCTACTATAAGATTAGCAATGTTTTTCCTAAGTCTAGGATTGCACCACTTCATAAACTTCCATACTTATTCACATTGTTCAAATTATTCACATTGTTTCCAAAGCTCTTGTTGTTCCTATACTTCCATACTTCTTAAACTTTTTTCGCCGCAACACTCCTTACAAGACAAGCTCTCCAGCCTTTTCCGTTTCCATTGCAATTAATCCATTCCAATTCCTCCTTCCAACCTCTTGGTTCATGGTTAATATTCAACCATATCAACACCTTTCTCCAAATTCATTTCAGCTGTGAGCAAGCAAATAATAAATGTTCTACTATTTCCACATTCCTACAAAAGCTACATTTATCGTCAGCTAACATTCCAAATATTTTCAATCTCTCCTTTGTCGCCAGCTTATTGTGGCATACCAACTGTTCCGGACTGGCCCAATGACTAGGCATTGCCCAATCCACTTCTGCTCCCAGAACGGCCCAATTACCTAAGTCCAGCCAATTTGGGGCAGCGTTTACCTTTCTGCCCCTTTACCAGGCAAATACGGTCGGATGACCCCAAAGGTCACCTGCTCCTCCTTGGTAGTTCCTTCCCGTCATGCATGGTTCCACCATCCAAAAATAGCCACGACACCCGTGCCTGCAACAACGCCTTTGCCCGCGGCAACGGCTAGTTTCAGGTACCTCTGCCGTCCCAATGGCTAGTTTCTGGCAGTTACCTATTCTTCGAGAACCGGTTATTTCGCCCCGAAAATAGGGACCGTTGGCCACGCACTGGGGGCACTATAAAACCCTTTCATTTGGGAGGGTCAGGTATTCCAAATCACCCTACGAAATAAATACTTTGTATTTGCTTCTCTCTCTCTCTCTCTCTCTCTCTCTCTCTCTCTCTCTCCTGATTCTTACTTTAGCATCGGAGTGCCTTACAGGTACACCCCCTCCTCATCTCATATACCCAGCATCGCAGACGTTATCCTTGGCCCACTTCAGGTTTTGATCAGCTGTCAAGATTCAGTGGCGCCGTTTGTGGGAATTCTGCCATCCCCGTCTAACATCCATCGTAGATTCAAGACCAAAACAACTCTCTGTCCAAGATTCCGATCATGGCAAGACAAGATCATGTTCATGATGCTCGCAACTCTACTTTTCTCCCCATCAGCAAGACTGATACTGTTGGAACTGCACCCTTTTTTGGAGGCGACGCCCATCATCTGAGAGATGGAGCCACTGCGTCTCCCTCCCCTACTCATGCTGATCATGTTGAAGACCAACCCTTCTTGGACCACTAGCCTATTCCTGTTCCGCCCAACGCCGGCCCGACCGTGGCGGCCCTTCTTGAAGCTCTCAACAAGACCAAACTCCTAATCCTCCAGCAAAACGCGAGGATTGGAGCCCTAAAGGAGTCTTCCCGGCCAAGATCCCCTTCGCCGAGGAAAAAGCGCCGAAGATCCTGCAGCCCACCTCCCCGACGTGAAAGAGTCTGCCGGGCACCACCTGAACCAGAGTCCCATGCCATCCGGAAGTGTGACCACATCTCCCCGCGGAGCCAGTATTCCCCAGGAAGCAAGAGGACTAGGAGAGACCAGTGTTCACCCCCACCCAGATCCAAGGGCCGGGCACGAACCCTATCTCCCGACAAAAATCACTGTCCTATTCTTGAGCGAAGCACCCGCTCCCCGTCATGGACCAGTAGCAGCAGCGACGAAGAGCCTCATAGCCAGTTGTCTTAGGAGATTATGGCTATGCGCCTCCCCAAGGGATTAGAAACCACCGTCTTTGGGCACCCACGACGGTACGACGGATCCTGACGTGCACATTGAAAATATCGATGCTCTGCTCGACTATCGTGGCGTCCGGGGCGCCATCAAATGTTGATTGTTCCCTACCACGCTCAGGAAGGGAGCGATGACCTGGTATAAGAAACTCTCCGACGAGTCCATTACCTTGTGGAGACATTTGGGGAGAATGTTCTCCAGACACTTCATGGTATCCCACCGCCACATGAAGACCGAAGCCTCCCCTGAGGCCATAATTCAAATGAAGGACGAGCCTCTCCGCGCCTACATCGAGAGGTTTAATAAAGAAGCAGTACAGGTCTCAATGGCCGGTGACATGAAGAAGTTCTTGCTCGAGCGAGGACTTTGTCCCCGTACAGAATTCGCCAAAGCTATTGGCATTGAAACTCCAAGGACTCTGGACGCCTTCCTCCTCAAGGTGCAAGCATACATCCAGTACGAGGAGAAAGAAGCGGCCAGCTCCTCCCGGGTCTTATGCCACCAGGAGAGTGCTCGGAAATCCAAGAGCGATGAACCCTCAACATCTCGTCGGGGAGATATAAGACGTGAAGATCGTCCCCGGGAATCCCGGGACAAGAAAAGACCCTCCGGCCGCTTCCAGGAGTATACTCCCCTGACCGTCTCCAGGGAGAAAATCCTCTCCGAATGTGCCAACTCGGAGTTCAAACAAGCAAAGCTTCGATTCCCTAAGTAGATATCGGCCAAGCAGAATGCTGACAAGTCGAAATACTATCGTTTCCACAAAAGTCACGGCCACACAACCGACGACTACATCCACTTGAAGGATGCCATTGAGATACTGATCAGGGACGGCCACCTAAAACAGTTTACCAAGAAGAGGGAAACTCCTCGGCAGGATGCCCAAGAGTCGAAGAAAGTCGAGGAAGATATGCCTTCCCCAGAAGAGACAAACCTTCAGGTCGCCATTAGCATATCGCGGCCTGAGGACTTATATGTTCCTGAGGGGCTCAACGCTCCCCCTACTTCACAGCACATAGTCCGTGGGAAACTTTCCCCATCGCCATGGTCATCTCCAGAGGGGGATTCAACAAAGTTATTGTGGGATCTGTTAAAAGGAAATTCGAGCATCTTCTCAGCACGAGCTCCAACAGAAGTACCACGCTCGACAAAGTTCGGGGAGAGCCGGCCCCCATCTCTTTCTACCGTGAGGAACTCCTCGGTGGGGGCTCCTAACTCAAGCATTCCGCTGCTCGTGGGAGCCCAGATAGATAACTTTGATGTTCGTCAAATCTTAGCCGACCAAGGCAGCTCGATCGACATCATGTACTCGCAGCTGTTTTCCACCCTCCAGCTAGATGAATCGCACCTAACCCCCTACGTAGGTTCGGACCTACAGGGCTTCAACGGGTCGGTCACAAAGCCCTGGGGATATGTGGAATTGATCATGACTTTTGGATCTGCAGAGACGGCCAGGTCTATTAAAGTACAATTCCTAGTTATCGATTGACCTTCTCTCTATCAGTGCATCTTTGGGCGGCCAACCTTGGCCGAATTGGTGGTCGTACCATCAACCGTGCATCTGAAAATGAAGTACTACACTTCTAAGGGTCTGGTCGCCACTCTACACGGGGACATCGAGGCAGCAAAAAGGTGTTTTGAAGCAGTCACCAAAGGACTCAATACCATTGCAGCCAAGCTGAAGACTTTTGGCAAGCCAGCCCTGTCCAGCAGCTCTGAGGAGGCCAAGCCGTTGCCCCCACATCGACTCTATCGACCTCGACAACCCCTTCTCCGAATATGACCAAAAGGAGACCCAAACTTGTTTGAGCAACCCTTCAGCTTCAACCAGCACCGGCGACAGCTCCCATACGATGCGCCCAATTCCGGATGGTGAGTTTGAACTCGTCCTACTCAGTGATGACCCCCCAGAAAGGAGTGAAGATCGGGACCGGACTCCCCGACTTAGGGAGGAAACCAATCAAAGCTTGCCTCTGAGAGAATGCGGATTTGTTCGCTTGGACCGCCGCGGAAATTCCAGGCTTAGATCCTGTTGTCGCCTGCCATCAGCTCACTATTGACCCTGCCGATAGGGCTGTAGCACAACGTAGGAGAAAGCAATCTTCGGAGAAAACGGAGGCTGCCAAACAAGCTGTGAAAGACCTCTTCGAGGAAAACTTTTTTTCGGAGGCCAATTACACTACTTGACTGTCCAACATTGTACTCGTTAAAAAGTCTAATGGAAAGTGGCGTATGTGTGTTGATTATACTGATCTCAATAGGGCATGCCCTAAAGATGCTTACCCCCTCCCCAATATAGATAAACTTGTTGATAATTCTTCCAGTTTTAAATTGTTATCGTTCATGGACGCCTATTCAGGCTACAATCAAATACCAATGGAAAAAAGCGACAAAAGGTACACATCCTTCATGACCAAGTCGAGCAACTATTACTACAACGTAATGCCCTTCGGCTTGAAAAACGCTGGCGCTACCTACCAAAGGATGATGAACAAGGTCTTCCGAGGAGAAATTGGGGACATGCTCGAAGTCTATATGGACGATATGATCATGAAATCCCACAAGGAATCCGATCACACAGCCCATTTGAGAAAAGTCTTCGAGCAGGCCAGAAAGTACCGGATGCATTTCAACCCGGAGAAGTGCACGTTCGGGGTACGAGCGGTCAAGTTCCTCGACTTCTATTTGACGGAACCGGGGATAGAAGCTAACCCCAACAAGTGCAGGGCCGTCTCTGAGTTTCCTATGTCTATCTCAAAGAAATTCATCCAATCCCTCAATGGGATGCTCGCTTCATTATCCCGTTTTGTGGCCAAGTCTACCAGGCATGCACTGCCCTTTTTCAAACTCTTCCGCAAGGAGGCAACTTTCGAATGGACAGAGGAATGCGACCAGGCTCTCCTCCACCTAAAACAAGCATTATCAGAACCTCCAGTCCTCTCTCGTCCAAATAACAGTGAAACCCTGTACCTTTATCTCGCCGTGGCGACCGAGGCCGTCAGCGCCACCCTCATTCGTGAAACGTCCAACGGGCAAAAACCCATATACTTCATGAGCAAAGCCTTGCAAGGACCAGAGATGAGATACCAGCAAATAGAGAAATTATCCTTGGCCCTCATCAACGCTGCGAGGAGGCTATGACATTACTTTCTGGCCCACACAATCATGGTCCAAACAGACCAGCCCGTGAAGCAACTGTTAAGGCAACCAAACATGGTCGGCAGAATGCTCAAGTGGTCGTTGGAACTATCTGAATTCAACATCCAATACAAGAGCAGAAAAGTCCTTAAGGCCCAGGTACTGGCTAAATTTGTCACGGAGATGACATTCGCCGATTCCCCCACTTACGAGGCGCGCAAATGGACAATCTTCGTCGACAGGGCATCCAGCTCGGCAGAAAGCTGAGCATGTATCATTTTGGAAAACGACGAAGGAATTATCTTCGAAGTCTCGCTTACCTTAAATTTCTCCACTTCAACAACCAAGCTGAATAAGAAGGCTTCCTCGTCGGTCTACGCCTGGTCGAAGACCTAGGAGCTGAGGAAGTCACCATCTACACCGATTCTCAACTCGTGGCCCTCCAAGTGAAAGGAGAATACCAGGCCAAGAATGACAACTTGTCTAAGTACTTGGCTCTGGTCAAGGAGAAGATGACGAAATTCACAACGGTGGACGTAAAACATGTTCCCCACGAACATAATGTCAGAGCGGACGTTTTGTCAAAACTGGCGAGCAAGAAGAAAAAGGGCGGAAATAAATCCGTCATCCAGGAAGTACTTCCTCGACCCAGCATCGAGAAAACTTCTGTGATCCTCGACATGCAAGTCATCAGCGACAACAACTGCTGGATGACCCCATCTACAATTACCTCGCTAAGGATGAACTACCATCTGACCCAAAATTGGCCAGCGTAGTCAGGCGCAGGGCATGCTCCTACGTCCTTGTTGAAAATAAGCTCTACAGGCGAGGGTTCTCCATCCCTTTACTCAAATGTGTCGAGGAAGAGATGGTCGCCCACGTCCTACGTGAAATCCACGAAAGGATCAACGCCCAGCACCTCGAGGGGAGATCCCTCGCTAGGAAAGCCCTACGACCAGGATACTACTGGCCAACCATGCATCATGATGCAAAAGAGCACGTGAGGAAATAAGACAAATGCCAACGGCACGGGGACATGTACTTGGCACCGCCCAACGAACTCAGAGCAATGTCCTCCCAGTGGCCCTTCGCATGGTGGGGCTTGGACATCCTGGGACCATTCATCGTAGGATTAAACTAGAATAAGTACTTGATAGTGGGCATTGACTACTTCCCCAAGTGGATAGAAGCAGAGGCTCTGGCCAAAATAACGGCCACAACATACTTCGCTTCTACAAGCGAAACATCTTTGCCCGCTTCGGCATCCCTCAAGCAATAGTCACCGACTACGGGACGCAGTTCATGGACAGAAAATTTCATGACTTCGTTGACCAAGGACATCCCTAAACTAACGGGCAGGCTGAAGCGGCAAACAGAGTAATCTTGTGGGGCCTCAAACGAGGGCTGGACGAAACAAAGAAAGCTTGGGTCGAGGAACTGCACAGCATGCTCTGGGCCTACCGTACTACGCCCCACTTTCCGACTGGGGAAACACCTTTCCGCCTAGCTTACGGAACCGAGGCGGTGATCCCCATCGAGATACACGTGCCATCCATGCAGACTGAATCCCCCTGGATGAGGAGAGAAATAACTAGGCACTGAGGGAGGAGCTCGACCTCGTCGAAGAGGTCCGGTCAGAAACAGCTCTCCGCAAAGCCTCACTAAACAAAAAATTGCAATCAGGAACAACGCCAAGGTTATACGATGAGAATTCCAAGTGGGCAGCCTTGCCTTAAGAAGGAATCACAAAGATTCTCGAGAAGGCAAACTCGCCACAAACTAGGAAGGACCCTATCGTATCCGGGCAAAGACGGAGAATAGGGTCTACTACCTAGAATACCTCAATGGGGAAGAACTTGCTCGACCATGGAATGCCGAAAAGCTAAAATAATATTATAGCTAAGGCCCTAATCGTCGGCTTGCTTCGTCAGAGCGATGAGCATAACGTCTCGACTATGATGCGCGCCCAGGTACAAGCGTCACATACCAACTAAGGTAGGATCCTGCTCAAGAACGAGCAGGACCCAAGCCCGATGGCGGCTCCTCAACCGAGTCCGCCCTCGTCAAAGTACCACGATAGGCAGAACACCCAGTTCTCGATGGGAAGTTCACGCTGCGAACTCAGGCCTCAAACGCGACCTGAGCTCCGCTCTCATGCCCGGAAATCACCCTGGCCGTTCGACCAGTCCCCCTCACTGACGAACACATCTAAGTCGAGCAAACCCTGAAACAACAAATTATTCAAAGTCACCCTTATTACGGGCACACACTTGTATCGAGCAAAGTTACTACACTTAGCAAAAATAAAAACAGATAAAACCATGCGCGAATATAAATCATACAAAACCGACCAAAGCGGCCGGAAACATACATATCACAATAGTAAGTAGTGACGAGGACCACAAATTGTACTTGTTACATAAACAAGGGGCCACACCCCATTCAAAATAATAAATTACATTAACACGGCAGGCAGGCCGAAGGTACAACAAAAGATATCACTCCTCCATATGCCGAGGCTCCTCGGGGATAGTCTGCGTCTGCTGAGGCTCCTCTTGGAGAGTTCGGGCATGCTCCTCGTTGATTTGGAGAAAGTCGGGGATGACGATCTTTCCATCCTCAACATGGTATATGAAAGTGGTCCCCTCGGAGGACAGTTGGATCCCGAGGTTCAAAAGTTTCAGTTACGCCACAGCGTTGTTGAAAGAATCCTCACTGATGGCTTCGACGTCATCCTCCGCCTACACGATACGGGAAACCAACTCAGCCCGAGTCTTCAGCTCTTTTAGACTCTCGTGTTCATCTTCAGCAGGGGCAGCAGTAGACCTCATTTGCTCGACCAAATCCTCTGCGGCTAGGGTATCCTTATCCCCTTGGATCTTGGTCAGCTCCTCCTGAGACTTTTTCCTCGCCTCCTCGGCAGCCTTAGCCTCCTACTTAGCCTTCTTCACCTTTTCCTCTAGGGCCAACATCGCGGCCTGGGCCTTCTTCAGCTCTAACTCATAAGTGGAATCTTCCTCGGCGTAGACCGCCGCCATCTCCAAGACCCTAATCAGGGCAGAAGCATTCTGCGCCAGCATCTCCCTCTTGCTCAGGCGGTCCATTCCCTCGAGCTTCAGAGACTCCGCCCGAGGAACAGTCAAGGAGGAGCCTTAGAAGAACCTTTTGTTGTGAAGGCATGGAGGAAGCTCGAACCTGCTCTTCTCCCCTGCCTGGATGAGGTCCACCATCTCAGTCGGCCAGAAGCATTTGAACCTTGAGTTTGCAGGCACTGGAGAGTTCTGGACAGGTGACAGAGTCGACGAGGAGGTCCCCGTTTGCGGAGGTGGTACTCGTTGGTGTAGCGTGCGATTTTTATCGGTGACGTGACCACCTTATCGTCATTGGTTGGAATTAGGTGCTAATTTCTGATTTCTTATTTATCCTATGAAGCTAGAAAGGAAAGGGAAGCTATCTAAAACTAACATTGCACGCAAATGTTTTCTTTTACAAATGCTAAGAGATTGGGGAGTTCGGGGTCAGGTTATACAATGGGGAGTTGTCAATTACCCATCCTATATATGGTTATCCATAGATCGTTAGCAATTTCTACTGTTTTCTACTTACTGGTGTTTATCTGTTTATTGGGAAAGTTTCTCCTTTGGGAATGTTTGAGATAGAGTATTTTTGTTGATGTCTGGTTTTTCCGATGTTTTTGGTAAGGTACTGGACCTAAGGTTTTTTATTAGTGTGCTCGCTAAGATTTTACAATCTTATGCCTACGTATTCCCGTTAAAGAAAACAGGGAAATCAGAGCAATCGTAGTTCCTCCTATTCTATGGGAGGAAAAAGATGTTTGGTGCTTGTTCAAAGCCTAAGATTGAAGCTAGATGAGTATTTGTGTCTTGTTCAAAGCCCAAGATTGAAGCTAAAAGGTTTAACTGAGAGAGAATTTGTCATCTCTAAGGGAGATATCTCATTTGTTTATCACAGTTGTTGGGTAGCTGATTATAAAGGAGAATTACTTTAACTGGGATATAAGAATCCAGCAATGCCATAATTTCCTTTATAAGGGATTTGTCTTGAAGGAGGAAACTTTAACTCAGTGTTGAGCAATGCCATTTTTCCTTAGGAATCTTTCATGCTAATAAGAGAGGAACATTGGCTTGGATGTAAATAATCCAGAGACTTGCCACTTACAGCAATTAGATGAAAGATGATTTACCAGGATAAGAGATGGACTATAGCTTGGATATTTGAATCAACAAGTGTGCCACTTATAGCAATTATCTAGGGTTAAGGTTTGTTTGATTTTCTATTTTGATGTGTGATTGTACAGAGAAATGTCTTCCTACAGCGAGATTTTTGATTTCGTCTAAGGGGATGTTGATTTTATGTGCCTTGATCAAAGCCCAAGGTTGAATCTAAAAGGTCGACTCTATTTAGGGAGTTTTATATCTGTCTTGTACAAAGCCCAAGATTGAGGCAAAAAAGAGACTGACTCTTTTGGGGATATCATTATACAAAGTCTAAGAGGAGGCTGGAAGGATTTGACTTTTTCGGGGAAATATTTTATCTGTCTTGTACAAAGCCCAAGATTAAGGCTAAAGAGGATTGACTCCACTGGTGAAAGGTTTTATCTGTCTTGTACAAAGCCCAAGATTGAGGCTAAAAAGGATTAACTTCATTGGGAAAGTTTTATTGGTGTCTAGTACGAAGCCCAAGATTGATGCTAAAGGGATATTGACTCTACTAAGGGAGATCATTATACAAAGCCTAAGAGGAGGCTAGAAGGATTGGACTTCTTTGGAGAGAGTTTATATATGTCTTGTACAAAGCCCAAGATTGAGGCTAAAAAGGATTTGACTAACTCAGCTGAGGATATTTATAGGTGTCTTGTACAAAGCCCAAGATTGAGGCTAACTTTGCGGAGGAAAAAATATCATTATACAAAGCCTAAGAGGAGGCTGGTTGGGGAATTTCTTATATAAAGCCTAAGAAGAGGCTAACTTCTGCTGAGGATTATTGAGATCCAGAGACAGGTCCAAATTGGGGAATCAACTCTTGCTGGGGAATAAAGAAGAGTTGAAATATCAGATGCCTTGAGGTTCTGATAAAGGGTTTATTGATAGTATTTTGACCCTAGCTAGGGAAAACTAAAGTGAGAGTTCAAGGATTGAGTTTTTAAAACCTATGGAGGTTTTAACTTTGCTAGTGATTGATGAAATGATAAGGGTTTTTTCCTGTGTTTTTCGGAAACTCGAGGGTTTCTGGAGATCCAAAAGGAGATGAGACCGTCCAAGTCTACTGGTATGGGAAAGTTTTATCTTTGTATGATGCCCAAGAGGAGGCTGGTGTTTTTAAGGGATGAGAATCAACCCTAAACTGGTTTGATACCTGACTCTTTGAAAGACTGCTCTAACAAAGGATGACTAAGTTATGTCCTATACCTGTATGAGGTATTTGGGTCCTTGTATTAAGCCCAAGAGGAGGCATGAGAACTTCTAAGAAGCCTGAGGGTCCTTGTACAAAGCCCAAGAGGAGGTTGGGGATGCTTTTAGGAAGCTTGTGGGTCCAAACTTAAGATAAGTTCAAGAAAGGTTTCACCGGGAATAATCATTTCTTTAGTAAACAGTTCTAGGGTTTGAAGAAATTCAAGAGAGGTTTCATCGAGAATTAATCCTCTCTGGGGGAAATGAATTTCTTAGACAAATTTCTAGTAGTGACAGTCTTGAGAAAAGTTTCACCGGGAATAATGCCTTTCTCTGTTCCATATTGTAAAAGCCCAAGAGGAGGCAAGACTGTATCTGGAATTTCCTACGGGAAACTAGTTTTGACTGTGTTAAAAGAGTGACCACTGGTTTGATCTAATCTTAGACCTAATTGCCGGGGAAAACTCTAAGCAAGTAATATACATGCATATATATACAGATGAAATATATACAAGTATGTAAAAGAAAGCTGGTAGAACTTACAGGTGAGCAAGCTTCCAGTACTACAATTGTATGGTTAGTTTATTCAAGAAATTAAAGAAAGTTTTGATAACAACTATGAATTTGAATCTAAATCAAAAGGGAAATTTGTTTTGAAAAGAAGATTGGGGCATATACTCAAGGAGAGGCCCAGAAATAACAGTGATCGCACCGTTGTTCTGAAAATTGTACTGGGACTTATACAATAAATGAGGCCCAAAAATGTTTTATGTACAAAAGGGATTGGGTCTTACACTCTATTAGAGGCCCAAATTTATTTGGAAGAAAAGAGGATAGGGCTTACAACTCAGGGAGAGGCCCAAATGATTTTGTTTAAAGGGTGGCGATCGCACCGTGGTTTTAGAAAACACAGTGGGACTTATACAATGACTGAGGCCCAAAAAGGTTTTTATTTACAAAGGGGTGGGTCTTACACTCTACTAGAGGCCCAAAGAGTTTAAAAAAGAAGAAAAATGGGACTTACAACATAAGGGGAGGCCCAGATGGAAATGTTTTGAAAACGGCGATCGCGCCGATATTTTTTACGTACTGGGACTTATACAATGATTGAGGCCCAAAAATATTTTGTACAACTAGGGATGGGTCTTACACTCTATTAGAGGCCCAAATGTGTTTGAAAAATATTTTGAAAAATCAAAATTTAGAGGAAACCCTAATTTTGAATTTAAAAGATATAATTTTCAAAGGAAATTAAATAAAAAAATAATATAAAATATCAAATATATTTAAAGACAAGTTGTAAAATTTGAAAAATATTTTAAAAAAATCATGTTTAATCACATGAAAGCTTGAGATTCATTTGGTTTTGAAAAATCAAGGCGAGAATTTCATTTAAAAATGCTTGAAAACAAATAAAATGAAATTAATTACAAAAATTCTAATTATATTAAAAAAATAATATAAATTGGATTTTTTTTTGTAAATTAAAATAATTTAACATTTTTGTGACTTTTTTTAAAAAAGAACCAATTAAAAATGATAAAAAATGAGAGAAATTAATTTTGGAAGTTATTAAAAGATGGTGAAGAAAAGTGAAAGAAAACAAGTGGTAAAAAATAGGATGGTCCTCCCAAGGCTTGAACCCACGCCCTTGGGGTGGAGAGGTTAAAAGTTTACCAACTGATCCACTTGCGTTGGCTGATAGAGGATGGCAAGAATGAATAATATGTGAAAAATCCTTTTGAAATGGTTTTAAAAAAAATACCAAAAGGTCTGGGGCGAGGGGGATTCGACACACACACACACACACACAAATACTAGTGTTTCCACTAAGGCACAATGCCAATTCAAGTATATAGTGCCAAGTGTATAATATATACTAAAACTAGTTTGATTTCTGAAGAATGGCGCCATGGCCATCTTCTTCCTTGGGCAAACATCAGACTTACGTGAAGCAAGCTATCTCCCTCGTTTCTCAACCATTTTGGAAGATGTAAAAATGAAACTTGACCAATTTTGCACGAGGAATAGAATGACATTATTCAATTTCATTTAAATTCAAAGAATCAAGAGATAACGTGTTATAATCAGATGAACCCTAAAAAGTTCAAGAGTTATATGAAATCTTATACAAGCATGATAAGTAGCAATTGATTGAGGGAAAATGATCTATGAACATCCAGAAATACAATGGTAACTTGAAAACATGTTTATGATGCATGATTCATTGAGTTTGATAGGTTCAGGCTTACCTGTGCAAGAGAAATTTGAATTCCCAGTTGTAGGTGTTTTTGAAGTGTTTGAGTGATCTGGACAACTTCCTTAGGTGCCAAGGAATGTGTTTGAATGCTTGGAGTGGTTGGAAACTTCTTGGTCTGACCAGCTCGAATCCTTCTGCAGAAGGCTTTTGAACTTGAGAAAATGGGATACCACTTTGTGATTCTGATGTTCCAGGTGTTGTTTTAGTGTTTGAATCACTTACATATGATGTATGTGAGGTGTTTGCATCATTGGTTTGGACAGAAATGCTCTCTATCTCAAAATCGTGTTTTCACATTTCAAACATTTTGAATTTTGGAGGTGAAGAATAAAATGCAAGAAAACATGTGTGGTAATGTTTTGGGGTGATCTGAATGAGGCAATATGACCTCTATTTATAGGTGATCAAGTTTTGTCTTGGAGAAATAGTGAATGGCTGCAAGATCAGATCACATTCAATGGCTTTGGCTTGGTGGCATTTCTTCTTATGCAAGGCAAACTAGCTCCTCCAAGTAGCAAGGCTATATTTTGACCAATTCCACATTCCTCAGATGTTTTAATTTTTGTTTAAGCATGAATCTTGACTAAGATGATCAGCTTTGTTGAATGTGCACTATTGCACATAAATGCACTTTGAATTCCAAGTCTTTGTACAAAGACTCATTATGCCAAAGGATCAACTTTGAAGCATCTTGGCCTAATTCTGCAGGTTGGATCAGATATATCATGATCATATTGAATGAATATGGCATAGTGATCATTATATCCTGACTCAAAATCGTGTAGAGCAAGAAAACATACAAACTGGTTTTCCAAACCAGTTGCAGCAACATGACTTTGGGTTGCCATATCTCTTGGTTTTCATGGAGTTTTTCCATGCTAATGGACTCTTTGAATTGCTAGCAAGATGCACAATAACTTTGATGTTTACATTTGAGATTGATTCATCTTGCAACTAGGTGAAAAAGTTCTCCAAGTTTTGGTGTTTTACCTAAAATCTGTCTTGGACAGAATTTTGTCTAAGTGTTGGAAAAAGGGATATTTTCATGTTTTAGTGATTTTGCTTCAACCATAACTCAAAATCCATGAGGATTTGGAATGAGATGTAGTTGACATATTTGAAGTATGTCAAATGGACTTTCATTTGAGCTTTGAATGGGAGAAAAAGGCCTTGTGGTTTAGGAGTTATGACCTTGCAAAGTTGGTACAAAATCACTTTTATTCCATAACTTAGAAAAATTTTGGTTTCTCATCGTTGCCCCTTTTGCAACAAACCTCACTTTTCTTGATTTTTCTTAATGAATGATGATCAATACCATACATTAACATTATTTTTGACTTAGGGGAACCATATTTGTGAAAAATTCCAAAAAGTCAAACTTGATTTTGGGCACAGTTGACTTTTTGTTAGATGAAATCCAAACTGTGTGATTCTTTGTGTAATCAAGTCCTTGACCTAATTCAAACCTAATGTATGGATTCCATAGGTATTTTAGGATGTCTTGAATCATGTCCCAAGGTTTGGGAGCATGTCTTGGTCAAAAGTCAAAGGTATAGTTGACTTTTTCTCCAAAACCCTAATTGTGGTCCTGGTGAAATTGAAACTTGTGAATCAAGCTTCTTGGATCAATCCATTGTTGTAAATGGATCAATGTGGTGTGTTTGAGGTCCTCAAATCATGTCTTGAGGTTTTGGCTCATGCTTTTCCTTAAAAGTTAACTTAGGGGTGAATTAGGTCAAGAAACCCTAATTCTTGATTTTTTATGAATGCATCCCCTAAGGCTAAATTGACTTGATGATTAGGTCTATGAGGTTCCTTGGAGTATCTTGGGTGGTGCTTTGAAGCATTGGCTCATGCCCAGAAGAAAATTTTCATCTGGAGGCCTTGGTCGACCAAAACCCTAATTTGGTGACACTGGCGATCTTGAGGCTTGATCCACTTGGAATGTTGCAACTTTGTGCTTGATTCTTGATGTGGGAGTCCTATTGATCCTTTATGGGTGTTTGAGAGGTTAGACAAGTTGAAGATCACGTCATTTCTTGATTGATCCTTTGTCTAAGTGCTCTGAGAGGGCTTAAAACCCTAATTCTTGATTGTAGTGAATGCTCAACAATTCTTGAAGGGGATTGATGAGGGATGATGGTACCTCCATATTATGGTGATGATTTGCACAATGATGGGAAATCTTGGTGGTCAAAATTTGGGGTATGACAGTTGGCCGGGCCAACTCTTCGGGTTTGCTGCTCCACCCTTGCCCTTCACCTGGGAATTTTTTACCATCCGCTCAAGCGCTGAAGGCATTTCACCTGCAAAAACATAACGAGCACGTTAGCAAACGGGGAAGACAATAATCTAAAAAAGCTAAGAAATAAAGACTACCCAGCAGTTTAAGAGCGTCGTCATGAGTCATGCACTCAAGGAGCCCCTTCGTGTTAATGTAGCGGCTCTCCACCTTCTGCCCACCGTCTTCCTCGAAGATCGGATCCCCACTCTTAGTCCAACACTCCGCAGGGGTAAAACTGTTGACAAGATTCACTAGCGCCGCATAGCCGGCTTTTTCCTCGTTTTCCAACATCTCCGACTGGGCAAGATACTGGTCAGTTCCCTGGGAAAATGAGACCCACTCCAGCAGAAGGGGAACTTCAGCGACCTCTCTGCCACTACTTTGCCCTGCTCGTCATAAAGATCCTCCTCGTTTTCATCCGTCGACACCTCCCAGACGTACGTAGAATTCTGGGCCTTCTCTGACATGAGCTCGATAATGTAAAACCTCTCCTTAAAAGTCCTTATGGACTCAGAAAACGGTTTAAACAACTTCTTCGCGAGCTTCAACGAGACTCAACCAAGCTTCCTCCCCGAGACTTGCCGTTGGAGATGGAAGATGGTAAAGAACAAAGGGACAGTAGCTCCTATATTTAGAAACTCGCATGTCAACTCGAACGCCTGGATGAAGGCCAGGGAATTGGGATGCAGCTGTGAGGGGGCCAGGTCTAAATGCACGAAGACAGACCTCTGGAAATCAGTGAAGGGCAGCCTCAGCCCAATATCTTTGAAGATATACTCATACACCGAAACCTCTTCCGGTAGTCCGTGCAGATTCGGTCGTCTTTTCCAGGAAAATAAACCTTTCATTCCCCGTCAGCCCCCACAGTCGTGAAGGCATCCCCAGAGTACGAGGCAAAAATGGAGGCATTCTCCGTAGGTTCTGCCACTATCCACTCCTCCGCGGAAATCCTCTCAGGCGGAGTCTCGTCGGCATCACTGGGAGTGATTGTAACTTCTATGTCACTACTTTCTGAGGTGCTCTCCTCGGACGACTCTATGAATATTTCTTCTTCAGTTTCACGAGCCATTTTCTTCACCTGAAAAAGCAGAGGACAAAAGTGAATTCGATGACAAAATCAAATCCACCCTTCCACCACTAGTCAAGTGAAAGGGCACGCGAAGGCCCGGGGACGACGTCCCCGGCCTAAGCCCTACTCAAATGGCACAAGTGTGGCGCAAGGAGATGCCCGGGGCAACCCCTCTAACGCACGCAGGGAGATTCTCCCTGGTTTGCTACCCGGAATTCTGTTTGAAGACCTACCAGAAAACTCATGAACCTACCGGAAAACTCATAGGTACACTAGAAAATTCAAGAGCTCCGCCTGCGACAAACACGCCTGTCGTCGCAACAGCGTCAGAAACAACCTAAATCCCTAAGCTCCTAAGGGTCTGGTGACTACGACAGCGGTAAAAAGTGGCCAAACCACCGTCTACCACCAACAGTCACCGGAAACTGCTGCTATACTACCTAGAATCAACCTAACAACAAGCATTCTAGAAGAACAGAAAGAAAAAAGCCTGAAACTAGAGTCAAGTTGAGCAACTTACATGGTCAAGGAAGTATTAGAGGGTCGAAGACTCTGGTCGGAGCTGGTACGGCGACTAGACGGTGGTTGACGCTGGCTTGAACGGCAGCGAACGAAAGTACTCAAACCAGAGAAGTGAAGGATGAGAGAGAAGCGAAAATTGCAAATGAGCAGCTTCTCCCTCTATTTATAGGTGTTCGGAAGGCACGTGCATGAGCACGCGCGACTAGGGGCATCATCATGACCCTAGCCTAGCCATCATGACGCATTTAATGTAGCATATGGCTTGAGGCACACGTGGCATCCCACCTCTTCAGATCACATCAACCGTTGGGCTCCCCGTATGCCAGGCATGCCAGACAACATTACGTATCCTGCGGCCACCAACTCCCTCGGGCATCGTAGAACAACTCCATCTCATCGGCAAGCGACGACCCTTTCTAGATCTCCTCAGGACTGCAAATTACCCTTAAGTCATCACTCCTATGCTCGGGAGCAATGACTTGGGGGGCTCCTGTTCCGAACTGGCCCAATGACTAGGCATGGCCCAATCCACTTTTGCTCCCAAAACGGCCTAATTGCCTAAGTTCAGCCAATTTGGGGCAGCATTTACCTTTCTGCCCCTCTACCGGGAAAATACGGTCGGGTGACCCCAAAGGTCACATGTTCCTCCTCGATAGTTCCTGCCCGTCATGCACTGTTCCACCATCTAGAAACATACACGACTCCCGTTCCCGCAACTGCGCCTTTGCCCGCGGCAACGACTAGTTTCGGGCACCTCTGCCCGTCCCAACGACTAGTTTTTAGCAGTTACCTATTCTTCAGGAAACAGTTATTTTGCCCCGAAAATAGGGACCGTTGGCCACACGCTGGGGGCACTATAAAAACCCTCTCATTTGAGAGGGTCAGGTATTCCAAATCACCCTACAAAATAAATACTTTGTACTTGTTTTTCTCCCTCTCTCTCTCTCCTGATTCTTACTTTAGCTTCAGAGTGCCTTGCAGGTACACCCCTTCCTCATCTCATACACCCAACATCGTAGACGTCATCCTTGGACCACTTTAGGTTCTGATCAGCCGTCAAGATCAGCAACCAAAGGACAAACATTGCCCCTTGGCCAAACCACTGTTCTGTGCATCAAAACGCGCCAGTCCACCTTAGGAAACTCACCTACATAGAAATCACAAACTTTTCTGGTATCAAATCTCACCTGCATAGAAATCTAGCTAGACATATTCATAATATTTTATCTTTGCTTCATGATAGCTTTCATGATCCAGGAAACATTCTGTGGCAGTTGGGCATCCATCATTGATTTACCTTTGAAATAGAATATGTGAATCCATTTTATCCAAAGACTGTCCTTTGTCCCACTGAGATTCGAAAGGACCTTTGCAAGGTTGGCTTTGTTCCACTCTTCCAATCTTAAGATATTTAAAACTCTGCTCCTTGGATTATAAATTTTCTTCTAAGTTACCGGCGACTTCTTCGAAATTTTATCACCACTTGTCCAAATGAAAGAACGACAAATTGACTCAACCATTTAAATCACTTTCTTCGGGAATGGAAGGCATTACATCCAATATGTAGCCACAAATGTGGAGATACTATTGACAAGTTGAACCCTCCATGCATAGCTAAGGATTTTCAAGCTCCAATGCCTAATCCTCTCCACGATGATCAACCAGCCCCATGTAGTGTTGTATCAAAAAAATTTTACTCATCAGAGGTATTCCAAGGTATCGAAACGGAAACTCCACCTCAATGATAGACGTGATACCATAAATCTCATCTTTAATCTTGGTCTCCACACCACCATAGCAGGCCTTGCATTTTGCAGGATTAACAGCTAAACTAGTGGTCTTTGCAAAGTCATTCATTTTATTCCATAAGTAAACATATTTGTTATCCCCTCGAGCAAAAAGGAGAAGATCGTCTGCAAAACATATGTTGATAATTTGAAGTTGTTCGCATTTGGCATGGAAATTAAAATCAGGAATCTTACTCAGCTTTTGCATACTTCGATAAAGGTATTCCATAACAACTACAAAAAGGAGGGGAGAGATTGGATCGCCTTGTCTGAGGCCTCTTCTAGCTTTCATCCCTTTTATATACATCCCACCAATATTGAATCTATACAATATAGTGGTGACTGCAACCATAAGCCAATTTATAAATTTTATTGGGAACCCTAGCTCCTTGAGGATGTTCTCCAAGGCAAACCAATCGACAGTGTCGCATGCTTTCTGAATATCATGTTGGAGCATACACCTATGAGTGCCACCTAGTCTATTATACCCTCGGATTAGCCCGTACGCCAGACGAATGTGATCATGGATGTTTTGTCCAGGGAGAAAGACTACCTAGCTCTTTTTAATTATGTGTGTCATCACAACACCCATCCTATAAGTTAGGATTTTTGAAATATTCTTGTAGATGGTTGTACAACACGATATTGGCCTAAATTCCTTGATTGTTCTAACTACATTACTTTTAGGGACCAGAGTCACGAAAGTGGTGTTTATAGCAAGGAGCATTCTATTCCAGTGAAAGAACTCCATAGCAGATGCAATTACATCATGCTTAACAACTTCCCAAAATGTCTTTTAAAACTTTGCACCAAATCTATCAATGCCCGGAGCTTTAGAATCCCCATTATCCCTAAGGGCTTGCAAAACTTTTGACTCTCTTAACACTAAGGCAACTCTAATGAAAAATAATTTCTTAAATAATGAGTAATAGAAAGATAAAAGATCATTTTTATTCAAAAAATTGATGTATTTTGAAATGGGGAGAACCCTCATTTATATAGTAAAAGATCTAGCTAAAAAGGAAACAATCCAATGGTCTTTTTAAAATTTTAATCGATTAAAACATGTCTTAAGAAATTATTTTACCTAACTTAATCCATTATGAGATGTTACACATTGTTTTAATCGATTTAAATAAAGAATTAATTGATTAAACAATGTATTTTACCTTCCTAATTGATCAAACAAGCTTTTTAATAATTTAAACACTTGCCTAGATTGGTTTTAAGAATTTTTATAAAAAAATGATGAAAGGTTTGAAATACTTTATGTCTGTGTGTGTGTGTGTGTTTATGCTTGTGTGTGTGTGTGTGTGTGTTATTTTCCTTAGTACTTCAAGGCACACTCTTACTTCATTTACAACTAACTGATCAAAACTATAGTATAAAACACTAAGCATAAGATCAGGCGAGCTTTCACAACTTCATACTTCAACTCCTTTCAACTTGATTTGATTTTGATTGCCTATTTCAACCAGAACTTAACATGAAACTTAAATTCATTTTCTTTTGATTCAACACGTTCCTTTGATTCAAATTTGGTTTTCTCTCTATTTTAGAACTTTAACGCTTGAACTTGTGCTTGCTTTTTTGACTTGATGATACTTATAATTTATTATTTCTTTTTCACTTGTTATCGTCAAAGCCATTGGAAGATATTACTTGCACAACACATAGAACCATATTCTCCATTTTTTAATGATGATAATGCACCCCTTAGAGAGGTGGTAAAACAGAAAGATATAGATAAAATATGAGGTGTTAAGCTTCCCCTTACAAATAAAGAGGATATACTCTATTTCTCCTATGGGTATACTTTTCCCCCTTTGTCATTATCAAAAAGGTGGTAAAATAAAACAAGAATAAACAGTACACAAAGAACACATATAAGCCATACTAGTAAAAAGAAAAGTTTATTATCATATATGAAGAAAATGTTTGATTGCAAAATGAGAAAGACAAAAATATAAAGCACACAAAAACTAGGAAATAAATCCAATAAACACAATTAATTATTGTTTCCATCATCATCATCAATATTTAGCAGTCTAGGAGGAACTTTTTACCTTGAGTTGATCAACTGATTTGTAAGGCATGCAACATGAATTTTCCTCTGACAAAGAATTTTATCATTTTTTTGTCTTGTTTTTTCATTGGTGATTTCAAGGATGGAAGTCATCTGAACTTCTGTTGGGGGAGTGTGAGGGATATCATTTCTAAAAACATCCAAGTTTGTTGGATCATGCTAAAAAAAATCAATTATTATCTTTGATATGTATTTGCCTCAAAATGTTCTTCCCATTTATTAAGTAGGCTGGGTTGAACCACTTCCCCTATATATTGATTCCATCACGAATCATTATTTTTTGTGATTAACCTCCATATGGTAACCATGTGTTACTCATTCTTTTAGAATCCAACATATGCCGAGTTACCCCATTTGCTCAGTTGGTTTCAATGTCTGGGCAAACTGTCAAATGATCATGACATCGTTCTTAAATATTTCCTTATGGTTGAATTTTCTTAGAAATAGCACATGAGATACCACATAGGTAATGGGATAATAAAAAATGATTAAGTAGAAAAGAGCAAATCGCCATTTCCAAAAACATATGGAGCATCAAAGGTGTAGAGGGTTTCAATAAAAGGTTATTTACAAAGTCTTCCAAAATCATAAACAAATAGAGTATTTTGTGTTTTGCATACCTTACATGTGATTAACTTATCCTTGAATTTGAGATTAGATAAGAACATCTTGACCAACCTGGGATACATTTTTTTAGACTTGTTGTAGATAAAATCTTTGACTTTGCTTGACAAAGGCCGAGGAAGAAATTAAACTTTCTATAAAAACTTATGTTAAGGTAGAGGGGTTTGAGAAGACATCGAATGAGGATGTGCTTAATGTAGAAATCCTATTGGCTTTGCGAAAAGAAATATATGGACTCATAAATACTTGCTGATGTGCTTCTAAAGTAACATGCCCTCTTTGGTGTCATTTGATGATGATGATAATGATAGAGAATAAGAAAGTAACAAAAACATAAAGTCAATAAAGAGAAGAGAATATTTTGAGATGAAGAATAGAGAGGAATGATAATACTTATTTATAGCCATCTTGTAATTGATTGGGATATGATCTAACCAATTGAATCACCATTGCTAATTAATTTTTCTTAAAAGAAAGTTGATTTCTAATTTGTCATTTTGATCTTTTTTTTTTACTGATTTTAGCTTCTAATAAATTTTATTACCACTTCTAATTAATTTGTCATCAAAGCTGATTGATTTTTGAGTTGCCATTGAGATTTGTTGTTGATTTGAGTTACTAATTGATTAAATTTTATGCTTAATCAATTAGACAGTGCAAAATTTGAAAACTAAATAGTCTTAATCGATTAAGCCTTAGGTATAATCAATTAAGAGGACAAATTTCAACATTCTTGATTCTTTTGGGATCTAAAATGGTTTTGGGCTCACGTTGCTTTTGAGAACTCCCTTTTTAGTTACCTACCCCTTCCCTTTTCTCAAAACTTTATTTTTAACACACAGTTAGTAGAAAAATGAATGTAATGAAGATGCAATACTTTAACACTTGTTAGAAGAATAACCAGATTTTTCCGAGTTCATTCTCTACCAAGTGACTAAGCATTTTATCAAACAAAAATAAACTTTAAAGGACTTCTTCCGCTTAGTTCTTTCTAAAACAAAACTCAATGTTATTTCTTTTAAAACTCTCTAAATTTTTTGATACAAGAGGAAATTTTAGAATCTATTTATTTCTTATTTATATGCTTTCCGAAGATTTCAATATTGAAATCATATCTCCCTATAGGCAAAAATCTTTGGATAAATACTTTGTACAATCTTTTTTGATTTTATCATTAGCCTTTGCCACTGAAAAGCATTCCTTTTCATCATCATCACAAGTAGTTTTAAGACAAATATTTACCTCATTTTAGAGTAATTAATTTAACTCTTTGAGTGTCTTGATAATCTTTAACTTATTCGACTTACCCTATAGATTGTCAACAATATTTTTATCTTCGAACTTTAATTGTGGGCCAGGTTTCCAACACCAGTTATTAAATCTTAGATACTCGTTAAAAATGCAATTTTTTAAATAACTATCTTCATGATAAATTTGAATAGTGTTTCATGAGTTTGTAACATGTTTTTTTACCAGTTGGTTGAGAAAACTCGAGTTTCATTGAATAGTTTACTTAATGTTGTAGTTGAACTTATTTTTGAGACCCATTTAAAGGTTTTGATTGAATAGTATACTTCGATTTGGTTTAATTGAGATATCATGAATTTGCCATAATAAATATGTTGGACATCTGACTCCATGCACAAGAGGTGGTGAATTGTGGAGGTTTAAAAAAATTGGTTTAAAACAAATCATTTGTAAAATTAGAGTTTGAAAATATTTTTTAAAACAAATGAATAAATTGGTAGCGGGAAACTAAAGGAGAGAAAAATATTTGAAAGTAGAAGGGTTAAGGGATAAGAAGAACACTAGAGAATTATACTAGTTTGACCTTAAGGTGACCCACTCATGTCCCCAAGAATTATTCTTGAGAGTATCCACTAAACTTGAGAGCTTTTAGAAGGATGTGTCCATCAACCTCCTTATACAATGGAATGAAGTTTTCAGACTAATTTCAAACCAAAAAGCGACCAAGGCTTAGAACAGTTAGTATTCAAACCAAACAACGAACAAGGCTTAAAGTGGTTAGTCTCCAAACCCTAAAATAAACAAGTCTTAGAGTGGTTAGTCTCTAAACCAAGCAAATATTTTCCACAGTCTGATCTTGAACCAAAAAAAGAGTTTTGAGTTGGTTATCCTCCGAACTAAATTGGGATTTTATGCAGGCTAGCCACGAACCAACTGAGACTTCCTAAGACAAACCCCCAAACAAGAGCTTTTAATTAGTTTAGTGTGGAACCAAAATATCAACCTCCTATGGAAGAATTATTTACATAATAGAAAATATACTCTTGGTATATTTACAACTATTCCCTCACCCAAAACAAATATCCTCACTTAGACTCGAGAACACTCTCGAAGCATTATGGCTAAAATACGTGAGAAAATATGATATATTTATAAAGGTGATGAGAGAAATGAAAAGTTAGATTTTTCACGTTTTTTGGATATAAAAAACTGATAGATAAGCTCTCTATTGATAGGTCAAGTCATGATATAAATTTGAAAATAATCCATGGGCCTATTTAATGTCTTAATCAATTAAGCTAATTGATTAGGCAACCTAAATAATCGCTTTCTAAGGCCAAAAGTGGAAGGATTTGATATAGATTTTTTTACCAATCATTAAGAGTCTGTCCCAATTTGTTTGAAACTCAACTAAGCTTGATCTAATTGATAAAGTTTATGGTCTATTCAATTTGACAGTTAGAAAAATTCTCTCAATCAATTAGACACTTCCTTAATCATCTAGCTAGGCCTCAAAAACATCTTTGGGTGATTTAATTAAAATATGATAGGCTTCTTAAATGCTTTTAGTGTGAGTTTGATTTAGCCATACTATTTCCAGGAATACCTTTGTCTCTTTATAAGATACTAGTCACTCAGACAAACATGATCAAGCGAGCTTTCACACTTCCTTTCTTTCACAACTCTGAAGCTTCAATTCTTGGAATATTTATTTTTGAGTACAAGAACCTTGATTATTTTTCAAAAGGATTGAGATATATTCATGTTGAATACCATTATCTAAGATTTGAGAGGTGTAACCACTTGTGATTCTTGAAACCAAGGTTTTCACTTGAAATTTGTTAGACTATAATGTTGATTTTAAATAGATATCTTGATCTTCAAGATCATATCTTTATTTTGGAGGATATATTGATCAACTATCTTGTGCATCTTTGAGTGCTTGAGCTATATTCCAAAGATACTTCACTTCAAGTGTTGTCGTCAGCAAAACTGAATGCCTACTAAGTTGTCTTGCAGCTTTGTTGTCCTTAAGTTTCATCATCTTGGATCACTTTAATATATATATATATACAAGCACATATGTTCAAAAAATCAACATAAATTGTTTAATTTTTAATGGATATATTGATGGCTTATGATGAGTAGCATCCACATTGGGCCGAGAGCAACACACAAGTGAGAAAGACAAGACATATTCACCAAAAATCTTAAGGCATTGTGTACACAGGACATCTCACTTATAAAGTTCTCAGCCTCCAATTTTCCAAGCAAAGTGACACTTTTAACTCAGACATGTATCACAACAATCTCCACCCTAAGCATGAGTCCATCCACTAGGCTCCCCCTCAAGTAGAAGTTCTTTCACCCTCATACACTTGTGTCCCTATTGACACCCTTATTACGTCATGATCACTTTAACAAAACACTCTGCATGACTATAACCATGTTAGGAAGACTTTTGATACAGCGAGTCAGTTTCTTACTCAAACCACCGACTCTAATACCATTGATGGGAGTGTAACCAAAGTAAATCTCCATAAAAATCAATTGCAAATAAAATTAAATCACAATCAAATTTATTACTAAAATACAATTTTATAAGGAAATTTTTCAAACCCTCACAACTACAATTTTTGGACGGAAAAATTGAAAACCCTCTCAACTATAATTTTTAGATGAAAAAATTACAAACCCTCTCAACTACAGTTTTTAGACAAAAAATTGCAAACCCTCTAAACTAAAATTTTCAGACCTAAAAATTCAAAAGCTTCTCAACTTCACTTTTTGGACGGAAAATTTTCAAACCTTCTCTAGACACACAACTACCTAAATCCTTAATACACCCAAAAGACTAGAGTTGTTATGGTGAATAAACTCAAACTAACTATTCTGGACTGGACCAATGGCCAGGCATGGTCCAATCCACTTCTGCTCCCAGAACGACCCAATTGCCTAAGTCCAATCCACAAAGGGCATAAGTTACCTTTTTGCCCCTCCAACCGGACATGGAGTGCATCACTCCTCCCCGGAACAGCTGCCCGTTCTGCACGGCTTCTTCACTTAAATTTTGATTTAATATATTTATTTAAATATAAAGAGATTTGAGCTTGGCAATAGATCGTGTTCTGAGTGATCAGCTAGTACCATCAGAGTCAAAACCTAGGTACTTTGTACATATAGTTAACCTTTTGATTGTTTGAGAAAATTTAAATTTATGGTATCTGTCATGGTCATGTTTTTCTATTTGTATGAAGTGTTGGATGCAACATAAAGTGGCACCCATGAAAGAAGTTTTGATCTGTACATTGTAGCTATCTTGTTCAAGATATCAATCCGTGAGTTCAAGTTTTCATTTCGGTTCTATATTTATATAATACATACACTTGTTGAATTTGCGGTCTTCAAATTTTTGCCCAGACTTCAAACAATTTCTGGCTCCGCCACTAGCTTTGAGACACATTGCTGAAGAGTTATTGAGGTATGATTACGTGGGAACTAATCGAAAAATACGTGTTGTTACTCTTATAACATCTTATAGGTTACCTTATGCTTGTGAGTTAGGAAGATACACACTTTATGGTATACCGATACCAATAGACACTGTTCATGTTCATTGGAGGAAATTAAGCTTGTAAGTTGAGTTGGAAGTAGGTGTAGATGATGGAGTAAAGAACCATTTTATGTACTAACGTGTGTTGTGTGCAGATCATAATCAAAGAAGATATCAGATCCAACAAGCACCAGCTAGATGTGCATAATTGATTATATGTGAAGTTACTATGTGTGACACAAGTCGCAAGAAGCAAGAATGCTTCTGTATCTAATCATGATCAGTCAGATCCAAGGATGCCGATATTGCTGTTGCAATGCTCTTGTGGATGCTCTCTGAAAGTGGCTGTGATTCTGAAGATTGCGAAGCTTCTGAAGAAGATAATGTTATAGAGAACCGAAGTGCTGAAGATTCCGATGACTTGAAGTTCTGAAGGCTGAAGGCTATGAAGACCAAGTGCAGAAAGACTCTGAAGACTTATGCGTTCTGAGGATCATGGTTCCAAAGGTCAAGTGCTGAAGACTATGAAGACGGATTCCTAATGGACAGCTCTGAAGTTTCGGAAGACTTGAAGTAGTAAAGGATAACGGATTTAAAGACAAGTGCTGGAGTTCTGAAGGCTGATTCCTAATGGACGACTTCGAAAGACTGAAGACTTGGAGTTTTAGATATCCTATTAAGAAGTCTCTACTCATGCTTCAATTAATTACCATCAGAAGCCTCTGACGTTTTGAAGACAAATGTTACCGTTGTGAAAGACTGTACACAACGCCCAAGAAGATATATCATGTCACTTCCTCCACTGTAAAAAGGAGATGTGTCAGTACAACTGTATCATTACACAACGTCTCTTTTCTAACAGCCAACAATAATTCAAATGGCTATATTTTACTAGGCTATTTAAAGAAATGAGTAATTGCTTCTGAAGAGATCGATTGATTAATTCCATCAATGGAGAATTGATCAAGTCATTGTGTGAAGATAGCACTAACGATGAGTTCTCGTTGTAACACTTAAAACATCCAAAGCTATCACCATTTACACATGGCCATTGTTGTTGAAGCTCAAAGATCATAAATCAACACAACAACAATCAATTGGTACAGAAGCTGTTGATGAAGAAGACAACATTGCAAATCAGTCAAGTCATCAACCACCTTCTCGTCAGTGCTACATTGAAGATCTGAAGCAAGGAGTTGTTTCTCAAAGCTTGCTCAACCAAGAAGACAAAGAAGAAGAAGATCTACAAGATGTGAGCAACTGCCAAATCAACATACATCTTTGTAGTTTCTTAAGATAGCAAGGAGTTGTTGCTCACATCTTGCTTGAACACTTGTGTGTTCTTATGTACTTAAACTTAGGAGTAATCTGCTTGTTAAGAAGGATCTTTGTAATCTCCTGTATAACTAATTATTGGTGAATTAGGATTCCTTGAGTGGTCAGTGTGACCGGAGACTCGAGAACACAATGGTTGGGTGTCATTGTGCTAAATCCTAAAATAGGGTCAGTAGGTGTCATATTCATTGCGATGAATCCCTGAATGTCTAGCTGTGAAATCCTAGCAGTAGATCTTTCGAGATTGGAACCTGCAGGTCAATGTTCATTATATTCATTCAGTTGAATCCCTGAACGGTTCATTGGGTGTTAGTCACCGGCGTTAGCCCGTGCATCTGTAATCAGTTGGATTATAGTGGATTAAGTTCTTGTGATCAAGGCGAAATCACCTGAGGAGGGTGAACTGGATTAGCCGTGTGGTGAACCAAGATATATCGTGTATCCTTTACTCTTGTTATGCTTTATGTTATTGTTTATGTTTCTGTATTGAGTATCAGAACCTTACATAAGCGAGTCAGAACCTTGCAGCTTAACTCTGATAAGCTTCCGCACTGCAAGTTCTGAATAATGCATATTGCGTTCAGACTCTTATTGGTTCTTATGCTTCATGCATGGCAAGTATGAATGTTACTTCGCAAGTCAGAGTCTCTCAACGAACTCTGATGTTATCTCAGCGTTTTAATGATAAGAAGCAAAAAGTTGTTAAAGAGTAAATACACGATTCAACCCCCCCCTTTCTTGTGTCTTTCTCGCACCTTCAATTGGTATCAGAGCTCTGATTATGTTATTGATGGATATCTAACACTTAACAGTGTCAGAAAAAGATCCAGATGTGGTGCGTAGAAATACTCTGGGTGAGATTTCAATCCTCTTACAATTTCTATAACAGCTCAGAAGTTGACTGTGTACAAAATTGTAATCAACTGGATTACTTGAGCAAGCCACTGATTCTGGAAGTTTTTGTACTTGTCAACATCTAAATCTTCCTCACTTGAGTTTTGATGAAGTTTGAAGAATCAGCTGATATGATAGATTCATCAGATAAGAAGTAGTATCTGTTAAATGCTTATCTCAGAAGATACGTGTGGATGAACCACGTATTTTGCTCAAGGTTGAATCATCAGAAAACAAGAAGTCTTATTTGCTGAAGATTAATTCTTTATGATATTTTGAGATGTTTTCAAGAAACGGATTAGGTCCACCCTTGACTTTCTCGTTTGAAACTCATTCAGACCTTCTTCATGTAAAGAAGAAAGATTGTTGTTCTATGATTTTGAACTTCAGAATGAAGTCTATTGAAGTTAGAGAACTGAAGAAATCAAAATGTTAGAAATTATTCAACATCTGAATTTTAACTAATCAAGAAGTTGAAAGATTCAATGAAGTACTGAATATTGTTTTCTTGAAAAGCTAGAAGAATATTCAGGAAAAAGAAGTTAAATGATTCATCAAGTACTTGATCAGAATAAATTCTAAGTCTTGGTTGAATAAACTCAGATGATTAAGTTCTGTTAAACTTGAGATTCTATCTCAGTTGAATCAAATGTTATTGGTCAGATTCTATCTGATAAGTCTTTCAGAACCTCTTAAATCCGGAACCAGAGGATGTTAATCCAAACACTTATGTCTTCTACTTAAAGTCAAAAGGAATTAAGTTGCTGATGTTTTCAGAATGAAGAAATCAATTGACATTCTCTTAGAAGTTGATATGTTGTAAATCCCTTGATGGACTAATTCTATAAACAAGATAAATCAGCATTGTGAGATCAAGAAATGTCATGCAAACTATATGTTAAGTTACACACGTGCTTGATGATATTCACTTTTGAGCAAGATCTGCATCTGTTCGAAGAAATAAAGTCAGAAGACATCTATATTTTTCACGCATCAGACTACTCTGAAGGAAGCAGAAGCTAAAAGATGATGATCAGAAGCTCAGAGTCAGATTGGAAAGCACTCAGAATCGCTGTATAAAGATTTCAGAATCTCTAAGGTATGTTTTTCTTCGTTCATCCTCATTATTGGAATTTAAAATAGTAGCAATAATTTGACCTTCGTCATTCACTGACATATTAGGATTGTTGAAACCATAATAAGATTCTCACGCATTTATGATTAGACAATTTTCAAGAATTAAATAAGCAGTTATGATTACGTTGTGTCAGCCACTCATAAGTATACGGTGATTAGAGTCTATCACACGTCTTTTCGCTGACTACCACAGCTATTTATAGCTAGTCTTGGAAATGATGAACCTCGCGTGTTCCAGCTTGATAAATAGCTACTAAATCCCAAAGTCCTCCTCACACCATTATCTCCACTCTAGGAAGAATCATTATCTAACTATCAAATAGGTTGAACCTCGTCTCTCAAATAAATCAACATTGCTCAAAATGTCTTCCCACAACATCAGAGGAGAAGCATCTGATCTAGAACTCTTGAAGGAATTCAGGTTGAATTTAAACCTTCTGCCACAACTCAACAAAACAAGTACTCTCTCTGGAATTGAATTTCAGAACTGGGAAAAATACTTCAACATGCTTGTTGGACCCGTCTTTCCTTCACTTGTAACTGAGTTCTGGGCAAATGCACGAGTACTAGAATATGACTTTGGCAAAAATGCTATTTTGTCTATGGTTGCTTGCTATCCAGTCTTGATCAACCCTACTATCATAGCTAAAGCCATTAGGTGTGTTGAATATGGTGTGACTGTGGAAAGAAATATCAACAACCATAGCTTCGACAGGCATATGCACGTCATTTTTGAAAGTGAGGGGCGTCCCACTCAACCATGCGCCCTCACTCCTATTGCTAAAGATTGGTACAAGCTTATGATAACTAATTTAAGACCAAGAGAAAGAGGAGCAGGATGGTTATCTGACAAAGAAAGAGTATTTATTTTCTTTCTAGTGTCTAGGATCAAAATAAACCTACCCCAATCCATATTTAATCATCTGAAGGAAGAAATTAATTTGTCTAGGGAAGACACAATCTATCAAATTCCATACTGTAGAGTAATCTCCCACATTCTTGATCTTCAAGGAGTAGTTGGTCATTGCAGAAGAAATGGAATGACTGAGAAGATCCTTCTTGAGTTTTATCAACCTATGACCTTCTTAGTCTAAGATAGGAAGTTAGTTTTTCTTAGGATCACAAGTTACTCAAGGTCCTTTTCTGTCTGACCTTTTGTTCTAAACTTGTTATGTATCTTCTTGATCAATTATTGAAGTATCTCTAATAGAGAAGTGCTTATCCTTTTGAATGATTAATTTTATGTTCACAATGCCTTAATTAAATATAAATTTCATTAATTATTAATTGAAGTAAAATAATGAGGCATTATAAGTGAATCACATGAGAAGTTTTAGGATTATCTAGAAGCCACAAATATTCCTTAGGTCATAACTATCTGACGATTACTATTACTAACTCATAAGAGATAAGCTGTGGTTCTTGATCGAATAACCTTCTCTCATTAAAGATCAATCATTAAACCTCTTTTCCCACGTTACTTAACCTATCTAGGAAAAATCAACTGTTACCCCTCTCAAAGTCTCAATAACCGTACTTTACTCATTCATATATAAAAAGGCTTAACCCTAAATCATTTGTCACAACTCTCACACTTTCCAAATCGTAAGAAAACTCTATCTAAATATCTTCCACCATCTTCATCATCTTCTACAATGGCTTTCGTCTCCCAAAATGCCTTAACTCCCATAACCACACAGATTCCAGTTGGCAGTCTCATCGTCATGTCAGAAACAATTGTGAACCTCAACAATCTAAAATCAAATGGATGTGATATTACTCCTTCAATGGAAACTCAAGGATGGAGAAACTATTTCAAGATGTTGGAAGGACCAACCTACTGTTGTTTGGTTAAAGATTTCTGGAATCATGCTAATACAGGCACAATAGTCATTGCTTCTTCTGTTTTTGGAAGGAAAGTTTTCATATCCGAGAAAACCTTTACAGACCTTCTGATGCATGACAATAACGGATTCAGAATCAATAAGGATCTACTTAATGAGGAAAGAAAGGCCAAGGTCATGACTTCTATCTTTAGAGAGGGAGTGTCAGTTGAGAACCAAATATTCTCAAATATGAAGGAACCACTACAAGTTTGGTTCACAATCCTGCAAGGAAGCGTTTTTCACCATCTTCCTTCAAATCAACTTAATGACACTCAAAAATGTGTCTTGTTCCTTCTCCTTAAAGGAATTAAGATACATCTTCCTTCCGTCCTCTTCAAACTTCTGAAGGAAGCTATAAGAAACTCCAGAATAGGTTCTGACGCAGAAGCCAGACATATTCCATATGGAAGACTCATTTCTGATGTATTGGTCGAATCAGGAGTAGTTGATGATATTTTAATCAATGAGGGAGAATCAAGAAAGCTGCTTAAAAGCTCAGGAAAGATTCCTAGATTTAAGAATCTTAAAAGAGAAGACGCTGATCTGGATGATACGTCACTTAGGAAACTGACGTTGGCCACAAGGGTTCCTGTTGAAGGTTTTCCAAACTTCTCAACACACAATCAATCAGATGTAGGGAATTATCTGCAACAATTTAAGGAAGACGACATCAGTATTTGGATTAATATGAAGAATACTACTGATGTGCTCCAAGAACTTTCAGAGTGGAAGAGAATAGGAAAGAAGCAAGTAAGTGCTGATGACGAGGAACCTTCCTCAAAAAGGGCAAAAACTGTAAATGATGCACTAACATCCTTCAAGGATAATGCCATCACAAGAATTCAAAGCCTAGTATATGCTTCCAGTACAAGCATAGATCCCTTAGAAATGAGAAAAATCTGGATTGATTTCCATGAATGGATCTCAGAGGAAATTGTGAAGAGCAAGAGATTAGCTGTCACACAAGCAGAAGAAAAACAGCTGCATGCCTCAAGAACTGATGAGTCTAAAAACTCGTCCTCATCCTCTTCCTCATCATTAGGCACTTCTTAGTCTAAACCCTAGGAACCTGTTTTAGTTAGATCTATGTTTTGTTTGCTAAGAACTAGTTAGGATTTTAAAAATTATATGCCTTGAATTTAATGAAATATCTTTTGAAACTATTTTATGTTAAACTGCTTATTATCATATTAATCTAATTATGCTTAATGCTTGAAAGCTCAAAAGCTCTAAACTTTTTGATGATGTCAAAAAGGGGGAGAAATAGAAATATGATTTTGATTAAAAAGAAGAATCTTAAAAAGAATGCAAACTCAAACAAATGAATTAATCATATAAAATGCGTTTTATACTAACGTTTGATGTTTGATGTTTAACCGAGGAACTCTGAACAAGTTCACTAGGCATTCTTAGAACAGGTTAAGAAAGAAGAACTCTGATAGAAGTTCTTATGAACTGTTTATTCATATGATCGAAGTTGTACACTTCGTGAACATGTGTTCAGAATCAGATCTACCCAGTACTATTCAGAAGTTGATAACTTTTTGAAAGTCAAAGTTATCGTGATCTCTGTTTCACTTGGTTCAGAAGCTGTAAGCTGTTTGAGAATATGATATTCTGAACATAAGAATCAGAAGAAGGAAAGCTCTGAAAACAAAAGCTCTGAAAGCAGTTAAAGCAAAGTCTACATCTCAAGATGCTTTTCAGAAGAATTGTGAAAATCAAAAGTCAATAACTATCTGAAGATCCGGATTGAAGATCCAAGAAGAAGTAGTTCTGATTTAACCAAGAACCAATTAAAAAGAAAATTATTTGGTATTAGAATAAATCAATAATTGGTAATCAGACTCTGAATATAAAGATTGGTATCAGACTCAGTCTGTAGTTATATCAATCAGAGCTAAGCTGTAAAGTTTTCAAATACCTTCATTGGTATCAATTTCAGCACACTAAGGAAATTCCTTTCAATTGATATAAGAGAATACCTTTAGTCGGTATCAGACTCAACATACTTTGGTATCTGTCTAAGAATTTTGATTAACTTTGGTATCAGATTCAGAATCAAGTGTTGATTGATCACTAAATTAACCTTCTTTTGGCATCTGATCAAGAATCAAGCTTTGATGAACCACTGAGTTGTGACAATAACAAGGTTATGAGATGAAGGCATGTGTTCAAAGTCAAACTCTGAAAAGTCATGATCTTATTGGTGATTTAAAATTAATATTTCTGAATTACGATTCCGAATATCCCAATATCTGACTTATGGAAACTAAGGGAAGATTACCCAGAAGATTTAATTGTCAAAATCTATAATCTTCATCAAGTCTGAAACTCAGGGGGAGTTTCTTAAAGACAGTGTTTGTTTCTGATAAATAGCGAGACTATGTTATTAGATAAGAATTGTTCTGGTTATGTGCTAAAATGATTCTGCTGAAAAGTAGAAATGCTTCAGATGACTCTGAAGATTATGAGCTCTGATATAACGTTAAAAGAAAATAAGTTCTAAAGATCTGAAGACGGAAGTTTTAATGAACTAGTCCAGATACTGAAGACTTTTGTCTCCTTAAAGACAAGATAGAGAAGTATTCCTTTTCTATTCTATGTTCTGGCAACTCAAATTGTTATTTTGTGAGTCTTTGGATCATATGAGATTTTATATGATCACAGATAAAATTTTGGGGATAACACATTCAGGGGGAGCTGTTGTTCCGGACTCTGAATTTGTTTAGTTTTGGTGATTGCCCTGTATAAAATGTTCAATCAAAATACATGGTTTTGTCATCATCAAAAAGGGGGAGATTGTGAGAGCAAGAGTTGTCTCTACAAGTCGACTCCATGTTTTGATGATAACAATGGTATTTGTGAAAGAACCATTTTATGTACTAACGTGTGTTGTGTGCAGATCATAATCATAGAAGATATCAGATTCAACAAGCACCAGCCAGATGTGCGTAATTGATTATATACGAAGTTACTATGTGTGACATAAGTCGCAAGAAACAAGAATGCTTCTGTATCTGATCATGATCAGTTAGATCCAAGGATGCCGATATTTCTGTTGCAATGCTCTTGTGGATGCTCTCTGAAAGTTGTTGTGATTCTGAAGATTGTGAAGCTTATGAAGAATATAATGTTATAGAGAACCGAAGTGCTGAAGTTTCCAATGACTTGAAGTTCTGAAGGCTGAAGGCTCTGAAGACCAAGTGCAGAAAGACTCTGAAGACTTATGCGTTCTGAGGATTATGGTTCTAAAGGTCAAGTGCTGAAGACTCTGAAGACGAATTCCTAATGGACAACTCTGAAGTTTCGGAAGACTTGAAGTAGTAAAGGATAACGGATTTAAAGACAAGTGCTGAAGTTCTAAAGGCTAATTCCTAATGGACGACTTCGAAAGACTAGAGACTTGGAGTTTCAGGTATCCTGTTAAGAAGTCTCTACTCATGCTTCAATTAATTACCATCAGAAGCCTTTGACGTTTTGAAGACAAATGTTACCATTGTAAAAGACTATAAACAGCGCCCAAGAAGATATATCATGTCACTTCCTCCACTATAAAAAGGAGATGTGTCAGTACAGCTGTATCATTACACAACGTCTCTTTTCTAACAGCCAACAGTAATTCAAACGGCTTTATTTTACTGGGCTATTTAAAGAAAGGAGTAATCGCTTCTGAAGAGATCGATTGATTGATTCCATCAATGGAGAATTGATCAAGTTATTGTGTGAAGATAGCAACAACGATGAGTTCTCGTTGTAACACTTAAAACATTCAAAGCTATCACAATTTACACATGGCCATTATTGTTGAAGCTCAAAGATCATAAATTAACACAACAATAATCAATTGGTATAGAAGTTGTTGATGAAGAAGATAACATTGCAAATCAGTCAAGTCATCAACCACCTTCTCGTCAGTGCTACATTGAAGATCTAAAGCAAGGAGTTTTTGCTCAAAGCTTGCTCAACCAAGAAGATGAAGAAGACGAAGATCTACAAGATGTCAACAACTGTCAAATCAATATACATCTTTGTAGTTTCTTAAGATAACAAGGAGCTGTTGCTCACATCTTGCTTGAACACTTGTGTGTTCTTATGTACTTAAACTTAGGAGTAATCTGCTTGTTAAAAGCATCTTTGTAATCTCCTATATAACTAATTCTTGGTGAATTAGGATTCCTTGAGTGGTCAGTGTGACCGGAGACTCGAGAAGACAATGGATGGGTGTCATTGTGGTAAATCCTGAAATAGGTTCAGTAGGCGTTATATTTATTGCGATGAATCCCTGAATGTCTAGCTATGAAATCCTAGCAGTAGATCTTACGAGATTGGAACCTGTAGGTCAATGTTCGTTATATTCATTCAGTTGAATCCCTGAATGGTTCATTGTGTGTTAGTCACCAGCGTTAGCCCGTGCATCTGTAATCAGTTGGATTATAGTGGATTAAGTCCTTGTGATCAAGGCGAAATCACCTGAGGAGGGTGGACTGGATTATCCTTGTGGTGAACCAGGATATATCATGTGTCCTTTACTATTGTTATGCTTTATGATATTGTTTATGTTTCTGTATTGAGTATCAAAACCTTACATAAGCGAGTCAGAACCTTGCAGCTTAACTCTGATAAGCTTCCGCACTGCAAGTTCGGAATAATGCATATTGCATTCAGACTCTTGTTGGTTCTTATGCTTCATGCATGGCAAGTCTGAATGTTACTTCGCAAGTCAGAGTCTCTCAACGAACTCTGATGTTATCTCAGCGTCTTAACGATAAGAAGCGAAAAGTCGTTAAAGAGTAAATACACAATTCAAACCCCCCCTTTCTTGTGTTTTTCTCGCACCTTCAGAACTGTGGAAAAGGTTTATGTTACTAGATGTTGTTGGGAAAAGAGCATTAAAAAAGTAAGGTTTGTGAATTTGCTTACCGCACAACGACTTCAATGTGTCTACCACCTGAGAAATTAAAAACCAAAGGAGGAGTGAAATGAAAGGGAATAATCCAGTGGGATATGATGGTTATAGGGACCCTTCATATCATGAGTATGTTGATCAAGCATCTCGATATTCAAAGAGGCAGTCTCAACCATTACAGACATCGAAGAAGCAGTCACAATCAAAGAAGCAGTTAATGTTACATTAGTTCACTCTTCAATTTCCTAATCATATTAGGTCATATATTGAAGAGGTAGTTAATGTTGCATCATATGGTAATTGTGAATATAGCCATTGTATCATTACATGGATATAGTGAAGATGGTTGGCCAATAGTTCGTCAAGACTTGGACAATCGAATCGGTTATCAGAAGTGAGAGAATCTTTGATGATAGATTCCTTAGGTCCTTAGCCACCATATAAATAGTTGACTCTACCAGATATGGGTCATTTTATAGAAAATCACTATAATATTGTTCTTGTCTATTTAGGCAATCCGTGCATGACTTTCTTTCCTATGACAAGTTCACATTCACCAAATGTCTCAATTTTTTGCATTGGTTTTATAAACTAAAATCATTGGGCTTAGATACTTACTTTACTTTTTTAAATATATGACTTTATTAATTTTTATTAATTTTTGAATTATTTTTCAATTCATGTAAACACGAAACAAATTACCACCGTGATAAGTGCAAATTGTAGCTATTTTTGTATATAAGTTTTGTTGCACTTATCGATACTTTTTGTTACAAACATTCGAATAAACCCCACTTTATGAATAAATACGTTAGTTAGTAGATATTTGTGTTTTTGATTCATTTGTGTAATAATTGATAATTTTTCATTCATTTTGTAGGTGATAAAGCATTGTTGGAGCAATGAGCAATAAAAGCTCCAAGATGTGTCATTTGGATCAATAAAAGAAAGAAAGCCATTTATCGAAGCTGGAAGCCAAAATAAGAAGATTTCTTGACTGTCAAGCTCCGTCGGGTGGTACTTTGCTCCGCCGGGTGAAACTCTCTTTCGTCGGGCGATGCTGAGGCGTGAGGAAATAAGGGACTTTCAGGAGCATTCCATATTTTTGACCTTTCGCCAGGCGATGCTTCTGCCGCCGGGCGAAAGTAGATATTTATTGTCAGTCTGTTTAAGTACGCAGCTGATGTGAGTGGGAATAAAAGCTCCGTCGGGCGATGCATTCTACCGCCGGGCGGTGCGTCTGAGACAGAATTTTGTATTTAGTTCATTTTTATTCATTTTTGTTAGGTTATGTTGTTTGGGGGTGATTTTTTCTCTCCCAACTTCATCAACCTCATTCTTGGGTGGAATAGCTTAGAAAACATCATGGAAGCTTGCATTTGGATGATCCGGGGTGGATTTCTCATCGATCGGCTCTGACAATCCGTGAAGTGTTTGGTTCATTTCTGATTTTCTTCATGTCTTTCTTCTTTATTGGGTTTGTATATGTTTTTACTTTGATCTTATGTACATTTTTCTCCCATGGCGTTATATTTAATTTGCTTTATGAATCTCTATTGGTGATTGTTCTTGATTTTTGCTCAAATATGCGGGGTTTGGGTTGTGTTATAGATAAACTTCACAAACTTCGATTAAGGATGATTATTTGTTAGTTTCTGGATGCTAGAGATAGATTTAGGGCTAACAATCCGTATGGGTGTCAAAACTTAATGCCTCCGTGTCTTGATTCGGGTGCGAGAGTGCCGATGAGGGTAGCATGGTTGAGTGTGCCAGAGATGGACATGTGATGTGAACGATACCGGGTCATATTGAGGAGTATTGTAAGTTAAGTGTAACTGGTCGGTAGGTTTAAGTTTGTGATGAGTGGAATATATACGTGCTTGATAAGTCTTTTCTCTCTGATGAATGAATTTTCTTGTGTTAATATTTACTTTTCTGTTTGTATACTTTAAAACCATTCTAAACCTAAACTCATTAACAATTAAATCGTCGAATGGCAGTTCAATTCCAATCTCTGTGGACACGATAAATTCCCGAAAAAATACTTCCAAAATGTTTGTTGCTTGCCCTATTCTGCTTCAACAAAATGGCGTCGTTGTTGGGGATTGGTTTATTGTTCTTGCATCGCGATAGTTTCGTTATTTTTGAGTTCTGTAGATATCATACATATTGTATATTTTCACTTGTTTTTATCAATACTTGTGTCGTTCCCAGGATTTTCATCCAGGTACAAACGCGAGAGTGGCGCGGAAAAACAGAGTCGCCAGCCGTGTAAATTTTTCCCAAAAGAGGGAAAGGGAACACCGCATAAACCTTAGGAAGAGGGAAAGGAATGGTCATCGCAACCATAACCTGGGTTCGGGAGTCGGTTACGCGAGGGGAAGGTGCTAGCACCACACGCGTCCATCGTACTCGATGGGATCCACGCTTGTTGTCTATTCTAAGGGTGAGTTATACTATCATCTAGGGCTGTACTAAAACTGAGAGGGAAAGACAAAGACCGACTCGGTAGGACGTCGACGTCCTAGGCCTACGTACCCCCCTTGTGCAATGGGGAATTCAGAGTCAACGTAGTTCAGACCAAGTTCTTTTTGTGTTTTTTATGAGCGACGTTAAGTTCGCGTCCGGCAGTTAGGGTCGATGCCTGTTTGCGACTCAGACGGAAGGTAACATGCCATTTTCGAAAATAGCCTTTAAGTTGAAGGTCCCGAAGGACAAAAAAGTTTGAAGTTGGTTTGTGTTTTTTAGGACAGAAGTGGCTTAAGTTAGTTCCTAAGCTGCATTGCACCAAAGTCTAGGGCACAGGGGCGAATTCTTAACGCATCGTCCCAAGACAGGACGCTCGCTGAGCACTCTAGAAAGATGAGAGGAAGCCCCTCATTTCTCATTCCCCATACTTAAGGCTCGTGCGCAATACACCTTATTCTTATTAAGTGTTTTAAAGAAGTTTGAGATGAGAAGAGAGAAGACACAAGGGTGACTCTAAAGGGAGACTATGAATCCTAAAGTTATCATGCATGGGTGACCTACGATTAGTGAGGTTTGAAGGCAACCTAAACCCTAAAGGAAGAAGATAGGAGAGAAAAAGGTAAGGGTGACCATGGATGCTTATCCATACCCTTAAAGAACTTTCCTTAGTCCCTGCATAAAAGGTTAGTGAGAAACAGACGTGAATAAGAGAAATGAGGTGAATGACAAACAAACAATGACAAACAATAATGAGAATAATCCAAACATGAATCAAAGAAACGGAGAACAACCCCAAAGCAACTGGCACAAGTGCCTTTCAAACAAGGTAATTAGATAAGATCAAAGATGCGCACACAAGAGAATCTCAGGAGAAAGCAAATCAAATAATTAGCAAAGTGATTCCTAAAATTCCCAAATTAAACATTAGGGTTCCTCAACCAGAGGCAAACAACATATAAAAAATCCCTACAAAAATTCAAAGTATTAGCCATTCAAATAATCACACAAAATTCAAATAAGGGATAGGGTTCAATGTGCCTAAGAGAAGGACCTAAATGCAATGTAAAATAAATTTAAAAATGCAAGAAAAATATTTTAATGCAATTTAGAATGTTGATGAATGAGTGCAAAAATAACGGATCAAAAATATTTTGTAGATGAGGAGAATTAAAATGAAGAAGTTCAAGTATGCATTATATGTATAATTGAAAAGGAAATGAATTACACAATTAATTCAAATGATAAGAATAAATTAAAAATAAAAAATAAAATTTGTAAAAATCTTATAAGACAATAAAAATGATGTATGAATTTTTTAGGATTTTTTAAATGCAATTTACTAATTTTAATGATTAAAATATGAAATAGTAATTGAAAATAAAATAAAATAAGAAACGGGCTGGGGGGGTGTAGACAGTAGAAAAAAACGTTGAAGTGGAATGGGCTGGCAGAAGGGTGGTGCGAAAAGCAAAAGCCCAAGGAAGGGGTCCAAACGAAGTCAACGGAGGGAGTATGGTATTCGGTCAACATCCAGAATTAATCTTGGCCAGCCAATGGATCCAACGCGCACCAGGAGGTCAACACGATGGAGAGGTAATTGAAACCAAACGCTCAGATTCAGCGGTACACCATAATCATGCGGTCACGCACACGCGCAACCACGGAGTCCTACCCTGCACCGGCCACATGCTACGCATGTGCCTCATTTATGTGTTGGCAAAAAACTGGCCATGTGATCAAAATAAAAAGAAAATAAAGGGCCACGATTAGTAGATGCATGGTGGAATTCATGGAATGAGAAACATGTGATCAACAATTAAAAACAGAAATAGAACGGACAAGTGGCATGCTGTGGTGCGTCCGATCTGGAAATCGACGGTCCATCTTCATTTTCTCCAATCATCTCCTTCGCCGGACTGGTACTCCGGCAGCCGCCGGAGCTAGGGCTCCGGCCACCCTCTCCGGTGGGCTGCGATGAGTTTTTTATCCAGAAAATACAAACAGGTACACTATTTTGACCAGAAAAATGCCAGGAATCCAAATATGGCCTTAAAAATTTCAAATTGTTAGTGTATAATAAAAAACGAATGAAAAACCATTAGGGTACGAAACTTTAAATCCACATTACAAGCAATTCACACATCCATAATTAAAAATAACTATACCAGAGTGACCACCATTCATCACACGTCAATATTCATGCAAGAAATAGGAGTTTTAAGAACACGAAAAAACCTCTCAACCTGTGATGGAGCAGCTCCAATCCTTGCCTTTGGCTGCGAACGGTGGTCGATTTGCACTCTAGAAATCCCCAGGAAAATATTTGTGGAAGAACTTTTGGCCAAAACCTTGTGGATCGTGAGTTTTGATGAAAAATCCTCTTTTAGGGTTTTCTTGAGAACTCCTCCAATTGTACGTGCATGAACCCTAACCAGTGCATCTTTAGGTTTAAATAAGCTAGGGTTTTCAGTTGAATACGAATTGGGCCTGGGTAATTCCATGTTTAATGATTTTTTGAATTATTTTGGAATTTTGCATTATGTGAATAAGTGAAAAATACATCCATTCCATGCAATTGAATTCATGATGGATCACTTGTATCTGAGTTGCTAATCACACCACTTTTAACTTGGGCCTTGAAAATAAATGGTTTATGAGTTTTAGACATTTTGGGAAATTTGAATAATGGAAAAAAAGGTGAATAATAAACCATGGAATTCCTTCATTCTTGAGCCAAAAATAATCTTCAAGGAATTTTCTTTGATATTAAAAGGTAACATGGAATTGATTATAGGTCACTATGCCCAAAATTGTGAAAATGGCATCATGAGAAACCCTAAAAACCACTTTGCCTTCTTTTGATCATAACTGGAGTTTCACAAATGATATGGAGACCCACTAGTACTTGTTGGAAAGAGGAGAAAAATATCTTCAACTTTCGTGTTGGAGAAAAATTCATTTGAAGCTTTCTTGATGATGAAAAGTCAAGTTGAATGCAGTGCAGGAACTTGCCCAAAAAGGAAACTTTTCATTATAGGTCACTTTCCACATTTGGAAACTTTGCACCAACTCCTGATTCCTGATAAATATGTATGAAATTTGACTCCTGGAGACCATATGAGGGTGTGAGACCTTAAAATTCCTGAAGAGAATTTCAAAATTTCACAGTTGACTTTTCTCCTTTCACTGTTGACTTTTCCCCCAAATTCTCCTGATTCCCAATCTTCTGATCAATTGAACCTCTCCTGAATCAAGTCTTGCCCAAAAAATCAGAAATAAACTGACTTTGTAGCAAACCCTAGTTGTGGTACCCTCAGTCTAGGAGGAAATAACACAGTCTCTAAATCCAAATTCCTCTGAATATGATGTGTATCCTCTCCAACAAAGATGAGATATGCCATTTGATGATGATAAAAACCCAAGGAGCTTGCCCATTGAATCAATAAACCCAAGAATTTCAAAACCCTAATTCATGCACTGGTTAAGAGAGTGATTCCACTTGAGATCCCTTGCAACCTATGAAATCTTGATGAGGTAGTAGACCAGATATGACTTTCTTGAACTACCTCAAGCACCTTGACCCCATGCTAATGATATGCATACATGATAATGCAAAAAATGAAATGAAACATAAGCCAGTTAGTACTAAAGTAAGGAGGGCAAATTTGGGGTGCAACAACTTGTATATTTTTAAAGTTTGTTCAAGTGTTTGGTTAGGACGCTTGCTTTTGGTTGCACGGTGAGACATCACCATGGCATGAAGAGAGGAAGTTTCTAGCTTAAGCACCGTAAAGGCGTCGAGCTTACGACGTAAAACAAGCATGTTTTATTTTCTTTTGTTGTTGTTATGTTTAGTAGATAGTATGGTGCTATTGTCTAAACAAATTTAGATCGGACCAGTTCTTAAATTTCAAATTTTCACTTTTAAATTTGTTTAGACAATTTTTGCCGATTTTTAGTTTGTTTATATTAATAGTGTTTGTGTTTGCCTTTGAGCTTGTTTTGAGTAGCTTGAGGAATTTTTGGTGATGTTCCAAGTTTGATCGTTTCAACTTACGGATGTATGGTAATGATTTTGTTAAGTTTTGTACACGTTCGAGGTATGTATTTATCGCTTTCTATACTTTAGCATATTCATGATACTTAGGCTTTTTACAAACTTCCATGCCATTCATTCTTTTGTATACTTGTTCTTGTTGTGAATCACTTTAGTTCCCAACTTTTTTGTGAGGAAGTCTTCTATTGTTCGTATATGCACGGAGTACCAACATTCTTGTTTTAACTGGATTTGATTATGCTTAATCTTTTGTTTGTGTTGATTATATGAAAGCATGAAAAGGATTAAGGCAATTTTGTTTCATTTTGAGCACAACTACCTTAGCCAAATAATCAATTCACATTGTGAGTGTGTGATCATTTGTAACCCCTTTGAGCTTTATGATCCATGTTTTATTTGAACTTAATGCTTGTCTATGAGTGTTTAGTTCACTTATTTTTGAATGGGCTTTGTTTTTACTTGAACCCTCAACTTTTTGTGTTGTTGTATGGATTTTTTCCTTGCCTTAGAAAGTAGGGAGTATTCACATGATGATGTGGTTGAATTCAAGTTGGGGAGAGAATGATTGTTTACTCATTGGTTGGATTCTATGAGGAAAGAAAAAGAAAATAAAAAATAGAAAAATATGACAAAGAAAAGAAAAGAAAAAAGTAAAAAAGAAAGAAAAGAAAATCCTTGAGAAAGGAAACAAAAAGAGTTCAAATAATTGTGCTAAATAGGTATTGTGTGTTGTGTAACACTTGGGATTTTGGAAGAAGTTTGATTGAAATTTTGTGTTTGAACTTTTGTGAGTTGATCACTCCCTTAGGTTTAGGCAAGTTTTTGTTTCGATTACTTTTAGAAATTGCCTCTTGTTTGTTTACCCGGCCACGCTACAACCTTGAAAGTCCTTGTGATTCTTGCCTTTGTATGTTCAATGTGAACTTTTGGATGGTTGTATAATTTAGTCTATTGTTTGCATGATTGTTGTGTGAGTGATAAGTCCCTCATTTTGTGTTTTTCATCTACCGATGATTGTTTTTGCTAGGTGTGATTCACATTAGAACTTGTGTTCTTTTAGGATGTTTAGCATGATTTTTGTATTTTGCATTTGTTTCGTGACTATGTTGTCGTCGTATTTTAGTGGTAATTGAACCATTCATTTGTCTGATTTTCTAAATCCATTGATTCGTGATTCTTTGGTTTTCACTCTGTTTCTTTGAGTTGTTTGATTTTTGTTTGAGGACAAACAATTATGTAAGTTGGGGAGAGTTTGATAAGTGCAAATTGTAGCTATTTTTGTATATAAGTTTTGTTGCACTTATCGATACTTTTTGTTACAAACGTTCGAATAAACCCCACTTTGTGAATAAATACGTTAGTTAGTAGATATTTGTGTTTTTGATTTATTTGTGTAATAATTGATAGTTTTCCATTCATTTTGTAGGTGATAAAGCATTATTGGAGCAATGAGCAATAAAAGCTCCAAGATATGTCATTTGGATCAATAAAAGAAAAAAGCCATTTATAGAAGCTGGAAGCCAAAATAAGAAGATTTCTTGACTGTCAAGCTCCGTCGGGCGGTACTTTGCTCTTCCGGGCGAAACTCTCTTTCACCGGGCGATGCTGAGGCGTGAGGAAATAAGGGACTTCCAGGAGCATTCCATATTTTTGACCTTTCGTCGGGCGCTGCTTCTGCCGCCGGGCGAAGTAGATATTTATTGCCAGCCTGTTTAAGTACGCAGCTGATGTGAGTGGGAATAAAAGCTCCGTCAGGCGATGCATTCTACCGCAGGGCGGTTCGTCTGAGACAGAATTTTGTATTTAGTTCATTTTTATTAATTTTTGTTAGGTTATGTTGTTTGGGGGTGATTTGTGCTCTCCCAACTTCATCAACCTCATTCTTGGGTAGAATAGCTTAGAAAACATCATGGAAGCTTGCATTTGGATGATCCGGGGTGGATTTCTCATCGATCGGCTCTGACAATCCGTGAAGTGTTTGGTTCATTTCTGATTTTCTTCATGTCTTTCTTCTTTGTTGGGTTTGTATATGTTTTTACTTTGATATTATGTACATTTGTCGCCCATGGCGTTATATTTAATTTGCTTTATGAATCTCTATTGGTGATTGTTCTTGATTTTTACTTAAATGCGCGGGGTTTGGGTCGTGTTAGAGATAAACTTCACAAACTTCGATTAAGGATGATTATATGTTAGTTTCTGGATGCTAGAGATAGATTTAGGGCTAATAATCCGTATGGGTGTCGAAACTTAATGCCTTCGGGTCTTGATTCGGGTGCGAGAGTGCCGATGAGGGTAGCATGGTTGAGTGTGCCAGAGATGGACATGTGTTGTGAACAATACCGGGTGATATTGAGGAGTATTGTAAGTTGAGTGTAACTGGTCGGTAGGTTTAAGTTTGTGATGAGTGGAATATATATATGCTTGATAAGTCTTTTCTCTCTGATGAATGAATTTTCTTGTGTTAATATTTACTTTTCTGTTTGTATACTTTAAAGCCATTCTCAACCCAAACTCATTAACAATTAAACCGTCGAATGGCAGTTCAATTCCAATCTCTGTGGACACGATAAATTCCCGGAAAAATACTTCCAAAATGTTTGTTGCTTGCCCTCTTCCGCTTCAACAAAATTGGCAACTACTTAGTTATAAACATGTCTTACGCCTGTAGTACCATATTATATTAGCTTAGCATAATTCTATGTAATCAGGACATGAAACGAATTACCATAAGCAACTACTTAATTCATATGTTTCAAGTTAACAAAAGTTATGGCAAATTAAAACATAAGTATGAAGTTAATACATAATTCTAAAATAGAAACAACAATTAACTTTTGCGAGAAATGTGTAATGCTTCAAAGAACTCGCTCGAGATAACGATAAAGCAAGGTAGAAACATGCACCCAATTTGGATCAGATGGACCTGCTTCTTAAATAGGAAATGGAACCTCTCTCAGCGCATCCTGATGAGGCGGTACCAACCGAGGATGTGAAACACAATAAAACCACCCCAAGTATCCATCACCTGTATAATATGGAGTGGTAACCACCGCTTTCGGTCGAATCACACCAAGGACATTGTGATGGTAACTAATATACTCAAGACCAATAGCATCCATCACATAATCAGGAGATGGAGGTGGGGTTGCACATATTGCCTATATCCAAATTGATGCATACATATGTCAGGAAAGTATATAACAACTATGCCACCCCACTTCAGTCATCCCCTGTACAGACAGATATAATCAAATTGTCGTCATACTCTATGATTCTCGAATAGGAGCCATATAACGTTAGTAGGTATCAAATCATCCAAAAAAGTCTCAACTGATCCACCTTCAAGTGTCCTTGCTTATACGACCATATCATAGCTCGAGGAAGTCCACAATTAGCATCTAATTTCCAATTCTCTCCTCTTTTTTCAATAGTTGGAAAATACTCATGAATTCAACAGTGTTACAAAATTAATACTATTAATAAACAATTTAATAAATATAAATAAATAAACTAAATTAAAATAAACACATGTAGCAGAGTAACATGTCCACTGAGTTACTTGGAAATGAACATTGAAGCATCTCCGAGATATTTATAGAGGGTGGCCAACACAGCGACTCCCGAACTGTATCCCTCACATCCATCCAAATCCGTAAATAGTAACAGATATGGTGCCTCGACAAGTGTAAAAGTCTTGTCAAAAAAAATTATGGAACCCACCAGCATTCATCATATACGTTATGGTCACACATTTCAATTTACCAGCAGACCGATGATGTGTGAATAAGATCCCCTATCGAGACGGACATGTAGTGTTGCCTTAGTATATTGCACTCCTAAGTAATTATCAACAAGACCAATAACAACTTCTTCAATGACATCTCAAGGGGTCCAGAACACGCTCGTGATAGGCAGGTGAAGCGGACAAGAGACGTCATCCAGTGTAATTCTCATCTCACCGAATGTCATGTGAAACGGAGATGTCTCAAGATGTCATCTCTCTACAAATGCTGATACTAGGTTTGTGTCTATCTTCTTCAAATTAGTTTTATACAATGAAGATAGACCAAACCGAGTTATCCAACTCTCTATCTCTGGTGGGAGACAATGAGGAACCCTTCATGTAAGCCTAGTCCCATGTCCAACAACTTTCAGCTCTTTCTTCGGACCCCTCTCCTGAAAACAACTAAAAGTATACATATTATAAAACACAAATTAAAAATTAAATATTTATTAAAATAAAATAACTGTCATTTACTTACCTCACCATACCATAAATGGCGAACAACGTGATACTCGTACTTTATCAAAAGAGACGAATCGTACGACCCTCTTGAAAAATCAACCGGTCGTGTTGTGGGTGAAGATGAAACAATATGCTCATCCTCACTAGCCAACGGCGATCAAGTGCCCCATCCTAAGGCATTACGCTATGGAATCCGACTATATTTGCCTCGTGTTCGCGCCACTACAAAAAAAACAAAAAAAAAGGAAAAATCAAATCATAACACTTAGGCATGGCAACGGGGCGGGTCGGTGACGGTTTTTACCTCCCCCAAACCCAAACCCGAATCCCCAAACAATCCCCGTTCCCCGCCCCAAACCTAATTGGGGATGGAGAATTAAAACCCAAACCCGTCCCAAACAGGTTCGGGTTGGGTTCGGGTATCCCCGCCCCGCCACCATCCATTTAGTAAAATAAATTTTTTAATAGAAATATTTATCTTTTCCAAAATCAAATTACATTACAAATAATAAAATAAAAAAAATCTCAAAAAAAATCTTACATACATTTGAAATATGTTAAATAAATAAAACAAATCAAAATATCAAAACATTGGCCACATATTTAATATTCTAAATTAAAAAAATTAAATAATAATGTACATAATATAATAAATGGGGCGGGTTCGGGGACGGGTTCGGGTGGGTACTAGTGTCCCCATTACCCGACTCGTCTCCATATTTTTTAATCGGAGAAAACCCAAACCCAGTCAAAGCGAGTTTTCCCCGTCAACTTCGGGACGGGTTGTGGGTACCCGCGGGTATGAGTTTTGTTGCCATGTCTAATAACACTTTTTGAAATACATCTAGTATCTTAAAAATGACCTAAACCAGAACACATATGAAAAAAGTTCTGGTGTTGTTTTCATTAAAACCGAATATCTTTGCACAAGAGTTATGGGAAATTGCATGAACTGGATGACTTATCATAAGAGTTCCGATGAGTTTAATAAATCAGATAACTTACTTTGAGAGTTTCAGTTTGAAAATGGTCATTTATGTGTGTTGAATATCTTGTAAAAGGAGTTCCGATATTGTTAGTTTTTCTTTCAATATCAGAAGACTTCGAACACAAATGAGAGGAAAAGTGAAAAATGAGATAAATCAACTATATATATATATATATATATATATATATATATATATATATATGAAGACATTTTGGTTAAAATATATTCAATGTAAGAGTAGGAGAATAAATGATGGTGTGCGGCTAAAATTTTCCTTTACAAAAATGGAGAGGAAAAATAAATCCTAAAAATTATTAAACAAGGAAAAAAATTGAATTTTAAAATTTTAAAAAAAGAGTAATAAAATTTTATCAAAAGTGCATTTAAAACAATATTTTATTTATACGTTTTACAACACAAAATTTTGTGATAAATAAGTGCAATTGATTTTATTTAATATTTATTTGAAAATTAGATTTATTTTAACAAATAAAAATTATTTTAAAATGAATTTATTTTCATTTTTAATGAAAAAATAATAATAATTTTTTCAACGGAGGCATTTAATATTATTATGTACACAATTTTAAGATATTAGTAAAATTAATTTAGTAAAAATATAATGTTTTATGATAATATTATTTAATTTTTTAAAATATTTGTAAAATCTTAAATGACACTCGTTTTTAAAATGGATAACGCATTTTTTTATTAAGAAAAAAGTAAAATATTTAATATTTATTATAAAAATATTAGTTATAAATAGATTTTAAAAATGGTAAAAAAAAAATGTAATCTTTTTATTAATTTTTTTAAATATTTATTAACGCTTAAAGCAATGAATGCCTTGGTGGGCTTTGTGCAAGATTTTATACATCTCAAGTCAGAAGATCTTACTTCATACACCTACAATTATACTTTCCCCCTATATAATATCAAAATGTCAAATTTACCCTTTTTAAATTTGAAGTTTTTTCATTCTTAAAAATGTAAAATTTACAAAATTTTGTGATTACTTTTTTTTTTCCCGTAAATTTTAACGCAACTTATTATAGATAATCTAAGTTTTTGTGGATATAATTGTATATTAGATAATTAATTTTTTGAATTATTTATCGAAAAATTTGTAAAAAAGATTTATGAAAACTTACATGCGATTTATTTGTGGATAAATTTAAATTTTCTTAGATAATTATAAATTGGAAAGCTTGTAAAAATAGATTTTCGAAAATTTATCCTAGGCTTATTCGTTGGTAAAGCTATGTTTTGGTTGGTTAACTTGTTTATAGGATTACTAAATTTTCCAACTTGTTTATAGAATAACTTGTAATAAAGACTTTCAAAAATATGCTTGTGGCTTATTCGTGGTACGTCTAAGGTTTGTAATATTTTTTAGAGATCATTTTTAATTTATTTTAGTGTAAAATTTTACCCAATAAAATATAGATTTACCTACCAACAAGCCGCAAGTAAATTTCTAATTTTTTTAAAGAAATTTTCTGATAAATAAATTTACTAGAAAATTTAGATTTATCGACGCTTCAAAAAAAAAATTTACAAGTTTTTTAGTAAACAATATTCTCTAGAAAAAACATAGATGTACTCATAAATAAGTTACTAGTAAATTTCTGCAAAAGAAAATCGAAAATTTTGTCTAGGGGTGAAAAATTCTAAATTTACAAAGGACGGGGTAAAATTTTCCTCTAGTCATTTTCTAGCCATATTTTTTTTTATAATCAACGATATATTCAAAAAAGTATTAGGGATACTTCAACCCATATACAAAAAACCTTCAACCTCACAATAAAAGAGGGAATATCTCCTAATTATCTACCCAAAAAATCGATTAGATTTTTAAACCAATCGTAATACGAACATTCACATTTCTTTGGACACCAACTATCTAACCAACACTAAGACAAGTGTATAGTCCTATAAAACATATCATCAATATCCGGCACCAAATCTTCAAACAAAACTTTGTTTCTAATCCACCATATAACCCAACAAGTTGAGATCCATATAGAACACGCAATAGACTTATCACATCTGCTAACCACAACTAGAAACCAAGATAGAAGAGAGTCGTGTACCTTTAAGTTCACCTGCCATTGAATCCCCAACCAAGCAGCCACTTTCTCCCACAAATTCTGGATTTTAGGACAAGAACAGAATAGGTGGTTGATATCTTCGATAACTCTAAAACAATAAACACATACTATATCATGGATATTTGAGATTACACCCCTGGCGGCGTGTAGTTGCCTCGAAGGTAATCTTTGAAGAATCAGCCTCCAAGAGAAAACTTTAGCCTTCAAAGGAATAGATGTATTCCAAATAAGCTCTAAAGCCGTCTTGGACGGAATCTCAATATCACAAGAACTAATGGCTTTGTTAAGGCACTCATATGCAGAAGAGACTGTAAAAGAATTAGAAGAATCAAGATCCCACAAGAAACTGTCATCAGCTCCTGCTACCGGTGTACGATTCAACAGGACAGTTTCTAACTCATGCCAATACTGAATATTACTTGCGCCTCCAATCTGATTATGATAAAAAATGGCTTGTTTGCTCCACTGCCATTCATCACCAACCCATGAACCCATCTCGCTCACAGCTGCCTGTTTGTGTGGAGAGACTTCATACAGAACTGGGAAACATTCCTTAAGCAGTCGTGAACCTGCCCATCTTGAGTGCCAAAATGAAATCAAGTTTCCAGCTCCAATTTTACACACGATGTTCTGTTTAAAGCCCACACCATCCTTACTTTCTTTAACCTTTATTATGTCCCTCCACCATAAAGATTCCAGAGATCCTCTTCCCCAATCGTTATGAAGCATAATTCTACTTTTTAGGCATCTGTATTTTTCCTCGAGGACAGGTCTCCATACTGCATTTTCTAGCCAGATGTATCATATCAATCGTAAATAAAGCAGATTAAATTTTCTGTTTTTTCATTGTCATTGTGAAAAAACTATTAACCAACTTGTAATTTAAAAATCAATAAAAATTTACAATAAAGAGTTGGCCCATTTTTTAAAGATAATGAGCTTAATTTCAGTTTATAATGTAAAAACATATTTCATTTATCGTATATTTAAAAGAAATACACTTTTTAAAATGTATGAATATACCTTTTTTATTAAACGAGTAAAATTGAGTCGGGATTTAAATCTGGTCTTAAGTCGTTGTGGGATGGTGTAACCTATTTTTTTTGGGTTGCTGGCAAAGCTCCCGTCGAAGGTCCGAGAAGAAAGTAACACACAAAAAGGTGCATTGAACAAGTGAGACTTTACCTTAGTTGAGGGCATATAATTCTGGTCTCAAGCACACTTCCCATAGTTGGATCTGATCGAACAGTCACGTGCATAAGACATCAGATTCCATGGAAACTGTTTTAACTGCCTATCTTATATAAAGCACAATGTGTTTCATTTCATATCCAGAAATCATAGGTTGTGCTGAACGTTGCTTTGAAGCTATTCTAGGCTTGCAAGGGAAAAAATCAGTTGAACAACGTAAAGATCCTAGTACAACAGTAGAATTTGCACTTCTTTGCTGAAAGGATACTTTGGATTAAAGAAAACTATTAGTTCACATCCCCTAAGGATAATTTTGTTCCTATTGACTATTGGAACAATATTGGTTTGTCCCATATCCCTTAGGTTTTGATGATAACAAAGTATTTAAAGAACAAAAGGGTATACTAATATTTGTTCAAGTGTGCAGGACCATAGACTGAAATTTCATAAATAATCCAAGTATTGGTCCTGACTGTGAACATCTAAAGAGAAGCTTATAGACCTGAATCCGATGGATTAGAAGCTGAAGACCAGACTCTAATGAAGTCTACTTCTGAAGAGGTCAACGTCTAAAGGTTAAAGTCTGAAGATGTCAGCCTCCGAAGACCAAACTTTGATTAAGTCTACTTCTAAAGATCAAAACTTGAGCTAGTTAAAGCGCAAGCACCAAGGTGACTCTGATAGGTCACTGTCAACCTCTGAGCCTACTTTGTCATGTGAAGGCCTAAGCTCTATTTTCTCATAGAGTATACTAGGATACAACTGATAATTCCTTTTGTTGAAAAGGGATTTCAAACAACCTTTCAATGACATTAACCATTTGAAGAAACATCTTAACGTCTCTATTCAAGCTTCTCAAGGACTCTCTTGTGTTAGATCTCTAATGAGACTTTTCCTTATCTGTTAAAGGAGCTGAAGACTTGACGAAAAAACAACCAATGAACCATTGACATTCAAAGCAAAGTTACTTTTTCAAAACATAAGCACATGTTTAACTTAGGATTTCTTATCTTTGTATATTCTAGAAATCCCTAAGTCTTAAAGAGTTCTTCATGACTTGTATTTTATCTACACCTCTGATCGTATATCAAGTGTATTATTAAAGAAATCCCCTAAAAGTCTATTGCTTGTATGTTTGAGCATTGGAAGTATCTTGGTTATATGCTTGAGCATAGAAGTCTCTTGCTTGTGTGATTGAGCATTTGAAGTCTCTTGCTTGTGTGCTTAAGCATAAAAGTCTCTTGCTTGTGTGCTTAAGCATTAGGATTCTCTTGTCTCTTGCTTGTGTGCTTGAGCATTGGAAGTCTCTCACCTTCATTTGGCATCAGAGTCTGGTCTGTGCTAAATACTTAACAATGGTGCAGAAAAGATCCTGAGAAAAATATATTGAATCATGTCTGGAGTTTCTGAATCTAATAGTGGTACTCCCAATCCACATGTTGCTATTAATCATGATTATATCACTTCATAAAAGAATAATTATACATCTAGACATCCAACATTTAGTGGAGGCTATAGTGAGTTTGAATGGCAGAAGAATAATATGTATACTCGTATCATGGGTCTTGATGATGAGTTGTGGGATATTCTTGAAGATGGCATTGGTATTCCAGTTAATGGAGTAGGAATGGTTACTAATAGAAAAACTCTCACATCTGCTCATAAAAAGATTCATAGAAAACACCATAGAGTTAGAGGCATCTTGGTTAATGCTCTACCTCCTTCTAATTACATCAAGATCATTGATAAATTTACTGCTAAGACCATTTTTAGATCCCTAAGTGCTACTTATGAAGGGAATCAACCAGTTAAGGAAGCTAAGACCAACCTTCTAGTTCAAGAGTATGAGCTGTTCAGAATTAAGGAGGATGAAGACATTGAAACCATGTTTTCAAGGTTTCAAGTTCTTGTATATTGACTCTAGGTTTTGAATAAGAGCTATACTACCTCTAATCATGTTAAGAAGATTCTTTGGAGTCTTCCTGTCAGATATGAAGGTGAGAAAAGTACACAAGAAGGGGGTTGAATATTGTTTTCCGTTTTCTTAGTTTGCATCTGATCAGAGTTCAGAATCTAAACTGGTGTTCAGATTCTAGTTAATTCTTAGCAGTGTAATGTTAACAGAAGCAAATAAATAATATCAAAAGACACAAAGATTTATACTAGTTCCTCCCCTAACTGAGAGTAGTCCAATCCCATTGCTTCACAAGACATTTTCACTATAATCAAATCATGATTACAATCACTTATGCATTCTGCATAAGACATTTACACTTGCTCAGACCCAAGGTCCAAGACTTCTACTCAAGCTCCTCACTCGAGACTTCCTGCTCAGGTTCCACGAACCCAAGACTTCGTTGCTCAGGACCTCAGCCCAAGACTTCAACTCCAAGTCCCATGAAATGAGCCTCTATACTTGTACCCCTCATGTCAAGACTTACTCCTCCAATTCCATGTATTGAGCATTCCTGCTCAAGCCCCTCAGGCCCAAGACTTCTGCTCCAAGTTCCATGAAATGAGCCTCCACTTGCACCTCCCAGGCCAAGACTTACTGCTTCAAGTTTCATGAACCGAGCTATCCTACTCAAGCCACACTAGCTCAAGACTCTTCTGCTCAATCAATCTACTTGATTAAGACTTCCACAACTTAAGCACATGACAAGAGACTTACGTGGCTCAAGCATCTTGGCTCGAGACTTCCTTGCTTGTATCCCAATGATGCAAGACTTCTGCTCAATCTATCCACTTGATTAAGACTTTCACAGCTCAAGCACATAGCAAGAGACTTACGTGGCTCAAGAATCTTGGCTTGAGACTTCCTTGCTTCACTACTACAAAACAAGTCTTTCGTAACACCAATATTATGCCGGACATAGTGTTAACCGTGGTAATATTTATCCTGGGCACATATTTTTTTATTTACTAGATGACATATGACAACGGTCAGAAGTAGCAACCGTAGTGAAAAGTACACGGAGTGAAATGGTTCGAATCCCATCACCAACAATTATCTATACACAAGTTCAGTACACAACAATCGTCTCTCTCAAAACAAAACTCTAACAAGTCTTTCACTCGTCTCTCAAAGTGAAACCCTAAAAACTCAGTCACTCGTCTCTCTCATATGGATACCACAAAAGGAAACCATAACAACAAGTCTTAGCCAATGGGTATTTACAGGTTCGTTTTCTCTGTAGTTTTTTTTTCAAAATCTATTTCAATATCTTGTTTCATGATGTTTGAACTTTCTTCTTTTTTCCTCTTGTAGGTATGGATGCTTATTACAATAAAGAGAACAAAGATATATTTAGCCTGTCAAACTTGTATCAAAGATTCAGAATGACATCCGTTCAAAATATACACAAGTTCGCAGGTCTAAATTTATCTTCATCCTTTTTTCATTGTTGACACACCATTATGGGACTTGACATGTAGGGTATGTTTCTGAAGCATTTTATGCCTAGATATGTTTGTTGTGTCGTGTTTGTTTGTTGTTGATGAATGATTTTGATGAATGTTGTAGTTAATGTCTGTTTAAAATATGAGTTTATTATATATTATGTGGTTTGAGTGTTTTTCCAATCCCTTATGAAATATATAACTTCCCAAACTACATTAGAAAAGTATGATATGATAGATAAAATTGTATTATAAAATAAGTACACGTTAAATTCTTGACAAGAATTCTTCACACTCTTTACTGCATTTTGTTCCATGATCGTTAGAACTTGATTTAGTGATTCTAGATCTTCACCCATCTCTCCACCTCTAATTTTGTTTGCAAAGTAAATAATATTTTGCAAAAAGAATTAGAGTTGAAGGCAGGGGTTGTTGAACAACTAGGATCATTAAACCAAGTTCTTACTCTCATAGAACAAAATACGGATAAGGAGTTGAAGAACCCTTGTCAAGCATTTAACGTGTACTTATACTTCTAATATAACTTAATTTGTCATATTATAAGGTTCTAGTGCAGATTGGAAGGTTATATGTTTAATGAGCATTGGCAAAATAAGCATTCCACATAATTTATAATAAACTCGGGGCTATATACAACAACACTTGTCTAGAACAACATTTGTTAAATATTTTGCGTTTTAATATACCTCAACAGTTGTTTAAAGTAACCGTTGTGGTAGGTAATGCGCTACTTGGATACAATCACGACCGCCCACCCGTGGTTGAAATCATCACACATACAATCACACTTTACGTCACAACGGTTGGACCTGTGTGATGGTACCCTTTTCCAACTGTTGTTATATGGGTTTTCTGTAGTAGTGATTGCATCCCAATAACATAAGACTTTTATCTAAACTGCTGAATAAGCTCACCAGAATAGAGAACAAGGTGTACATGATACAAGTATCAGAGGTATGGGAAATCACCATAATAAAGACTTAAAACACTTAAGATTTATAAGATATTCAATGTATAAGAAATCTTAAGGCTTTTACAATTATAACCTACATCAGAAAAATCCGCATATACATTGAGTTGATAATTGCTGATTTTGTTACTCCTTCTTCTGGTTGATCCTTGTTAAAGATTCAGTTTGAACCTTCAGCCATATTTATAGCCTTTTCAGAAACTAGCCGTTGAAGAGGTAACTTGATCAAGAGTTTTTGCTGTTACTCCATAGTACAAGAGCCATTGAAGATAGATACACCAGAAGATCTTAATCTAATGTGTAACATGTTTAACCTTTGTGTCTTCAAGAGATTCTGTACTATTAGAGACATTGAGAGTATATATTTATAAAGCATCTCAGCTTTTCTTGAGCCTTGCAATCTGTAGACTCTAGCTGACAAATTGATTTGACAATACAACTTACTTTCTGCAATACGGACAACTTCGGCTTTATCACCAACTCTGAATGGTACCAAAAGTCAATTTGCATTCACTAAGTGTAGAGACAATAATGTTGCTTCTTCTTATGCTGATACATTCAAATTCAGAGTCTTCGCCAGAAATCACTTAGCAAGTTTTCTTCAGATTCCGCCACCAGAAGCTAACAATGCAACAACTCTCAAAGTGTGCTTAATGTAAAACAGATTCTGACAATAATATTTACAAGTATTAGAACCTGCACACATGTAACACACACCAAATAAACCATTGTTGTTTTAATACTTTGTTATCATCAAAACCCAAGGAAAATATGTCACGAACAAATCTTGTTCTAACAAGACCCCCTTCCACCAAAAAGAAGTTGAGCTAAGATTCACGTAACAACCACCCCTCAAAGAAGAAATCACAGAGGCACCATATTTGGCAAACAAAACATCCCTCCATAATCTAGTAGCCTGGGAAATCAATCTCCAACGACATTTACCTAGAAGAGCAAACTTAACCAGACGAAGATCTCGCACCCCCAACTGACAGAACCTCTTGGGTTTACAGACAACAGGTCAACTGACCCAAGGTATTTTGATTTCACCCTTCATGCCCCCCAAAGGAATCTCCTTTGAATAGATACAATTCTCTTCCAAACCTTAGTCGGTATTTCTATGAAGGATAGGTAAAAGATCGGGATAAAATTAAGCACTGAGTTTAACAGAACCACTCTCCCCCTAAACTGACGTACCTATGATGCCAAGAAATCAATCTTCAGGGAATAAAAGTAATAAAAAAATCCCAAGTGGACTGGGACCGAGGATTAACACCTACAGGAATTCCAGGATATTACCTGCAATGAAGAAAATCACTAGCTAACTCCAAGAAATTAGGGTCCACATTAAATCTTATCAAACAACTCTTGGAAAATTCAACACAAAGCCTAGAGGCTAACTCAAAGGCCTTTCGTGACAAGAAGAAAAAGAAAGGGAGAAAGGGAGAAAGGGAGAAAGGGGGTCACCTCGCTTCAAACATCTCTTGATACTAATCTCAGAGGTTGCACACCCATTAACAAGAACAACCAGATTACCAAAGAACACACAAGCATTTATCCAAGAGCGCCATTTTTTATCAAACACAAACCTGAAAACCATATAATCCAAAAAAACTCCAACTGACATAGTCATATGCCTTTTCAAAATCAACCTTAAAAATGATAAAGTCTTTTTTTAAATCTCTTAGCAGGATCCACAACCTCATTAACAACCACAACCCCGTCCACCAACATATGACCTTTAATGAAAACGGATTGGTTCAAAGAGAATAGAGACTCTGTCACATTTGGCAATCTGGAAGATAGAACTTTGGCAACAAGCTTATACAAATAACCCACAAGAGAAATAGACCGAAAATCCCCAAGCCGTGAGGGGGATTCCACTTTCGGAACCAAAGTCACATAAAAACTGAGAAACTCTAAGGAAGAGTAGAATTAGAGTGGAATTTGAAATTCTGGCCTATGCAAACAGTAGATGTCCTAACACATGTCAAGATATTGTGTTACATAATCATTTAAACTCAGAGGCACAACAGCAGACCGATACCTTGAATATCAGAACTGCAGGATCACAAATGTTACGACATCTGATCCAACATGTTAATCAAGACTAAACTCAAAATTGCAGAATGATAAACAACACAAAAATTGTTAACCCAGTTCGGTGCAAATCACCTACATCTGAGGGATACCAATCCAGGAAGAAGACTCCACTATCTGTAGTAAACTTATAAAGTTAAACTCCTCCGTTTACAACTTTATCTCCTAAATACTACCCAATGAAATCTTTATCAAAGAACACCCTCTTTGATATGAGAATCACCACTCACTTCCCCTAATCACAATCTGTGATATCTAACAGTTACAATCTCCAGCAACTGCATCAATCTGTTCAATTGAAAGACATTCCTTCCAATAACAATATTCAGCCAAGACTCTTGACTAACAACCATACTCGATTTTGCTTAAAAGCTTTAACCAAGAATAATACTCAACTCTTGCTTCAAGGCTTCGAGTGAGAATAATTTATAACAACAACCTATGTCGACCACATAGTATCAAAAGATACATGGGTGACTTACAAACTACACAAGGGACTCTCAAAACCCTAAATCCTTATGTTGCACCGACGACTTGTTGTTGTGTGTGTGCTTGCTATTTTAGGTCTAGCAAGTCCTTATTTATAGACTGCTGCAGCATGGGCTTGGACTCTTCAATCAGGTCCAATCTTCACGTTTTAATTCAGCTGCAAGATCTTCTCCCAAAAATAGGAACAAATCTCCAAATAGTTTCCTAAAAAGTCTCCAAGATCCTTTTTATGAAATCCAATTAAATCTCCACATTGTTCCTAAAAAATCTCCTTAACCTGCGTATAATGATGAGACATATCCAAAATATTCTCATCAAAACAAAATAAATCTGTCAAGGGATATACAACAGCAGTATGTGTTGTACCAGACAAAGATGTCGTGACATCTCCTTCGACATCTTGATTAAAAGTCATATGACAGCAAAACAGCAACACCTGCTGTACTAGACTAAGATGTCATGACATCTGTCTGAACCACATACCAGCAGTACCAGTTGTACTAGACCAAGATGTCATGACATCTGTCATGACAGTTGATGAAGATGCTTCAACATCTTACTCAACATCTTGCCACGTATTATAACCATATCTGTACTGATGTCTGATCAACCATGTCAGGACTTCTTTCCCAACATCCTGCTGTAAACTTTTTTTAGCCAAAATGTAGCCAATCAAAGTCCTAACAATCTCCCCCTTTGGCAAATTTTGGCTAAAACAACCTTTGGATAACACATCCAGCTTCCCCTTATGGAAAAAACCAAAGAACACTACTACTACTTACTTCTCCCCCTTTTTAGCCATAATATGCCAAACCAAGCAACTATGCATTTAAGGGCAATCTATCCAAAAACAAGCAAGTCAATAGCAGAACACATCCATCTCAGAAGCTTGTACAGTCTGACAGGTTACAGTACTCCCCCTGTCATAGATAACCAGTGTTCATTCGCAAGAAGAACACCCTGAATGAATGGAAAACATAAGACGCGTCTTCATGTCTTCAAGAGCGCACCCTCAGTTCAACACACTTGCTGAACACATTCACCTACTGCTTGACCTCCAAGCAAACCATGTACCATACCAGTACAAAAAATCAGAGAGAAGTTCTCCCATATCTCTCTCAACAGATGCTTCTTCATTAAGAACCACCCAAAACCTCTACATGATATCCCATGCCAACTTCATGATCATATAGTTTGTGAATACCCAGAATGCATCCGTGTACCAAAACCAACAAACTCTTGGATTGAGATCAAAGCTCCATTGATCCCTCTCGTCTAGAAACCATCCATACACCGCATGAACTCCTTCTGAATTCCCATGTATGAATCTCCTTGTTCCCTGAGATACAACCCAATTGAATCAGAATGCTTCACATTCCTCAAAGAGACGCACAGGGCCCCTTAGTTTGCTAGCTCACCCAGATATTCTTCGCACTTGAAGAACGTCAAACACATGCTCCAGAAATCTTCAGCCCATTTGCTCCACAAGCACCAACTAATTTACTTCTAGCATGTCCCATTCACATCAGACTTCCAAGACAGTCATTTACCCATCATTCTCCCGTATGACAATATAAATACCTCTTAGACAAGATGTGAGTGTCAAGTTCTACACTCAGAACTTAGTATCCTATTCCAAGGATAACCAACCTAAAAATGTTCTAACATCAATTAGGACATCCTTCACACATCATAGACACCACACACTATGGTTCTAGATATTCTCCATCACTAGACTTACTATCAGCATAGTAATCCAAACAGAAGATCTTCACACAACACTGTGCCACCAGTTTGAATAAAGAGAACTTCAGAAACCCAGAGAGAAATAAACTCTCATCCACCAAAAGAAGGTATACTTTCATCCTCAACCCAGAACTTCTGCCACAAGCTCCAAGAGAACCAGAACCTCCTTACGTTTTCAACTAACTACTCTTCTGCATAAGATCAATCAGTTTCAAGCATCCTGCTTGAATGCACATTATGAGACCAACCAAATGCCACTTTTTGATTGATATCACTCTTCTCCAGAATTCCCACAAGATACACTGATCAACCAATGAAATCAGATCTTCAAGTCACATGAACTACTTGCTCCATAGCAAGACATATTGGATCCACCAAGCCTCATAGTCATGTAACATCTTCCCATCCACAGCTCCCGCAAACTGCATGAGATATGCCTTTTTGAAGCATCCATAACTTCTATTCTCCTGTAGATCACCTTATCTTAAGCTGATATGCCACATCACCAGCTGAGACTTCTGATGTTAAGCTAGATGTCAGAACATTTTGATATGACATCTAACTGTTGAATTCAGCTCCTCCTTTTGCCACTTAGAAGAACCTCATCGCTTTGCAGAACAAGAGTTCCATGCTCTCATAGACTTAATTCAACACCAAGTTTGAGTAGACAACCTCCATCCTGCTTTAAAACTCCAAAGACATCATACCTGCCACGTCTGAGTCTTCAGAAAATAAACAGTCCAAGACTACACCATAGCCATACCAAAGAATGCCACTTTCCTTAGTAGAGCAGACTGTAGAAAGTCAGAGATAACTGCCACTTAACTTTGACTTCCAAGAAGAGCAAGATCTATGCTCCAAAGCACCTAGATCAGAAATAAACTTATCCAAGCAGTAGCCATCAAGATTATGATGTCTTCATCTTCATCTTCAATAACATCAAAGTCCAGACTAGTTTCTTTCCAGGAAACTCTCCAGAGAACACATGCTTCTGTCACACCCGACTGAAGCCATTTCTTAGGTCACCACCTAAGACTAAAATAGATGCTAAAGCGTATGCAGTACCCCTCCCATGATTTTGCATAAACTCTGATGATGAGATGTCCAACATCATGTTGAACATCAGCAATCTTGACTTTCAAGGATAATCAATTAAATACTTATGGATTCCACAAATAGCAATTGATCTTAAATCCTTGTCCAATAACCCTTCTTCACTGTTGTAGCTAAGCTCCACCAGATCACTTCATGAACACTTATCAAGTATTCAATCTTTTGCAAGTATCTTCTTTAACTAACAGTGTTGAGATACCAAGGCTGCCACCCTTGACTCAAGTAACTAAGATTCTCTTTGAACGAATCTTATTTACCTCAATAATTCTTCAATCAGATTGGATCCACTCTTAGAGTCAAGAGAGATGAATCCTTCCTTGCTGTTTTTAGATGGTGAAAATAAATCACCTCCACTTTCTTCAGATTGTGTTTCAAAGAAACACCTTCTAGTCAGAAGAGTAACTAGAAGACTCCAGATACACGACTGAGATGCCTTTATGAGTGGACTTGAGTGAATTCTCAAGTATCTTTGACAACTTAGTCGATCAATAGTTTATCAAACTCTTAGAGCAAGAACCTGATAAACTTAAACTCAACTCCTATCCTCTTCAACTGACTTCAACTGCACCAAGAAACCAAGCTTCCAAGTACCAAGTCACCATACCAGATATCTAACCACAACTCCCTTTACTCCATCGCTCCTAACTTTGGAATAAAAGAATGCAGATATCTTCAAATATAGAGGCCGATGATTGAGACCTTCCACCAACTGTCTTCAGTAACAACTCCAGAATCCCATAATTCTAGAGTTCTTCCATCAGAAACACATGCAGCGGAACTGATAAGTGCAAATTGTAGCTATTTTTGTATATAAGTTTTGTTGCACTTATCGATACTTTTTGATAATATCGTACGAATAAACCCCGCTTTGTTTGTAAATACGTTTACTTTACGTTTTAGTGTATATATTGCATTATTGTGTAAATATCATTGATTTTAATTGTTTTCCATTTACTTTTTTAGGTATTCAAGCAAGGATATCTTGTCATATTCATAAATAGCATTGAATAAGCTTTCCAACGCTTTGAACCGGGCGAAAAACGGAGTTACGATTCAAAAGTTACGAAGAAAACAGTGCAGGATTTTTGCTGTCATGACAGCTCTCGCCCCAGGCTTGCCAGGCGAAGCTGTGGCGAGCCAGACAGTCCAGAAGCGTGAAAAAAGTGCAGAATAAGCCGCCTAACTTCGCCAGGAGAAACAGAATTTCGCCAGGCGAATTTTGACGGACAGAAACACCATTTAAGGCCAAAAACACTATTTTTTTAGGATAGTTTTGGGGTTTTGTGATCCCAACTCCATAAAACTTCATTTTTCAGTAGACTAGCTTAGAAAACATCATGGAAGCTTGTATTTGGATGATCCGGGGTGGATTTCTCATCGATCGGCTCTGACAATCCGTGAAGTGTTTGGTTCATTTCTGATTTTCTTCATGTCTTTCTTCTTTGTTGGGTTTGTATATGTTTGTACTTTGATCTTATGTATATTTGTCGCCCATGACGTTATATTTAATTTTCTTTACAAATCTCTATTGGTGATTGTTCTTGATTTTTGCTTAAATGCGCGGGGTTTAGGTCGTGTTAGAGATAAACTTCACAAACTTCGATTAAGGATAATTATCTGTTAGTTTCTGAACTCTAGAGATAGATTTAGGGCTAACAATCCATATGGGTGTCGAAACTTAATGCCTCCGTGTCTTGAGTCGGGTGCGAGAGTGCCGATGAGGGTAGCATGGTTGAGTGTGCCAGAGATGGACATATGTTGTGAACGATATTGGGTGATATTGAGGAGTATTGTAAGTTGAGTGTAACTGGTCGAAAGGTTTAAGTTTGTGACTAGAGGAATATATACATGCTTGATAAGTCTTTTCTCTCTGATGAATGAATTTTCTGGTGTTAATATTTACTTTTCTGTTTGTATACTTTAAAACCATTTTAAACTCAAACTCATTAACAATTAAACTGTCGAATGGCAGTTCAATTCCAATCTCTGTGGACACGATAAATTTTTGGAAAAATACTTCCAAATCTTTTTGTTGCTTGCCGCTTTACCGCTTCAACAAAATGGCGCCGTTGCCGGGGATTTGTTTTTATTGGATCGCATTGCGATAGTTTCTTTGTTTTTAAGTTTTGTAGATATCGTATATATTGTCTATTTTCACTTGTTTATATTGATACTTATACTTGTGAATTTGTTATATCATTGTTTGTTTCTTTTCATGTTTTCTTGCGTGTTGGTTAGGAATAACCGGGTGGAAGCAACTTGGAGGAACGTTCTTAAATAACAGGCGTAGAGCTTACGACGTAAAACAAGCATGTTTTATCATTTTTTTTGTTTCGTCATTACTTTTTCATTCTAGCTTAGGTAGTGTGGTGAACATGCATTAAACAAGTTGTACTCGGATTATTCGTAAAATTCTCAAATCTTCACTTTACAACTTGTTTAATCCAATTTCACCTGGTCTTTTAGTTTGTTTATATTAATAGTTTTTGTGTTTATCTAAAAGCTTGTTTTGAGTAGCTTGAGGAAATTTAAGGTGATGTTCCAAGTTTGATCGGTTCAACTTGCGGATGTATGGTAATGATATTGTTAAGTTTTGTACACGTCCAAGGTATGTGTGTATCACTTTCTAGACTTTAGCATATTCATGATACTTAGGCATTTTACAAACTTCCATGACATTCATTCTTTTGTATACTTGGTCTTGTGTGAATCACTTTAGTTCCCAACCTTTTTGTGAGGTGGCTTTCCATTGTTCATATATGCGCGGAGGACCAACATTCTTGTTTTAACTGGATTTTATTATGTTGAATCTTTTGTTTGTGTTGATTATATGAATGCATGAAAAGGATCAAGGCAATTTTGTTTCATTTTGAGCACAGCTACCTTAGCCAAATAGTCAATTCACCTTGTGAGCGTGTGATCATTTGTAACCCCTTTGAGCTTTTTGATCCATGTTTTATTTGAACTTAATGCTTGTCTATGAATGTTTAGTTCATTTATTTTTTATTGGATTTTGTTTTTTCTTGAACCCTCAACTTTGTGTTGTTGTATGAATTTTTACCTTGCCTTAGAAAGTATGGAGTATTCACATGATGATGTGGTTGAATTCAAGTTGGGGAGAGAATGATTGTTTACTCATTGGTTGGTTTCTATGAGGTTGAAAAAGAAAAGAAAAAAAGAGAAAAATATAAAAAAGAAAAGAAAAGAAAAAAAGAAAGAAAGAAAAAGAAAATCCTTGTGAAAGAAAATAAAAAGAGTTCAAATAATTGTGCTAAATAAGTATTGTGTGTTGTGTAACACTTGGGATTTTAAGAAGAAGTTGATTGAAATTTTGGTGCTTGAGCCTTTGTGAATTGATCACTCCCTTATGATTAGGCATGTTTTTGTTTCAATTACCTTTAGAAATTACCCCTTATTTGTTAGCCCGACCACATTACAACCTTGAAAAGCCCTTTTGATTCTTGCCTTTGTATGTTCAATGTGAATTTTTGGATGAATGCATAATTTAGTCTTTTGTTTTCAAGATTGTTGTGTGAGTGTCAAATTCCTCATTTTTTGTTTTTCATCTACCGATGATTATTTTTGCTAGGTGTGATTCACATTTGAACTTGTGTTGTTTTAAGATGTTTGGAATGATTTTTGTATTTTGCATTTGTTTCGTGACTATGTTGTCGTCGTAGTTTAGTGGTAAGTATTTACTTTGTGTGTATCATTTTTCATTTGAAGCATTCATTTGTTTCTATTTTTTAAAACCTGTTGATTCGTGATTCTTTGGTTGTCACTCTGTTTCTTTGAGTCGCTTGATTCTTGTTTAGGGACAAACAAGTTTAAGTTGGGGAGATTTTGATAAGTGCAAATTGTAGCTATTTTTGTATATAAGTTTTGTTGCACTTATCAATACTTTTTGTTAATATCGTACGAATAAACCCCGCTTTGTTTGTAAATACGTTTACTTTACGTTTTAGTGTATATATTGCGTTATTGTGTAAATATCATTGAGTTTAATTGTTTTCCATTTATTTTTGTAGCTATTCAAGAAAGGATATCTTGTCATATTCATAAAGAGCATTGAATAAGCTTTCCAACGCTTCGAACCGGGCGAAAAACGGAGTTACGATTCAAAAGTTACGAAGAAAACAGTGCAGGATTTTTGCTGTCATGACAGCTCTCGCCCCAGGCTCGCCAGGCGAAGCTGTGGCGAGCCAGATAGTCCAAAAGCGTGAAAAAAGTGCAGAATAAGCCGCCTAACTTCGCCAGGCGAACCAGAATTTCGCCAGGCGAATTTTGACAGACAGAAACACCATTTAAGGCAAAAAACACTATTTTTTTAGGATGGTTTTGGGGTTTTGTGATCCCAACTCCATCAAACTTCATTTTTCAGTAGATTAGCTTAGAAAACATCATGGAAGCTTGCATTTGGATGATCCGGGGTGGATTTCTCATCGATCGGCTCTGACAATCCGTGAAGTGTTTGGTTCATTTCTGATTTTCTTCATGTCTTTCTTCTTTGTTAGGTTTGTATATGTTTGTACTTTGATCTTATGTACATTTGTCGCCCATGGCGTTATATTTAATTTGCTTTACAAATCTCTATTGGTGATTATTCTTGATTTTTACTTAAATGCGCGGGGTTTGGGTCGTGTTAGAGATAAACTTCACAAACTTCAATTAAGGATAATTATCTGTTAGTTTCTGAACTCTGGAGATAGATTTAGGGCTAATAATCCGTATGGGTGTCGAAACTTAATGCCTCCGTGTCTTGAGTCGGGTGCGAGTGTGCTGATGAGGGTAGCATGGTTGAGTGTGCCAGAGATGGACATGTGCTGTGAACGATACAGGGTGATATTGAGGAGTATTGTAAGTTGAGTGTAACTGGTCGATAGGTTTAAGTTTGTGACTAGTGGAATATATACATTCTTGATAAGTCTTTTCTCTCTGATGAATGAATTTTCTGGTGTTAATATTTACTTTTCTGTTTGTATACTTTAAAACTATTTTAAACTCAAACTCATTAACAATTAAGCCTTCGAATGGCAGTTCAATTCCAATCTCTGTGGACACGATAAATTCATGGAAAAATACTTTCAAATCTTTTTGTTGCTTGCCGCTTTACCGCTTCAACAAAATGCCATTTTGTTGAAGCAGTAAAGCGGCAAGCAACAAAAAGATTTGGATGTATTTTTCTGGGAATTTATCGTGTCCACAGAGATTGGAATTGAACTGCCATTCGACGGTTTAATTGTTAATGAGTTTGGGTTTAAAATGGTTTTAAAGTATACAAACAGAAAAGTAAATATTAACACCAGAAAATTCATTCATCAGAGAGAAAAGACTTATCAAGCATGTATGTATTCTACTCGTCACAAACTTAAACCTATCGACCAGTTACACTCAACTTACAATACTCCTCAATATCACCCGGTATATTTCACAGCACATGTCCATCTCTGGCACACTCAACCATGTTACCCTCATCGACACTCTCGCACCCGACTCAAGACACGGAGGCATTAAGTTTCGACACCCATACAGATTGTTAGCCCTAAATCTATCTCTAGAGTTCAGAAACTAACAAATTATTATCCTTAATCGAAGTTTGTGAAGTTTATCTCTAACACGACCCAAACCCCACGTATTTAAGCAAAAATCAAGAACAATCACCAATAGAGATTTGTAAAGCAAATTAAATATAACGCCATGGGCGACAAATGTACATAAGATCAAAGTACAAACATATACAAACCCAACAAAGAAGAAAGACATGAAGAAAATCAGAAATGAACCAAACACTTCACGGATTGTCAGAGCCGATCGATGAGAAATCCACCCGGATCATCCAAATGCAAGCTTCCATGATGTTTTCTAAGCTAATCTACTGAAAAATGAAGTTTGATGGTTTTGGGGTTTTGTGATCCCAACTCTATCAAACTTCGTTTTTCAGTAGATTAGCGTAGAAAACATCGTGGAAGCTTGCATTTGGATGATCCGAGGTGGATTTCTCATCGATCGACTCTGGCAATCCATGAAGTGTTTGGTTCATTTCTGATTTTCTTCACGTCTTTCTTCTTTGTTGGGTTTGTATATGTTTGTACTTTGATCTTATGTACATTTGTTGCCCATGGCGTTATATTTAATTTGCTTTACAAATCTCTATTGGTGATTGTTCTTGATTTTTTCTTAAATGCGCGGGGTTTGGGTCGTGTTAGAGATAAACTTCACAAACTTCGATTAAGGATAAATATCTGTTAGTTTCTGAACTCTAGAGATAGATTTAGGGCTAACAATCCGTATGGGTTTCGAAACTTAATGCCTCCGTGTCTTGAGTCGGGTGCGAGAGTGTCGATGAGGGTAACATGTTGAGTGTGCCAGAGATGGACATGTGCTGTGAACGATACCGGGTGATATTGAGGAGTATTGTAAGTTGAGTGTAACTGGTCGATAGGTTTAAGTTTGTGACGAGTAGAATATATACATGTTTGATAAGTCTTTTCTCTCTGATGAATGAATTTTCTGGTGTTAATATTTACTTTTCTGTTTGTATAGTTTAAAACCATTTTAAACTCAAACTCATTAACAATTAAACCGTCGAATGGCAGTTTAATTCCAATCTCTGTGGACACGATAAATTCCCAGAAAAATACTTCCAAATCTTTTTGTTGCTTGCCGCTTTACCGCTTCAACAGGAACCACCAAGGAACATATCCTGCTTGCCCTAATAAGATGTCACAACATCTTGTAAGACACACAAACAAGAGAACTAGCCACTTCTCCTGTAGTTGTTGTAGAATTCCTCAGCAACATGAACAACCTCCGGGTTGCTCCCTTCGATCCAGAACATCCATCTCATCCATTAATACCCTTGAGTATGTCTGAGTTGATTGATCTGATCTTCAAAACTCCTCCTTGTTTAAACGCCAGATAGTATCTCCCAAAGATCTCATCCAGAACCAGACATGATGCCTACTCTGATACCAATTGAAATTCTAGCCTATGCAGATAGCATATGTCCTAACACATGTCAAGATATTGTGCTGCATAATCATTTAAACTCAGAGGCGCAACAGCAGACTGATACCTTGAATATCAGAACTGCAGGATCACAGATGTTACGACATCTGATCCAACATGTTAATCAAGACTGAACTCAAAATTGAAAAATGATAAACAACACAAAAGTTGTTAACCCAGTTCGGTGCAAATCACCTACATCTGGGGGATACCAATCCAGGAAGAAGACTCCACTATCTGTAGTAAACTTATAAAGTTAAACTCCCCTGTTTACAACTTTATCTCCTAAATACTACCCAATGAAATCTTTATCAAAGAACACCCTCTTTGATATGAGAATCACCACTCACTTCCCCTAATCACAGTCTATGATATCTAACAGTTACAATCTCCAGCAACTGCATCAATCTGTTCAATTGAAAGACATTCCTTCTAATAACAATATTCAGCCAAGACTCTTGACTAACAACCATAATCAGTTTTGCTTAAAAGCTTCAACCAAGAATAATACTCAACTCTTGCTTCAAGGCTTCGAGTGAGAAAAATCTACAACAACAACCTATGTCGACCACATAGTACCAAAAGATACATAGGTGACTTACAAACTACACAAGGGACTCTCAAATCCCTAAATCCTTATGTTGCACCGACGACTTGTTGTTGTGCGTGTGCTTGCTATTTTAGGTCTAGCAAGTCCTTATTTATAGACTCCTGCAGCATGTGCTTGGACTCTTCAATCAGGTCCAATCTTCACGTTTTAATTCAGCTGCAAGATCTTCTCCCAAAAAATAGGAACAAATCTCCAAATAGTTTCCTAAAAAGTCTCCAAGATCCTTTTTATGAAATCCAATTAAATCTGCACATTGTTCCTAATAAATCTCCTTGACATGAGTATAATGATGAGACATATCCAAAATATTCTCATCAAAACAAAATAAATCTGTCAAGGGATATACAACAGCAGTACATGTTGTACCAGACAAAGATGTCGTGACATCTCCTTCGACATCTTGATTAAAAGTCATATGACAGCAAAACAGCAACACCTGCTGTACTAGACTAAGATATCATGACATCTGTCTGAACCACATAACAGCAGTACCTGCTGTACTAGACCAAGATGTCATGTCATCTGTCATGACAGTAATATTGTCATGACAGTTGATGGAGATGCTTCAACATCTTACTCAACATCTTGCCACGTATTATAACCATATCTGTACTGATGTCTGATCAACCATGTCAGGACATCTTTCCCGACATCCTGCTGTACACTTGTTTTAGCCAAAATGTAGCCAATCAAAGACCTAACAGAATTGGTTAAACTTGGTCCCCATATCATACTTCAAAAGGTGCCAAAACCTCCTAATGAAAACAAAATTAAAACCATCAGGACCGGGAATTTTATTCGCATAACAACGAAAGACTGCAAGATCAATCTTTGATTTAATAAAAAGGGAAGATAACATCTCAAACTCATCGAAAGAGAGAGACTGAAAAGGGGCACAATCAAAATCTCCTGCAAATGATAAGAGAAATACTTAGTCACTTCTTGTCGAATCTCACTCAAACCCTCAACCTAAACATTTCCTACTGTTATCTTCCTGTTCCTCCTGTTCCTACTCTTAATACAAGCGTGAAAGAAATTAGGAATAACATCTCCTTTATTCAACCACTTATAGTGGGACCTCTACGGCAAAAGAGAGTCATTAATCTGAAGCAAAGCCCACAGATTAGACAGAGCTTCATAGCCATTGCTTAGGTGAAAAAATAGAAATCATATCAATTAAGTTTTTATCACTCTTATATTAAAAGTTTTTTTTTTCAAAACATCTATTTTATATTTTACTGATAAAAACTATTTTTTAATAAATTATTTTTAAAAAACCTTACACAAACAACACTTTTTTGTAATAATGTAAAACAACTCTTCCAATCGTTAATAATTCTGAGCAGTGTGTATGGGAATTTAACCTGACACATATTTAATTATACCTAGCACTCCCAATTGTTGCAATTTTACCATAATATATTCGCACAATTTATACTAATTAAATTGTCATTTTTTTAGATTTTAGAAAACTTTGAATTTTTACTGTATTTTCTGAGGTTTTTATCGGATATTTACAAGTGAGCATTTTTCTATTAAATTTATACCGACAATTGTGAATTTATATCGGATTTTTCACAAAAACAATATTTTTTTAACAACATTTTTGAAATTTCCGACGAATTCCATTTTATTGCATGTATATTTACCGGCATTTTCTAAAAATACTATATTATACATGTCTTTTTACCGTTATTTTTAAAATTGTAGATAAAAAACATACATGCATATCGACATTTTATGAAAATGCCAGTAAAATGTATGTAGGATACAACATTTTTTTGAAATACCAATAAATACATGATCATTTTTGGATTTGTTAAAAAAATCGATAGTTTATTTTTTTTTTCTTTTTTTTGTTTTATTTTTTAATTTAGTTTAAAGTTTGATAAAAATTTGTCAAACATCATTTTTTTTAAATATCAATAAATACATGGTCATTTCTGAATTTTTAAAAAATTCAATAGTTCAAATTTTTTTGTTTTGTTTTGTTTAATTTTTTTATTTAAAAAAAAAATCAATAAAATTTGATAGACTCTAAAAGAGAAACCCTATAAAAACTATGGAAACCCTAACATTCTAAGTTAAGAAGAAAATAAAAAGCTAGTTGATGGCTTACGAAAGACTGAAGATATGGTTTAGTTGATGGCTTATGTGGCAAAGGTTCCAAAATTTTGTCTTCCAACAAGAATCAAACCCACATCAAATTTGTTTATTTGATTTACAATATATATATATATATATATATATATATAAACAAATTCAGTCCGTCAATCATTTTCGTCTCTTATTATATTATCATATATATAGTTCAAGCAGCAAGTAATGTCCATTTCATCACAAGAAGCACATTAGATATTTGTATTATTTGTACTGTAACATGGCACCATATGTAACAAGAAGCATTATATACATTCACAAAATAAAACAACTTTTTTTTTTTTAATAATCTGGATTTTATAAAGAAACAGCCAAACTTGTGGCCAAGAACCAAATACAGATAAAACAAAACCTGCACTAGCAGGAAAATTGATCCTACAGAAAAACCAGAGCTAGAACTGGTTCAATCAAAATAAAACAACTTCTCAATGTCATTTATCACATATGTAAATAAATTTCTGAAAGTATGTATATACTGAATCACACCTCTAGATGTTTTGTAAGCTTTGAAACAAAACGATGAAGATTGAATCATAAACTTACTTCATATCAATATGAGCTATTATTCAATCAAAGTTTCATATTCCAATTTACCTCAACACAACTAAAGCATGCAATTGAAATAACTCAACTGTTTAGCATTTTCAATTCCAAGAAACATTGATCCCTCTTCCATCGAACACATACTATTTGGAACAACAGTACCATCACTGAATTCCAATTGCTGTTTAAAGTTGTCATATTGTGTTTGTAGCAGAAAGAAACAATTTTACTATAAATAACATAAATGTTCTTTTCTGCTATGAATCTTGTGCCATGAATCGGTTCTATGCAGATCGTGGAAAAGATGAATTCTTCTGCAACATGTTTTTCAGAAATTCTGGTCTCATTGCTCTTTTTGATCCGAGTAACGATTTCATTATTTGATATATCATTATGATTTTTTAATAATTTGTAAATATAAGTATACTGCATTACTTATATGTCTACCTAAAGATCTGGTAAAGAAAAAGAGAATATGACATAATGTGTTGATACATAGATTATTTTTTTGGTTGATAAGATTATGAACATGGTTCAATTTGTTTTGTTTGATATCCACATTATGGAATTCATCATAATTTGGCATCATAATTTTTCATGTCTCTAATCTCTCATGCATCTTAGCATTTCTTCAATTATCATCTCTATAAGATCTTGTAATAGAAATCCATAAATTCTTACATTTCTTATTACCAGTGTTGAAATATTTGATTAGACTTGATTAGATTTAATATTTAAATATAATTCAAGTTGTGTTAGCTCAAGCCCAATTAGGGTTGTATATAAATAGTCATAGTTTGTATCATTATTTACAAAATTCAATAATACAAATCCTTTTTTCCTTATTCTCTCTCTATTCGCTCCTCAATAAAAGTGTCTCACGCACTAACAAATTGGTATCCAGAGCTTCCGGTTATTGTTATTGATCGAGTTTTCAAGAACTTCAGTCAGAGATCGTGTTTCCAGGGCAAGTGAATCAACCGCTGCGAAGATGACTGGTGATAAGAGCATTCTGAATTCCCTTCTAATGCTTGACGGCAAGAATTGGATCCGGTGGAAAAAATAGATGCAATTCTTATTTGACTTCCATGATACCCTAGAAGTGGTAACCGGCGGCGTTCCTGTGTTGGCGGAAAATGCAACCGAAGAACAGAAAAAAGCCCACAACGAAGTCAAGAAGAAAGATTGCAAGGCTGTTTATTGCATTCAGACGGCGGTCGATGCTGCTAACTTCAACAGAATCTCTCATGCTGAAACGGCGAAGGAGGCATGTAATATTCTAGTGAAGTTTTGTGAAGGAGGTGAGAAAGTCAAGGTTGTCAAGTTGCAAACCTTGCGTCGACAATATGAGTTGTTGTCGATGGGAGAAGAGGAAAAAGTTGCAGAATATGTGTCGAAGGTTCAAAAACTCGTCAATCTCATGAAGAATTGTGGCGAAACCATAAATGATAAGATGATAGTTGAGAAGGTAATGAGGACGTTGACCTCTCACTTTGATCACGTTATCATAGCTATTCAAGAATCCAACAATCTTGAAACCCTAAAAGTGGAAGATTTGGTTGGTTCGTTGGAGGCGCATGAGATGAGGATTGTTGAAAGAAAGGAAGTTCAGGATTTGATACAAGCACTGTAGGCTCAGTCACGGAAAAGGAATGGTGGTTTAAACAAATTCAAAGGCAAAGTCAACAAGACTCAAGGAAAGAAGTCTTGGTCGAACCCTCACAAGAATCAGGTCAAAGATAGAGCTTCTGAATCCTCGAAAAGAGGAGGAAGAAACTATCGAAAGGACAAAGAAGATAAGAAAGGTATGCAGTGTTATAACTGTGAAAAGTGGGGTCATTTGGCCAAACATTGTTGGTACAAGAAAGACAATGGATCGAAAAAAGGCAAGGACGAAGGAGCGAACCTTGCATTCTAAGATTCAGATGATTCTAAAGGTGGTATAGTGGTTATGGCTGCAGTGGCAGATAACCATGTCGAATCCAAGATCTGGTTCCTCGACTCAGGCTGCTCAAATCACATGACTGGTTGAAAGGAGTGGTTGGCAGATTTTGACGGGTCGAAGAAGAGCAAGGTAAAACTTGCTGATAATAGTTCGTTGCAAGCAGAAGGTACTGGCAACATAGTTTTTCAACTGAGTAATATAGTGAAAGTTATGATTAGAGATGTGTTCTATGTACCTGGAATGAAGTGCAACCTGTTAAGTGTTGGACAACTGGTCAAAAAAGGCTTCTCAGTTGTCATGAAAGATGGAGTTTTGAAATTGTTCGACACCCAAAACAATTTGGTATTGAAATCTCCGTTGTCGAAGAACAGGACATTTAAGATCATGATCAGTTCGACTGAAGTACAATGTCTGAAAACTGTTGTCGACCACAAGGATAGTTGGTTGTGGCATTTGAGGTTTGGACATTTGAACTTTCGATCACTCAATCAACTGATTACTCAAGATATGGTATATGGTATTCCAAGTCTTGAGATGCCTGACAAACTCTATGAAGGTTGTTTATTCAGAAAGTAATCCAGAAATTCTTTCATTTCGACTATGCCAATGAGATCATCCTGCATACTCGAAGTTGTACATTCAGATGTATGTGGTCCGTTCGAAGAACATGCCATTGGTGGAAACAAATATTTTGTTTTGTTTGTCGATGAGTTTAGTCAAAAGCTGTGGATCTATGCGATCAAGAGAAAGGATGAAGTATTTGAAATCTTTAAGAGATTCAAGATGCTTGTCGAAAACCAGAATGAGAAGAGGATCAAAGTTCTGCGAACGGATGGAGGAGGCGAATACACTTCGAAGATGTTTGAAAAATTTTGTGCAGAGCATGGTGTTGATCATGAGGTAACTGCTCTTTATACTCCTCAACATAATGGAATTACTGAAAGAAGAAACAGAACCATATTGGATATGGCGAGATGTATGCTCAAGCAGAAGAATTTTCCAAAATCTTTATGGGGTGAAGTTGTTTCGACTGCAGTTTATATCCTGAACAAGTGCCCTACCAAGAAATTGAAGAGCAAGGTTCCTGAAGAAGTGCGGAGTGGCAAACGACCATCAGTGAGTCATCTGAAGGTGTTTGGATCTATGTGTTACAAGCATGTTCCTGATGCAAGAAGAAGGAAGCTTGATGACAAGAGTGAACCTATGATTCTGGTAGGATATCATAAGACTGGTGCATACAGGCTATTCAATCCAATTAATGAGAAGATTGTGTTGAGTCGAGATATTGTGATTGATGAAAAATCTTCCTGGGATAGGAATTCTAGTAATTCAATTAACAAGCCATTGATGAGCTCTGATTTCGACGAAGAAACTGATAAAGTCGAAGTTGAAGGAATCGCTGAGAATCCAGTCGAAGTAGAAGCAGTTGCTGACATTCCTGACACAGAGGTTGTGGCTGAAACAAGCCAAAAACCTCGGCGAAATAAAGTTTCTCCAACAAGACTTCATGATTATGAAGTGACTAGTGATGATGAAGTCACACCAGATGGAGAATTAGTTCATTTTGCTTTACTTGCAGGTGTTGAACCAATCAACCATAACGAATCTTTGAAATTTCAACAGTGGAAGTTAGCTATGGTCGAAGAGTTACAGGCAAACGAAAGAAACAACACATGGGAGTTAGTCGAATTGCCAACACATACAAAAGCTATCGAAGTAAAGTGGGTGTTCATGTTGAAACACAATGTTGATGGGTTGATAGCAAGACTTAAAGCAAGATTAGTAGCTCGAGGGTTTCTTCAAAGAGAAATACTTGACTACTCTGAAGTATTTGATCCAGTAGCAAGACTGGAGACTGTTCGACTAGTGGTAGCATTGGCATGTAACCAAGGTTGGTCGATATTTCATTTAGATGTGAAGTCCGCATTTCTGAATGGTCCGTTAGACGAAGAGGTCTATGTCACACAACCTCCTGGGTTTGTGATTCAGAAGGAAGTGAGTAAAGTATATAAGTTGCACAAAGTGCTCTATGGCCTCAAGCAGGCACCTAGGGCATAGAACAAGAAGATCGACTCATACTTAGTCGAATTAGGATTTGTCAAATGTAAGTCGGAGTATGGTGTCTATGTTCAGGTTGTAGCACAAAATATAACAATCATCTGCTTATATGTCGATGACTTGTTGGTAATTGAAAATAGCTTGAAGAACTTGTCGAAGTTCAAAGAGTTGATGATGAAGGAATTTGAAATGTCGGATCTGGGAAAATTGTCTTGTTTCCTAGGCATGGAATTTCAAATGCTGAAGCAACGTATGGTGTTACATCAAAGGAAGTATGTCAAAGAGATACTCAAAAGATTTAGAATGGATGATTCGAATCCTGCATCCTCACCTATCGAACCAAACTTGAAGTTGGAGAAGCATTGAGAGGAAGACAAAGTTGATGTAACTTTGTTCAAACAAATAGTTGGATCTCTGAGATTTGTGTGCAACAATCGACCTGGTATAGGTTTCGCAGTCGGATTAGTGAGCAGATTCATGGGTGAACCAAGAGTGTCACACATGAAAGCTGCAAGGAGAATTCTGAGATACTTAAAAGAAACAACAGATTTTGGAATTCTATTTCGACGAGATTCTGAAGGCAAATGAGCAATAGTTAACTACTTTTCATATGTTAATCGGTGTGGAGATAAGGAAGATCGAAGAAGTACAACTGGCTATTTCTTTCAAGTATTTGGTGCCCCAATCTCATGGTGTTCTAAGAAACAACCTGTGGTGGCATTGTCATTGTGTGAAGCAGAATATATAGCAGGATCATATGCTGTATGTCAAGCAATTTGGATCAGATCAGTACTTGAAGAAATGGAGGTCGAAGTGAAGAAACCTCTTGTGTTGCAAATTGACAACAAGTCAGCCATAAATCTGGCGAAGAATCCAGTTCTGCATGGAAGGAGTAAGCATATCGAAGCCAGATTTCACTTCTTGAGAGAAAAGGTAAATCGAGGTGAACTTGAAGTTAGGCATTGCTCAAGTGAAGCACAGTTGGCCGACATTTTCACCAATGGATTGAAGATCGACAGATTCCTGAATTTGAGAAAGAAATTAGGAATAGTTCAGATCGACTATGACTAGCGTATGCTCGACAACTTGGATTATGGGGGTGTGTTGAAATATTTGATTAGATTTAATATTTAAATATAATCCAAGTTGTGTTAGCCCAAACCCAATTAGGGTTGTATATAAATAGTACTAGTTTGTATCATTATTTACAAAATTCAATAATACAAATCTTTATTTCCTTATTCTCTCTCTATTCTCTCCTCACTAAAAGTGCCTCACGCACTAACAACCAGCACTACAGCTAGAGCAGAAGTAGAAAACCAAAACTAGAATGATAGTTCACACGTCCTTACACCACTGGATAAATAAATTATATAATCAACATATTCCTAATTTATTAACAAATCAAACCACTACTGTTTACCGTGAAAATTGGTAAACAACCGCTGATCTTCCAAATCTAACTTTGGTGACTCACATGATCGATCAGATTGATACTAGGACATGTGCTAACAATTTATCTAAAGTACATTCTAAATAACTAAACACTTCGACAGTGTTTATAAAGAGAAGTTTATCTAAAATATGGTTTTTTAAAAGATGTGCAAGAACTTTAAGTCGAAAAGGTTGAAGACATTAAAGAAAGGCTGAAAATATAAAGGTAAGACACAATGCTGGAACGTAACTTGCAATAAAATAAAAGATAAATTCTTGATAAAAGGCTGAAGTAAATTGTATTGAAAAAAAATGGTGTTTACATCACGTACATTCTCACAAGACTCGTTTCTCTACACGCAGATACTTTGAGTAAATTTGGAGTAACTTGTATAAAGTGAACACAACACACCGAATCCTATTGCTAGAACTCCTATTTATAATAATAAAACTAACTGCTGTTAACTCCCTAAAATAATTAATACAAGATAAGTGTCGCGCTGCATGCTCCTGTCCCTTGAATGTGTGCCACTTGTCTTTTTCAGGAGCGGACAAGAATAAATACTCCCTCCTTTATTTGAATTTGAATCCCTTAGCGTCGGACATCATCAGTAATATCAGTCGAAGGTTATTTCCAAATTCTTGGAAATATTTCTAAGTCCCAAGCATACCCTTTCCTTATACAAGTATCTTCGACTTAAGTTCAACATGAAGGTCCAGTCGAACACTCCTTTGGACCTCTTCAAAGAGTTTTAATACCAATTAATTCCTCCAACTTAATACAGGAGTCGAATTTATGAGCTAACAAATTTCCCCCCAAAAATGTCTTTTTCGACAGTACTGAAGGAAGGTCATTTTTTGATAGTGTCCTTTCGACGCCATCTTTCGACCCCACATGGGTGTTAACATAACTGACTAACCCACGTCTCAAGAAACTGTTCAGTTTCTTTTCAATCACATCTATGACGTCATGGCCAATTATGATTTTGTCTAAAACATCTCCTCGGAAATCACATCAAATCCTAAACCATAATCACCTCTCCTAGAGTCTAGGAGATCGTGGGCATAGGTAGTAACTGCCACCGCCCTTACTTTTGCTCTTGGGAGGACACGTGTCCCACTAGCTTTTAGCCCCTAATGATGATTAGTGACCTTTTAGTGTTTCCAAATAATTTATAAATAGTTTCTTCAGAAAACTATTTTTATTTTTCCAACTCCAAAGTACTCACTAAACACTTTTTTTCTTTCCAAAAACTTTCAACTCTTCACCTTCAGTAAACCCATTTTCTTCAAGTTTTCAACAATGGCATCCTCAAACACTATCACTCAAGTTCCAAAGAAAAGTCAGAAGTTCAAAGGGCCAAAGAGCGTGCCACTACTTCCTCCTTTCGCTACATTGAGTGGACCCAAAGTGGTGAAGAACCAGCAGTTCATCCCTGAACCTCTCAAGGAAGAAAAAAGGCATCTCAACGAATCTCAGGTATTGATTCCTGTTACCGTTTCTGGAAAACCATTAGCGTTATCTGGTCCTTTTTCCACTATAGGTGTAGATAATGCAGCCATTAGTGATTTCTTCCCTTCATACTGCAAAACTAAACCCTTAGGGCAAATAAACTGACACATTTCATGAACCATTACCATGACAAATAAACTGACACAGTCGAAGATCAAGAGCACATAGAATTTCTGGCTATGTGTCTTTCTCGCTGTGTTTTTTGCACCAAATCTCTGCAAGTGGCCAGTAAATACCTAACTCTGGCCAATCAATTGCACCATGATCGAGGCATTTGTCTGAGTGAGATGATATTGGCCAGTTTGTATGAATCTTTAAGTGAAGTTGCTGGTTGCCTAAAAGATCAAGAAAGCAACGGGAAGCTCTTGCTGTCAGGACCCTTTTGGCTGCTCCAGCTTTGGCTTAATGCCACCTTTGAAGCCAGTCTCCCTAACAAAGGGACCTTGGATGAAGAGGCTGCAGAGATCAAGGAGAGGCAAGTCGAATGGACTCGACTGGTGCATCTAACCCCTAGTGAAGAAGGGCAAATGTTTAGGGCATCCTTCTCTGGCTTCATCAAGATGTTTGCCAAGCGCTATGAATTCACACCAAGGATGACCCCCTTTGCTGAAAGAAAATATGGTCCTGAATGGTTTACCAAGCCCTTTCCCCCTTCATTCAAGAAGCATGAAGAAGAATTAAAGCGTGTCTGGGAGGCGTTCCTAATCCCTCGACTCATTGTTCATCGACTCAACCTGCTAAGGGGCCAGACTGCTTTGATGGCTTACCAACCAAATCTTATCTCTCGATAATTTGGTTTGGTCCAAATTCTACCCAAATACCTGTACGAGAAAAAGGTCCATGTGATTCTTCCCCACACTAGCTATGATGCCATAGAGAGTTCGATACACCTCGCTCGACATGCTCACAAATCACTCCTTACTCCTGTCTACTTTGAACCATCTTATCTCTACACTCAAGAGTTCCACGACTGGTGGTCGAAGCATTATGCTGAAGAGTTCCTTGATGTTTCTAGCTTCTCTCAGTTGATTGATCAAGCTTTTGTTGATGTGCAGGAGAAGATCAAGAAAGGTAAATCCACTCATATCAAAGAGATTCAATCCTTCCAGAAGTACTTTGAAACTGTTTATCGACCAAATGATATTAGTTGAACCGTCTGCGACGCCGCAGTTACATTGAAGGAGGAATTTTTAAAGAAAATGGAGAGTTTGAAACTCCCTTCATATGTTCCTCCTGAGAAACTGTATGCAATGGCTTTCGAACTGTTTCCTCCAAAGACTCCTCGACTGCCCACTGCTGATTTTGGAGTGGCTCTTGCCCCTCCATTTCCAGACTGGTTCAACTGTGGGGATTCAATAAAAATCCTTCGACAATAATCAAAACCCAAGGCGCAGCGGGTGGTTTCGACTAAGCATACGCTAGACAGTTTCAAAGGACACCTTCATATTGGTATCGAAGATGTTCGCAGCGAATTTGAAATATATGAAGGTTTGGATTCTTCGATCTTGTATTTTTTGTTCGAACTTTGTCATTACTGACTTGTGGTAACTTTGTTTGTTTTGCAGCTGTACCCAAGAAGAGCACACCTCAGCAACTGGTCGAAGCAAAGGCTGAAGGCAGCAAGGTACGTCACACACCTTTTTCTTTCGTTGATTTGTCTTTCTTTCCCCTAATGTTTCTCATTATTTCAGGCTTCCCGCAAACTACCTCCGACACCTCAGAGGAAATCGAAGAGGGGCACTGCCCAAATTGTTATTGATTCGGAGGATGATAACTAATCTCCTCCTGAAGACTTAAAGATAAAGAAGAGGAAGAAACCAAGCCAAGAAACAGATGCTGCTGGTGGCCAATCTGAGCCTAAAACGGCTAAGACCTCCAAAAAGACAACCACTACCAGTGGTGCTGCAGAAGCCTCTTCTGGGGCTGCCTCTAAACCAGCTACAGCTCACGCTGAAAGCAATAATTCTAGCCCTGATGTTGAAGGTGTCAAGGTAACTTATCATTTCACTTTTTAAAGTGCCGATTTGTTTACCTTGTTTCCTTTTTGATCTGATTTGCTTCGATTTGATTCAAGCTGATGCCAGTGGCTTGAACCCACCAGTGGTGAAGTCTTCCTCTCCCGCCGCTATTCTGAATAGCCAAGGTGAGCCTATATACCATCCCACTTCCGACTTGGGCTCTGGAATGTGTTCACTAGGTGAAATTAACAAACCTGACTTTGAAATAGTTCATCCTTCGCCAACAAAAATCACTACCCAACAATCCCAAACAGATGGCTCCGACCATGAGGAAGACGATGGTCAGCAGAATCTTGAAACAGAAAATCTAGGAGCCGTCACCATGGATGAGGATACAAGCCTGGTTGATGATGATGGCTCCCCAGTGGACGAGACCGTTGGTGCTGAAAATGTTGAGCCATAGGAGAGTGAAGAGATAAAGGAAGATGATGAGACAATGTACCAATATGAACTTGATGGCAATAGTGATAGAGGTAACGATGACAAAATGGATGAAGATGAAGAAGAGGAGGACAAAGGTGAGGAGAAGAAAACTAACAAAGGACCTGATAATGAGCCGACCCCTGTCGAAGCCACTAATACTACAACAACTACTACTGCTACTAAAGGCATGGTAACCTCAACTGTGTATGGAGCAGGCCTTTCTGAAAAGGAACTCGATGCCTTGAAGGCCAGCAACCCTCGACAATACATAAAGATTCTTCTTGGCAGTCGAGGAAGTTCCTCTGACAAAACTCCTAGTGCTTCGACGGCCTCTGGAGATCAGCCTTCAAGCAAGCCTGAGGACAACATCCTTCTGAAGATCAAAGAGAAGATTTTTAAGGGTGACCTTTTCACACTCTTACAGATGGACCATGTCACTCACATCTCTCTGAAAAATCTCCTCCAACAAGTAGACATTTATGCTTTTCCCCTGAATCTACCACCATCATTCTAGAGCTTGGCACTATGATTGACCAAGTCTATGGTAACCTCAAGCAGCCGCCTCAAATTAAGAATGCAATTTCAACCAAATCTGGAAGTGAGGCTGCTGCTTGGGCTTCTGCCACTAACTCTAAGAATAAGGTAGCAGAATTGGAGGAAACCAAAGAAAAGAACAAGCAGAAGATCACCTCTAATGAACAAAACATTGCCTCCTGGAAGCGAAAGATCAAAAAGCTTCGAGCCAAGATCTCAAAGACCAAAAAGCGCAACGCTGAGCTATCTGCCTTTGATGATTCTGCCCTGTCGAAAGAACTTGACAATGCCATAACTTTTGCTGAGGAAGCTCGACAACTGGAGAAAGAGGTTGCCCATTTAAAATCTGACAAAACCTTTTGTGAAAGGCGTCTTGAACTCCAGAAGTCGAAGTACTTGAAGATGAAAGAGAATCTCCCTTTTTAGCTTGTTAATTTCTTTGTAATGTTTTCCTTTAAGTACAATGTTCCATAGCCCTTTGAGGCTTTTTATGTAATGACTTTAAGCCATTTTGGCACTCATGAATACCATTGTTGGCTTTGCCTTTTTGCGTCGAATTATTCTTTAGCAATTTTGATTTCTTGAAGTGCTAGTTTATATTTTTTCAAATACTTGCCATTTACTTTCAAGATTCTTTTATCCTCATTTAATTCTTCAACTTCATAGGCCCCATTAGAAAATACTTGCGTAATTTGAAACGGGCCTTCCCATTTTGGGGACCATTTGTACAAGGCTCTGATCTTTCGATCCATAGGCAGGATTACCTTCCAAACTAAATCTCCAAGCGAAAAGGTCTTAATCTTAACCTTTTTATTGTAAGACTTCTCTACTATTTTCTTTTGTCTTTTCAACAATTCCAAAGCTTTAAGTCTCTTTTCATCCAAATCTACCAATTCATCTATCATCATATTCCAATAAGACTCAGAAGTAATTTCATGATGTCTTTGGATCCTTGTTGATTGAAGGTAGATTTCGACAGGTAACACTGCATCGTGACCAAAAGTCAATTGAAATGGAGTAGTGTTAGTTGCCTCTTTAGGAGAGGCTCGACATGCCCAGAGTATCTGGTCCAATGTCTTATGCCAATTCCTAGGCTTCTTTCCCACATGTTTTTTAATCAAACTAATCACCACTTTATTAGCTTCTTCGACCTGACCATTAGCCTGAGCATAACAAGGTGTAGAGGTTAAGAGTTTGAAACCCATCTCTTTAGCAAACTCCTGCATTTTTCGACCAGTAAAGAATGATCCTTGATCTATTGTGATTGTTTCTGGGATTCTAAACATATAAATGATATATTTTTTAATGAATTTAATCACATCTTCTTGATCCACATTTGGTAAAGGTATCGCTTCGATCCACTTCGTAAAATAGTCAATACCCACCAAAATGTATCTCGGATTCTTAGACGATGCTGTCATACCCCAAATTTTGACCACTAAGATTTCCCATCATTGTGAAAATCATCATCACAATATGGATGAACCATCTTACCTCATCAGTCTCCCCAAAGATGGGTGAGCATCCACTACAATCAAAATTAGGGTTTCAAGCCCTCTCAGAGCTTTTAGACAAAGGATCAATCAAGAAATGACATGATCTTCAACTTGTCTAGCCTCTCAAATATCTACAAGTGATTAAGAGGACTCCCGCTTCAAGGATTAAGCACAAGGCTGCTCCCTTCCAGGTGGATCAAGCCTCAAGATCGCCAGTGTCACCAAATTAGGGTTTGGTCGACCTGGGCCTCCAGATGAAAATTTTCCTTTGGGCATGAGCCAATGCTTCAAAGCATATCCCAAAATACTCCATGGAACCTCATGGGCCCAAGCATCAAGTCAATTTGACCTCAGGGGATGCATACATAAAAAATCAGGAATTAGGGTTTCTTGACCTAATTCACCCCTAAGTTGACTTTTGGGACAAATCATGAGCCAAGACCTCAAGGGAGGATTTGAGGGTCTCTAAAATAATACATTGATCCATTTGCAACAATGGATAAATCCAAGAAGCTTGATCTACAAGTTTCAATTTCATCAGTACCACAGTTAGGGTTTCGCGAGAAAAGTCAAGTGTATCTTTGACTTTTGACCAGGACATGCTCCCAAACCCTAGGACATGAATCAATATACCCTATAACACCCATGGAACATGTCCATCAAGTTTGATTTAGGTCAAGGACATGATTTCCTAAAGGATTGCACAGTTTGGAATTCATCTGATAAAAAGTCAACTGTGCACAAAAGTCAACTTTGACTTTTTGAGATTTTTCACAAAGATGGTTTTTTAACCCTAAAATGATGTTAATGTATGATTTGAATCATCATTCATCAAGAAAAATCAAGAAAAGTGGGATAACTTGTAAAAGGGGTAACCATAAAAACTTAGAAAATTTTCTAAGTTATGAACAAAGTGGCAAGGGTACCAACTTTGGAGGATCATAACTCCTAAACCACAAAGCCATTTTTCCCTATCCAAAGCTTGATTGATAGATCTCATTACCCTCTACAAAAGCTTAAAACTGACCTCCCTCCACATTCCTCATGGATTTTGAGTTATGGAATTATCAAAATCACAAAAAGTGAAAATGTCACGTTTTTCCAACACTTAGTGAAATTTTCACTAAGTCAGAATCTGCCTTCACTTTTTTCCAAATGTAGGGGAATTTTTCACTTGGATCCAAAAGTTATCAAAACCAAATATGATCAAACAGTTGTTGTATCATATGAGGGCTTTCCAAAATGGCCAAGAACATCACCAAATTCCACTTGGGCCAAGAGATATGACAATGGCAACATACCTTGCTGAAAACTGCCAAGGCTAGGCAGAATTTTGCATTTTTGCTCGATTTGGCAAAATCAAATAATTCCAAGCCTTGTCATCACTTTGGACACATCTGAGGATCAAATCTAAAGGGGACAAACACTGAGCCAAGCCTACAAAGTCCTTGGAACAAGAAGTAGCATGCCAAACCTAGAATTGCCTAAAAGAGGGACAAGACTCCAATTTTGGATTGGAGCATTCAATGCATACACCAAGGTGGCATGGACTAAGCCATTTGCAACTGAATTCAGTCAAGACTTATCCAAGACCAAGGGAACCACAGCCCTGTGCCCTAACCTCTAGTCAATGGCTAGAGGAGACTTGGATTCCAAAGTGCAACCATTGGCCAAACCTCTGCTGCAGTTGCCATTCACTATTGCTTGCAAAACAGACTTGCTCTACTATAAATAGAGCTTATTTGTGATCAGTTTGAGTACACCATAGCCATCAAACAGATGCTTTCCTCAAAATCTCCTTCTTCACTCCAATTTTGCCTTCCAAAGCAAGTCACTATCGGGTTTTGAGTTTGAGAGCAATTCCAATCAAACCAATCACACACACACACCACATAAACATCATATAGAAGTGATCTAAACACTCACACAACATCTGGAACACCAAAATCACAAAGTCACCAGCCAATTACTCACGCCTTTGACAGATTTGCAGTTGGGGTACCATCTCAAGTTCCAGATCATTTCAATCCATTCCAAGCATCCAGACACACTCCATGGCTCCTAGGGAAGCTATCCAGATCATTGGAACCTAGCTGTAACACCTCTAACACAAAACACGATCACCAGCTGCAAGAGGTAAGCATGAGCTCTTCTAACTCTATGATCCATGCAATTTTTGCTGCACAATAATTTGGCCATATGTTCATAATCATGCATGGAGTGTTTTCCCTCAATCAATTGCATTGTTTGAATCGTGTATGGAATTTCTGAACCTTCATGCAGAATTTAGGGTTCTTGAGGTTTCTCTTTGATTTCTTATTCCATGCTTAAAATAAATGAAATTAAAGACCATAGACATGATCGTGAGGTTGAAACGAGTAGATTGATATGTAGATTGCATTATATAATCAAGTACTCAGTGAGATTGGATAGAAAATGCAAATCTGCAGAAACAGAGGAAGGGCGCGTGTTCTTGCCATGTTCTTGGCACCCTTTTCAAATATTTCAATATTTGAAATTTGTAATTTTATTTAATTGATTCAAAAATTAATTTCTCTCTGAGTTTTAATGATTTTGAGTTGATTCTTTTTTTAATAATTCACAAAAATGTTAAAATATTTTATTTTACCAAAAAATCCCAAAAATATAATTCATTTCATATAATTGATATTTTTGCAAAGAATTAATATTTTAATTGTTTTTGACATTTAAAATATTTTTTCCTTCTTGATTTTGCAAACTTTTATGATTTCTAATCATTTTGTAGGTCAAAACATGATTTTTGAAACATTAATCCAAGATCACAATTTGTTTTCCACATGTTAAACAATTTTGATCATTTTAATTGAATTTTTTTATTCAATTAAAATATATTTTGGAAACAAATTAGGGTTTTGATTAATTCAACCCTCATCAAACCTTTTAAAAACACTTTGGACCTCTAATAGAGTGTAAGACCCAATCCTTTGTAAATACAAACCTATCTTGGGCCTCACTTATTGTATAAGTCCCGTTGTATTTCAAAAAGTTCGACGCGATCATCGTCCGTTGAAAAACAAACCTTGGGCCTCTCCTCGAGATATAAGACCCATTTAAAATCTTTTGGGCCTCTATTAGAGTGTAAGACCCAACCCCCTTTGAAAACTAAACCATTTTGGGCCTCAATGCATTGTATAAGACCCACCGCGTTTTCAAAAATCTCGGCGCGATCGCCATTTTCAAACAAATGGCCTTGGGCCTCTCCTTGAGCTGTAAGCCCCACCACTTGTACAAAAATAAATCACTTGGGCCTCTTGAGAGAGTGTAAGACCCATCCCCTTGTACAGAAAATTTCTTGGGCTTCCGTCATTTGTATAAGTCCCTCTGTACAAAACGACAGTGCGATCACTGATAAACCTTGGGCCTCTCTTTGAGCTGTAAGCCCCAACATCTTTTCAAAATACTTTCTCCTTTAATTTTGAATATACTGTTGTTTTCAATCTTTCTTTGTTGAAAAACTAACCAAACAGCATGGAAGCTCTACAACCGAGTAAGTGTTTATATGCTTTCTTTACCCGCTTTCATATACATATAACTGTATTGTGGGGTTGTTTCACTCTAAGTCTTCTTTCATAAACTCATATCAACTGTGTAATACTAGTATAGATATTTAGAGTTTCCCTGATAACTACGTCTAGCACTAAGCCCTGTTGGCCACTCTTAAATAGACAAAACTAGATCCCCTATAGGATTACCAGATACAGTCTTCCCTCCTTTTGGGGTTAAACAATATGGAGACATGAAAGGCAGCATTCTCGGTGAATCCTTTCTCAGACTGTCACTCTTAGAAATTGTCAAAGAAACTCTACTCCCCAGAGATGATCTTTTCTCCGTGAATGGCATCTCTTGAGTTTCTTCCAAATTCTCGGACTTTCCTGGCTTGATCTATTCTCTGTGAATAGCCTGTCTTGAATTTCTCAGGGTTTGGGGACCTACAGGCTTCCTAAAAGCATCCCCGCCTCCTCTTGGGCGTTGTACAAGGACCCTACGGCTTCTTAGAAGTATTCACAGCCTCCTCTTAGGCTCCGTATAAGGATTCTCCCTTCGGGAAGAGAGCCTCCTCTTGGGCTTCGTACAAATTGTCCCTCGGCTTCTTAAAAGTTTCCAGCCTCCTCTCGGGCTTCGTACGAGACACAAAAACATCCTCTTGTTGGGTCAATAACCTCCTCTTAGGCTTTGTATAAGAAAAACCCCGGTTGAGTCAATCAACCTTTTAGCATCAAAACTGTGCCTCGTTCACAGGATACAAATATCAACAACTCCTTTCATCTAATCGCTGTAAGCGGCAAGCCTCTGGATTATTTACATCTACGCCACTGTCCCTCTTTTAGCATGAGAAATTCCTAAGGAAAGATGGCATTGATCTACACTGAGTTAAAGTCTTATCCTTCAGGTTAAAAATCCCCTATAAAGGAATTTATGGCATTGCTGGATTCGCATATCCCAGTTAAAATAATCCTCATTTATAGTCAGTCACCCAACAGTTGTGATAAACAGACCCCCTTTAGAGATGACAAATTCTCTCTAAAGACAATACCTTTCAGCTTCACATCTTGGGCTTTGAACAAGATACAAACCACCTTTTCAGCTTCACGTCTTGGGCTTTGAACAAGACACCAAAACACCATTTCCTCCCATAGAATAGGAGGAACTACGATCGCTCTGATTTCCCTATTTCAGTAAACGGGAATACGTAGGCATAAGATTGAAAGAAAAATCTTAGCGAGCACACTAATCCAAAGTCCCAAATCCCATACCTTCACATATCAATCGAAAAGCCTCAGTCCTAAACTCCCACCAATCGCCCAAGCACTATTTTAATAAAATAACTTAAGAGAGACCCACAATCTCAATAGCATTTGTAAACCAACAGTCATCTGTTCAAACTCAGTTTGCAAACAGGGTTAATTGGAGACATCTATTTCCCTTCCTTTATCAGCTTCAATAGGATAAAAAAATGAATCAAACTGTAGTACCCCAAAGGCGATAGTGCTTCGCAACCACGTCCAAAAATTCGCCCTATAGAAAAAAATGGCGACTTCACTGGGGAGAAACCGAGATCTTGTTCTCTTCCCATCTCTTAGGTAGAAACCTTTAAAAATGCCACAGGAAAGTGGCACCCACCGTGGGGCTCTTTCCTTTCTTTCTTTTCTTTCTTTTTTTTGGGATTTCACTGGGATAAAACTTTTTTTGACTTCACTAGGATCTTAGGTCAAAACCTTTAAAGTTGGAAAGGTACCATAGAATGGCCCCATGTTTTTGACAGCGACCCTTTTGACCCCATGTTTTTTCTATGTTTTTGTGTGCTGCATTCATGCATTCATCTAAAAAACATTACATCAAAGAAAAACTTCTCTTCTAGTCTCTCTTTTTCAAATTAAACTAAGATAATGATTGCAAATGTCAGAGAAAAAGATTGCGCTCATGGATTTCGGTAGAAAGAGAACTCATAAGTATACCTTCAGGGTTCCAAAACTAGAAGATTTGAGAGGATTAGCGAGGATGATCACTAACCCTGAAGCTTTCAGAGCCAAGTACGGAGGTCTGCTACCTCTGTTAAGAGTCCATGTGATTGAAGGAATCATGGAGGCACTCATTTAGTTTTACGATCCGGTATATCACTGTTTCACATTCCCGGATTACCAGCTCGCACCAACGCTGGAGGAGTATTCTCACCTGACTGACTTACATATTACTGATCGAGATCCATTGTCTGGACTGGAAGACATTCAAAGGATTAGACCATTGCAAGAGTAATCTATTTGGATGAGTCAGAAATCAAGACTCACATGACCACCAAGGGTGGGCTCCCAGGTTTGCCAGCCCAGTTCCTGACAAAGAAGGCTCTGTACTTTGCTAGTATAGGGAACATGACTGCTTTTGAAAGCATCTTTGTCTTACTCACTTACAAGTTATTTCTATTTCCCAACATTAATAGCTTTGTCGATATCAACACCATTAAGGTTTTCCTCATTGGAAACCTTGTGCTAACCTTGCTCGTAGATGCGTATCATTATGTACACTTAGGAAATTTGTACAGCAGAGGGATGATCACATGCTGTGTACCCCTGTTATATAAATGGTTTATATCCCATTTGCCCAAGTCTACTGCTTTTTGGGATCGTAAGATTGCCTTACGTTGGTCGTAGAAAATCATGTCTCTTACCAACTCTGATATAGATTGGTGCAATAGGATTTATGACGGGATCAGGATCATTGATCGTTGTGGAAACTTCCCCAACGTACCCCTCATAGGAACTAAGGGAGGAATTAACTACCATCCAGTATTGGTTCGTCGTCAATTTGGATACCCGATGAGGCATGTCCCGCGTAATGCTCATCTGGAAGGTCTTTTCTTCAAAGAAGGAGAAAATGACAGGGCACTAAAGATGAAAATAGTGCACGCTTGGAAACATGTTCATAAGAAAGGACGAGAGTCTCTAGGAAAACCGGATTGTGTCTCAGTGGAGCCTTATCTCCACTGGGTACAAACTAGAGCTCTCAAGCTAAAGATGTCTTATCCTCGTCACGGAGTTCTCCCGCCGAGGGCATCTGTCATGTACTTCATGACTGAAATGGAAAAACTTTAGGTTACTCTCAACATAGTTCAACAGGAGAGGAGGTCTTGGAAGAACAAGTACCGCACCCTCAATGTAGAGTGTACCAAAATACAGCGACTGCTAAAAGATAAGGATGCTCTGATTGAGATTTTGGAGCAACATGTTGTGGATAATTAGGATGACCAAAGGAATTTGCTCGTTCCTTTCACTTGGCAAAGGAATAACAAACCGACAACGGCCCAAGAGCCCCGGTCCAAGAAAAGGAAAGTACCAGAATCAGCACCCGGTTTCTCCCCAGAGAGGACTCGGGACCCCTTAGCTTAGGTTTCTGTTTCCGCACCTTGTAATCTACTGTATTACTATTTTCGCAATCCTTTGAATTCAATAAAATGGGGTTTCCCCACTGTTTGATATTTGCAATCTAATTGTCGAAGTTTATTTTGATTAAACAAAAAAAATAATTAATATAATCATTGCATTCATCATTCTCACGTCACGTATTCTCCTTACCTACGAATCTCACGTTTGTGTCTCGGTTTTAGAGTCAAACTGTCTCATTCGTACAATACTCGGGCCAATCGTCAGAAAAAGATGGATGAGCTCGAGGAAGAGAACAGAGAGTTGAGAGAAGAGATCGACGCTCTGAGAGAGGATATGAGAAAGCTTCATAACGACATGCAAGCCATGGCAGAAGCTCAGCTACAAAGGACTGTGATCTTGGAGATCACCTCAACGCCCATAGTGGAGAAGTCCGATCCTAGGTATAAAATACCAAAAGATCGTCCCTGGGGCATGCCACTTAACTATATCCCGGAAGGATATGTTTCGCCGATCAATGAGGATCAGGGAACCGCAGCAGGAACCGCTGGGCCTGAAGGTTACAAACTTCGGGAAAGCGAAGATGCCAGGGGCATGACAGCAACTCCTGAAGGTTACAAACTTCGGGAGGCACCGAGAGTCTCGGCCATAATGACTCTACCACCGCCCGTGGTACACACTGTCCCGGAAGGACAGATTCTGCAGATGCCTTATGGTGGAAACGACAACATGTTTGAAAGAATGAATGAGTTCCAGGAACAATTCCTGGGAATGCAGAAAGAACTGCAGGCCCTTCGCGGTCAGGATTTATTTGGAAAGGACGCCGCGGACCTCTGCTTGGTCACCAATGTGAAAGTCCCGCACAAATTCCAGGTGCCCGACTTTGAAAAGTACAAGGGTAACTCTTGCCCTCATAGTCACTTGGTGATGTACTCCCGGCGAATGTCAGCTCAGACAGAGAATCAGGATTTACTGATTCACTACTTTTAGGATAGTTTAACCGGTGCCGCATTAAAATGGTACATGGGTTTAAACCGCGCCACGATCGGCACATTCCGAGATCTGGGCGCTGCCTTTGTTCAACAGTACAAGTATAATCTGGACATGGCACCGAACAGAGATCAGCTCAGATCGATGTCACAAAAAGACAAGGAAACCTTTAAGGAATACGCTCAGAGATGGCGTGAAATTTCCGCTCAAATCTGTCCACCGCTTGAGGAAAAAGAGATGACAAAGATCTTCTTAAAGACCTTAAGCTCATTTTATTACGACAGAATGGTTGCCAGTGCGCCCAGTGACTTCACCGAGATGGTCGGTATGGGAGTTCGTCTTGAGGAAGCCGTCCGAGAAGGACGTCTATTCAAAGACACTGGATCATCAAGTAGTACAAAGCGATACGGTAATGCTCTCCCTAAGAAAAAAGAGCAAGATATTGGGAATATCTCTCTCGGAAAGCAAAGGCGACGTTATCAGCCAGTAGCGGCTGTGACTCCTGCTATCAATCCTACGCCTATTTCTACGTATCAACCTCAGGTTGTGCAGAGCCAACCTAATCAGCAAAGGACTCAACAGCCTCTTCAGCAGGCTCGTCCTCCATACAATAACAACCGTACAACGCGGCCACCAGGATTTGATCCTATACCCGTATTGTACGCAAAACTATTTCTGTTACTACTGGCCAAGGGGCATGTCCAGACTAAGTCCCCTCTTACAGTACCGGAAAATCCGCCTTTTTGGTTTAAGGTGGATCAGACTTGTCCGTACCATCAAGGAGGACCAGGGCATAACATAGAGAACTGTCTCAATTTCAAATCCGACGTGCAAAAGCTTGTTAGGAGCGGGGTCTTATCTTTCAAGGATACAAATCTTAATGTTATCACAAACCCGCTGCCTCAACACGAGAAAACTACGGTCAATTTGATAGAGGGAGAGACTAACAACGTCTATCAAATTCATGATGTACTCTTGTTAAGGACCAATCAGGTCAAGATGCATTGCAGACAGAGTGGATATGGCCATGTTCCACCTCCTAACTATCACCAGTGTGATACCTGTTGTAAAATCAATCGAGGATGTTCTGTGGTGCAATCAGCTCTACAGGAACAAATAGATCTCGGATGGATCCAAGAGCACCGAGTTCGTGGAGTTAACATGGTTTACACAAATTCTAACGTCATTCAGAACCACAACGTCCGTGCAATGAATGTCAACTTGGTGGCGATGCACTCCAGGAAAAGCCAGTATCATAATCTACCACGGTACGATTACAGTTCCTGTCTGACTTGCTCGGTAAACAAACAGGGATGCTCTTTTGTACAAGAGGCCCTCAAGCGTCAGATGGATCTTGGATGGATCCAGGACTACCATGATAGGAATCCCTATCAGATCAACATGATTCAAATCTTTGATATTCGTTTGATGAATACCAGCCTGGTGGGGTTACATGCTAAACAGGTCCGGCTCGGGTTCCTGTATCACATGATTATCAGAGTTGTAGGGCGGGTTGCGAAAATGATCAAGGTTATGCCCTTGTCCAGGAAACCCTTCAGCACTTGTTGAATCACTGGTGGCTTCCAATCTATATGGATGAAGACACCCAGTAAATTAGTATTACCAACGGGAACCCTACTCGGCATCAAAGTCAGGATGTCCGATCTACGGAAACTGACCTAGTGAGGTTACATTGTATTCAAAGTGGGCATGGCCAGGTGCCACCACACAACTATGAACGTTGTAGGGTCTGTTCGGAAAGTAACCAAGGATGTTACGTTGTGCGAGCAGCTCTTCAGGGTCGGGTGGATCGTAGAGAGATTCGCCCATATCCGGGTTCTGGACCAATCAACTGGGCGCCGGACTACCTCGCTGATCAGATTGAGGACGTTGTCATAATTTCTGATCATCAGAGGGCTAGGGATGTTTGTACCATCATCCCTCTACTTGACGAATCGAGAGTTCCCAACTAGGAACGGATCGAAATTGCTTACGATGCTCGGAAAAATCAGAAGGCTTCCATAGTCATCTATCTACCGGGACCATTACCGTATGAATCAACTAAGGTTATCCCTTACAAATACGGTGCGACAACAGTCGAGAATGGAAAAGAAATTCCATTACCCTCTGTCGTGAATATTGCAGACACCAGTCGAGTAACACAGAGTGGTCGAATCTTCAACCGAGGGGTTGGAGAATTTAACAAAGAAAAGGAACCTCAGACAGAAGTTCCCAATCCACCGGTCGGTCAATCCAGTAATCCCGACCTTTCGAAAAACGATGATGAGATGCTGAAGCTCATCCAAAGGAGTGAATACAACATTGTTGATCAGCTATTACGAACTCCTTCAAAGATCTCTGTGCTGTCACTTTTACTCAGTTCAGAAGCGCACAGGGAGGCTCTACAAAAAGTCTTGGAGCAAGCCTTTGTAGAACAGGATGTAACAATCAGACAGTTCGATAGCATTGTCTCTAACATCACTTCCTGCAATAACTTGGGATTTAGTGATGAGGAATTACCTGAAGAGGGTCGCCATCATAACATGGCGCTCAATATCACAGTCAGCTGCCAGGGCGATGCTTTAGCCAGCGTACTGGTAGACACAGGGTCAGCCCTGAATGTTATGCCGAAGTCCACTTTGATGCAATTATCCTTCAAAGGACCCCCGATGAGAACCAGTGAGGTCGTCATCAAAGCATTAGACGGGTCCAGAAAAACGGTTATCGGCGAAGTCGACCTTCCCATAACTATTGGTCCTCACACTTTCCAAGTTGCTTTCCAGGTCATGGACATCCGGGCAACGTACAGTTGTTTATTAGGAAGACCTTAGATACATCAGGCTGGGGCGGTCACCTCGACCCTCCACCAAAAGTTAAAGTTCGTCCAGAGCGGCCAACTCGTCACAGTCTGTGGAGAACAAGCCTTGCTCGTGAGTAGCTTATCATCATCTACTTGTGTAGAACCTGAGGAGGTTATTGGAACTCAGTTCCAAGCACTGCCGGTGAGCAAGGACAATCAATCCGAAGAGGGAACTTTCATTTCCTCATACAAAGATGCTATCAAAGCGGTCGAGAGTACCAATGCAACATAATGGGGACAGTTAGTCATTCTTACTGACAATAAAACAAAGAAGGGTCTTGGTTTTTCTACAACCTGTACCCAGACAGCTACTACCAGCAATGAAAGTCTTCATCCCATTCAGGACTTCTTCCACAGTGGAGGTTTCCTTCACCCAGTGCCTCAAGAAGTGCATACCATCAATAAAGATGATCCCTCTGATATGGAGGAAGAATGGGAATCCTATCTTAACAAGGGCGGTTATATGTCTCAGGACGAAACACATACTCCCTTTTGCTTTCCTACACAGAGTCCGAGATTTATACCCAGGTCAGATGTCGAAATGATATACGGAGATTGTGATCCGGAAGGATGTTGTGCTCCACCAAACTCATTAGAGGAGGACACTCTGATGAAGGACAACTTTGACCACAACTATTATGGCCCGATGGACGGCTTGCCAATGTGGCAGCCTTATCCATGAGACTTGGGGCAAGGAAATCAGCCGAACAATGAAAATCAGCTGAGCATCATTGAAAAGAATACCTGCGTCCCCACCATGTCATGGGATCAACAATCAGGTCATTCAGAAAACGTCCAGTAGGACGATGAATTTGTAACGTTTAAAGGACTTGAATTCATTAACTATGCTTTTCCAGAGGTCAACGTCATCGAGAGAGATGACTCCTCCAGTTCCAAAGAAGTGTGGGACACCCTGGGACAATCAAGTGGGAAACGCGACTATATGGTCAAGTACACTGCTCCCGAAAGCTCTCGTATCAGGTTCGAAGACATCCAGCCAACTGGTTAGGAAGATTTGCATGAAAGTACAAATGCTATGCAAAATGCAACAGAGGAATCCTCCTACGACAATTCTGCCTAGGAGACAGATTCCAATGATCCTGCTCCACCATAAATCAGCGTTATTTCTGAAAATAAATCAAGGAAGGTTCCAGACTTTGTGAATCACCGAGGAGTTCGCCGTCAATGGGTTACTGTCGATGTTTCGAAGATTGTTCATAAGTCAAAGTAATTGCCGTCTTTAACCTTTCACCCTGCCCAGGTGAAACGGATGTTTTGATAGGGCTCGCTTTCTGTAAATTTCCCCTCTTCGCTTCGCCCAAAGCGACAGAGTTTTGTTTTATAGGGTTGTAGTTTCAAGAATCGACTTGTTCATTAATAAAATAACGTCATTCTGTAATTTCTGCATTTATTGCTGTTTTCTCTTTTTTGCTTTTCTTAGAAAATGGTAATCCTAAAAAAACAAATAATAAAAAACAAGCAGTTTTCCAAAGAACTACACTGCACACACTCTTGCATTTCCTCTATCTCTTCTAAACACAAATCATATCGCCATGCAGATTGCTTGTTTTAAACCCCGTTGAAACATACGATCCGATGCCTTCTCCCAGCTTTGAGTTCCCGGTATTTGGGACTGAAGAAGAAAATGACGATGAAATCCCAGAAGAGATCTCCCGATTACTCAGACAGGAGGAAAGGTCCATTGAACCTCACAAAGAGCCGTTGGAAACGATAAACTTGGGTTCAGAAAAAGAGAGAAAAGAAATTAGGATTGGGGCACTGCTTAGTCCAACTGCCAAAGAGAGTTTGGTAAAGCTTCTCAAAGAATTCCCCAATGTATTCGCTTAGTCCTATCAGGATATGATAGGGTTGGATACCAGCATCGTGGAACATCATTTACCGTTGAGATCGAAATGTCCACCAGTAAAACAGAGGTTGAGACAGACTCACCCGGACATGGCCATCAAAATCAAAGAGGAGGTACAGAAACAGATTTATGCGGGTTTCCTCGCTACGTCAGAATATCCTCAATGGTTAGCCAACATCGTACCTATTCCGAAAAAGGATGGAAAAGTCAGAATGTGTGTGGATTAGAGAGATCTAAACAAGGCTAGTCCAAAGGACGACTTTCCTTTACCACACATTGACATGCTGGTAGACAGTACAGCAAAGTTCAAAGTTTTCTCCTTCATGGATGGATTCTCGGGCTATAATCAAATCAAAATGGCGCCGAAAGACACGGAGAAAACTTCGTTCATTACCCCATGGGGTACCTTTTGTTACAAGGTAATGTCGTTCGGTTTGAAGAACGCCGGCGCAACCTGTCAAAGGGCCATGACTACTCTTTTTCATGACATGATACACAAAGAAATCGAGGTATGTGTCGATGATATGATTGCCAAATCTAAGACAGAAGAGGAGCATGTGACCCATCTGTCAAAGCTATTCGAGCGGTTGAGAAAGTACAAACTCCGTTTGAACCCCAACAAATGCACCTTCGGTGTCTATTCGGGAAAACTCTTAGGGTTCATCGTCAGCCAGAAAGGAATTGAGGTTGATCCTGACAAGGTCAAGGCCATTCAAGAAATGCCTTCTCCAAAAACTGAAAAACAAGTCAGAGGATTCCTGGGACGTTTGAACTACATCTCCAGATTCATATTCCTCATGACCGCGACATGTGCGCCGATTTTTAAATTACTTAAAAAGAATCAGGACTGCATTTAGACAGAAGACTGTCAAACCGCCTTTGACAGTATTAAGGAATACCTGTTGAACCCTCTGATTTTATCACCTCCAGTGAAAGGAAGGCCGCTGATTATCTACCTCACCGTCCTGGAAGACTCCATGGGCTATGTACTTGGCCAACAAGACGAAACCAAATGGAAAGAGTCTGCCATCTACTATTCGAGCAAGAAGTTTACGGACTGCGAGACTCGGTATACTATGCTTGAGAAAACTTGATGCGCTTTGGCTTGGGCAGCCAAACGTCTGCGCCAGTACATGATTCGTCACACTACTTGGTTTGTCTCCGAGATGGATCCGATCAAGTATGTCTTCGAAAAGCCTGCTCTCACGGGAAGGATATCCCGTTGGCAGATGTTGCTATCAGAATATGACATAGAGTACCATGCTCAAAAAGCCGTTAAGGGGAGTATTTTAGCCGATCATTTGGCTCATCAACCGATTGACGATCAAGAATCAATCGGGTTTGACTTCCCAGACGAAGATGTCATGTATTTGAAAATGAAAGATTGTGATGAACCACTACACAGTGAAGGGCCAGAACTAGGTTCCCAATGGGGGCTTATCTTTGATGGAGTAGTTAATCATTACGGAAACGGAATTGGGGCAATCATTGTCACCCCTCAGGGTACCCACATTCCTTTCACCGCCAGACTAACATTCAAGTGCATAAACAACGAGGCAGAATACGAAGCTTGTATTATGGGTCTCGAGGAAGCGATCGACTTAAGGATCAAAAACATGGATGTATATGGCGACTCATGTAACGCCCGTATTTAATTAAATATTTTTAATTAATAGTATTGAGTATTTTCCGAATAATTGTTGAATATGTTGAATCTGTTGTTTGAGCTAATAAGTTGATAATCGGGGAAATTAGTCAATTTAGTCGGGAGGAATTAATATTAGAAATAACAATTATTTTCGTAGAATATTAATTAATTTGGTTGGGTTAAGTTGTGTGGGAGAAATAGCAGAGTTGGGGGTATTGTGTAGTATGCCCATTAAGATAATTAGTAGACCCATTATTTTATTAAGTGATTGGAATGAGATGGATATTATAGTCAGCAAACAAAAAGGAGATTAGGTCACGTAGCAAAAACAAGGGTTTGGAAGCACAAGGGTTGGAGAAGAGAGAGTAAGAGAGTTGCTGTCAAAATCAGATTCGATCAGGAAATTCGAGCGGCCTTCAATCCAAGGTAAGGGTGGGGTTCGAATTTTATAACCGGGGATACGATAATTGATATGTAGGATTGGGATTTATATAATTTTTCTACTGAGTAGTGTTGAATTATGTTGATGAATTGTTCGTGTTTTTGTGGAAATTGATGTGCTGTGGCATATTATTGTGATTGATTTTATGAACTGGAAACTGGTATTAAATATGGAGATTTCTGGGTTCGGAAACTATATATCCTGGTTGTTTTTAAATAAAAAAAAATATAAGGGGGGTGGCATGTGTGTTAAATATTGGGTGGCGCAAGCCACCTCTGAAACAGGTGATGAGGATGGCGCAAGCCACCTCTCTTAAGGCTAAGAGTGGCGCAAGCCACCTTCCATTAAGAGGAAGGATGGCGTAAGCCACCTCCTGGAAGGAAAATAAAAATTGGTGGCACAAGCCACCTTAATTCTGGGTGTGTGTGTGTTTTTGTGAAATAACATATTTTGTAATACTTTAATAAAATACTGCTCATGTGTGTGTTTGGAAAATTAACTTGTTAGCAAAATTAATTAGAATCAGAACTAGTAAAATTAACATTAGCAGGAAAATGACAGCAAGTATGAAATAGCAGTAGCAGGTTTTTGACAGGAAATGTGAGGTTAGCAGACACTGCTATTTTTGTATCAGAGTTGAATTTTGATGACAGTATAATTGATAGCATAATTGTGCTTGTATTAGTAAGTTAAAAATTATCAGCATCAGTAAAATTAACTAGTAGTAATAGTAGTGTGTAAAATAGTACCGATTTAGCCGACTTAGCCGAGTTAAGCGGAAAAATTAGTTGTCCGGAATTAGTCGAAATTTGTCGAGGTAGTTCATATAAATTCGTAGGTAATTTTGGTTGGTTTATTTTGTTGAAATCATGTCGAATACGTGGATTGGAAGGTACAGTTGAATAAGTTGATTTGTCCCAATTTATGGGCATATTTGAGTTGTAGGTTGGATTACCAGTGTTGATATATAAGTTGCAGGCCTATGGCCAATGTTGGATTGATGTTGCATTGATATATAACTATTATTGTTGTTATTCTGACATTCATGTTGAGTCCTATACATTGCATTTTCTAAGTTGGAGTGAATGCTCACCCACGTTGGCCTGGATTAGCAAAAAGTTTAAGTTGAAGGCTTATGCCTTGTTAACGTCAATATTAATTGGCAGGTTTCTAAGTTGGGAGTTCTACTCCGATGGTACCACATGCATACGCACAGTTGAGTCGCATTTTATGTTGCGTTACTTATGTTGACAAAGTTGATGTTGTATTATGTTGATAAAGTTGTTGTAGTATTATGCTGATAAAGTTGTTGTTGAGTTATTGATGATTGTTGTTTTGTTGTTGTTGTAAAGTAGTGAAATTGTATGATTCTAGTCTAATGTATTGATTATCATACTCTTGTTTATATTATTCGATATCTCACCCCTTCTGTTTGAATGTTACCCCTATGTTGGTAACGTGCAAGTTAGCAAGGATGAAGGTCGTTTATCTTCATTAGTTCGAGTCGGTGTCGATGCTCTGATACGTAACACTCGGGGGGATGAACACTTGTTTTCCTTATTGTTGAATTTGATTATGTTGCTGTTGTTTCAAGTTGTTTTGGTTAAAAGACTTGACGTCTTAAAGTTGTTTTAAATTAAACAAGATGTTATACTATATTAAGTTGAAATTGGATCATCCACTGCTTATTTATGAAAGTGTTTTGTTTCAAAGAATAAATGATGTTGTTATGGTTTCATCCAAGTAAATGTGTTATGTATCAACGTTATATGAAATTAAATGAGCATGCTTTTAATCGGAAATGTGGCATCCTATTTGATTATGTTGAATTTCGTAACTCTGATTTTATCGATAATTACTGGGTAGAAATGGGGTGTTACATTAGTGGTATCAGAGCAGGTCGGTCTGTCCAGCCAAGTTGTCTAATGTTGTTTATCCCTTAGTACGTGACAAGTGTGTGGAACACTGTCGGTACATGTTTGTTTTCCTAATCGATGGTATGCAGGAGTTGGTTTGAAATAAGTGGGGGAGAAGCTTGCTTCCCGAAAATGTTAATGGTATGTGAAGTTGGATCAAGGTGATATTGATTGCAAGAGTGCAAATGTTGTTGGAACTGTGTTGCGAAACGATGAGAGTATGGACTCATGATCCTTATCGGTCAAGTTTGAGATGCCTTTGAGGGAGGACGAGCCGATAATTGCGATTTACCTCTGAAGTGTAGATCAGAGTTTGGAGACAGTTAGGAGATGATGTTTTTACCTACTAAGCGAGTAAGATAACTCTTACAAGATGGAGCTTATATGAGCGCATGTGGGTGATAATGGTTATTTGAGAGGTGCGTAGACTACTGACGGTAGATTAAAGAGATGATTGAGAATAAGGATCTACTCTAAAGAAAATGACAATTCGATGGATCAACTGGTAGACTAGTGTGTCTTGAGTATAATTGGATTGAAGTCGGATGATTTTCAGAGTTGGGTGAAAAGCAAGGATAATTGGAGGATCTCAGAAGCAAGAGAGAGGTAGAACTCATGTTCACCAATTTCAATTTTCATTTTCGCAATTATGGAACATCATTCAGAAAAAGGGGTATAACTTTTCACTCGTAACTCCGATGGAAGCGAATCTAGATGTTTTGGAAAGCTTACGAAATTCCCTACAGTTTTAATATAAATTTTATCTTCGGCATGTTTTTATAGAGAGAGAAAAACGCGTTTGAATATTTGGGTCTGATGCTGATTTTGGTGGGAGTGTGTATACGGGATTTCTGGATCAGCCGTCATTGTGCAGGTGATAACTTTTAATCGAAACTCGGATTAAAGCGATTCTTGAATTTTTGGAATCTACGGGAAATTCCCTTCATTTTGGCATATAATTTTGTATCAAGAAGGTTTGTATTGAAGGGGATAATTGTGTTTGAAGTTGAGTGAGTCTTGCTGAAAGTGGGTAAGATGAGGTCAGGTATAAGATGTTTGGTAACAAGACGGAGGTGAGGACCTCAGAGAAGCACATGGAGATGCGGCGTATGCCAGTGGAGAATTATTAGGATATAGATTTTTTTGAGGAAGGTTAAATAGTAAAGTGGGTTGTGTGTTATTGTTGATATGGTGTCGACATGTGTCGGGAAAATTTTGGAAGTTTGTATCACCAACCAGATGATGAGGTGGTACTATTGAGAGTGTGATTTGAATGAGAATCAAGTGTGAAACTACATGGATTATAGGGGTTCTGAGATTAAAGGAAAGACGAAGGATTGGTTAGTGTTGTTGAAGTTCTAAACTTGAATAAAGGTTCGATTGGAGCAAACCGGTTTGGATTGTACTTGGTGTCGTAGTAGTTCCGGTGTTGGGAGAATATTCAGCAAATGTGTTGTGCTACGAGTGTGTATAGGAGAATATGTACTGGATTTTGGACTTTTTGTATCATTGACGAGGTGGAAAATAAGAAAATTAAGAAACCGTTTGTAAGCCTTAGAGAGATGGTGGAGCATTATGCTTAGGTAATTTTGAGCACAAGGTAAAGGATGCTATTGTAGTTAGGTAATGATGATTTATGCCACCGTTATGGTTGCCGGCTGTCTATTGACAAATTGAGGAACTGATCACCCTTAATCTCTTGTTGATAGTGGACGAAACCATGTTGGATGGAATAGACGTGTCATGCCAACTGGGATTGTGTGTGCATCGAATTGATTGAAGTCAAGCTAAGTGCTTGCGGGTTGTTTGATTTGTCGATGCAGATTCCTATATAGGAATATTAGGCAGATTTGAGGATGATAGCATGAGGTTGCTATTTGATCGATGAGTAGTATGGAAACTCACAGTTGAGTTCCGGATAACTTGAGTTTTGTTTTGTGATGAATCGAGTGACATGAGACTTGAAGCTTTCTAGAGATGATCCAAGGAGGAAGTAATGGAAATGTAAGACCATGGTTTGACAAGGATGTCGGATAGAGAATAGTAGTGGCTGGTATGCCTTAAAGTGTACGTAGAAGGTATGAAGTGTATCTTCCACACTTGTTTGGATATGGTGTTCGTGGTAGATGTTCTTATCTGTTTTAAATCAGGAGAAGAGTGCGTAGAGTGTTTGAGAAATGAGTTACAAGTATTGAAAGAAGTGAAGTTATATGTTAATTGTCAAAGTGTGATTTTTGGTTGGTAAAGATGAGTTTACTTGGTTGTGTTAATTCAAATGAGAGTTTATGAATAATTGTGTCAGTATGAGTAGGAATCGATGATTTGGTTTTTGGATTAGTTGGAAGTGAAAGGGATGATTTATCTTGTTGAAATTAAGTGGACACGTGTATCCTATGTTGTTGTAATGATGTTAGGTGTTTAAGATGATTTTGGAGAACGTGTTAACGCAAGATGGTAAAGTTGTAGCTTATGTTTTATGATGATTGGGGATTCATGGAAGTATATATATATCCTATTCGAGATTTGAAATTGGTTGTGGTTGTAATGGTATTGAATATTCGAAGGTATTATTCTATGGATCTAGGTTCGAAGTATTCAGTAACTGTGAGAGTGTAGAATACCTGTTGGAACGGAGTTTCCGAAGAGTTAAGTCGAAAGTCCTTTATTATATCTATTTTGGTGATGGGAAGTTGGAGGTAAACTTGGTAGATTTGATACTTTACAAGTAATCAGAGTGCGCAGCGAAAGCGTGGTGTAGTGTAGTTATCCATACGTGGGTAACAACGATGTTGGTGGGTTGTTCGCGTTGATGTCGTGTTTGAGCTTTTTTGTTCTTATCTTTGTTGTTGCCTCGTTACCTATGGTGATGGTCACGATCGTGTTGTGTTCGGGTTCATAAACTTGTGTGTTCTTGAGTTGGTTATTCTTTGCGTCGTGATGTTAGTCGTCGAGTGCATTGCTTGAGCAGTGTTTCGTGTTGTTGTTGTCATGGATGTTATGGATTGTTGTTGTGTGTTATTCGTGGGGTTGCCTCTCATGGCATGAGGGTTGATTAGTCGGATGTAGTAACGTAGCTGGAGTAGTTACATCGAGTAAATTTTCGAGGACGAAAATATTCTAAGTGGGGGAGAGTTGTAACGCCTGTATTTAATTAAATATTTTTAATTAATAGTATTGAGTATTTTCCGAATAATTATTGAATATGTTGAATCTGTTGTTTGAGCTAATAAGTTGATAATCGGGGAAATTAGTCGATTTAGTCGGGAGGAATTAATATTAGAAATAATAATTATTTTCGTAGAATATTAATTAATTTGGTTGGGTTAAGTTGTGTGGGAGAAATAGCAGAGTTAGGGGTATTGTGTAGTAGGCCCATTAAGATAATTAGTAGACCCATTATTTTATTAAGTGATTGGAATGAGATGGATATTATAGTCAGCAAACAAAAAGGAGATTAGGTCACGTAGCAAAAACAAGGGTTTGGAAGCACAAGGGTTGGAGAAGAGAGAGTAAGAGAGTTGCTGTCAAAATCAGATTCGATCGGGAAATTCGAGCGGCCTTCAATCCAAGGTAAGGGTGGGGTTCAAATTTTATAACCGGGGATACGATAATTGATATGTAGGATTGGGATTTATATAATTTTTCTACTGAGTAGTGTTGAATTGTGTTGATGAATTATTCGTGTTTTTGTGGAAATTGATGTGCTGTGGCATATTATTGTGATTGATGTTATGAACTGGAAACTGGTATTGAACATGGAGATTTCTGGGTTCGGAAACTATATATCCTGGTTGTTTTAAAAAAAAGTATAAGGGGGGGGGGGGGGGGAGTGGCGCAAGCCACCCCTGTGTGTTAAATATTGGGTGGCGCAAGCCACCTCTGAAACAGGTGATGAGGATGGCGCAAGCCACCTCCTGGAAGGAAAATAAAAATTGGTGGCACAAGCCACCTTAATTCTGGGTGTGTGTGTTTTTGTGAAATACCATATTTTGTAATACTTTAATAAAATACTGCTCATGTGTGTGTTTGGAAAATTAACTTGTTAGCAAAATTAATTAGAATCAGAACCAGTAAAATTAACATTAGCAGGAAAATGACAGTAAGTATGAAATAGCATTAGCAGGTTTTTGACAGGAAATGTGAGTTTAGCAGACACTGGTATTTTTGTATCAGAGTTGAATTTCGATGACAGTATAATTGATAGCATAATTGTGCTTGTATTAGTAAGTTAAAAATTATCAGCATCAGTAAAATTAACTAGTAGTAATAGTAGTGTGTAAAATAGTACCGATTTATCCGACTTAGCCGAGTTAAGCGGAAAAATTAGTTGTCCGGAATTAGTCGAAATTTGTCGAGGTAGTTCGTATAAATTAGTAGGTAATTTTGGTTGGTTTATTTTGTTGAAATCATGTCGAATATGTGGATTGGAAGGTACAGTTGAATAAGTTGATTTGTCCCGATTTATGGGCATATTTGAGTTGTAGGTCGGATGACCAGTGTTGATATATAAGTTGCAGTCCTATGGACAATGTTGAATTGATGTTGGATTGATGTTGCATTGATATATAACTATTATTGTTGTTATTCTGACATTCATGTTGAGTCCCATACATTGCATTTTCTAAGTTGGAGCGAATGCTCACCCACGTTGGCCTGGATTGGCAAAAAGTTTAAGTTTAAGGCTTATGCCTTGTTAACGTCAATATTAATTGGCAGGTTTCTAAGTTGGGAGTTCTACTCCGATGGTACCACATGCATACGCACAGTTGAGTCGCATTTTGTGTTGTGTTACTTATGTTGACAAAGTTGATGTTGTATTATGTTGATAAAGTTGTTGCAGTATTATGCTGATAAAGTTGTTGTTGAGTTATTGATGATTGTTATTTTGTTGTTCTTGTAAAGTAGTGAAATTATATGATTCTAGTATAATGTATTGATTATCATACTCTTGTTTATATTATTCGATATCTCACCCCTTCTGTTTGAATGTTACCCCTATGTTGGTAACGTGCAGGTTAGCAAGGATGAAGGTCGTTTATCTTCATTAGTTCGAGTCGGTGTCGATGCTCTGATACGTAACACTCGGGGGGATGAACACTTGTTTTCCTTATTATTGAATTTGATTATGTTGCTGTTGTTTCAAGTTGTTTTGGTTAAAAGACTTGATGTCTTAAAGTTGTTTTAAATTGAACAAGATGTTATACTATATTAAGTTGAAATTTGATCATCCGCTGCTTATTTATGAAAGTGTTTTGTTTCAAAGAATAAATGATGTTGTTATGGTTTCATCCGAGTAAATGTGTTATGTATCAACGTTATATGAAATTAAATGAGCATGCTTTTAATCGGAAATATGGCATCCTATTTGATTATGTTGAATTTCGTAACTCTGATTTTATCGATAATTACTGGGTAGAAATGGGGTGTTACAACTCAGCCCTGGTTATCAGTCAGATTAAAGGAGATTGGAACACATACCAATCAGGATTGATTCCTTACAAGGATTACGCGAGAAGGTTGCTACCCTTCTTTAACAGAGTTGAGTTTCATCACATCCCTCGTTAGGAGAATCACCTGGCTGATGCATTAGCCACTATCTCTTCCATGATTAGTGTAGGTCAATGGAACGACTTACCTAAGATTGACATAATGCGCCTTGAAAGGCCCGCTTACATCTTCACGATTGAAGCAGTCATAGACGACAAACCTTGGTATCATGATATCAAATGCTTCCTTCAGAAACAAGAGTACCCACCTGGGGCACTAAGGAAGGACAGGAAAACCCTCAGAAGACTGGCCGAAAACTTCTTCCTGAGCGGTGATACTCTCTATAAGAGAAATTTTGACATGGTCTTGCTCCGATGCGTAGACAGACCAGAAGCAGACATGCTGATGAAAGAAATTCACGAAGGATCCTTTGGCACTCATGCCAATGGACACACAATGGCGAGAAAAATTCAGAGAGCATGGTACTATTGGTTGACCATGGAATCCGACTGCTACAAGTACATGAGGAAGTGTCACAAGTGTCAGATATACTCTGACAAAATCCATGTACCGCCAACACATCTCAAAGTTCTTGCTTCCCCATGGCCTATATGGGGAATCGACATAATTGGATTGATTGAGCCCAAAGCTACAAACAGACATTGGTTCATCCTGGTAGCCATTGATTACTTCACTAAGTGGGTCGAAGCAGCGTCGTACGCTAATGTAACCCGACAAGTGGTGGTCCGATTTATCAAAAACAATATCATTTGCCGTTATGGTGTTCCGAGCCAGATCATTACAGATAATGGATCTAACTTGAACAATAAGATGATGAAAGAGTTGTGCGCAGAGTTCAAGATCGAACACCATAACTCATCTCTCTACCGACCAAAGATGAACAGAGCGGTAGAATCGGCTAACAAGAACATCAAGAAGATTGTTCAAAAGATGGTTGTAACCTACAAAGATTGGCACGAGATGCTACCCTTTGCTCTTCACGGTTATAGCACATCTGTCCGCACTTCAACAGGGGCAACCCCTTTCTATCTAGTATATGGCATGGAAGCAGTGCTTCCCATAGAAGTAGAGATCCCATCAATCCGGGTATTGATGGAAGCCAAGCTTACAGAAGCTGAATGGTGTCAAAATCGACACGACGAACTGAATCTGATCGAAGAAAAATGAATTACGGCACTATGCCATGGTCAGTTGTATCAATAAAGAATGAAGAAGGCGTTCGACAAAAAGGTTCGACCTCGTGTCTTCAGGAAAGGAGACCTTGTGCTCAAAAAGATATAATCTTTTCTCACTGATTCTCGGGATAAATGGACTCCGAATTATGATGGCCCCTATGTGGTCAAGAAAGCTTTCTCAGGCGGTGCCTTGAGGCTTGCAACCATGGACGGAGAGGAATTTGCCTACCCCACAAATGCTGATGTAGTCAAGAAATACTTCGCCTAAAAAAAACGTCTCGATGGATTAAAAACCCGAAAGGGCGGTCCAGGCAAAAATTAGAGACATGATCAAAAACCTTCCCGGTGGATTGGAAATCTCAAAGTCCAATCCAGGCAAAAATTAGGGATAATGGCAAGTAACTACTTTCGACAATGGGGCAAGTCCCTCAGAAGCAGTTACATCATCCGTCGGGAAGGCTCCAGTTAAGGTCATCATTGACAGAAGCTCAGGATGCCCCGAATTCAAAGTTGGTAGAAGGATAGTGGTCGTTATGTTTCAATGTAGCCCTCTTCCCGTAAATTACCATTTTCTAAACTTTGTAAATGCTCTATGGAATCACGCGTTTGGCTGATTTCCATCCTATCAATAAATTTGAGCCCTTGTGCTTTTGTTTGCAATTCTTATTTGTTTTAGCTTTACAGAATGATGTTTTCTTGAAACGAAACAAAAATGAATTTACTTGTTAAAAATTTTCTGCTTTTAAAAAAAATAATAATAAAGATGGCAATTTCGTTTGACGATTGAACATCGAAAGAACATCGATCGCTTCTCCAAAGGTGTTCGAGCCTCAAAGTGTAGAATCAAAGTACTCTTTCTAAACCAGTATGCCTGAATGAAGGATCACTATGTCAGATGCGAATGCTCCATCTGACCTCTTCGGCCGAGTTCCCATCTCCTAAGCCCGGCCAGCGTTGCTCCCTAACAGGGACCGTTTCTCCTAAGCAAGGCGGAATTGCTATCTTGAACCAGCGGTACTTCTTCGCCCTACGATGGTCGGGTATCCAGTCGTGTTCATCTATTAGCCTGTATGGCGCGTCAGTTTTGTCATCGTATACATACATACATCATGCATTATTGATTTGCAATCACATTGCATCACTATCACTCCCGTCGGTCTTGTCCCCTAGTGATAATAGTCCTCTCAATCGAGTTGTCAGTTCTTTCCTCATCATGAAAGGTTGCGTCTGAATAATCCCTCTCCTCTAGTGTAGTTCTGGATCAGAATTGGCCCTTGACCATTTTGATAACTTGAACCTCTGAAAGACCAGATAACCCTCAACCGATGTCACTCTTCGCCATTGAAGATGATATTTTCGCTTTCCCAGATTAAGGAAAATCCCTAGAGGAAGCCTCTTAAGCAGAGATTCGGCAATACAGCAGCTTTTCCCCGAAAAAAAACCGCTGATGAAAAGGTCATCAGCACCTCAAAATTAGATCACATCATATGGCGTTTCTCCTGGAAGATCCCGAGAAAAGTATGATGTAACATCCCCAAACAAAAAGCAGTCTCTCAAGAGACTCGTTTTCCTAGTAGAATCGACAAATGGCGTCTCCAAACAGAGAAGTTTATACACCTTTACAACTCAGACGACTGGATTCCCCAGCAAGTCTGACATCAAATCTTTTTCCATCAAATGGAAACTCCCCAGGAAAATTCGGCGAGAAGTTTGAGGAAAACCGCTACGAACAGTGTCCCTTGTCAAGAAGTTTATTGACAAAAGAAACTTAGACCAGCTCCTTGGTAGGAAACCAGGATCGAGGGGAAGTTTATTTCAGAAACTTAGACCAGCTCCTTGGTAGGAAACCAGGATCGAAGGTAAGTTATTTCAGAAACTAAGACCAGCTCCTTGGTAGGAAACCAGGATCGAGGGGAAGTTTACATCAGAAACTAAGACCAGTTCCTTGGTAGGAAACCAGGATCGAAGGGAAGTTTTTTTTACCGTTTCTAAGCATCATTGCTTAGCAAAAGAGGATGAATGTGTAAGCTACCATTCATAATCACCATTAAAATTTCGGGTATTCCGATATTTAATCCTTTTGCACCCTGAATGCCCGAATACCTTCGCCATTCACACCTTCGGGTCCAAGAAGATTAAATAGGGGCATCTGCCATACCCCAAATTTTGACCACTAAGATTTCCCATCATTGTGAAAATCATCATCACGATATGGATGGACCATCTTACCTCATCAGTCTCCCCAAAGATGGGTGAGCATCCACTACAATCAAAATTAGGGTTTCAAGCCCTCTCAGAGCTTTTAGACAAAGGATCAATCAAGAAATGACATGATTTTCAACTTGTCTAGCCTCTCAAATATCCACAAGGGATCAAGAGGACTCCCACTTCAAGGATTAAGCACAAGGCTGCTCCCTTCCAGGTGGATCAAGCCTCAAGATCGCCAGTGTCACCAAATTAGGGTTTGGTCGACCAGGGCCTCCAGATGAAAATTTTCCTTTGGACATGAGCCAATGCTTCAAAGCATATCCCAAAATACTCCATGGAACCTCATGGGCCCAAGCATCAAGTCAATTTGACCTCAGGGGATGCATACATCAAAAATCAGGAATTAGGGTTTCTTGACCTAATTCACCCCGAAGTTGACTTTTGGGATAAATCATGAGCCAAGACCTCAAGGGAGGATTTGAGGGTCTCTAACACAACACATTGATCCATTTGCAACAATGGATTAATCCAAGAAGCTTGATCTACAAGTTTCAATTTCATCAGTACCACAGTTAGGGTTTCGCGAGAAAAGTCAACTGTATCTTTGACTTTTGACCAGGACATGCTCCCAAACCCTAGGACATGAATAAATATACCCTATAACACCCATGGAACATGTCCATCAAGTTTGATTTAGGTCAAGGACATGATTTCCTAAAGGATTGCACAGTTTGGAATTCATCTGATAACAAGTCAACTGTGCACAAAAGTCAACTTTGACTTTTTGAGATTTTTCACAAAGATGGTTTTTTAACCCTAAAATGATGTTAATGTATGATTTGAATCATCATTCATCAAGAAAAATCAAGAAAAGTGGGATAACTTGTAAAAGGGGTAACCATAAAAACTTAGAAAAATTTCTAAGTTATGAACAAAGTGGCAAGGGTACCAACTTTGGAGGATCATAACTCCTAAGCCACAAAGCCATTTTTCCCCATCCAAAGCATGATTGATAGATCTCATTACCCTCTACAAAAGCTTAAAACTGACCTCCCTCCAAATTCCTCATGGATTTTGAGTTATGGAATGATCAAAATCACAAAAAGTGAAAATGTCACTTTTTTTCCAACACTTAGTGAAATTTTCACTAAGTCAGAATCTGCCTTCACTTTTTTCCAAATGTAGGGGAATTTTTCACTTGGATCCAAAAGTTATCAAAACCAAATATGATCAAATAGTTGTTGTATCATATGAGGGCTTTCCAAAATGGCCAAGAACATCACCAAATTCCACTTGGGCCAAGAGATATGACAATGGCAAGATGCCTTGCTAAAAACTGCCAAGGCTAGGCAGAATTTTGCATTTTTGCTCGATTTGGCAAAATCAAATAATTCCAAGCCTTGTCATCACTTTGGACACATCTGAGGATCAAATCTAAAGGGGACAAACACTGAGCCAAGCCTCCAAAGTCCTTGGAACAAGAAGTAGCATGCCAAACCTAGAATTGCCTAAAAGAGGGACAAGACTCCAATTTTGGATTGGAGCATTCAATGCATACACCAAGGTGGCATGGATTGAGCCATTTGCAACTGAATTCAGTCAAGACTTATCCAAGACCAAGGGAACCACAGTCCCGTGCCCTAACCTCTAGTTAATGGCTAGAGGAAACTTGGATTCCAAAGTGCAACCATTGGCCAAACCTCTGCTGCAGTTGCCATTCACTATTGCTTGCAAAACAAACTTGCTCTACTATAAATAGAGCTCATTTGTGATCAGTTTGAGTACACCAAAGCCATCAAACAGATGCTTTCCTCAAAATCTCATTCTTCACTCCAATTTTGCCTTCCAAAGCAAGTCACTATCGGGTTTTGAGTTTGAGAGCAATTCCAATCAAATCAATCACACACACACCTCATAAACATCATATAGAAGTGATCCAAACACTCACACAACATCTGGAACATCAAAATCACAAAGTCACAAGCCAATTGCTCACTCCTTTGACAGATTTGCAGTTGGGGTACCATCTCAAGTTCCATATCATTTAAATCCATTCCAAGCATCCAGACACACTTCATGGAACCTAAGGAAGCTATCTAGATCATTGGAACCTAGTTGTAACACCTCTAACACAAAACACGATCACCAGCTGCAAGAGGTAAGCATGAGCTCTTCTAACTCTATGATCCATGCAATTTTTGCTGCACAATAATTTGGCCATATGTTCATAATCATGCATGGAGTGTTTTTCCTCGATCAATTGCATTGTTTGAATCATGTATGGAATTTTTGAACCTTCATGCAGAATTTAGTGTTCTTGAGGTTTCTCTTTGATTTCTTATTCCGTGCTTAAAATAAATGAAATTAAAGACCATAGACATGATCGTGAGGTTGAAACGAGTAGATTGATATGTAGATTGCATGATATAATCAAGTATTCAGTGAGATTGGATAGAAAACGCAAATCTGCATAAACAGAGGAAGGGCGCGTGTTCTTGCCATGTTCTTGGCGCCCTTTTTCAAATATTTGAATATTTGAAATTTGTGATTTTATTTAATTGATTCAAAAATTAATTTCTCTCTAAGTTTTAATGATTTTGAGTTGATTCTTTTTTTAATAATTCACAAAAATGTTAAAATAATTTATTTTACCAAAAAATCCCAAAAATATTATTTATTTCATATAATTGATATTTTTGCAAAGAATTAATATTTTAATTATTTTTGACATTTAAAATATTTTTTCCTTCTTGATTTTGCAAAACTTTTATGATTTCCAATCATTTTGTAGGTCAAAACATGATTTTTGAAACATTAATCCAAGATCACAATTTGTTTTCCACATGTTAAACAATTTTGATCACTTTAATTGAATTTTTTATTCAATTAAAATATATTTTTGAAACAAATTAGGGTTTTGATTAATTCAACCCTCATCAAACCTTTTAAAAACACTTTGGGCCTCTAATAGAGTGTAAGACCCAATCCTTTGTAAAAACAAACCTATCTTGGGCCTCACTTATTGTATAAGTCCCGTTGTATTTCAAAAAGTTCGACGCGATCATCGTCCGTTGAAAAACAAACCTTGGGCCTCTCCTAGAGATATAAGACCCATTAAAAATCTTTTGGGCCTCTATTAGAGTGTAAGGCCCAACCCCTTTGAAAACCAAACCATTTTGGGCCTCAATGCATTGTATAAGACCCACCGCGTTTTCAAAAATCTCAGCGCGATCGCCATTTTCAAACAAATGACCTTGGGCCTCTCCTTGAGCTGTAAGCCCCACCACTTGTACAAAAATAAATCACTTGGGCCTCTTGAGAGAGTGTAAGACCCATCCCCTTGTACAGAAAATTTCTTGGGCCTTAGTCACTTGTATAAGTCCCTCTGTACAAAACGACAGTGCGATCACTGATAAACCTTGGGCCTCTCCTTGAGCTGTAAGCCCCAACATCTTTTCAAAATACTTTCTCCTTTAATTTTGAATATACTGTTGTTTTCAATCTTTCTTTGTTGAACAACTAACCAAACAACATGGAAGCTCTACAACCGAGTAAGTGTTTATATGTTTTCTTTACCCGCTTTCATATACATATAATTGTATTGTGGGGCTGTTTCACTGTAAGTCTTCTTTCATAAACCCATATCAAATGTGTAATACTAGTATAGATATTTAGAGTTTTCTCGGCAACTACGTCTAGCACTAAGCCCTGTTGGTCACTCTTAAATATACAAAACTAGATCCTCCATAGGATTACCAGATACAATCTTCCCTCCTCTTGGGGTTAAACAATATGGAAACGTGAAAGGCAGCATTCTCGGTGAACCCTTTCTCAGACTGTCACTCTTAGAAATTGTCAAAGAAACTTTACTCCCCACAGATGATCTTTTCTCCGTGAATGGCATCTCTTGAGTTTCTTCCAAATTCTCAGACTTTCCTGGCTTGATCTATTCTCTGTGAATAGCCTGTCTTGAATTTCTCGGGGTTTAGGGACCCACAGGCTTCCTAAAAGCATCCCCGCCTCCTTTTGGGCGTTGTACAAGGACTCTACGGCTTCTTAGAAGTATTCACATCCTCCTCTTAGGCTTCGTATAAGGATTCTTCCTTCGGGAAGAGAGCCTCCTCTTGGACTTCGTACAAATTGTCCCTCGGCTTCTTAAAAGTTTCCAGCCTCCTCTCGGGCTTCGTACGAGACACAAAAGCATCCTCTTGTTGGGTCAATAGCCTCCTCTTAGGCTTTGTATAAGAAAAACCCCGGTTGAGTCAATCAACCTTTTAGCATAAAAAATGTGCCTCGTTCACAGGATACAAACATCAACAGCTCCTTTCATCTAATCGCTGTAAACGGCAAGCCTCTGGATTATTTACATCCACGCCATTGTCCCTCTTTTAGCATGAGAAATTCTTAAGGAAAGATGGCATTGCTCTACACTGAGTTAAAGTCTTATCCTTCAGGTTAAAAATCCCCTATAAAGGAAATTACGGCATTGCTGGATTCGCATATCCCAGTTAAAGTAATCCTCCTTTATAGTCAGTCACCCAACAGTTGTGACAAACAGACCCCCTTTAGAGATGACAAATTCTCTCTAAAGACAATACCTTTCACCTTCACATCTTGGGCTTTGAACAAGATACAAACCACCTTTTCAGTTTCACATCTTGGGCTTTGAACAAGACACCAAAACACCATCTACGATCGCTCTGATTTCCCTGTTTCAGTAAACGGGAAAACGTAGGCATAAGATTGAAAGAAAAATCTTAGCGAGCACACTAATCCAAAGTCCCAAATCCCATACCTTCACATATCAATCGAAAAGCATCAGTCCTAAATTCCAACCAATCACCCAGGCACTATTTTAATAAAATAACTTAAGAGAGACCCACAATCTCAATAGCATCTGTAAACCAACAGTCATCTATTCAAACTCAGTTTGCAAGCAGGGTTAATTGGAGACATCTATTTCCCTTCCTTCATCAGCTTCAATAGGATAAAAAATTAATCGAACTGTAGTACCCCAAAAGCGATAGTGCTTCGCAACTACGTCCAAAAATTCGCGCTACAGATGCTGGTCGAATCTCTCCAATCAAATCCAAAGCCCAACCTCTAAAAGGCCATGGTTTGACTATGGAATGTAACTCACTTGCAGGGATATGATGTATGTAAGCATGAACTTGACATTCCTGGAAGCCCTTGGCAAATTCAATGCAATCTTTTAGCATGGTAGGCCAATACATGATTTATCGAAACAATAGCCATTTCATCTTATGGCCTACTTGATGTGCCCACATGCCCCACTATGGACATTCGAAAGGGCAAGATACGTCTCTGATTCACTGAGGCATTTAAGTAAGACTCCCCCAGGGGTCTTTTTAAATAATTCATTACCTAGAAAAACATAACTTAAAGCTTGATGCCTAACCTTTCACTCTGTGGACGCTGTTGGATTCTGTAAGTATTCGACTATAGGCTTCCTCCGGTCTTTGTCCGTCAAGCTGTCTATTGCAAAAATCTCAAAATTTTCATCATCAGCATATCCAAGCTTTGTTACTTCTAGATCTGATGGGCATAATCCAACAGACACGACTTTACCTCTAGCTTCGATTGTCTCTTGTAAATTTTCCTTCGAAACCTTATACCCAGAAGCAATCTGAGCCAAGTCATTGGCTACTTGATTCTCTAATCGAGGTATGTGGCGAATGCTTACTACTTCGAATTTCTTTAGTAGTCTGTTGGCTATTACAAAGTACATGATAAGATTTTCCTTAACACATTTGTACTCCTTTGTAATTTGCTTTATGACCAACTCTAAGTCTCCCATTATTTCGACTTGAGTTGCGCCCAATTCTAACAAAATTTTAAGTCCAGCTATTAAGGCTTCATACTCAGCCTCGTTGTTGGAACAAAGTCCTTCGACCTTGTACTTGAATTTTGTTGGAACTTTATCAGGAGAAATAATTAGCACGCCTATGCATGTTCCATCTTTGTGGCTAGAGCCATCGAAGTATGACTTCCAAGGTTCCAGTTCGACGTAATTCAAAGTGCTTTCATTTATGGAGTGGTCGACTATAAAGTCTGTTACCACTTGTCCTTTAACTGCCTTTAAAGGCTTATATGTCAAAGAGTACTCAGTCAATGCTAGTGCCCATTTACCAATTCGACTATGCAAAATAGGTTTAGATAACATATGTGTAATAACATCAAAATGAGACGAAACATAAACATCAACTAGTTTTATATATTGCTTTAATTTTGTACAAGAGAAATACAAGCATAAGCATAATTTTCCTATCATGATAAACCTAGTTTCTGCATCATTCAAAACTCTACTGAGGTAATAGATGGCCCTTTCGACACCATCCTCATCCTCTTGAGCCAACATGCTCCCTAAGGTTTTGTCTGACGCAACTATGTACAATCTCATACTCCTATTCCTACAAGGTGGTGAGAGAATTGGGGGATGAATCAAGTATTCCTTGATCTTGTCGAAGACTTCCTGTTGAGCTTGCCCCCATTTGAATCCATCTTTGTTGAATCGAAGTAATGGTGAAAAGGCATGCGTTTTTCCGCTTAGGTTCGATATAAACCTTCTCAAGAAGTTAATCTTCCCCAGCAATGATTGCAACTCCTTTTTTGTTGATGGTGCTTTCGCTTCCATGATGGCTTTGGTCTTATTCTGGTTGATCTCGATCCCCTTTTTGTGGACCAAAAACCCTACAAAGTCCCCTGCCTGCACACAAAAAGCACATTTAAGAGGATTCATTTTGAGACTATGTCTTCTCATCCTTTCAAAGGTCTGTCGAAGATGGTCTAAGTGACTCTTCCCTGAAACAGACTTAACCACAATATCATCAATATATATTTGCATGAAAGTCTCTATATAATCATGGAAGATTGAGTTCATTGCTCGTTGATATGTTGCCCCAGCATTTTTTAGGCCAAAAGGCATTACTACCCACTCGTAGGTGCCTAAGGCTCCAGGACAACGAAAAACTGTCTTGGGCACATCATCTTCAGCAATGAATATTGGTTATAACCAGAGTACCCATCTAACATACTAAGATATTCATGTCCTGCGACGGAATCGACTAGCATTTCTGCCACAGGCATAAAATACTCATTCTTTGGAGTTGCAGAGTTTAAATCTTTAAAGTCAATGCAAACTCTTAAAGAACCATTATTTTTAATAACAGGTACAATGTTAGCTAACCATTCGACATACCTGGCAGTGCGGATGAATTTGCATCGAAGCAGTCTTTCGACTTCCTCTTTTATCTTTGAGAGAATTTCAGGGGCAAACCGTCTTGGATTCTATTTGACTGGCTTCTTCCCAGGCTTGACCGACAACTTATATTCGACCAACTCTCTACTCAAACCAGGCATCTCATCATTATCCCAGGCGAAACAGTCTTTAAACTCCTGCAACAACTGGGTGACTTCGACCTTGAGTTGTGGATCGAGGTTGGCGCTAATGTATGTTGGCCTTCTAGCTGCTCCCTCTCCCAGGTCGATTTCTTCTAACGGATCATGCGCTAGTATCTTAATGTTATTTGCCAGCGGATCCTTTTCAAATCCCAAAGGCTCATCATCATAGATGCATCAAGCCTCTGGCCTTGTTCTACACCTTGAACCTTATCAGGTGGCTCTGGGTCGAAGTCCTTACCAGGACCTTCTTGGTGGAATCTAGAATTGGCTTCTCCAGCCATGTATTCATTGGCAGCTTTCAAAGCCGCTTATAGTTTGGTTTCAGCCACATAGGCCAAAATTCTTTTCAATGCTTCGAACTCAGTCATTGTCACAGAATTCACTTCCCCACCCTGTGGGGTCTACTGCAGGCTCACCAAGGTATGAGAGCCTTTCTCCTGGCACCTCCTTGTCCCAACGGAAACCATCGACGGGATATAAGTACAATGATAAAAAAGTTTCATCATCTGGGACAAACTCAAAATCTTTTGGGCCGTAAGGGGCAATGTGAGCCAAGTGTTTGTCGAACTGACGTCTGTCGACATGATTTATTGGTGCTTTAAAATATCCCTGATCAGCTTCAAAGTTCTCGACTATGCCATCTGGCCTCCAAATGGTGATTCGTTGATGCATCGAAGATAGCACTGCACCAATGCCATGTATCCACTCTCGTCCCAAGAGCAGATTGTAGTTAGCTTTTGTTTCCACTACCATGAAGACAGTAGGCCTAGTGATTGTCCCGACTCTTAAGTTAACTTGTATCACACCCAGTGTAGAACCAACTTTTCCTTCGTATTTTAAAGAACCATATTGTGTGGCTTAGTATCAGTATCATACTTGCCAATCTTGTTCAATAAGAAATATGGCATCAGGTTTACTGTTGTGCCACAGTCGACTAATATCTTGTTTATTGGTACATTCTCCACTTTTCCAGTAATGTAGAGGGGCTTTAGGTGGCATTTCATCGCCTCTGTAGGTCGCTCGAAGAAGGCGTTGTGCTCTTCAACGCACCCATTATTCATAATATAGTAGCACACAAGCTTATGTGTTACCATCTCTGCTTCAGTGCAAGCATCTAAATCTTCGACCTCTGTAATCTGGTCGAACTCCCTAGGCATTACAGACACCACATTGACTATGATGTCGAGAGAAGCATCAGACTCAGAGTCGAAGTTGTCTATCATTTCTTCATCATCTTCGACAGTCTTTTCATGTTTGTCCTCTTGAGAGGAAAACAATTTTTGCCCCACGGGCACTTTTTCAGCAATCTTCATTTGATTCCCTCCGTCATTATCAGTAGGGACATTGGTACTGAACTCTCCTTTGTCCTTCGACTGAGCCTCCCTAGGAGCCTTCCTTCTACGTTGTTCTCTCCTCCATTAAGATCGCGACATCGGGTTCTTCCCTTTATAGTTTTCAGAGACATAAGCCGACCTATTGGAAGTCTGAAACTCCTTTTGATACTCTATTGAAGAGCCTCTGTTCACATCAAACTTCTGCCATTTTTTCTCACCTTTTTCCCTTCCTTCGACAGGTTTCGTCCAACTTCCCATTGGTGCATTACTTGTTGGTTTGAAGGTGTTGGGTCTGGCCCCTAGGAACTGTGTCCCCCCCCCCCTTTATTTTAAAGAGGACCTTCTAGGATCGAAACCTCTTTGACCATGAGATGTTTTCTGCTCCCTTCTCTCTTTAGCCTTCCTAATCCCCTCAAGATTGTGAGCAGCCTTTTGATCAAAGATTGCGTTGCATCTGGGGCATAGCATGACACCTGATCCCTTCTTTTGGCAGTGGTGAAGGAATTCAATGATAGTCTATTCCTGTTTTGGATACGCCACTTTGTTACGCTCTTTTTGGCAGCTTGCTTCATCAACCTCCATGGTCATATGTTGTGTAATCTCGACCATATTTATGTCCATGTCGACATCAGTACTAAGATTCAGATTGCAGAAATCTACATCAAGGCCTTCAACAGCCTTGTTCATCTGAACGAAACTATCAGCAGTTTCTTTGGTAACCAGCATCATGTTGGAATCCTCAGTGATCCCATCATCTAAGCCATCAGTAGCTTTATCAATGCCGTCAGCAGCCTTGCTCATGAGTTTCTCTATGGTATTGATGTCAAGGCCTTCAGTAACCTTGGCTAAAGCAGCATCATTGGCGAAATCTTCAGTAGTTTCCACCATATTGACTGAACAGTCGAAGTCATCAGCAACTTCAACCATATGTACTTCTGTGGGCTCAGCATAATGTGCATCCACTATTTGCAACGGATCAGAGTCAATTTTCGTTTGACCTTTGCTCTTCTCTCCGAACTTCAGCCTGCCCTCCTGGATAACGTTTTGCACCAGATCCTTGAAAAGAAAACACTGAGAAGTTTTATGACCCAGAAAATTATGGTACTTACAAAACCCTCTCTTTTTTCTTTGTTCTAAAGGTGGCATTTTAGCGCCAGCAGGCACTATCATTTGTCCATCTTTAACTAACAAATCAAAAATTTCGTCACACTTAGTGATATCGAAAGTATGTGTTTTCTTTGGAAACCTATCATTCTTCTCAGATTCGACAGAATTTTTTCCATTCGAAGAAGCTAACATTTTGCAAGCATACGGAGGACCTTGCTTTAATTCAGCAACATCTATCTCATTTTCGTCGAAATACAATGGTTAATCATATAATCCTTCGACATCCTCATTATACTCAACATAGGCTACCTTTTTACTCTTATTTGCCTTAGCCTTTTCGTCTTTCAGACGTTCTAACTGTCAAACCCTATCAGCCAGTTGGGCCATATCTCTCAGATATTGGGTATCCAACTTCTTTCTAATAGAGTAATCAAGGCCACCAGCGGCCATTTCGACCAATTCATATTCTGGCACTTGTGTAAAACACCTAGCCTTAAGTAATCGAAACCTATTTAGGTAATCGTCTATTGGCTCAGTAAACTTTCGTTTTAGGCTAGCCAATTCCTTCAAACTAATCTTGGTTTGTCCCATGTAGAATTGTTCATGGAATAAACGTTCTAACTGGGTCCAATTACAGATTGAGTTAGGAGGTAGGGTTGTAAACCAAGTAAAAGCATTTTTGGTGAGAGAACTTGGAAAATATTTTATCTTAAGACTTTCGTCATTTGCAATTTCTCCAGCCTCAATCATATACCAGGCTACGTGTTCGACAGTAGATTCAGTGGTATCTCCTGAGAAATTGGTAAACTTTGGGACCTTCGTCCTAGGAGGTAATTCTGATTGGAGAATGTAATCTACTATCGATGATGTATAGTTTGGCCTAGTAAAACCAAAATTTACCCCATTTCGAGCCATTATCCTTTCGACCATAGCTGCTAGGTTGTTATCTGCTGCTACGTTGTTACGTCGAACCTGTTGTACAACATGGTCAGCATCTTGGTTTCTATTTACTATAACTACCCCTTGTTCCCTCTCTACAGGAATTGGCACTTGGTTCCTAGGTGGTTTGACTCTAGAGGGTTCGACTATCCCCTAGTTTTCTAGATTCGCCTCAGGTATGTTCCCTAGGTTCCGCCGTGGAATATTCTCCACAACAGTCGCACCTCGTACAGGGGCTGGTACACCCATAAATTCTGCCATGCTTCCTAATTGCGCTGTTAATTGTTGGTTAGTTTGGGTAGGGTTCTGGATCAAGGGTTGGAAAATTTCCCCCATAGTTTAGGATAAGGTGTGTACCATTTGTAGGTTACTTTCATCCATTTGTTGTCTTAAACATGTTATAGAAGTGTTTGTCAGACTAGGACCTTGAGTGGAATATCCCACACCTACACTTTGACTGTTTCGACCCACATTTATCCCAGATTATGACCCTTGTAATGGCGAAGACATTACATTTTCTGAGAATACTGGGGGGGCATTTTGAAGACTTTGCATTACTGACGTTGGCATTCCATAAGGTGGATTCCTTGGTAATGGTTGTGAAAATCCTGGAGGGGGAAAATGCCTAAACGTCGAAGTTCCTCCTGGTGGAGTTTGGGGATTAGATCCTTGTGGCCCAATGTACTCCAAAATGGGTTGAGTGTAAGACCTTGTATATGTCGACCCTGAACCTGCCATTGATGGCATTGGTTCTGACATAACAGGAGGCGGTATTGGCTCTCCTGTCGAAGGGATTGGGGGTAGCACCACATCGTTCCTAGACACATTTTGAGGGTTAGTGTTACTAGGCTGGGCATTTGAATTACTTGATTGAGGATTAGAACCACTCCCTTGAGGGTTTGGATTGTTTGGCTGACTAGTGTTCGTCGCCATTTTTCTTATGTATCTTCTCCTTGGCCTCTCTTCGTTTGTAGTGGCTACCTTAACACTTCTCAATAACATGCAACGAAGTATTTTAAGAAGGAAAAGATTGATGAATATAGATTTTCAAAACTTAGAAAGATCTTTATAAAGTTAGCACTGTCCCACCGGGCGTGCCAATTTGTTTACCGTGAAAATTGGTAAATAACCGCTGATCTTCCAAATCTAACTTTGGTGACTCACATGATCAATCAGATTGATCCTAGGACATGTGCTAACAATTGATCTAAAGTACATTCTAAAGAACTAAACACTTCGACAGTGTTTATAAAGAGAAGTTTATCTAAAATATGGTTTTTTAAAAGATGTGCAAGAACTTTAAGTCGAAAAGGCTGAAGACATTAAAGAAAGGCTGAAAATATAAAGGTAAGACACAATGCTGAAACGTGACTTGAAATAAAATAAAAGATAAATTCTTGATAAAAGGCTGAAGTAAATTGTATTGAAAAATAAAATGGTGTTTACATCACGTACATTCTCACAAGACTCGTTTCTCTACACACGGATACTTTGAGTAAATTTGGAGTAACTTGTACAAAGTGAACACAACACACCGAATCCTATTGTTAGAACTCCTATTTATAATAATAAAACTAATTGCTATTAACTCCCTAAAACAATTAACACATGACAAGTGTCGCGCTGCATGCTTCTGTCCCTTGGATGTGCGCCACTTGTCTTTTTCAGGAGCGGACAAGAATAACTACTCCCTCCTTTATTTGAATTTGAATCCCTTAGCGTCGGACATCATCAGTAATATCGGTCGAAGGTTATTTCCAAATTCTTGGAAATATTTCTAAGTCTCAAGCATACCATTTCCTTATACAAGCATCTTCGACTTAAGTTCAACATGAAGGTCCAGTCGAACACTCCTTTGGACCTCTTCAAAGACTTTTAACACCAATTAATTCCTCCAACTTAATACAGGCGTCGAATTTATGAGCTAACAACTACTTTTTACAATACACATTTGACAATATTGGCTTGTTAGAATGACCAGTCATCTGCAATATAATAAAGAATATATTTTAAATTTGTAATTATTAAATAAAAAATGTGAGGTGGTTAAGTTGTATTGAATTTCGCCTTTAAAGCTATATGCTTTGCTATAGTTAGATGGAAATGACTTAAATAATATTATTTGAAGACATAAAAAACTGCATTGATCCTTTTAAAAATTAAAAAATAAAAATGAACTCTAAAGAAAAGATAACAAACTTAAAATGTCCGTTAACAAAAGTCTAACTAAATACAAATAAAAGTACTACTAATAAATTATTTTAATAAGAAAAATAAGAGAAGTATTTTGGTATTATGAAAATTTGGGAATGCCACATCAAACTTAAGGGTAGCCGGTTAAATTCTAAGTGTGTACGATTCCACTTTACGATGTTTGTTGTTCACTTTTACCTTCACAAATAGAAGCCAGACAATGCAACCCATTAATAAATTTTTCACTTTTCTTTCATCCCATGTAATGGAAATCAAATGAAGCCATGCATGCCTGCAATTAATGTTCGCAAGAAGGGAAACAATATTATGTACTTAGACTTGAGTTAACTCTGAATTAATTATACTATTAATTAATTTGAAAAGGAGATTATCACTCCTTTGAGTAAAAAATAAGCTTAGTGTAACTCTAATTACGCCTAAATTGTGCATGTAATTTTATAAGTGCAATTGACAAGAAACAATTATTAGAGCATGAGAATGCAGATGAAGTATGAGACACAATCTGACAAATACAACACCCACCACTTCCACTATAGACAAGAGAATCTAAAAGTTTTGATAATTCAAACATATAAAATACAGGAAAGTACAATACTTATGTTGATATTTTTTTGAATTAAAAAATATATGGGAAAGAGGAGAGGAAGCACCGGATGATACGGGTGGTGATGGTGATTGAGAAGGATAGAAGGGAGGGATAAACCTAAGCATCAAAGGTGTGTGTCCCACTATGCTTATGCTTCCAATTATATAGTATCTCTATTCTTAAATAAGAAAAAGTTTGTTTTTTAATTCATTCAATAATTATTATCCAAATGTAATGAATTTAAAAAATAATTTTTTTATAAATAAAATCAAAGAAAATATTAAACTTATTAGAAAAACATATCAACATGTATACATGGTATTGAAGTTGTATTAAGTGGAGCTTTAATTTCGATATGATGAATATATGAAATGATATATTTTATTTTTATATATTAGGTGGTTGAAATTGCTCCTATATGATTCGGCATATTGTACAGATAATTATTTAATTGAATTAGGTGGTAATCAACATGATAGAGGATAAAATTGTTTACTTCCATGTTTTACGTGTCTTTTAACACAAATTTTATTGTTGGGTCTTTCTCTATATAATTCATGAACAATCTAAAAACAAAAATTGTTAATTTTATTCCGTTGATAATTATAAAAATATTTGAATGAATGAGTTGGATATTTATGTTATTTATATTTTAAAGATAAAATTATGATTATTAATTTATTATATATAAAAATCTATATGTATTATTTATTTTAATATTATTTTAAGTTGTGTCCCCCATGATGTTTAAGTTGTTTATTTTTAGGGACAGAGGATCCTATAATATGTGAGAAGATAGCAAGTATATGTAATAATTGCCCGTAAAGATATTTTTATAGGAAAAATACAAGAGAACAAGAAATCGGTGGTCAAACATGTCTATGGGAGAGGGTTTTAAGAGTACACAGTTTATTTAAAATAGTTTTTATACTTGTATTATTCATTGGCTTACCAAAACAATATATGAAGAATACTAGTAATAGGATAACCAGTTCAACACATTAGATAAATTTCAATTAAACTTTTTCATACACAAAAAAGAAAAACACACACACACACATAAATAAATAAAATCATAATTTATATATTTTTGCACTTATTAAAAAAATTAAAATAAACTGCCAACCTATTTATTGTATTTATAAATAATTAAATATCATTAATTAATTCAAATTAATATAATTTGGATTTGATCAAAAAATAATAATTTGGTAAAATAAAATCATTATCTTAAATATCTTTGTTCCATTCAAATACACCCATCTTTTGATTTTAGCACTTGTAATTTTGTTTGGTTTTTTTCTTGTAAGTATATGTTTCTTTTGTCATTGTTCATTTGCTATTTGTATGTATTTAGTAATATGTAAAATTAGTTTAAGCTATAATTGCTTCATGTAATATATAATATTTAATTTTAGTCTTATTAATATATCAAAGGGATCGATTCTAATATTACATACATATTTGTAATATCAATTATAATATAAACTTATTTTGGAGAGGCTAAAACAAATGTAAAATAATTTATATTAATCAGAACCAAAATTAAATAAACAAAATTACACTAACTAAAATCAAAATAACGTACATATTTTTTTATCTTACCAGCTAATCAGAATCTGAAGTGGGATAGAGATTTTGTCTGCGATGCTAAGTTTAAAAGATGAGGAGGGGATGTACCTGCAAGACACTCCGATGCTAAAGTAAGAATCGGAAGAAAATAAGGCAAGTACAAAGCATGTATGTTTTAGAATGATTTAGAATATCTGACTCTCTCAAATGAGAGGTTTTTTATAATGCCCCCAGCGCTTGGTCATTGGTCCCTATTTTCGGGGCGATATATTCGCTACCAAAGAATAGGTAACTGCCAGAAACTAGCCGTTGGGACGGGCATAGGTGCTCGAAACTAGCCGTTGCCACGGACAATAACGTGATCGCGGGCACGTCTGTCGTAACTGTTTCTGGATGGTGGAACCGTGCGTGATGGGCAGAAATGTGAGGAGGGACAGCTGATCCTAGAGGTCAGTTGGCCAGCCTTCCTCAGCAGAGGGGCAGAGGAGAGAAAGCTTCCTCTTGCTCTTAACTGGCAGGGCTTAGGCTATTGGGTCGTTTTGGGAGTAGAAGTGGACTAGGTCATGCCTAGCCATTGGGTCAATCCGGAACAGGAGCCCCCCAAGTCGTTGCTCCTGAGCATAGGAGTGATGACTTAAGGGCAGCCCGCGGTCCCGAGGAGGAGTAGGCGTGGTCGACGCGTGTCACTGAGACGAGATCGTTTCGTGGTGCTTGAGGGCGTCTGTGCCCGGTGAATCTGGAATGTTGTCTTGTATGCCCAACGTGGAGCCCAACGGTTGATGGGACTTTAAGGGATGGAATGCCACGCATGCATCAAGCCACGTGCCACATTTAATGCGTAATGATGGTTATGTTATGGTCATGATGATGCCCCTACGCGCGTGCTCCTGCACGTGCCTCTGGTCTGTCTATAAATAGAGGGAGGAAGCGTTCATTTTCACTTTTCGCTTCTCTCTCTTCTCTCGCTGCTTGTCGCCGTTTCCGCCGTTCACCGTCGTACTACCGCCGCACGCACAACGACCAGTGTTCGCCGACCACCAGTTTCCTTTCCTCGACCACGTAATTCTTCATAACCTTTCTCTATTTTGAGTGTTTTAATCCTTGTTTCGCTTAGTTTGCATGTGGTTAGGATGAAACTAGGTAGAGTAGGGGTGGTTTCCGGCGAATGTTGGTAGCTAGCAGTGGTTAGGTCATCCTCTGCCGTCGTCGCCGTCGTAGGAGCCTTAGGAAATTAGGATTTTATTTTATTCTGGAACCGTTGCGCTAACGGATGAGTTTGTCGCCGGTGGAGCCCATGAGTTTTCCGGTGTACTCATGAGTTTTTCGGTGGATCTCCAACGGGATTCTGGGTAACGCACTGGGGAGGACCTCCCCGCGTGGGTTTGCAGGATTTCCCTGGGCGTCTTCTCGCACCGTTGTTGTACCATTTGAGTAGGGGCTTAGGTCGGGGACGTTGTCCTCGGGCCTTCGCGCGCCCTTTCACTTGACTAGCGGTGGAATGATAGATTTGACTTTGTCATCGAATTCACTTTTGTCCTCTGTTTTTCAGGTAAATGAGATGTCTAGCGATATTGAGAATGAAATTATGAGGGAACTGTCTAAGGAGAGCTCCTCGTAAGATAACATTGCTGATTATACTTTTCTCTCCGGAATGCCGGTGAAACATCTGCTCCAAGTAGTAATGTCGGGGAAGAGTGGGTTATCGTTGAGCCTATGGAGTATGTGTCCCTCTTTGCTTTTCATACTCATGACGCCTTCACAACGGTGGGGGCCGAGGGAGATTTGAGGGTCCATTTTCCTCGGGAGAATGGTCGAATATACTCGGCCTACGGGGAGAGGTTCCCCATGTATGAGTTTGTCTTCAAAGAGATAGGGTTGAGGCTGCCCTTTACGGACTTTCAGGTGGCAGTCTTCGGACATCTGAATCTAGCGCCCTCCCAGCTACACCCAAACTCAATTGCTTTCATGCGGGCATTCGAGCTAACATGTGAATTTTTAAAGATTGGAGCCACTCTTCCCCTCTTCTTCATCGTCTTCCATCTTCAACGCCAGGTTGCTGGGAGGCAGTTTGGATGGGTCTCCCTGAAGCATGGGAGGAAATTATTCAAGCCCTTCTTCGAGTCCATCAGGACGTTCAAGGAGAGATATTACGTCGTTGAGCCCGTGTCGGAGAGGGCCACAGACTCCTCGTTCATCTGGGAGGATTCGATAGATGAGAACGGGGTGCCCATCGTCGACGAGCAGGACAAGGTACAGGGGCAGATGCTGTTGAAGCTCCCTTTTTGCTGGAGCGGGACCATTTTACCAGGGGGACCGATGACTACCTTGCCAATCTGAATCTGCTGGAAGAGGATGATAGGGCCAGCTACGAAAAGCTGGTGGGCTTTGTCAACACCTTTGTCCCTGCCCAGTGTGTAACACCCTGATTTATTTTATTTATTCTCGTAATTTAAAGTTTATGATGTTGTGTGTATGTATGTGTTTATGTGTGTTGGGTTATGTTTGGATTGCCCTTAGTATGGGGTAGTGACCTTAGAATTATAGAGAATAAGGTATTGGGGGTGTGTGACCAATTGTGTAGAGATGAGTGGTGTGGTTAGTAAGTAACTATTAATATTAGTTAGTAATTATTTATTGGAATAATATTATATGGGTAATAATAATTAGATAATTATTAATTTAAATAATTTAGTTGGAATTATTTAGATTTAAAATAATCAGTTTAATTATTTTATTTTTTTAAAAATTCGATAGTAGGAGTAGAAGAATAAGGAAGGCAAAGTGGACTATTCAAGAGGATTAGTAAGGATAAGGAAGGAAAATCATATTAGGGGCCTAAGGGTTAGAGTAGGAAAGAAGAAATTGGAAAGGGGAAGAATCATTGGTGAACGATCGTGTTTGGAGAAAAGAGGAACTGAAGAGAGGAGCAGAGCTATGGCTTAGAGAATTCCATTAAGGAGCTTCGAGGAATCTTCATCTAAAGTAAGGGTGGGGTTCTTTGATCAATTAAGGGATAAATAATGTATGTATAAGGGTAGACAAATCATTAGGTTCATATCTATGTTTTTCTCTCGTTGTGTTTATTGTTTCGGTGCAAAGTTGAGGTTTTGCGTGTCAGTGATTCTAATAATAAGTAAATTGTACAAATTGATTGGTTGAATTATAGTTTTGTGTTGAAAGTGATTATAATTGATGTATTGTTGTTGTTGTATGCTTTTCCTTGTGATTGATATGCATTTTCGGGCTGTATGATACTGAAATCATAAGGGGTTTAGGGTCTGAGTTATGCAGAAAACGAATAGTAAAATTACAGTTCGCAGAAACTCGCCGGGGGAAGGACCCGTTTGTAATACCCTAATTTTTACCCCTAAGATCCGACATTTCATTTGCATCTCAAATCACAAACAAGATCATAATCTTTGTTTCTCCTGACCATTTGTATATTATTCTCATTGCTTTATGTTTGTTTCTGTTTACTAACCTCTAACTAAAATACCAAAAATATGCTGCAGTTTGCCTGTTCTTTTCTTCTCTGTGTGTTGTGCAGGTTTGTCAAAGACAATGAAGTGATTTTAAGTCAAATGTGGTTGTTTGTCCATGATGCAGTTCAGATGGATGTTTGACCTCATCTTGGTCAAACTATCAAGTAATTGTTTCAAGTGCGAATTGGTTGTGGCAGTGGTCTATTTCTCAAGCAATGACTGTCAAGTTGTTGTGTGGTGATATCCATCATGTTCATCTGATTTCACCAGTCCAAATTTGGTTCATCTGTGGATATATTTTCCCAGAGATTTAATTCAGGACAAATTCAAGATGATTCAAAACTTATTGACCAGAGATTCAGAAAAAGTCAAGGTTGACAGTCACGACTTCAGTTGCAAATTGTTCAGTAGTGGATGTGTGCGGTTTATCAGAGGCTTGCGAAAAAAGTCAAGATTGGTTTTGGGCTAAGAATAAAGATTTGCTATCCATTTCCATTGTGATTATCCATCTACTAACCATATTCCTTATCCATTTTAATCCATTATCCACTTTTAAATGTCCACTTCATAAACCATTTTTTTTTCCATAATTCATTTCACTTCCAAATATCCATTAATATCCAATTTCTATATTTTTATCCATATTTCCGAGATATCCATTTTCCTACATCCATTTCATAAGACACTTCCAATTTCTCACCCAATCCAATAATCCAATATCCATTTCCAATCTCCCACTTCCATAAAAATTTCTATTTTCTAAACCATTTGCCATTTTCAACAAAATCCAATTTACTATTTTTATCCACTCCATTTTTCTCTATATCCATAGTCCATTTCAATATCCATTATCATTATCCACTAAAAAAAAAAAACATTTTTCAAGTTTTCATATCTAATTTCTAAACCATTTTTTTATCCACTTTTAATCCATTTTATTTAATCTAAGACCACTTATCCATTTTTTTTAATATCCACTTTAAACATATTGTAAAACCAAATCATTTCTTAATTCCTAAGCCTAATTCCAATTACCAAAAAATTCAGCTCATGACATGAAACTTACAAGCCTCATGATATACACACCACGTTCAAGCTTTGAACCTACTAAATTAGTGCTACTTATTACACCTCACTCCAAGACCAAGCCATGCTTCACATCATGCCACATGACAATTCTACAAAATGTGCCTAACCAAGTCCCAGTTGCCAGTAACAAACTTTTTAAGCATAACATAAAGCCAAGCTACATGAAAGCTATTTCCAAGCTTCAAAGCCATCCAAAAACTGTAGCGATAATAAACCAAGGAAATTGTTCGGTGGTGTAGGCTATGCCAAGAAATAGATTTGGTGCTAAAGGAAATTAAAAATAGAAAATTGAAATCATTACGTACTGATACACGTCACACATTTACAAATGAGTGGTAAAGTAAATAAAAAAGATGACATGATATTTCATCCGCTCCAGCATCATAGCTAAAAGTATTCCCATCACAAAGTCGTGTCCACACAAAGCCATCAAGCTACTATTTTCCAAGCCAAAAATAATTGAAACAAGCCGAGCCAGCAACGACAACACGCTGCAAAGAGAGATTTAAAACGCAACGCTATTGAGCTCAAAACGGCAGCCATAAAATTGAAACACAGAGAAAATCGAAACGCAGAAAAATGATTGAAAACGGCAACGAATTTGCAGCTTCATATTCACTTCATTCATCTATAAATAGAGCCTTTTCCCTCTTCAATTTCTCAAGCTTTGACAGCCAAACTCTCCCTGCCAAAACCAAAACCCAAAGCTTCAATTCACTTTCAATTTCATTTTCATTCTTGAAGCTTGAAAGCCAGAAAACCTCTGCAAAATTCTCACCACAACTCCACCCTCACCATCAAGCTTCAATTCCATTAATCTTCATCATTCCAAAACCTGAAAACACAATTTCACACACAAAAGTTTCATCTCAATCACCGTTAAATTTCAACCACCGTTCATTGAAAAAAGAAGAAGAGGACGAAACCGAATCTCCATAACCTCGCCTTCGAGAAACTTCACCAATCCACAACATCAATACGGATCTACAATATCAGTTCAAAAACAGAAAAAGATTGTTGTTCGCTACTTTAATCCGCCGCCATTGAAGGTCGTGTGAAGAACGATTCCAAATCGCGAGACGGAGGAGACACCGCGACGATGTGTATGTAGTCGGTGACGGAAATTTGAGAAAGAGTGAGAAAGACCGGCGATAATTCAGAAATGAGAAGAAGAGGAGACGCGGTTGTGGTGATTCATAGCCGGCGATGAAGAAAATGGCGAGAGAGAGAGAGGGATGAACAGTGGCCGCGTGATGAAGAGGAGAAAGGATCCGTTCCTTTTTTTTCATTTTTCTGATTTTTTACTTACATTTTAATTCCTTTTTTTTTGTGTTTTAAAACATTGTTTGTGTAACTCGGGCCTTGGCCCGTTACGTTTCAATAACCGCACCACTACTTTTCTTAACTCATACCTCCCTCTTTTCTTCTTTTGTTTAATTTTCTTTCAATCCTTTTCTTTAATAACTTTCTTCTTTTTTTTTTTTTATGATTTCTTTGATAAAAAATAATCATTCTATTTTCTTATGTTTTTTTATATTATTAAAATTTTGTTTTAGAAAATTTTCTTGAAAAATGATTAAAAAAATATTTTCATTTTCTCTACTTCATTTGATTTCTCTTAACTTTTCATTTTTGGATTGGTTGTGTGGATCATAATTTTTAGATCCACTTTTCTTCTTCTATTTCCTTTTTGATCGATGAAAGTCGGAGTGATCGTGAAATTCCTTTGTTGAATTTCGATCGAGACGAGATCATTACCACCTTTTCTTTTCGTGTGGCATCGCTTTAGGATGACGATCCATATATCGTTTATCTCGCGAGCATTAACACATATATCTCATGGCCGGCCTCATTCGTAGGGTAATTGCTCGAACAAATTACTCGGCGTGCGCTTAACATAGACCAAAATTTGTCCCGTCTCGGAAAACTATCAAGAATAATTGATTATTTGTCTTTTGGTTCAAAACTTATGAAACTTGTTGTTAGGAGGCTTTGGTCTTATCAATCCTCTAATGAGTTCTCATTAATCTTGACCTAAGTGCAATTATTCAATTATAATTGATCACTAACACTAACAACTAATCACTAATTACTAACTTACTAACATTACTATTGTACTAATCATTTACATTTCCTTCTCGCTCCTTATCTCTCATTTACTTTTATGCAATTTTTCCTTTGTCCGTTGGACATATGTTTATGTTTCCGCAATTTTTCCTTTGTCCGTTGGACACATGTTTATGCTTCCGCAATTTTTCCTTTGTCTGTTGGACACATGTTTATGCTTATGCCTTTTTTCTCTTTGTCCAATTGGACCAAAAACATTAATAAAGGCCAAAACCTCTAAAAAACTTGGGATTCTAATCTTGGACTATGGTTACTATCCTTTGCAATGGACATGGAGTTTTGAACTTAGACCTTGGACATCCAATGCAATTCTTGGAACCTTGGACTTAGAACTTAGGACATTCCTTCCTTTGCTTTGGAATTATGGTTCGAAGACTTGGAAGCATACTTGTGTGGTTAGGCTATTCTCTTCCTTAGCTTTTCTTTTATGCTTTAGGATAGTCTCTTCTTCTCCTCCCCATTCTTAAATTTTCAAAATCTTCTTCCTTTTTTCAAAAACCTTCTTGTTTTCAAACTTAAAACCACTTTCATAATAAAACCTTGACTTTTGTCAAGTGACTTTTTAAACTTTGTTTTCTTAATAAATGTCAATCCATTTAACTATATTTTGACTATTTCATAAAAATAAATAAAAAATACAAAACTCATCCAAATTCTTTTGTGCTTTTATGCACCTTTTTCTTTTAAACTTTTCAAAAAGAATTAGACATGAGTCATTTTTGTGATGAGATGTAAAACTCCTAACCATGGTATTTTGTTGAAAGTATGGTCGTTTTCCACTTAGATGTTGAAGTGATTAGTCTTGTTGATATTAATCCAAGCAAATCCTCCATCTTAATGTGATGCAAATGCCACTTTCCCATACCATCGGGTAATTAGTTGAGTATTCTCTCTTGAGAATGACAGGTTGTCTTTTTCAAGATAAAATAAACCATAACCAATAATTTTTTGTTCTTTGTACCAAGAACTACGGGGTTTTGATCCTACATTGCACATCGTGGGTACGTAGGCATGAGGCGATAAGTCTCTCCAAACACAAAAATCTTAAAAAATATTTCTCCTCTCATCTCCTCAATCTCTTTACAAGCAAACCATTTTCAGACCAAAAAGTAGTGAATACATCAAAGGGCTCTTATAGAGTACTATAGATGTATTGGGTGCGTAAAACCTTCCCTTTACATAACCAACCCCCCTTACCCTTATCTCTTTAGGTTTTGTTCGCTCTTTTTTCCTTTCCTTTATGGATAAAAATAAAAGTGCGGTGGCGACTCTTGCTTATTTTTGAGTTAAGTTAATCAATAGCTTATACTCACAAATTTTCCCGCTACAGAAAAGTGGCGACTCTGCTGGGGATCGAACCCAGAATCTCTGGTTCCCTCGAGGGGTTTAGCCTACTTTGATTTATTTACTGCTTTTTGTTTGATTTGCTTGTTACTTGTTTGTTCTGTTTGGGAGTTCCTCTGTGTGTGAGATAGGTCCTATACCCGGATCAGAGTGCACTTTGAGATAGGGGATAGTATAGTCAAGGGAACTTTGAAGGAGTCGAATCCTGAAAAAGAAGAACTTGCAAATCTATCCACTCGGTGGTTGCCTCTTTGGAATTACTGATGTCGATCGAGCGATCGAGAAGGCATTACTTTTTCCATTGAAGCCTATAACACTGAGGACCGTAGTAACCCTTAACCCATCCTAGCCTTTTTAGGATCGTAGCGCGGAAGCTATGAAGATGCAAATCTGACTTAGCTGTCACGCGATGCTACACTCAGGTTAGATTCTCTTGAGGATAACTACCAACCTCCGAGCAAATCGGTGTGCTGGTGTGTCTGATAGTGGATTGTGGACCCTGGGCACTTTGTTAGAACCACTGTTTGCTGCAGGTACAATGAAGACAAAACCTTAGTACACACCTTTGTGGGATTGGTTCTTACCCTTGGCTTCATGCTCGTGACTTGAACCTTGACCCGTGTGCTTTGTGTGATCTTGTTTGTGGTTGTTGCATACACGTATTCATGCATTCATGGGCATTTTTCCTCAGTTTTCAAGGAACTTAGAGTTGTCTTTTTGCAAATGTCACAAATTTTTAAGAATCATGGATATTGAAAGAAGTAACACTATGAAGTACACTTTCACGAGTCTTGACTTACAAGAGTTGAGAAAGCTTGGATATTTGGTATCTAGTCCTGTGGATTTCAAAGACAGTTTGGGAAACTCTTGTTTATTCTGAGTACTGATGTTGAAGAGGGGATTCTTAATACCTTGGTCCAGTTCTCCGATCTGTTGCATCGTTGATTTACTTTCCCAGATTACCAGCTATTGCCAGCCTTAGAGGAGTATGCCTATCTTATGGGTGTGCCAGTCTTGATTGAGTTTCTTGAGCGACATGTCATTAAAAGATCAAGAGAGCCAGAGGATTTATTTTCCTCTAGCACTTCATCATCTGCTCATCTTCCTACTTCTAGTCCTTGGAAGGGTATTGTGGATTGACTCGTAAAAGAGAAAGACACCATGAAGATCAGCCATGTAAGATAAATTAAGAAGCTTCGCGAGAAGTATCAGCTCAGAGTTGGGTCGTTTTTAGATACGATTCCTTAGAACTAGCTTTCATTTTCTCTTGTGTTGTAAGATTGATGAAATTGTACTTCAAAGTTGTAATTCTTTCAATATTAATAAAATGAGATTTTTGGTATATCCAGTATGTTATCTTAATGTTTGCAAACTGCTTTATAGTTCCTTGAAAACTTGCATTTGCATTTTCATATCAAGCATCATTTTGCATTGTTTCTTGCCTTTCTCAGGTGTCTTAATTGCTTCCTTTTCTTGGTCTTCGTTCAGACAAGTTGTATCACCGGTATAATACTCGGGCTAATCAGAGAAAGAAGAGGATTTAGCTGATTTCCTGTCATTCATACTGAATTCAAAGCAGTTACTGGAGGATAATGGAGAGAACATAGAATGTTGATCCCATGTCAGGCTTTACAGTGACGACCAATCCGATGTACGGTTTTCCTCCGGACAACGGTGCTTCATAAGTGGATGTTCCTACTCGATCCCGACCTGTGCAAAATGATCTGGTAGGTCAAGTTGTTGAAAAAGATTCTCGATTTTCGAGGTATATGCCAAATCCTCAGAATGTCCACCCGGTGACAGAGATGATCGACGATGAGGTATTGACCTTCAAGGGAGGAAGCCCATTTGTGGATGGAACACATTTATAATCATGAAGATAAAAACTCAAGGAGGTTCCTATTGCCGATGTTAGTGGAGTGACCCTCAGCGGTCGTGCATTTGCTTCTGTGTTTCCCAAGAGAGTTGAAGGTGTCTTTTCAAGCTCAGATTGAGACAATCTCTTCAAATCTCAAGTTTATTACTGCAATTTTATTTGTAATCTTTTATGATTGTTAATGCTTTGTTTGCATGTAGAAACTTGTTTGATTTTGAATATTAATCATAATGCAATGAGTATGTTTGTCTTGAAGTAATCCATTCGCATTCGCTCATAAATTGTTTTTCCTGCATTTGCAATACCAACTTCTTGTTTAAACTCCTAGAGGGAGGATGATGAAGTGAAAACGCAAAATTTCTGGTTGTGTTCTTTTGAATAAGACTCTGCTGATGATGTAAGGCATTGTTTCAAATTCCCAAACACCGGAGATATAAGGAAGATAATCCCTTGTTAACCCCTTTAAGCCTTGAAGTAGGAGTTTCTTTTCTAAGTGAAAAACCTTACATTTAACCTAGGGCAGGGTAGTCTTCAGTTAATTTGACTAAGTGTCCAAATTTCAAAAGGGAGTGTGCACCAAAGGAAACCACAATGGTTATCCCCCATTTCAAAGGGAAGAGGCAGTCACAACCCTTTCAAATAAGCCAATGTCACTGATTTGTTCAAAAAAAAAATTAAAAAAAGAAAAGCCCGCTAAGTCGAAAAAATTGAAAACATGTGACTTAGGCAAAAATTGGGGCATCCCGCTGGACATCAAAAATTCAAAAAAATCAGTCCAGGCAAAAGTTAGGGAAAATAAAAGAATAAAAAGTGCGAAAAGCGAAAAGAAAGGATTATAAAGAAAAATCCTGAACAAGTCTATGAGGCTACAAACCCAAAAGACAAAAAGGTGACTGTTATTCCCCAAATAACCTCTTTGGTTCTTAAGCCATCAGTTTTATCCTTTTGAGAGATGAACATTCATGTCAAATTAACTGAATGTAGGACTGGAGAATATCACGGAGAATGGGCGGGTACAGATAAATTTTGAGCCTAAAAATCCTTTTTTTGAAAACTGTGAACCAGGCCAAGTTATAACCCTCAAAAGACCTAATTGAAGCAGGGTTTATTTTGAGAGCATACTCCAAACGAGATAGCGTTCCTGACTCCCATGAGTTGCGCTAAAAGATCTTTGTTGGTATTGCATGTGCATTCAAAAATCAATGTCGTATCTAAACTAGTGATTCATTCACAAGGTTCTGCGACATCTTTTCAGTAAAAACTTCAAGACTAACATGTGTAATTGCATTAGAGTTATCATTCTCAGAATTGACATTTTCTGCTTGCATATATTTATTGACATCATAGAAGCTTACATTTGAGCATCAGTGATGAGCTTAATCTTTTGAGGCCTGAAACTCTGATGAGTAATTGGCCTATCACTTCAAGGAATGATGACATCCAGGGGCATGTTGCCTGAAGATTTTGTTGAGCATGAGCAAGTTTGTTTTCCTAGTTGATGTTTTCACAGGGGCAAAGCTCGAATACTCCATTGATCAAGGAATGTGCCAAGTTCAGTTAATCTGGGGCAGTTATGTCGAGATTCGATGAATCTCTCAGAGTTTGAAGACATTGGGGCAGATTATTTCAAATCCTTATGGTGCAAGGTTTCTGGAGGAAAATTTCTTATATATCATGCAATTTGAGGCTGATCAAACACAACAGAACTCGGTATGCTCTCAAGTAGAGTTTGTTCATGTTGATATCTCCCCAGTAGAGCTTGTTGATATTTCCTCAGCAAGGTTCGTTCTCGCTCCTTTGGCATAATTTATTGACAGATCCCCAGTAGAGTTTGTTGACATTTCCTTAGCGGAGCTTGTTCCTATGAATGTGATCAGTTGATGATAAGATGATGGGTTTATTATGATATGTGGAATTCATAAGGTCCAATGCTGTTTGGTTTCTCCCCAGCTAGGTCTTGATATGAATCCTCTCCAGCTGATTATGTTATGGACAGGCAGTTGAGTAGTTTTGAGGACCATTTCTCCTTAATGGTGATTCCCCACGTAGAGATTCATTTTTGCTGTCCCCAGCCAAAATCATATGAGGAATCTTCACTCAGAGTTTTACCCTCAAGACGTATTGTTGTTGCTTTGGATGTCCCCAAACAAAGAGCCATGTTTTTTTTTCCTTTAAGAAACATGGAATTGGTGGTTGTTTGATTCTTATTTGTGGTTGTATTTCTCGCCGGGATGATTTATCCTTGCTGATTCCCCTGCGGAGACAGAGCATTATTGTTTCGTTTGCTCTCCAATCATAAAGCAGTGAGGATAATTTCTCATTTCCCCGACAAGTCCAGGATGTACTTCTCTTCAGATTATTTTTTCAGAGATTTATCCTCCTAGTGAAGATTGTGCATCACTAATGAGGCTTTTCCCCAGTGAAGTCGCTGATGAGATCTCTTTTAGTCACCTGTTGAGTTTTCTCTCACTCATGATGAGTATTGATCTAAAATCCCCCACAGTTGACCTTTTGCTGTTTTCCCAGCAAGTCCAGGATGCTTTGCTCAGAATTGGTTAATCCTCTGAGAATGTTCTCGTATCTCCAGCAGATCTGCCTTGTTTTTCCAGTGGATTTTTGCATAGATGTTTATATGTCTACAATCCTCAGCAGATTCATTCTTTATTTCTCTGTAGCAGATCTCTTCATCATGTTGAAATGAAAGTTCCGGTGAATTTTTATGATCCCCAGGAAGATTCAGAAAGATTTGGGTTGTATGATTCCCTAACAGTGTTCCTGCCATCCTCAAAGCAGAGTTTATGTTGTTATCCTCTTTGTGGATCATTGATGTTAGAATATTGATATTTGAATCTTTCCCTAAGGATTATGTTCTTCTCTCCAGTAAGATTTGAGCCTTGTAGTAGGATTTATTTTCCTTTGATGGCTTTTCTTTATCTCTTGCAGGATTTCTTCAGCTAAATACCTAGCAGAGTTGCTAATGACATCTCCATCTTGTTGAGATTAGCCGAGTATTCAGTGGTGTTGTGATGTTTATTTCACCCTCTGCTTATCTTTTATGTCTGTTTTGTCAGCATATTCATACTCATAAGCATTGCATGTGCATTCATTTGTTGTGCATAGCATATTGTTGTTGCATTGTGCATTTTGCATTTGTGTTGGTGCTTCTTTGCTCTCTGGTGTTGTTATCCCCGTAGAGCGTGTGTGTCCTCTCTTCATTTAGAGTGTCGACCCCTAAGCAGAAAATGCCTATCTTTGTTAATTCCCCACTGAGTTTATTTCTCGTGGAAGATTTTGATTCAGTTTCCTCTCCAGTTCATTATCTGGATGGAATTAGTCCCCAGTTGAGATATTCCTCCTCGGGATGAGTCTTGTTTGACCGTTTCCTTCCAGCTTGTTCCTGGATTGAACTTTGGTCCCCTGCAATATTTGTTTGGATCTCTAGGCTGTGAAACCTAGATTGAGAGTGCATTTATTTTGTACCTTTGAGGATTCTGCGCCCTTCAGCTGAGATCTACGTATGATTCCCTTTTGGAAGGTTCAATACTGTTTTGTGGCATTCCTTTATTTGAGAAGCCTGAGGCGATGCAGTTATTACCTTTTGTGACTCCGATGAATGGTAAGTCTCTTCAGTTTGACGGGACAGTTCGTTGTTGAGATTTTGTGACTCCGATGAATGGTAAGTCTCTTCAGTTTGATGGGACAGTTCGTTGTTGAGATTTTGTGACTCCAATGAATGGTAAGTCTCTTCGGTTTGACGGGACAATTCGTTGTTGAGAATTTATGACTCCAATGAATGGTAAGTCTCTTCGGTTTGATGGGACAGTTCGTTGTTGAGATTTTGTGACTCCAATGAATGGTAAGTCTCTTCGGTTTGATGGGACAGTTTGTTGTTGAGATTTTGTGACTCCGATGAATGGTAAGTCTCTTCGGTTTGACGGGACAGTTCGTTGTTGAAATTTTGTTACTCCAATGAATGGTAAGTCTCTTCGGTTTGATGGGACAGTTCGTTGTTGAGAATTTGTTACTCCGATGAATGGTAAGTCTCTTCGGTTTGACGGGACAGTTCGTTGTTGAGGATTTGTGACTCCAATGAATGGTAAGTCTCTTCGGTTTGACGGGATATTTCGTTGTTGAGATTTTGTAACTCCGATGAATGGTAAGTCTCTTCGGTTTGATGGGACAGTTCGTTGTTGAGATTTTGTAACTCCGATGGATGGTTAGTCTCTTCCGTATGCAAGAGATAATTCATTGTTGAGGTATTGATTTTCTCCAGTGGAGCCTTGTTGTGTTAAATCTTCCCTGTTGAGTTATATCCTTGTTGTGTTGTGGTTTATTTCCATATGCAGTTATCCCAAGTTTGAATCTTTTCCTCAGCTGAGTCCCAGTAGTTGTGTGGTGTGTTCCCCGGCTAGTTGGTGGTCTCCTGTGATGTGTTTCCCCGGTGGAGTTTTATTCTCCCGTTCTTCTTTTATTTGATCTCCTGTGGCATATACTCCCCATAGTGATCTTGTGTCTGCATACCATTTGCATAATCATATCATTTTGTGGTCTCTTAGGGCCAAAAATTGGGTTTATTGTTATATTTAAGTCTCTTCTATCTCGTCGAGACAAAGATGTCAATCTTCTTATCTCCGGATAGAAGAAACTTAAATAGGGGCAGCTGTAATACCCTAATTTTTACCCCTAAGATCCGACATTTCATTTCCATCTCAAATCACAAACAAGATCATAATCTTTGTTTCTCCTGACCATTTGTATATTATTCTCATTGCTTTATGTTTGTTTCTGTTTACTAACCTCTAACTAAAATACCAAAAATATGCTGCAGTTTGCCTGTTCTTTTCTTCTCTGTGTGTTGTGCAGGTTTGTCAAAGACAATGAAGTGATTTTAAGTCAAATGTGGTTGTTTGTCCATGATGCAGTTCAGATGGATGTTTGACCTCATCTTGGTCAAACTATCAAGTAATTGCTTCAAGTGCGAATTGGTTGTGGCAGTGGTCTATTTCTCAAGCAATGACTGTCAAGTTGTTGTGTGGTGATATCCATCATGTTCATCTGATTTCACCAGTCCAAATTTGGTTCATCTGTGGATATATTTTCCCAGAGATTTAATTCAGGACAAATTCAAGATGATTCAAAACTTATTGACCAGAGATTCAGAAAAAGTCAAGGTTGACAGTCACGACTTCAGTTGCAAATTGTTCAGTAGTGGATGTGTGCGGTTTATCAGAGGCTTGCGAAAAAAGTCAAGATTGGTTTTGGGCTAAGAATAAAGATTTGCTATCCATTTCCATTGTGATTATCCATCTACTAACCATATTCCTTATCCATTTTAATCCATTATCCACTTTTAAATGTCCACTTCATAAACCATTTTTTTTTCCATAATTCATTTCACTTCCAAATATCCATTAATATCCAATTTCTATATTTTTATCCATATTTCCGAGATATCCATTTTCCTACATCCATTTCATAAGACACTTCCAATTTCTCACCCAATCCAATAATCCAATATCCATTTCCAATCACCCACTTCCATAAAAATTTCTATTTTCTAAACCATTTGCCATTTTCAACAAAATCCAATTTACTATTTTTATCCACTCCATTTTTCTCTATATCCATAGTCCATTTCAATATCCATTATCATTATCCACTAAAAAAAAAACATTTTTCAAGTTTTCATATCTAATTTCTAAACCATTTTTTTTATCCACTTTTAATCCATTTTATTTAATCTAAGACCACTTATCCATTTTTTTTAATATCCACTTTAAACATATTGTAAAACCAAATCATTTCTTAATTCCTAAGCCTAATTCCAATTACCAAAAAATTCAGCTCATGACATGAAACTTACAAGCCTCATGATATACACACCACGTTCAAGCTTTGAACCTACTAAATTAGTGCTACTTATTACACCTCACTCCAAGACCAAGCCATGCTTCACATCATGCCACATGACAATTCTACAAAATGTGCCTAACCAAGTCCCAGTTGCCAGTAACAAACTTTTTAAGCATAACATAAAGCCAAGCTACATGAAAGCTATTTCCAAGCTTCAAAGCCATCCAAAAACTGTAGCGATAATAAACCAAGGAAATTGTTCGGCGGTGTAGGCTATGCCAAGAAATAGATTTGGTGCTAAAGGAAATTAAAAATAGAAAATTGAAATCATTACGTACTGATACACGTCACACATTTACAAATGAGTGGTAAAGTAAATAAAAAAGATGACATGATATTTCATCCGCTCCAGCATCATAGCTAAAAGTATTCCCATCACAAAGTCGTGTCCGCACAAAGCCATCAAGCTACTATTTTCCAAGCCAAAAATAATTGAAACAAGCCGAGCCAGCTACGACAACACGCTGCAAAGAGAGATTTAAAACGCAACGCTATTGAGCTCAAAACGGCAGCCATAAAATTGAAACACAGAGAAAATCGAAACGCAGAAAAATGATTGAAAACGGCAACGGATTTGCAGCTTCATATTCACTTCATTCATCTATAAATAGAGCCTTTTCCCTCTTCAATTTCTCAAGCTTTGACAGCCAAACTCTCCCTGCCAAAACCAAAACCCAAAGCTTCAATTCACTTTCAATTTCATTTTCATTCTTGAAGCTTGAAAGCCAGAAAACCTCTGCAAAATTCTCACCACAACTCCACCCTCACCATCAAGCTTCAATTCCATTAATCTTCATCATTCCAAAACCTGAAAACACAATTTCACACACAAAAGTTTCATCTCAATCACCGTTAAATTTCAACCACCGTTCATTGAAAAAAGAAGAAGAGGACGAAACTGAATCTCCATAACCTCGCCTTCGAGAAACTTCACCAATCCGCAACATCAATACGGATCTACAATATCAGTTCAAAAACAGAAAAAGATTGTTGTTCGCTACTTTAATCCGCCGCCATTGAAGGTCGTGTGAAGAACGATTCCAAATCGCGAGACGGAGGAGACACCGCGACGATGTGTATGTAGTCGGTGACGGAAATTTGAGAAAGAGTGAGAAAGACCGGCGATAATTCAGAAATGAGAAGAAGAGGAGACGCGGTTGTGGTGATTCATAGCCGGCGATGAAGAAAATGGCGAGAGAGAGAGAGGGATGAACAGTGGCCGCGTGATGAAGAGGAGAAAGGATCCGTTCCTTTTTTTTCATTTTTCTGATTTTTTACTTACATTTTAATTCCTTTTTTTTTGTGTTTTAAAACATTGTTTGTGTAACTCGGGCCTTGGCCCGTTACGTTTCAATAACCGCACCACTACTTTTCTTAACTCATACCTCCCTCTTTTCTTCTTTTGTTTAATTTTCTTTCAATCCTTTTCTTTGATAACTTTCTTCTTTTTTTTTTTATGATTTCTTTGATAAAAAATAATCATTCTATTTTCTTATGTTTTTTTATATTATTAAAATTTTGTTTTAGAAAATTTTCTTGAAAAATGATTAAAAAAATATTTTCATTTTCTCTACTTCATTTGATTTCTCTTAACTTTTCATTTTTGGATTGGTTGTGTGGATCATAATTTTTAGATCCACTTTTCTTCTTCTATTTCCTTTTTGATCGATGAAAGTCGGAGTGATCGTGAAATTCCTTTGTTGAATTTCGATCGAGACGAGATCATTACCACCTTTTCTTTTCGTGTGGCATCGCTTTAGGATGACGATCCATATATCGTTTATCTCGCGAGCATTAACACATATATCTCATGGCCGGCCTCATTCGTAGGGTAATTGCTCGAACAAATTACTCGGCGTGCGCTTAACATAGACCAAAATTTGTCCCGTCTCGGAAAACTATCAAGAATAATTGATTATTTGTCTTTTGGTTCAAAACTTATGAAACTTGTTGTTAGGAGGCTTTGGTCTTATCAATCCTCTAATGAGTTCTCATTAATCTTGACCTAAGTGCAATTATTCAATTATAATTGATCACTAACACTAACAACTAATCACTAATTACTAACTTACTAACATTACTATTGTACTAATCATTTACATTTCCTTCTCGCTCCTTATCTCTCATTTACTTTTATGCAATTTTTCCTTTGTCCGTTGGACATATGTTTATGTTTCCGCAATTTTTCCTTTGTCCGTTGGACACATGTTTATGCTTCCGCAATTTTTCCTTTGTCCGTTGGACACATGTTTATGCTTATGCCTTTTTTCTCTTTGTCCAATTGGACCAAAAACATTAATAAAGGCCAAAACCTCTAAAAAACTTGGGATTCTAATCTTGGACTATGGTTACTATCCTTTGCAATGGACATGGAGTTTTGAACTTAGACCTTGGACATCCAATGCAATTCTTGGAACCTTGGACTTAGAACTTAGGACATTCCTTCCTTTGCTTTGGAATTATGGTTCGAAGACTTGGAAGCATACTTGTGTGGTTAGGCTATTCTCTTCCTTAGCTTTTCTTTTATGCTTTAGGATAGTCTCTTCTTCTCCTCCCCATTCTTAAATTTTCAAAATCTTCTTCCTTTTTTCAAAAACCTTCTTGTTTTCAAACTTAAAACCACTTTCATAATAAAACCTTGACTTTTGTCAAGTGACTTTTTAAACTTTGTTTTCTTAATAAATGTCAATCCATTTAACTATATTTTGACTATTTCATAAAAATAAATAAAAAATACAAAACTCATCCAAATTCTTTTGTGCTTTTATGCACCTTTTTCTTTTAAACTTTTCAAAAAGAATTAGACATGAGTCATTTTTGTGATGAGATGTAAAACTCCTAACCATGGTATTTTGTTTAAAGTATGGTCGTTTTCCACTTAGATGTTGAAGTGATTAGTCTTGTTGATATTAATCCAAGCAAATCCTCCATCTTAATGTGATGCAAATGCCACTTTCCCATACCATCGGGTAATTAGTTGAGTATTCTCTCTTGAGAATGACAGGTTGTCTTTTTCAAGATAAAATAAACCATAACCAATAATTTTTGTTCTTTGTACCAAGAACTACGGGGTTTTGATCCTACATTGCACATCGTGGGTACGTAGGCATGAGGCGATAAGTCTCTCCAAACACAAAAATCTTAAAAAATATTTCTCCTCTCATCTCCTCAATCTCTTTACAAGCAAACCATTTTCAGACCAAAAAGTAGTGAATACATCAAAGGGCTCCTATAGAGTACTATAGATGTATTGGGTGCGTAAAACCTTCCCTTTACATAACCAACCCCCCTTACCCTTATCTCTTTAGGTTTTGTTCGCTCTTTTTTCCTTTCCTTTATGGATAAAAATAAAAGTGCGGTGGCGACTCTTGCTTATTTTTGAGTTAAGTTAATCAATAGCTTACACTCACAAATTTCCCCGCTACACCGTTCCACCGGGCAAAGCAATCTCGCTTGGAAATCGTCGGGAGAAACTGAGAGGCGAGCGAAGGGTGGAAAATAGGTGCTACTGGAATTTGTATGGGGGAGGAATTTTGATTCTTCTTCGTCGGGCGAGCATTGGGCGAAAGGGAAATTTTGTCGGGCGAGTGGAGTGCTTCGCTGGGCGAAGGTGTGTTGCTCGCGTCTCGCTAGGCAAACATCAGGCGAGCAGGGACAGTGTTTGGTTACCACTGGAACGGACAGAATTTTCTAAAACTTTAAAAATTCATATCTTTTGATCCGTTGGTCCGTTTGAGTGGCCGTTCGAATCGTTGGAAAGTTGGTTTAGTATACTTTCTGTTAAAATTATTTTCAATTCCAGAATTCCAACTATTCGACACGTTAATTGTGTTTCTGTGTACATTGTGATGTGTTGAATGTTGAAATATGGAGTTCGGTTATGCGAATGTGTGTTGTAGCTGTGGATTGCAATTGTTGCATGTTTTGGCAGGTATATGCTACGTGTTGGATAGTTGTGGTATGATGTATTGGTTGTATGATAGTCATATGCATTGGTCGTCGTTGTATGTTGTCGTTGAATGCATATCATGTTGCATAAGTTGTAAGATAAGTCGTGTGCCCATGTGGGGTGTGAGCGCCTTATCCGGATTCCTTGAAATGGAATCATGTTGTTGTTGTTGTTGAGGTAATCGTGTACCTATATGGAGTGTGAGCGATTACGGGTGTTCGTGTGCTCATGTGGGGTGTGAGCGATCACGGATGCCGTGTGCCTATGTGGGGTGTGAACGACTCATATGGAAATTTCGACGGGAATTATGATCATGAAAAAGGGATCAAATTGGTACCACATGCATTGAGTCGAGTTGTGAGTCTCATTGCATTGCATTATGTTATGGATTATATGATTGTCTGCTTGTTTGGGAAATTGTAATTGTGTTGATGTTGTGATGATAGGGTGAATTGTGTAATGATTATATTCTCTTATATTTATATTATGCATTTCTTTTGTTTATTGAGAATCTCACCCTTTAGTTAGAATGATACTTTATACGGCATCGTGCAAATAATCAAGGATAATGCAGAGTTGTGGTTAGTGAAGACGAAGTCCTTCACTTTGTGTTTTGAGTTAGCGTCTGCTCTGATATGTAACACTGGGGATTATGGAACACTTTATGTTTTGTTTCCGTTACAGTTATTATATTTTGTTTTAATTGATGATGAATATGTGGTTAAACATGTTAAGTTTTTTATTGTCGATTCGAAGAAGTTTTCCGCTGCTTATTGAGAAGAATCTTCAATAATGATTTCGTAGTACCGTTTTTAATAATAATTATGTGTTACATGTCATATGCATGAGCAGATGTATGTTGGAGAGTAACATCCTATGTGCTGAATTTTTATGAATTTTTACTCTGATAATTAGATTATTTTACGCGGGGGTTAAGGGTGTTACATAGTGGTATCAGAGCAGGTCGGTTTGTCCAACCAAGCTGTCGAGTCGTTGTTGTGTGACAGTTGATTACTGTCGATGTTGTTTCCTTAACCATTGTGTTCTGCTGTTTATGTGTAACAAATTTAGAATGCTGGAAGAAATGATGCTGCTATTGCTGCTGCTTTGCAGGTTGTTGCTCAGGCGGTACAGAACCCGCCTCATGCTGGTGAGAATGATGAGTTTCGGAAGAATAGATCGCCTACCTTCAAGGGAAGATATGATCCGGATGGAGCGCATGGTTAGCTCAAGGAGATCGAGAGAATCTTCTGGGTTATGGAATGTTCTGAGGCACAGAAGGTGCGGTTAGGTACTCACATGCTGGCTGAGGAGGCTGATGACTGGTGGGTTAGCACTCGTCAATTGTTGGGAGCAACAGGAGAGGTAATCACTTAGGATGTGTTCAATAGGGAGTTCTTGAGGAAGTATTTTTCTGAAGATGTTCGAGGGAAGAAAGAGATTGAGTTTCTGGAATTGAAGTAGGGTAACATGTCGGTTACGGAGTATGCTGCCAAATTCTCAGATCTGGATAAGTTTTACCCTCACTACAGTGCGACAACTGCTGAATTCTCAAAGTGTGTTAAGTTTGAGAATGGATTGAGACCTGAGATCAAACAGGCGATTGGTTATCGGCGAATCATAAGGTTTCAGGATTTGGTGGATTATTGTAGGATCTTTGAGGAAGATAGCAAGGCTCGATCGGCTCACTTTAAAGGGATGGCCGAGAGAAGGGGAAAACAACTGATGAATAGTGGGAAGCCTTATACAGTTCCAACTGAGAAAGGTAAACAGAAATACGCTGATGGCAAGAAGTCGGGTGAGGGAGGTGCCCCTGCTCTTCTTAAGTGTTACAGGTGTGGTGAGCTAGGTCATCGTGTTCATGAGTGCACGAGTGATGTGAAGAAATGCTTCAAGTGTGGACAGGCAGGACATCTGATTGCTGACTGCAAGGTTAAGGTGGTGACTTGTTACAATTGTGGAGAACAGGGCCATATTAGTACTCATTGCCGGAAGCCAAAACAAGCTTAAACTGGAGGAAAGGTGTTCGCTATGACAGGGACTCAGACATCCAGTGATGACAGACTGATCAGAGGTATATGTTACATTAATAATACGCCATTGATTGCTATTATTGATACTGGTGCTACTCATTCTTTTATTGTTGCTGATTGTGTGATAAGGTTAGGCCTCGTTGTTTCTCCTATGATGGGAGAGATGGTTGTCGAAACTCCTACAAAGGGATCGGTGACCATTTCCCTAGTTTGTTTGAATTATCCACTATCAATCTTTGGTAAGGACTTTGGTGTGGATCTTATTTGCTTGCCGTTGGGAAATCTTGATGTAATCTTGGGTATGAACTGGTTGGAGTTCAATCATGTTCATATTAATTGTTTTAATAAGTCGGTATGATTTCTTGCTCCTGAGGAAGAGGAAGAAGATGGTTTTGATATCTGCTAGAGAGTTGATAGAGCTCTTAGAAGAAGAAGCTCAAGTGCTTGCATTGTTTGCATCCTTGTCAGTGGAGAGTGAGTCGGTGATTAATGAATTGCAAGTAGTGCGTGAATTTCCAGAAGTGTTTCCGGATGATATTGCTGATGTACCGCCAGAGAGTGAAGTGGAGCTTACCGTTGATCTTGTCCCTGGTACCAGACCTATTTCTATGGCACCATACAGGATGTCGGCATCAGAATTAACAGAGCTAAAGAAGCAAATGGAAGAGTTGTTAGAAAAGAAATTTGTGAGACCAAGCGTATCGCCTTGGGGGGCGCCGGTGTTGTTGGTGAAGAAAAAGAATGGTAGTACGAGGTTATGTATCGATTACAAATAACTGAATAAAGTGGCGATTAAGAACAGGTATCCACTTCCAAGAATAGATGACTTGATGGATTAGTTAGTGGGTGCCCATGTGTTTAGCAAGATTGACTTGAGGTCGGGTTATCATCAGATACGAGTAAAGGATGAAGATATTCAGAAGACGACTTTTAGGACCCGATATGGACATTATGAGTATGTAGTGATGTCGTTCGGAGTTACTAATGCACCTGGTGTATTCATGGAGTATATGAATCAGATTTTTCATGCTTACTTGGATCAATTTATGGTTGTCTTTATTGACGACATTCTAATCTATTCTAAGTCAGAAGAGGAACATGCTAAGCATTTGCAGATCGTGCTGCAAGTGTTAAAAGAAAAAAATCTCTATGCTAAGTTATCTAAGTGCGAATTCTGGTTGAGAGAGGTAAGTTTTCTTGGTCATGTTATTTCAGGTGATGGTATTGTTGTGGATCCATCCAAGGTAGATGCAGTTCTACAGTGGGAGGCTCCGAAGTCGGTAACTGAGATTAGAAGCTTTCTGGGCTTGGCTGGTTATTATCGTAGGTTTATTGAAGGCTTTTCGAAGTTGGCACTTCCGTTGACTCAGTTGACTTGCAAAGGTAAAGCGTTGGTGTGGGATGTTCACTACGAGAAGATTTTCGTTGAGCTGAAGAAGAGACTAACTACAGCTCCAGTTTTAATTCTACCCGAACCAAATAAACCATTTATGGTGTATTGCGACGCTACTTTGATGGGTTTAGGAGGTGTGTTAATGCAGGATGGTAAGATTGTGGCTTATGCTTCACGGCAGTTAAGGGTCCATGAGAGGAATTATCCAACTCATGATTTGGAATTAGCTGCAGTGGTATTCATATTGAAAATTTGGAGGCACTATCTTTATGGTTCCAGATTTGAGGTGTATAGCAATCATAAGAGCTTAAGGTATCTGTTTGATCAGAAGGAGTTGAATATGAGACAAAGAAGGTGGTTAGAATTCTTAAAGGATTATGATTTCGGCTTGAACTATCATCCCGGTAAAGCTAATGTCGTGGCTGATGCTTTGAGTCGGAAGACCTTGCATATGTCTACTATGATGGTTAAAGAGTTGGAATTGATTGAGCAGTTCAGAGATATGAGTTTAGTTTGAGAACAGACACTGCATAGTGTGATGTTGGGTATGATGAAGATCAATAATAAATTTCTCAATAGTATCAGAGAGGGTTAGAAGTTGGATGTGAAACTGGTGGATTTGATGATTGGAAATGAACAGGTAGAAAGTAACGAATTCAGAGTGGATGAACAAGGTGTATTGAGGTTCCGTGATAGGATTTGTATTCCTGATGATTCTAAGTTGAAAAGAATGATTCTGGAAGAAATTCATAGGAGTAACTTGAGTATCCATCCAGGAGCTACAAAGATGTATCAAGACTTGAAGAAGATATTTTGGTGGCCTGGATTAAAGCGTGATATGGCTAAGTTTGTATATGCTTGTTTGAATTATCAGAAGTTGAAGGTGGAACATCAGAAAACCTGGTTGTTTGATGCAACCGTTAGATATTCCAGAGTGGAAGTGGGATATCATTTATATGGATTTTGTGACTGGGTTGCCTAATGCTCTGATAGGGTATGATGCCATTTGGGTAGTGGTGGATAGACTGATGAAGTCGACACATTTTATCCCGATTAATATTAGTTTTCCTTTGCAGAGGCTGACAGAGATTTATATTCAGGTGATTGTGAAGTTGCATGGAGTTTCATTGCGTATTGTGCCGGATAGAGATCCAAGGTTCACTTTCAGATTTTGGGAGAGTTTGCAAGAAGCTTTGGGATCGAAACTGAGATTGAGTTCAGCTTATCACCCGCAGACGGATGGACAGACGGAGATAAATATACAATCTTTGGAGGATTTGTTGAGGGCTTATGTGCTTGAACAGGGAGGTGCTTGTGTAGCGAGCGATTTTGGACGTGGTTCTTAAGCACTGTCGCTCTGGGGTACTACAGGTCGATTCATTTTTTATCCTATTGAAGCTGATGAAGGAATGGAAATAGATGTCTCCAACTAACCCTGCTTGCAAACTAAGGTTAAACAGTCAAAACTGTTGGTTTACATATGCGGTTTTAGTTCGTGGGCCTCTCTCTGCTTGTTTTATTCAGAACGAAATACCGGGACTGTTCATGGGGAATTTGTTGGGATCCTGCGCCAGATTGGATGGAGGTAGGGGACTTTGGGGTTTTTTGATTAGTGTGCTCGCTAAGATTCTTTTGCAATCTTATGCCTACGTATTCCCGAGATAGGGAAATCAGAGCGATCATAGTTCCTCCTATTCTATGGGAGGAAATGGTGTTTTGGTGTCTTGTTCAAAGCCCAAGACATGAAGTTAAAGGTGGTTTGTATCTTGTTCAAAGCCCAAGATGTGAAGCTGAAGGGTCTATTTGTATCTTGTTCGAAGCCCAAGATGTGAAGCTAAAAGGGTGTTGACTTTAGAGAGAATTTGTTATCTCTAAAGGGGTCTGTTTGGTCACAATTGTTGGGTGACTGATTATAAAGGAGAATTACTTTAACTGGGATATGCGAATCCAGCAATGCCATAATTTCCTTTATAGGGGATTTTTAACCTGAAGGAGAAGACTTTAACTCAGTTTAGAGCAACGCCATATTTCCTTAGGAATTTCTCATGCTAAAAGAGGGACAGTGGCGTGGATGTAAATAATCCAGAGGCTTGCCGCTTACAACAATTAGACGAGGGAAAAGGAGTTGTTGATGTTTGTATGTTGTGACCAAAGCATGATTTGATGCTAAAAGGTTGATTGAATCAAACGGGGATTTCTTTATACAAAGCCTTTGAAGAGGCTATTGACCCAACAAGAGAATGCTTTTGAAAAGGGTTGACTCAACAAGAGAGTGTTTTTTTATGTGTCTTATACGAAGCCCAAGACGGAGGCTAAAAGGGTTTGACTCAACAAGAGAGTCTTTTATACTCACCAAGAGAGTGATTTGTATCTCGTACGAAGCCCGAGATGGAGGCTAAAGGTGATCAACTCAACAAGAGAGTCTTTTTATACTCATCAAGAGAGTGTTTTGTATCTCGTACAAAGCCCGAGATGAAGGCTAAAAGAGGATTGACTCAACAAGAGAGTCTTTTATATTCAACAAGAGAGTGTTTTTGTATCTCGTACGGAGCCCGAGATGAAGGCTAAAAAGGTTTGACTCAACAAGAGAGTCTTTCATACTCAACAAGAGAGTGTTTTGTATCTTGTACAAAGCCCGAGATGAAGGCTGCAAAGGTTAAATCTGCTGGGGAGAATCATTGTACAAAGCCCAAGAGGAGGCTAAGGTTACTGTTTCAGTTGAGTGACAGGTCCAGTATGTTGGTTAAAAGAGAAAATCAATTCTTATATGGGTAATGTTGTACTAATGGATTTGATCTGAGGACCGGGATTATTTCCTGTTCTTTAAGGAAACGGGGAATCCAAAGAGTATTGAGATTGCCCAAGTCTACGGGTGTTTTTTTTCTATTTTTGACAGGAACTTGAGAATGTCTTCGAGACTCAAGGAGATTAGATTGTCCAAGTCTAGAGTTTTATCTTTTGTACTATGCTTAAGAGAGATCAAGAGATAGTATGTTCTCCGTAGGAAGATCTAGACTCTTTGAAAGACTGTTCTATTAAGATGACTAATTTCTATTCCTATACCTTTAAGAGGTCTTCGGGACAATTTGTACGAAGCCCAAGAGGAGGCGGGAAAAACTTTTAAGAAGCCGAAGGGACAATTTGTATGAAGCCCAAGAGGAGGCTATCTTCCCGGTGGAAGAATCATTATACGAAGCCTAAGAGGAGGCTGTGAAAACTTCTAAGAAGCCGACGGGTCCTTGTACAACGCCCAAGAGGAGGCGGGGATGCTTTTAGGAAGCCCGTGGGTCCCCAAACCCCGAGAAGTTCAAGACATGCCATTCACCGAGAATAGATCAAGCCAGTAAAGTTCGAGAATTTTGAAGAAACTCAAGAGATGCCATTCGCGGAGAAAAGATCATCTCTGGGGAGTTAGAGTTTCTTTGACAATTTCTAAGGGTGACAGTCTGAGAAAGGGTTCACCGAGAATGCTGCCTTTCACGTCTCCATATTGTTTAACCCCAAGAGGAGGGAAGTCTGTGTCTGGTAATCCTATGGGGATCTAGTTTTGTTTGTATTTAAGAGTGACCAACAGGGCTTTACCTAGTGCTAGACGTAGTTGTCGGGGAAAACTCTAAATAACTATACTAGTATTACACAGTTGATATTTGACAAGTATATAAAAGTTTGTGAAAGAAGACTTACAGTGAGCAGCCCCACAATACAGTTATATACATATGAAAGCGAGTAAAGAAATCGGGTAAACACTTACTCGGTTGTAGAGCTTCCATGCTGTTTGGTTAGTTTTTTCAACAAAAAAAGCTTTGATAACAATATTATATTCAAAGTCAAAGAAGAAAGTGCTTTGAAAAGATTATTGGGGCTTACAGCTCAAGGAGAGGCCCAAGGTTTTATCAGTGATTGCACTGTTGTTTTGAAATTGTACAGGGACTTATACAAGTGACTGAGGCCCAAAAAGGTTTTTTGTACAAAGGGATGGGTCTTACACTCTCTCAAGAGGCCCAAAGGTTTATTTTTGTACAAGTGGTGGGGCTTACAGCTCAAGGAGAGGCCCAGGGTTTATTTTGAAAAGGGTGACGATCGCGCCGAGGTTTTGAAAACATCGTGGGTCTTATACAATGACTGAGGCCCAAAAGTTTTTGGTTTCAAAAGGGGATTGGGTCTTACACTTTATTAGAGGCCCAAAATGGTTTTGAATGGGTCTTATAGCTCGAGGAGAGGCCCAGATGGTTTGTTTTAAACGGGCGATGATCGCGCCGAACTTTTGAAATACAACGGGACTTATACAATATTTGAGGCCCAAAATAGGTTTTTATTTACAAAGGATTGGGTCTTACACTCTATTAGAGGCCCATGCGTGTTCGGAAAAGTTTGTTAGGGTGAAAATCAATAAAACCCTAATTTCATCATTTTTTAATATAATTATTCAAAGAAAATTAATACAAATGATAAAAATTCCAAATAAGTTTGAATAAACAACTTGTGATTTTGGTTTTAGATTTGAAAAATGAGGCTTTCATCACAAGATGAATTAAAACCTACTTGGTTTTGATTTTCCAAAATGGATATTTATTTTTAAAAGGTTTAAAAACAAATAAAAGACATTTATTCACAAAAATACTAATTATATTAAATAAATAATATAAATCTAATTTTTTTGAGGAATAAAATATTTCAACATTTTTGTGATTTTTTGCAAAAAGAACCAATAAAAAATAATTAAAATTGAGGGAGTTATTAATTTTTCAAACTATTAAAAATAATATGGAAAATAACAAAAAGTGGGAAAAATAGCAAAAAGAGGGTCTGGGGCGAGGGGGATTCGAACCCCGGACCTCTTGTGTATAGGGCGAGCGCCTTACCACTGGGGTGGTGATACATCCGTTGATTGAAACACAACCAGAAATATACAAGGCTTGCCTTGTTTTTGGCCTGGCCCAAGGCAAGGCAAGGCAAGTTTTGACAATGAACGGGAAGGTCCATAACTTTCTCATTTCTCCATGGTTGGGGATAAAATTTATATGCATCTGGCCTAGAATTTCACAAGGAATCCAATAGTGGTGGTATTTTTTTCAGATCACGCTCCCTCCTCAAAATCTGATAGTGGTTTTGAAATAGACCATATTTTGCATTTTCTGTGCTACATCTTGGTACAGGTATGAATTACATGATAAATTGATGCAAACATAACACATATGACATGTAGAAGAGATGCATGATCAGTGGACTTCAAAGCAATGCATATTTTGGAAAGTTCAAGTCATGATGCTTACCTCTTTTTGAACTTTTGGAGTTTTTTGTGTAATTTGCCAAGTTTCTTGTTCCAAAAATGGTTTAATGCTTTGGACACTCTCAAATGATCCCTTAGAAGCTTTTAGGATGATTGGAATCAGCTAGAACCTGCAAAAACAAAAACTGGCCCTTTCTTGCAAAAGGGGTTAAAATGGCCAAAATAGCAACTCTCTCAAATGGTGTTCCAGATGGGGGGAACCATTTGGGACAGTTCAAGGATGATATTTGGAGTGTGTTTGAGGCTTTATCTAGTTTGGAAAGTGACTGAATCAAGACATGGCTTGAAAATGCACAAAAAGCCTATTTTGAGGTTTTGAGATGTGACTTTGAGATTTAAGGATTACAGGTCACTTGTGTGAGTTTGGACAGCTTAGATATGACATATTGGATGTGTTTGGATCATGAGTTGTGATGGAAATGCTCTCTAACTCAAAAACTCAGAGTTACCTTGCTAAAGAAGGTATTTTTGCCTAAAGAAAGTGATTTTGAGGAAAGCATCTGTTTGATGGCTTTGGTGTACTCAAACTGGGCACAAATGAGCTCTATTTATAGTAGAGCAAGTTTGTTTTGGGATCAATAGTGAATGGCAACTGCAGCAGAGGTTTGGCCAATGTTGATCAATAGGAATCCAGGTCTCCTCTAGCCATTGACTAGAGGTTAGAGCACAGAGATGTGGTTCCCTAGTTGTTGGATCATTCTTGACTGAATTCAGTTGCAAATGTGTCAGTCCATGCCACCTTTGTGTATCCATTAAATGCTCCAATCCAAAATTGGAGTCTTGTCCCTCTTTTAGGGATTTCTAGGTTTGGCATGCTACTTCTTGTTCCAAAGACTTTGGAGGCTTAGATCAGTGTTTGTTCCCTTTAGATTTGATCCTTAGATGTGTCCAAAGTGATGACATGGGTTGGAATTATCTGATTTTTCCAAATCGAGCAAAAGTGCAAAATTCTGCCTAGCCTTGGCAGTTTTCAGCAAGGCATATTGCCATTGTCATATCTCATGGCTCAAGTGGAATTTGATGGAGTTCTTGGCCATTTTGGAAAGCCCTCATATGATACAATAACTATTTGATCATAATTGGTTTCGATAATTTTTGGATCCAAGTGAAAAATGCCCCTACATTTGGAAAAAAGTGAAGGCAGATTCTGACTTAGTGAAAATTTCACTAAGTGTTGGAAAAAAGTGACATTTTCACTTTTCTTGATTTTGATCATTCCATGACTTGAAATCCACGGGGAATTGGAATGAGTGGTAGTTGAAGCTTTTGTAGAGGGTAATGAGAGCTACAAATCCAGCTTTAGATGGGAAAAAATGACCTTGTGGTTTAGGAGTTATGATCCTCCAAAGTTGGTACCTTAGCCACTTTGTTCCATAACTTAGAAAATTTTCTAAGTTTTTTATGGTTACCCCTTTTACAAGTTATCCCACTTTTCTTGATTTTTCTTGATAAATGATGATTCCAATCATACATTAACATCAGTTTGGGGTCAAAGAACGATAATTGTGAAAAATCTCAAAAAGTCAAAGTTTGACTTTTGTGCACAGTTGACTTTTTGTCAGATGAATTCCAAACTGTGCGATCCTCTATGAAATCAAGTCCTTGACCTAAATCAAACTTGATGGATTGATTTCATAGGTGTTATAGGGTGTATTGAATCATGTCTTAGGGTTTGGGAGCATGTTCTGGTCAAAAGTCAAAGATACAGTTGACTTTTTTCGCGAAACCCTAACTGTGGTTCTGATGAAATTGAAACTTGTTGCTCAAGCTTCTTGGATCAATCCATTGTTGCAAATGGATCAATGTGATGTATTTGAGACCCTCAAATCCCCTCTTGAGGTCTTGGCTCATGTTTTGTCCCAAATGTCAACTTAGGGGTGAATTAGGTCAAGAAACCCTAATTCCTGATTTTTTGATGAATGCATCCCCTGAGGCTAAATTGACTTGATGATTAGGTTCATGAGATCCCTTGGAGCATCATATGTTATGCTTTGAAGCATTGGCTCATGCCCATAGGAAAATTTCCATCTGGAGGCCCTGGTCGACCAAACCCTAATTTGGTGACACTGGCGATCTTAAGGCTTGATCCACCTAGAAGGGAGAAGCCTTGTGCTTAATCCTTGAAGTGGGAGTCCTCTTGATCCTTTGTGGATGTTTGAGAGGCTAGACAAGTTGAAGATCATGCCATTTCTTGATTGATCATTTGTCTAAGAGCTCTGAGAGGGCTTGAAACCCTAAGTCTGATTGTAGTGGATGCTCACCCATCTTTGGGGGAGACTAATGGTTCATCCATATTGTGATGATGATTTGCACAATGATGGGAAATCTTAGTGGTCAAAATTTGGGGTATGACAGATGCCCCTATTTAATCTTCTTGGACCCGAAGGTGTGAATGGCGAAAGTATTTGGCCATTCGGGGTGCAAGAGGATTAAATATCGGAATACCCGAAATTTTGATGGTGGTTATGAATGGCAGTTCGCGCATCCTTCCTCTTTTGCTAAGCAATGATGCTTAGAAAAGGTAAACTTCCCCTCGATCCTGGTTTCGTACCAAGGAACTGGTCTCAGTTTCTGATTTAAACTTCCCTCGATTCTGGTTTCCCACCAAGGAGTTGGTCTCAATTTCTGAAATAAACTTCCCCTCGATCCTGGTTTCCTACCAAGGATCTGGTCTCAATTTCTGAAATAAACTTCCCCTCGATCCTGGTTTCCTACCAAGGAACTGGTCTCAGTTTCTGAAATAAACTTCCCCTCGATCCCGGTTTCCTACCAAGGAACTGGTCTCAGTTTCTGAAATAAACTTCCCCTCGATCCCGGTTTCCTACCAAGGAACTGGTCTCAGTTTCTGAAATAAACTTCCCCTCGATCCCGGTTTCCTACCAAGGAACTGGTCTCAGTTTCTTTTGTCAATAAACTTTCTTGACAAGGGACGCTATTCGTAGCGGTTTTCCTCAAACTTCTCGCCGAATTTTCCTGGTGAGATGCCATTTGATAGAAAAACTTTTGATGTCAGACTTGCTGGGGAACCCATCTGTCTGAATTTTAGAGGGGTACAAACTTCTCTGTTGGAGATGCTATTTGTCGACTCTATCGGGGAAAACGAGTCTCTTGAGAAACTGCCTTCGCTTGGGAATATTACATCATACTTTTCTTCGAGATCTTCTCGGAAAAATGCCATACAATGTATTCCAATTTTGAGGTGCCGATGACTTTGCTGACATTGACATTTTGGAGAGAAAGACCAATGTGTTGCTGAAATTCTTTAGTTAAGAGGCTTTATCTAGGGATTTTCCTTAATCCGGGAAAGCGAAGATATCATCTTCCATGGCAAAGAGTGATGCTGGCTGAAGGTTCTCTGGTTTTTCAGAGGTTCAAGTTATCAAAGTGGTCAAAGGCCGACTTCATCCCAGAAATAAACTGGAGGAGAGAGGTAGTTCAGATGCAACATTTCCTGACGAGGAAAGAACTGACAACTCGATTGAGAGGACTGTTATCACTAGGGGATAAGACCGACCAGAGTGATAGTGATGCAACATGAATATGAACGCAAAGTAGTAATGCATGATGTATGTGTGTATATGCTGATAAAACTGACATAACATACAAACTAATAGATGAACACGACTGGATACTCGGCCACTGCTGGGGACGAAGAGGTATCGCTGGTTCAAGATAGCAATTCTGCTTGCTTAGGAGAAGTAGTCCTCGTGGGGAGCTACGTTGGTCGGGCTTAGGAGATAAGAACTCTGTCGGGGGTGTCAGATGAAACAATGGTCTCTGACACAGCTGGTCCTTCATTCAGATGCACTGGTTTAGAAGGAGTACTTTGATTCTGCACTTTGAAGCTTAATAGCCTTTGGGAGAAGCCATCGATATTCTTTCGATGTTCAACAGTCAAAAGAATTTACCATCTTTATTAAAAGCAGAAAAATTTTACATGTAAATTCATTTTTGTTTTATTTCAAGAATCGTTGATCATGATAAAATGCCGTCCTTTAAAGCTAAAACAAATAAGAATTGCAAACAAAAGCACAAGGGCTCAAATTTTATTGATAGGATGGAAATCAGCCAAACGCGTGATTCCATAGAGTATTTACAAAGTTAAAAAATGGCAATTTAAGGGAAAAGGGCTACATTGAAACATAATGACCACTATCCTTCTACCAACTTTAACTTCGGGGCATCCTGAGCTTCTGTCGAAGATGACCTTGACTGGAGTTTTCCTGACGGATGATGTAACTGCTGCCGAGGTTGCAAGTCCTCTCCGTCCATGGTTGCAAGTCTCAAGGCGCCTCCTGAGAAAGCTTTCTTGACCACACAGGGGCCGTCATAATTCGGAGTCCACTTGCCCCGAGAATCAGTGAAAAATGATTGTATCTTCTTGAGCACGAGGTCTCCTTTCCTGAAGACGCGAGGTCAGACCTTTTTGTCGAACGCCTTCTTCATTCTTTGCTGATACAACTGACCATGGCATATTGCCGTGATTCACTTTTCTTCGATCAGATTCAGTTCATCGTGTCGAATTTGACACCATTCAGCTTCTGTAAGCTTAGCTTCCATCAATATCCGGATTGATGGGATCTCTACTTCGATGGGGAGCACTGCTTTCATGCCATATACTAGAGAGAAAGGGGTAGCCCCTGTTGAAGTGCGGACAGATGTGCGATAACCGTGAAGAGCAAAGGGTAGCATCTCGTGCCAATCTTTGTAGGTTATGACCATCTTTTGAACAATCTTCTTGATGTTCTTGTTAGCTGCCTCTACTGCTCCGTTCATCTTGGGTCGGTAGGGAGATGAGTTATGGTGTTCGATCTTGAACTCTGTGTACAACTCTTTCATCATCTTGTTGTTTAAGTTAGATCCATTATCAGTAATGATCTGGCTCGGAACACCATAACGGCAGATGATATTGTTTTTCATAAATCGGACTACCACTTGTCGGGTTATATTAACGTATGACGCTGCTTCGACCCATTTGGTGAAGTAATCAATGGCTACCAGGATGAACCGATGTCCGTTCAAAGCCTTAGGTTCGATCATGGCAATCATGTTGATTCCCCAAATGGAAAAAGGCCATGGGGAAGAAAGAACTTTGAGATGTGTAGGCGGTACATGGATTTTGTCTGAGTATATCTGACACTTGTGATATCTCCTCATGTACTTGTAGCAGTCAGATTCCATTGTCAACCAATAGTACCCTGCTCTTAGAATTTTTCTAGGTATTGTATGTAGGTTGGGATGAGTGCCAAAGGACCCTTCGTGAATTTCTTTTATCAGCATGTCTGCTTCTGGTCTGTCGACGCATCGAAGCAAGACCATGTCAAAGTTCCTCTTATAGAGTGTATCACCGCTCAGGAAGAAACTGCCTGCTAGCCTTCTGAGGGTTTTTCTATCTTTCCTGGATGCCCCAGGTGGGTACTCTTGTTTCTGAAGGAAGCATTTGATATCGTGATACCAAGGTTTGTCGTCTATGACTGCTTCAATCGCGAAGATGTAAGTGGGCCATTCAAGGCGCATTATGTCGATCTTAGGTAAGTCATTCCATTGACCTACACTAATCATGGAAAAGAGAGTGGCTAATGCATCAGCCATGTGATTCTCCTCACGAGAGATATGATGAAACTCGACTCTGTTGAAGAAGGGTAACAACCTTCTTGCGTAATCTTTGTACGGAATCAATCCTGATTGGTATGTGTTCCAATCTCCTTTGATCTGATTGACAACCAAAGCCGAGTCGCCATATACATCCAAGTTCTTGATCCTCAAATCAATCGCTTCCTCGAGACCCATGATACAAGCTTCGTATTCGGCCTCATTATTTGTGCACTTGAATGTAAGTCTAGTGGTGAAAGGAATGTGGGTACCCTGAGGTGTTATGATAATTGCCCCAATTCCGTTTCCGTAATGATTGACAGCTCCGTCAAAGATAAGTCCCCATTGGGAATCTGGTTTTGGCCCTTCACTGGGTAGCGGTTCATCGCAGTCTTTCATTTTTAGATACATGACATCTTCGTCTGGGAAGTCAAATCCGACTGATTCCTGATCGTCAATTGGTTGATGAGCCAAATGATCAGCTAAAACACTTCCTTTAACGGCTTTCTGAGCGTGGTACTCTATGTCATATTCTGATAACAACATCTGCCAACGGGTAATCCTTCCCGTGAGAGAAGGCTTTTCAAAGACATACTTGATTGGATCCATTTCAGAGATTAACCAAGTGGTGTGACGAATCATGTATTGGCAAAGACGTTTGGCTGCTCAAGCCAGAGCGCAGCAAGTTTTCTCGAGCATAGTGTACCGAGTCTCGCAGTCGGTGAATTTCTTGCTCAAATAGTAGATGGCAGACTTTTTCCTTTTGGTTTCGTCTTGTTGGCCAAGTACACAGGCCATGGAGTCTTCCAAGACTGTTAAGTATATGATCAGTGGTCTTCCTTCCACTGGAGGTGATAGAATCGGTGGGTTCAACAGATATTCCTTAATACTGTCAAAGGCGGTTTAGCAGTCCTCTGTCCAAACACAGTCCTGATTCTTTTTCAGTAATTTGAAAATCGGCGCACATGTCGCGGTCATGAGGAATATGAATCTGGAAATATAGTTCAAACGTCCCAGGAATCCCCTGACTTATTTTTCAATCTTTGGAGAAGGCATTTCTTGAATGGCCTTGACCTTGTCAGGATCAACCTTAATTCCTTTCTGGCTAACGATGAACCCTAAGAGTTTCCCTGAACGGACACCGAATGTGCACTTATTGGGATTCAAACGGAGTTTGTACTTTCTCAACCGCTCGAATAGTTTTGACAGGTGGGTCACATGCTCCTCTTCTATTTTAGATTTTGCAATCATGTCATCGACATACACTTCGATTTCTTTGTGTATCATGTCATGAAACAGAGTAGTCACAGCCCTTTGATAGGTTGCCCCGACGTTCTTCAAGCCGGACGGCATTACCTTGTAACAAAAAGTACCCCATAGGGTAATGAACGAAGTTTTCTCCATGTCTTTCGGCGCCATTTTGATTTGATTATAGCCCGAGAATCCATCCATGAAGGAGAAGACTTTGAACTTTGTTGTACTGTCTACCAGCATGTCTATGTGTGGCAAGGGAAAGTCGTCCTTTGGACTTGCCTTGTTTAGATCTCTGTTATCGACACACATTCTGACCTTTCCGTCCTTTTTCAGAACTGGTACGATGTTGGCTAACCATTGAGGATATTTTGACGTAGCGAGGAAACCCGCGTCAATCTGTTTCTGTACCTCCTCTTTGATTTTGACAGCCATGTCTGGATGAGTCCGTCTCAACCTTTGTTTTACCGGAGGACATTCTGATCTCAACGGTAGATGATGTTCCACGATGCTGGTATCTAACCCTGGCATATCCTGATAGGACCAAGCGAATACATCGGGAAACTCTTTGAGAAGTTTCGTCAAACTTTCTTTGACAGTTGGACTGAGCAGTGCCCCAATCTTGACTTCTTTTCTCTCTTCTTCCAATCCTAAGTTGATTGTTTCCAGCAACTCTTTGTGAGGCTCAATGGACCTTTCCTCTTGTCTGAGTAGTCGGGAGATCTCCTCTGGAATTTCGTCATCATTTTCTTCTTCAGCCTCAAATACCGGGAACTCAAAGTTGGGAGAAGGCATTGGATCGTATGTTTCAACGGGGTTTAAAACAAACAATCTGCATGACGTTATGATTTATGTTTAGAAGAGATAAAGAGAATGCAAGAGTGTGTGCAGTGTTTTATTATTATTTTTTTAACAATGCTCATTTTTATTTATTTTTGTTTTTTAGGATTACCATTTTCTGGAAAAAGCATAAAGAGAAAACAGCAATAACTGCAGAAATTATAGAACGACGTTATTTTATTTATGAACAAGTCGATTCTTGAAGCTACAGCCCTATAAAACAAAACTATGTCACCTTGGGCCAAGCGAAGAGGGACATTTACAGAAAGTGAGCCCTATCAAAACATCCGTTTCACCTGGGCAAGGTGAAAGGTTAAAGTAAAGATGGCAATTACTTAGACTTATGAACAATCTTCGGAACATCGACAGCAACCCATTAGCGGTGAAATCCTCGATGAATCACAAAGTCCGGTACCTTCCTTGATTTGTCTTCAGAAATGATGCTGATTTCTGGTGGAGCATGATCATTGGAATCTGTCTCCCAGGCAGAGTTGTCGTAGGAGGATTCCTCAGTTGTATTTTGCAGAGTATTTGTTCTCTCAGGTAAATCTCCCCATCCAGTTGGCTGGATGTCTTCAAGCCTGATACGAGAGCTTTCAGGAGCGGTGTACTTGACCATGAAGTCAAATTTTCCACTTGGCTGTCCCAGGGTGTCCCACACTTCTTTGGAATTGGAGGAGTCATCCCTCTCGATGACGTTGACCTCGGGAAAAGCATAGTTAATGAATTCTAGTCCTGTAAACGTTGCGAATTCATCGTCGTGCTGGGTATTTTCAGGATAACCTGGGTGTTGATCCCATGACATGGTGGGGACGCAGGTATTCTCTTCAATGATGCTCAGCTGATTTTCATTGTTCGGCTGACTTTCTTGCCCCAAGTCTCCTGGGTAAGGCTGCCACATTGGCAGGCCATCCATCGGGCCATAGTAGTTGGGGTCAAAGCTGTCTTTCATCAGAGTGTCCTCCTCTAATGAGTTTGAGGGAGCGCGGCATCCTTCCGGATTACAATCTCCATACATCATTTTGACATCTGACCTTGGTATAAATCTCGGGCTCTGTGCAGGAAAGCAAAAGGGAGTCTGCGTTTCGCCCTGAGACGTATAACCGTCCTCGTTGAGATAGGACTTCCATTCTTCCTCCGTATCGGAGGAATCATCTTTATTGATGGTATGCACGTCTTGAGTCACTGGTTGAAGGAAGTCTCCACTGTGGAAGAAGTTCTGAATGGGATGAAGACTTTCACCGTTAGCGGCAGTCTGGGTACAGGTTGCAGAAAAACCAAGACCCTTCTTTGTTTTATTATCAGTATAAATGATAAGCTGTCCCCATCCTTTTGCGTTGTTACTCTCAATTACTTTGAGAGCATATTTGTATGAGGAAATCGAGGTTCCTTTTTCTGACTGATTGTCATTGTGTAGCAAAAGCGTTTGGAACTGGGTTCTGATTACCCCTTCTGGTTCTACATAAGTGGATGACGATAAGTTGCTTACGAGCAAGGCCTGTTCTCCACAGACTGTGACAAGTTGGCCGTTCTGGACGAACTTTAGCTTCTGGTGAGGTGTCGAAGTGACTGCCCCAGTCTGGTGTATCCAAGGTCTTCCTAATAAACAACTGTATGTTGCCCGGATGTCCATGATCTGGAAAGTGACTTGGAAAGTGTGAGGACCAATAGTTATGGGAAGGCCGACTTCGCCGATAACCATTTTTATGGATCCGTCAAATGCTTTGACGACGACCTCGATGGTTCTCATCGGAGGTCTTTTGAATGATAATTGCATCAATGTGGACTTCGGCATAACATTCAGGGCTGACCCTGTGTTTACTAGTACGCTGGCTAAAGCATCGTCCTGGCAGTTGACTGTAATGTTGAGCGCCATGTTATGACGGCGACCTTCTTCAGGTAATTCCTCATCACTAAATCCCAAGTTATTGCAGGAAGTGATGTTAGAGACAATGCTATCGAACTGTCTAATTGTTACATCCTGTTCTACAAAGGCTTGGTCCAAGACTTTCTGTAGAGCCTCTCTGTGCGCTTCTGAACTAAGTAACAGTGATAATACCGAGATCTTTGAAGGAGTTTGTAACAGCTGGTCAACAATGTTGTATTCACTCCTTTGGATGAGCTTTAGCATCTCATCATCATTTTTTGAAAGGTCGGGATTACTGGATTGACCGACTGGTGGATTGGGAACTTTTGTCTGAGGTTCCTTTTCTTTGCTGGGTTCTCCAACTCCTCTGTTGAAGATTCTACCACTCCGTGTTACTCGACTGATGTCTGCAATATTCACGACGGAGGGTAACAGAATTTCCTTTCCATTCTCAATTGTTGTTGCACCGTATTTATAAGGGATAACCTTAGTTGATTCATACGGTAGTGGTCCCGGTAGATAGATGACTATGGGTGCCTTCTGATTTTTCTAACCATCGTAAGTAATTTCGATCCGTTCCTGGTTGGGAACTCTCGATTTTTCAAGTAGAGGGATGATGGCACAGACATCCCTAGCCCTCTGATGATCAGAGATTGCGACAACGTCCTCGATTTGATCAGCGAAGTAGTTGACTGATCCAGAACTTGACCATGGTTGAATCTCTTTGTGGTCCAACTGACTTTGAAGGGCTGCTCGCACGAGGTAGCATCCTTGATTATCCACTGAGCAAACTCCACACCGCTCATAGTTGTGTAGTGGCACCTGGCCACGTCCGCTTTGAATACAGTGTAACCTTACTAGGTCTGTTTCCATCGACCGAACATCCTGACTTTGATATCTAGTAGGATTCCCGTTAGTGATACTAATTTGTTGGGTGTCTTCATCCATATAGATTGGAAGCCACCAGTGGTTCAACAAGTGCTGAAGTGTTTCCTGGACAAGGGCACAGCCCTGATCGTCTTCGCAACCCGCTTTACAGCCCTGATAATCATGTGATACCAGGAACCCGAGCCGGACCTGTTTAGCATGTAACTCCACCAGGCTAGTATTCATCAAGCGAATATCGAAGATTTGAATCATATTGATTTGATAATGATTCCTATCATGGTAGTCTTGAATCCATCCAAGATCCATCTGACGCTGGAGGGCCTCCTGTATGAAAGAGCATCCCTGTTTGTTTACCGAGCAAGTCAGACAAAAATTGTAATCGTGTCGTGGCAGATTATGATACTGGCTTTGCCTTGAGTGCGTTGCCACCAAGTTGACATTCATCGTACGGATGTCGTGGTTTTGAATGATGTTGTAATTCGTATAAACCATGTTAACTCCACGAACTCGGTGCTCTTGGATCCATCCGAGATCCATCTGTTCCTGTAGAGTTTATTGCACCACAGAACATCCTTGATTGCTTTTAGAGCAGATATCACACTGGTGATAATTATGAGGTGGCACATGGCCATATCCACTCTGTCTACAATGCATCTTGACCAAGTTGGCCCTCAATAAGAGTACATCGTGAATTTGATAGGTGTTGTTAGACTCTCCCTCTATCAAATTGACTGTAGCCTTCTCGTGTTGAGGCAACGGGTTCGTGAGAACATTCAGATTCGTATCTTTGAAAGATAAGGCCCTGCTCCTAACAAGCTTTTGCACGTCGGATTTGAAACTGAGATAGTTTTCTATGTTATGCCCTGGTCCTTATTGATGGTAAGGGCAAGTCTGATCCACCTTAAACCAAAAAGGCGGATTTTCCGGTACTGTAAGAGGAGACTTAGTCTGGACATGCCCCTTGGCCAGTAGTAACGGAAATAGTTCTGCGTACGATACGGGTATAGGATCAAATCCTGGTGGCCGCGTTGTACGGTTGTTTTTGTATTGAGGACGAGCCTACTAAAGAGGTGTTGTATCCTTTGCTGAAATTACTGCGAATGCGGTTGGCTTTGAGTAACCTGAGGTTGATACGTAGAAATAGGCGCAGGGTTGATAGCAGGAGTTACAGCTGCTACTGGTTGGTACCGTTGCCTTTGCTTTTCGAGAGAGATATTCCCAATATCTTGCTCCTTTTTCTTAGGGAGAGCACTACCGTATTTTTTAGTACCGCTTGTCGACCCAGTGTCTTTGACTAGACGTCCTTCTCGAACGGCTTCCTCGAGACGCACTCCCATACCGACCATTTCGGTGAAGTCGTTGGGCGCACTGGCAACCATTTTGTCGTAGTAAAATGAGCTCAAGGTCTTTAAGAAAATCTTTGTCATCTATTTTTCCTCAAGAGGTGGACAAATTTGAGCGGCAATTTCACGCCATCTCTGAGCGTATTCCTTAAAGGTTTCCTTGTCTTTTTGCGACATTGATTTGAGTTGATCTCTGTCTGGTGCCATGTCCAAATTGTATTTATATTGTTGGATGAAGGCAGTGCCAAGATCTCTGAAAGTTCTAATCGTAGCGCAGTTTAAACCCATGTACCATTTTAATGCGGCACTGGTTAAACTATCCTGAAAGTAGTGAATCAGTAGAACCTGGTTCTCTGTCTGAGCTGACATTCGCCAAGCGTACATCACCAAATGGGTTTGAGGGCAAGAGTTACCCTTGTACTTTTCAAAATCGGGTACTTGGAACTTGTGCGGGACTTTCACATTGGGGACCAAACAAAGGTCAGCGGCATCTTTTCCAAATAAATCCTGACCGCGAATAGCTTGCAGTTCTTTCTGCATTTCCAGGAACTGCTCCAAGAATTCATCCATTCTGTCAAACATACTTTCCTTTCTACCAGAAGGTATCTGTGGAATCTGTCCTTCCGGGACAGTGTGCACCACAAGGGGTGGTACCGTTACTACGGCAGTGAATCTTGGCGCTTCCTGAAGTTTGTAACCTTCAGGAGCCCTCATTATGCCTCTGGCATCCTCGCTTTCCCGAAGTTTGTAACCTTCAGGCCCAGCGGCTTCTGCTATGATTACCTGATCTTCAGTGATCGGCGGAACATATCCTTCCGGGATATAGTTAACAGGCATGCCCCAGGGACGATCTTTCGGCATTTGATACCTAGGATCATACTTCTCTACTATGGTCGTTGAGGTGATCTCTGAGATCACAGTTCTTTGTACCTGAGCTTCTGCCATGGCTTGCATGTCGTTACGAAGCTTTCTCATATCCTCTCTCAGAGCGTCGATCTCTTCTTTCAACTCTCTGTTCTCTTCCTCGAGATCATCCATCTTTTTTTGACGATTGGCCCGAGTATTGTACGAATGAGACAGTTTGACTCTAGAACCGAGACACAAACGTGAGATTCGTAGGTAAGAAGAATATGTGACGTGAGAATGATAAATGCAATGATTATATTAATTGTTTTTTGGGTTTAATCAAAATAAACTTCGACAATTAGATTGAAAATATCAAACAGTGGGGACACCCCCATTTTATTGAATTCAAAGGATTGCGGAAATGGAAATACAGTAAATTACAAGGTGTGGAAACAGAAACCTAAGCTAATGGGTCTCGAGTCTTCTCTGAGGAGAACTCGGGTGCTGATTCTGGTACTTTCCTTTTCTTGAACCGGGGCTCTTGGGCCATTGTCGGGTTGTCATTCCTTTGCCAAGTGAAAGGAGCGAGCAAATTCCTTTGGTCATCCTGATTTTCTACAGCATGTTGCTCCAAAATCTTAATTAGAGCATCCTTATCTTTCAGCAGTTGTTGTATTTTGGTACACTCCACATTGAGAATGCGGTACTTGTTCTTCCAAGACCTCATCTCCTGTTGAACTTTGTTGAGAGTAACCTGAAGTTTTTCCATTTCAATCATGAAGTACATGACAGATTCCCTTGGCGGAAGAACTCCGTGACGAGGATAAGGCATCTTTAACTTGAGAGCTCTAGTTTGTACCCAGTGGAGATAAGGCTCCACCGAGACACAACCCGGTTTTCCTAGAGACTCCCGTCCTTTCTTATGAACATGTTTCTAAGCGTGCACTATTTCTATCTTTAGTGCCCTGTCATTTTCTCCTTCCTTGAAGAAAAGACCTTCCAGATGAGCATTACGCGGGACATGCCTCATCGGGTATCCAAATTGACGACGAACTAAGACTGGATGGTAATTGATTCCTCCCTAAGTTCCTATGAGGGGTACGTTGGGGAAGTTTCCACAATGGTCAATGATTCTGATCCCGTCATAAATCCTATTTTACCAATCTATATCAGAGTTGGTAAGAGACATGATTTTCTGCGACCAACATAAGGCACTCTTATGATCCCAAAAAGCAGTAGACTTAGGCAAATGGGAGATAAATCATTTATATAGCAGGGGTACACAGCGCGTGATCATTCCTCTGCTGTATAAATTCCTTAAGTGTATAGAATGATACGCATCTGCGAGCAAGGTTGGTACGGCGTTTCCAATGAGAAAAACCTTAATGGCGTTGATATCGACGAAGTTATCAATGTTGGGAAACAAAAATAACCCGTAGGTGAGTAAAACAAAGATGCTTTCAAAAGCAGTCACATTCCCTATACTAGCAAAGTACAGAGCCTTCTTTACCAGAAACTTGGCTGGTAAACCTGGGATTCCTCCCTTGGTGGTCACGTGAGTCTTGACTTCTGACTCATCCAAACAGATTGCTCATGCAGTGATTTAATCCTTTGGAATTTCTTCCAGTCCAGAAAAGGGAGCTTGATCAGTAATGGGTAGATCAATCAGATGAGAATACTCCTCCAGCGTTGGTGCGAGTTGGTAATCCGGGAATGTGAAACAGTGATAGACTGGATCGTAAAACTGAACGAGTGCCTCCAGGATTCCTTCAATTACATGGACCCTTAACAGAGGTAGCTGACCTCCATACTTGGCTCTGAATGCGTCATGGTTAGTGATCATCCTTACTAATCCTCTCAAATCCTCTAGTTTTGGAACCTTGAAGGCATACTTGTGAGTTTTCCGTCTACCGAAATCCATGAGTGCAATCCTTTTCTCTCTGACATTTGCAATCATTGTTTTAGTTTAATTTGAAAAAGAGAGACTAGAAGAGAAAATTTTTCTTTGCTTAATGTTTTTAAAATGAATGCATGAATGCAGCACACAAAAACATAGAAAAAACATGGGGTCAAAGGGTCGGTGTCATGAAGTCAAGGCTCTACCCATCCCAACGGTTTATACTAGTGATTTTTGTATCTGTCTCTCAAAATCATTTATTCTTGTCGAGATAACATCAGCGAGCCGGGAACCGTGATAGGTGATGTATTTCGAAGAATCTCAGAAGAGGGTAGTATCGCGTGACAACTATTTCCGATAGCTTCCGCACTACTGAAAGAGGTTTTTCCTAGGTGTATACTCAATCTTTCAACATGCGGCATCACACGCATTCCCATTAGCAGAAAAATAAACACAGATATCAATTAGGAAAAGTAGTATATATATTTGTCCTAATGTCCTAGACTTTTTAAGAGCTATGAATCCTATGATCCTAACAGAAAATGGCTCCCCGGCGGAGTCGCCATTCTGTGGTACCTTCCCAACTTAAAGGTTTTTGACCTAAGATCCTAGTGAGGGCCGATCCTAGCAATAATGACATTCCCCGATGGAACCGTCATTCGGTGATACCTTGTGAACCCAAGGACTCGTCCTAAGAGAAGGTTTCAACCAGAGAGATAAGAGAGACAAGATTCCTTTGTTCGCCCCACGGTGGGCGCCATTTTTCTGTGGCGAGCGATTTTGGACGTGGTTCTTAAGCACTGTCGCTCTGGGGTACTACAGGTCGATTCATTTTTTATCCTATTGAGTTGATGAAGGAAGGGAAATAGATGTCTCCAACTAACCCTACTTGCAAACTGCGGTTAAACAGTCAAAACTGTTGGTTTACAGATGCGGTTTTAGTTCGTGGGCCTCTCTCTGCTTATTTTGTTCAGAACGAAATACCGGGACTGTTCATGGGGAATTTGTTGGGATCCTGCACCAGATTGGATGAAGGAAGGGGACTTTGGGGTTTTTTGATTAGTGTGCTCGCTAAGATTCTTTTGCAATCTTATGCCTACGTATTCCCGAGATAGGGAAATCAGAGCGATCGTAGTTCCTCCTATTCTATGAGAGGAAATGGTGTTTTGGTGTCTTGTTCAAAGCCCAAGACATGAAGCTAAAGGTGGTTTGTATCTTGTTCAAAGCCCAAGATGTGAAGCTGAAGGGTATACTTGTATCTTGTTCGAAGCCCAATATGTGAAGCTAAAAGGGTGTTGACTTTAGAGAGAATTTGTCATCTCTAAAGGGGTCTGTTTGGTCACACCTGTTGGGTGACTGATTATAAAGGAGAATTACTTTAACTGGGATATGCGAATCCAACAATGCCATAATTTCCTTTATAGGGGATTTTCAACCTGAAGGAGAAGACTTTAACTCAGTTTAGAGCAACGCCATCTTTCCTTAGGAATTTATCATGCTAAAAGAGGGACAGTGGCGTGGATGTAAATAATCCAGAGGCTTGCCGCTTACAACAATTAGACGAGGGAAAAGGAGTTGTTGATGTCTGTATGTTGTGACCAAAGCATGATTTGATGCTAAAAGGTTGATTGAATCAAACGGGGATTTCTTTATACAAAGCCTAAGAGGAGGCTATTGACCCAACAAGAGGATGCTTTTGTGTCTCATACGAAGCCCGAGATAGAGGCTAAAAGGGTTGACTCAACAAGAGAGTGTTTTTATATGTGTCTTGTACGAAGGCCAAGACGGAGGCTAAAAGGGTTTGACTCAACAAGAGATTCTTTTATACTCACCAAGAGAGTGATTTATATCTTGTACGAAGCCTGAGATGGAGGCTAAAGGTGATCGACTCAACAAGAGAGTCTTTTTATACTCAACAAGAGAGTGTTTTGTATCTCGTACAAAGCTCGAGATGACGGTTAAAAGAGGATTGACTCAATAAGAGAGTCTTTTATACTCAACAAGAGAGTGTTTTTGTATCTCGTATGAAGCCCGAGATGAAGGCTAAAAAGGTTTGTCTCAACAAGAGAGTCTTTTATACTCAATAAGAGAGTGTTTTGTATCTCGTACAAAGCCCGAGATGAAGGCTGCAAAGGTTAACTCTGCTGGGGAGAATCATTGTAAAAAGCTCAAGAGGAGGCTAGGGTTACTGTTTCAGTTGAGTGACAGGTCCAGTATGTTGGTTAAAAGAGAAAATCAGTTCTTATATGGGTAATGTTGTACTCATGGATTTGATCTGAGGACCGGGATTATTTCTTGTTCTTTAAGGAAACGGGGAATCCGAAGGGTATTGAGACTGCCCAAGTCTACGGGTGTTTTTTTTCTATTTTTGACAGGAACTTGAGAATGTCTTCGAGACTCAAGGAGATTAGACTGTCCAAGTCTAGAGTTTTATCTTTTGTACTATGCTTAAGAGAGATCAAGAGATAGTATGTTCGTCGTAGGAAGATCTAGACTCTTTGAAAGAATGTTCTATTAAGATGACTAATTTTTGTTCCTATATCTTTAAGAGGTCGCCGGGACAATTTGTACGAAGCCCAAGAGGAGGCGAGAATAACTTTTAAGAAGCCGAAGGGACAATTTGTACGAAGCCAAAGAGGAGGCTATCTTCCCGGAGGAAGAATCATTATACGAAGCCTAAGAGGAGGCTGTGAAAACTTCTAAGAAGCCGACGGGTCCTTGTACAACGCCCAAAAGGAGGCGGGGATGCTTTTAGGAAGCCCGTGGTTTCAAAAGGGGATTGGGTCTTACACTCTATTAGAGGCCCAAAATGGGTTTGAATGGGTCTTATAGCTCGAGGATAGGCCCAGATGGTTTGTTTTAAACGGGCGATGATCGCGTCGAACTTTTGAAATACAACGGGACTTATACAACATTTGAGGTCCAAAATAGGTTTATATTTACAAAGGATTGGGTCTTACACTCTATTAGAGACCCATGAGTGTTCGAAAAAGTTTGTTAGGGTGAAAATCAATAAAACCCTAATTTCATCATTTTTTAATATAATTATTCAAAGAAAATTAATACAAATGATAAAAATTCCAAATAACTTTGAATAAATAACTTGTGAAAATTAATATAATATGGAAAATAACAAAAAGTGGGAAAAATAGCAAAAAGAGGATCTGGGGCGAGGGGGATTCGAACCCCAGACCTCTTGTGTATAGGGCGCGCGCCTTAGCACTGGGGTAGTGATACATCCGTTGATTGAAACACAACCAGAAATATACAAGGCTAGCCTTGTTATTGGCCTGGCCCAAGGCAAGGCAAGGCAAGTTTTGACAAGAAACGGGAAGGTCCATAACTTTCTCATTTATCCATGGTTGGGGACAAAATTTATATGCATCTGGCCTAGAATTTCACAAGGAATCCAATGGTGGTGGTATTTTTTTCAGATTATGCTCCCTCCTCAAAATCCGATAGTGGTTTTGAAATAGACCATATTTTGCATTTTCTGTGCTACATCTTGGTACAGGTATGAATTACATCATAAATTGATGCAAACACAACACATATGACATGTAGAAGAGATGCATGATCAGTGGACTTCAAAGCAATGCATATTTTGGAAAGTTCAAGTCATGATGCTTACCTCTTTTTGAGCTTTTGGAGTTTTTTGTGCAATCTGTCAAGTTTCTTGTTCCAGAAATGGTTTGATGCTTTGGACACTCTCAAATGATCCCTTAGAAGCTTTTAGGATGATTGGAATCAGTTGGAACCTGCAAAACAAAAACTGGCCCTTTCTTCCAAAAGGCGTTAAAATGGCCAAAATAGCAACTCTCTCAAATGGTGTTCCAGATGGGGGGAACCATTTGCGACAGTTCAAGGATGATATTTGGAGTGTGTTTGAGGCTTTATCTAGTTTGTAAAGTGACTGAATCAAGACATGGCTTGAAAAACGCACAAAAAGTCTATTTTGAGGTTTTGAGAGGTGACTTTGAGATTTAAGGATCACAGGTCACTTGTGTGAGTTTGGACAGCTTAGATATGACATATTGGATGTGTTTGGATCATGAGATGTGATGGAAATGCTCTCTAACTCAAAAACTCAGAGTTACCTTGCTAAAGAAGGTATTTTTCCCTAAAGAAAGTGATTTTGAGGAAAGCATATGTTTGATGGCTTTGGTGTACTCAAACTGAGCACAAATGAGCTCTATTTATAGTATAGCAAGTTTGTTTTGGGATCAATAGTGAATGGCAACTGCAGCAGAGGTTTGGCTAATGTTGATCAATAGGAATCCAAGTCTCCTCTAGCCATTGACTAGAGGTTAGAGCATAGAGTTGTGGTTCCCTAGTTATTGGATCATTCTTGACTGAATTCAGTTGCAAATGTGTCAGTCCATGCCACCATGGTGCATCCATTAAATGCTCTAATCCAAAATTGGAGTCATGTCCCTCTTTTAGGGATTTCTAGGTTTGGCATGCTACTTCTTGCTCTAAAGACTTTGGAGGCTTGGATCAGTGTTTGTTCCCTTTAGATTTGATCCTCAGATATGTTCAAAGTGATGACAAGGCTTGGAATTATCTGATTTTGCCAAATCAAGCAAAAGTGCAAAATTCTGCCTAGCCTTGGCAGTTTTCAGCAAGGCATATTGCCATTGTCATATCTCATGGCTCAAGTGGAATTTGATGGAGTTCTTGGCCATTTTGGAAAGCCCTCATATGATACAATAACTGTTTGATAATAATTGGTTTTGATACTTTTTGGATCCAAGTGAAAAATGCCCCTACATTTGGAAAAAAGTGAAGGCAGATTCTGACTTAGTGAAAATTTCACTAAGTGTTGGAAAAAAGTGACATTTTCACTTTTCTTGATTTTGATCATTCCATAACTTGAAATCCATGGGGAATTGTGTAACCCCTCAAAATTTGCCCTCTTGTTTTTTTTACTGGCTTATGTTTCATTGCATGTTTTGCATTATCATCCTTGCATTTCATTGATTCATTGGCATGGGATCAGGGTGTCTAAACCAAATCTAGGGAGCCTTAAGCCTCAAGAGATCTCAAATTGAGTCATCACCTTATCATATGATTAAGCTTGAGAAGAGAATGCAAGGGAATCACATCATCCTAACCAGTGCAAAACTAGGGTTTTGGAATTTTTGAGTATAATGCCCCAATGGGCAAGACATTTAAGCTTTTATCATCTATATATGGTACATCTCCTCATTGTTTAAGAGGATACATATCATACTCAGAGGAATTTGGATTTGGAGGATGTGTTGATTTCTCCTAGACTGAGGGTTTAAAACTAGGGTTTGCCATGAAATCAGTTTATTTCTGATTTCTTGGGCAAAACTTGATCTCATGGTATTCTACATGTCCTTAAGTGTCTAAGGATAGAGAATTGTCCATCAATTTGTTTCAAAGGATATTCAATTGGTCACTTGACTGAAAATCGGGAGAATTGGGGAAAAGTCAACTATGCAGAGGAAAAAGTCAACTCTTGACTTTTTAAGGTCAATTTCATGTTCCTCATCTCAAATATGGTCCTTGGTGAAGATTTGATCAAGAAATATCAAGGGATCCATCAAAAATCAAGAGATGTGGAAAGTTGCTAAAAATATATTTCATAAAGTTTCTATTTATGGCAAGTTTTGGCAAAGTGAGAGGTCAACTTGAGAGCATTTTTTCTCCATGTTCCAAGCACCAAATGGAAGGGCTAGGGAGGCCTATCAAAAGTTCACATTTTAAGCTTCAAATTCATAGCAAGAACTCCTCCATTGGATCAAAATTGAAGGAGTTATGATTGATTAAAATTGGAGGTTTGTAGGGCATTTTTGACCAGCAAGGCAAGTCATGGGCGAGCCAGCACGCAGTCATTTCATCAAACATCTTGTGTACATGTTTTGTCCAACTTCCAAGACAAATATCTCATTGCTAGAAGCTTCACATGGAAAATTGTTCAACATCAATCTTGTTCATTTCCATGTCCTCTTCAATTGTTGTGTTGGACAAATTTTCATCTGGTCAACCATGAGAGAGATATAGTAGCCTAAAGTAGGTATCTTCACACTGAATTCTTCCACACGCCATGGCAGGTCAAGGCCAAGTCAAGTTGATATGCTACAACAGTTGTGCACACACATTTTCATGACCATTTTTGGGGATGTTAGAGGCTTTATTTGCATTTATGTTGAACATTAACATTGCTCTACTCTATGTTCTCTTTCCAAAGAGCCAAAAATCACTCCATTTCACCCCATGACCATAGAGATCCACATGCAAAAACTTACCATCATGCCACTTGATTTCCTTACTTGCCAAGAATACAAACTTTGTTCTTTCTTCATTCTCATGCGCATGCCTTACCCATTCAGTCATGACATGTCCCAAAGCATTGCTATTTTTAACTAAACCAATCCTTACATCACCTGCCATGACATGCTACATCATTTCCTCATTAGTTCAAACCATGCCAAAAGAAAAAAACTTGTTGGATAAGCTTCTGTAGTAAACTCAGTGAGACATCATCACCATCCATTTTCACTTCACCACCACCATAAACTCATGTTGCTCACCTCACCATAAAAAACCCTCTCAACTCGTGCTCAACAAACTTAACTCACTCCCAACTCATTTAACCAAGCTTCTAACTGTTAACCACAGTTGGTTAACAGTTAACCTCAGATATAAATAGAAATGCTAACAGAATTGCAAGGAGGTTGGTTCATTCTACACGTTTAATCAAATTCTCACTCTCTCTTTCTCTGAGTTTTTCTCTCTCAAAGCTCTCTATTCCTTGGAGTTTTCCATTCTCTTCCCACAGTCATCATCACCAATCTTCAAACCACATACTGTATGCATTAGATTGGATTTGGAATCTCTACAACACCATCCACGAGTGTATTTTTCATCATCATCAGATTAAGGTCTCAAGCAAGATTTGGAAGTTTCTTGAGCATTTATATTGCTCCTTGTAGATTACAAGATCGTGCATTGAAGTTTTCAGGTTTTTGAAGCTTGGAACTGCATCTTTGACCAGGTTTGAGTTTTTGAACTTCACAGCATCATAGCAGTCTGTATAACATGAATTAGGGCATCATGTAGTTGCATCTGAAGTCCTCCTACTTGAGGCAATGGTTTTGGTTAGATTTTAGAGCAATTTGTGATTGTTTCAGTTTTGGATCTTGAATTTGTTTGCTTCGATTTAGCTTATACATGCATCTTATGTGAAAACTAATGGCGTAATTGGAATCTACTTGGAGAGAGGAAGAGATTGGTGTACGATTTGTGCCTTGCTGGTGACCTGAACATTTTGGCACAGTGGAGAAGTGACCGGAGAAGGTGACCGGAGGTTGCTCCGGCCACCTGAGGATTCAACTTTGCCTGAACCCTAGCATTTCTCAGTTTATAACATGACCGTTGGATGGATTGGATCTAACGCTTCTCATCACGCCAGCACATTAATGAGACGTGCTCCCTTGCACGTGTTTCATTTTTCTGAATATGTTTGAATTCAATTGATCTTGTGTGGTTGTTACATCATTACTTAACATGTGCGTGCATCCTGATCACTTGATTTGCGTACCTTTCCTGATCATCCTTGTTGACCTGATCATGTGGTTGTTATTGAGTCAAGCTGTTGACTGCTTTCCATGTTATGCACCCCACCAGACCCACGCGCCCTGGGCCTTGAGTTTTTGCTACGCACACCCTCCTTTTTTTAAGCCCAATTGCATTTGAACTAGATATTTGCTAATGTAGCACCCCCCTGACTCATTCCATTTCTTTTTTATTTTCTTTTGCATAGTTATTCCATTTTAATTGTTAAAATTACTTTTAAGCATCTTAAAATTCCATAAAAATTCATAAAGCATCTAAACACATTTAAATAATTTTTGTTCATCTTATTTTCTGATTTTATGATATTTAGTCATGTTTCCATGAATATTATTCTATTATCTTTTGTGTGTGCATTTAATCATGACCTATGCTACATATTGGTTTTATTTGACATGGTTGTGCCTTGAGTTTTTGCATAATAATTGGTATGTGTATTTATGATATGATGAGGCATGTTGTGCATTTTTTGTGAATTTTCTAAATCATTTCTTGATGACTTTTGAGTGATGTTTTTGGGTCTAGGGTGCTTTGTATGATATTATGAGACTTCTTTGAACATGTTTCTCATTGGTTTTTGAGCCACCTTTTTGTGACATGTCTATTCACTGGTTGCACTTCAAATAACTTGAATCTCACAATTTTGTTGAGCCTTTAAATGCCATTTTGATCCATTAAAATGCATGTGTGTTTGCGTAGGCATTAGAGGAGTTATGTTTAGGTTTTGATTTGTATTATGTGCCAATCTTCTTTGACTATTTGTTGAGGTTTTTAACTCATGTTGTATGTATATTATAGGTCATCTTTACCATGTCATAAGTCATCCAAAGTTCATTCTTATATGATTTTAGTGCACATGTTCTAAAGTGAAATATCTTGTGTAATTGTGTTTTCTTCTCTAATCTTCTTTGAATACATGCTTGCCCTAATACATGGGTGATCCCAAATCTTTCCTTGATCATGATTCACTTCTGTTTTCAACCATTTTCAATCATCTTCCATGACCTATAACTTCATGTTAAATGTTTCTAAAGTTCACAAACTTTTGCACACTTGTTTGAATTTGTTTGAACCTAACTTGTTTCTCCTCTTCTTAACTTGTCAACATGAGTTGCGTGTGAACTTCATATGTCATCCTTGCATTATTAATTGCATCTTATACATCATATGCTACTGGTTTGTATCTATTAGACATGCATGACCTCATTTCATCTCTATCTCTAATTTGCATTACAAGTATGCATTAGTGTCAAACTTAAATAGTTGTTTGTTCACTTCTTCTTGCTCCATTTCTTAAATGCTTGCATCCATGACTTGTGTGTTCATTCAATGACATTCATATGCATTCCTAAATGTCATTTAATTCTGACCTTGACCCTTAATCATGCATTAATACATGTTTACCTTTCATAAGCATTCTTCCTTCATAAGTAATACATAGTTTGCATTTGTGTGAACACTTAGTGCATAGTTTGACATTATTTGGTTTCATTTGGCATGATTATTTTGGGTAGGATCCCTTAAGACATACCTACTGACTTAGGGTGGTTCCTAACCCTTAGGACTTCTTCCTTCTTGGTTTGACCTTTTGTTTGGTGTTTAGAACATCTCCTTAGAACATTAGGACTTGTTTGTTTCCTTCTTTTCACTTGTACTTCAATATTTGAATTGTTTTGGTACTAACCATTTTGTGTATGGGATATGGTAAGTCTTGAGTATGTGGATGCTTATCCATACTCATATCTCTTCTCTTTTATCTCCTTCACTTTCTCTTATGTGTTTGCGAATAGCATGATATAACGCTTTGTGTGTACAACTTTCTCACACCCTTAGGGATCCTAGCTCATCCTTAATCTTTGATTAAGGTGAGATGGGATAAGCATTAGGTAGTGTTATCCCTCTCTTTTCTTTTAGACTTAGGTGGTTCTTTTTACCTCACAAAACCATAGGATCTCCATGCATGATAACTTTAGGATAACTAGTCCCCCACTTAGACTTTGTCCTTTCTTCAACTTGAGTCTCGTTCTCATCTCAAAACAAAAAGCAAAAAACATCTAATAAAGGATTAACATATATTGCACACGAGCCTTGCATGTGGGAAATGGAAGGAGGGGGGTTTCCCTCCGCCTTTCTAGAGTGTTTAGCATACGTCTTGTTAGGACGACCATGCGATGCATTCGATCCTTTTTCATAGACTGAAATGCAATATGCGTTACAAACACGAAACAATCAAAAACACTTCTGTCTAAAAAACGCAAAACAAACTCAAACCTTTTTATCCTTCAGGATCATTAAGTTTCAAACCTCATTTTCAGAAAAGGGCACGTTACTTCCGTCTCGTCGCAAACAGGCATCGACCCTAACTGCTGGACGCGAACTTAACGTCGCTCATAAAAAATACAGACTTGGTTAAGTCGAACTATGACTGCTCTGATTTCCTCTCTCTGGTTAGATTGAGGATACGTAGGCACGAGACGACGATGTCTTGGCGAGAAACCTCCCCCCTTAGTTCGTGTCCGAACTACGTTGACTCTGATTTTCCAGTTCCCGAGGGAATACGTAGGCCTAGGACTCCGAGGACGTCCTATCGAGTCACTTCTTTTTCTTTTCTTCTTCGTTTCTCCATTCTTTTCCGTTCTCGTTCCTTCTCCTTTCCAGTAGCAGTGGAGCTCCAGACGACGACACCCTTTGATCGAGACAACAAGCGTGGATCCCATCGAGTATGATGGACGCGTGGGGTGCTAACACCTTCCCTTCGCGTAACCGACTCCCTTACCCGTTTCTCTTGGTCGTGAGACCATGCTTTTCCTTTCTCCCAGGTTTATACAGTGTTTCCTTTCCCTCTCTTGGGATAAATACACATTGCTGGCGACTCTGTTTCTGCGCCACTTTCGCGTTTGTACCTGGATGAAAATCCTGGGAGCGACAGCTGACGACTCTACTGGGGATCTGGTTTCCTAAGCGAGTCAATCCTAGCACTTGTATGTTTTCGATTATAGGGTGTTTTATCTGTTTGCTTTACTCGCTTTATTTATGGCATTGTTGTGTGTTTACTATCTCATTGCATTTACATGCTTCTCATTTACTATTGTCATATATTATACTGTGCTGGACTGTGCTGGATTTTTTCTGTTTGGTGGGCAGGGTGTTCTGAGAGATAAGCCCACTACCCAGGCTTAAGCATACACATAGGTATTAGAGTGGATAGTCGTGACGCTTGCATGGTGGTGACCACGTATTGTTGTTCATGAGACCCACAACCAGACGAGGTTCTATCAGGAGCTATCTGCTACTGTATGTTGATACAGGCCAGTGGATATTCTCTTGAGGGACTGTCGACTCTGGTGACCATTCCCGAGAACTCAGTAACGGCACTCCTCCCGAGAGGTGATAATGGCAGACCAGAAATGGAAAACCCATTACACATTCTCGATCCGAGGACCCAATGTTGGGAACTTGCTATAGGATATCCTTTTTGAAAGAGAATCAGTGGAGGCACTCCTCGATTGGCGATAGTACTGTACCCCGAGGGATGAATGTACTATTGCTTCTCGACCTTAGTGCCAGAAGCTGAGGACCTTTCGTTTTGAGGGGAACCAGTTGAGGCCTCCTCGATTGATGATGATGCCAAACCATAAATGGTGAACGTATCATCATTTCTCAACCTGAGAGCCCGGGATACTGAGGATCCTCGGTTTTCTAGTACCCACATGTGAGAGGGGCGGGTTGTTTATAGGTTTGCAGGTAACCATAACCTCTTACATACCCGGTTTTCTGATGTCATTACGCAAAAAAGAGGATTCATCCTATTGTATTCAGTTGGTTCTTGTCCACGGTTCTATAATATTCTCAGAGCTACACTGACACCGTTCACAAGTCCAGCACAGACACGCGGCACTTTAATACCATGTCTTTTGCATTGCATTCGCATATCCTAACATACGTGTTTACTCATTTCCAGGTTCATATTCTACCCTTGATTCCAGTCACCGGGTTCTCGCAAGGATGAATACTAAAGAGAAGAAGAACATCATCAGTTACAAATTCCTCATGCCTACTCTAGGTTCCATTACTATCTTGAAAGGAATGGCAAGCCCCGATGTGTTGGAAGCTTTCAAAGAAAAATATGGGTAGATTCTATCTTTTGTTCACAATGTCAGTGATTATGAATACCGGGGTCTTCATACTTTGATGCAGTTCTACGACCCTCCTCTGAGGTGCTTTGTATTTCCAGATTATCTGTTGGTACCTACCTTAGATGAGTATTTCAACATGCTAGGGATTGCTATCAAGGAGGAGCCTCCATTCTATGGGTCTAGGGGCGATCTGGACTTTGGGAAAGTGGCTGGTGCTCTTTATTTGAGCAAGTCAGAGTTAGAGGCCAATATCTCCAACAAAGGAAAGCTTCATGGTTATAAGCTGGGGTATCTGATAAAGAGAGCTCAGGAGGCAGCAAAAGACGAGAAATGGGTCGTTTTCAATGCATTGTTGGCCCTTTGCGTATATGGTATTGTATTGTTCCCCAACGAGCCCGATTTTATTGATGTGGATGCCATTAGGATATTCATGATGAAAAATCCAGTACCAACACTGTTGGGAGATCTTCATTACGCCTTATACAATAGAAACGAAAAGAAAAGATGAGGGGTAGTTCGTTGATGTGCACCTTTGTTCTATAAGTGGTTCGCAAGTCGCTTACCGCAATCAGGTACTTTTGTGGATTCTAAAGGTTCTCTAGAATGAAGTCAGCACTTAATGGGACTAGTTACCAAGGACATCATATGGATAGATCATGGGCTACTCGGCAAGAATATTATCCATAGCTGTGGTGAGTTCCCCAATGTTCCATTGATAGGAAGGAAAGGGGGAATCAACTACAATCCTTCTTTGGCCATTAGGCAATTTGGGTACGCTCTGATAGGTCCGCCCATTAAGAGGGATGTAGAAGAGTCATTGTATTTCCATGCATCATATGGTTTGGAAACAGCACAAAAAGTCTCTGAGGCCTGGGCCAGTGTACTAAAGAAAGGAAAAGTCGCGCTAGGCAAACCCAACAATCGGGCTTATCCAGCGTATGAAGAGTGGGTGAAGAAGAGAGCTAAAGAATTTCACTTGCCTTTTGATAAGGCACCCCTTTTGTATCCTGAGAATGAGAAAGAAGGAAGTACCCGCCACTATGGAAGAATTCGACAAATTGCAAGCCTTGGTGAAAAAGCTTCGAGGAGAGAATTCTGAGCTGAGCAGCCGTCTTCAAGACGCTCTACATACCAACAAGAGATTGGAATGGAAAGCCCAAAATGCAGAAAAGGTCTTAGAAGCAAGAGAAAAAGATTTTGCTGAAAGGGCTCGACATTTCCAAAATGTTAATATGGCCGTTGAAACCTCAGCTCAAACTTATAGGCACACTAAACAGTCTTTGGCCCAAACAAAAGCCAAGCTCACCCAACTTCGGCAAGCATGGGACGAAGTAAGAATTGAGAATGCAGAGGTGCAAGAGCAGTTAAAATCCAGAGATGATGAACTTCAGGAAGCGCATACACAACGAAGAAAGCATCGTGAAGACGTCAGTAAAAGTCAAGAGCAGTTGAAGAAGGTCAGAGATGAGCTGGAAGCTTCCAAGAAGGAACTTGAAGATGCTGTAGCAGAGATGGAAGAACTCAAAGTGTTAGCTGGTGTGAAAAAGTTCAGGCAGGTGAGTGAAGATGAAGCTCTTTTGATGCACGTGGATTCATTGGCTGAAGCTTTAAAGAAGATGGGTGTTTTGATCAAAGAAATGATTGAAAGGCCGGGTCATCAGCGCACCAGAATCCTTTTTGAAGAAATCAAGCATTCTAGTGATAAGTTGAAAGATTTGGAAATGAATGATTGATAGGCTCCTCTTTATTTTCCTAGTGCAGTTTTGTTGATGTACCATAGTTACCATCAGGCTTGTTGATGGATTCACTATCTTGATGTATTTCCTATTTTTGAATTCATTGTGGAATGCTTCAATGCGTATTGGTTTTCTGTTAAATTCAAATGAATGGTTTATTCAGAAATAGTTCTTTGGCAGTGCTCTATTCACAAGCACATTATCACAGCACAGTTTCTCTCGACAATATTTGCACATTGCTCAGTTTCTTGTGATTAAGACTGGAATCAGGGTGTGAAATGCCCTGGAAGTGGTTAAACATGACATTTGCATTCTCATAATCATAAGCATTTTTGCATAACAGGTACTCGTTCCGGATTTTTCTAACCTTTATTTGGTTACAGGCAGGATAGCTGACCAACCGATTCACCAATATTCCATTCGACTCAGCCAGAAAAGAGTAATGGAGCAAATGCAAGCAGAAATGGCCGCCATGCAAGCCCGTATTGCCCAATTCATGGAAATGATGCAAGGAGTCGTACAGGGACAGGAGCAAATCAGAACTCTCGTTCAGCCCCTGGTGGCAAGAGTAGATGAGAATGGTGTACTTCATGGTGGTTTCCAGAACAATGTTATTCCTCCGGGCGGAGGTGTCAATGGAAACGGTGTTCAGAATGGACCTCCGGGTGGAGTTCCAGTTCCCTCTGTTGTTATCCCTCTGGGCGGAGGAGAAAATGTGGTAATTCCTTCTGTGGTAGGAGGAGGAAACAGTATTCATGCAGTTCATGACCAACACTTTGATGACCAACAAGACAATGTTTTCTCTATACCGGGTGGAGATGCTGGACTCCAGATTGTTGATGACCAAAGGATTAGAATGATTGAAGAACAGCTGAGAGGGGTGGTAAATCAAAATTCTGTGGGAATGGATCTGGATGACCTAGGGTTTGTTCCTGATGTGAGAATTCCACATAAGTTTCAAGTCCCCACTTTTGAGAAGTACAACGGCACTACTTGCCCCAAGACACATGTTCGGGCATACGCAAGAAAGATGGTTGCGTACTCCCGTGATGAAAAATTGCTGATGCACTTCTTCCAGGACAGCTTGTCTGGAGCGTCCGAGGAATGGTATATGCAGCTTGAGAGGTGCCATATACATAACTGGAGAGAGATGGTTGAAGCATTTGTGAAACACTATCAGTATAATACTGATTTGGCTCCCAATCGTACACAGCTACAGAGCATGTCTCAAAAGAACAGTGAAAGCTTTAAAGAATACGCGCAGAGATGGCGCGAGTTGGCGGCAAGGGCACAACCACCTATGTTGGAGAAGGAAATGCTGAATATGTTCTTGGCTACCTTGCCAGGACATTATTATGAGAAGTTGTTACCATGTATGTCAGGCAAGTTCCCTGATCTGATCATGGTGGGGGAAATGCTAGAGAGCGGAATCAGAGCTGGGAAAGTTTCGGGTAATGATGGGTCGTCTTCTAGTCAGGGGAAGAAACTATACGTGAGTTATAAAAAGAAGGAGGAAACCAATTCTGTCTCGTCTTACCGAGGTAAAGGGAAGCAACACCAGAATTATAACCAGCAGGTAGCATCAGTGATAATTCCTGCAGCACCTCCACAGCAGCAACAGAATCGTGCTCCACGCCAGCATCATTTTACGCCTAAACAGAACCGACATTTTGATACTTCGCCTCTACCATATTCACAGTTATTCCAACACTTACTTCAGTTGCAGTTAATTCAAAAGAGGACTCTAGCTCCTATCACTGGTAATCCACCTCCGGGTTATAATCCTAACGCCCATTGCGACTTTCATTCTGGGGTACCCGGACATCATATCAAGGACTGCAAAGCTTTTAAGCACACAGTCCAAGACTTGGTGGATTCTAAAGCCATAAACTTTTCAAATGACGTGCCGAATGTTATCCAGAACCCAATGCCTGATCATGGTGGGCCAAGGGTTAATGTTGTGTTAGAGGAGAATGAATTCTTGAATCTGGTTATGGATGTGAACGAACTAAGGACTCCTTTGATGGTGGTAAAGGAGAAATTATTGATGGGTGGAGTATACCCCGGTTGTGACAAGAATTGTTCAGAATGTATGTTACAGATGAATGGTTGTGGGTTGTTGAAATCAGGAGTTCAAAAGCTAATCGATGAAGGAAGGTTGCAGTTTGACAGGTGTGACCAACAAAAGGAGGTTATTGGCAGCGATGTGGCTACCATCACTATTCCCTTTAAGGCAATCACAGTTTCAGAGGCGGCAAGACCAGCGCCGGTTATAATTACAGGTCCTGGACCCATTCCTTATGAGAGCACCAAGGCCATTCCTTGGAATTACGGTGCAGAAGTTTTCGTCAATGGGCAGAAGCAAGAGTTAATGGGAACGTCGGTATCAAGTTCCAGTCTTGAGAATAATGAGGAAGCATGAGCTATTACCTGAAGTGGCAGAATCTTCACTCCTTCCAGTGAACAGGCTGGTAATTCTAGACAGTACAAGGGTAAATAGGTCGTAGATAATTCTGTGCAGACTCCGGCAGTGACTGACCCCGTAGTAAGGCCAGCTGATAGTCCTTTCTCCGAGAATGTAGAAGAATTTATGAGGTTGATTCGAAGAAGTGACTATAAAATAGTGGATCATTTGCATCAGACTCCATCCAAGATATCAATATTATCCTTGTTGTTGTGTTCGGAAGCTCACCGAAACGCATTGTTGAAGGTACTGAATGCCGCTTATGTACCCCAAGAGATTTTAGTTAATCAGCTTGAGGGGTTGATAGCCCATGTTAATGCAGGCAATGGTTTGGGGTTTACTGATGCTGACTTGACTCCAGCTAGGAGAAACCATAATAATGCCTTGCATATTTCTGTTGAGTGTCGTGGATCGTTGATGTCTCATGTGCTTGTGGATACAGGATCGTCTTTAAATGTTTTGCCTAAAAAGGCATTGATGAAGCTGGACACCAGAGGGTTGATATGCACGCCAAGTGATTTTGTGGTGCGCGCATTTGATGGTTCCAAAAGAGCTGATTTTAGGGAGATTGTGCGGCCAATTAAGGTTGGCCCGGAGGTCTTTGACGCCGCATTCTATATAATGGATATTCAGTCCGCTTACAGTTGTCTACTTGGTCGGCCGTGGATTCATAGTGCTGGGGCTGTAACGTCTACACTCCATCAGAAGTTGAGGTATATGGTGGACGGACACGTGGTGACGGTCTGCGGAGAGGAGGACATTATGATAAGCCATCTATCTACTTTCAAATATATGGAGGTAGATGGTGAAATACAGGAAACGTTATGTCAGGCTTTTGAAGCGATAAAAGTTCATGAGGAAGCTCCCAAAGAGGTTAGCCCATCTGAGGTGGTTAAGTAACTTACAGTGATAGATCAGCCGGAGATTTCTATGTCTTTCTTCAAGGATGCACGGGCTGTAGTTGAAGCTGGAAGCTCACAAAAATGGGGTCAGGTTATTGAGGTTCAGAAAAAGCAAAATACTTACGGGCTGGGTTACAAGCCACCCAGGTGTCCTGAAGAGCCTCCAAAGTTTTACGGCCCGGTTCGTTTTACCAGTGCTGGGGTATTCTTTGATAGAGTCAATGCTATTGAAGAGGATGGGGACAGCGATTGCGACATAGATAATTGGATCCGCCCCTGCATGCCTGGTCAAAGCCCATGCAACTGGTCATCAGAGAAGATCATTCAAGTGACTGGCCCAGAGTAATTGTCTCTGTTTTTCTATTATGTTTGATCCTACGTTCTGCCCAAGACGTAGTGATCCTTATTTGTAGGACTTGAACATTTTGTAGGTTTTTTTATCAATAATAAAGGACTTTTCGCATTCAAATATTTCTGATCCCTGTTTTTCTGTTTTATTTTGTGCATAAAATCACATCAAAATGGCAATGTGTTTTGTTTGCTGCATACATAATAAAACATGAATCATCTATCATGCAGGTTACCTTGTTCAGATTCCATCCCTCATGATTCGGCTATGGCTCAGTATGATTTCGATAATCCCATATATCAGGCTGAAGAAGAGGTTGAGGAAGACTGTGACCTATCCGAGGAATTGGCCAGACTGTTAAAACAGGAGGAAAGGGCCATTGTGCCTCATCAGGAGGAGATTGAGATTGTTAATTTGGGAACCGAGGATGCGAAGAAAGAGGTAAAGATTGGGGTTGCTTTGGAAGACAGTGTAAAGAGAAGATTGATTGAAATGCTTCGAAAGTATGTGGATATCTTCGCCTGGTCTTACCAAGATATGCCTGGGCTTGACGCTGACATCGTGGTACACCGACTGCCGCTCAAAGAGGGATGTACTCCGGTTAAGCAGAAGTTGAGGAGAACGAAACTTGAAATATCTGTCAAGATTAAAGAGGAGGTTCAGAAATAGATAGATGCTGGATTTCTGGCTGTGACAAGTTATCCTCCGTGGGTTGCTAACATTGTGCCTGTACCTAAGAAGGACGGAAAGGTCAGGATGTGTGTTGATTACAGAGATCTGAATAGAGCAAGCTCGAAAGATGATTTCCCGCTCCCTCACATCGACGTGTTAGTGGACAACACTGCTCAATATTCTGTGTTTTCCTTCATGGATGGCTTCTCTGGGTATAACCAAATCAAAATGGCCCCAGAGCACATGGAGAAAACAACGTTCATAACACCGTGGGGAACATTCTGTTACAAAGTGATGCCCTTTGGATTGAAAAATACTGGGGCAACTTATCAGCGGGCAATGGTGACTCTCTTTCATGATATGATTCACAAAGAGATTGAGGTCTATGTTGATGATATGATCGCGAAGTCACAAACGGAGGAAGAGCATCTGGTAAATCTTCAGAAGCTTTTTGATAGGTTGATAAAGTTCAGACTGAGGTTGAATCCGAACAAGTGCACCTTCGGGGTGAGATCGGGAAAGCTACTGGGGTTTATTGTCAGCGAAAGAGGTATCGAGGTTGATCCTGCAAAAGTAAGAGCCATACAAGAAATGCCTGAGCCGAGAACAGAGAAGGAGGTTCGTGGCTTCCTGGGGAGGTTGAACTACATTGCCAGATTCATTTCTCATCTCACAGCCACTTGTGAACCAATATTCAAATTGTTAAGAAAATATCAAGAGGTCAGGTGGAACGAGAATTGTCAAAGGGCGTTCGAAAAAATAAAAGAATATTTGGAGGAACCTCCGGTCCTTATGCCACCAGTGCCAGGAAGGCCATTGATTATGTATCTTATGAATCTTGAGAACTCAATGGGGTGTGTGCTCGGTCAACACGACGAGTCAGGTAGAAAAGAGCATGCTATATACTACTTGAATAAAAAATTCACTGATTGTGAGTCAAGGTACACAATGCTGGAAAAAACATGTTGTGCACTCGCATGGGCAGCTAAGCGTTTGAGGCAGTATATGTTAAACCATACAACCCTCTTGATTTCGAAGATGGATCCGATCAAGTATGTGTTTGAAAAGCAGGCGCTTTCTGGAAGAATAGCCCGTTGGCAGATGGTTCTGACAGAGTACGATATTCAATATGTTTCCCAAAAAGCCATTAAGGGAAGTGTTTTGTCAGAATATCTTGCTGAACAACCAATTGAGGATTATCAACCAATGAAGATCGAATTTCCCGATGAGCACATTATGTATCTGAAGATGAAAGACTGTGAAGAGCCTTTGCATGACGAAGGACCTGAAATTGGATCCCAGTGGAAGCTAGTCTTTGATGGGGCTATCAACTCGTATGGTAACGGAATTGGGGCAATCATTACGACTCCACAGGGTTCTCAAATACCCTTCACTGCCCGATTAGCATTCATATGCACCAACAATGAGGCGGAGTATGAAGCATGCATCATGGGGTTAGAAGAAGCAATTGATTTGAGAATCAAGAACCTCGATGTTTATGGTGATTCCGCGTTGGTGGCTAATCAGATTACAGGTGAATGGGAAACTCGTCAAGCGAATTTGGTGCCATATAAAAAATATGCCAGAAGGTTGTTACCTTTCTTTGACAGAGTCGATTTCCATCATATACCCCGGTTGGAGAATCAGATGGCAGATGCGTTGGCAACGCTAGCTTCGATGTATCAGGTGAACCGTTGGAATGAAACTCCCTCGATCAGAATCATGCGTCTGGATAGACCAACTTTTGTGTTTGCGGTTGAAGGGGTATCAGATGGTAAACCTTGGTATCATGATATTAAGGTCTTTCTGAAGAGTCAAGAGTATCCAATTGACGCGTCCACCAAAGATAAGAAAACTCTGAGGAGGTTGGCGGGAAATTTATTTTTAAATAAAGATGATGTGTTATACAAGAGGAACTTTGACATGGTCTTGCTACATTGTGTTGATGAACACGAGGCAGACTTGTTAATGGAAGAAGTTCATGAAGGTTATTTCGGTACTCATGCCAATGGGCATGCTATGGCCAGAAAACTATTGAGAATGGGGTATTATTGGATGACTATGGAGTCTGATTGTTTCAAATACACCCGGAAATGTCATAAGTGCCAGATTTATGCTGATAAGGTGCACGTGCCACCTACTCCTCTGAATGTACTGTCATCTCCTTGGCCGTTTGCCATGTGGGGCATTGATATGATTGGAAAAATTAAGCCAACCGCTTCTAATGGGCATCGTTTCATTTTGGTCGCCATTGATTACTTCACGAAGTGGGTGGAAGCAGCCTCATATGCCAACATTACCAGACAAGTGGTAGCCCGGTTTATCAAGAAGGACATCATCTGCCGGTATGGGGTCCCGGAGAGAATCATTACTGATAACGGTTCAAATTTGAATAATAAGATGATGAAGGAGCTATGTCAGAGCTTTAAGATTGAACATCACAACTCTTCTCCCTATCGTCCGAAGATGAATGGGGCTGTGGAAGCGGCAAATAAGAATATCAAGAAGATTGTGCAGAAGATGGTGGTAACGTATAAGGACTGGCATGAGATGTTGCCTTATGCTTTACACGGTTATCGTACTTCGGTGCGTACATCAACTGGGGCAACTCCTTTCTCACTTGTATATGGTATGGAAGCAGTTCTACCAGTAGAGCTTGATATTCCTTTTTTAAGAATTTTGGCAGATGTGAAGCTTGATGAAGCCGAATGGGTACGTTCCCGATTGAATCAGCTGAACCTTATCGAGGAAAAGAGATTGGCAGCCATTGCACATGGCCGGTTGTATCAAAGCAGGATGAAGAAAGCCTTTGTTCAGAAAGTGCGTCCTCGGTGTTTTCAAGCTGGTGAATTAGTTTTGAAAAGGATCCTTCCTCCTCAAACAGATCACAGGGGCAAATGGACTCCAAATTACGAAAGGTCATATGTAGTAAGAAAGGTTTTCTATGGTGGAGCCTTATTACTCTCAACTATGGATGGCAAAGATTTTACGTCCCCTGTGAACGCAGACGTAGTCAAAAAATACTTTGCATAAAAGAGACCCGCTGGACATAAAAAGAAGAACCAGGAAAAAAGGGGCATCCCGGCGAACCATAAAAAGAAAGATTCGGGCAAAAATTAGGGATAAAAAGAAAAAGAATAAACCCACGAAGTTGAAAACCTGAAAAGGCAACTTCGGCAAAAATGGGTATCCCGATGGATTGAAAACCCGAAAAGGGCGATCCAGACAAAAGTTAGGGATTTGAAAGCAAGAGGTTACGATCTGCGTTCGATCTGTAAACACTTTTGATACACGGGAATTTCGAAGGAAAGGAATCAGCCCAGTCAATCTCTTCAAATGTCAAAACATATGCGGATGAGCGAGACATACAGGCCATAGCTGAATTGAATCATGGTGGATATTTGTTCCCCACATTGCCGACATGTGTATTTTCTTTTGCTTTTTACGCAATTACCTCCTTTCAGGAATTGCTTCTGGATGTAAATGCCTATTTACATGCCAATTCATTCAATAAAATTTTCATTTCAGTCAAAGAACTTTCCATTTATATTTTATTTTTACTGTTTTGTTTGTGAAAATGTCCAATATTTTTGATAAAACATTGCATGCGAAAATGTTGAGCTTTACAGAGCATATCGGAAAACAGTGGAAGTTGCTCATGAAACAGTCATTAGGATGGTAGTCTAGATAGCCATTTTACATCGTCTGTTGATTTTGTTTGCAGGGTAATAGGATTTCTCACCAGTAGGGCTAATCTCCTCAACGTTGAGATTTTATCTCCTCAGCAGGTTCCTACTGTCCCCAACCAGAGTGTCGAGGATTATCTTCCTCAGCAGAGTACAGAGGATTAATTCCCCAGCTAAAGTTATGGATGATCTATTACTCTCCCAGCAAACAGTCAGAAGTTGATATCTTTGCATCCCCGGCAGGAGATCGATGGAATACCTTTCTTCGGACAAAGATGTTACTTCCCCATAGGATCTGTACACCCATTTATCCTTAGCTAGTCAGGAAATGTTTTCTCACCGGCAACGGTATGGGTTAATCCCCGACAGATGAGTAAGCTTGATGTCATCCTCTAGTAGAGTGGGTGCTGTCATCTACCATTCTCCAAGCAGATTTGTTGGTAATGGCAGATACTCCCCAGCAAGTGAAGGATCAGATGTATCCTACCATCAGGTTTGAATTCAATAATGGCCTCAAGCAGGTTTGGAATTATTGACTTGTCTCCCCAAGCTGAGTTTGGTGGTGATATTCACAGCAGTGCGTTCAATAGTGGTTGACATCCCTAGCAGGTCTTGAGTCCAATGGTAATTGGCATATTCCAAATCCAGGTGTTGAGTTCTGTCTTCGGTAGAAGTCATTGGTAATTCCCAGCAAAGGAAATTTCTCTTAGGGTTCCATCTGCAATACTCGTTTTTATCCATCTCTAACAGAGTGGTATTTCTCTCGGAGTTTTCATCTCCAACAAGGTTTGTGACCAGGAAGTCTTCTAGTGAAATCTTCCTCAGTAGGATCTTTTATTCAGAGGACAATTCAGTCTATCATCCTCGGTGGAGCTGCCTTTGTCTTCAGCATTTATTTTGCTGAGACGTTCCTTTTGCATTGCATAAGCATTTTTGCATGGCATCCTCCAAAACGCGTAGCATTTCCATTTGGTATGGAGCATTACGCCTTAGAAAAAGTCAAACATATGCATTCGAAGCATAAGCCAGGTTTGATACCTTCTACCAGATTCTTTCCCCAGCAGAAAGAGATATAACTTGGGGGATGTTATTTAACATTACACCGTAACCAATTGGATTCGTCCTTCATATTATTATTCAGGCATATATGCCCCTACAGATTTGTCTGTTTAGATTTCTCTTTTCCTCAGCGGAATCATCTTTGCGGGTCTGTGGATGCTACCTATCTTGGGTTTGAAGGTCTATCATCGGCTTAGTCTTTCTTTTTGAGTCCGCCTTCGGTCATCCTCGCACTCTTTTGTTATCCCCAGTAGAGTTATCCTATAGGGTATATCCTTTCTTTGAAATTCCGCTTTCGGTCGGTCTTTCTTTTCGAGTCCGCTTTCGGTCGTACTCGTTTGTTGTTGAAACTCCGCTTTCGGTCGGTCTTTCTTTTCGAGTCCGCTTTCGGTCGTACTCGTTTGTTGTTGAAATTCCGCTTTCGGTCGGTCTTTCTTTTTGAGTCCGCTCTCGGTCGTACTGGTTTGTTGTTGAAATTCCGCTTTCGGTCGGTCTTTCTTTTCGAGTCCGCTTTCGGTCGTACTCGTTTGTTGTTGAAACTCCGTTTTCGGTCGGTCTTTCTCTTCGAGTCCGCTTTCGGTCGTACTTGTTTATTGTTGAAATTCCGCTTTCGATCAGTCTTTCTTTTCGAGTCCGCTTTCGGTCGTACTCGTTTGTTGTTGAAACTCCGCTTTCGGTCGGTCTTTCTCTTCGAGTCCGCTTTCGGTCGTACTTGTTTGTTGTTGAAATTCCGCTTTCGATCAGTCTTTCTTTTCGAGTCCGCTTTCGGTCGTACTCGTTTGTTGTTGAAACTCCGCTTTCGGTCGGTCTTTCTTTTCGAGTCCGCTTTCGGTCGTACTAGTTTGATGTTGAAATTCCAATTTCGGTCGGTCTTTCTTTTCGAGTTCGCTCTCGGTCGTACTCGTTTTTTGTTGAAATCCCGTCCTCGGCCGGTCTTTCTTTTTGAGTCCGCTCTCGGTCGTACTCGTTTGTTGTTGAAATCCCGTTTTTGGTCGGTCTTTCTTTTCGAGTCCGCTCTCGGTCGTACTCGTTTGTTGTTGAAATTCCGCTTTCGGTCGGTCTTTCTTTTCGAGTCCGCTCTCGGTCGTACTCGTTTGCTGTTGAAATTCTGCTTTCGGTCGGTCTTTCTTTTCGAGTCCGCTTTCGGTCGTACTCGTTTGTTGTTGAAATTCCGCTTTCGGTCGGTCTTTCTTTTCGAGTCCGCTTTCGGTCGTACTTGTTTGTTGTTGAAACTCCGCTTTCGGTCGGTCTTTCTTTTCGAGTCCGCTTTCGGTCGTACTCGTTTGTTGTTGAAACTCCGCTTTCGGTCGGTCTTTCTCTTCGAGTCCGCTTTCGGTCGTACTCGTTTGTTGTTGAAATTCCGCTTTCGGTCGGTCTTTCTTTTTGAGTCCGCTTTCGGTCGTACTCGTTTGTTGTTGAAACTCTGCTTTCGGTCGGTCTTTCTTTTCGAGTCCGCTTTCGGTCGTACTCGTTTGTTGTTGAAATTCTGCTTTCGGTCGGTCTTTCTTTTCGAGTCCGCTCTCGGTCGTACTCGTTTGTTGTGGAAATCCCGTCCTCAGACGGTCTTTCTTTTCAAGTCCGCTTTCGGTCTTACTCGTTTGTTGTTGAAATTCCGTCCTCGGCCGGTCTTTCTTTTCGAGTCCGCTTTTGGTCGTACTCGTTTGTTATTGAAATTTCGTCCTCGGACGGTCTTTCTTTTCGAGTCCGCTTTCGGTCGTACTCGTTTGTTGTTGAAATTCCGTCCTCGGCCGGTCTTTCTTTTCGAGTCCGCTTTCGGCCGTACTCGTTTGTTGTTGAAATTTCGTCCTCGGTCGGTCTTTCTTTTCGAGTCCGCTTTCGGTCGTACTCGTTTGTTGTTTGAAATCCCAGCTTTGGTCGGTTTTTCTTTTCGAGTCCGCTTTCGGTCGTACTCGTTTGTTGTTTGAAATCCCGTCTCCGGTCGGTCTTTCTTTTTGAGTTCGCCTTCGGTCGCCCTCGTGTTATCTTGTTTCTCCCCAGCGTAGTCTGCCTTCAGTCGTTCTACCTTTTCGAGTTTGCCTTCGGTCGCCCTCGTGTTATTCTTATATCCCCAGGTTAGTCCGCCTTCGGCTGGTCTACCTCTCCGAGTTTGCCTTCGGCCGTCCTCGTAAACACTTTATTTCGTTATTCCCACAGATTGCAAATTTCCAGGTTATATTGGTATTCAATCTCCGTGTACCCCGATCATCTGGAAGCCTTTGTTTCCATACTCTCGGATCCAAGAAGTTTGAATAGGGGCAGCTGTAACACCTCAAAATTTGCCCTCTTATTTTTTTTACTGGCTTATGTTTCATTGCATGCTTTGCATTATCATCCTGGCATTTCATTGGTTCATTGGCATGGGATCAGGGTGTCTAAACCAAATCCAGGGAGCCTTGAGCCTCAATAGATCTCAAATTGAGTCATCACCTTATCATATGATCAAGCTTGAGAAGAGAATGCAAGGGAATCACATCATCCAAACCAGTGCAAAACTAGGGTTTTGGAATTTTTTTGTATAATGCCCCAATCGGCAAGACATTTAAGCTTTTATCATCTATAAATGGTACATCTCCTCATTGTTTGAGAGGATACACATCATACTCAGAGGAATTTGGATTTGGAGGATGTGCTGATTTCTCCTAGACTGAGGGTTTAAAACTAGGGTTTGCCATGAAATCAGTTTATTTCTGATTTCTTGGGCAAAACTTGATCTCATGGTATTCTACATGTCCTTAAGTGTCTAAGGATGGAGAATTGTCCATCAATTTGTTTCAGAGGATATTCAATTGGTCACTTGATTGAAAATCAGGAGAATTAAGGAAAAGTCAACTGTGCAGAGGAAAAAGTCAACTCTTGACTTTTTAAGGTCAATTTCATGTTCCTCATCTCAAATATGATCCTTGGTGAAGATTTGATCAAGAAATATCAAGGGATCCATCAAAAATCAAGAGATGTGGAAAGTTGCTAAAAATAGATTTCATAAGGTTTCTATTTATGGCAAGTTTTGGCAAAGTGAGAGGTCAACTTGAGAGCATTTTTTCTCCATGTTCCAAGCACCAAATGGAAGGGCTAGGGAGGCCTATCAAAAATTCACATTTTAAGCTTTAAATCCATAGCAAGAACTCCTCCATTGGATCAAAATTGAAGGAGTTATGATTGATTAAAATTGAAGGTTTGTAGGGCATTTTTGACCAGCAAGGCAAGTCATGGGCGAGCCAGCACGCAGTCATTTCATCAAACATCTTGTGTGCATGTTTTGTCCAACTTCCAAGCCAAATATCTCATTGCTAGAAGCTTCACATGGAAAATTGTTCAACATCAATCTTGTTCATTTCCATGTCCTCTTCAACTGTTGTGTTGGACAAATTTTCATCTGGTCAACTATGAGAGAGATATAGTAGCCTAAAGTAGGTATCTTCACACTGAATTCTTCCACACGCCATAGCAGGTCAAGGCCAAGTCAAGTTGATATGCTACAACAGTTGTGCACACACATTTTCATGACCATTTTTGGGGATGTTAGAGGCTTTATTTGCATTTATGTTGAACACCAACATTGCTCTACTCTATGTTCTCTTTCCAAAGAGCCAAAAATCACTCCATTTCACCCCATGACCATAGAGATCCACATGCACAAACTTACCATCATGCCACTTGATTTCCTTACTTGCCAAGAATTCAAACTTTGTTCTTTCTTCATTCTCATGCGCATGCCTTACCCATTCAGTCATGACATGTCCCAAAGCATTGTTATTTTTAACCAAACCAATCCTTACATCACCAGCCATGACATGCTACATCATTTCCTCATTAGTTCAAACCATGCCAAAAGAAAAAAACTTGTAGGACAAGCTTTTGTTGTAAACTCAGTGAGACATCATCACCATCCATTTTCACTTCACCACCACCATAAACTCATGTTGCTCACCTCAGCATAAAAAACCTCTCAACTCGTGCTCAACAAACTTAACTCACTCCCAACTCATTTAACCAAGCTTCTAACTGTTAACCACAGTTGGTTAACAGTTAACCTCAGATATAAATAGAAATGCTAACAGAATTGCAAGGAGGTTGGTTCATTCTACACGTTTCATCAAATTCTCACTCTCTCTTTCTCTGAGTTTTTCTCTCTCGAAGCTCTCTATTCCTTGGAGTTTTCCATTCTCTTCCCACAATCATCATCACCAATCTTCAAACCACATACTGTATGCATTAGATTGGATTTGGAATCTCTACAACACCATCCACGAGTGTATTTTTCATCATCATCAGATTGAGGTCTCAAGCAAGATTTGGAAGTTTCTTGAGCATTTATTTTTCTCCTTGTAGATTACAAGATCGTGCATTGAAGTTTTCAGGTTTTTGAAGCTTGGAACTGCATCTTTGACCAGGTTTGAGTTTCTGAACTTCACAGCATCATAGTAGTCTGTATAACATGAATTAGGGAATCATGTAGTTGCATCTGAAGTCCTCCTACCTGAGCCAATGGTTTTGGTTAGATTTTAGAACAATTTGTGATTGTTTCAGTTTTGGATCTTGAATTTGTTTGCTTCGATTTAGCTTATACATGCATCTTATGTGAAAACAAATGGCGTAATTGATATCTACTTGGAGAGAGGAAGAGATTGGTGTACGATTTGTGCCTTGCTGGTGACCTAAACATTTTGGCACGGTGGAGAAGTGACAGGAGAAGGTGACCGGAGGTTGCTCCGGCCACCTGAGGATTCAACCTTGCCTGAACCCTAGCATTTCTCAGTTTATAACATGACCGTTGGATGGATTGGATCTAATGTTTCTCATCACGCCAGCATATTAATGAGACGTGCTCCCTTGCACGTGTTTCATTTTTCTGAATATGTTTGAATTCAATTGATCTTGTGTGGTTGTTGCATCATTACTTAACATGTGCGTGCATCCTGATCACTAGATTTGCGTACCTTTCCTGATCATCCTTGTTGACCTGATCATGTGGTTGTTATTGAGTCAAGTTGTTGACTGCTTTCCATGTTATGCACCCCACCTGACCCACACGCCCTGGGCCTTGAGTTTTTGCTACCACACCCTCCTTTTTTTAAGCCCAATTGCATTTGAACTAGATATTTGCTAATGTAGCACCCCCCGACTCATTCCATTTCTTTTTTATTTTCTTTTGCATAGTTATTCCATTTTAATTGTTAAATTTACTTTTAAGCATCTTAAAATTCCATAAAAATTTATAAAGCATTTGAACACATTTAAATAATTTTTGGTCATCTTATTTTTTGATTTTATGATATTTTGTAATGTTTCCATGAATATTCTTTTATTATCTTTTGTGTGTGCATTTAATCATGACCTATGCTACATATTGATTTTATTTGACATGGTTGTGGCTTGAATTTTTGTATAATAATTGGTATGTGCATTTATGATATGATGATACATGTTGTTCTTTTTTTGTGAATTTTATAAATCATTTCTTGATGACTTTTGAGTGATGTTTTTGGGTCAATTGTTAGGGTGCTTTGTATGATATTATGAGACTTCTTTGAACATGTTTCTCATTGATTTTTGAGCCACCTTTTTGTGAAATGTCTATTCACTAGTTGTACTTCAAATAACTTGAATCTCACAATTTTGTTGAGACATTAAATGTCATTTTTATCCATTAAAATGCATGTGTGTTTGCGTAGGCATTAGAGGAGTTATGTTTAGGTTTTGATTTGTATTATGTGCCAATCTTCTTTGACTATTTGTTGAGGTTTTTAAATCATGTTGTATGAATATTATAGGTCATATTTACCATGTCATAAGGCATCCAAAGTTCATTCTTATATGATTTTAGTGCACATGTTCTAAAGTGAAATATCTTGTGTAATTGTGTTTTCTTCTCTAATCTTCTTTGAATACATGTTTGCCCCAATACATGGGTGATCCCAAATCTTTCCTTGATCATGATTCACCTCTGTTTTCAACCATTTTAAATCATCTTCCATGACCTATAACTTCATGTTACATGTTTCTAAAGTTCACAAACTTTTGCACACTTGTTTGAATTTGTTTGAACCTAACTTGTTTCTCCTCTTCTTAACTTGTCAACATGAGTTGCGTGTGAAATTCATATGTCATCCTTGCATTCTTAATTGCATCTTATACATCATATGCTACTGGTTTGTATCCATTAGACATGCATGACCCCATTTCATCTCTATCTCTAATATGCATTACAAGTATGCATTAGTGTCAAACTTAAATAGTTGTTTGTTCATTTCTTCTTGCTCCATTTCTTAAATGCTTGCATCCATGACTTGTGTGTTCATTCAATGACATTCATATGCATTCCTAAATTTCATTTAATTCTGACCTTGACCCTTAATCAAGCATTAATACATGTTTACCTTTCATAAGCATTCTTCCTTCATAAGTAATACATAGTTTGCATTTGTGTGAACACTTAGTGCATAGTTTGACATTATTTGGTTTCATTTGGCATGATTATTTTAGGTAGGATCCCTTAAGACATACCTACTGACTTAGGGTGGTTCCTAACCCTTAGTACTTCTTCCTTCTTGGTTTGACCTTTTGTTTGGTGTTTAGAACATCTCCTTAGAACATTAGGACTTGTTTGTTTCCTTCTTTTCACTTGTACTTCAATATTTGAATTGTTTTGGTACTAACCATTTTGTGTAGGGACTATGGTAAGTCTTGAGTATATGGATGCTTATCCATACTCATATCTCTTCTCTTTTATCTCCTTCACTTTCTCTTATGTGTTTGCGAATAGCGTGATATAACGCTTTGTGTGTACAACTTTCTCACACCCTTAGGGATCCTAGCTCATCCTTAATCTTTGATTAAGGTGAGGTAGGATAATCATTAGGTAGTGATATCCCTCTATTTTCTTTTAGACTTAGGTGGTTCTTTTTACCTCACATAACCATAGGATCTCCATGCATGATAACTTTAGGATAACTAGTCCCCCACTTAGACTTTTCCCTTTCTTCAACTTGAGTCTCGTTCTCATCTCAAAACAAAGAGCAAAAAACATCTAATAAAGGATTAACATATATTGCACACGATCCTTGCATGTGGGAAATGGAAGGAGGGGGTTTCCCTCAGCCTTTCTAGAGTGTTTAGCATACGTCCTGTTAGGACGACCATGCGATGCATTCGATCCTTTGTCATAAACTTAAATGCAATATGCATTACAAACACGAAACAATCAAAAACACTTCTGTCTAAAAAACGCAAAACATTCTCAAACATTTTTATCCTTCGGGATCGTTAAGTTTCAAACCTCATTTTCAGAAAAGGGCACGTTACTTCCGTCTCGTCGCAAACAGGCATCGACCCTAACTGCCGGACGCGAACTTAACGTCGCTCATAAAAAATACAGACTTGGTTAAGTCGAACTACGACTGCTCTGATTTCCTCTCTCTGGTTAGATTGAGGATACGTAGGCACGAGACGGCGATGTCTTGGCGAGCAACCTCCCCTCTTAGTTCGTGTCCGAACTACGTTGACTCTGATTTTCCCGTTCCCGAGGGAATACGTAGGCCTAGGACTCCGAGGACGTCCTATCGAGTCACTTCTTTTTCTTTTCTTCTTCGTTTCTCCATTCTTTTCCGTTCTCGTTCCTTCTCCTTTCCAGTAGCAGTGGAGCTCCAGACGACGGCACCCTTTGATCGAGACAACAAACGTGGATCCCATCGAGTACGATGGACGCGTGGGGTGCTAACACCTTCCCTTCGCGCAACCAACTCCCTTACCCGTTTCTCTTGGTCGTGAGACCATGCTTTTCCTTTCCTCCAGGTTTATGCAGTGTTTCCTTTCCCTCTCTTGGGATAAATACACATTGCTGGCGACTCTGTTTCTGCGCCACTTTCGCGTTTGTACCTGGATGAAAATCCCGGGAGCAACAAATTGGAATGAGTGGTAGTTGAATCTTTTGTAGAGGGTAATGAGAGCTACAAATCCAGCTTTGGATGGGAAAAATGGCCTTGTGGTTTAGGAGTTATGATCCTCCAAAGTTGGTACCTTAGCCACTTTGTTCCATAACTTAGAAAATTTTTTAAGTTTTTTATGGTTACCCCTTTTACAAGTTATCCCACTTTTCTTGATTTTTCTTGAAGAATGATGATTCCAATCATACATTAACATCATTTTAGGGTCAAATAACCATAATTGTGAAAAATCTCAAAAAGTCAAAGTTTGACTTTTGTGCACAGTTGACTTTTTGTCAGATGAATTCCAAACTGTGCGATCCTCTATGAAATCAAGTCCTTGACCTAAATCAAACTTTATGGATTGATTTCATAGGTGTTATAGGGTGTATTGAATCATGTCTTAGGGTTTGGGAGCATGTCCTGGTCAAAAGTCAAAGATACAGTTGACTTTTTCCGCGAAACCCTAACTGTGGTTCTGATGAAATTAAAACTTGTTGCTCAAGCTTCTTGGATCAATCCATTGTTTCAAATGGATCAATGTGATGTATTTGAGACCCTCAAGTCCCCTCTTGAGGTCTTGGCTCATGTTTTGTCCCAAAAGTCAACTTAGGGGTGAATTAGGTCAAGAAACCCTAATTCCTGATTTTTTTATGAATGCATCCCCTGAGGCTAAATTGCCTTGATGATTGGGTTTATGAGATCCCTTGGATCATCATAGGTTATGCTTTGAAGAATTGGCTCATGCCTAGAGGAAAATTTCCATCTGGAGGCCCTGGTCGACCAAACCCTAATTTGGTGACACTGGCGATCTTAAGGCTTGATCCACCTAGAAGGGAGAAGCCTTATGCTTAATCCTTGAAGTGGGAGTCCTCTTGATCCTTTGTGGATGTTTGAGAGGCTAGACAAGTTGAAGATCATGTCATTTCTTGATTGATCCTTTGTCTAAGAGCTCTGAGAGGGCTTGAAACCCTAAGTTTGATTGTAGTGGATGCTCACCCATCTTTGGGGAGACTAATGGTTCATCCATATTGTGATGATGATTTGCACAATGATGGGAAATCTTAGTGGTCAAAATTTGGGGTATGACAGCTTGGGATACCCATTTTCCGTTGATTGAGTTCACTTCTAATAACAGTTATCATTCCACTATTGGAATGGCGCCTTTTGAAGCTTTGTATGGTCGGAGGTGTCAGACGCCTTTGTGTTGGCATGAATCTAGTGAGAGTGTAGTACTGGGACCTGAGATTGTTCAGCTGACTACTGAAAAGGTGAAGTTGATTCAGGAAAAGATGAAAGCTTCACAGAGTAGGCAGAAGAGCTACCATGATAAGAGGAGGAAGGATATTGAGTTTCAAAAAGGAGATCATGTGTTCTTAAGAGTCACTCCGGTGACCGGTATTGGATGTGCATTGAAGTCGAGAAAGCTTACTCCTCGGTTTATTGGTCCATATCAGATTTCTGCAAGAGTTGGACTTGCTGCCTATAGAGTGGCGTTGCCACCCAATTTGTCGAACTTGCATGATGTGTTTCATGTGTCACAGCTTTGGAAGTATGTTGCGGATCCGTCACACGTGATTCCGATGGATGATGTAGAAGTAAGGGATAACCTTACGGTTAAGGCTATACCAATACGGATTAAAGACCGCGAGGTGAAGCGATTGAGAGGTAAAGAGATCAATCTTGTGAAGGTAGTGTGGGGAGGTGCTGCTGGTGGAAATATGACTTGGGAGTTAGAGATCAGGATGCGAGAGTCGTATCCGGAGTTATTCGTATAAGGTAAATTTTCTAGGACGAAAATATTCTAAGTGGGGGAGAGTTGTAACGCCCCGATTTATTTTATTTATTCTCGTAATTTAAAGTATATGATGTTGTGTGTATGTATGTGTTTATGTGTGTTGGGTTATGTTTGGATTGCCCTTAGTATATGGGGTAGTGACCTTAGAATTATAGAGCATAAGGTATTGGGGGTGTGTGACCAATTGTGTAGAGATGGGTGGTGTGGTTAGTCAGTAATTATTAATATTAGTTAGTAATTATTTATTGGAATAATATTATATGGGTAATAATAATTAGATAATTATTAATTTAAATAATTTAGTTGAAATTATTTAGATTTAAAATAATTAGTTTAATTATTTTATTTATTTAAAAATTGGATAGTCGGAGTAGAAGAATAAGGAGGGCAAAGTGGACTATTCAAGAGGATTAGTAAGAGTAAGGAAGGAAAACCATATTAGGGGTCTAAGGGTTATAGTAGGAAAGAAGAAAATTGGAAAGGGGATTAATCATTGGTGAATGATCGTGTTTGGAGAAAAGAGGAACTGAAGAGAGGAGCAAAGCTAGGGCTTAGAGAATTCCAATAAGGAGCTTCGAGGAATCTTCATCTAAGGTAAGGGTGGGGTTCTTTGATCACTTAAGGGATAAATAATGTATGTATAAGGGTAGACAAATTATTAGGTTCATGTCTATGTGTTTCTCTCGTTGTGTTGATTGTTTCGGTGCAAAGTTGAGGTTTTGTGTGTCGGTGATTCTAATAATAAGTAAATTGTACAAATTGATTGGTTGAATTGTGGTTTTGTGTTGAAAGTGATTATAATTGATGTATTGTTGTTGTAGTATGATTTTCCTTGTGATTGATATGCATTTTCGGGCTGTATGATACTGAAATCATAAGGGGTTAAGGGTCTGAGTTATTCAGAAAATGCAATAGCAGAATTGCAGTTCGCAGAAACTCGCCGGGCGAATGACCCGTTCCGCCTGGCAAAGCGATCTCTCTTGGAAGTCGCCAGGCGAAACTGAGAGGCGAGTGAAGGGTGGAAAATAGGTGCTACTGGAATTTGTATGGGGGAGGAATTTTGCTTCTTCTTCGTCGGGCGAGCATTGGGCGAAAGGGAAATTTTGTCGGGCGAGTGGGGTGTTTCGCTGGGTGAAGGTGTGTTGCTCGCGTCTCGCTGGGCTTGCCCTTGTCAAATTCGTTCTGTGTCTGAATTTTTTTCTTCTCTCTGTGTATTCTCAATCTTTTTATAAAATATTTTTTATTATGACAAAAAGGGGGAGTATAAGTAGAAAAGCTTTTGATATATATCTTCTCTCTAAACTAATACTCACATTCTAACAGCATATATACAAGCATGTGAAAGAAATTGCAGGTTAGAAGCTTCTGGTGGCAAACAATGCAAAAAGAATTAAACTCATAAGAAGTAAAACATGAGATATAAGCTCAGGGGGAGCTAGTCTATCTCAGGGGGAGTATCCTAAAACTTAACTCTGATTTCGTTAGCACGTTTAAGCATATACATTGTTTCATCAAAATACATGATTTTGTCATCATCAAATAGGGGGAGATTGTTATAACAAGATCTTGATTCTGAATATATTCTCTAAGTTTTGATGATAACAATGCATATATTTTATATGTAACAATGTGGTACTCTAATTCTATTTTAAGCGCACAGATATACAATTCTAAATGGAATCAAATTTGAGCGCAACTTAACAAGATTTTGATACATATCAAGGTTTCTGATGAAGAATATATGTGTGTCTCAAAAAGGAGTTCGTTTCTAAAGAGAAGATTCTGAAGACTCTGATCAACGCTTAAGTTCAAATTACATGATAAGGATCAAAAGCTCAAAGTCTAAAGCAAAACGTGAAGATCAAGAATCCGTACAAACGACTCTTTCCTAAAAAATGCAAAGCAGAGATTTTGCTCAGAACTGGCCAGAAAGCTTTCTAAGCTTTTACTACTTCTGTTCTCCATAAATTCTATCGTTGAAGACAATTGCCAAACCAAAAGACATTCTTATCCCTCAAGGAAGATATAAATAGAAGACCATGCTGCATTACATAGAACAACAATCTTACAAGTTAAAACGCCGAAAGTATATACTCTGTCAAAGAGTCTCAAAGACACAAAGAGTTGTTGCTCATATCTATGTAGAAATACTGCTCTTAAATTTGTTTCAACCTGCTTATTAAGAAGAAATATTGGAAACATTCTTGTAATATTTTCTAAGTGATTTTCCTTGAGTGACTAAGTGTTTTATTCGGTAGACTCGAGAAGTCTAAATTGTTGTTGAACAATTTAGAGGTTGTTTGTAAGCTTTTCCTTGAGTGACTAAGTGTGATTAGTTATGAGACTCGATAGGGCTAAGTCGTTGATGACTTAGAGGTTGTCGTAATCTTGTCAAAGATTAGTGGATTAAGTCCTTATGATAAGGCAAAATCACCTTGGCGGGTGGGCTGGATTAGCTTAGTTATCAGTGAACCAGGATAATCATTTGTTTTCTTTCTATTTATACCTTGTTAGTGTGAGTGATTTGTAAACTTCTTTGAAAATTTAAAAAACCCAATTCAAACCCCTTTTCTTGTGTTTTTCTCAACCTTCATTTTGTGTGACCCTCCTTCTTACAATGATAACACATAATACCAGAAATATCACCACCATAAGACTTCTGTTGATTTTAACATTTCTTCTTGTCGAACCTACCATCTCTCTTCGAGGATTTCCCCTTCACGGACAACCCTTCGCCAACTGATGATGGTTTATGCTCCTTTCTTTCGTTCAAATCCTTCGAATACAAGGCTGCTTGAACTTCTTCAAAGGTCTAGGGCTCTTTTCCATACAAGAGGGTTTCTTTGAAGTGAGCATGCGACTTAGGTAAAGATTACAACAATAACAAAGCCTGATCTTCGGCACTGATGGTAACATCAATATTTTCAAGATCAAGAATCAGCTTGCTGAACGTATCCAACTGCCCCGTCAACGCTTTGTCTTCAAGTACAAACGATTCACCAAAGACTTTGTCATATACAATCCTCCGAGTTTCAGCCAAACACCAGTTGTCGTCGTCTCCTTCGAAACTTGCCTGAGAACCTTATCACCAAGACTCAGAACAATCGCACTAAGGGCTTTATCGATCATCGTTGTCTTGTCCTTCTCCATCAATGCATCATCCATGGCTTCTTCTCCCTTTAACGTTTCTAGCAAACCTTGTTGAATAAGAAAGGCTCGCATCTTCAAACTCCATAACCCAAAATCATTAACTCCGGTGAACTTATCAATTTCAAACTTTGTTGACGACATCTTTCTCCATGCTCACCACACCAGTTTCTTATGACACAAATGATACCAATTAACAAATTCTTGATTGAGAAACAGAGTTTCTTGATTGAACAGTGAAAACGATTAGAATAACAAAGGGAGAGAGAAGGAAGAAAGAAGGAGAATAGGATTTTGGGCAAACTATTTTCTTTTCACTTTCTCATTTAGGGTTTACAAATGAATAACACAATTGGCCTCCCTCAACAACCTGAGAGATCTAGCCTATTTATAAACTAACTAGATAACTTACACAACAAGCTAACTAAACAATTGGATCCTTAACACAAGGCCCAATTCGACATAACAATTCGACAATATATACTAGAACTAACTTCGACTACAATATGTAACACTTAGACATCAGCATGCGAAGCATCTTCGACTTCATGCTTGTCTCTTGTCGAAAACTGAAAGCTATCCTTCCCTGTCGACAACATCCCAGTCGACAGCACAAGAGTCTAATCCAATATCTCACAACCTTAGATAGAGTTGATTCCTACATGAATAACTCTACAATTTCTTAACATAGCGCTAAATTCTTTAGTTTGTTTATTATTTTATTTGAATTAAAAAAATATTTTGAAAGCATAGTTTTTCACAGATGCATTCCACTTTCAGAGTTAAAATTCCATTTAACTTCAGAAACTGCTTAAAATGCCTAGAGTTTTGTTGATCGACCTCAAATAGAGTTGATTCCTACATGAATCGCTCTACGATTGCTTAACATACCGCTAAATTTCAACAGTTTGAAACTCTATTTTATTTCAAAATTCTTGTCTTTCTTTGATTTATTTTACATTGATTCCATTGCCTTTTGCATTTGCTATTTACAACTGTTTATTAAGCTTGCATTGTTAATTTCTGTATTGTATATCCCCATTTGACAACTTGCACCCCCATTCCCATAAATATGTAATAATTTTACTGCTATCCTATATTGTTTTATTATCTTAGTTGATTGTTAATTCAAAAATTAAAATCAACAACTTTCAGAAAAGAACACACAAAAAAACACTCGATCCAACGTCGAGTCTTTTCCCTAAATCAAATTCAATTTGAATGCAACGTTGAGCATCTCCCCCGACACATCCAAACTATTTTCATAATCAACTTACAACACTTGATCCAACGTCAAGTTATTGATGTAAGCCTTTTTTGTAATAAAATTTGAAAGACAAAATCAAGAGAGGCACATCTCTTTAGACCCCTTAATAGTTGAGCGTTCGGAGCATACCAAGTAACTAAAGCTTATAATGAAGGGACAAAGGAAACACATCCATGTGAACCCCGAGTAAACGCGTGCTTGGTGCACACCACTGTTTAAATGTTTACTCACCTCCCGCAAAGATCTTCTTAACCTGTCAAACTTGTTATCCTCCCTTGTGCGACTTCGAAAACATTTTTAGAAACGAGTATTATTTATCCATATTGATGTGAAACAAATAAAGACTTCTGTCTCTAAGAGTGAGCAATAAGTAAATGTTTAATCACTTGATATGTCTAAAGGATTACTCCTTAAAAGCAATAAATCCAGTAGTTCTTAGTAGAATTACGTAGTCTTGAGTTCTTCATAGCACCTGAAGATACGTAGGAGCAGGATTTTGAAATTTTGTCAGGCACACCTTTAATAAAAACGTTCATCCCTTTAATAAAAAAACACCCCATTTAATAAAAAATGTTCTTTCTTTCTCTTCTCTAACTCGATAATTAGAAGATCGCAAACTAATATCACGCTAATACTCTAACAAGAAACTAACTAAATGGGTCTCATCAAGTACGGTAAATGTGAGGGGTGCTAATACATCCCCCTTGCATAACCGACTCCATAACCTTATCTGGTTGCAACGACCATTTCTTTTTTGTTTTGTCGTTTTTATCGATATTTTCCCTTTCCCTTTTTAGGAATAAATAAGTTCGGTGGCGACTCTGTTTTATTTATATTTCGAGCGTTCCTTACGCCCTGGTATATTTTTGAGCCGCGACACCTATATCCCCTATGAGACAATCTATTGGGGTATTTGTGTTTAAACTTGTTCAACTTTCCTGCTTCATTTTTAACCTGTTTTAAACATAGGAAAAATATTAACGTCCATGGTTGTATCCATAAAATCATTAGAAAATACAACTGATATTAACCTTGAACTCCTCAGAACTACGAGATTTCACAAATTTTTTCCAAACCTTCTGGTCAAGAAAAGGATATTTCACCCACGGGCGCTCAATATTAGGTTTAGATTTCGTAATGTAGTCACTCCTGAGTCGTGACTTAAAACTCCTCATAGTCGTATCAGCATAAGTGATCCATTTTTTTTCAACTTCAAATCATCACTAAACTAAATTGTCAGCTACACATTTACATTAATAAGTATGTATTAGTGTTTATATAAAGTAATATCGAATCGATAAAAATTAAAATGAATACCTGAACGTCTGTCCATATGCTCTTTTTTACCTCATATGTTACATCTTTCCAATCATCTAACAATATGATGACTTTGCTACGTCCAAGGAAGACAACCTAACTCTTAAAAAGTGAATAATGAGGACCATAAAGAATAGTATAAATGACACTACACTTGACCGAAAGTCTGCCACCCGACTTGCATACTTTTGTTAATTTAGCCACATTATGGCACCTCTTTGCAGCTTTTTTTCTTCTGTTCTCCTACTATAGATTGAGAATCATTTATATTGGTTTCATTTGTATACGTATCTTCGTTGCTATTAGATGAAGAAGAGGTCATCTATCAAGACATAAAACAATGAACATTAACAATAACATCATCAACAGAATGGCATCATCAACAATAATGGCATCATCAACACAATGGCATCAACAACAGCAGTGGCATCATCAACACAACAACATCAACAACAAAAAATACAAAAGCAACAATATGGCATCATCAACAACAATGACATCAATAACAACAATGGTATCATCAATAACAATGGCATCAACAACAAAAAATACATAAGCATCGATGAATTATCAACACAATGACATTATCAACAACAAATACATAAACAACAATGGAAAATGATAGTACTGTAGATGCACAAGGAAAAGTTTACATACCAAAAATGTGATGAATAAGTAAAAAATATTGTCAGAATCTTTGAGTTCCTCCTCGACAGCTAAACTGAAGGCTAGTCAAAAATGAAAAACATGGTGTCGGATCCTTCCTCGATGGTACGAAAGCACTTACGTTGCTTGAAAATTTTGTTGTTTCTTCAGGTTTGAAGATGGTGTTGTACGTTTCGTTAGGGTTGAAATTGGTTTTGTTTCGTTAGGGTTGAAAATTGTATTGTTTGGTTAGGGTTGAAAATTGCGTTGTTTCGTCAGGTATTATTTCTTGATGAAAATGAAAATATGGACTTAATGATGACGTCGTTGTATGTACTTTTTGTATGTACTTTTTGTATGTACTTTTTGAAAATGTAGCCAACCCGCGATATACTATTTTTTTCTATCATGTTGATGTTGTCCAAGAAATTGATTTTCATTATTCTTTTTCTTGTAATGATTTTTTTTTAATAATCAAGCATAAGTATATTGATAGGGAGTACTAGGGGTATTCCAACTCGATAAACATGATACTGTGCATACAACTCAACCCCTATAGAAACAACTACAAAAAATCAATAAGGTGTTTGAGCCAATCATAATAATAGCACATAGGAAAATGTTTATTCCTAAGAGGCAACCCCATCCAAGAAAACAAACAATTATATCGACTATGGCATCCAGATTACAAACTTCATCATTGAAAATAATTTGGTTTCTAGATCTCCAAATACACCAACAAGATACAAACCAAATTAACCCTGCATCAGACTTATTACATTTCCTTATTAAAGAATTCATCCATTCAAGAAGATGAAGATGTCATTCACCTTCCAACAAGCAATAAACTTCCAACCAAGTGAAGAAAAGGTGGTTATTGGTTTCATCACTACTAAAGCAAAACACACAAACCTTTTCGTGGGCATTAGAGACAATCCCCCTATTGCTCAATTTCAAACGTGTAGGCAACCCGTCCAAAATCATCTGACACGTAAAATTCTTAACCTTCATTGGAGTTTTGGAGCACCAAATGAGGTCCAGAAGTGATTTGAAAGCATTCTCCATGACGGTCTCAAACAACCTCCTCACAATGCCTTAATAGCATGACTTAACCGAAAAGGTACCATAATTTCCTAAAGGCCAAATGAACCTGTCAGAAACATCACGCTGCAACTGTTTATCCTACAAAACCATCAACAAATCAACATGCTCTCGTTCCATCTCGCCCCCAACCTCATCCAAATTGAAACCAAGGTTCTAGCGCCAAATGGAATCCTCCCAATATCCAAACTCACTAACTACATCATCTTTAGCAGCAGTAGCCGAAAATAGGACAGGAAAAAGAAAAGACAGTGATGAATTTCCACACCATCGCGCGGTCCAAAATGGAATGGTACGACCATCTCCAACTTTGTAAGCAAGCACCTTCGAAAAACAGCCCTCCTCCATCAAGTTACCAAGACACGTCGGATTATGCCACTATAGGGAATATTTATTAGAATTCAATCCTAACTCGTGAAGCAGTATTCTATTCGAATAGTTTCCATACCTCACAGTCATTAAACCCCGCCAAAGTGCATTGTTATCAGTTAACAGTCTCCATAACCATTTAGATAGTAGAGCAATGTTGAAACCTTTACAGGTGCTTTGTAGAATGATAAGTAATGGATCAGAAGGTTGGACAATACAGACTTCAACACATTAACTCTCCCACCAAAAGATAATAACCTACCCTTCCAAGCCGACAAATGGGATTTAATCATATTGATGACCGGGTTCCAGAAAGAAACACGCCTATGATTACCTCCTATTGTGAGACCGAGGAATATAAAGGGTAAAGATTTCTTTGAACATGCTAAGAACTGAGAGGCTGCCACCATGAAAGAGTCCTCAACACCAATACCATACAAACAAATTTTGGTTGCATTTAATTTCAACCCTAAAACAAGTTCAAAGTTGTGTAGAATAACCTTCAATCCCTAAATATTTGACCATGATGCTTCACAAATAAGAATTGTGTCGTCGGCAAACTACAATAAGTTATGCTTAACTTCGTCATTAACTTTAAACCCACTTAGAATTCCACACCTTGATGCCTTACTAACCATGAATGCAAGTCCTTCTGCCACTAAGGCAAATAAGAAGGGTGACAAAGGGTCTCCCTGCCTAAGTCCCTTAGACGCCTTGAAATCTCGAGTAGTACTCCCATTGACAAGGACAGACATGAAACTTGATAATACCCCACCTTTGATCCAATCCAACCATTTACTACCAAAACACATAGCCACCATAATCTTCACAAGGAAATCCCAATCAACATAATCATAAGCCTTAGCAAAATCCGCTTTTAGCCTGATGCATATTCTATTATTTCTTTTTGCAAAGTCGCATAACTCATTTTCCATAAGAACCCCATCCAGAAGCGGTCTGCCAAAGAATGAAATCCGTTTGGAATGCAGATATAAGCTTATCAATAACCCTTCTTAACCGAGCTGCCAAAATCTTAGAAATGATCTTATAGATAACCCAATGAAACTAATAGGACGATAATCTTCAATATCTTGAGGACTCTCCAATTTTGGGATTAAAGCTATAAACGAAGAGAGCATTACCTTCAGTAGCTTGGCAGAATTATGAAACTCACAAATACAATTATACACATCCATGCCCAGGACCTCCCAACAACGCTTAAGGAATTGCAAATTAAATCCATCCGGACCAGGGCTTTTGTCCCCACCGCACTCAAAAACAACCTCTATAACTTAATCTAAAGAGAATTTTTCCTCTAACTTCAAACTTTCATCCATAGATAGTTTAGGTAAACCAATCAAATCTATACAAGGTTTCTGCCTATAATCCTTCACAAATCTGTCCGCGAAATAATCTGTAGCAGCTTTTTTGATCGATTCCACCTCTTCTAGTAATGTAGATCATACCTTCAAAGCTGAGATCGAATTCCTCCTTGTTCTGGATTTTAATAACGAATGGAAGAATCTTGTATTCAAATCGTCGTCCTTCAGCCATTTTGTTCTAGCCTTATATTTTATAATGCTTTCCTTGATTAAAAAGTTGTTCCACATAGTCTCATTGGTTCTGCTCCTCATGAGTAACTGCTTATTCGAAATTGTATTGTCCTCGTTAAACATATCAGCTTCAATCGTATTCATCACGAGAATCCCTTCCTCAAGCTTTAAATCTAACCACCCAAAAGCCTCCTTGTTCTACCATCTCAACATGGTCCTAATGGCTTGGAATTTCTTACAAACAACATGTGTCGCACTACCACCAAATTGAAATGATTCACATTCCTTCTTTACATATTCTATAAACTCGGGATGCTCGAATCAACAATTGAATGTCTTGAAAGGTTTAGGTCCCCAATTAACACTATTTGCACAAATCCGAACCAGCCTGTGATAAAAAATGTCTCGATCACCCACCTTTTGAGCCACCACATTCCAAATATTGATGAGATTCTCAGACAACAGCATTCTGTCCAGCCTACTACAACAATTTCCATTTGCTTTAAACCAAGTGAATATATCTCCTATTAGCGGTATATAAACTAAATCCATTTGATTTATAAATGTAGAAAATTCCCCTTTTCCACAGAGCTTAAAGATCCCCTTCCCAGCCTCTCTTTTGTTGATTTAATTGCAATAAAATCACCACCTACCAACCATTCTCCAGGTTGAGAATTTCTCTTCAAGTTAATAAGTTCCAACCGTATAATACGTTTCTCCAATAGGTTTCACTTCACATATATGTTAACTAAATAACACTTAGTATATTTCCAAGTAGCAAAAATTCCCAAAAAACCATTACCTCTAAAACTATAAGTCGAATTAATGACTACCCTTCTCCATATTGTTATAATGCCTCCAGATTGGCCAATGGAATTCACTGCTGACCATTCATAATCCTCACTCCCCCATAAGCTATAAACAATTTTATTATCCATACTTTGACATTTGAATTCTTGTATGAAACATAAGTCAGCCTTACCAGACGATAAAACTTGCCTCACCCTACTCCTCTTCAAGGAGTTCCCACTCCCTCGAATATTGTAGGAGACTATATTCATGGAACACCAATAGCTGCCTCCTTCTTACCTTCAATACCCATCTTTTTAATAGATTGCCAGATTCTAGCTGGAACATTGTCAATTTATTTTCTGAATCTTGAATTGCCTTGATTGACATCAGAGTCATTAATGGAATCACAACACAAAATAGAACCCCCTGAGTACTTAAAATCAGACTCTTCCACCACCGGATTACTCAAGATCAGATCAGTAGAGGAATTAGCAAGTAACTTTGAGAGAGGTAGTTTACTGTTGGAATGGATCAGGCTTGAAAAATAGGACGAAGTAAAAGGGATCTTAAGGTTAATATATTTATCCTCAATTAATGTCATTGTCTTTGGTTTGGGCCCAACACGCCTTTGTTCCAGTCCACAAGGGGAGCATGAAATAGGATCAGATTCAATTGGGCCAGAGCCCAATACATGATTTCCCAATTGATCCGTTGAATCTGCTTGTGCCTCCACAATATTGACCATAGCCAAAATGTTGTCAACATTCAAATATTTCTCATGTCTTATCAGCAAAAGGTCATGAGTATCCCTCATTAATGCTTCAGCAGCACCGCCACTAGAAAAGGGACTTTTGTCTGTTTCACTTCTACCAACATCCAACTTTTTGGGCTGCTTATCTGACATGCAAAGAAACTCCACCTCAAAATCCATTTTTCCTATATTAACTCCTAGGTAGTTGTTGTTAGCAGGCGTATCTCATTTTTCAACATTATATGGAAAGTCACCATCATGAGCAGAGTTATGATTGGTACTATGGAAAGAGTTCCCAGTTTCTTCATCCTCCTCCACATTAGTTGTTGCCCACGTGCCATCATCATCATCAGACGCCACAGACTCAGATGAACTATCTTCCTCGCCACCTTCAGGAACAATCAATCTTTTAGGTCCATCCATGTCCTCTACTAATTTCACCCTGTAGACTCCATTATTAATATCCACATTAAACACCTCGTTGAGATTGATGGAGTATTTGGTCTTAATCAGGAACCTAGCAACATCTAGTTTCTCAAGCTTCTCAATTTCTTCATCGGAGCAGACAAATTCCCCATACCAAGCTTGAAATAAAGCGAAATAACTTGTTACTCCAGATGTGGCAAGGCAATCCATAGCATCGAAGCCAAGTTAGTCTCTCGTTATCAATGTCATCTAGAGGCCAAGGGTGGATATTGAAAAACCAGATGGAAATTCAGTTCCTGTCTTCCTCAATCAAAGTGTGAAGGGATCCTTTCTCAAATTCTTATAAGAGACATTGGTTAGCTCCCAGAGGGGTAGCCTTGATACTAAAACACCCAAGTTCATGCAGTGCATCTTGGACATTATATGTTGAACCAGCCTTTCTCACCACTCCCACAAATGCTTTGGTAAATCTAACATATTCCTCCCGTTCCACATTAAACTGCAAGTGTGCGAATTTGGGTATGTCTTCTCTAACTTCCCTCCTATTCTTCCTGTTGCCAAAATACACTTTTTGTTCCTCTCTAGCAACATCCACAAAAGGGATATGTTTGGTCACCTAGGCATATGCGATACCTGATCTTTTGGAGTTCCTCACAAATTCGACAAACTTAGATCGATCTCCATTGTTAATAGGATGCATATGACGCATTAGATTCAGGTCTGAATGATCTCCCCTTTGGAATCTAGGGATATTAGCATAGATTTTCTTCCCTTGAATGTGGATATTGTCCAGCTTGGCAGCCATAACCCTAACATTCTGAACTTTTCTGAACCGAACTAAACCGTATATATGCCTTCGCTTATCAGTCTTAGACGGAATGAATACTTCCGCCACAAGCCCATATTCCTTAAAAACATCAAATAGATCTTTAGCATTAAATCTATATGGAAATTTTGTGAAGAAGAATGAAGATAGTGGTTCTCTGTCATCTTTATCTTCCCCCTTGTATCAGTCCACACCAAACCACCGTAGAAATTCTTGCGTACCTTTCTATTGCGAATCTCAACCTATTTCGATTTCTTGTCATTTATTGATCCACTAGTCATAATAAGTTAAGAACAATAGCAAGTAAAATAAACAAAGTGATAATCTATAATATAAGAAAAGAAGATGTTGTGGAAAAGTCTCATTTTCTCTTCCCTCTAAATCTGCCACCTCGTCAAAATGAGGGTAATTTTGGTCTAAAATTTACTTTTTCTAACAAATGATGTCACATTGTTCAATTCCAACTACATGGTTATTGTATTATGCCTTTGCTTGTTAGGTTTGGTTCAATTGATGATGTCACATAGTTCAATTGTAATTATTTTTCTTACCTTTCTCTTCATTTTGTAATATTCATGAATTTCACATGAACGTGCTTGAAATAACTAGTGCCTTTAGGGCCTTGGGAGAAAATATATCAGAAGAAAAGCTGGTTAGGAAGCTTCTTAGGTCTCTTCCTAAGAAATTTAACAAGAAGGTCACATCCATTGAAGAAGCCTAAAACATCAACAGTATGAGAGTTGATGAGCTAGGGGATCACTACAAACATTTGAATTAACCTTGAATGATAGAATTGAAAAGAAGAATAAAAGAATCGCTTTTGTATCCAATGTTGAAGATAAAGAGGGTCAATCTAACTTGGATACTGATGAGGGACTGTAAAATACCATTGTTTTATTTGGGAAATAGTTCAATAGAATTCTGAAGAGAATGGATAAAGGAGGAAGATCAGGTGTCAAGGACATCACATCCGACTTCAGAAACAACTATGAGTCTCAAAGGAATACCAGAACTGATGAGAAGGCAGATTATGGTAAATGGATTCAGTGTTATGTGTGTGAAGGTTTTAGTCACATTAGGCCAGAATGTCCCAACTATCTCAAGAAGCAGAAAAAGGGGTTAATTGTTTCTTGATCTGATGATGATGAGTCAGAAGATGAATCCAACACAGAAACTGTTGAACCTCTTACTGCTCTCTCTGGTAGATGGGCTGATGAAGTAGAAGCTTGTGATGAAAATGATCTCTATGAAGATCTGGATCTGGACTACAAGGAAACCTGCAACAGGTGTGAGGAACATCAGAAGACAGAGGAAAATCATAGAAAGGCCATAGTTGAATTGGAGAACGAGAAGAAGGAACTCTTTGGTGTTGTCTCTCAGGTTCAAAGTGAGATAACCCTCTTAAATTCCAATCTCAATAACGTAACAGATTCCTTAAGAAGTATGAAAAATAGGGCTGATCAAATAAAAGATATTGGAGATGCAAAAGTTCATTATCACCCTGATAATAGACAAAGAAGGATGTTTGAAGAAAAGTTCTTTCCTTCTGAAAGGAAGAAGGTGACCACAATGTCTAACAATATGTTACAACATTCTGGCAGACATAATGAACCTCCAAATAATTACCAATCTTGTTGGAGATGCCATTATTGTGGAGAGTATGGTCACATAAAGCCTTTCTGTTACAAATTGTATGGAAATCAAATATCCTCAGCTCAGTCCAAGGATAAGCCAGTTAGCAAAAAGAGAAGTGTTAAAAATAGGGGTGTTAACCTTGTAGCTCACACATCCTTGAGAGCCTCAACTAGAGAAGACTAGTACTTTGATAGTGGATGTTCTAGACATATGACAGGGGTTCAGAAGTTGTTGATGGACATTAGGTCTCTGCCTACAGGTGCTGTCAGATTTGGTGGTGGTGTTAAAGGAGAATTTAAAGGAGTTGGTAAATTGATGGATGTTGGATCACCTAGGTTGGAAGATATTCTTTTTGTGAAAGGACTAACTTTTAATTTCATCAGCATTAGTCAACTGTGTGATCAGGGTTTACTGGTCATTTTCTCCAAGTCAGAATGTATATTCAAAGATGAGAAAAATGTTGTTCTGATGAAGGGTATAAGGTCTAAAGACAGCTGCTATCTTTGGGAACCTCAGATAACTACTTACTCTTCCACGTGCTCAAAAACTCAAGAGGATGAAGTGAAATTATGGCACCAGAAACTTGGACATCTTTATCTTAAAAGAATAAAGGAAATCATATCTGAAGGAGCCATTAGAGGAATGCCAGAACTCAAGTTTGAAGAAGCGAAAGTCTGTTGTGAGTGTGAAATTAGTAAGCAAACCATTATGCCACACACAATGTTGCACCATCAGACTACTTCCAGAATACTGGAACTTCTCCATATGGGGGTTATGGGACCTATGGAGGCAGAAAGCCTACGTGGAAAAAGGTATGTCTATATGGTTATATATGATTTCTCAAGGCTTACATGGGTAAACTTTCTTAAAGGAAAAAACAGACATCTTTTAAGCGTATAAATATTTATGTCAAAATGTTCAAAAGGAGCAAAAGAGTAGGATTGTCAAGATCAAGAGTTATAATGACAAGGAGTTTAAGAATACCTAATTCACTGAATTTTGTGAGTCTAAAGACATCAATTATAGTTTTTCTTCTCAGCTAGATGGAATATTTGAGCAATAGACTTGTGATATACAAGAATCAGCAAAAGTCATGCTTCGTGATAAGCAAGTACCAAGTCATTTTTGGGCTGAAGCTATAAATACTGCTTGTTATATTCACAATAGGGTCACTCTGCAAGAGGGCACTTCAATCACTCTCTATGAGCTATGGAAAGGAAGGAAACATACAGTGAAATATTTCCATATTTTTGGAAGCAAATGCCATGTCCTGACTAACAAATACCAAAAAGGTAAGATGGGTCCCAGAAGAGATGAAGGGATATTTCTGGGTTACTCTTCAAGCAGTAGATCTTTTAGAATCTTTAACTCCAGAACTGGGATGATAATGGAATTTATCATTGTGGCGATTAATGATTCAGAACAAAGGATGAATGGTAAGTACAATGTTGGAACGTTCTTTGTGCAAATTAGTCAGACAAAAGAGGAAAGTTGTAATTTCTCTAGCATTGTGTCAGATAACTCTCAAGATATTTCAGATCTCTCTAGCAAGGATCATTCAGATCAATCCAAGGATTTCACTACAGGACACTCTATAGAAAGAAACATTACTAGGTTTACAAAGAAAATATCAAACTCATGTCTTGTTTCCAAACCTAAATCTAAGAGAGGTCATATTGTCCAAGAGAAAAAGATCTTGGATTGGTTTATTGGAACAACAGATTGTGATATGGATTACCTCTACAGCATAAAGGTTATGATGAAAGAATTATGCAAGGTAGAATGTGTGAGTGAAATGACAAATAGTCTAACTGTATGGATTAATAAGAAGAAAACATGTGTTTCTTGGTGTACTACTGAAGCTGAGTATGGTGAAATCAGAAGAGGTTGCTTTCAATTAGTATGGATGAAGCATATACTGAAGAAACATGATGACAAGGCTGATGTCCTGACTTTATATTGTAAGGATCTGTATGTTATCAGATATTTCATCCAATCAGTCTGGAACAAGAATCCTGACATGTATGATCAACTTATCAGGAATCTTATTGAAGGAAAGACAGAGGATGTGATTTTGAAGTGTGTGGACACTAAAGATCAGCTGGTTGTTATGTTTACTAATGCCTCATATGGAAATGGTTTTGAGAACATAAGTTGTGAAGTGTGAACTGACACTGTTGAGGAGTTGTAACAATTACAGAAATGGAGGAATGCAACACATATTTCATATTTCCTCTATCATCTGATGTTTAGTAGGCCTGAGCAAGTGACAGTTATTAGTAGATGGAATAATAGATCTTTGCAAGATAGAAGGACTAATTTGAAAAACACATGTTTTAAGGTTGTAACAAGGAAGTTCAGTATCAACACTCCTAAATCTTTTGACACCTTCAAGGAGTGTAGAAGGGTCTTTGATAGGGGCAAGAGGTGGAAGATCATCTAAAAATGATCTGAGTGTGTGCCTCCATCTATTACTGTTTATTTTCATCTGTGTTTATGCTTTATGCATTATATTTGTGTGGTTCCATTTATTATTATGTACATTTACTCTGTTTTCTTTTTGTCAATTTTTGGCTAAAAAGGGGGAGTAAAGTGTTGTTATGTTTGTTTGTTGCTGATGTTGGATTAGATGTCATGACTTCATGACATGTTTATACTACTGCTTAGGAAGAGTAGTTTTCTCTGGTTGCTGGATGTATGCAACTATTTAGGGGGAGCATGATAATCTGTTGTGTGTCTGTGCTGAAAGGTAAGATCCACTATTGTTGGTTTGCAAGAATAGAATGCTTGATTCTAAGGTTGTTTGTAAGTAAGAGTAATGGTGTTGCTGTGTCTGGGAGAATACATTATTCACTGTAGTAGGTTGTGATGTTCAGGGGGGTGTATGTGATCAGGTTTGCAGATGGCAAGCATGTTACATTAAGTGGAAAAGGAAACATGGTAATGGTGAGAAAAGATTATAAGAGGGCTAGTATTACTAACGTATTGTATGTACCTTCTATGACAAGTAATTTGATAAACATATGTTAATTACTTGCCAAAGGGTAACATGAAGTTGGAAGAAAATATGATGAAGGTGTATAATGGTGAAGGAAGGATGATCTTGAAAGCACCATTGATAGATAAAAAACCTTCAAAATTGAGATTGACTTGGTTGATCATCAATGTCTTGATTCGATTGTTGTTGAAGATATGAACTGATTATGGCATCACAAGTATGGACACCTAGACTTCAGAGGTCTAAGTATGATTAACCATAAGAAGATGGTGTATGGTTTACCTCAAGTTAAGGAACCAATTCAGGTGTGTGAGGAATGTTGCAAAGCAAAGCGGGCTAGGAAAACATTCAAACATGACTTGTCCATGAAGTTGAGAGAAAAGTTGGAGCTTGTTCACTCTGATGTGTTTGCACCTTTTGAAGTAAGGTTGAATGGAGGTATTTACTATTTCCTAACCTTCATAGATGAATTCACCAGATATATGTGGATTTATCTTTTTGAAAGGAAGAATGAGGTATTCACAAAGTTCAAGAAGTTTAATTTTCATGTTAATAAATAAAGTGGGTGCAAGTTAAAGAAACTGAGAACTGATGGTTGAGATGAATACAAATTTAGAGAATTTTCAAGATTTTGTAAAGATGAAGGTATAGAGCATGAGGTCATTACACCTTATACACATCATCACAATGTATAACTGAGAGGAGAAATATAAGTATACTAATCATGACCAAGAGTATGTTGAAAGCTAAAGAAATGCCAAAGAGATTTTAGGGTGAAGCAGCTTCGATAGTAATATACATTCTAAATAGATGTCTAACCAAGAAGATAATCTAGAAGACACCTTATGAGGCTTGGATAGGACTGAAGCCAAATGTTAGTCATCTTAGAGTATTTGGATCAATGTGTTTCAGGCATGTGCCTGAACAATTGAGGAAGAAGCTAGATGATCAAAGTCAGGGCTTGGTGCTCATAGGTTATCATCCGACTGGTGCACACAAATTATATTCGCCAAATGATGATAAGTTAGTGATCAGTAGGGATGTTCTGGTGGATAAAAGCAGAGGGTGGAATTAGACTCAAGGGTCAATATGACATGACCAATATACATTCGAAATTGTGCTTGAAGAAACCCAACAATTTGAAGTCACAACCAATCGAAACGAAGAAACACCTGAGCAGAATGTTACAAGATCCACTAGAATGAGAACAAAGTCGACAAGGTTAGTTGGATATGAGATATTTCTAGATCAAGCAATCGATGTAGATACTGACTTCATAAAAGAAGTGGTGATGATATTCAAATTGGTTGTGAAATTTTGTTCCTTAGGAGACAAATGTTGGACATGATCTTGGAACAACTGGTCCAACAAGTTAAACCTGAATAACAACAATATAAAACACATTAAGGAAAGCAATAAAAAATACAAGAGATTAGTAACCCAGTTTGGTGCAAACAAAACCTACGTTTAGAGGGCACTCTACCCAACAAAAGGAAATCCATTACTTTGAATTAGTACCTTTAGTCTTACAAGAACTAACAAACCCTATGTTGTTTAAAGCCTCTTCCTAATCCTAATGACTTTCTATTTAAGGACTCCCCCTAAATATGAGAACCTACTCACTTTCTTCTCAATCACACAACCCGTGATTGGTGTTTATAACTCAATTAATAGTGTTGAATATTACAACTTATCTAAGACAAACCAACTATGCCAAGCTACTGAAACAAAGTGGTGTACACAAAGATTTAAGACTAATCCTAATTAGGGCATTAACATGGAACGTAAGACTCACAAAACCTAGACATAAAGACTTTACTCTTGTGCACAAAACCCTCACTAAACTGTGAGAATTGAGTTTCCTTATATAACAATGCATTATGGGATTTTTCTTCATGGATCTCTAAGTTATTTTCGTCCAGAATAATAGGGATTATGTTGGATATGATCTTCTCCACAAGTATCTCTAAAAGATATGATTTGTTACTTTCATATTCAAATTTAAATCTCCATTTAAACCTGATTTGATCTTCAATGATTATTAAACAAATCAACCATACATTACCTAACAAACTGTAACAAATATAATTAAAACATAATCAGAATTTGCGTAACAAACAACATCATATGGCCTACTATCAAGGCCAGATGTCGAACAACACACATGCTGGAACATCGTATTCCACATGTTGCACCAGAATATCCAAATCAAATTTCTCAATTATTTGTAGATCTTCTATTGTAGAGTGAGTCTGGGATATAACATAAGCCTTAGCCCAACTGCAATAACGCATGTCTGTTGTAAGAGACTAGATGTTGTAGGACACATGTTGGAACATCGTGTTTCATATGTGTCCCTTTTGCACCAAACAACTTGAAGAATTTCAATGTTGTTTTGCATAATGTAGCCAATCCAAAGGAACAACAATCTCCCGTTTGGAAAATGTTGGCAAAATAACTCTTTAAGCAAAATATAAGCGAGTAATAAAGACATCCCTTACTTAGACCAAACAGCAGCCGCAACATAAGAAAATCCCATTAGTGAAAACATCAACATCAGTAGAAATTTGTAGCACATACAGAAAATCATGAGGTAGTTACACATACGAGTTTGCAGGTCAGAGGTCATGAGGTAGTTGCACACACATGAGAAAAATACATAAAGCTCTATAAATAATCAACATGAAATAATTCAAGATGGGTTATTCATGCATGTAAACATAGTTAGTAGTCAGTAGATTGAATACCAGAAGTTACTACTAACACTCACATGAATCAACACATAGTCAATGTTAAGGGCCAGATGCTAGGCCAGTTGCTTCAGCATGTGTGCACACAGTTAGATCAAGATAAGACCATTCATTGACAGTTAATCCCAATCACAACAATTTGTACCATATAGTACAAAGCATATTCAGTAGTCAATTTAGCTACTCCACTACACACACCATTTCTCCTTTTTTTGCCACAATTTGTCAAATTCATGAAAAGAGGGAAAAATAGAGGAATACTACCAAACAACTCAAAGCAGAGAAGTCTTCCTTCAAAGTATATCCAATCTTCCAAATCTTCTCAATCCAAATCTTTTTCTAAACTAATTTGGATTAACAAACTGCATCTAAAAGACATATCGTTTCTAACCAAATGCTGTACTAGTATTCTGTGCACCAAAATATCCCACAACATGTTTTAGACATATTTCTTTCCATTTTTCCTATAAAAATAATCCAACCAAAGAAACAACAATGTCCCATTTGGCTATTTTTTAGGCAAAACATAGATTTAACCACTTCTTCAAGATTACACCACAACTAGTGCTCAAGAGACAAACATTATCAAAGAAATTTTCCCTTTACTTTGTCTCCCCCTCTTTGCCTCAAAAGAGACAAAGTACATAGAAGGAACCATCAACAAAACAAAAAACTTAAAGATCCATAACAAAAAGCTTGACAAGAGCAACAACTAATTAGACCACCACATATCTTAATTCAAAATACTCCAAAAAGGGAACAAGTACCATAGAACAAGAACACAATACCACAATCATCAAAGGAATGCCAAAATAGCAATATCAGAAATAACTGGTTGAGGTGAAAACCTCCAACATTTATCCATCAAAAACCATATCAGTTTCATCAACATGTGCACAAATGTTAGACACAATGTACGAGACATCTTTCTCAACATTTAACTTGAAACTAAAATTCAGCAACCCATGAGGAATATCTTCATTATTAACCTAAATCTCCTTCATCAACCTAGGATAACATGCACCAACAATAAAAAATGTCTTCAACAACTGAACATCACTATAGAGCTCCATAATTTCATTATACTTCAATACTTTAACATAATGTTCTTCTTCATCCTCATTTGCAGTTTCCTCTTATTCCTTGGTAATAATTTTGTTTATAGAGGTAATTTTGCTTCTACCAAAATAATCATCAATAATTAGATGTGAAAGCTTCACATAATTTCCTCTATCATGCACTTTTCTATACTCCCTGCAGCCTTAAACATAACACCCACCAATAATATTCATAATGAATCCCTTTACCAGTTTTTCATAGCAATGACCAACAACTTTTATCAATTCCATGGTATCTTTAAAATCAAAAGCTTCTTCACTTAAATCTCCTTCATAAGAAACTATTCTTTGGAAGACATACTTCCAATTTCGAACACTGGTTTCAGAATAGAATGGCATATTATCCATGGGGGCATCATGAACATTCACATGAATTCTCTTTCGACAAACCTTTCTTCTTGCAATCCTCCCTTGCATTAATTGTTATAAGATTTCACACATCCAAATACCAAGAGCACCCCTTAGCTTTTTTATATGAGCATTATCTAAGGCTTTGGTAAAAATATCTCTTAGTATCTTAACTTGTAGGCCAAAAGAGTAGGTAAAACTTCCTACAATACTCATCTCAATTTCAGACTGCATTTATTGAACATAATGATCCAACATCTTGTCTGACATTTCACCAAACACACGATCATGTTTTTGAATAATCAAAATTCTAGAATTATGAGAAGGAACCCCAATAGGACGAATTATACCACAATCACTAGTCTTCTTTGTCTTCTTCTTCTAAACCACTATAGGTTGTTCATTTTTGTGTGGACCTCCGATCTGACCATCAACCTTCCCTTTAATGACAACTCCTTGCACGAGTCTCATAAAGCCCATAAATGGTAATTGTGAGACACAAGTAAGATGTTGAGACATCATATATGACAACTTGGGCTTGATTTCCAACTTGGCACATGTCATGAATTTTACCTTCTTCAATCTTGAGTTTTGGCAACCCCTTGAAACCATCTTTATATATGACCTCCTTCACGCTCTTAACCTTGGACAAGGGCTAAGAAATATACATAACAATTGTCTTTGGATATTAAACCCTTCATTAACACCATTTGATCCTTGCTAGAGATAATACATTCTGACTTGTTATAACTAACATACAGACATTGATCACATAATTGATAATGTTGATCAAGTTAGCCGTCAATCTTTCTACCAGCAACAAATGTGAAATAACTATTAGAATAGGGCTTTAAATCTTTAATATAACTCCATTCACCAGTAATATGCTGTGAACACCCACTATTAAATTAACAATCATTTATAGAAAAAAACCCTAAAAGAAACATGAACTAATAGACATTTGACAGTTTTCTTGAGTTTCCACACTTTCTTAGCATGAATTTTCCTCCCTTTCTTTCCTTTGGACTTTGGTTGACTATAATACTGAGGATATCCATAGAGTTTATAGCAAAAGGGTCTTATATAACCACATCTACCACAATGGTGACATCTTTTCGCAAAGTTCTTGTAATCCCTATGTTGAGGGTACACATGTCGAGTACGATGCTGAGACATGTGATCTACCATCTAAAACTCAGTCTTATTCTTAGGTTGGACTTTAATCCTTTTGTTCATGGAACTCTAGACAAACCCTAAAACCTTCTTATTTCCTTCCAAGACATCATTCAACATATCTGAACTGTTGTTCTTCATATGTATATATTCTGGCATATTTTCAAGTTTGGACTTTAATAATGTGACTTCTTCTTCCATATCTATAATTGTTGAGCCAAGCTTCTCTTTTTTAAGGAGTATATTATTTATGGTCTTTTTGTTTCTCTTATCTACAACAAGATTTGTAACACCCCATTTTATTTTAAATTATTTTTCGTAATTTAATTATATGAAGTTGTGTGTATAAATGTGATTACATGTGTTTTGTCGTGTTTAGGGATACCCTTGGGGTGGAGTAGTAACCTTAAGAGTAGACCTTGAGGGTGGAGAGGTGTGTGAGCCTTTGAGTAGAGATTAATGGTGTGAGAAGTAAAACTAAATATAAATATTAGTGATAATTATTTAATATTGGATGAATATTAATTCAATTAAATAACTGTTGGGAATTATTATTATTATTTTAATTAGATGGGATCCATAATAATAATAATAATATAATGAAATAAAATAAAATGAAATACTAGGTGTGTAGAGATTTGAAGGGAATGATGGTAATTGTATGAGGATGAGTGAGGGTAAATGAGGTAAACCATAGTTGACGGATTTTATAAAGGAAATTGGAAAACATTGGAGTCAGTTTTTTTCATCTTACATGAAATTGGAACAGAAGTTTAAAGAGGCTAGGGCAAAGAAGAGGGAAGAACTCCATTAGAGAAGGAAAAGCTCTTCAATTTAAGGTAAGGGTGGGGTTCTGATTTTCTAAGAGATATTATGATGAATAGTGGGTAATTGGTGTTAATTATGAATGATTTGAGGAAGGATAGATTTAGGGTTCAGATTGTTGTTAATTGTTGTTGATTATAATGATTTCATGATGTATGAATGATTTTAGGACCTCTAAAAAGGTGTTATAGGTTGTTATAACTGTTACAGAACGGTAGTATTTCGAATTTTGGGACTGGGACTTTTTACAGAATCGAACTCGGAGGTCCGGAAGGCCTCCAAACTGTAAAAATCGCACTTTTCTGGTTTGCTGTCCTGGAGAGTTTGCATAGCGAACTATAGTTTGCATAGCGAACGTCGCGACGCGAGCTGTAGCGAACCTGTAGCGAAAGTCCATGGTTTACATTCTGTAATGAGCTCGCGAAAGCGAGGGTAGCAAGCAGTAGGGAGAGTCGCGATGCGAGCTATATTTCACATAGCGGACGTCGCGATGCGAGCTGTATTTCGCATAGCGAAAGTCGCGACGCGAGCAGTAGCGAACCTGTAGCGAGTGATGGCAGAATGGACGTAACTTTTGATCCGTAAGTCCGTTTGAGGCACTGTTCGAAGCGTTAGAAAGCTAACGCACAAGGATATAACATGAAAATGATTGGTGAAATGTTTTGTTAATATTTAGGTGTCTATTATATGGATGTTTGTAAAGGCATGTATGCTCGATTAGCGAATCAAGCAGTTAAAAGGAAGTAACATGATTGAGTGTATACATTTGTGCAAATGTAAAGTTATTATTATTGATGTCAGTTGTTGATTATTGTGAATGATGAGTAATATTATATGTTATGATGAAGTTTGATTATGTTATTATATTGATGTTGTTACGATGATGTTGATATGATGTTGATGTTGGTGATGCTGCTATGATGTTGATGTTGGTGATGTTGCTATGATGAGTGAAATTGATGATGTGCATGTTTAATATGCATACATGCTATGTGATTATTTGGAGTTGTTGTTATTGCATAAAAGATATATATGTTGTATGAACTATATTTTATGCTTGTTGGCCAATTTGGGCGGTGTACGATAACCATGGTGGTGGGTTATTGTGCACGATGATGTTGTCGTTGTTGTATGCATAAATAATCGCATTGCATATATTTGTGGACAATGCTCTGTCATTGAGGAGCCTAAAATCCCATTGTGTGGATTGGGCCGGTAGCTGATTCCGGAGGTGATGGATCAGTGAGTGGTTCTTATTCTAGGAGGTGGGGATCAGAACGGTGAACCTGAGTGTTCACGAAAATTGGTACCACATGCATATGCATTGAGTCTAGTTATGAGTTTCATTGCATTATTCATTAAGCCTGTCACTATGTTGCTAACATGTGGTATTGTTGTGATTAATTGGATTTGTGATCATGTGATTTCCATGTTGGTTGGTGGATAATTAGTGATGATGTTGTTGGTTGATTGACATGAGATATTTAGCTGAATTGTTGTTGTGTTATCTTTATGTTTGGATAACAGTGTTGGTGTTGGGTGTGTTGTATTGTAGAATTGGTGATAACACATATGTTAACCTAATGCATACTTTTTATCATGTTTTCCTTTATATTATCATGATATCTCACCCCTTCTGTTTGAATATTGCCTCCACGTGGGTAATGTGTAGATAATCCACAGTAGGAGCTCTGATGTGAGTGGAAGATGAAGTCTTCCGTTTATTCTTTTAGTTTTGTGTTTGCTCTGATATGTAACACTGGGGTTATGGAACGTCGCGTGCTTTTTAATATTGGTGGTTGATTACCATGTTTTATTTTTTTATGACTGTTGTTTCTTTGTGACACTATCAATTATGCTATGCCTTGAGTTGTTAACTTGAATGATTAAATGTTATTTTCGCTGCTATATGAATTAACTTTCAGTTATGTTTTACTGATAATGTTATTATATATTATTTTTAAAAGAACATGTGTTACATATATGATTGAATGAGTAAGTGTTTGTTGAAAGTGTGACATTCCTAAATAAGATTTTGTGGATAATTACTCTAGTTTTATTTATATTACGCGGGGGATTATTTAGGGTGTTACATAGTGGTATCAGAGCAGGATGGTCCGTCCAACCAGGTTGTTTAATTATGTTTGTTCCCTAGTATGTGACATGTGTGTCAAAACACTGTCGATGCTTGTTTTGTTTTCCATTTGCAGGTTGGGAATGAAACAAGTGGGGGAGAAGCGTCTGCTTCTATTGGATATTCCAATTATTGAGATATTGGATAACATGTTGCTACATGCGAGAGTGCAGTGTTGGATAGTTCAATTGTTTTGAGAATGGTGTGATCTTTAAGGGAAGATGGCTAGGTGTTCTCGTTGGTCGCTTCCTGGTGATGGGGAAGATGATGTTTTGGCTAGAGATGGGCCAGTGATGTGTGGAGTATCCTGACGTGTTTCCTATGGATGGGCATAGTTTTTCTTTAATTGTGACAATTTGATGTTATTCTTGGAACGAATTGGTAGGAGTTAAACCATGTGTTTACCAATCATTTGGATGAGTGGGTATTGTGCTACTGATTACGAGCGCTCAGGCAATGCCGAAGCTATGTTGTTTCTGACATTGAAGATGTTGTGGATTCGAGATTCTTGTATGTCGGGTAAGTTGGGATGTCTTTAAAGAGAACTATCAAGTATCGTTGATGGTGGATTCTCTCAGAGTAGAGAGCGATGTGATGGCTAGTGTTATGCCACTGGTGTGTGATCCCTGATGTTTTCCTGAAAGATATTCATGACTTGCCTTCAGACCATGAAGTCGAGTTCGTGGAAGGTAGAGAGTGTTTCCATCCGCTACGCAGGTAGAAGTATTCTTGGAAGGTGAGGCTTGTGGGGAAAGGCTAGACCTTGTTGTTTCTTCTATTAAGGGAGAAATGGTTATCGAAACTCCTGCTAAGGGATTGGTGACTACTTCCCTGGTTTGTTTGAATTGTCCTCTGTCGATCTTTGATAGAGACTTTGCTGTTGATGTTATTTGTTTTCTGTTGGTATTATCTTGGGAATGAACTGGTTGGAGTTTAATCATGTTCATATAAACTGTTATAACAAGTTGGTGCAGTTTTTTGCTCCCGATAATGATGAAGAAGCTGGTTTTCTTATCTGCTAGAGGGTTGAAAGAGCTTTTGGAAGAGGACGCTCAGGTGCTTGTGTTGTTTGCGTCCTTGTCTGTGGAAAGTCGATCAGTGATTGGTGAGTTGCAGGTGGTGCACGAATTCCCATAGGTTTTTCCAGATGATATTTTAGATGTGCCGCCAGAGAGAGGCGGGGTTTGCTATTGATCTTATCCCTGATACTAGACCTGTTTCTATGGCACCATACAAGATGTCGGCATCGAAGTTAACAGAGCTGAAGAACCAATTAGAAGAGTTGCTGGAAAAGGAATTTGTGAGACCAAATGTGTTGCCTTGGGGAGCTCTGGTGTTGTTGGTAAACAAGAAGGATGGTAGTATGAGGTTGTGTGTGGATTACAGACAGTTGAATAAAGTGACGATTAATAATAAGTATCCACTTCCAAAAATAGATGACTTGATGGATCATTTGGTGAGTGCTCGTGTGTTTAGTAAAATTGACTTAAGGTCGGGTTATCATTAGATTAGAGTGAAGGATGAGGATATTCAGAAGACTGCTTTGAGTACTCGGTATGGACATTATGAGTATTTGGTGATGTCGTTCGGAGTTTCTAATACACATGGTGTATTCATGGAGTATATGAATTGAATCTTTCATACTTACTTGGATAAATTTGTTGTGGTCTTCATTGATGGCATTCTGGTTTATTCTAAGTCAGAAGAGGAACATGTTGAACATTTACGGATTGTGTTGCAAGTGTTGAAAGAGAAGAAGCTTTATGCTAAGTTGTCAAAGTGTGAATTCTGGTTGAAAGAGTTGAGTTTTCTTGGTCGTGTTATTTTAGACGATGGTATTGTTGTGGATCCATCCAAGGTAGATGCAGTTCTATAATGGGAGGCTTCAAAGTCGATGACTGGGATTAAGAGCTTTTTGGGCTTAGCTGGTTATTACCGTAGGTTTATTGAAGGCTTTTCTAAGTTAGAACTTCTGTTGACACAGTTGACTTGCAAAGGTAAAGCTTTTGTGTGTGATATTCACTATGAAAAGGGTTTCATTGAGCTGAAGAAGAGGTTGACTACAGCTCCAGTTTTGATTCTACCTGAACCGAATGGACCGGTTGTGGTGTATTGTGATGCGTCCTCGATGGTTTTAGGTGGTGTATTGATGGTGGATGGAAAGGTTGTGGCTTGTGCTTCGTAATAACTGAGAGTTTATGAAAGGAATTATCCTACTCGTGATTTAGAGTTGCCTGCAGTGGTTTTTGTGTTGAAGATTTAGAGACATTATCTCCATGGTTCCAGATTTGAGGTTTATAGTGATCATAAGAGCTTGAAGTATCTATTTGAGCAAAAAGAGTTGAATATGATGCGGAGGAGATGGTTGGAATTTTTGATAGATTATAACTTTGGCTTGAATTATCATTCGGTAAAGCTAATGTCGTGGCTGATGCATTAAGTCAGAGGTCCCTGCATATGTCTGTTATGATGGTTAGAGAGTTGGAATTGTTTGAGCAGTTCAGAGACTCGAGCTTGGTCTGTGAGTTGATACCTCAGAGTGTGATGTTGGATATGCTAAAAGATCAACAATGATTTTCTTAATAATATTAGAGAGAGTCAGAAGTTGGATGTGAAGTTGGTGGACTTGATGATTGGAAGTAATTAGACTGAGGATAGTGACTTTAAAGTGGATGAGCAAGATGTGTTGCGATTCCGTGATAAAATTTGTATTCCTGATGATTCTGAATTGAAAAAGATGATTCTGGAAGAAAGTCATGGAAGTAGCTTGAGTATTCATAAAGTGGATGAGCAAGGTGTGCTGCGATTCTGTGATAAAATTTGTATCCTAATGATTCTGAATTGAAAAAGATGATTCTAGAAGAAAGTCATAGAAGTAGCTTGAGTATTCATCTAGGAGCTACAAATATGTATCAAGATCTGAAAAAGATATTTTGGTGACATGGATTGAAGCGTGATGTGGCTCAATTTGTGTATACTTGCTTGACTTGTCAGAAGTCGGAAGTGGAACATCAGAAACTTGCTGGTTTGATGCAACTGTTAGATATTCTAGAGTGGAAATGGGACAACATTTCGATGGATTTTGTGACTGAGTTGCCGAATACTCAGAGAGGGCATGATGTCATTTGGGTCGTTGTTAATAGGCTGACGAAATCGACGTATTTTATTCCGATTAACATCAATTTTTCCTCGCAGGAGTTGGCAGAGGTTTATATCTGTGTGATTGTGAAGCTGCATGGAGTTCCGTTGAGTATTGTGTCAGATAGATATATGAGGTTCACTTCCAGATTTTGGGAGAGTTTGCAAGAGGCTTTGGGTCGAAGCTGAGGTTGAGTTCAGCTTATCATCCACAGACAGATGGTCAGACAGAAAGGACTATACAATATTTGGAGGATTTGTTGGGGACCTGTGTTCCTGAACAAGGAGGTGCTTGGGAGTTGGAGAGCAAGATACGTGAGCGTATCCTGAGTTGTTCGTATCAGGTAATTTTCGAGGACGAAAATATTATAAGTGAGGGAGAGTTATAATGCCCCATTTTATTTTAAATTATTTTTCGTAATTTAATTATATGAAGTTGTGTGTATAAATGTGATTATACGTGTTTTGTCGTGCTTGGAGATACCCTTGGTGTGAAGTAGTAATCTTAAGAGTAGACCTTGAGGGTGGAGAGATGTGTGAGCCTTTGAGTAAAGATTAGTGGTGTGAGAAGTAAAACTTTAGTGATAATTATTTAATTATTTAATATTGGATGGATATTAATTAAATTAAATAATTGTTGAAAATTATTATTATTATTATTATTATTATTATTTTAATTAGATGGGATCCATAATAATAATAATATAATGAAATAAAATAAAATGAAATACTTGGTGTGTAGAGATTTGAAGGACGTGATGGTAATTGTATGAGGATGAGTGAGGGTAAATGAGGTAAACCATAATTGAGGGATTTTATAAAGGAAATTGGAAAACATTGGAGTCAGTTTTTTTCATCGTACGTGAAATTGGAACAGAAGTTTAAAGAGGCTAGGGCAAAGAAGAGGGAAGAACTCCATTAGAGAAGGAAAAGCTCTTCAATCTAAGGTAAGGGTGGGGTTCTGATTTTCTAAGGGATGTTATGATGAATAGTGGGTAATTGGTGTTAATTATGAATGATTTGAGGAAGGATAGATTTAGGGTTCAGATTGTTGTTAATTGTTGTTGATTATAATGATTTCATTATGTATGTATGATGTTAGGACCTCTAAAAAGGTGTTATAGGTTGTTATAACTGTTACATAATGGTAGTATTTTGAATTCTGGGACTGAGATTTTTTACGGAATCGAATTCGGAAGTCTGAAAGGCCTCCAAACTGTAAAAATCGCACTTTTTTGGTTTGCTGTCCTGGAGAGTTTGCATAGAGAACGTCGCGACGCGAGCAGTAGCGAACCTATAGCGAAAGTCTATGGTTTAAATTCGATAATGAGCTCGCGAAAGCGAGGGTAGCGAGTAGTAGTGAGAGTTGTGATGCGAGCTATATTTCGCATAGCGGACGTCGCGATGCGAGCTGTATTTCGCATAGCGAAAGTCGCGACCCGAGCAGTAGCGAACCTGTAGCGAGTGATGGCATAATGGATGTAACTTTTGATCCGTAAGTCCGTTTGAGGCACCATTCGAAGCGTTAGAAATCAAACGCACAGGGCTATAACATGAAAATGATTGGTGAGATGTTTTGTTAATATTCAGGTGTCTATTATATGGATGTTTGTAAAGGCCTGGATGCTCGATTAGCGAATCAGGGAGTTAAAAGGAAGTAACATGATTGAGTGTATATAGTTGTGCAAATGTAAAGTTATTACTATTGATGTCGGTTGTTGATTATTGTGAATGATGAGCAATATTATACGTTATGATGAAGTTTGATTATATTATTATATTGATGTTGTTACGATGATGTTGATATGATGTTGATGTTGGTGATGCTGCTATGATGTTGATGTTTGTGATGTTGCTATGATGAGTGAAATTCATGATGTGCATGTTTAATGTGTATACATTCTATGTGATTATTTGGAGTTGTTGTTGTTGCATAAAAGATATATATGTTGTATGAACTATATTTTATGCTTGTTGGCCAATTTGGGCGGTGTACAATAACCATGATGATGGGTTATTGTGCACGATGATGTTGTCGTTGTTGTATGCATAAATAGTCGCATTGCATACATTTGTGGACAATGGACTGTCGTTGAGGAGCCTAAATCCCATTGTGTGGTTGGGCCGGTAGCTGATTTCGGAGGTGATGGATCAGTGAGTGGTTCTGATCCTAGGAGGCGGGGATCAGAACGGTGAACCTGAGTGTTCACGAAAATTGGTACCACATGCATATGCATTAAGTCTGGTTGTGAGTCTCATTGCATTATACATTAAGTATGTCACTATGTTGCTAACATGTGGTATTGTTGTGATTAATTGGATTTGTGATCATGTGATTTCCATGCTGGTTGGTGGGTAATTAGTGATGATGTTGTTGGTTGATTGATATGAGATATTTAGCTGAATTGTTGTTGTGTTATCTTTAAGTTTGGATAACTTAGTGTTGGTGTTGGGTGTGTTGTGTTGTAGAATGGGTGATAACGCACGTGTTAACCTAATGCATGTTTTTTATCATGCTTTCCTTTATATTATCATGATATCTCACCCCTTCTGTTTGAATATTGCATCCACGTGGGTAATGTGTAGATAATCCGTAGTAGGAGCTCATATGTGAGTGGAAGGTAAAGTCTTTCGTTTATTCTTTTAGTTTGGCGTTTGCTATGATATGTAACAGTGGGGTTATGGAACGTCGCGTGCTATTTAATATGGGTGGTTGATCATCTTCCATAATATCCCAATTTATCAGCCAGGATAAACTTGTTGGAATTACAGCCAAATAGGTCAAAACAGAAGGTCAACTGCGCCTAAAATCAGTGATCGAAAAGTTTCAAATTTAAGCTTGTGGAAGTCAGTGATATTGATCTACTGTTCACGCAGTTTGACCCGATGCGCTTGTATTTATTTCTTGACGGCTTTTGAGTCACATTTTAATCAGTCTGATCATTTTTACTGGTCCCGACTAATTTCAAAATCGGACGAAACGTTGTATTTTTCGAGTTAGTTTATCCCGCGCTGATAATTTTAGTGCAATCATTTATCATTTTCTAGAATTTCGATACCCTATTCTTTTTTTCGCTTTTTATTCATTTCTATTTGTTTTTTTGTCAAATAATCTTTCAATAAATTTTAAAATTAATTTAGATTTACTTAGTTAATTAGGATTTTATTTTAGTTAACTTTAGTCATTTTTATCTCTTTTTATTTTTTTGTTAAATAATTTATCAATTAATTTAAGTTTATTTAGTTAATTAGATATTTAATTTAGATTAGGTTTTATTTAATATTAGAAATAATCATTGTTTTTTTATATATTTGATTTTCTGTTTTTATTTTCTTTAGGAAACACTTATATATTAATTTTTTAAAAATTCCTTTTTATTTTAGTTTTTAAACCTAGTTTTCATTTCCATCTAACTAATTTTTACACTCATCATACAGTCAAACACATACGTATTAGTCATGTTTCACTTTCCATATAACTTAAAACAAAACCATCACCAAGTTATGCCCTGTACCACCCTGCGCATCAAAACCATACAAAACTGCAAAGCTACATGACAAACACAACACTCCTTTCACTAAATAAGACCCTGCGCATATCACTACACAAACCAAGCCTGCTGCAAATTTACACCACTTCAAAACCACTTATCCAAAACCTCTGCATCAAAGGCCTGCACTTATCCGAAAATTTTGCACACCTATACAAACCCAAAACCACGATACATTATTCCCACACAATGACCAAACTTTGACCATCTCCCCTAGTCCTGCACCATCCGTCCAAAATCCCTGTGACATCCTGCTCTGCTACCACAACCTGCCAAAGCCTGTCATGAAAACCACACATCACAACAATGAGACAAACCCCCTGTACCCTTAAACTTAATCTACAAGTTTAGATTTTATTTAAAAAAGGGAAGGAGAGAAATCAAAGAGTGGGCAAGAACAAAGGACAAAGCTAGAAACCTTTTCAAATCACATTCCACTCTCCATTTTTACCATTTTTTTATTCTTTTTTGATACAATTTTAAACCTTCCAATGCGTAAACAACACATCCAGACCAATTTAAACATCCACACTCCATAACACTGCAATAATGACGCATAAGAAGAAAAAGGAGGCAGGGGAGAAATCGTAAAAAAAGATTCAAAGAAATTAGAGAGAAAAGTTCTAAAAAATGGACCTTTCCCATGTTTGCTGCAAAAACTTTTTCTTCAACCTTGCCATAGCTTTTCCTGTTCACTCCTCTTAAAACCGACCCACCTTCACAATTGCAGACAGATTTCTTCACGGCATAACCACCTTCAATTTCGTCCTCAACCTTCAAACCTATATTCACAAGCAATCCCTCCAACACGCCAACAACCCTCAACACCACCACCACCATCTCCCTCCGTCAGAATCACCTCCCTTTCACGCTCCAGATTTCGCACCTCCGCCACATCCTCAAACACATCGTCGCCGCCGCCATCATTTTACCTCCGCATTCATCATGACAAATTCATGGCAAGAGAAAAAGGGAGATCCGTGTGAACAACGAAGCAGAGAAAGAGATTGCATAAGAAAACGGAAGGAGAAAGCTGCGAGAAAGAGTGAGCGACACGATGAATAAGCTTCAGACCTTTTTTCTCTCGTGGTTTTTGTTTCTGCTGAGCTTTCATTTTTATTTGCCTTTTTTATGTTTATTTATTTATTTATTTATTATTAATATTTTAAATTAGGTTAAGAGTAATTTGGGGTGTTGGATTTCAAAGCCCAATTCCTCGTGTGTTTCACACCCCTAATCTCATTCTTTGTACACCACCTTCATTCATTCTTTTATTTTGTTTTTTTAGAATATCTTTTTAATTAAATTTCATTTTGAATACTTGATTTATTTCTTTTAATTATGTTTTTAATATTTTTGTTAGAATTAATAAATAATTGTTTAGTTTAATTAATCTAGTTGCATTCATTTAATATTAAAAACCTCAAAATTATTTTCTTGATTAGTTTTTTTAAATTAATTCTTTTAACACAAGGGAAGACCCAGATGAAAATGTTTTGAAAACGACGATCGTGCCGAGATTTTTTAACGTACCGGGACTTATACAATGACTGAGGCCCAAAAAGATTTTTATTTACAAGGGATGGGTCTTACACTCTATTAGAGGCCCAAAAATGTTTTAAAAGAGAAGGATGGGACTTACAGCACAAGGGAGGCCCAGAATGATTTTGTTTAAAAGGCGACGATCGCGTCGCGGTTTTAGAAACACAGTGGGACTTATACAATGACTGAGGCCCAAAAATGTTTTATTTACAAAGGGATAGGTCTTACACTCTATTAGAGACCCAAAGTGTTCTTGAAAAAGATTTGTGAGGGTGTGAATGATCAAAACCCTAATTTGATAAAAATGTATTTTTATTTGAATAAAAAATCAAATAAAATTGATCAAAATTAACAAATATGTGTAAAAACAAATTATGATCTAGGATAAATGTTTGAAAAATCATTTTTTATCCCTAGAATGATTTAAAAATCAATTGAGTTTAAAAAATCAAGAAAAGAAATATTTTTAAAATGTTAAAAACAAATAAAAAATAAATTCTTTATGAAAATATTAAATACATCAATTAAATACTATTTTTGTGAAATTTTTGAAGAATAAAATATTTTATCATTTTTATGAATTTTGAAAAAAAGAATTAATCCAAAAACATAAAAATTCAGAGAGAAATTAATTTTTGAATCAATTAAATAAAATAACAAAAATTCAAAAATTCAAAAGTTTGAAAAAGGGCGCCAAGAACAACTTGTTATTGCCCGCGTGCCCTGTTTTACTCCAATTTGCATTTTCTCACTTTTCTCTCTGATTACTCAATGGTTTTGCACGATTCAAACACCAATCTTGCTTGTTTTTGAACAAGGATCACAACCATATAGATTAATTGCTTTTATATTAAGTGTGGAGTGAGAAATCAGAGGATAACCTCAAGAACCCTAATTTCAGCATGAACATAATGAAATTCCATACACGATTGATTCATGACAATTGATTGAGGGTTATTACTCTACATACATGCAGAAACAAGGTGGTAACTCAAAAATTCATTTATGATGCATGTAATATGGAGTTTGAAGGCTTCAGGCTTACCTCTTGCAACTGGTGATCGAACTTGATGATGGAGGTGTTACAGATGTGTTGTAAGGACCTAGACAACTTCACTATACCCTATGGAGTGTGTTGGGATGCTTAGCCTTGATTGGAGATGCTTGGATCACCTTCTGGTACCTCAACTGCAACCTTGTCAAAAGCTTGAGCAACTGACTGGTGATTTTGTGATTCAAGTGTTTCAGATGTGTTTCAAGGCCATGGATCACTCATATATGACGTATATGAGGTGTTGGCATGATTGGTTTGGTTTGAATCACTTCCAATTTCAAAACCCGATAGTGACTCGAAATGGAAGGCAAATTTGGAGTGAAAGAGAGATTTTGAGGAAAGCATCAGTTTTGGTACTTTGGTGTACTCAAACTGATCACAAATGAGCTCTATTTATAGTATAGCAAGTTTGTTTTGCAAGCAATAGTGAATGGCAACTGGTACAGGCCTGTGGCCAATGGTGATCAAATGAAATCTCAAGTCACCTCTAGCCATTGACTTGAGATTAGAGTACAGGTCTATGGTTCTCTGTTGCATGAGTTTATCTTGACTCATTTGGTTGATCATGGAGTGATATATGCCAGCTCTATGCATCCTTTAAATGCTCCATGACAAATTTGAAAGTTTTAGATTTTGAACTTTGAATGTTATTTGCCAAATAATGAGGTTCTTGACTTGCAAGGCTCTATGATGTTGTAGCTCTGCAGAGATCAGGTTCATTGTACTTTAGAAACTTGTCTTGTGTGATGAAAAAGCTTGCCAAGTCATGAAAATTCCAAAATCGTGTGGCATGTATAAAGTTGTCTTGTGAAGACCAGTTTTGGAGGTATCATGTTTCCATGCTCGTAACTCCCTACTCAAGTTGAATTAGAATGAGTTCTTGTACATTTTGGAAAGCTCTCATGACATACTTTAACTTTGATGTTCACCAATGGACCTGGTTCAACTTGGATCAATGTGAAAAATGGTCCAAAAGTTGGTGAAAAACTTAGACAGATTTTGTCTAAAAAAATTTCTAAGTGTTGGAAAAAGTGGTCATTTTCATGTTTTTGTGATTTTTATCAATCCTTAACTTAAAATCCATGAGGATTTGGAATCTTTTGTAGTTGACACTTTTGAAGTATGTAAGGTGAATTTTCATTTGAGCTTTGGATGGGAGAAAAAGGCTTTGTGGTTTAGGAGTTATGACCTTGCAAAGTTGGTACAAAACCACTTTTGTTCCATAACTTAGAAAAAAATTGGTTTCTCAAGGTTGCCCCTTTTGTAAGAAACCACACTTTTCTTGATTTTTCTTGATAAATGATGATCAAAATCATACATTAACATTGTTTTGACTTAGGGGGGACCATATTTATGAAAAATTCCAAAAAGTCAAACTTGATTTTGGGTACAGTTGACTTTTTGTCAGATGAAATCCAAACTGTGTGATTCTTTGTATAATCAAGTTCTTGACCTAATTCAAACCTAACGGATGGATTCCATAGGTGTTTTAGGGTGCCTTGAATCATGTCCCAAGATTTGGGAGCATGTCTTGGTCAAAAGTCAAAGATACAGTTGACTTTTTCTTCAAAACCCTAATTGTGGTCCAGATGAAATTGAAACTTGTGAATCAAGCTTCTTGGATCAATCCATTGTTGTAAATGGATCAATGTAGTGTAATTGAGGTCCTCAAATCATGTCTTGAGGTCTTGGATCATGCTTTGCTCCAAAAGTCAACTTAGGGATGAATTAGGTCAAGAAACCCTAATTCCTGATTTTTGATTAATGCATCCCCTGAGGTTATTTTGACTTGATGATTAGGTTCATGAGGTCCCTTTGAGCATCTTAGGTTGTACTTTGAAGCATTGGCTCATGCCCAGAAGAAAATTTTCATCTGGAGGCCTTGATCGGTCAAAATCCTAATTTGGTGACACTGACTATCTCGAAGCTTGGTCCACTTGGAATGTTGCGCTCCTGTGCCTGATTCTTAATGTGGCAGTCCTCTTGATCCCTTATGGGTGTTTGAAAGGTTAGAAAAGTTAAAGATCATGTCATTTCTTGATTGATCATTTGTCTAAGTGCTCAGAGAGGGCTTAAAACCCTAATTCTTGATTGTGGTGAATGCTCAACCATCTTTGAGGAGATTGATGAGGCATGAAGGTACATCCATATTGTAGTGATGATTCTCACAATGATGGGAAATCTTGGTGGTCAAAATTTGGGGTATGACACTTCCCGTAAACTCTTTGACGATGCTACTCATTTGTGAAACTTTTCTTTCCCTAGTGGAGACCATCTCTTAGTTCAACCTCCATTGAGGATATTTTCTTTCTAGGGCGTCATTCAGTCACGCTTGAACTTGATGATCAATCATTCTAGATACCTCCATTGAGCCCATATTTTGGTTCTACTTCCAATGAGGTTTTCTTTATTCTTTTCAGAGCGTCAGCTAGTCACTACTTGAACTTGTTGATCAACTGCTCTGGATATTCCCCAGCGGAGACCATTTTTTGGTTCTACCTCCAGTGAGGATATTTTCCTCTAAAGTGTCAAATGGTCATGCCTTGAACCTGTTGATCCATCACTCTAAATGTCCTGTTTTATTTTCTTTCCCCAGTGGAGACCGTCTTGTCGGTTCTACCTCCATTGAAGGTCTTGTGTTGTCTTTCTCCTAAAGTATCAACCGGTCACGTCTAAACCAGTTAATCAATGGATTTAGATTTCCCCAGTTTGTTTCAGTTTCCCCAGTGTTTTGTCATCCCTAGTGAGTGGTTACTCGTTGTGTGGATTTTGTCCTTGTTTGCTTTCGTTTGTGTCCGCATTTTGCATTTATCATCCCATCATTTTCATCATGATAGAGTTCATGGCATGTCAGCATTGCATAGTTTTCTTTTGTCCATAACATATCATGTCATTGCATCTAAGGGCAAAATTTTCGGTTATCTATATTTAAATTCCTTTCACCTTGATTTCATGAGGATTGTTCATCACTCGTGTCATTCGGTAAAGGTATTTAAATAGAGGCATATGTCATACCACAAATTTTACCCTTAGATTCTTTGATGTTTTGCATATCATTCTAGGTCGATTATCTTCCATAATATCCCAATTTATCAGCCAGAATAAACTTGTTAGAATAACAGCCAAATCGGTCAAAACTGAAGGTCAATTGTGGGTAAAATCAGTGATAAAAAAGTTTCAAATTTAAACTTGCGGAAGTGAGTGATATTGATCTACTGTTCATGCAGTTTGACCCGATGTGCTCGTATTTATTTCTTGACGGCTTTTCGGTCACATTTTAATCAGTCTGATCATTTTTACTGGTCCTGACTAATTTCAAAATCGGACGAAACGGTGTATTTTTCGAGTTGGTTTATCCCGCGCTGATAACTTTAGTGTAGTCATTTATCATTTTCGGGAATTTCGATACCCGATTCTTTTTTTGCTTTTTATTCATTTCTATTTGTTTTTTTGTCAAATAATCTTTCAATTAATTTAAAATTAATTTAGATTTACTTAGTTAATTAGGATTTTATTTTAGTTAACTTTAGTCATTTTTATCTCTTTTAATTTTCTAGTTAAATAATTTTTCAATTAATTTAAAATTAATTTAAGTTTATTTAGTTAATTAGATATTTAATTTAGATTAGGTTTTATTTAATATTAGTAATAATCATTGTTTTTTTATATATTTGATTTTTTTTATTTTCTTTATATTAAATTTTTAAAAATGACTTTTTACTTTAGATTTTAAACCTAGTTTTCATTTTCATCTAATTAATTTTCACACTCATCATACAGTCAAACACACACGTATTAGTCTTGTTTCACTTTCCATACCAGTTAAAACAAAACCATCACCAAGTTATGCCTTGTACCACCCTACACATCAAAACCATACAAAACTCCAAAGCTACATGACAAACACAACACTCCTTTCACTAAACAGGACCCTGCGCATATCACTACACAAACCAAGCCTGCTGCAAATTTACACCATTTATCCAAAACCTCTATATCAAAGTCCTGCACTTATCCAAAAAATTTGCACACCTATACAAACCCAAAACGACGATACATTATTCCCACACAATGGCCAAACTTTGACCATCTCCCCAAGTCCTGCACCATCCGTCTGTCATACCCCAAATTTGTCCTACCTGTATATATTTCATTTGTACTATCCATCCACTAACTTTTATTCAGAAAATCCAAAAAAATATGTTGCTCCTGTTTGTTGTCCAAACTCAGGATATCACAAGGTTGAGTTGGAGTGAATTGAAATTCTTTTGAAAATATCAGGTCAGGAAAATATGCAGTAAGGTTTGGTGAACTTGACCTAATCTTGGTCAGACATGAATTTGCTTCTTGATCAAGACTAGGGTATGGAATCCAGGGGGTTACAACAAGGGTTATTCATTTGTGGTTCAGGACTTTATCCCAGTCAAGGTTCAGGATTAATTCCTATTTGGTCTCATCTCTCAAAATTTGAATCGAGGATCTAATTTATTTCAAGTTCTCATGATTTATTCAGAATCTTCACATGGTTAATTATTAGAGAATATTCAAGTTGTGTGGAAGTTTGGTTATAAAAAATCACTTGAGGGAAGCTAGTATTATCAAGAATTGACCTATGTCAAATCCAATTGCAAAATCAAGAGCCTTAGTTCAAATATGGAGATGCAAGCAAGGATTAAATTGAAAAAAGTCACCAAAAGTTTCTATAAGAAAATCTTGCATTAAAAAGTCCATTGTTTAAACAAATCCAATGTCCATTCTACAAGATTTGCAACAAAGAGAGGCCCATTACAATAAATGAAAAAAAAAGGAAAGAAAAAGAAGCACATCCAAAACATCCAAGTCATATTAATTGCTGCTGATGATGAGTTTTCTACGGGCCATGCCAATAAACCATGAAGTCAGCCACTCCACACAACACATCATGATTCCATATTTTTCTCTGGCCATTTTAAATTTCCTGCTAGAAGACCTGCAACGAGTCACACAGCAAATCAAAAACTTCTACAACCCAATTCATGCTAAGCCAACAAGTCACTAATTTCAACACCAAATAACCTGCTGCAGCCATTTCATAACCGAGCCTGCCCCATAAACCTGTGAAAAATGGACCCCACATCAAACCACATAACGCCTTACAGCAACAAACCTGTATAGAAAATTTGGACAAATTGAAAAATTAACCACATCAGCTCTTCAATAAATCACTCCAGGACCCACGCATCACTCATCCATAATAAATTGCTACTTTCAAATGACCATAGTCCTGTTGGAAAAACCAATATTCTAACCTTCAGCTCATGTAAGCCAAACCACAGCAAGCACCACACCAATCAATAAATCGTTACAACTTGCCACGACCCCACTATCCATTCACAACCTGTGCCGCAAACTTTTCACAATAGACACCAAAACCGCAAAATGAAAAAAACTGCATTGCAATATACGACAAAAGCAAAACCGTACACCTCCACAATATCTTCCAGCCTGTACCTGATTCTCTACACCATCAGCGACACATACCTCATAACCACAAATCGCTACGTTCCGCAACATCCACCCCGCCCTACAAAGCGACACTAAAAACGCAACAAGAATTATTTCAATTCATTCCCTAAATACCCTCCATTTCCTCTATAAAACGGAGCATTTCCTCACTCTCAATTCCGAAGCCCTAGCCGTCACCAAAAACCTCAGCCTAAATCCTCACCATTTTCCAATCACTCAACCTTTCACCATTAAACAACAATAACACCGAACCTCAACAACCCGACCCTGATTCTTTAACTTCAACCTTCTTCCTTTACAACCCATAAACCTGTGTCAAATCTCCTCAACCCAACTCACAAATCCAACAATAAATCGAACCATCAAAACAAACAGAAACAGAGAAATAGGAGATGAAGTGAGAAGTGGATTGAAACCCCATATCAGAAGAAGGAGAAGAATAGAGTTTTAGCGACAAACCTGAGAGACAGAAAGGTTGGGATCATTGTTGCTTCAACTGATTTCATTTGCGATTTGCCTCAAGGAATAAGGGGATGCTTCAGCATGTCGACGTCGTTGTTTTGACCTGAAGTTTTTTTGGTGTCCTGTGATTTGGATCCACGCGTTGATGTTGATTGCCTTTTGTAGGCTTGTGTTTCATTTTTATGTTATTAATAAGTTTTTTAAAAAAAAAAGAAAAGTCTGATTGTTTTTAGATACAGAACTGATGTTGTTATTTTGTTTTTCACCGTGCCTTTTCTTTAAGAGTCGTGGTTCATATGGTCTTTAGGGCCCACATGTTTTGTTGGTCTTTTTTTTGTTTTTGTTTTCTGACCGTATGGTGCTCTTTGAGAATGGAGGATGGGCTTTAGCCCACATGATTCCATGTCTCCATCCTCTTTCAATTCTGCACCCCTATCTTGTTCTTCTCTCTTTTGTCTTCTTTTTAAAAATTTGTTTTCTCCCTTGAAAAGAAAAATTATTATTAATGTTTTATAACAAGTTTTATTGATTTATTTTTATTTGGGCCAATGACATAACAATACTCATGATTTAGTTGATTTTCTCAAAATCGATTCAAATCTTGATTTATATGAGGCCTACTTTTATTTTCTTTTATTTTTCTTTCAACTTTTTAGGTCAATGAAAACCAAGTATCAAGATTTATCGATTTTTTTATTTTAAATCTTGATAAAGGTGAGACCTTTATTCTTTTTCTTATTTTTTCGATTTTTTTTTATTTCATTTCTTATTATCTTTTTCATTATTTTTCATCTTAGGTCAATGAAAACCAAAATATCAAGATTTTTTGATTTTTCGATTTTAAATCTTGATAAAGGTGAGACCTTTATTATTTTTCTTGTCATTTTTTATTTTATTTCATTTTTATTATTTTATTTCATTATTTTTATTCATTTTTGGGTCAATGAAAATCAAATACTAAAGATTATCGATTTTTCGATTTAAAATCTTAGTAAAGATGAGACCTTTCTATATTTTCGATTTAATTTTTTTAGTTGGTCAATGAAAGTCTAATATTAAGGATTATCGATTTCTCGATTAAATTTTGATTAAGACGAGACCGGTTTTATTTCTATTTCGATTTTATTTCTCATTATCTTATGTCTCTTCATTTTTGGTCCATGAAAGTCAAAAATTGTTGATTATCGATTTCTCGATTAAATTCCGATTAAGACGAGACCAATTTTATTTTATGTCAATATTATACCTTGTTCATATTATCTCGATTATATTATTCATACTCTTATCATATTGTTCATATCCATATTCATGTTTATCTAACCATTTCATTTGTTCACCATTAATAAAAAACACTAAAAATATCGAAACCCTAAAACAATAATTGATGAACTGTTGGTTGTTTGGCGACTTTCGATCAAGGCTTAGCTTAGGACACCTTGCACACACACGGCTTTCTCTTGGGCTACCTTACAATGAGACCCTTTATTTCACGTCATCCCTTGTAATTTACATGTACCCCGCTCCCCATTCTGATGTACGCATTTAGTTTCTTTGATTGTGGTTTGTTTACTAGGAGCACCCCTAGGGACTAGCATAGGCAACCCATTTTCAAACAGTCGTCGAGCCATTTTCAAACAAACCTCTTTTCAACCAAACTCTCGATTCGTCGTCGAGCCCATTTTCAAATCAACCTCTAACCAAATCATTTTTCAAACCAAACTCTTTTCATAACAAATAAACCCTTGATCCAACATCAAGCGAATTTTCATAATAAAATTCAAAAACAACTAACAAATATCGCAACTCTTTTAAGGTGAAAAAAGGGGGGGTTCAAGTCTTTGATCTCTCTTCGATTGTTTGGGTGCGAGTTCTCTTACTCGTGTGTGAGCAATTGACGCCTCTTCTTTTAACGAATCAAATCCTTTTCAAAATAACTAAGCGCATACAATAAACCCTTGATCCCACGTCAAGCGGATTTTCATAATAAAACTAAAAAATGACTAACAACTATCGTAATTCTTTTTCAAGGTGAAAAATAGGGGTTCAAGTCTTTGATCTCTCTTCGATTGTTTGGGTGCGAGTTCTCTTACTCGTGTGTGAGCAATTGGCGCCTCTTTAAAACAAATCACCACTCCCTTGTTTCGTGGGCGTACCACGAACTACGACTGTTCTGATTCTTTATTCTCGTCCGAGTAAAGATACGTAGACACAAGATTGCGATGATCTTGGCGAGCACTTTTTTTTCCCCGTTTGCGTCCACACTACCATCTTTTTTCCGTCAAACCCCGTAGTCGAACTACGATTGCTCTGATTCCTCATTCTCGTCCGAATGAGCATACGTAGGCCCGAGGTCGCAATGATCTTGTCGAGCACCCTATCCTTAAACCACCCATTTCCCCCTAGTATCATTTCCTTTTATCTTACCTTTTTGCATTTATCATAGAGAAGAAAACAAACAAACTTAGCTAACGAGTATCGCGATTCGAATCAAGAGGTTCCCGTTGAGTACAACGGACGTGAGGGGGTGCGCGTACCTTCCCCTCACGTAACCGACTCCCGAACCCAGAATGTGGTTGTGACGACCATGTTCTTATCTCCTCCTTAAAGGTTTTCTCGATATTTTCCTCTCCCTTTTTTGGGATAAATAAAGTTCGGTGGCAACTCTGTCGAACCGTTTTCCACGCCTTTCGCGCGAAGGGTCGTGTCTTCGATGAAGCGATTTTTTCGAGGTGCGACAGCTGGCAACTCTGCTGGGGACTCCGTCCAAAATCCCTGTGACATCCTGCTCTGCTACCACAACCTGCCAAAGCCTGTCATGAAAACCACACATCACAACCATGAGACAAATCCCCTGTACCATTAAACTTAATCTACAAGTTTAGATTATATTTTAAAAAGGGAAGGAGAGAAATCAAAGAGTGGGCAAGAACAAAGGACAGAGCCATAAACCTTTTCAAATCACATTCCACTCTCTATTTTTTCCATTTTTTTTATTCTTGTTTCATCCAATTTTAAACCTTCAAACGCATAAACAACACATCTAGACCAATTTGAACATCCACACTCCATAACACTGCAATGATGACGTATAGGAAGCAAATGCAGAGGAGAAATCATAAAAAAATATTCAAAGAAATTTGAGAGAAAAATTCTAAAAAAAACGGACCTTTCCCATGTTTGCTGCAAAAACTTTTTCTTCAACCTTGCCATAGCTTTTCCTGTTCACTCCTCTCAAAACCGACCTACCTTCACAATTGCAGAACGAATTTCTTTATGGCATAACCACCTTCAATTTCATCCTCAACCTTCAAACCTCTGTTCACAAGCAATCCCTCAAACACGCCAACAACCCTCAACACCACAACCACCATCTCCCTCCGTCAGAATCACCTCTCTTTCACGCTCCGGATTTCGCACCTCCACCACAACCTCAAACACATTGCCTCCCCCCGCCATCATCTTACCTCCGCATTCACCACGACAAAGCCATGGCGAGAGAAAAAGGGAAATCCGTGTGAACATCGAAGCAGAGAAAGAGATCGCAGAAGAAAACGGAATGAGAAAGCGACGAGAAAAAGTGAGCGAAACGATGAATAAGCTTCAGACCTTTTTTCTCGTGATTTTTGTTTCTGCTGAGCTTTCATTTTATTTGCCTTTTTATTTTTTATGTTTTTTTCATTATTATTAATATTTTGGGTTGTTGGATTTCAAAGCCCAATTCCTCATGTGTTTCACACCCCTAATCTCATTCTTTGTACCTTCCCTTCATTCTTTTATTTTGTTTTTTCAGAATATCTTTTTAATTAAATTTCATTTTGAATACTTGACTTATTTCTTTTAATTATTTTTTTTAATATTTTTGTTAGAATTAATAAATAATTGTTTAGTTTAATTAATCTAGTTGCATTCAATTAATATTAAAAACCTCAAAATTATTTTCTTGATTAGTTTTTTTAAATTAATTCTTTTAATTTTAATTCATATTCAAAATGTAAATATTAGGTTTATTTATTTATTTTTTATCATCTCTATTTTAATTTCTTTGACACCTAACTTTTGTGACTTGTAATTTAGGATCTTTTTGTTGATCTTGTGATTTTGATCTTTACCTTGACTATGTCATTGTTCATATCTTATGTTCCTCATTCATGCATCTTTTAGTTTGATTCTATCTTGCGATTGTTTGCTCCCATGTCTTAGGTTCGACTTCTCTTGTTAATTCATTTTTACTTTTGAATTGTATCTTGTTTATTTATTTGCTAGCTTTACGTTCATTTTCCTTAGAATCTCCTAGCTCGACTTAATTTTCGATTAAGCTCGAGGTAGGATAGATTTAGGCTCTTAATCTCTTCTTGACAACATTAGGTTAGCATTTTCCCTCCAGTTAATTCCAAAGGAAAAGACTTCTCTTGTTGACTTGTTAAGTCATGTTTAGGATAACTTAGCCTAGTTTACTTACCTTCCTGTTTATCCTAGCCTTAGGATTAGAGTCACCGCACTCTTTGTATATGTCTTGCCACAAACACTTCTTTCCCTTTAACCTAGCCTTAGGATTGGAGTCGCTGCACTCCATGTAAGTGTCATGGTTATGAACACTTACTTCCCTTTGGAACCCTGACCACAGTCAGGAGTTCCTCATCCGTAGTGAGGTGAACTACAAATGCTCTAATTGCATCCTAGTCAGTATACGTAAGCACGAGATGCGATGTCTTGGTGAGCATACTTAGTGTATATACCCTAGGTCTTTACCTTAGCACATTTCCCTTAGCAAACAAACTTTAACATAACACAAATACTAACAAGAGGTTCCTGTAGAGTACTACAGATACTTAGGATGCTAGCACCTTCCCTAGGTATAACTAACCCCCGAACCTTAGATCTCTAGCTTTGTTGTTACATAGCGCACTTAGGTTTTTCTTCGATCTTTACCCTTTCCTTTGGATAAATCAAAGCTCGGTGGTGAACTTCATGATTTGTGATTCAAGTTAATTAATAGTTTGATATCCGATTCTCACCGCAACAAAGATTCCATCCATTAAGTGATTAGTTCTATAAATTTCAGTAAGCTCTTCTACCGACATCTCTTCATCACTAACCTCATTGTAAGAGTCATGTTTCCCAGTAAAAGCCATCACTTTATTTGCTAGGTCTCATTCACTCTCATCATCAAATTCAGACCAAGTGATAAATAATCCCCTTTTCATTTTCTTTAGAAAAGTAGGAGATTCAACTTTAATGTGACCAAACCCTTCACATTCTGAACATTGAGCTCTTTTGCCTTTATTATCTTCGAAATCATCTTTGCTCTTGTTTAGGGGAGTGATGTCTCACCTATTATCTGGGACATTTGACTTCCAGTTTATGTCTTGTGTTTTTAAATCACTATTTAGCTTTCTCCCAACAAAGGCTATAACCTCTAAAAAACTTTCTCCAATATTTTTATCACCTTAATCTTTCTTCACTCAAGTATCGAATACAAAAGCTGCACCTTTGCTCTTCTTTTCCGATCTTTCATTTATAGAAACTTCAAAAGTTTGAAGGGAACTAATGAGTTCATCGACCTTCAAGGTGCTTAAGTCTTGGTCTTTTTCAATAGTTGTTACCTTCATGTAAAACATTTGAGGTAAAGATCTAAGAATCTTTCTAACCAGCTTTTCTTCTGACATCTTTTCTCCCAAAGCAAAATAATTATTGACTATGTCACGCAGACGAATGTTAAAATTAGATATGGATTCATATTCCATCATTTTCAGATTTTCAAACTTGGTTGTGAGAAGCTGAAACCTTGACATCCTAACCTTGGATGTGCCTTCATGAGCATTCTTTAGAAAATCCTAAGCTTCTTTTACTTTAGTACAAGTGTTGATTAGTCTGAACATATTCTTGTCAACACCATTGAATATAACATTCAAGGCTTTATCATTACCAAGAGCTTCATCATCTTCAGCTTTAGACCAATCAACTTCGGGTTTTAAGCTTGTTTAACCATCTTGAGAAGTGATCACAGGATGTTTCCAACCTTTAACCATAACTTTTCAAGTTTTGCTGTCAATGGATTTAAGAAAAGCAACCATCTTGGCTTTCCAAAAATATTATAATTTGTGTCATCCAAAATAGGTGGTCTATTGACAGACCCTCCATCCTCTGTATTGTCTATCTGAATAGAAAATATCCTCCATGGAGCTCACCCAAACAGAACAGAATTCCTACTCTGATACCAATTGAAATTTTGTTCCTTAGGGGACATATGTTGGACATGATGTTGGAAGAATTGGTCCAACAAGTTAAACTAGAATAACAACAATACAAAACACAATAAGGAAAGCAATAAAAAACACAAGAGATTGGTAACCTAGTTCGGTGCAAACAACACCTACGTCTGGAGGTCCCTCTACCCAAGAAACGAAATCCACTACTTTGAAATAGTACATCTATTCTTGGAAGAACCAACAAGCCATATGTTGTTCAAAACCTCTTCCTAATCCTAATGATTTTCTATTTAAGAACTCCCCATAAATATGAGAACTTACTCACTTTATTCTCAATAACTCAACTCGTGATTGGTGTTTATAACTCAATGAATAATGTTGAATATTACAACTCAACTAAGGCAAACCAACTATGTCAAGTTGCTGAAACATAATGGTGTACACAAAGTTTCAACACTAATCCTAATTAGGTCATTAGCATGAAATACAAGACTCACAAAACCTAGAAACAAAGACTTTACTCTTATGTACAAAACCCTCACTAAGTTATGAGAATTGAGTCTCGTTATATAGCAATGCATTATGGGCTTTTTCTTCACGGATCTCTGAGTTATTTTCGTCCAGAATAATAGAGATTATGCTGGATATGATCTTCTTCATAAATCTCTCCAAAAGATATGATTTTTTATTTTCATATTCAAATTCAAATCTCCATTTAAATTTGATTTGATATTCAATGATTATTAAACAACTCAACCATACATTGCTCAACAAACTACAACAAATCTAATCAAAACATAATCAGAATTTGCACAACAAACAACATCCTTATGGTCTACTATTAATGGCAGATGTTGAACATCACACTGAAGGTGCGAGAAAGACACAAGAAAAGGGGGTTTGAATTGTGTATTTACTCTTAGACAACTTTTCGATTCTTGTTGTTAGAGAACTTAGGGCAACATCAGAGTTTGTTGAGAGACTCTGACTGATGAAGTTACATTCAGACTTGCTTTGCATGACGCATGAGAACTAATGAGAGTCTGAACATAAACTACGTTTCTCAGAACTTGCAGTGCGGAAGCTTATCAGAGTTAAGCTGCAAGGTTCTGACTTTGCTTATGTAGGATTCTGATACTCAATATAGAAAGATTAATAAAGACATTAAGCATAAGAGTAAAGAACACATGATATATCCTGGTTCACCATAAAGGCTAATCCAGTCCACCCTCCTCAGGTGATTTCGCCTTGAACACAAGGACTTAATCCACTATAATCAATCTCGATTACAGATGCACGGGCAACAGCCAGTGACTAACCACTTGCACAGCCGCACTGTGACTAACATGCAATGAACCATTCAGGGATTCAACTTAATGAATATAACGAACATTGACCTGCAGTTTCCAATCTCGCAAGATCTACTGCTAGGCTTTTACAGCTAGACGTTCAAGGATTCATCGCAATGAATATAACGCTACTGACCCTATTTCAGGCTTTTCCCACAATGACATCTCGCCATTGTCTTCTCGAGTCTCCGGTCACACTGACCACTCAAGGAATCCTAATTCACCAAGAATTAGTTAACAGGAGATTACAAAGATGCTTCTTAACAAGCAGATTACTCCTAAGTTTAAGTACAAAAGAACACATAAGTGTTCAAACAAGATATGAGCAGTAGCTCCTTGCTATTCTAAGAAACTACATAGATGTATAAAGATTTGACAGTTGTTGACATCTTGTAGATCTTCTTCTTCTCCGTCTTCTTGGGTGAGCAAGCTTTGAGCAACAACTCCTTGCTTCAGATCTTCAATGTAGCGCTGACGAGAAGGTGGTTGATGACTTGACTGATTTGTAATGTTGTCTTCTTCATCAACAGCTTCTGTACCAATTCATTGTTGTTATGTTGAATGATGATCTTTGAGCTTCAACAACAATAGCCATGTGTAAATGGTGATAGCTTTGGATATTCTAAGTGTTACAACGAGAACTCATCGTTGTTGCTATCTTCACACAATGACTTGATCAATTCATCCTTTTTGGAATGAATCGATGATTCAAAAGCAAGTACTCTTTCCTTTAAATAGCCCAGTAGAAATATATCCATTTAAAATATTGTTGGCTCTTGGAAAAGAGACGTTGTGTAATAACTAGTTGTACTGACACATCTCCTTTTTACTGTGGGAAAAGTGATGGGATATATCTTTCTTGGGCGCCGTGTACAGTTACTCACAACGGTAACATGTGACTTCTGAACTTCAGAGGCTTCTGATGGTTAATTGATGAAGCATGAGTAGAGTCTTCTTAGTAGGATATCTGATACGTCAAGTCTTCAGTTATTTGAAGAAGTCCATTAGGAATCAGTCTTCAGAACTTCAGCACTTATCTTTGAGCACGTTATCTTTACTTCTTCAAGTCTTCCGAAACTTTAGAACTTGTCCATTAGGAATCTGTCTTCAGAGTCTTCAATACTTGATCTTCAGAACCTTAATCTTCAGAACACATAAGTCTTCAGAGTCTTCCTGCACTTGGTCTTCAGAGCCTTCCGCCTTCAGAACTTCAAGTCATGAGAGTCTTCAGCACTTCGGTTCACTTCTTCAGAAGCTTCACAATCTTCAGAATCTCGACTACTTTCAGAGAGCATCCACAAGAGCATTGCATCAGTAATATCGGCATCCTTGGATCTGACTGATCACGATCAGATACAGAAGCGTTCTTGCTTCTTGCGACTTGTGTCACACATAGTAACTTCGCATATTATCAATTTATCTCATCTGGCTAGTGCTTGTTGGATCTGATAATTTCTATGATTATGATTTACACACAACACACGTTAAAACATAAAATGGTTCTTTTGCAAATACGTATTGTTATCATCAAAACATAGATCGACTTGTAGAGACAATTCTTGCTCTCAGAATCTCCCCCTTTTTGATGAAGACAAAACCAAGTATTTTGATTGAACATTTTATACAAGGTAATCACCAAAACAAACATATTCAGAGTCTGGAACAACATCTCCCCCTGAATGTGTTATCCTCAGAGTTTTATCTGTGATCATCTAGAATCTTATATGATCCAAAGACATACAGAGTAACAACTTGAGTTGTCAGAACGAAGAATAGAAAAAGACTACTTCTCTATCTTGTCTTTAAAAGAATAAAGAATCTTTAGCATCTGGACTAGTTCATCAGAACTTCCATCTTCAGATCTTCAGAACTCAGTTCCTTTGTAGTCGTATCAGAGCTTGTAATCTTCAGAGACTTCTGAAGCATTTCTACCTTTCAGCAGATTCATTTAAGCACAAGTAGATCAGTTTTTATCTGATAACATAGCCTCACTATTCATCAGAGACAGACACCTTCTTTTAAGAAACTCCCCCTGAGTTTCAGACTTTTGTGAAGATTTGAGATTTTGCAATAGGATCTTCAGGGCAGTCTCCCCCTAATTTCTATAAGTCAGATATTGGGATCTTCAGAATCAAAATTCAGGATGGTAAGATTTTAATCACCAATGTAGATCATGGCTTTTTAGAGTTTGACTTTTGAACACAGGTCTTCATCTCAGAACCTTGTTATTGTCACAACTCAGTGGTTCATCAAAGCTTGATTTTTTATCAGATACCAATTGAAGGTTAATATTTGTGATCAATCAACGCTTGATTCTGAAACTGTCGCACATGTTTTAATCTTAGTCTGGTACTGAATTATACCAGAGTATGTTGTGTCTGATACCAAGTGAAGGATTACTTTTCATACCACTTGAAGGGTATTTCCTTAGTGTGCTGAGATAGATACCAATGAAGGTATACAAAACATTTCACAACTTAGCTCTGATTGATGAGTCTGATACTAATCTTTGTGTATACTGAGTCTCATTACCATTTGTTGACTTAGTCTGATACCAAATCATTTCTTCTTAATTGAGTTCTTGGTAGACATCAGAATTACTTCTTTTTGGAACTTCAATCCGGATCTTCAGACAGTTCTTTGACTTTTGATTTGCACAGTTCTTCTGAATAAGCATCTTGAGATGTAGACTTTGTCTTGTCTGCTTTTAGAGTTTCCTTCTTCTGATTCTTATGTTCTGAATCTCATATTCTTAGACAGCTTACAGCTTCTGAACCAAGTGAGACATAGATCACGATAAACTTTGACTTTCAGACAGTTCTCAACTTCTGAACAATACTGGGTAGATCTGATTTTGAACATATGTTCACGAAGTGTACTTCATTGTTCTTCTTGCTTAACCTGTCTTAGAATGCCTAGTGAACTTGTTTAGAGTTCCTCGGATAACATCAAACAAACAGACGTTAGAAGTAACACATTTTTATATTTTATGTGAGTACTTTGTTTGAGTTCTGCATTCTTTCAGATTTCGTTTTCTCAATCAAAATCATTATATTTCTCCCCCTTTTTGACATCAACAAAAAGTGTTAGAACATATGAGCATTTAGGCATGTAATTCCTGGAATCTTAACGGACTTATCTGAATACATTTTCATCTTGACTCTGATCTTTCCTCTTCTGAGTAAACTACTGAGGGTTCTTGAATTCTTTAGGATCACTTGCCTTCTGGTCTCGAAAAAGGAATTTGATAATCATATTGCTTCACATCTGATCGACCAGAGCAAGAGCTCTGTTGTGAGTAATCTTTTTGTTGACTGTATCTTTAAACAGCAGGTCGTGCCTTGTTCCTGACGACTTCTCTTTTCTTCTTATTCTTGAGAGCTTGTCGTGGCTGGTTTGATTAGTGAAACTTGTTCCTAAACATGTTTCTTTTGATGGTCTGCACGTTGGTCTGATTCTGATTTGAGTATTCTTGCCATCCCGAGTCAGTTTCTCAGAATGAGAAGTAGTCATTTGGAACTCATAGCAATTTTGACTTGTCTCACTGTGCTAATAGCAATTTCAGTTAATAAGTTCAACATCTTGATCTCACAATGCACATAGTTGGCTCATCAGAGACTAACAACATATCTACTTCAAAATACAATGTTGACTGATTTCTCCATTCTGAACGACATCAGCCACTTAGATCCTTTTGACTTCAAGTAGAGGATTTTAAGTGTCTAGCTTAACATCTTCTGATTCCGGTGCTTGAGGGGTTCTGAACAACTTATCATATAGTGATCTGATCACTAACATTTGATTCACCTGAGAGATAGTTTCAAGTTATCAGAACTTAGTTATGCTGATTCAAGCAAAGCTTAAGAGTTCATTCTTAATCAAGTATTTGATGAATCTTTGACATTCTTCTTCCTGAATATTCTTTTAGTTCTTCGTATTGCTTCCAAGAAAACAATATTCAGTTCTACATTGAATCTTTTATCTTCTAGATCATTCAAGATTCAAATGTTAAATTATTTCTAAGAGTTTGAATTCATCAGACTTTCTGATTTCAACAAACTTCACTCTGACGTTCAAAATCATAGAACAACAATCTTTCTTCTTTACATGAAGAAGTTCTGAATGAGTTTTTATACGAGAAAGTCAAGGGTGGACCTAATCTGTTTCTTGAAAACATCTAAAAAACTCATAAAGAATTAATCTTCAGCAAACAAGACTTCTTGTTTTCTGATGATTCAACTTTGAGCAAATATGTGGTTCATCCACACGCATCTTCCAAGATAGGCATTCAACAGATACTACTTCTTATCTGATAAGTCTATCTTATCAGCTGATTCTTCAATCTTCATTAAAACTTTAGTGAGGAAGAATTAGTTGTTTGACAGCTGCACAACTTCCAGAATCAGTGGTTTGCTCAAATACTTAGATTGATTACAATTTTGTACACAGTAGTCTTCTGAACTGTTACAGAAATTGCAAGTGGATTTCAATTAGGGATGGCAACGGGTAGGGTCGGGTGCGGGTTTTGCACTACCCAAACCCACACCCGAAATTACCACCCGCACCCGAACCCGGACCCAAATACTTTTCGGGTGGCAAAATGACACCCGCGCCCACACCCGTTGGGTTCGGGTTTTTTCACACAAACCCGAACCCATAGCAAAAACACAAAAATACAACATTAAATTGAAATTTGAATTAAGTTTCAAGATCTTAAGTTTTTTTTTTGAATCAGCTAAAAGATTTTTATTAACTTGGCATAAGATAAATTGCAAATAAACATAAAATTAAAATACAACATTAAATTGATATTTGAATTAAGTTTCAACTTTCAAGATCTTAAGTTAATATTACAATTAAAATACAACATTAACATAGATTATCTGTTTGCCAAGAAAATTCCAACAACATGGTAATGCTAGCAAATTCCAAATTCCAGCAACATGCAAGTTAATTCCAAAACAGACAGCAACATCAACATTCCAAAAGAGACAGCTGCACATAAAATAAGGATCTGCACATAAAAAATAAAATCCATGAACATTCTGCACATAAAATCCACCAATTTTACCTTCTGCAAGTATCAATGAACATTCTGCACATAAAAATAAAATCTCATTATGCCATACATAAAAATAAAATCCAATGGCATCAAAACCCTCCAATGGCATCAGAAGAAATAAAATCTCATTATGCCATACATTAAATCCATTTTCGTGGTTGGAACTTGGAACTTTAAACAGAACGCCCGTGAATTAGACTTAAAATCCTATTCAGCAACAAAATCATAGCTATGATCAAAGGGTAACTCCACTGGTACCATATAGAACAAGGCTATAGCATGCATAAAATCTCAGAAAGAAACTTGAATTTTTATAGTAAATAAAATAATTGACATTAACTCTTTACAGAAAACAATAAACCTTCTAAGATGGGAGGAATAAAAGGACAAGCAATTTTTCTATTAATAAAGAGAGATTCTTAAAAGTCACCACATGACACGAAGCAATAAGATGGGAAGGCAATTAATATTTACACAGTCACCACACATTCCAAATCCTGGAGTGGCAAAATAGCTTATAAGCTGTGAAAATCAATTTAGTTTTGGAAGAAAAATGTCTATAATATGTAAACATTGCAAATGACAGTAATATCAATGAGAGTACCAAATCTGCAAATTGTGTAATTTGCACGTTTTTTCACTGTTATACGTATCAAAGAAATAGTTACTATTTAAATTGTGTTATGCAGGTTATATTTTGTATATTTAACTTAATTTTTATCCAACAGAAAAAAATAAACTAGGACAACTTATTCCCTAGTTGAAAATTGCCACATAAAGAAATAAGTTGAGGCAAGTTAAAATAGTAACTACAATTATACTCACCATGTTATAGCATAGAAACTACAACTTCTAATCTTCAAAATGGTAACCCAAACAACTTTCCATCAACTCAGCTGTATTAAGAAGTAAACTGAAGTTAAATAAAACACCATTTTATTCAACACTTTTACACTAAATGAAGTACAAAATACCTTCATCGTCCGACTCCATTTTGTTCAACACAGTAGCAAATTCTTCTGCAACTCTAGAAGTTCCTATACATCACAAGTAGAATAACAAAGCATAATTAGTTCACAATATGTAAAGATTATTTGACATACATTACAATATTGAATTAATAGCTTAAAAAGTTACCATTATTCTCAGCAGCCCATAGCCAACTCCTAGCACACATCAAAGCCTCTACAGTACTCCAATTAAGTCAGCTACGATGAGGACTTAATATTCGACCACTATTGCTAAAGGCCGATTCAGAAGCTACTGTAGAGATAGGAATAGCCAAGACATCTCTTGCAATTGCTTGAAGTGTTGGATACACAACTCCATTTACCTTCCACCAATTCAAAATGTCAAAATCTGGAGTTTTTTTTATTACTGGCTTCTTCAAATAATGATCCAACTCATACTTAACACTTGAACTTGAGTTTTCGGCAATCGTCTCAATGTATGCATCAAATTCAGCCTCGTCATCAACAACAACAGTTGTACCAATGGATGGAGTGGTAGGTTGTGCATCTCTAAGTCTAATATGTTGATAATCATTGAGCAATTCATAACACATCTCCTTGATTCTACTAACTTGTGCACTTGAATCTTGGTCATACAACTTAGGAAACCAGAAATCAAGTACAACCATCTTCTTCCTAGGGTCCAAAACTGCAGCAACTCCCATCATATCATGAACACCACTCCAATAATTTTGAAATTTTTCCATCATTTTTGTGGCCATCATCTCAATAATTGAATTGGAGGACTTCTTCCATTCCTCTATTACCAACTTAATCTTACAAATCTTAGGAAAGTACAAGTTGGCAGTTGGATATTTTGTACCAGAAATCAACTCAGTTACTTCATTAAACAACTTCAAGCACCCGCAAACATCTTTAGCAAATTGCCACTGTGAATTAGTTGGCAAACAAGTGTATAAAGACTCACGTTGCTTCAACCGAATAAATACATCCTTGTACTCTATGGCAATATCAAGCATCTTATATGTGCTATTCCATCTTGTTGGACAATCTAGAGCTAACTTTCTAGTACAAACAATTCTCAATTGTCTAGCGGTATCTTCGAATTTTTCATGCCTTTTAGGTGTAGCGCTCCAAAAGGCAACACTATCCCGGATATTTTCTACCCCATCCTTAAGCACTTGTAGCCCCTCCTGAACAATTAAATTTAGGATGTGCGCACAGCAACGCATATGTAACAAAGACCTATCTCTTATCAAACTTTCCAACGGCAACTTATCCTTAATTTTCCTAATCATGGAGTCATTTGTGCTACAATTATCTAAAGCAACAGTACAAAGCTTTGAATCAATGTTCCAGTCCATTAAATAATTAACAAGTGCTTTAACAAGTCTTTCACTAGTGTGAGGGGCTGTAACATAAATGAACCTAATATAATGATACAATCAATTACACTCAAACGACATAATATATACATAAATAATACAATTACGTTATAAAATATAAACTTTGTTACCTCAAGATTCGACTCTGTAAAGTCCACGAGCCATCAATATAGTGAGTCGTAACCGCCATATACCTTTTTTTTTGGTTGCTTGAAGTCCACATATCTGTGGTAATCGCCACTCTTCCTTCATGGCTATCTAACATCTTCATAGCACATTTTTTCTCAAAATCATAAACTTTCAATACCTCATTCTTGATTGTGTTTCGAGTAGGAACTTTAAACAATGGTTGGAGAGAGACAAAGACTCTTCTAAGACCAACGTGATCCACAATTGATAATGGATAATCGTGCATAATAATAGCTTCAGCAATCAACTTCTTCACATTATCTGGATTATAAGTTCCAATTCCCAACTCTTCCTTTCCTTTTGAGATAGTAGGCATGAGAAATGGTTGTCCTTTGTCATGGCTTTTATTCTTAATCTTTTTTTGAATACAACTCAAGAGATGTCCTTTCAAGTGATTTGTTCCATTCTTTGGAGTGCCACTAAGTTGTTTTTTACACCAGATGCATTCAGCCTTTTCTTTCCCATTCACTTTCATCTTTTTAAATTCTTGCCACACATTACTTCTTAGTTTCTTTGATGGAGGTTCTAAGCTTGTGTAAATTTCTTCTTGTTGCCCAACATTAGGTGTCAGACTCGGATTAGAAGATACCTCCTGATGTGTTGGTGGACATGTACTTTCTTGTGTAGGATTAGATGTTCCTTCCGGTTCCGGGGTAACCGGGGTTGTGTTCGCTTAATTCATTTGACCTATTAAACAGAAAATTAATTATTAAAACATAATATTAAAAAGCAGCAGCAATATATATTTATTCAATTCAACAGATAAAAAACTAACACTTTAGAATCATGTTGTCCAACATGCTTTTTCAAAGCTACAAATAGGATGGCCTAACTAACGCATGTTGTGACAATGGTTCTACTGCATATCAAACAAAAATTACCCAAGAAACAGATTTAAGTTTTGCACTTCCATTCTTATATTACTCAGGATACCTTCTTTTTAAGTCACACAAACTTTCACCAGTAATTCATCCAAAATTCTCATATTACTCAGGTGACCTTTAGACATGGAAAGATATTATACAGTATGATAACACAATATGTGCCCAGAGCAATAATGAATTTCAAACCATGAGCAGAGCTTCCAACATGTGTGCCTAAACTTTTCTATAGTTTTCCTTAAAGCCATTTTATTTTATTAAGTTTAGCATTCCACATAACTAATTCTAGTCAGAATATGGAAAATAGTTAAAAAGAGATTTCTATACTTACTTATAAAGAGAATCCACGTCTGAAGTTGAAAATTCTTCTTTGTGGGCAAATCTTTCAGCCAAAAGTTTCTCTAGCTCTTGATCAATGGTTTCTGAAACTAAATGAGGATGAGTTTGAAAATTTTGTTCCAATAGCTAACCAACCAGGGGCTCAAATTCAAGAGGAGGAGAAAGCACAAAATTATCACTTGATTCTGCAGATGCTTTCACAACTAATCTTCTAACTCGAAAATTATAGGGTTCATTGTTGTGTTTAGCAAAGTAAGATGAAGGACAACTCTGCAAAGAAAAAACACTTGACAATTGTTTATTAAGAACACCACATAAATAATAATTACTAAATCATAGAAACCCTGTCTCAAACTCATAAACAAGCATTGCAGCAGGTGAAACAAACGATTATCAAATTGAGATTCAAACTGTGAATCCAAAAACTTATTTCCAAATCGTGAATCAAATATAATTATAAATTGTAAAATTATTTGATCATAGTAACCTTTAATCTAGGATTATACGAATCAATACATAACATTTTCCAACTTAGCAGATTACAAGGGAGTAAAGATTTAGTCAAAATTCTTCATAATGTTCAAAACTACATACAGTGCAAGTAATATATAATGTCACATTACAAATCCATTACAACTTCACCACACTCTACACAATCCCCTTCACATTCATCACTCAACATTCACAACCTTAACATCTTCTTTAACCTTCTCACACCTAGGAATGGTAACATCTTCTTCATAACTAATCAATAACTAATTAACAATCCATTCACAACTGACAATATAACCTTTAACATTCAAATAGTTAATTATTCTCCTAACAATCCATGCACATAACTAACAAACACTAACTGAATTAAGAGCTACTAACTGTAACTAACAGAAATACAGAGGAATTTCACGGCAAATTTGGTTGAATTTCAAAGGAATTTCACACAAAGTTTTAGTCTATAAATACAGAGCAGCAACAGCAACAGATAAACCAACATTCAACAGAAAAACCAACAGCAACAGCAGATAAAAATCGAAACCGAAACAGTAATGCAAATTCAAACAACAACAGCAGCAGTTAGAAATTCAAACAATAGCAGCAGCAGATAAAAACCGAAACAGTAATGCGAATTCAAAACCGAAATTCAATATCTCTCAGTAGCCAACAATAATGCGATAGAATCAGATCAAAACCGAAACTTAAAATACCAACAATTTTCAGTATAATGTAAACCATGCCATGCCATGCCATGTTCAAATCAAAAGCAACAATTTTCAAATCAATGTTCAAATAACAAACTCAAAAACAGAGGCAACACTACATCGATTACGCCATGCCATGTTCAAATCAAAAGTAACTAGTGACAAGTCGAAAAGAAGGGTGCGAGTCGAAAAACGAAACATCAACAGCCGTAGTGACAAGTCGAAAAGAAGGGTGCGAGTCGAAAAAGCAGAAACTGAAAGGAAGATTAAAATAATGGATTAAGGGAAAACCTTGGATTGGATTTGGAAGAAAGGAAATCGGTGGGAGGAGGATTGGATTTGGACCAAAGGAAATCTGCAGCAGCCAACAGCCGTAGTGACGGAGGGAGAGTGAAACGGAAGGAAACAAATGAATGAAACCCTAATGTAATTTGTTATACAATTATATATATGCAGGGGCAGTTAAGTGATTTTAAGGTTAAACGGGTGTGGTTTCGGGTTTCGGGTGTGGGTTTTACACCACCCAAACCCGCACCCGAAAAATCGGGTGGCACCCGAACCCAGTCAATTCGGGTTTCGCCCGTTGACTCGGGTGCGGGTGCGGGTGGGCCCCGCGGGTATGGGTCTGTCTGCCATCCCTAATTTCAATCTCACCCAGAGTATTTCTACGCACCGCATCCGGATCTTTTTCTGACACTGTTAGGTGTTTGATATCCATCAATAACAGAACCGGAGCTCTGATACCAATTGAAGGTACGAGAAAGACACAAGAAATGAGGGGTTTGAATTATGTATTTACTCTTAGATAACTTTTTGATTCTTGTTGTTAGAGCACTTAGGGTAACATCAGAGTTTGTTGAGAGAGTCTGACTGACGAAGTTACATTCATACTTGCTTTGCATGACGCATGAGAACTAACGAGAGTCTGAACATAAACTACGTTTCTCAGAACTTGCAGTGCGGAAGCTTATCAGAGTTAAGCTGCAAGGTTCTGACTTTGCTTATGTAGGATTCTGATACTCAATATAGAAAGATTAATAAAGACATTAAGCATAAGAGTAAAGAACACATGATATATCCTGGTTCACCACAAAGGATAATCCAGTCCACCCTCCTCAGGTGATTTCGCCTTGAACACAAGGACTTAATCCACTATAATCAATCTCGATTACAGATGCACGGGCAACAGCCGGTGACTAACCACTTGCACAGCCGCACTGTGACTAACATGCAATGAACTGTTCAAGGATTCAACTTAATGAATATAATGAACATTGACCTGCAGGTTCCAATCTCGCAAGATCTACTGCTAGGCTTTTACAGCTAGACGTTTAGGGATTCATCACAATGAATATAACGTTACTGACCCTATTTCAGGCTTTTCCCACAATGACATCTCGCCATTGTCTTCTCGAGTCTCCGGTCACACTGACCACTCAAGGAATCCTAATTCACCAAGAATTAGTTAACAGGAGATTACAAAGATGCTTCTTAACAAGCAGATTACTCCTAAGTTTAAGTACAAAAGAACACACAAGTGTTCAAGCAAGATGTGAGCAGCAGCTTCTTGCTATTCTAAGAAACTACACAAATGTATAAAGATTTGACAGTTGTTGACATTTTGTAGATCTTCTTCTTCTTCGTCTTCTTGGGTGAGCAAGCTTTGAACAACAACTCCTTGCTTCAGATCTTCAATGTAGCGCTGACGAGAAGGTGGTTGTTGTCTTCTTCATCAACAACTTCTGTATCAATTCATTGTTGTTGTGTTGAATGATGATCTTTAAGCTTCAACAACAATGGCCATGTGTAAATGGTGATAGCTTTGGATATTCTAAGTGTTACAACGAGAACTCATCGTTGTTGCTATCTTCACACAATGACTTGATCAATTCATCCTTTTTGGAATGAATCGATGATTCAAAAGCGAGTACTATTTCCTTTAAATAGCCCAGTAGAAATATATCCGTTTGAAATATTGTTGGTTGTTGGAAAAGAGATGTTGTGTAATAACTAGTTGTACTGACACATCTCCTTTTTATTGTGGGAGAAGTGATGGGGTATATCTTTCTTGGACGCCGTGTACAGTTACTCACACCGGTAACATGTGACTTCTGAACTTCAGAGGCTTCTGATGGTTAATTGATGAAGCATGAGTAGAGTCTTCTTAGCAGGATATCTGATACGTCAAGTCTTCAGTTATTTGAAGAAGTCCATTAGGAATCAGTCTTCAGAACTTCAGCACTTGTCTTTGAGCACATTATCCTTTACTTCTTCAAGTCTTCTGAAACTTCAGAACTTGTCCATTAGGAATCTGTCTTCAGAGTCTTCAATACTTGATCTTCATAACCTTAATCTTCAGAACACATAAGTCTCCAGAGTCTTCCTGCACTTGGTCTTCAGAGCCTTCCGCCTTCAGAACTTCAAGTCATGAGAGTCTTCAGCACTTCGGTTCACCTCTTCAGAAGCTTCGCAATCTTCAGAATCTCGACCACTTTCAGAGAGCATCCACAAGAGCATTGCATCAGCAATATTGGCATCCTTGGATCTGACTAATCACGATCAGATACATAAGCGTTCTTGCTTCTTGCGACTTGTGTCACACATAGTAACTTTGCATATTATCAATTTCGCTCATCTGGCTGGTGCTTGTTGGATCTGATAATTTCTATGATTATGATCTGCACACAACACACATTAGAACATAAAATGGTTTTTTCACAAATACGTATTGTTATCATCAAAACATAGATAGACTTGTAGAGACAATTCTTGCTCTCACACACACATGCTGGAACATCGTGTTCCACATGTTGTACCAGAACATCCAAATAATCTCTTTTCCATTACTTACAGATCTTCTATTGTAGAGTGAGTCACGGGTAGAACATAAGCCTTAGCCAAACTACAATGACATGTGTCTGTTGTAAGAGACCATGTGTTGCAGTACACATGTTGGAACATCGTGTTCCACATGTGTCCCTTAAACACCAAATTACTTTAAGAACTTCCATGTTGTTTTGCATAATGTAGTCAATCCAAAGTAACAACATGTTGGTAGCCATGCAAGAAGAACTCAAGCCAATCGAGAAGAACAAGACCTGTAAAAAAGTCAATCAAGAAGCAAATTAATGTGAAGTGGGCCTACAAGTTGAAACTAAAGCTAAATGGTGAAATTTCCAAGCATATGGCAATACTAGTGGCAAGAGGTGTAACACCCCCTTTCTATACCCCCAAATAATCACAATTAATCATTTAGGCACATATTAAAAATTTCGTCAGAGTATAATTATAAACATGGTATAAAAGAGGTATGTCACATTATACATTAAATTAAAACATACAACACATGCTCAACATTTGATATGCAACAGTGGGGTAACTTTGCAACAGAGGAACTTATCCTTACACCCACATCTCAATATTTAGAGTAAAAGCGGAAAATCTAAACATTGAATAACAACAAACAGATATACATATATACATGTATCATAAAGTATTCTTCACCAAACATCATTCATGTTTATATAAACATTCATTAACAAGATACATGTACAAATGTATCACAAAAGATTCATAATCATCCTAGCTACCCGGTGCTACATATCAGAGCCGACCGACCAAAAGAATGAAGACACGCTTCACCAAAAAGACCACCAGCATACCTACTCTGCAATGCCTCATAGAGCATCATAAAACAGCAGAAGGGTGAGAAACACAATTATAATATAAATGCATATAATTATATATCTTAGCATAAAAATACACATATTCTACATTCTCACCCCAATTCATCACCATTCACCCATATACATCACAATGTATATATATATAAAGCCAAGCATATTCATCATGCATACTTTCACAATTATTACCATTCCACATAAACATACATATTCATGTTTATTCATCAATGCACCATATAAAGATGATACATGCAAATCATAGAGACCGACTCACGACTCTATGCAAATGCAATGCGGTACCGACTCAATCGTCTCAAGTCCACTCAGGAACTTATTGGAACCATCGCTCGTTACCAATGTAACTCCCCGTCAGGCCTATGATGTTCACCCATTGCTCACACCTCACATAGGCACACAATGTTTATGGATTGCTCACACCTCACATAGGCACACAATCCGATTGCTCACACCTCACATAGGCACACAATCTGATTGCTCACACCTCACCTAGGCACACAATCCGATTGCTCACACCTCACCTAGGCACACAATCGTTTGTAATCATCGCTCACACCTCACATAGGCACACGACGTTACAACGGATTCTCATTAGAATCACACAACACAAGAATGTACATCATTATGCTTCTCATACAAATGACTCCCGACATTCTTGAAATGCATACATATTCACAATATATTCATGCATTCATCTCACACAACCACATACAATCTATATACATTCACATCAATGCACTATTGTATGATTTACATCCAAACACACATTCAAAATGGTAAAAGTCGTTAAATAACACTATTCCTGATTTTTTGACTTATTTAATCGGTCAACAATCTCAAAACCATCATCACAAGCAAGAACATTTTATAAGCTTTCCAACGATATAAATAATACTTAAATCGGAATTACGGTCCGAGAGTTATGAACTTTAAAAGAAAAGGAAATTATAAAAAAAAAAGCAAAAGCGCTCGGCGACAGGAACGTTTCGCCCGGCGACGCTTCCATTTCGCCTTCACTTCGCCCGACGAAGAAGGGGCGAAGGAAACCCTCAAAAACGTGAACCAAACCAGTAGCTTGACACTCTCTCGCCTCTCAATTTTGCCCGGCGAAAGCACGCACCGCCAGGCGCTCTGGGCATTTCGCCCGGCGATTCACACCAGATAGCCATGCTCAGCAGCGTGGCTTCATCATCAAAACCCCCATTTTCTCATTTTCCCACCTTTTATCATTACCAACAGCCAAACCAAGCATAGTTATGGATCAAACACATATAGAGATCATTCTAAACACATTTTTATCGATTTTTAACCGTTAAAAACACCGATTCCACAAATCGACCTAAAACTCACATATAACCCAAAACTCTACCAAACATAATTTTCAACCACAACAATCATACATAATCACACACATGTATAGAATAATCGAGTTTCAAACCCTTACCCGATTAAATTGATTCCTAGAAGTTGATTTTCTTGATTTTTCTAGCTTTTCCTCTTTTCTTTCTCTTTTCTCCTCTTTTTTCTTCTTTCTCTCCTATTTCCTCCTCTTATCTCTTTTTCTTTTCTATTTTCTTTTTACACAATTCAAATTAATTCATTTTCTCTCACAATTATATTTCCACTAAGTTTTCTAACTTACCATTAATTAAGAAATGTCTAAAATACCCTCCATTCTAATTTCCCCGAAAACTCTCAAAACGGTAAAATATCATAACATGTCAACATAACACATTAACACACCAATTTCACAGATAAAATAATTTATCACTCAAATTAAATAAAAGACTCAACAAAATGAGAATAATCGGAATCAGGGCGTTACAACTCTCCCCCACTTTAGAAATTTTTGTCCTCGAAAATATTACCTGATTCAAACAACTCCGGATACGACTCTCACATCCCACTCTCTAGTTCCTAAGTCATATTGCCTTCTGCGGCGCCTCCCCACGCTACCTTCACAAGCGCAATATCCTTGCCTCTTAGCTTCTTAACTTCACGGTCCAAAATCCTAATCGGTAAAGCTTCAACCGTAAGGTTATCTCTTACTTCAACCTCGTCCATAGGAATAACATGTGACGGGTCCGGAACATACTTCCGAAGTTGCGAAACATGGAATACATCATGCAAATTCGAAAGATTCGGAGGCAACGCCACACGGTAAGCCACAACACCAACTCGTGCAGAAATCTGATACAGACCAATGAAACGAGAAGTCAACTTCTTCGACTTCAAAGCACGACCCACACCCGTAACCGGCGTAACTCTCAAAAACACATGGTCGCCTTCTTGAAACTCAAGATCTTTCATTCTCTTGTCATGATAGCTCTTTTGTCTACTTTGAGAAGCTTTCATCTTTTCCCGAATGAACTTCACTTTCTCCGTCGTTTGTTGTACCATCTCCGGTCCAACTATCGTCCTCTCACCGGTTTCGTGCCAACACAAAGGTGTTCGACATCTCCGATCATACAAAGCCTCAAATGGTGCCATACCTATACTTGAATGAAAACTGTTATTGTAGGTGAACTCAATCAATGGCAAATAACTATCCCAAGCACCACCTTGCTCGAGCACACAAGCACGCAATAAATCCTCCAACGATTGAATTGCCCTCTCGGTTTGACCATCCGTTTGCGGATGATAAGCCGAACTCAATCTTAGCTTAGAACCCAAAGCCTTTTGTAAACTCTCCCAAAACCTCGATGTGAATCTAGGATCTCTATCCGATACAATACTTTTAGGAACTCCATGTAACTTCACAACCGCAAGAATATAAATCTCGGCTAACCTCTCCAAAGGACAACTAATATCAATCGGAATGAAATGAGCAGATTTAGTAAACCTATCAACGATTACCCAAATAGCATTATGACCTCTTTGCGTATTTGGCAATCCCGTAACAAAATCCATCGATATACTATCCCATTTTCCATCCGGGATGTCCAACGGTTGCATCAATCCACTAGGCTTTTGATGTTCCACCTTCGACTTTTGACAAGTTAAGCACGCAACACAAATTGAGCCACATCTCTCTTTAATCTGGACCACCAAAAGATTTTCTTCAAATCTTGATACATTTTATTCGCTCCCGGATGAATACTTAAGTTACTTCGGTGTCCTTCTTCCAATATCATCTTTTTCAACTCCGCATCATCGGGAATACAAATACGACCACGGAATCTCAAAACTCCAAAATTATCAACCTTGAAATCCTCATTTTCATTCATTATCAAATCAACAAACTTCAAATCCAACTTTTGCTTTCCACATACGGTTGCAAGAAAATCATTCGTAACATGTAGCATACCAAGTCTCACACTTCTCGGCGTCATTTCACAAACCAAACTCAAGTCTCTAAAATCCTCCAAAAGTTCCCATTCTCTCATCATCAATGCGGACATATGTAACGACTTCCGACTCAAAGCATCGGCCACCACGTTTGCCTTACCCGGATGGTAATTCAAACCAAAATCATAATCCTTCAAAAGCTCTAACCACCTTCTTTGTCTCATGTTCAATTCTTTTTTATCAAATAAATATTTCAAGCTCTTGTGATCGCTAAAAACTTCAAATCTCGCACCATAAAGATAGTGCCTCCAAATTTTCAAAACGAACACCACGGCCGCCAACTCCAAGTCATGTGTAGGATAATTCTTTTCATGCACTCTCAATTGTCTTGAAGCATAAGCCACAACCTTTCCATCTTGCATCAAAACTCCACCTAAATCAACCAATGAAGCATCACAATACACAACAAATGGTTCCGTCGAATTTGGCAAAATCAAGATCGGAGCCGTTGCAACCTTCTTTTTAGCTCATTGAAACTCTCTTCACGATGAATATCCTAAATGAAAGCCTTTTCCTTACAAGTCAATTGCGTTAACGGAAGTGCCAACTTCGAAAATCCCTCAATAAACCTCCGATAATAACCTGCCAAGCCTAAAAAGCTTCGAATTTCCATAACCGATTTAGGAGCCTCCCATAGCATCACCGCATCAATCTTGGATGGATCAACACTAATACCACCACCGGAAATAACATGCCCAAGAAAACTTACTTCCGACAACCAAAATTCACATTTCGACAACTTAGCATACAATCGTTTCTCTTTCAAAATTTGCAACACAATTCTCAAATGCTCTTCATGCTCCTCTTGAGACTTAGAGTAAATCAAAATATCGTCGATGAACACAACCACAAAACGATCTAACTGTTCATGAAAGATACGATTCATGTATTCCATAAACACACCCGACGCATTAGAAACCCCGAATGGCATCACGGAATATTCGTAATGGCCATACCGTGTCCTAAAGGCCGTCTTTTGAATATCCTCTTCTTTCACACGAATCTGGTGATATCCCGATCTCAAATCAATCTTGCTAAAAACACTCGCACCAACCAATTGGTCCATCAAATCATCGATCCTTGGAAGCAGATACTTGTTCTTAATTGTCACCTTGTTCAATTGTCGATAATCAATGCATAACCGCATACTCCCATCCTTCTTCTTTACCAACAATACCGGAGCACCCCACGGAGAAACACTTGGTCTTACAAATCTCTTGTCCAACAAGTCATTCAATTGCTTCTTCAATTCTACCAACTCCGATGCCGACATACGATACGGTGCCATCGAAACCGGTCTAGTACCCGAAACTAGATCAATAGAAAACTCAACTTCTCTTTCCGGCGGTACATCCGTAATATCCTCCGGAAACACTTCTGGAAAATCACACACCACTGGGAACACATCGAGCTCAACTTTACTCTCCACCGACAAGGATGCAAACAAACCGAACAATTGAGCTTCGTCCGCTAGAAGTTTCTTCAACTCTTTAGTGGATAGGAAACTCTCATCTTCATCATCTTCCAAAGAAGGAAACCTCACTAACTTGTGATAGCAATCTATATGAACTCGATTAAATCGCAACCAGTTCATACCCAAGATTACGTCCAAACCTTCCAACGGCAAACACACTAAATCCATCTCGAAGTCTTTACCATAAATGGTCAAAGGACAACTCACACAAACCAAAGAAGTAGTTACTGACCCTATAGCTGGAGTGTCAATAACCATCTTACCATCCATCACAGACAACACAAGATTCAAACGCTTCGCGCACTCAGACGAGACAAACGAATGAGTCGCTCCCGTATCAATAATAGCAACTAAAGGCGTACTATTAATAAAGCATGTACCTTTAATCAAACGGTCTGCACTAGTAGTGTCCTTCCCTGCTAATGCAAACACCTTTCCGCCTGCTTGAGCTTGTTTCGGCTTAGTACACTTAGTACTAATGTGACCCACTTCTCCACAATTATAGCACTTCACCATATTCCTTCTACAATCGGTAGCAGCATGCCCAAGGCCTCCACAGTTAGAATATTTCACCACGGTCTTCCTACACTCAAATGATTTATGACCCATTTCACCACACTTGTAACACTTAATGGAACCAGAACCTCCTCCTCCAGATCTCTTCTCAAAGTTCCCCCTATGCTTGCCCTTATCAACGGGTGTCACATAAGGTCCACTTCTAGCTTGTTGCTTTCCCTTCCTCTCATTCAAACTCTTTTAATGTGTAGAACGAGCCTTGCTATCTTCCTCGAAGATTCTACAACATTCCGTTAAATCCGTAAACCTTCTTATCCTTTGATATCCCACAGCTTGTTTAATCTCGGGACGCAAACCATTCTCATACTTAATACACTTTGAGAACTCAGCAGTAATCGCAGCATAGTGATGATGGAATTGAACCAACTCCACAAACTTAGCAGTATAGTCCACCACGGACATACTACCTTGTTTCAGTTCAAGGAACTCCATCTCTTTCTTCCCTTTCACACTTTCAGGGTAATACTTCCTCAAGAACTCGGTACGAAATAAATCCCAAGTTATCTCCTCATCATCCACCTCAAGAATTTGACGCATACCGACCCACCAATCGTCGGCTTCTTCCTTCAGCATGTGAGACCCGAGCCTCACCTTATTCTCCTCCGCACAGTCCATGACTCTGAAGATCCTTTCAATCTCTTTCAGCCAAAGTTGAGCACCATCGGGATCAAATCTTCCTTTGAAGACCGGTGGTTGATTCTTCCTGAACTCGTCATTAGCATTCACGTTAGGTGCACCTTGCACCGCCCTAGCCATTGCTTCCAAAGCAGCAGCCATCGCATTGTCGTTTCTACCAGCCATATTCTGATTATTCCCAAAAATGACAATAAGGTTAAACAACAGTTCAACCATCACAACAACAAGACAGACACAACTGACTTAACACTGGCTCTGATACCACTTAATGTAACACCCCCTTTCTATACCCCCAAATAATCACAATTAATCATTTAGACACATATTAAAAATTTCGTCAGAGTATAATTATAAACATGGTATAAAAGAGGTATGTCACATTATACATTAAATTAAAACATACAACACCTGCTCAACATTTGATATGCAACAGTGGGGTAACTTTGCAACAGAGGAACTTAGTCCTTACACCCACATCTCAATATTTAGAGTAAAAGCGGAAAATCTAAACATTGAATAACAACAAACAGATATACATATATACATATATACATGTATCATCAAGTATTCTTCACCAAACATCATTCATGTTTATATAAACATTCATTAACAAGATACATGTACAAATGTATCACAAAAGATTCATAATAATCCTAGCTACCCGGTGCTACATATCAGAGCCGACCGACCAAAAGAATGAAGACACGCTTCACCAAAAAGACCACCAGCATACCTACTCTGCAATGCCTCATAGAGCATCATAAAACAGCAGAAGGGTGAGAAACACAATTATAATATAAATGCATATAATTATATATCTTAGCATAAAAATACACATATTCTACATTCTCACCCCAATTCATCACCATTCACCCATATACATCACAATGTATATATATATAAAGCCAAGCATATTCATCATGCATACTTTCACAATTATTACCATTCCACATAAACATACATATTCATGTTTATTCATCAATGCACCATATAAAGATGATACATGCAAATCATAGAGACCGACTCACGACTCTATGCAAATGCAATGCGGTACCGACTCAATCGTCTCAAGTCCACTCAGGAACTTATTGGAACCATCGCTCGTTACCAATGTAACTCCCCGTCAGGCCTATGATGTTCACCCATTGCTCACACCTCACATAGGCACACAATGTTTATGGATTGCTCACACCTCACATAGGCACACAATCCGATTGCTCACACCTCACATAGGCACACAATCCGATTGCTCACACCTCACCTAGGCACACAATCCGATTGCTCACACCTCACCTAGGCACACAATCGTTTGTAATCATCGCTCACACCTCACATAGGCACACGACGTTACAACGGATTCTCATTAGAATCACACAACACAAGAATGTACATCATTATGCTTCTCATACAAATGACTCCCGACATTCTTGAAATGCATACATATTCACAATATATTCATGCATTCATCTCACACAACCACATACAATCTATATACATTCACATCAATGCACTATTGTATGATTTACATCCAAACACACATTCAAAATGGTAAAAGTCGTTAAATAACACTATTCCTGATTTTTTGACTTATTTAATCGGTCAACAATCTCAAAACCATCATCACAAGCAAGAACATTTTATAAGCTTTCCAACGATATAAATAATACTTAAATCGGAATTACGGTCCGAGAGTTATGAACTTTAAAAGAAAAGGAAATTATAAAAAAAAAAAGCAAAAGCGCTCGGCGACAGGAACGTTTCGCCCGGCGACGCTTCCATTTCGCCTTCACTTCGCCCGACGAAGAAGGGGCGAAGGAAACCCTCAAAAACGTGAACCAAACCAGTAGCTTGACACTCTCTCGCCTCTCAATTTTGCCCGGCGAAAGCACGCACCGCCAGGCGCTCTGGGCATTTCGCCCGGCGATTCACACCAGATAGCCATGCTCAGCAGCGTGGCTTCATCATCAAAACCCCCATTTTCTCATTTTCCCACCTTTTATCATTACCAACAGCCAAACCAAGCATAGTTATGGATCATACACATATAGAGATCATTCTAAACACATTTTTATCGATTTTTAACCGTTAAAAACACCGATTCCACAAATCGACCTAAAACTCACATATAACCCAAAACTCTACCAAACATAATTTTCAACCACAACAATCATACATAATCACACACATGTATAGAATAATCGAGTTTCAAACCCTTACCCGATTAAATTGATTCCTAGAAGTTGATTTTCTTGATTTTTCTAGCTTTTCCTCTTTTCTTTCTCTTTTCTCCTCTTTTTTCTTCTTTCTCTCCTATTTCCTCCTCTTATCTCTTTTTCTTTTCTATTTTCTTTTTACACAATTCAAATTAATTCATTTTCTCTCACAATTATATTTCCACTAAGTTTTCTAACTTACCATTAATTAAGAAATGTTTAAAATACCCTCCATTCTAATTTCCCCGAAAACTCTCAAAACGGTAAAATATCATAACATGTCAACATAACACATTAACACACCAATTTCACAGATAAAATAATTTATCACTCAAATTAAATAAAAGACTCAACAAAATGAGAATAATCGGAATCAGGGCGTTACAACTCTCCCCCACTTTAGAAATTTTTGTCCTCGAAAATATTACCTGATTCAAACAACTCCGGATACGACTCTCACATCCCACTCTCTAGTTCCTAAGTCATATTGCCTTCTGCGGCGCCTCCCCACGCTACCTTCACAAGCGCAATATCCTTGCCTCTTAGCTTCTTAACTTCACGGTCCAAAATCCTAATCGGTAAAGCTTCAACCGTAAGGTTATCTCTTACTTCAACCTCGTCCATAGGAATAACATGTGACGGGTCCGGAACATACTTCCGAAGTTGCGAAACATGGAATACATCATGCAAATTCGAAAGATTCGGAGGCAACGCCACACGGTAAGCCACAACACCAACTCGTGCAGAAATCTGATACAGACCAATGAAACGAGAAGTCAACTTCTTCGACTTCAAAGCACGACCCACACCCGTAACCGGCGTAACTCTCAAAAACACATGGTCGCCTTCTTGAAACTCAAGATCTTTCATTCTCTTGTCATGATAGCTCTTTTGTCTACTTTGAGAAGCTTTCATCTTTTCCCGAATGAACTTCACTTTCTCCGTCGTTTGTTGTACCATCTCCGGTCCAACTATCGTCCTCTCACCGGTTTCGTGCCAACACAAAGGTGTTCGACATCTCCGATCATACAAAGCCTCAAATGGTGCCATACCTATACTTGAATGAAAACTGTTATTGTAGGTGAACTCAATCAATGGCAAATAACTATCCCAAGCACCACCTTGCTCGAGCACACAAGCACGCAATAAATCCTCCAACGATTGAATTGCCCTCTCGGTTTGACCATCCGTTTGCGGATGATAAGCCGAACTCAATCTTAGCTTAGAACCCAAAGCCTTTTGTAAACTCTCCCAAAACCTCGATGTGAATCTAGGATCTCTATCCGATACAATACTTTTAGGAACTCCATGTAACTTCACAACCGCAAGAATATAAATCTCGGCTAACCTCTCCAAAGGACAACTAATATCAATCGGAATGAAATGAGCAGATTTAGTAAACCTATCAACGATTACCCAAATAGCATTATGACCTCTTTGCGTATTTGGCAATCCCGTAACAAAATCCATCGATATACTATCCCATTTTCCATCCGGGATGTCCAACGGTTGCATCAATCCACTAGGCTTTTGATGTTCCACCTTCGACTTTTGACAAGTTAAGCACGCAACACAAATTGAGCCACATCTCTCTTTAATCTGGACCACCAAAAGATTTTCTTCAAATCTTGATACATTTTATTCGCTCCCGGATGAATACTTAAGTTACTTCGGTGTCCTTCTTCCAATATCATCTTTTTCAACTCCGCATCATCGGGAATACAAATACGACCACGGAATCTCAAAACTCCAAAATTATCAACCTTGAAATCCTCATTTTCATTCATTATCAAATCAACAAACTTCAAATCCAACTTTTGCTTTCCACATACGGTTGCAAGAAAATCATTCGTAACATGTAGCATACCAAGTCTCACACTTCTCGGCGTCATTTCACAAACCAAACTCAAGTCTCTAAAATCCTCCAAAAGTTCCCATTCTCTCATCATCAATGCGGACATATGTAACGACTTCCGACTCAAAGCATCGGCCACCACGTTTGCCTTACCCGGATGGTAATTCAAACCAAAATCATAATCCTTCAAAAGCTCTAACCACCTTCTTTGTCTCATGTTCAATTCTTTTTTATCAAATAAATATTTCAAGCTCTTGTGATCGCTAAAAACTTCAAATCTCGCACCATAAAGATAGTGCCTCCAAATTTTCAAAACGAACACCACGGCCGCCAACTCCAAGTCATGTGTAGGATAATTCTTTTCATGCACTCTCAATTGTCTTGAAGCATAAGCCACAACCTTTCCATCTTGCATCAAAACACCACCTAAATCAACCAATGAAGCATCACAATACACAACAAATGGTTCCGTCGAATTTGGCAAAATCAAGATCGGAGCCGTTGCAACCTTCTTTTTAGCTCATTGAAACTCTCTTCACGATGAATATCCCAAATGAAAGCCTTTTCCTTACAAGTCAATTGCGTTAACGGAAGTGCCAACTTCGAAAATCCCTCAATAAACCTCCGATAATAACCTGCCAAGCCTAAAAAGCTTCGAATTTCCATAACCGATTTAGGAGCCTCCCATAGCATCACCGCATCAATCTTGGATGGATCAACACTAATACCACCACCGGAAATAACATGCCCAAGAAAACTTACTTCCGACAACCAAAATTCACATTTCGACAACTTAGCATACAATCGTTTCTCTTTCAAAATTTGCAACACAATTCTCAAATGCTCTTCATGCTCCTCTTGAGACTTAGAGTAAATCAAAATATCGTCGATGAACACAACCACAAAACGATCTAACTGTTCATGAAAGATACGATTCATGTATTCCATAAACACACCCGACGCATTAGAAACCCCGAATGGCATCACGGAATATTCGTAATGGCCATACCGTGTCCTAAAGGCCGTCTTTTGAATATCCTCTTCTTTCACACGAATCTGGTGATATCCCGATCTCAAATCAATCTTGCTAAAAACACTCGCACCAACCAATTGGTCCATCAAATCATCGATCCTTGGAAGCAGATACTTGTTCTTAATTGTCACCTTGTTCAATTGTCGATAATCAATGCATAACCGCATACTCCCATCCTTCTTCTTTACCAACAATACCGGAGCACCCCACGGAGAAACACTTGGTCTTACAAATCTCTTGTCCAACAAGTCATTCAATTGCTTCTTCAATTCTACCAACTCCGATGCCGACATATGATACGGTGCCATCGAAACCGGTCTAGTACCCGAAACTAGATCAATAGAAAACTCAACTTCTCTTTCCGGCGGTACATCCGTAATATCCTCCGGAAACACTTCTGGAAAATCACACACCACTGGGAACACATCGAGCTCAACTTTACTCTCCACCGACAAGGATGCAAACAAACCGAACAATTGAGCTTCGTCCGCTAGAAGTTTCTTCAACTCTTTAGTGGATAGGAAACTCTCATCTTCATCATCTTCCAAAGAAGGAAACCTCACTAACTTGTGATAGCAATCTATATGAACTCGATTAAATCGCAACCAGTTCATACCCAAGATTACGTCCAAACCTTCCAACGGCAAACACACTAAATCCATCTCGAAGTCTTTACCATAAATGGTCAAAGGACAACTCACACAAACCAAAGAAGTAGTTACTGACCCTATAGCTGGAGTGTCAATAACCATCTTACCATCCATCACAGACAACACAAGATTCAAACGCTTCGCGCACTCAGACGAGACAAACGAATGAGTCGCTCCCGTATCAATAATAGCAAATAAAGGCGTACTATTAATAAAGCATGTACCTTTAATCAAACGGTCTGCACTAGTAGTGTCCTTCCCTGCTAATGCAAACACCTTTCCGCCCGCTTGAGCTTGTTTCGGCTTAGTACACTTAGTACTAATGTGACCCACTTCTCCACAATTATAGCACTTCACCATATTCCTTCTACAATCGGTAGCAGCATGCCCAAGGCCTCCACAGTTAGAATATTTCACCACGGTCTTCCTACACTCAAATGATTTATGACCCATTTCACCACACTTGTAACACTTAATGGAACCAGAACCTCCTCCTCCAGATCTCTTCTCAAAGTTCCCCCTATGCTTGCCCTTATCAACGGGTGTCACATAAGGTCCACTTCTAGCTTGTTGCTTTCCCTTCCTCTCATTCAAACTCTTTTAATGTGTAGAACGAGCCTTGCTATCTTCCTCGAAGATTCTACAACATTCCGTTAAATCCGTAAACCTTCTTATCCTTTGATATCCCACAGCTTGTTTAATCTCGGGACGCAAACCATTCTCATACTTAATACACTTTGAGAACTCAGCAGTAATCGCAGCATAGTGATGATGGAATTGAACCAACTCCACAAACTTAGCAGTATAGTCCACCACGGACATACTACCTTGTTTCAGTTCAAGGAACTCCATCTCTTTCTTCCCTTTCACACTTTCAGGGTAATACTTCCTCAAGAACTCGGTACGAAATAAATCCCAAGTTATCTCCTCATCATCCACCTCAAGAATTTGACGCATACCGACCCACCAATCGTCGGCTTCTTCCTTCAGCATGTGAGACCCGAGCCTCACCTTATTCTCCTCCGCACAGTCCATGACTCTGAAGATCCTTTCAATCTCTTTCAGCCAAAGTTGAGCACCATCGGGATCAAATCTTCCTTTGAAGACCGGTGGTTGATTCTTCCTGAACTCGTCATTAGCATTCACGTTAGGTGCACCTTGCACCGCCCTAGCCATTGCTTCCAAAGCAGCAGCCATCGCATTGTCGTTTCTACCAGCCATATTCTGATTATTCCCAAAAATGACAATAAGGTTAAACAACAGTTCAACCATCACAACAACAAGACAGACACAACTGACTTAACACTGGCTCTGATACCACTTAATGTAACACCCCTTTTCTATACCCCCAAATAATCACAATTAATCATTTAGACACATATTAAAAATTTCGTCAGAGTATAATTATAAACATGGTATAAAAGAGGTATGTCACATTATACATTAAATTAAAACATACAACACCTGCTCAACATTTGATATGCAACAGTGGGGTAACTTTGCAACAGAGGAACTTAGTCCTTACACCCACATCTCAATATTTAGAGTAAAAGCGGAAAATCTAAACATTGAATAACAACAAACAGATATACATATATACATATATACATGTATCATCAAGTATTCTTCACCAAACATCATTCATGTTTATATAAACATTCATTAACAAGATACATGTACAAATGTATCACAAAAGATTCATAATAATCCTAGCTACCCGGTGCTACATATCAGAGCCGACCGACCAAAAGAATGAAGACACGCTTCACCAAAAAGACCACCAGCATACCTACTCTGCAATGCCTCATAGAGCATCATAAAACAGCAGAAGGGTGAGAAACACAATTATAATATAAATGCATATAATTATATATCTTAGCATAAAAATACACATATTCTACATTCTCACCCCAATTCATCACCATTCACCCATATACATCACAATGTATATATATATAAAGCCAAGCATATTCATCATGCATACTTTCACAATTATTACCATTCCACATAAACATACATATTCATGTTTATTCATCAATGCACCATATAAAGATGATACATGCAAATCATAGAGACCGACTCACGACTCTATGCAAATGCAATGCGGTACCGACTCAATCGTCTCAAGTCCACTCAGGAACTTATTGGAACCATCGCTCGTTACCAATGTAACTCCCCGTCAGGCCTACGATGTTCACCCATTGCTCACACCTCACATAGGCACACAATGTTTATGGATTGCTCACACCTCACATAGGCACACAATCCGATTGCTCACACCTCACATAGGCACACAATCCGATTGCTCACACCTCACCTAGGCACACAATCCGATTGCTCACACCTCACCTAGGCACACAATCGTTTGTAATCATCGCTCACACCTCACATAGGCACACGATGTTACAACGGATTCTCATTAGAATCACACAACACAAGAATGTACATCATTATGCTTCTCATACAAATGACTCCCGACATTCTTGAAATGCATACATATTCACAATATATTCATGCATTCATCTCACACAACCACATACAATCTATATACATTCACATCAATGCACTATTGTATAATTTACATCCAAACACACATTCAAAATGGTAAAAGTCGTTAAATAACACTATTCCTGATTTTTTGACTTATTTAATCGGTCAACAATCTCAAAACCATCATCACAAACAAGAACATTTTATAAGCTTTCCAACGATATAAATAATACTTAAATCGGAATTACGGTCCGAGAGTTATGAACTTTAAAAGAAAAGGAAATTATAAAAAAAAAAGCAAAAGCGCTCGGCGACAGGAACGTTTCGCCCGGCGACGCTTCCATTTCGCCTTCACTTCGCCCGACGAAGAAGGGGCGAAGGAAACCCTAAAAAACGTGAACCAAACCAGTAGCTTGACACTCTCTCGCCTCTCAATTTCGCCCGGCGAAAGCACGCACCGCCCGGCGCTCTGGGCATTTCGCCCGACGATTCACACCAGACAGCCATGCTCAGCAGCGTGGCTTCATCATCAAAACCCCCATTATCTCATTTTCCCACCTTTGATCATTACCAACAGCCAAACCAAGCATAGTTATGGATCATACACATATAGAGATCATTCTAAACACATTTTTATCGATTTTTAACCGTTAAAAACACCGATTCCACAAATCGACCTAAAACTCACATATAACCCAAAACTCTACCAAACATAATTTTCAACCACAACAATCATACATAATCACACACATGTATAGAATAATCGAGTTTTAAACCCTTACCCGATTAAATTGATTCCTAGAAGTTGATTTTCTTGATTTTTCTAGCTTTTCCTCTTTTCTTTCTCTTTTCTCCTCTTTCTTCTTCTTTCTCTCCTATTTCCTCCTCTTATCTCTTTTTCTTTTCTATTTTCTTTTTACACAATTCAAATTAATTCATTTTCTCTCACAATTATATTTCCACTAAGTTTTCTAACTTACCATTAATTGAGAAATGTCTAAAATACCCTCCATTCTAATTTCCCCGAAAACTCTCAAAACGGTAAAATATCATAACATGTCAACATAACACATTAACACACCAATTTCACAGATAAAATAATTTATCACTCAAATTAAATAAAAGACTCAACAAAATGAGAATAATCGGAATCGGGGCGTTACAAGAGGTTTTCTACAAAAACCTGGTATCGACTTCGACGAAGTCTATGCACCTGTTGCAAGGCTGGAAACCATCAGAATTGTTGTGTAAACTACATCTTACAAAGGATGGAAGATACATCAATTAGATGTAAAGTCACCATTTCTAAATTGACCATTGAAAGAAAAGGTCTATGTCAGTCAACCATCAGGATTCAAAATCAAATGGCAGCAGCAAAAGGTGTATAAGTTAAGGAAGGCTCTCTATGGTTTGAAGGAAGCTCCAAGGGCCTGGAACAAGAGAATAGAGAGCTTCCTGATCGAGGAAGGTTTCACAAAAGGTGTCTCAGAACTTGGAGTGCATGTCAACAATGCAAGCAGACTCATTCGAGTCATTATATGCTTGTATATGGATGACTTGTTGATTACAGGTGCAGATGAAGCAGAAATAAAATGGGTTAAGTCGAAACTAATGTAAGGATTTAAAATGTCCGACCTGGGGAACTTGTCGTATTTCTTAGGGATGAATTTTAAAGACAAAGTATGCAACATGTCAAACAACATGGATATAGATATTACTCGAAGAACTAAAGATCATGGAACTTAAGAAAATGAAGTTGTTTGTAGATAAGAAGTTAGCTATCGATCTGACAAATCATCCTGTCTGTCATGGTAGAAATAAGCACATAGAGAGAAGGTATCATTTTCTTAGGGATAAAGTAAATAAAGGAAAGCTTGAACTTGAGCACTGCAAGTCAGAACGACAGCTACAGACATACTCACCAATCCCCTAAAGAAAGTCAGGTTTGATGAGTTAAAGAGAAACATTGTGGTAGGAAGCCTCAAAAACATGAATTAGGAGGTGCGTTGGAAGATATAATCCAGTATTTTAGTAAAGTTGTATTCGACATAGTTGTGTTAGTCGAATACAACATGTCTGTCGAAGTATAAACATGTATTCGACAGAGTCAAATACTGCAGGTTGTAAATTATATGTTTTGTTGCCTATATATACATGTAACATTGTAAATAAAAAACAATAATTTTACAATCCCTTTTCACACAATACAGTTTCCTTTTCCTACTCTCTCTTCTTCTTCTTCACTCTTATCCTAAATGTTCCAACAAAACTGATACGTTATAACCTATACATTAAAACGCTATTTGAAATAACGTCTAAAAAATAAATTATAATTTAATAAAATAAATTATAAACTCGTGCTAAAAAACTATTACCAAATAGATCTTCGATTATCCTATGGACTTATAAACTATAATAAATTCATAATTTATAAACCCAAAATATGTCATCATAGAGAGAGCCGTCTTGTCATCCATAGTTAAGTATGAAACATTAGAATGCAATGATGCACTTTTGGAAATAATAAAACATTCTTTAAATATTTTTAGTTTCCATAAAAAAAATACTTTAACTCCATCTCCTTCCTTACAAATAAAATTAGCACAAATTTGTAGAATATTTTTTCACAAAGTAAATGAATCTTAATTATTTAATAAAAGGGAAAATTTGTGATGCATTCACAGTGTAAATTAATTTTAGATTGTTAAATAATAATAATTATATATATCGTCAAATCAGATTAAAAAATTTAAATATTTGTATGACATGACAAAATAATATATTTCTATTAAATGATATTGTAAAAATTTTTTTTTATACTGTCAGTGCATCTCCATTAAACTTTTAATAAAGTAATGTTTTTGAAATAATACTCCATATACTTCTTCCATAATTAATGTTTTTGATTCATTTAATTTTACACTAAAATATTAACTATTTCTCATCATAGACAACTTATTTTTTAAATATATTGAATATTCAATGTAATAATTCAAATATATTACTTTGAAAAAATAAACTGTATCTTATAAATTGCATAGGAGGATTATATAACTCTCTCTTATTTTAACATACTATTTCAAACATATATTTCTATTAACAATAATCCATTTCGTTTAACCAACTTAATTGATATTAGTAGAATATTATTTTTTTTAATTTTTTTAAATACCAGCAATACAAAAAAAATCATTGTGGTTATTGATAGGTAAAGAAATGAATAATGTTACTGTAATGAGTCAGAAGAAGAGTAGAGTAGTCTGAGACAAGTAGATAACCCACCTTTCCCGTTTTTTGCTTTCTCTCATTTTCTGATTCTTTTTCACTAAACAGGAAAAAAAAGCGTCCCACTCTCATTTATCAACCCAGTAATAAATGTTCCACTCTCCTTTTATTTAATTCAACCCACTCCCATGTCTCTCTCTCTCTCTCATCCTGCTAAAGTAAAAAAAAAAACTCCCATTCACGAGACACTGGTTTTAGCCTCTCACACCATTTACAGTTCCACTTGTGCTTTCAATAAATAAAAATTATTATCATCCCAAATATCCCAAAAATATAAATAAATGTAATCTCTCTCTGATTTTGTCCTCTTTCTCCCGACGAGAATGGCGAAAGAGCTTCTTCTACAACTTCGTCTTCTTCTTCTCCTCCCCGAACAACGGTGTCGTTTTGCACCTTCCTCACCATTCCTCAACTTCGCTTTCTCCGCTTTATAACTCCTCTCTTTCATCTATCTACATTCCGATCCATTCATCTTCTTCTCCTTTTTCGCATCCACCGACTCGCACAACTCAGGTACATTTCGTCTCTTCCTTCTACTTCTCTCACTGATTCATCTCATTTCTTCGCTTCCTTTCTATTTCTGTTCGCAAATTCTTTATTCTCGTCGGTGCTACTTTTTCCTTGTTAAATTCTTCCGCATTTGACTTTTTTTTTTCCTGATTTGATTTGTGAACTGAATCGCTTTTTTCTGCTTTTAATTTTCATTATTGCTTAATTTATTGCGGTTTCGTTTCGTGTGTTTCCTTGAAATGTAGGTGTGAAAGCAACATATAGTTAGTGAATCTCAGTACTGCTTCTAGTAGCATATTCTCTAAAGTTTCTTATTCATTAGGTTAATTTCTATAAACGGAAACTTAAAGCTTATGTGAATAATTTTTATGGTTCAATCAACTTCAATTCAACTTTATTGCATAACTTAATGCGATCTGTGGTTACTTAACCTTTAAATTGTGATTATACTATATGCTTTTTGCTGTGCTGTAATTAGAAGTGCTAAACTAAGTTTTTGTACTGCATTGTTTTAGTTTATTTATTTTTGTTCAATTTAGGTAACTGATTACTTTTTTTGGTTTATTTTGGGGTTGAATTGGATTGTGTGATTTGTGTTGTACTTTTCTTATTCTAGAGGAAGTATATGCAATTCTTGACTAACACACTTGTCTTGGTTTGTACTCAAGAGAGGGGATTTTCTTTTACTAAGTTGATGACATGGAGCAGTATGAAGTACTTGAGCAAATTGGAAAAGGTGCTTTTGGTTCAGCGCTTCTTGTGAGGCATAAACATGAGAAGAAAAAGTATGAATGGAGCCTACCTTAGATTTATTTTTTTGATTCCTTGAACTAGGATGTGTGAGATCCTATGTTTCATTATTAGCAATGGTTTTATTAATTTATGTCTTTTGGTTATGTAGATATGTGTTGAAGAAGATTAGACTTGCCCGCCAAACGGAGCGCTCTCGCAGATCCGCACACCAGGAGGTTGGTGTTTCGGATAGTTATTCAACTACTGGACTGATTTATTATCTTGTGTTGTTTTTATGTGTTGTAAAATGTTTTCCTCTGCGTGCTCATGTTTTATGGTTCTTTTTGTGCTGTTGTTCTTGAGGAATTTCATTTACTAAATGCTAAAGGGTGTAAAGATTGGTTTCATAAGTCAATTTTTAAATTAAGCGATGAAATTCATGTCTACTTACATTGACCCCATTGCTTGATGTGAAATTGTCTGTGGATATGGTTCAGGATAAATCTAATGTGTTTCTTATGTCCCATGTAGATGGAACTTATCTCTAAATTGCGAAACCCATTTATTGTGGAGTATAAAGATTCATGGGTAGAAAAGGTATTTTGATTCTTAATTTTTACATCTTTTCTATCTCGTTGGTTAATTATAAGAATTGCTTCTTCTATAAGCTTGCTGAAACAAGCTTCAATTGTAAGATTGGCTGGAACATTTTGTATTTTTATTATAAAAACTCTTGAGGTACTTCTAGTATTGATCTGTTTTGGCTTCTTCTTTTTCAGGGTTGCTATGTCTGCATTATTATAGGTTACTGTGAGGGTGGAGACATGTAAGTTTTTATTCTCTGGTGTACATTTATAGTTCGTTTTTCTTTCAGCTTTTGTGACTTTAAGCATGAAAATATTTGAAATATATTATTATGTAACCCAGGGCGGAAACTATAAAGAAGACTAATGGTGTTCTGTTTCCTGAGGAGGTTATTCCTGTTTCTTTTTCTCCTTGCTGATATTTCAATTTTTGACAAGACTAGGGATAACATTTGAAATATTGCATTTAAATTCTAATAAGGATAAGTTTTTTTCAGAAACTTTGCAAATGGCTCGTTCAACTTCTTATGGCACTTGACTACCTGCACATGAATCACATTCTTCATCGTGATGTCAAGGTTTGTAACAGATTTCTCTTCGTATATAAAAGGGTTATTTCTTTTCCCATCTAAATCTTGATAAGATGTATCCTAATGAGAAAATCACATAATTCCATCAGTGTTCAAATATCTTCTTGACGAAAGATCGTGACATACGTTTGGGTAAGTTTCTATATGGCTCTTTAAGTAAGGTGTAGATCATTGAAATTTTGCTAACAAGTGATCAATGACGAAGCAGGTGATTTTGGACTTGCCAAAATGTTGACTTCTGATGATCTCGCTTCCTCCGTAAGAAATGACTAATGCTTGAATGAATCTTCCTTCTTGACATTGATTACATTTAGCCATCAATTAATCATTATCTTGTAATGTAGGTTGTGGGAACTCCTAGCTATATGTGCCCTGAGCTCCTTGCTGATATACCTTATGGTTCTAAATCAGATATTTGGTCATTGGGTTAGTACTTGTGGTTTGATTAATTTTTTTTTACCATAAACCCTCTGTTATTGGTTTATTATGTATAAATGATATTTGAAATCGGTTATCCAGGATGTTGTATATATGAAATGGCAGGACATAAGCCTGCATTCAAAGCATTTGTAAGTTTTTTTTAATTAATATGATTTATTTAATTCTTGGAGAATGTTTGATACGTTAATTTCTAATTTTGGATAAATCAATTATAAACACATTTGCTTAGAAATTTGACCATCATTAGTTTTCGGTGTTTGGACAGGGAACTTGTGTTGTGTTGGTTGACCTTTAGGCTTAAATCCATTTAACTTTTTTTTTTTCTTCTGTAACCGCGCTGAACTTAATTTTTTAACTGATATATTACTATATATTTTCAGCCGCATAGTTATACTTATGCCTCTGAATTTAAATCTGTATACTTTATGGATTTTATATCTTTGAATTTCTTTGAACAGGATATACAAGCATTGATTATCAAGATTAGTAAGTCCATAGTGGCTCCACTACCGACAAAATATTCTAGTTCATTGTAAGTCCTTATCCTTTCTTCACGGTGTTACTCTGGTTAATCTTGCCATTTGCAAATTGCACTATCTTGTCTTTAGCTGTGAAATTTAGCATTTCACTGTCAGTGTCTAAATTAGCCAAAGATAATTCAAAGTGGGGTTTCTATGACTCCAAAGTGGGGTTTCTTGTTAAAATATAGCAATCAATTATGAGTATTATAAAGTTATAGATTGTATGATTGATGATTGACAGAGTCATTTGTTTTTTTCCTTTTGGCAGTCGAAGTCTGGTGAAAAGCATGCTGCGAAAAAATCCAGAGCTGAGGCCCAGTGTACGTATAGTTCTCCTTTGACCTTGAATAATGCAATTCAATGTATTGGTGCAACATCTTGCACCATTTTTTTTTTAATTGAACCTACTGTCTAATAAAAATGATCATTTATGATATCATCTGAAAAACAACAATGGAATTTAACCATGCATTCCTCAAATTTTGTTCCAAGATTACATGATCCCATAACATTCATTCTTCTCATTTTCTTTTCTAAACTTGGGGTAGATATCATGCCATACATGATCATGTGAGTTTAAATTCGATCTGTCTCATGAACCTATTTTCTAATTTGAAGTTTTCTTCCTGTGGTAGGCTTCAGAGCTTCTTGGGCACCCACATCTTCAACCTTACGTTCTAAAGATCCATCTGAAACTCAATAGCCCCAGGAGAAGTACATTGCCTGTTCATTGGCGAGAGTCAAAGCACACGAAGAAAACTAGATTTTTAGATCCAAAAGATGATACCGTTACCATCCGTAAGGATAAGCGCTATTCTTACAGTAATGATCGGACTCTAAATCCTAGTGTGTCTGGAGCTGATCAAGATTCTGTGTGTTCTACCCTAGAAATAGGTTGTACTCCTGATCATTTGAATTCAAGAATGGCAGAATTATGTACAGGTAATAGCCGTGACATGAAGTCAGTCCATAAACCTGCTGTTTCCAGAACTTCTAGTATTGCTAAGACTCCAAATCCAAAGTTCACTTCATCAAAAGTTTCTGGCACCAACAAGAAATCAATTGAACCCTCGAACAATCGCAAGGTGGTAAAGCAAACTGTGAGTATTTCAAGTGTCTATGGCCTTTTCTTTTTTCCTTTTAGTTTGGGGTAGAGGAATAGTTTGCGACATGGTTTAATAAAAAAACAGTACATAGACTTGCGCAATGCCTGACTGAAGCTTTGGTTGCAGCTTCCTGTTTCACAAAATATCTCAAAATCTGCTCATACAAATCGCAGAGCATCATTTCCATTGTCAACAAGGGGTGGTATTCAGGAGCCTCCTTGCAGGCAGAGTGTTGGTTTACTTAGCCATGTGTCTTCACCAGAGATCTCAGTCAACTCTCCCCGAATCGATAGGATAGCTGAATTCCCATTAGCATCATATGAAGATTCTTTATTCCCAATCAACAAAGCCTCAACCTCTGGACAAGGTTCCTCGGGATTCCCACCTCGTGACAATTATTCTACTGTGATAGACAAATGCACAATAGAGGTATGCGATAGAGCCTCTTCAAATCCTAAAAGTACTGATGATTGGCAGGGAATCAAACGCAGCATGTTAAAGGAAATTCATGAGGATAAAAGCGGTTCCTCAGATCAAAATGCAACGGCAGGTGCATCGAGCTACACATCTTCAGACTTGCAGCGCCGACAGTTTGACACTTCGTCTTTCCAACAAAGGGCTGAAGCCTTAGAAGGGTTGCTTGAATTTAGTGCAAGATTGCTCCAGCAAGCAAGGTATGATGAACTTGGAGTTTTGTTGAAACCATTTGGTCCGGGCAAGGTTTCCCCGAGAGAAACCGCTATCTGGTTGAGCAAAAGCTTCAAAGGGAACGCTAACACCACAGAAGAATCCCCGTAAATTGCTGTAGTATGTATGAAGAGTAGTCATTTATTGAGTTCAGTGTTTCTTCACGGGAGCATATTTAGCCAGCTGGTTTTTGTAGGCTGTCACTTTTTTAATTTACCTTTTTCTTCCACTTTACTGAGAAATCATGACTCAAGTTTGTTAACTGATTAATGAAGGAGAACATAAATATATTCATGATAACGATACCTGTCTGACTCACGTGGCTAATTGTTGTAATAGATATTTTATGATGTCTTCATCCTTATTCCTTGTCAGATAAGAGAGCGAAGGTTGGTATCTTAAGCCTTGCATTCGTGCACTTAGACAGCTACATGTATTTATGAAGAAATAATGTTTATTTATTTTTATATTGTTGAGAAAATAATATAATTCAAATGTGTAACATGCTGATATATTATGTCAAAGTTTTACTTAAAAATCAATTCAGTAGCAAAAAGTAGCCTGTTGACATATTAATAGATTACACTGAAAGTTTTAGTTAAAAATTGAGTTACTAGCCAAGGGTAATCGATTGACATATAGGACCTGTTTGTTTTATCTTTTTATAATGTAACATATTTTGGTGTAAAATTTTTTTACAAAGAAATTTTTCAAAAAAGTTTCAAATTAAAATTTATTTTGAATAGTTATTCTTAAAATGTTATTTTATGTATTTTATTGAAATTTTTTTTAGACGTTAAAATTTTAAAAAATCATTTAATTTTGAAGCTATTTCAAATAGTTTTTTATAAAAATTATTTTTGAGATACAACTTTAAAAAAAAATTGTGATTTTGACCATGTTTTAAATAATGTAGGTTTATGTTATAGTATTTTAAAATTTATCTTTTAATTTATAAAAAATAAATTTAGAAAAACTAGTAATATTTTGAAAAATATTTTTGTAGAATTCATTTTCAAAAATACAAAGAATTTTTTTTTTAAAGGTAAAACAAACTGACCCATAATATGTCAGATTACACTTTTGAAGTTTTAGTTTTTTTGTTAGTTAATCATATCATATCTTGTATTGTTGTATATGTATCCATTGGATATCTTATGAATGAAGTAATGTTCCTCTCTCTCTCTCTCTCTCTCTCTCTCTCTCTCTCTCTCACACACACACACACACACACACACACACACACACACACAATTATTCACAAGCCTTGTGGTTTCAACATTTGGCATCAAGAGTCTGGTTTCATCTATCAAACACTTAGTGTGCAAACATGACTTCTATCTCCAATGAAAAAATTCCTGCAAATCTCCAAATTCTCGATATGAAGAATTGCGACAAGTGGTGCAAGCAAATGAAAGTATTGTTTGACTATCAAGATGTTCTTAAAGTGATCAAGAACAAGATAACTCCCCTCGCAAAAGGTGCAACACATGCACAACTGTTATTTCTGTCTTTTTGGGATTGACAACAATTTTGTTAAAACATGTATCACAACAAGATGTTGAGGAAGATGTCTTGGACATGTTGGTCAGACATCATTGCACAGATGTTAAGCACGATGTCGTGACATGTTGGTTAGACATCAGTGCAGATTTTAGGGTTTTACTTCTTGAAAGATTTGTTCTTTAAATGTAAGATTTCTTTTGGTTTTAGTTCACATTTTGTCGCAATCCAAGTAGGGTTATTTTAGGAATATAAGTTTTGTTCCAGAAGTGCATTTATTTCATAAAAAGGGACTTCAAGACTTTTTAGGAAACATTCTATTTTGTTCCTATTTTTATGCAGAAGATTATGCACAATATTTACAGCTGCTGTTTTGGATATGCGTTTTATTTAGATGAAGACCCCAAAGCTCATGCTTATCAAAAGATATATAAACGAAGTTTCTAAACCTAAAGAAAGCAACGAAGCTGTGTGTGTAATGAGATTTTAGGGTTTAGTTTGTTATTTGTGATCCACTCTTATATCACTTTGATATCAGAGTTGGATTGTGTTCATGGTTAGTTGTGAGTCATTCATGCATTACTTAGATGCTTGAAGTGAAGTGAGTTTATAGAGTTGTAATTGTGAATCACTCATAAGCTTTTAAGCAAGAGTGAATTCTGTGTCATTGAAAGTGTGTCTTCTATTGTTCATTGTTATAAGTTTTATCACTGTTGTGTGATTGAAGGGAAGTGAAAGGGGTCTCATATCTAGGAGTGTCTTAGATAGAAATAACATAGGTAGTGATTAGGTGCGAAGATTGTAAACCGGAGGTTGTTTACTTGGGCTTCAAACTAATACTATTATAATGAATTTCCTTCCTGGCTTGGACGCCCCCAGATGTAGGTGATGTTGCACCAAACTGGGCTAATAATTAATTGTGTTATTTACTTCCAACTATTTACTTTAACTGCATAATTGTTTGTGTAGTGTTATTGTCCTTATCCCAGTGTCGTGACATCTTGCTCGACATCTGGTGTCTGATTACCAGAATTTCAACAACGATCGAAGAACTAGGAGGAGAAGACGAAAGATTTCAAGACGCTGTTTTTGATCCATAATGTGTGATTGCAGGCAACGTTGAGAAAATTGGCGATTGCGATCGAAGCAAGTGTGGGAATTATTGGAGAACACATATGTAGGGGATGACAAGGCAAAGGTTGTGGGGTTACAAACTCACAAAGGACAGATTGAGTTGATTCAAATGAAGGAGTATGAGACCATAAACGATTTCACGAAGAGAATTACTCGGTTGGTGAACCAAGTAAACGTGTGGAGAAACGATCACAGAGCAGTATGTTGTCTCAAAAATCTTGCGTTCTTTGATGCCAGGATTTGACAATGTGGTGGTTGCGAAAGAGGAATTGAATGATCTTGCGGTGATGAGCAAATAGGAGCTGCAGAGCTCAATTGAGGCACATGGGTCGAGAATGGAGGAAAGGAAAGTTGATAAGGTAAAATCAAAAATCACTTTGCAAGTCCATTTCAATGAGAGAGACAAGAAGGCGAAGGGAAAGTGACCCATGAACAAAGGTAGAGGGAACTTTCAGAATTTTGGTGAAAGAGAGTCCCAAAATTCCAAAATTTCAACATTCCAAAATGGTGAAAACAGTGGCAATAGGGATGTTGGATAAAAAACTCTAGAGATTGCAATGTTAGAGGTAGATGAGGTAGAAAATTGGTTGACAAGAGCAATGTATAGTGCTATAATTGTCAAAACCTTAGTCATTTTGCAAGAGAGTGCAATGCCAACAAGAAAAAACCTCAAGAAGATGAAGCTAGAGTTGCATGCAAAGTGTTCGATAAGAAGAACACACTCTTGGTCATGATCATAGAAGAAGAATGCAACTTTAATAGGGTGCAAAACATCAACAACAACAATTTGAAAAATGTTGCTGAATTGAAGTGTAATCGGTTGCACAATTATGTCAATCGGTTACATACTGAAGAAAATGTCATAGTGACTTTGAAGGAAGCAATGTAGTGCAGCGATCAATGGTATTTGGACTCCATATGTTCAACGCATATGACGGGAAAGAAAGATTGATTTGTTACAATCAATCGTGCCATGAAGAACAAGTTTAAGTTTGTGCATGATACCACTCTAGCAACGGAAGGGATCAATGATGTATCGGCCGAGATATGGGATGATAAACATTCTTTGATAAAGGCATCAAAGTGAGATACCTGATAATGAACACATCATCACCCAACAACATCATCATCAGAAGGCCGAAGTTCAATGCTCTGGAGGCTGCCCTGTAAATTTTTTATCTAACTGATGCGTGTTATCCGCAAGTATACAGATTGCGTCAGAGTAATATAAAAGATTTATCGATCCTACAAAGACCAATGTCAATCTATCGATTACTATTGTTACGTTGTTTATCTAAGGCTAATTGATATCAGGGTAAAGGTTTTCTATAGAACGAAAATAGAAATAAATCAAATAAATACTATACTGGAATGTAATTCACATCAATCAAACAATACTCCTATCATCTAAATAGTAACACTTACGGGGCAATGTTTTCTTCTTTGAAAAAGAGTTAATTAGAAAGGATCCGCCGCGTTAGCGTGATCCGAAACAGACTTAACCTTTAATCTATACCAGCCGCTCACGCTGCACCGGTCGCTCCTTGCGTTAAAGTGATAAAGTCCTTTTTTATGTAATTACCTCTAAAACTTAGTAAAAAAGTGCTTTCGATTGAAAATATTTTATAGCAAAGGGTTTCCGGCATATGCTCGGCCAACCGGATCCTAAATCTATAAACGCGTCCGAAAATAGTTTTAAAACCTCTTTCTAATAATATAAAACTTTTCTAGTTAATTAATCAAATGCTTCCGCTGTATTTATCAATTAACAACTAACAAACTCTTTTCTAAAATGCCGGACGACTTTTGATCTTACCCGATCTAGTCACAGTCATTACGCAAACAAAAACACGGTCTCATTTACGTAATGACCGATCAATTGAAGTTCAGAAGAGTTTAATTAAAATCAAAAACAGCCCCTAAAGTATTTCTAAAGAGATGTCATGTGGAGCACCGTCAGAACGACGATCCTCACATCCCAGCACAAGGGATTTAGCTAGACATAGTAATTGAGAACATAAAGATAAATTGATTTGCAAAGTAAGGCATATTTAAGATAAAAACGTGCGAAGTGTGAGAGTGTATTTTGAGAGAGTGAACACAAATGTCACACTTAAGTTCAGTTCCAAGAGACACAGATCACACAGATAAATAAAATAATAAGGTAATGGCAGAGACGGAAAATAAACGAATATAAAGCAGTGCAGGAAAATAAATAATATAAAAGCGATGTGGATAAAATAAATTGTAATTTATAAAAGAAACCTGCTCCAAAGCGGAGACTGAATCTGGTACAGATGCTGGAAAATAAATTGCGGAAAAGTAAATAACTCCTAACTATGATTGCTCCAATCCAACTAACAACTATAGTGCAACAACCCCTCGATATGACGGATTATTGCTTTACAAAGTGAACTCTATGCCTATGTTGAAAACTAAGATTGGATATCTAAAAAGTGAAAATGCAAGGCCTATTTATAGGAAATTCGAAATTGCAACTGCCCCTAATCATTATGAAAAACGTTTTAGAAACAAATTTCTTCAGGTGTAACTGCCTTGAACGTTTCAGACCGTTTCCTCTTTATAACTGTCGGCGCCCGCCGACCCCTGCTCCGCGTCCGCCGAGTCTACTTTGGAAGGTGAAACGTCTTTTGTGACCGTTGGCGTGTGAGTGAAGTTATTATGCAAACGGCGTCCTCCTTGGCGTCCGCTGAGTGAAATGGCTAGTATACAGTTTACACAAGAAATATTCATTTTAGCTCTGTTTTGCTTCGTTTTCTTACTGTAGGCTCGAATCAGGCAATATATCTGAAAGTAAAACAAAATACCATAATAGCAAAGGAAAATAACAAATAAACAACTAAAAACATGTGAAATCAGAGTCAAATATACAGTGTAATTTGGTGCTATCAAATTCTCCCACACTTAAACCTTTGCTTGTCCTCAAGCAAACTTTCATAAACAGAAAGAGGAAAAACAACAAACATACGAGTATCTAATCCGGGCTAAGAACTTTAGTTTGATAAATGATACATTGGTAGGTACTAACTCATGAACCAAGGGTATCGTAATCACACTTTCCGCGATTTTGCGGGTCATAAGTTTCTCTCCTATACAAACCAATCCAAACCATGATGTTATACTTAGGTCTATCTTACTCATTCCTTTCTTACCCCTTTTCATTCGAGCGCAATCACATTAAGCCCGTTATCTTTCACTCGCATGGTGAACATAACCTGTGGTAATCCTGATCCTTTTATATCAATGACTTGATATATATATTTTTTCTTGCAAAAATATTTTCTAAAGATACTTTAGTATCTTCTTGGATTTTTTTTTTCTTTTTGCAGGATCTTACCTATTTGCATCGGTTTGTCACTTAGCGGTGGCTAAGATGGTGCTGACTGCTAGGATAAACTATTTAAGGGTAAGTGATGAAGGGTGAGATTTTAAGGCCATAGTATAAAAAAAAACTGGATATAGGCTCCTATATTTGAGAAACTTACGGTGTAAAAAACGATATCGATTTTTTAAAAAGGTTTTCCCAAGCCCTTGCAAATGATCTTACTTGTCCTAATAGCCCAAATTTTCAAAATAAATGCTGTTTTCTTTGTTAAAATTTTTTTGTTAAGGCTCAAGAATTGGAAGAATAGATAAACTACACAAAATGACTCGTTAAGCACATTTTAAAACAAACTAAACTATACTAGAAAACATAAAAATAAAGACAGCTAAAAATAGTAAATATCTCCTCCCACACTTAAACCGAACATTGTCCTCAATGTTTCGATAAAAGTAAGAAGGGGATAGGTAAAACCTGGCAATCAATCATTCCGGCCACTGGGGCCCTCTCCATCCTGCTCTGAACGTCTGGGACGACGGCTCCTACTGCGGTGTCGGGCGGTATGTGACAACTCCATCTGCTCAATCCTCTCTATTAGAGAGGCATTTTGACTTCTAAGTGCTTGGAAACTCTCAAGAGTGGATTACTGTGACACCTGCATAAAATCCATCATCTCTTGCTGCTGTTGGTACATGGCATAGAATAGGCCATCACCACTTCTCTGACTTGTTGTGCTTGCCATATTTCTTGAGTGATATAAAATCCGGAAGAAGTACATGCAGGATGATCAGTAACAGGTGGGGTGTGTGCAGGTGATACACGAATGGGGGACTGCTCCATATGGTCATATTCATCATCTGTCTCATTTCCTTCGTCCTCGGGGACGTTTGGAAGTAATGGGCCTAAAATAGGAACAACATCCAAATCATAGAGCGAGTTTTCTCTTTTGAGCACATCAGTGCGTGTTGAACAAGGTAAGGCGACACTCGGAATGGCAGCATTGCGAACCATGAGGATATAGCCTCCTTCCGGCCTCGTTTTGCATAAACGCATATCTCGCAGAAATTTTAAATCAATGGTGCGAGGAGGAAGCGGTTCCAATGTGGCCAACTCAGCGTCCAGGTGGAGGGCTCGTGCAATGAAGGTAATCAACCCTCCAAATGACACGGTGTTGTCCTTTTTCTCAATTTCCCTCATATGTGATATCATAAATGGTACATGATTTAATCTTCTTCTAAGTAAAGCAGCCTGTAAAAATATAAATTCTTTGGAATTCATCTTGTTAGAGTTTTCACGAGCAAAAATAGTATCAGCTAATAAAAGGCGGAATACCCGTATGGCCGGGTTATGAATGTCAGAAGCCAAATTTCCATCAAAGGAGCAAGTGGTTTGACCTGAGATGTTTTTCCACAGTTGAAAGGCCTAAGTTGACCAATTTGTGTCTATGGGTGCCTCACAGGCTGCACCATTCCCAAAATGGAATCCTAATAACTCAGTAAGTGCATCAGTGGTATAAATGTATTCAACATTGAACATCCTAAATCTCACTGTGCCTACGGTGCTGACAGTGTTTTCTCTGACAGTGTACTCCAAAAAACTCAAAAATTCGCGGGTTAGCCTTTCGTAGGTAGGCTCCTTGCGAATACAAATATTCTCTAATTTTAAATTTTTTAACAGATAAAATACGCTAAATCTTATACCAAGGTTATACAGAAAAATATCATTAATGTACCTCGTCGTAAGAATGTTGCGTGTCCGAAGTCTCTCCCATTTTTCCCATTGCTTGACTTCGTCATCTCCATCTCGAAAAATGATGTTTTCTTGGTTCTCCGCTGCCATTGTTGAAGTGAAATGAAGGTTTGATGATGGAAAATGGGTAAGTTGGGTTTTTGTAGATTTGGGTGAAATCTATGGTTTTTATAGGGATAGTGTGTGATGGAAGGTGTAATGGTAAGGGGGAAGTTATGAAATAAGGGATTTTAATGGTTTAATGGGGTTTTATGGTGATTAAAGTCGGAATTTTTTGGAGGTAGAAGATGAAGAGAGTGGCAAAAATGGTGGTTTTCTTATTCTGGCCCGTTTAAATCCCAGGACGCCTCCGCGTCCGCCGAGCCTGGGTCCGCATCCGCGGATTGTGAAAATTGGGCTGGCACGAGTTTGGGCTTTGGTTGGTTGATGAATTTCTCCTTGGGGTGTCTATAGCATATTGGTACATGTAAGAAACATAGAGAATATTTTGTTCATCTATTTTTTTTTTAATAATTTTATTTTTATTTTTATTATATATATATATATATATATATATATATATATATATATATTATTTTTTTTCTTTTTATTAATGAAAAAAAATTAAATATAACCAATAATAAAAATTAAAAAATTAAATATAACCAATAGATTGTAATGATGTAGATATTTATTATAACTTGAAATATAACACTTGCAAAAAACATAGGTTAGTACTAATGACGACGGAAAATAAAATCTACTAATAGTCTGATAATAACGATAATAAAAACAAAGATAAGATTTCGGTAAAGGTAAAGATAAACAATCATAACAAGCATGTGGTGTGTCTCTCCCACACAAAGTGTGAGCTATGCCCCAGAGCTCCTGAATATCTTCTAGGAAGACTGACGGCGGACACCCTGAGTCATGTGAGGACAATGTTCCCGTGCCTCTGCAAGCTGGCGTCTGAGATCTCAAATCTCCTGCTCCAAAAGATCATATGATGAAGCGTTTGTTGCGTCTGAGATCTGTATCTGTAAGGTAAGCTCGGTGCATTCTTCGCGAAGAGAAATGATCTCCTTGCGTATAACGTCAAACTCTGAATATATGTCCCTGCGTTGCAGATTAACGTTAGAGGAATAAACAGTAGTCCTTTCAGGATATGGTGTAGGGTGGTACTCAGGCACAGGGTGGTTCCTAGGTCAGATGGGTGTCTCGTCTTGGCCTTCCAAAGCGTATGACCAGTTAGCTCTATCATGGACACTTGTTCGGGTATGGTTTGGCAAACCAAAGTAGTGAATGACTTCTTTGTCTATTAGGAGCTTAAAGTTATCTGCACTAAAGAATGCTCTCCTGATAAGACCACGGTCAAGGCAATGATGAATGTCAATTAAGGTGTAGCCACAATGGGAGGTAAGATGAGTTAACTTGTTGGCTAGACCTAGGGCATAAGCTATGTGTGTAATAGTACCGCCTGCATGGATGGGTCCTCTGGAAGATGCAGCATTCAAATATAGGTTATACATCAGAAAATTACCACAGGCTAAAGGGCGTGACTCAGTAGTACAAAAGAGCATCAGAATCTCTTCTTCGGTAACCTGGCTCTCGGTTTCACTTCTACCAAAGAAAGTCTTGGCCAAGATCATTTGGAAATAACGGAAAGCTGGATTATGGATTTTTTTTGCTAATTAGGTGGAAGGATCAGGTCCTCCTCCACCAGTGATTTTTTTCCAGAATCCATCAAGCTCATCTTGCATAACGTTGGTTTCATGCATAAAATGGATTGCATCTGTGCCGCATTGAAAACTAAGTAATCTAGCAAAATCTCTGTGGTTCAGTGCATACTCATTCCCAAATAGTCTGAATCTTATGCTTTCGCTGTTGCAACCTCTTCCACTGTAAGGGTCATAAATGAGTGAACTGAGGAACTCTAAGGTTAGATGCTTATAGGTTACATTCATAGCTTCAGAATACTCATCCCACTGGAGCTGGTGACAAAGGTACCTCACACTAGCCTCAATACCTAAAGCTGTTAGACAGTTTAGGTCAGGGTACCTAGTGGGTAGGATTGGTCTCTCAGAAAGGACTACGTATTTCTTCCTCTGTTCGTCATCTCTGAACACAATGTGCATGTCATCATAGCTCTGCATCCTGAAAAGAAAGTTAGTATGGAATATCTGAGATGATGTGATCTGTAACCTGTAAACATAGACATTGCATAAGTCAGTCACGTTAGAAAAAAATAATGTAAATAATAAATCTTTTTCTTTTTCTGAAATAAATTCTATGCATAAATAAGAAAGATAACGAAAAGAAAACCGTGGGTTGCCTCCCACGCAGCGCTTGTTTAACGTCGTTAGCTGGACGACTGAAAAAAAAAACTTACGTTATGGATGTTGCTATTGGTGGATCTATCAGAGTGTGACCAGAGTAGTAAGTAGGTATGTCACCTCCATAGTAGGGTTTCAATCTTTGTCCATTCACTAGAAAGGGACTACATGAATGATTTGCAATTTCAAATGCTCCAGATTTCAGGACTTTGGTGACCTCATAGGGTCCAGTCCATCTTGAGCGTAACTTACCTGAAAATAATCGTAACCTAGAATTGAAAAGAAGAACAGGATCGCCTACGTTGAACTCTTTTTTGATAATCCTTTTGTCATGCCATGCTTTGGTTCTCTCTTTATATATTACGGCATTTTCATAAGCATTTTGGCGTAACTCTTCTAATTTATGAATATCTAGAATTCGTTTATCTCCGGCTGTTAAGTAATCCATATTAAGGGCTTTTATGGCCCAGTAGGCCTTATGTTCAAGCTTAAAGGGTAAATGGCAAGATTTTCCGTAGACTAATTGATATGGGGTTGTTCCTATAGGGGTTTTGAAAGCGGTCCTATAAGCCCACAAGGCTTCTTGTAGTTTTAAGGACCAATCTTTTATAGAGATTGATACGGTTTTCTCTAAGATTTGTTTTATTTCCTTATTAGAGACTTCCACTTGTCCACTAGTCTGTGGGTGATAAGGTGTGGCTACCCGGTGTTTAACTCCGTATTTCTTTAAAAGGTTCTCAAATATCCTAGATATGAAGTGTGATCCTCCATCGCTTATAACCAATCGAGGTACTCCAAACCTAGGGAAAATATAGTTTTTAAATAGTTTAATGACTACACGAGTATCTTTGGTGGGTGCAGCTATGGCCTCAATCCATTTGGATACATAATCAACGGCTACTAAGATATACTTATTTCCCATCGAAGATGGAAAAGGTCCCATAAAATCTATACCCCAAACATCTAAGAGTTCTACCTCCTGAATATTTTTCAAAGGCATTTCATCTCTTCTTGAGACGTTCCCAGTGCGTTGGCATCTGTCACATCTTACAATGTAGGCATGAACATCGCGCCATAACGTTGGCCAGAAAAGACTTGCTTGAAGTATTTTAGCGCATGTTTTGGACGAGCCTAGATGTCCACCATATGGTGAAGAGTGACAATGTTTAATTATAGTTTCTACTTCTTCTTCAGGGACACAACGACGGAAAATGCCATCTGCGCCTCTCTTGAATAGAAGGGGTTCGTCCCAATAGAAGTGTTTTATGTCATGAAAGAACTTCTTCTTCTGTTGGTAATTTAGATCAGGGGGTATGATATCAGCTGCTAGATAATTAACAAAATCTGCATACCAAGGTACGGTTGTCACTGCGAATGCTTTTTCAATGTCTACTTCTAAATAAGGGTCAGGATCATCATCGTGGATGGTTCTAACTGCTCCTACTAATCTATCGTATGCGAAATCATCATTGATAGGAACAAGATCTGGTTTTAGATATTCAAGCCTTGAGAGGTGGTCAGTGACCACATTTTCAGTGCCTTTCTTATCTCGGATTTCCAAATCAAATTCTTGAAGTAAAAGGATCCAGCGTAGTAATCTAGGCTTAGCGTCCTTTTTGCTTAATAGATATCTTATCGCAACATGATCAGTGTAGACTATGATTTTTGCTCCTACTAAATAGGATCGAAATTTATCAATTGCAAAGACTATTGCCCGGAGTTCCTTCTCGGTTGTGGCATAATTCAGCTGAGCCGCATCCAAAGTTCTACTGGCGTAGTAAATTACATGTAGTTTCTTATCCTTCTTTTGTCCTAAAATAGCGCCTATAGCGTAATCGCTAGCATCGCACATAATTTCAAAAGGTTGATTCCAATCAGGTGGTTGAATTATAGGTGCGGAAATCAGTGCTTGTTTTAGGTATTTAAAGCCTTCAAGACATTTATCATCGAATTTGAATTCAGCGTCTTTCATAAGTAAGTTGGTTAATGGTTTAGTTATTTTGGAGAAGTCTTTAATGAAGCGTCGGTAGAAACCGGCGTGTCCAAGAAAACTTCGGATTTCTCTAATGGTTTTGGGTGGTTGAAGGTTTTCTATTAATTCTATTTTAGCTTTATCAACCTCAATGCCTCTTTTGGACACTATGTGTCCTAGTACTATGCCTTCAGTCACCATAAAATGACATTTTTCCCAGTTTAGAACAAGGTTGACTTCTACGCATCTTTCCAGGATTTTCTCGAGGTTTGTTAAACAGTTTTTAAAACTGGATCAACATACTGAGAAATCATCCATAAATACTTCCATGATCTCATCAAGGAAATATGCGAAGATTGACATCATACAGCGTTGGAAGGTAGCTGGGGCATTGCATAGTCCAAATGGCATTCGTCTGTAAGCAAATGTTCCATAGGGACATGTAAAGGTTGTTTTCTCCCGATCATTAGGGTGAATGGGTATTTGTAAAAATCCTGAGTATCAGTCTAAATAACAAAAGTAAGAATGCCTAGCTAAACGTTCGAGCATTTGATCAATGAATGTAAGTGGGAAATGATCTTTCCTAGTTACCTTATTGAGCTTTCTGTAATCGATACACATCCGCCAACCATTTTCTACACGTTTGGCTATTTGTTCTCCTTTTTCGTTTTGTACAATGGTGACACCTCCTTTCTTAGGCACCACATGTACGGGGCTTACCCATTTACTATCAGATATTTGGTATATTATTCCAGCCTCTAACAACTTTAACACTTCCTTTTTTACTACGTCCTCATTATAGGATTTATCCTTCGTTGATGTTCTCTGGAGGGTTTAGTGTCTTCCTCCAGCATAATTCGGTGCATACACACAGAAGGACTTATTCCTTTGAGATCGGAAATTTTATAACCCAGAGCTGAGGGATATCTTCTTAAAACATCTAAGAGTTGATTGGTTTCAGGACCATCTAACGTGGCACTGACTATGACTGGGCGATTTAATTCTTCATCTAAGAACTCATATCTTAAATTCTTAGGTAGCTCCTTAAGCTCTATTGATGGTTTTTTCGGACATGGCATATGATCTGGGGTAAGTGCCAAGCATTCATAAAGACTGTTATCTATATAAGGTTCAAGTAAGAGTTCGAATCTGTTGTCGTCCATTATGGGGATCGAAGGTAGTTTGATGGTTTCTACTGGATCTTCTTTAACTAATTCTCTTATGCATTCATCAATTATATCAATGACATAACATGAGTCATCTATGGCTGGTGCATTTAAGAATTGGGATAGTATAAATTCTACTTTCTCATTACCTACCTCGAATGTCATTTTTCCTTTTTTGACATCAAGTATAGCTCCAGTTGTTGATAAGAAGGGTCTACCTAAAAGGATTGGGATCTCATCGTCTTCTTTAATGTCCATTACTACAAAATCTGTTGGAATATAAAGTTGACCAAGTCTAACTGGGACGTCTTTCAAAATGCCAATTGGATATTTAACTGATCTGTCGGCTAATTGGAGAGACATCCTAGTTAGTTGTATTTCTCCTAGGTTTAAACTTTTACAAACGACTAAAGGCATTAAGCTTACGCTTGCTCCTAAGTCCAGAAGTGCTTTATCTAATACTTGGTTTCCCAAAACACAAGGTATAGAAAAACTTCATGGGTCTTTCTCTTTCTTAGCAAGCTTATTCTCAGTGATTGAATTACATTATATAGGTTTAAGATCTTCTAATCTTCGTTTATTGGTTAGAATGTCTTTAAGGAATTTGGAATAAGATGGTATTTGGGTAATAGCTTCGGTGAATGGAATCTCTACATGGAGTTTCTCAATCACTTTTATGAATTTCTTATATTGATTATCCAATTTGGTTTGTTTAAGTCTTTGTGGGTATGGAATCGGAGGTTTGTAAGGAGGAGGTGGTACATAAACTTTTTCATTCTCTTCTTTTTCCTTCTCCTTAACTTCCGTATCTTTAGATTTCTCAGGTTCCACTGATTTCTCAACTTCTTTCTCAGGTGTGGTCACAAGCTTTTTTCTAGGAGGTTCTAGATTATTCAACCTAGGGTTTATAGGCCCATCGTAAGTGGTCCCGCTCCTTAGGGCTATAGCATTAGTATGCCCTTTAGGGTTAGGTTGAGGTTGTCCAGGAAATTGTCCTCCTGGTGTAGCATGAGTAGATTGTTGTTGTGCTACTTGAGAGATTTGGGTTTCAAGCATTTTGTTATGGGTAATTACAGAATCGAGTTTAGTACCCAACTGAGTAATTAGTCCATTTATGTGAACGTTTTGGTTCATGAACTCCTTGTTCTGTTGTAATTGAGCTGAGATGAATTCGTCCATCTTTTTCTCAAAATTTGATTTCTGAGGGGCATATGTTGCAGATTGGCTGGGTCTTTGAGTTTGGAAACCGGGTGGTCTTTGAGGTGTTGAATTTTGAGTGGGGTTATTATTCTTATAGGAAAGATTTGGGTGATTCCTCCATCTAGGGTTATATGTGTTTGAATAAGGGTTTCCTTGGGCGTAATTTACCTGATCTGTGGGACTTTCGGCTAGCAGGTTGCATTCAGCCATGGTATGTCCTAGGGTTCCACAGATTTCACATCCGGGTTGTATTGCTGCTACAGTTGCTGTGGGGTTGATAGTTAGGTTTTCTACTTTTTGGGCTATAGCGTCCATCTTTGCGTTCATATGGTCAAAACAACTTACTTCATACACACCTCCTCTGGTCTCTTTCTTCTCTACTTGTGCTCGTTCGGTCCCCCATTGGTAATGGTTTTGTGCCATATCCTCAATGAGAGCGCTACCTTCGGCGTAGGGTTTGTTCATTAGAGCGCCACCAGCGGCAGCGTCTATGGTCATCTTGGTGTTGTACATGAGTCCATTATAAAAGGTATGGATTATGAGCCATTGTTCTAAGCCATGATGTGGACATGCTCTTAATAGCTCCTTATATCTTTCCTAAGCGTCGAAAAGTGATTCTCCCTCGCTTTGGGTAAATCGGGTTATTTGGTTTCGTAAGACAGCAGTTTTACTCGGTGGAAAGTATCTAGCAAGGAATACTTTCTTTAGGTCATTCCTAGTGGTTATAGAGTTGGCTGGAAGGGAATCTAACCATGATCGGGCTCTATCTCGGAGAGAAAATGGAAATAGTCTTAGACGTATTGCCTCAGGAGGAGCTCCGTTCGCTTTTAAGGTATCGGCTAGTTGATTAAGACTTTAAGATGTTGGTTCGGGTTTTCCTTAGGAAGACCTGCGAACTGGTTCTGTTGAACTAATTGTAACAGAGATGGTTTTAATTCAAAGTTATTGGCTGGTATAGCTGGATTAACTATACTAGAATGAGGTTCTTCGTTAGAGGGTAAGGCGAAATCCTTAAGAGGTTTAGCGTTTTCTTCTTCTGCCATTGCTCCTTTAAGTTTTCGAAGTAAAAGACGAGCTCTGGCGTAATGTTCAGGCTCTTCTAAAGGATCAACTAAGTTTCCGGTACTACGAGTTCTTCGCATTTACCGGTTAAGGGATGCCTTAGTCTAGACGGTGTAACAAAAGGGTATGAAATTTTGACGTAATTGGTCCCCGACAACCGTGCCAAAAACTTGATGCGTGTTATCCGCAAGTATACGGATTACGTTAGAGTAATATAAAAGAGTTATCGATCCCACAGAGACCAATGTCAATCTATCGATTACTATTATTACGTTGTTTATCTAAGGCTAATTGATATCAGGGTAAAGGTTTTCTATAGAACGAAAATAGAAATAAATCAAATAAATACTATACTGGAATGTAATTCACATCAATCAAACAATACTCCTATCATCTAAATAGTAACACTTATGGGGCAATGTTTTCTTCTTTGAAAAAGAGTTAATTAAAAAGGATCCGCCGCGTTAGCGTGATCGAAAACAGACCTAACCATTAATCTATACCAGCCGCTCACGCTGCATCGGTCGCTCCTTGCGTTAAAGTGATAAAGTCCTTTTTTATGTAATTACCTCTAAAACTTAGTAAAAAAGTGCTTTCGATTGAAAATATTTTATACCAAAGGGTTTCCGGCATATGCTCGGCCAACCGGATCCTAAATCTATAAACGCGTCCGAAAATAGTTTTAAAACCTCTTTCTAATAATATAAAACTTTCCTAGTTAATCAATAAAGTGCTTCCGCTGTATTTATCAATTAACAACTAACAAACTCTTTTCTAAAATGCCGGACGACTTTCGATCTTACCCGATCTAGTCACAGTCATTACGCAAACAAAAACACGGTCTCATTTACGTAATGACCGATCAATTGAAGTTCAGAAGAGTTTAATTAAAATCAAAAATAGCCCCTAAAGTATTTCTAAAGAGATGTCATGTGGAGCACCGTCAGAACGACGATCCCCACATCCCAGCACAAGGGATTTAGCTAGACATAGTAATTGAGAACATAAAGATAAATTGATTTGCAAAGTAAGGCATATTTAAGATAAAAACGTGCGAAGTGTGAGAGTGTATTTTGAGAGAGTGAACACAAGTGTCACGCTTAAGTTCAGTTCAAAGAGACACAGATCACACAGATAAATAAAATAATAAGGTAATGGCAGAGACGAAAAATAAACGAATATAAAGCAGTGCAGGAAAATAAATAATATAAAAGCGATGTGGATAAAATAAATTGTAATTTATAAAAGAAACCTGCTCCAAAGCGGAGACTGAATCTGGTACAGATGCTGGAAAATAAATTGCGGGAAAGTAAATAACTCCTAACTATGATTGCTCCAATCCAACTAACAACTATAGTGCAATAACCCCTCAATATGACGGATTATTGCTTTACAAAGTGAACTCTATGCCTATGTTGAAAACTAAGATTGGATATCTAAAAAGTGAAAATGCAAGGCCTATTTATAGGAAATTCGAAATTGCAACTGCCCCTAATCATTATGAAAAACGTTTTAGAAACAAATTTCTTCAGGTGTAACTGCCTTGAACGTTTCAGACCGTTTCCTCTTTATAACTGTCGGCGCCCGCCGACCCCTGCTCTGCGTCTGCCGAGTGTACTTTGGAAGGTGAAACATCTTTTGTGACCGTTGGCGTGTGAGTGAAGTTATTATGCAAACGGCGTCCTCCTTGGCGTCTGCTGAGTGAAATGGCTAGTATACAGTTTACACAAGAAATCTTCATTTTAGCTCTGTTTTGCTTCGTTTTCTTACTGTAGGCTCGAATCAGGCAATATATCTGAAAGTAAAACAAAATACCATAATAGCAAAGGAAAATAACAAATAAACAACTAAAAACATGTGAAATCAGAGTCAAATATACAGTGCAATTTGGTGCTATCACTAACCATGAAGTATCCCCTAGAGGGTGGACAAGTCAGAATAATTAAAGGTGATCAGGGACTATCTAGGAAATGTTACAAGGATAGTCTGAAGTGATAAAAGAAGACCCAACAGGATTGTCCTACGAAAAAAACACTTTGAAGGTGAACTTGGTAGACTTTGATTCTCAGGGGGATCCTGGAGATGATAGCTTAACCCCTATTCGAGAACTAAAAAAGGTGCAAATCGATACTAAAGACCTACAGGTCACTGATCCGCTGTCGCGTACGGATCAAAATGAGTAATTTTAAAAATTGTAATTTAGCGACAATGGTTCGAGCTATATCACAAGGATTCTTGTATGAATTAACCAACCAATTGGAATAATGAGGGAGGCTGAGTTTCGATTATAATTAACAGAAGCGATAACACGAGTTTAAAAACAATTATGATTAATAGATTAATCTTTTGTGTTCGGTCTCCCACTTATCATTGACAAATAATTCCCAATCCCTAAGCGGAATCTATCCCCTTTTCGATTACAATATCAACTAAACAAGCACAATTGATACTACAAGATATATATTCCTAATTTTGAATTAAACAGACGACCGAGTTATAACAATCGTGAATAAAGCAAACACGATAAAAAATGCGAATTAAGCAAACGTGATTAAGGTGTAAGAACATACAATCATCGAAATAAACCAATCAACTCTAAGAGAAGTCGAATTAAGCAAACAAGATATCAAAGAGAAGAATTGAAAGGAAAATAGATTTAATTGGGAAATATAAGAACCTCAAAGTATGATGGAGACGCGATTACAGTAGATCAATCGTGAGAGGATTAGTTCTCCATTACAATCGTACAAAGCAAAATCGGTTATGAACAGTAGCGCGACTGCTACTAGGTATAAAGAAACAAGGAATTAGGTTCTCATTCCAACCGGGTCGGAAAATACAAAAACCGGCCCAAAACTGAAACTTCAAATAATTATTTGACCCTGCTTTAGTATGAATCAGCTTTTGACTTCAACATAAAACTTGTAGATCTTTCTCTTATATTTTCAACGCTTATTAGAATTCGTCAATCCGATTCCTGTAGCTCAAGTTATGGTTTGCACAGTGAACAGGTATCAAATAACAATTTAAGCTGAAAATAGAGTAAAAAATAAGATAAAGCCAGAAATAAACTTAAATATAAAACACACTAAAATAGTAAAAATAATGAAATGAACTATAGAATTGCCTAGGTATAATAGTAGAAGAACGTGCATCAAATGCACTGATCACTCACACAGATAAGTTCAGAGCTATCTCAAGAGGAGGTAGCAGACATCATCATGGTACTGAGAGATAATGTTAACCTCTTCTCATGGAAGCCACCGGGTATGCCTGGGATTGACCCAAATGTTGTATACCATCAGATTTCACTTGATCCATCTTCAAAGCCTGTAATGCAATGTCACAGAAGAAGTCGATAAGCTTTTGAAAGTTGGGTTCATCCGAGAAATAAAACACCTACCTGGTTGTCCAATGCCTTCACAGTAAAGAAGAAATTAGTAAATTTGCGCATGTGCGTAGATTTCACCGATCTTAACCAAGCTTGCCCGAAGGACCCTTATCTATTACCACATATTGATAGACTGAGCGATGTCGCATTCGGATTCTGCCTGCTCAGGTTCATGGATATCTACTCGGGCTACAATAAAATACGAATGAACTTGGTGGGTGCTCCCAAAAACAACATTCATGACCGACAAAAACAACTCTTACTATGAAGTAATGCCATTTGGTCTTAAAAATGTTGGGGCTACGTATTAGAGGTTGATGAATATGGTATTCTCATCATAGATAGGAAGAAACCTAGAAGTGTATGTTGAAGACATGTTATTTAAGACCCAGGAGGAAGTAAAACATGTAAAAAAACTTGAAAGGACAATTGAATCAATAAGAAAGTACACACGAGGCTTGACCCCGACAAGTGTACCTTCGGGGTACAAGTCGACAAATTTATGCGTTTCCTGCTGACACATCGAGGAATAGAGGCAAATCGAGACAAGTGTGAGGAAATCATTAATATGACAAGCCTGTCATCAGTGAAAGAAGTCCAACAACTGACCAAGAGACTAGCGCCTTGTTCAGTTTTTTGTCTTGTGAAGGTGATAAGTCCATACATTTCTTCGCGACTATAAAGAAGTCAACAGAGTTCCAATGGATGGAAGAATGCGTAGGGGAATTCATGGAGTTGAAAAAATTCTTATCTACCGCACTGATCTTGTTCCTTCAGAAGGAAAGTTCACCTTTTACCTTGTATTTAGCATTTACTGATAAGGTTGTTAGCTTGGTATTGGTTTAGGACAATGATGGAGATGAAATGCCTGATTACTTTGTCAGCAAGGTTCTCAAAGGAGCAAAAATTCGTTATCAAAAGATAGAATGATTAGCTTTGGCAGTAGTAATTACCTCCAAGAAATTCAGACAGTACTTTCTAGGCCACCCTATAAAACATATCCTGAAGAAGCCAGATCTGGAAGGCAGAATGGTGGTCTGGGCTGTAGAACTGTCCGAATATGATATCACATACACACTTAGGAAAATTATCAAATCACAAGTGTTGGAAGATTTCCTAATATAATTGAGTTCGCTCACCTAGGAGGAAATGCCTGAGATATGGATCCTATCAGTGGACAACTTATCCAATCTCAAAGGTAGCGAAGTAGGGATAATATTAAAGGGACCAGAGGAATTGGTACTAGAAAAGTATCTCTATTTCAATTTTTAAGCCAACAATAATCAAGCAGAATATAAAGCAGTGATTGTCGGTTTGAAGCTAGCCAATAAAGTCAGAGTTTCTCATTTTCTAGTTCGTACAAACTTGCAATTATCACAAGAGATTATCAGACAAAGGATGCACTATTACTCAAGTATCTATAACGAGCTCTGCAATTAGCCAAGGGGTTCACGAAATTTGAAGTATCGCATATTCCCCAGGAAGAAAATGCCAGAGATGATTTGTTAGCCCCTCTAGCCAACACCAAAGGCCCTGGGTTAAACAAAATGGTAATCCAAGAAACATTGGAAGCACCAAGCACGGAAATGGAGGAAGTCATGGTATTAGAAAATGTACGGGGCTGAATGATACCTATCATTCGATACCTGGCTCAGGAAAAATTGCTAGATGAGGAGATTGAAGCAGGACGTATCAAATGATATCTTTCTGATACCTCACGGTAGCCGACCAGCTATACAAGATGGGAAGATCTTATCCAATGGTGAGATGTATCACCGAAGAAGAAGCAAGGATTATAATGAAAGAAGTGCATGAAGGAGTGTGTGGAAGTCATATTGGCGGGAGAGCTTTATCTGGAAAAATACTCAGGGTCAGGTATTATATGCTGAGTAAGCTACAAGGCTGTGCACGATTTGTGAATTGTTGTGAGAAATATCAGATATAAGCTCCTTTCATACATTATCCTGCCGAGTTATTACATTTAGTAATATCCCCTTAGCCTTTTTACCAGCAGGGATTGGATATTCTCGACCTCTTTCCTCCGGGCGTCGGAAAACTAAAATTTCTTATAGTAGCAGTGAATTATTTCACTAAGTGGGTGGAATTCGAGGCCATATCTCGAACCACAGCTGAGAGAGTAAGACATTTTTGTTGGAGAAATATCATATGTCATTTTGGGTTACCAGGAATCATTGTATCTGATAATGACACGCAATTTACGAGCTCGTCGGTTACACAATTTTGCAGGCAACTCGGCATATAGAACCGGTTTGTTTAGGTCAAGCATCCCCAGGCTAATAGCCAAGAATAAGCAACAAATAGGATCATCATATCAGGAATGAAGAAAAACCTAGATGAAGCGAAAAGGCTTTGGGCCTAGTACTTGCATGAAATCTTATGGTCCTATCACACTACTCCTCATTCAACCACTAAGGAGACACCTTCTGAATGGTATACGAGGTCGATACAATGATACCAATAGAAGTCAACTCTTCAACCTGGTATCGAATAAATTTTGATGACAATCTTAATCAGGAGGGATTAGACAACTCGACCGACCTCATAGAAGAAATCACGAGAATGACTCATGTGAGAGAATGTGCAGCAAAACAAAGAATGACCAGTAGGCTTAACACTAGAGTTCGTCCGAAATTTTTTCGAGAAGGTGACTTGGTTTTGAAGAAAGTTACAGATACAAAAAAAAAGAGAAAACTCTCCCCCAACTGGGAAGGACCTTACCAGATCCGACACAAGCTGAATAATGGAGCCTATAAACTAGAAAATTTGGAAGGAGTATAAATACTAAGGGCTTGGTGTAACATCATTCTACCCAACAAGCATTCACGACAAATACAAACAAATATATGAGAGTAAAATCCCAAAAGGGCATCACATTTCATCATAAAACATCAAATGGTAACATCTTACTCCGTAACACGGGTTATAATCATCAAAATTAAATCATTTACTACGCAGGGGAAAACTTCAAAACAAAACATCATAAGTTATAACATCAAAAGGTTTTTAAAACAACATCAAATCATCATAACATCATCAATCCAAAGAACACCATGGTTCGACTCAAAACGTCCCAACCCATTGTTACATATCAGAGCAAGACCCTCTACTCGACCAAAATAATCAAAAGTACTTCAAGTAAGCTCTCCAGGCACCAAAAAGTAAATCCAGATCACCTGCACGTTACCCACGTGGAGGCAACATTCAAACAGGCAGGGTGACTAATCATGAATCATTATAAAAGACATAAAGAAAAGATATATCAGTACAACAGCATCAACAGTTCGGTTACACCGTCATAGTATCGTCAAACCAATTAATCATCATCATCGTAAATCACTTAGAAAATTACATCATCAATAACATCATTTTCATCACTTAGAAGTCACATACATCATCATTTACCAAGTATTATACTCACACCTTCCTATCTTAATAACATATATACATCTTCGTCATAAAATCATCAAATCAACATTCATCACCAAAACATCACTTAAGCCACAACGTCATCAAACATTAATTTAGCACTCACTTATACAATGCCACATAGTATGAAATGCACAATATAGACTCATGTATGTGGTACCAATTCGTCATGTTTGATGGACACTGGGCCATCACCCTCCAAAGATCCCCACCAATAGGATTGATTCTACACAAGAACTGGAGCAACATCATACACTCCAATCCACACAATGGGATTGAAGCCACCACTGGACCGAAGTCCTAAAATCGTCACTGGACCGAAGTTCTAAATGCTATGAATGCATGATGCAAACGTCATAATCGTCATTGTCACAAAATCGTCAAATTTGCATCATCATTCACAAAATTCCATCAAAACATCATAGTATAACATCATTCACATACGTCCTGGTTCATCAGTATACTTCAATCACTTATTTTCGTCATATTACAATGTATATCAATCACAACAATACACACGTAGCAACAATACACACATCAATTCCCATCATTTTATACACCCCAAAATCATCGATCTCATCATAATTCATCATATTATCAACAAATTCCCTCAAAGTCCCAAACCCCAACTGCATACATACATCTAATTCTATATCAAATATAATTATAAGCGATACTCCCGATACCTTAGAATTCTCAGTTCCGATCTTACTCTTGAGTTCTTCAGAGTTTCGCTGAACCCTAGCCTCTTTCTCATTCTTTCCTCAGAGCTCTCTTTCCAAAAACACGATCGTTCAAAAATGAACTTCTCCCATCCCTCTTTTCCTTTTTGTCAAACATGCCCTTAGGACCCTTATTATGATTTTCTCATCTTACCCTCACTTATTCCTTCACAAAAGACAACCTTGCTCTTAGTGCTCCATTCTCTTTTATTTTAATTATTAATAATAATAAAAATGATATTATTCTAATATTATTAACATTAACATAGTTCCAAATAATCACTTATTTTCTAAATACTCTCAGCATCCCCTTAACATCATAATACTACACAACATAAATCATCAGACATCAAACAATTCACCAAAATTCACCGAAATTACGAATACTTATAATAAATCAATTAAATAAATATTCTACTCATTTTGGGATGTTACAACTCTCCCCCACTTAAAGAATTTTTGTCCTAAAAAATTACCTGAAGGAAACAGAGTCGGATATGACTCCCTCATCATATCTTCACGTTTCCAAGTCCAACTTTCACCAGCTGATTCACCCCATAACACCTTCACCAAAGATATATCTTTACCCTGCAGTTACTTCATTTCCCTTCCATCCATCCGCACAGGTAATGCTTCAACGGCGTCATCCCAATACTAGCATGAAAACTGTTGTTGTATGTGAGTCCAATCAACGACAAATGGCTATCCCAAGATCCTCCTTGATCTAACACACAAGCCCTCAGTAAATCCTTCAAAGACTGGATAGTCCTCTCAGTCTGGACATCCGTCTGGGGATGATATGCAGAACTTATCCTCAACTTAGTATCTAAAGCATCTTGCAAACTCTTCCAGAACCTCAACGTAAATCTCGGGTTTCTGCCCGACACAATACTCAAAGGTATCCCATGCAACTTCACAATTTCCTGAATGTACATCTCAACTAACTCTTGCATAGAATGGTTAATCTTCACCGGTAACAAATGAGCCAATTTAGTTAACTTGTCCACAATCACCCAAAATGAATCATTCCCCTTCGCAGTCTTCGGCAATCACGACACATAATCCATGGAAATGCTATCCCATTTCCATTCTGGAATATTCAACGGATGCATCATAACGAAAGGCTTCTGATGCTCAATCTTGGACTTCTGACAAATCAAACAGGCATAAATAAATTCAGCAATATCCTTCTTCATACCTGGCCACCAAAACAGTTTCTGCATATCCCGGTACATCTTCGTAGCACAGGGATGAATACTCAATCCGCTTCGATGTCCTTCTTCAAGAATACTCTTCTTAATTTAGGAAACATCTAGAACACACACTCTATCTCTGAATCTCATCACACCATTCTCATCAATCAGAAATTCACCTCCGTTACCTTGGTTAATTAAAACCAACTAATCAACCAGCTTCAAATCAGATTGCTATCCCACTTTGACCTCTTCCAGAATACCACTAGTCAACTTCAACATACCCAACTTCACACTGTCAGGAGCCATTTCACATACCAAACTCAAATATCGAAATCGCTTAATTAATTTCAACTCTCACACCATAAGCATGGACATATGCAATGACTTCTTGCTCAATGCATCGGCCACCACATTTGTCTTACCAGGATGGTAACTCAAATCGAAATCAAAGTCTTTCAACAATTCCAACCACCTTCTCTGCCTCATGTTCAACTCTTTCTGGTCGAATAAGTACTTTAAACTCTTATGATCACTGAACACTTCAAATTTAGAGCCTAAAAGGTAATGTCTCCAAATTTTCAACACGAACACCACAACTGCCAATTCTAAGTCATGCGTAGGATAATTCCTTTCATGAAATCTCAATTGTCTCGAAGCATAAGCAACAACTTGTCCCTTCTGCATTAACACTCCACCAAGACCCATCTCCGACGCATCATAATACACCACAAAAGATTCATTCAGATTAGGAAAAATCAAAACCAGAGCGGTCGTCAATTTCTTCTTCAATTCCACAAAACACTCTTCACATGAAACATCCCATACATAAGCCTGACCCTTCCGAGTCAACGGTAATGCCAATCTAGAAAAACCTTCTATGAACTCGAGATAGTAATCTGCCAACCCAAAAAACTTCGTATCTCAGTAGCAGACTTCGGAGTCCCCCACTATAGCACAACATCGATCTTAGATGGATCAACAACAATCCCACCACTTGAAATCACATGGCCAAGAACACTCACCTCTTTCAACCAAAACTCACACTTCGACATTTTGGCATATAGCTTCATCTCTTTCAATACTTGCAACACAGTTCTCAAATGCTCAACATGCTCTTCTTCAGATTTAGAGTATATCAGAATATCATCAATGAAAACCACCACAAACTTATCCAAATACTCATGGAAAAATCGATTCATATATTCCATGAACACACTAGGTGCATTGGATTAACCAAAAGGCATCAAAGTGTATTCATAGTGACCATAACTCGTCCTGAAAGTTGTTTTTGAAATATCATCAGCTTAACATGAACCTGATGATCAAGCACCTACTAGCTGATCCCTCAAATCATTGTTTCTCGGAAGTAGATACTTATTCTTGATAGTCACTTTATTTAACTGCTGATAATCAACACACAACCTCATGCTACCATCTTTCTTCTTTACTAACAACACAGGAGCAACCCATGGAGAAACACTCGGTCGAACAAACTTCTTTTCAAGCAATTCTTCCAGTTGTTTCTTCAACTCTCCTAACTCGGAACTGACATCCGATAAGGAGCCATTGACACCAGACTCGTACTTGGTATCAAGTCCAATGCAAACTCTACTTCACGTTCTGGAGACAAATCAGTTATGTCATCTGAAAACACATCTAGAAATTCGCGGACAACAGGTAATTCGACACTCACAGTTTCACGTTCAACTTGCAATGATGCAAACAACGCAAACATCGAGGCTTCGTCTTCTAGGAGTTCGTCTACTTGCTTACCAACTAACAACATCTGCATCCCTACTATCACCAAACCCAGATCTACACTCTGGAGGCAAGTCACAATTATCTTATCATTCTCTCTCAGAAACATCCCAACTTCACTTACAAATAAGAAACTCGAATCTGCTTCATCATCAAATGTAGGAATCTGCATCGACTCATCAAAACAATCTGTAAGCACTTGGCTTAGCTCCAAACAATTCACTGTACCCACCATCTAAGCTGACAAGACACGTCTACTCCATCCAACATGATCCCGTATATTATCAACAAGAGATTAAGGGTGATCAGTTCCTCAACTTGTCAATAAACAACCGACAATCATGATGGGGCATAAACCATCTTGACCAAACTATGGTAGCATCCAACAGCACACCGAGCCATCACTCCACACCTAAAGCATCTTGGAGAAGCATAAGCTTCTACCCCACTTGTTTCATTCCCAACCTACAAAAGGAAAACAAAATAAGCATCGACAGTGTACATACACATGTCACATACTAGGGAACAACATAGTTAAACAACCTGACCGGATTGACCGACTTGCTATGATACCACTAATGTAACACCCTTCTACCTAACAAGCATTCAGGACAAATACAAACAAATATATCAGAGTAAAATCCCAAAAGGGCGTCACATTTCGCCATAAAACATAAAATGGTAACATCCTACTCCGTAACACGGGTTATAATCATCAAAATTAAATCATTTACCACACAGCGGAAAACTTCAAAACAAAACATCATAAGTTATAACACCAAAAGGTTTTTAAAACATCTTCAAAGCATCATAACATCATCAATCCAAAGAATACCATGGTTTGACTCAAAACGTCCAAACCCGATGTTACATATCAGTAGGGGTGGGAATAGGCCAGGCCAACTAACAGGGGCCTACAGCCTAGCCTACATAGGCCAAGGCCAGGCCAGGCTTTTTTTCTTAAAATAGAAAAGGCCTAGGCTTTTTTATAAGCCTATTTAGCTAAATAGGCTAGGCCGAAGGCCATACAAAAAGCCTTGTAAGCCTATCAGGCCGACCTATTTATTAAACATGAATGAATTGATTGTTTTTATATTGTATTTTATACTTTATATTATGATACAAAATTAAACTTAGTTATATTTAAGAACTTATGAAATTAAGTTGAAAGAAATCCTATGAATAATGTTATAAGGTGTTTTCATAAGTTCTCTCAAACAAAACATCTCACAAAATTTATACTACTAGGTAAGCTCAGATAAGTCAATGGAAACAAACATTTAGTCTCATTGTACTTTTGATTCTTTAGTCTATTTAAATATTAATTAAATTTCTTATTTACATATGTTCAAATGATATAGGCTTTTTAAGTAGGCTAATAGGCGAATCATGCCTTCGAAAAGGCCAGACTTAAGCCAAAAAATAAGCTTTTGATAGGCTACAGGCCAGGCTAAGGCTTTAATTTTTTTAGCAGGCCACGCTCAGGCTTGGCAAAGCCTAGCTCAGCCCATCCTATTCCCACCCCTACATATCAGAGCAAGACCCTCTACTCGACCAAAATAATCAAAAGTACTTCAAGTAAGCTCTCAACGCACCAAAAAGCTAATCCTGATCACATGCACATTACCCATGTGGAGGTAACATTCAAACAGGCAGGGTGAGTAATCACGAATCATTATAAAAGATATAAAGAAAAGATATATCAGTACAACAACATCAACAGTTTGGTTACACCATCATAGTATCGTCAAACTAATTAATCATCATCATCGTACATCACTAAGAAAATCACATCATCAATAACATCATTTTCATCACTTAGAAGTCACATACATCATCATTTACCAAGTATTATACTCACACCTTCCTATCGTAATAACATATATACATCTTCGTCATAAAATCATCAAATCAACATTCATCACCAAAATATCACTTAAGCCACAACGTCATCAAACATTAATTTAGCACTCACTTATACAATGCCACATAGTATGAAATGCACAATATAGACTCGTGCATGTGGTACCAATTCGTCATGTTTGATGGACACTAGGCCATCACCCTCCAAAGATCCCCACCAATAGGATCGATTCTACATAAGAACCAGAGCAACGTCATACACTCCAATACACACAATGGGATTGAAGCCACTACTAGACCGAAGTCCTAAAATAGTCACTGGACCGAAGTCCTAAATGCTATGAATGCATGATGCAAACGTCATAATCATCATCGTCACAAAATCGTCAAATTTGCATCATCATTCATATAATTCCATCAAAACATCATTCACATATGTCATGATTCATCAATATACTTTACAACAGAATCGTCAAAATTACATCGTGATTTAGGAATATTCATCAAAATATAGCATCAATTACACACATCACAATTCATCACAGTACTTCACAATTCACCATAATTATAATCATCACAATACAACACTTAGAAAATCATCATATTATAATCATCACAACACAACACGTCAATAACCCCACAACACCAAGTCAACAAGAAACAGCAAGGAAAAATAAGACAACATGAAAAATAAAACAAAAATAAGCATCTTCCCTGCTCGCCTGGTGCTCGCCCGACGAAGCAGCTCGCTTGGCTGGGTTTTGCCCGGCGAAGCAGGGGTGAAATTCCCCCAATACAAATTTCAGTAACACCTATTTTTCACCCCTCGCTCGCTTCTAGTTTCGCCCGGTGACCTCCAGGCGAGATCGCTTCGCCCGGCTGAACGGGTCCTTTGCCCGACGAATTTCTGCGAACTACAATTCTGCTATTGCGTTTTCTGCATAACTCAGACCCTAAACCAATTACGATTTCCGTATCATACAACCCGAAAATGCATATCAATCACAAATAAAATCATACTACAACAACAACACATCATAACAACAATACACACATCAATTCCCATCATTTTATACACCCCAAAATCATCAATCTCATCATAATTCATCATATTATCAACAAATTCCCTCAAAGCCCCAAACCCCAACTGCTTATATACATCTAATTCTATATCAAATATAATGATAAGCGATACTCCCCATACCTTAGAATTCTCGGTTCTGATCTTCCTCTTGAGTTCTTCAGAGTTTCTCTGAACCCTAGCCTCTTTCTCCTTCTTTCCTCAGAGCTCTCTTTCCAAAAACACGATCGTTCAAAAATGAACTTCTCCCATCCCCCTTTTCCTTTTTGTCAAACATGCCCTTAGGACCCTTATTATGATTTTCTCATCTTACCCTCACTTATTCCTTCACAAAAGACAACCTTGCCCTTATGCTCCATTCTATTTTTATTTTAATTATTAATAATAATCAAAATGATATTATTCTAATATTATTAACAATAAAATAATTCCAAATAATCACTTATTTTCTAAATACTCTCAGCATCCCTTTAACATCATAATACTTCACAGCATAAATCATCAGACATCAAACAATTCACCAAAATTCACCAAAATTCACCGAAATTACTAATATTTATAATAAATCAATTAAATAAATATTCTACTCATTTTGGGGTGTTACACTTGGAATGTTTCCAACCTATGGTTTTATTATATTTAATATTATGTAATTCCATTATTAAATTAAAATTGAAGGTAACACTCTTTTCCTTTACAAGGGAAAGGGTTTTTAATGAGGCACCCTCAATTCATATGTTTATGTGTTATCATTTTTAGTTTTGTACAACAAAGCCGAGCTCATCCCAGGAGCAATAAGTGTGATAGACACCAGCGATGACCTGATTAGATCGTCCACTTAAATAAGAACCTCTGGCCGGGTTATGTTAATAAAACCTCTGACCTGATTAGACCGACCACGTATTAAGAACCACTGGTTGGGTTATGTTAATAAAACCTTTGACCCGATTACATCGGCCACGTAAATATATGTTAATAAAATCTCTGACCTGATTAGATCGACCACATAAATAAGAACCTCTGGCCGAGTTATGTTAATAAAACCCCTGACTTGATCAGACCGGCCACATAAATAAGAACCTCTGAACTAATTATGTTAATAAAACCTCTGATGTGATTATATCGGCCATGTAAATAAGAGCCCATGGCTCGGTTATGTTAATGAAACCTCTGACCTGATTAGATCGGCCATGTAAATAAGAACCTCTGGCCCGATCATGTTAATAAAACCTCTGACCTGATTAGATCAGACACGTAAATAAGAACCTCTGGCCTGATCATGTTAATAAAACCTCTGACATGATTAGATCAACCACGTAAATAAGAACCTTTGGCCGGGTTATGTTAATAAAACCTCTGACCTAATTAAATTGGCCATGTAAATGAGAACCTCTGGCCGGATTATGTTAACCAAACCTATGACCAAACTAAAGGTTTAAATATCCTCTAACAAACCAACTATGTTTTCTAATCACCTAATCAAAAGTTATAATCATTAACAAGTCAATTAGTTTGAAATCTATTACTGAATTAAGGAAGAGTGAGTTGGTATGCGGCAAGACCGAGTACTGATACATACCTATAAAACATGAGCATAGACAATTTAAAGATGTGCCCGGGGATATACGCGCAATCAGGGTGAAACAAGACGATAAAATGTTAACAGTATACCCAAAAGGCCTTATAAGGGCTTAAACATGGTACTAGAAATAAAATGGCATTATCCAAACATTACAAAATGCACATCATCATAGATGGCTAGCAATAAAAACTAAAAAAACTTAAACATCATATTGTTCATCTTTTTGAACATCAGGGGTCAGATTGTTGGTTATCGCATCCTTAGAAACCTCAACTTCAGGAGATGCTTCTTCCATATACAAAAGCCAACCATCCACCACGGTTTGAATAAATCCATCTCAGACACATTGAGGTCAGGCTTGAGGCATAACGCTTAAGCTTTAGCCTGCTAAAAGGCTTCATCGCCAGCTGAAAGCAAGTCAACCTGAGACTCTTGCAAGGATTTATTCAGTGTCTCATTAAGAGCCCGAACCTGTTCAACATCTCGGACCAAGCCGGATGTGGTCGCTCTGAGTTCCAAACACTTAGATTCTGCGATTTCCTTTCGTTTCTTCATTTCCAGTAATTATCTGTTCAGATCTTCCACCATGTCAGTCTGAACCTTAAGGTCGTCCTTCAATTTGGTCACGTCCTTAGTAAGAGGTATTTGCTTTTGCTCATAAGCATCACTGACTTCAAACAGTCCTCGGGTTATAACAACACACCTCATCAAGCAGGCCTCAATGTTTTGGGTTAGTTGTTGAGAACCTATAGTTTTCACCTTCTCGACATCCTCTGTCGCATTTAGGTGATTGTAAAGAAACTTCATACCATCAAAACTGTAGGGCCAGAACATAAATTTAATTGATAGATTGTTCTGATGGTAACTTCCAGAATCCTGCATCAAGGTAGTGACTGCCAAGTCGGCAGGACAGACATGGTCACTCATAAGGGTTTTCACCCTCTTTCGAGAACTCAGTTTTGATCCTCCAGAAAGAGGAACAAATGTATTATGGGCTCTGAAACAATTGGATCAGCCTTCCCAGCATCCGTTTTCTTCCTTTTAAGAGCGTGAGTTTGGATACCGGATAAGTCACTCTTGGAAGTGGATTGTTCCCTGTGCCTCGCCCTCACTTCAACCATTAACTTCTTTTGTTCTTTTAGCTTAAGGCTCGTCATATCAGTTGAAAGAAGATGAACAAAATAAAGTTTAGAAAAATAAAATAATGAGGTCGCTAAAGGTTAATAAAAGGCGTGTATAAGCATTAACTAAGAATTTAGAAAAAAATTCTGGGTCATTAGCCATGTGTAACAAGTCCTTGACTTTTACTACTCAAAATGTATCTAGAATGGCTAAAGCTCGGGTTTCCAAATCATTTAGATTGTCATAATCAAAACTGGACACCGACAATAGGATATCCATCTAGTAAATTGGGAAACGATAGTTCCCGTCTAAAGCATACATGACTGGGGGACACCTTTCTCCACTCTTCATTCGAAGGAATTTATCAATGGAACATTTATAGTTGGTAGTATAAGTCTAAAGGAAACTTTTCCCTGGGATTCCACTAAGAGAAATTCAGCCTCCTTTGTCCGCCCCTTTTATCTCAAAGAAAGAAAAGAACAAATCTAAAGTAGGGGTTATACTCACCGCCTCGCAAACAAGTTCAAAATCCTTAGTAAAACCCCGGCGATTTGGGTGTAATTGAGAGGGGGAGATATTTAGGGTTTTGAGGAGGTCGAATTCAAAGTCAGTGAAGGGGATACGAATCTTAAAATCCTTGATGATCCCTGAGCAAAAGTAAAAATACTCGTCTGACACTCCCTTTGGTCGAGTAATACAAACTCTCTCACAAGCCACACAAGGTTCCAGCACGGCATCCTCCTCAATCCCGGTAGAGGAAATATGTTTTTTAGAGTGGAGTTTTAAGACGTCATTGTCGTCGATGACGCTGTGGTCATAATTTATAACTTCTTTGTCAATCAAAGACCATTTCATCTCCATCAAAATGTCCACGAAACCTGATAATGAAGACTCTGAGTCGGTTTTACTATAAGGTGAAGAAATGTCACCATAAACCTCCCTAATAATCTGATCAAACTCTGTTGGCTTCATACAACCCTCACACTCTTTCATGCATTCATCCCAGAATCTTATTCTCTCATGGGCGGTGAGGGAAATCGATACTTCCCCTGAATCACACATTATAACTATACTAAGAGAATAAAAAAGAGGGGGAAAAGTAAATGAGGCAGATAAAAATACCTGAGGCTTGTGCTTGCGGAAAACGATTGACAAAAGGTGCAAAGAAAATTTGGTCAACAAGTCTTGAAAGAAAAAGGAAGAGAAATCACAAACGGTAAAGGAATAAAGAAGGAATGAGTCTTTTTATGGAAGTGATTGTTACAACAATCATGAATTTCTATCGAGCTAAAGTAATGATGACAAGTTAGTTCCCCATAAAAATCATCATGACAATGAGAGAGAAAATAATTATCATTATTGCTCTTTTAAAAAACCTTTGTCACACGGTCCGAATAGGTGTCCGACACGAGGAAGAAGGAATTCTAGGAATTTCTTTCTGAATACTTCATTCCGATGGACCTCGTAATCGGGGGACTTATGTACATCCCGGGATTCCCAAGGCCGAGTAGTGAGACCGGATATGAAAAAATTGTGTGTCGAGTATGCCGAAGACAACAAGAAGATCAAGTCGGACCCGATCATGAGAATGCTGGTGTGCAACATGAACATGTCAGACCCGATCTTCTGAGAATGCTGGTAGGCGATATGAGCAGCCACACATAACAATTTCAGCGTAGCTCCATGGTTGTATGAGAGTTACAAAAACTGATGAGAAAGACGTTACGTGATGATAAAAAGGATGGCGGGCGTTAATGGCACCATAAAAATAGAATTCGAATGGACTCTTCTTAAAAGGCCCTTGAAGACATGTAGGTATAAAAAAGACTTACCGTAAAAAAAGGAGAGACAACTAATACCCCAACAGACAGGACAATTTGATCTCACCTCAGATAGAGTTTATATATATATATATATATATATATATATATATATATATATATATATATATATATATATATATATATATATATGTATATATATATATATATATATATATATATATATATATATATATAACAACTATTAAAATATAAAAGTATTCTATTAAAATTTATTATTATCAAAATTAAATTAAGATATTATTATTTAAACTACTTTAATTATAACAATATTGACGTAATTGTCTTTGTTGTTGATAATACTACATGCATATTTCTTTTTATGCATTTATCTTGTCTTTTGTATTTTACTATAAGGATATTTATATCACTACATTATATCACTATATTATTATTATTATTATTATTATTATTATTATTAATATTATTTTTGGAAATAAAATAACTTTATTAACCAAAAGAGAGAAGGAAACAAAGCGACCCCAAAGGGGATCCAGCTACACCAACAGACAACCAAAGACCAAGGACACTAACCTAAGGCATAAGTAAACTACTTATGGGTTTCTTAAGGTTGGTTGTCATCCAACATCTATAGACAATGTTGTCTATGATTCTGTCACCAATTTTGTCCCTATTACAATCATTCCCAAAACAGATGTCATTTCTGAATCTCCATAACTCATATAGAGTTTCAGCTAAGGCACACTTGATAATTCTACACCCAGGGCTCTTAGACTTGCTCATCCTACTAGCCCAAACTATCTCATCAGACCAGCCCCCAGGAGTATGCACTATTTGAAGCCACTCTAAGATGTCCTTCCAAACTTTCTTCATAGGCCTGCAATTGAAAAAGACGTGCTTGAGGGTCTCTTTTTCTTTACAAAAATAACAGCAATCATCACTTATCAGACCAAACCTCATCATCCTATCCTTCATTGCCAATCTCTTTTGACAAGCCATCCAAATAGTGAACTTGGCTCGAGGACGGGCTGGGTTATTATAAAAGATTTTCCTCCACTCCATGATACTATTTCTGCCATTCAAAACGGCATAGAGTTGTTTCGTAGAAAACCTGTCTTCCTGCACAAATTGATTCCACATATTCAAAGCATTCACAATAGGCCTCATTTTTAGGATTGTCTTCATAATCCATGATGAGCTGTTCTTGATGCCCATTGTCATTACATTTTGGTCTTTAATGTAACAAGAATGTATCCACTTGATCCAAAGGCTGTCGGTTTTCCTATTAATATTCCACAACATCTTGGCTAAACAAGTTTGGTTCCAATTAGAGAGATCAAGGATGTTCAGCCCCCTTGCTTTTTAGGAGCACAAGTTTTCTTCCAGGCAATGGGTGCTTTCCTAGAGACTTTATCAGTGCCAGTCCACAAAAAAGATCTGCACAGAGCATCAATTCTAGCCAAGACAGCCTTTGGCAAAGGCAGGCATTGCAACCAGAAGTTAGAAAGAGCAAATAGAACACTGTTGATCAGCTGGGTTCTACCTGCCATAGAGAGGAGTTTGGAATTCCAGTGATTGATTTTGCAGCAGATCCTATCAATGAGGGGAAGGTAGTGGGATATGTTTACCTTTTTGCTAGTCAAAGGAATGCCAAGATACTTAAAAGGTAACTGGCCTTCAGAAAACTGAGTGATCTCCTGAATTTTGCACCTGACATCCTCATCCACATTACCATAAAAAGGCTTACATTTGGCAGGGTTTATCTTGAGACCAGTGGCTTTAGAAAAATCATCAAACACTTCCATCAGCATCTCAACAGATTTGGAGTCACCTCTAGCAAACAAAAAGAAGTCATCGGCAAAACTCAAGTTAATAATTCCCAAATTTTCACATTTGGAATGAAAGTTGAAATCAGGTTTCCCCTTAAGCTTTTGCATCAACCTATGTAAGTACTCAATTACAATCACAAACAGCAAGGGGGATATAGGGTCCCCTTGCCTAAGCCCTCTCTTAGCTTCCACAATTTTAGAGATGTTGCCATTCACCTGAAATCTATATGAGACAGTTGTAATAGTTAGCATTATCCATCTAATAAATTGATGAGGAAAGTTAAGCTCCTTCAAAATAGCTTCAAGGGCAGACCACTCAATTGTGTCATAAGCCTTTTGCAAATCCATCTGTAACATACATTTAGGGGCTCCCTGTTTGGTACTATATCCTCTAATCAGCTCAAAAGCTAGCAGAACATGATCATGGATTTTTTCCCAGGGACAAAGGCAGCTTGACTGCTGTGGATGATGTTATTCAAAACTTGACCAAGTCTTTTGGCCATTATACGAGAGACCACCTTATATAAGATAGTGCAACATGATATAGGTCTAAAATCCTTAACCATGTTGGCCTCACTAGTCTTAGGGATCAGGGTAATCAAGGTGCAATTGATAGCTTTGTACATTCTCTCTTTCTCAAAAAAATCCTTAATGGCTCTAATGAAGTCATGCTTGATACACTCCTAAGAGCTTTTGAAATTTTTTGCATTAAACCCATCTATTCTAAAAGCAGATAGGTCCTTGATGCCCTTCAAACTCTTAAGGATCTCATCATCTGTTACAGGGGCAATCAGCAGCTCACACTGGCCTCTCCTCAATTGAGGCCCCTCTCTCATAGGCCTTATATCAATGCTAGCCAAATTATTTTGGGAATTGCCTATGGGTTGCCATAGAAATTCAGGATCATATCCTCAATCTTCTCCTGGTTATGAATATCTTTCCCACTATCATCTTTCAGTTTGTCCAAGTGGTTCTGACTCTGTCTAGTCTTCAAAGCAGCATGAAAATACCTGTTGTTACCATCACCAAGTTTGATCCACTCAACCTTTGCTTTTTGTTTAATAATACTCTCCTCCAAACTGCTCAATCTCAGAACCTCCTTAGTACAGCTACTGACATAATCTGTGCAATGAGGATTCATTCAATTTTTCACCAATTCCTCTTGAGCCCTTTCTAATAGATCTCTAGCTTCTTTTAACTGAAGGCTTATGCCATTGAGAGACCTACTAATTCTTCTGATCTCTATCCGGAGTCTCTGAAGCTTCTTCCATATGACAAACATTGGTTGACCCTCCATAGGCTGCATCCAACTTTTCTTCACAGTTTCAATGTACTCATCCTTATGAGTGATCGCATTTTGGAACTTGAAGGGAGTTCTATGAGGCCCTATAATATTAGAACCTTGCAGGCACAGTAAGGCATGATCAGAGACTCTCTGTTTCATAATGGTGAGGTTTATATCAATGTTTTGCTCCTGCCAATCAATATTGCCCAACACCCTATCAATTCTGGAGTAGATCATGTTATCCCTTTGATTGTTACACCAAGTATAATAATCACCCTAACTGTCCTTTTCAAATAGCCCAGCTTTTGTCATCATGTCACACAAGTATCTATACTCTTTCTCATTAACCATGTTGCCTCCAACTCTGTCTTGGGCTTTAAGAACATTGTTGAAGTCTCCCATAAGGCACCAAGGACCACTAACATTATTTTGAATGCTACCAATAGCTTTCCACAACACTTTCCTCTGCTCAAGGGTATTATAGGCATAAATAGTAGTTAGCCAGAAACTTTTCTTCTCCTTGAGCTTCTATAGTGTGGACTTCTAACTTTACTTTTGTCTCATCCCACAAAAGCCAAATTCTCCCATTATTGTGCTTTATGTAATTATCAACTATTTTCCACTTAGCACCAAATTTTTTCCTGACTTTAAGAACTTTCTGAGGCTTCACTTTAGTTTCAAGAAGAATAACCAGCTCAGGGCCCATTTGATTGAGGCGAGAGGTAACCTCTTCGCACTTCCCTGAGTTATTGATCCCTCTCACATTCCAAGAAACCATCATGTTGCCTCACCTTGGGACCTTTCAGGAATTCCAATCCTCAAGGCCTCAAATCTATTTTGGCAAGTGATGTCTTCTTGAATACTAGTGGTAATAATTCTTTTCCCTTTGTTTCTTCCACGACTTCTCACACTTTCCCATCCTTTGTTTTCCAATTTCTCATTTTCTCCTTTGCTGTCAGTATGTGCTGCAGAACTTTCAGGTATTTCCTTATCCAGCTTTGGAACATTAACTTGAGGAGGTTTAGGTTGCCACTGTTTCTTAGTTTTCACCTTACATTGGTGCCCTACCTTTTGATAAGTTTCACAATACAAAGGTCTCCATTCATACTCCATTGTCTGTTTACTCTTATTTCCTTCATTATCTTTAATTAGGATAAAATCCTTCTACTTTTGAGTGACATCTATCTCAACCAAGATTCTAGCATTGGAAACTCTCAATTTGTTTGCGGTGCACTCATCAGTAAACAGAGGAACACCCAAAGCACTTCCAATTTTCCCTAAGCTTCTAGCACCCCAAAGATGTAAAGGAAGATTGGGGAGCTTAATGATAACACGAAAATGTATCATATATTTTCCTTGATTTACGACTAATAATTATTTTATTTCAGTTCAAGTGCCGATTTTTCCGCAAGTATTCTAGTGTTTTCACAGGTATTACATTGTCCAAGCCAAAAAGGAGCAAAGTAGAGAAACGTGAAGAAATGAGAAGAAAACAGGAAGAATCAATGAGAAAAAGAGCAGAAATGAAAAGTGGTGTGTGTGACGACCGTCACACACCTACCACGACCGTCACGTTCCCAAAGATCATCACGACCGTCATGACCTCACCACGATCGTCACGTTGAGCAGTTTCTCCTACATTCTCTCAACCTCAACTTCAACGGTACATGAGTCAGTCTCCCTAAAACTTCTCAACCACCAAAGGATGTGCTCCTATATTTTCTCCAACGTTAAGGCAATGCTTTGGATATAAATACAGAAGACATTTAAGAACGGGACACAACACCACCTAGAGAATTTACCCGAATTGCTGCAAAATTATTTTTCCGAATTTTTACTTTCTTTGCATTCTTTGTTTCGTTTCCTATTCCTTGTTTACCATCACTTGAAATAGTGATAGTTTCTCACATTGAGGAGCTATTGCACCATAGTTAGAATTTTGTTTTCAACCTTCATCATTCGTTATTCCAATACATCGAGCAAAAGCCTACCGACTTGTGGAGGAATTGCGAGAATAAACTTATTGCAAATTTATCAGGTTTTTATTCATTATCGCAATAATAGCATTATCGTTCCTCATTGCAATGTTTAATTTACTGTTTTGTAATTTATTTTTATGAATGTTTGTTTTAATTAATATGTCTAGCTAAATCCGATTTATCGGTATGTAATTAAGTTAACCGGAATGGATTCGATAATTCTAAGCTAAAACCATAAACAACTTATTTTCTGGCCGCGATTTCGTAATTAAAATTGGACTTTTGTTACGAGAGTAAAAAGGTAGTAAAGGTTAGGATCAAGATCCACGAGAGTGTGAGATTTTAACCGGATAGCTGAAATCGGGCATTGGTTTTAAAAACAGCGAGAGCGCTTTAAAGTTTATTAGACTATATTAGTTTTCAAAAAGTGTTTTTAAACTCAAATGGGCTAGCGAGAGCAGACATTATGATTTAGGAATATAGTCCGAAGCAAGATCCACGAGAGTGTGAGGTGAGAGCTTTTAAACTGATATTTTCTACAGAAATATAATGTGACTTATTTTTATACGCTTAAGTCTTATTGAACCCACGATGGTATACTAAGTTACGTACTGATATCCTTATCTCAACTAGTTTATCCCAAAAATTTAGATTCCCTTTAGTTTCCCTTTTTGAACTTAAAACCAAAACACATTCGCCTTAGCTAAACACAGTAATAAACCGTAGCACTAGGTTGATTATCAGGTCTCTGTGGGATCAATATTTTTATTACTACGCGATAGGCTGTGCACTTGCTGTTAGTAACCGTTAGACTCAGAAAGTCACGATCAAGTTTTTGGCGCCGTTGCCGGGGACTTTGATTTAGTCAATAGTGCGATTCTTTGTTGCGCAGTATAGACTAAGGCAACAAATTTTATTTCCCTTTTTCTCGATTGTATGCCAAGTACTCGCTCACAAAGCGAAGACTTGCAACCACCAATCACTGAATTAGAGCGCTTCTTACATTTAAGATGCAAAATACTTGAGTATCAACGCAAGTATAATATTCCCGATCTTCTCGCTCATACTCCTGAACCAGTCAAAGAACGAAACATGGCTGAAGGACCACAGAACCGTCCTCTTAAGTATTATGCTACCCCATCTGAGCAAGAACCACATAACAGCATTGCTGCCCCCACTATCAACCGGAACGATTTCGAGTTGAAACCCTCATTGCTGTCAGCCGTACAACAACATCAAATTTCTGGAAATCCTACAGTCGATCCAAATGAACATTTGACCAAATTTGTGCAGTACGCAGACACAGTGAAGGCAAATGGTGTGACTGCAGACGCGATAAGACTACGTCTTTTTCCTTTCTCATTAAGAAACAGAGCTTGGGCTTAGTTGCAATCCTTGCCATCAAATTCCGTCACTACGTGGGATGAGTTGAAAAAGGTGTTCTTAGCCCGATATTTCCCACCAAGCAAAATAGCTATGCTGAGAGCCCAAATTAATGGATTTCGACAAAAAGATACTGAGTCTCTTTACGATACATGGGAGAGATACAAAGACATGATAAGGATGTGTCCGCATCACGGTCTTGAGGATTGGTTGGTCATCCATACGTTTTACAATGGTCTCTTGTACAATACAAGAATGACAATAGATGCCGCCGCTGGTGGTACACTTATGGACAAACCTTATACTGAAGCTAATCAACTCATCGAAAGCATGGCTCAAAACCATTAGCAATGGGGAGGTGAACGAACGCCAGTGGAGAAAGCTCAAACGAAAGGAGGAATGTACGAAGTTAGTAGTCTTGATCATGTCCATGCTAAGGTAGATGCCCTTGCTCAAAAGATAAACAACTTGACCATAACACCCGCAGCCACTGTGGCTGCCGTAGCTCCAAACTGCGAATTATGCGGAGTACCTGGACATGCTGCCTCCGAATGCCAAATTTTAGCAGGAGTCTCCGCTGATCAAGTGAATTATGCTCAAGGAAACCCATATGCAAATACCTACAATCCTGGTTGGAAGAACCATCCAAACTTTTCGTACAAGAACAATAACGCTTTGTATGCACCTGGCCAAGCACCAGCTGTGCCACCAAGATATCAAAAGCCTGCTGCTAACGTTCCCAACGTTCCTAGGAAGTCAAACCTTGAAATTATGATGGAGAAGTTCATTGCTGCACAAGCTCAACAGAACAAGGAGTTCCTTAACCAGAATGTTCACACCGGTGAGCAGATTAAACAATTAGCCAACAAGGTTGACGCTCTAGCTACTCACAACAAAATGTTAGAAACCCAAATCTCACAAGTGGCTCAACAACAAGCAGTTACCGCTGCCCCAGCTGGGAACCTTCCAGGTCAAACTCAGATTAATCCGAAGGGACATGCAAACGCTATAACACTTCGGAGTGGAACAGAACTAGAAGGACCTACTAACCCAAGAATCGAAAATCCAGCCATGTACCAAAAGCCCAGTAAGGAGTCTGAAAAGGAAGGCAAACCAAAGGAAAATGAGAAGGAAGATAATGGCAAAGAGGCCGAAGAGAAAGAAGAACCATATGTGCCTCCACCGCCTTATAAACCACCTATCCCGTATCCCCAAAGATTCGCTAAATCTAAAAACATAGGCCAATTTAAGAAATTTGTTGAACTTCTGAAACAATTAAATGTCACAATACCTTTTACAGAAGCAATCACACAAATGCCCTCATACGCTAAATTCCTAAAAGAAATATTAACTAATAAGAAAAAGCTCGAGGATACTGAAACCGTTATGCTTACCGCAGAGTGTAGCGCAATAATCCAAAACAACATGCCTCCTAAGGTAAAAGATCCAGGTAGTTTCTCTATACCATGTGTGATTGGAAAGTTTGTCATAGACAAATCTCTGTGCGATTTAGGAGCCAGCATCAGTTTAATGCCCTTATCTATTTGTAAAAGGCTCAACATGGGAGAACTGAGACCAACAAGAATGTCTATACAACTAGCTGATAGATCAGTGAAATTTCCTCTAGGAACACTAAAAAACGTTCCAGTACGTATAGGATAATTCTATATTCCTACAGATTTCATAATCATGTACATCCAGGAAGACTCAAACATCCCTATCATTTTAGGAAGACCATTCCTAGCTACTGCCGGAGCCATCATAGATATGAAAAAAGGAAAACTGACTTTCGAGGTTGGTGAAGAAAAAGTAGAATTCATTCTCTCACAATTTTTCAAAGCACCTGCTATAGAAGATTCGTGCTGTTTCCTAGATATAATGATGAATGCGTTAAAGAAATGGAAAAACACCAAAACACATGTTCTGAAGTGTTGAGAATTCCGATGCCACCAATTTTTGAAGATGATAATTGGCGTGGTGAATACCAAGATAACAACCTAAGTGAATGTCTCACACTCACTCCTGACCCTATGCCTTGCCCAAATAAACCAGTCGTAGAACTGAAAACATTACCCAAAGATCTAAGGTATGAATTCCTAGATACAGAACTCGAACGACCAGTTATAGTCAACACAGATTTAGGACAAATAGAAACCGAGAAATTATTGCATGTCCTAAGAAAGTACCCAACTGCTTTAGGCTATAACATCTCAGACTTGAAAGGAATAAGTCCCTCTATCTGTATGCATCGCATTATGCTTGAGGAGGACTGCAAAACCTCTAGAGAACATCAAAGGAGAATCAATCCCATTCTGAGTGATGTCGTTAAGAGAGAAGTGCAAAAGATATTAGAAGCAGGAATCATATACCCAATATCAGATAGTGAATGGGTTAGCCCAGTTCACGTGGTACCCAAGAAAGGAGGTGTTACAGTAATAAAAAATGAAAAAGGCGAATCTGTAGCACAACGTACTCAAACCGGATGGAGAATGTGTATCAATTATAGAAAACTAAACAAAGCCACTCGTAAAGATCATTTCCCTTTACCATTCATTGATCAGATGCTTGAACGCCTGGCTAAACACTCTCATTTTTGCTATTTAGATGGATATTCAGGATTCTTCCAAATTCCTATCCATCCTGACGACCAAGAAAAGACTACTTTCACATGTCCCTATGGAACTTTTGCCTACCGGCGAATGCCTTTCGAATTATGTAACGCACCCGCAACATTTCAGAGATGTATGATGTCCATCTTCTCTGACTTCTTAGATGGTATAATGGAAGTCTTTATGGATGATTTCTTTGTCTGTGGGGAAAGTTTTGAAGGATGTCTATCAAACATCGAAATGGTGCTCGAACGATGTGTAAAAGTCAACTTAGTACTCAATTGGGAAAAATGCCATTTCATGGTCCGACAAGGAATCGTGCTAGGACATATAATATCCGACAGAGGAATCGAAGTCGATAAAGCAAAAATAGAAGTTATAGAAAATCTCCAGCCACCAAAAACCGTTAGAGAAATAAGAAGTTTCTTAGGGCACGCCGGTTTTTACCGACGTTTCATTAAAGATTTCTCTAAGATAACCAAACCCCTAACTGAGCTGTTAATGAGAGATGTTGAATTCTTCTTTGATGACAAATGCTTGGACGCATTTCAAATACTCAAGCAAGCTTTAATATCAACACCCATTATGCAACCCCCAGATTGGAATAAACCATTCGAAATCATGTGCGACGCTAGTGACTATGCTGTAGGTGCAGTCCTAGGACAAAGGAAGGACAAAAAGCTTCACGCAATCTACTATGCCAGTAGAACCTTGGATCATGCACAAATGAACTACGCTACCATAGAAAAGGAACTCTTAGCTGTCGTGTTCGCATTAGATAAATTTCGTTCCTACCTAGTAGGAGCAAAAATAATCATCTACACCGATCACGCCACAATCAGGTACCTATTAAGCAAGAAGGACGCCAAACCGAGACTTCTGAGGTGGATTCTACTCCTACAAGAATTCGACTTGGAAATCAAGGACAAGAAAGGCACCGAAAATGTACTAGCTGACCACCTGTCGAGAATGGAAAACATCCAGCAGACCAAGTACCTATCAATGACGATGTCCCTTATGAAAGACTCTTAGCCCAGTTAGAAAGCAATACAATAGAACAATCCTTGACTTATACTGATACAAAAACTAATGAAGTGGTAGAATCTGTTTACACTAAGACCACGCTGCCATGGTATGCTGACTTTGTCAACTATCTAGCAGCTAGAGTACTACCACCTGATCTAACGTATCAACAAAAAGAAGAAATTCTTCCATGACCTTAAACATTATTTTGGGATGAACCACTTCTCTTTAAGAGGGGCGGCGATGGTATTTTCCGTCGTTGTGTACCCGAAGATGAGGTGGAAGACATAATTTCTCATTGTCATTCCGCGCCCTATGGTGGGCATGCAAGCACTTCAAAGACTTGTGTTAAGATTTTGCAAGCTGGCCTCTTTTGGCCTACTCTATGGAAAGATGTCCATATCGCGGTTATAAATTGCGACCGGTGTCAACGCACTGGTAACGTCTCCAGACGCGATGAAATGCCTCAGAAGGGCATTCTAGAAGTAGAACTCTTTGACGTGTGGGGAATAGATTTCATGGGACCATTTATGTCTTCTTTTAGTAACCAGTACATACTCGTCGCTGTCGATTACGTTTCCAAATGGATCGAGGCTGTAGCTTCTCCTACAAATGACGCACGAGTAGTGATAAAGCTCTTTAAGAACATAATCTTTCCTAGATTTGGTGTGCCAAGACTCGTCATTAGTGACGGTGGCTCCCATTTCATATCTAAAATATTCGATAAACTGCTATCAAAATACGGAGTCAAACATCGTGTGGCGACACCATATCACCCACAAACCAGTGGACAAGTCAAGGTTTCGAATAGAGAAATAAAACAAATTTTAGAAAAGACTGTCGCTACCTCTAGGAAGGATTGGTCAACTAAACTTAATGATGCTTTATAGGCTTACAGAACTGCTTACAAAACCCCCATAGGAACCACTCCATTTAAGTTAGTCTATGGAAAATCTTGTCATCTGCCGGTAGAAATAGAGCACAAAGCCTATTGGGCTATTAAAACCCTCAATTTAAATTACGCTGCCGCAGGAGAAAAACGAATCTTAGATTTGCACGAATTAGAAGAACTAAGACTAGATGTTTATGAGAACGGCCGCATATATAAAGAAAGAACTAAGAGATGGCACGATAAGCGCTTATCTAGAAAAGAATTTAGTGTGGGAGACGCCGTGCTCCTATTTAATTCGAGACTTAAGCTTTTTCCAGGAAAACTTAGATCTAGGTGGTCCGGACCCTTTGAAATTTCTAAAGTTTTTCAAAGTGTAGCGATAGAAATAAAAGGAGGAAATAGTGAACCATTCCTAGTAATCGGGCAACGCTTAAAACATTATCATAATATCGTAAACAGAGACTATTTAAATAGTCTAAGACTTTTAGAGCTGCCCGCTCATCCCTATAACTGAACTATCACTAAGCTTTCGTCAGGATTATGACGCTAAAAACAGTGTTTAGTGGGAGGCAACCCACGAGATTGTTTTCTTTCCTTTTAACTTTCTTTTATTTTCATTTCCTTTTTAAATTTCTTTACATTTTTCTTAAGTCTATTTTTAATTCTTTTCATTTCCCTTTACTTTCTTAATCTTATTTTCATTACTTTTTCATTTTTTATTTGTTTCTCAAAAATTTAAAATTTTATGGAAACTGCTTTGCTGATCTTATAATTACATGCTACAGGATTTTTAAAGTCTTTCTACCTTCTTCCTTCTACATCTGCTTTACTTTTCCGACTAACTGTTAAGATGGATAACGAAGACACCATGGTTGTGCTATTCAGGGACGCTGTCCAATGGCACCGCTATGAGGTTCTCTCTCGCAGACCTATGGCCTTAACCAAATTTGCCCATGGACCTACCATGATTGCCTTAGGTATAGAAGATAGCATATACTTTATGTTTAGCCAGATAGGATGGAAAGGTTTTGCTAGAAAAAAATATCCAACTTACCACAGGCTGACCCTAGAATTCCTAAGCTCATTGTCCTACAACCCTAACTATCGCATAGGATTTAATAGGGGTAACATAACCTTTAGGCTGTTCGGATACACGTGCCGCTTCAACATTAGAGAGATTGCGGACCTGTTGGATTTCCCCAATGGACCCGACGTTTTTACTGTGGCACAGGAAGATTTAGTAATGGACGATGAACTGGACCTTTTCTGGAGTAGTATTTCAGGATAACCTCATCATGACCCACATCCTATGGTGTCCACTAAAATTCACAACCCGGCCATTAGATACTTCCATATGATTTTAGCCTTTACCCTTTTTGGAAAAGCCGAGAATGACACCCTAATCTCTAGAGATGAGCTTTTTATCATGTTTTGTGTGTTTCAATCCCGACCCGTTAATGGAGCCACTTTTATGCTTGACAATCTCCGCAGGATTGCTCGAGCTGATCACGGTCCCATTTTGATAGGTGGCCTCGTAACAAAAATTGCTGATGCCATGGGATTTAGAACACGACTTTCCCAAGTAAACCCCCTAGGCGGATATAGGCCAATGAACATAACTTTCTGTTTTGACCGTGGACTCATTAGAAATCGTGGACCACCCCCGTTTCAACTCCTGATCAATAATGAAGTTGTTTCACACTTTACACTACCTGATCACGAGCGAACTAGTGTGCATAACCGCCACAACTGGTTGTATAATTTAGATGAGCCCCTGCCTGAAAGAGATTTTGAAAGTCATGTGTCTGACACTGAAACCGACCCTGAAACTCCTCCTCACTATCATAACTACCCTGAGCATCCCATGAGAAATACTTGCATTGTCCCCCCTGCTAACATACATGCCACTCTCGAAGCCTTCCGCACTGCACTTCATGATATGAGAGATGAACTTCAACTTATCCGTCTTGACGTTGTCGGTTTAATGGATACTGTTGTCAAATAATTTGATCATCTGTACCAAGCTGTGGAATCTTTGAAGAAACAACGTGGCTAATTCTGTCGCAATGCATTTTTCCATTTAATTGCTTTTCTTTTACTGTTTTAGAGCCATTTACTTTACAGTCTATTTCTTTTTAATGTCAAGGAACAAATTTATTTCAGTTCAATTTCAACTTTATTACTCTACTGCAATGTTATTTTGAGTACACTGTTATGAATTTCCAATTTTAAATAAAGTATTCAATTCGTGTTTATTGCTTGTGGTTGAGTTGATGATATAATGTTCCTGCCTATTTTAATTTGTTTCAAACATTTTATATGCATTCTAATGTTTATCTCGTATCTTACTGCTAATTATAATTGCCATATCCAATATATATAATATGCCAGATTTCATCTAGTTTCTATGAGAATAGCAAAATTTCTGAGCATGACGGGCGTAACGCCCTTGTTAAGACCGTAACACGGCTTACGACCGTGACGGGTTCGTGACGAGCGTCACACTTGTTTTAACGCGCTCTCTGTTAATAACAGAGACCCCTTTTCTCTTCATCTTCTCTTCTCTTTAAATTCTTTTCAAACGACCCACTATCTTTTCACTCTCCTTAACCGTCCCACTAACATTACTCTCCATAAACCACTCACATTACTCTCCATAACCACTCACATTTAATCCCAATTTCACTCCAACACTTCATATTTCCAAACCCTCTTATTTAAACCTCACCGAACTCTCTCATTCTCACAGAACAACTCGTACCCACTTCCTCCATTAAACCTTTTTCACTTTGCATGCACCATGGCCAGACGAACAAGACAAGCTCCTGACCTTTCCACTGTTACATTCAGAGAGGGAGAAGCCAGAGACCGCCAAAGAGCGAATTACGCCAGCTTCTACCAACGCTCTGTCCAACCGACGCGGTATGTCCACATTACCAGCCTTGAAGAGTTGGGCATGCCAGAAGGTGTACGCTGGATGCTCCAAAATGTCGGTTTATGTCAGCTCTGCACACAAGGGCAGCCTACCTACGAAGCTCTGACTCTGGAATTTCTGAGCTCATTTACTTATGTCACACCTCCGGGTGAAAAAAACCAACTTTCTGGTGTATCTAAATTCCGCATGTTTGGCTCTGAGTATTCGGTAAGCCAAACCCGACTCGCCCAAATCACTACAACAAAAAGGACTTATAACATCTCACCTTAGACAACGCTTTATTACAAAAGCGCTGCTATAGGTCAAAAACACGGAATCTATTAATTTAATAAAGGAAAAGCGCAAAAAAATATAAGACCTTAGACAGCGCTTTAGTGAAAAGCGCTGTCTAAGGCCTTTTAAATTTTTAAAAAAATTTAATGGAAAATATTAGACAGCGCTTTCCTTAAAAGCGCTGTCTAAGGCCTTTTAAATTTAAAAAAAATATAAGACCTTAGACAGCGCTTTTAAGGAAAGCGCTGTCTAAGGTCTTAAATATTTAAAAAAATAAAAACAAAAGCGCTGTCTAAGGCCAATCTTAGAAAGCGCTTTTAAAGCGCTGTCTAAGGGCCACCTTAGAAAGCGCTTTGTTGAAAAGCGCTGTCTAAGGTCTAATAAAATTAAAATATATGAATATACTCTGTTTTCATTTTCAGTTTTGCGCTCTTTCTTCTCCCTCCCCTGTTGCGAACGGATACTTGCGAACCTGAGCTAAACCCTTGCCGTCGTCCACCGCGCCGTCGTCCACCGTTCCTCCCACATTTCGCGACTCCGACGACCTTTACTCCACCGTGACCGTCTGTTCCTCTCTCATTTCGCGTTTTCGTCACTCAGTTTGGAAGTTTAAGAGTTTCAGATTATTACACATTTTATAAGGTATGCTGATAATGTTGCTGTTGATAATGTTGTTGTTGATGTTGATAATAATGTTGTTGTTGATGTATTACACATTTTACACGTTTCAGAGTATTACACATTTTACACGTTTCAGAGTTTCAGTTTGGAAGTTTCAGAGTTTCAGAGTTTCAGTTGATAATGTTGATAATGTTGTTGTTGATGTTGATAATAATGTTGTTGTTGATGTTGATAATAATGTTGTTTATGTTGTTGCTAATGTTGGACTGTTGCTAATGTTGATAATGTTGCTAATGTTGTTAATGTTGTTGCTAATGTTGGACTGTTGTTGGATATAAGAATAAAATATGTGCTAACTTCATTTTTGGTGATATAGGAATAGAATCAATATAATGTGTTAGTTTAGTTTGTTCTTGTTAACATTTTTCTACATTGTTAACTATTGCTATATAATGTGTTTGTTTAGTTTAGTTTAGTTTAGGTTAGTGTTAGTGTTAGTGTTAGTGTTAGGTTAGTGTTAGTGTTAGTGTTAGTGTTAGTTTAGAACATCTATTATAGTTTGTTCTTGTTAACATTTTTCTACATTGTTAACTATTGCTATATAATGTGTTTGTTTAGTTTAGTTTAGTTTAGGTTAGTGTTAGTGTTAGTGTTAGGTTAGTGTTAGTGTTAGTGTTAGTGTTAGTGTTAATGTTAATAATGTAAATTCTTGAGGTTGTTGTTCTAAAGAACCGAAATTCAAAGCAATTTTGTTAATGAAGTTAATTGCTTTGAATTTCTTAGTTTGGACTTGTTATGCTAATGTTAAATTCTTTCTAACTGTTAGGATTAATAAGTAGGAAAACCATGGATAAAAAATGGATGGATGCCGATCGATTGTCCAAAGAGTACGAGAATGGGGTATTGGATTTCGTTAAGTTTGTTATATATTATGTCATATTTTTTATATTTGATATCCTTTATTTCTTTATTATATTTGTTATATATTATATTTGATATCCTTGATTTATTTATTACAGGTTAGATGGCTACTAACAATGATGACCCACATGCTGATGATCACGCACATGATGATGATCATCCACATGATGATCAGGTTGGAAGTAGCAGAACTATGGAAGAAGAGATTAGGAGAGGAATAACCATAATGAGGAGAGTGATCCATGCTAGAAATCAAGGCATGACTTATAATGTGCATTGGAGCGAAACAGGCACACTTGTTGAGCCTAACGGTCATATGTTGACAAGTTTCATTGGTACACTTGTAAGGAATGAGGTTCCTATTACTTTAGATGACTGGAGAAACAAACAGTTGAAGGAAACCAAAGAAAAAATTTGGAATGAGATAAAGGTACCATAATTATGTCTTTAATTATGCCAACTAATTATGTCGTTTAAATTATTTGTACTAACCAATGTGTATGGTTTTTTTAGAGGTGCTTTAATGTCGAGGACGACAGAAAAGCTTATTTGATGAGATTGGCAGGGAAGCTCCTAAGAGGGTTTAGGACATATTTAAACAAAACCTATCTTAAGGATGCTGAAGGTAATTTTGTTGATGGAGAGTTTCCATCTAAATATGCAAGTTTCATTTCACCACAAGAATGGGTGAAGTTTAAAGCCAAACGACAAACCGAGCAATTTAAGAGTTTAAGTGCAATTAATCGGGATAGAGCATCAGATCCCCAATATAAATACAGGAAAGGACGTACTGGATATGGACGTTTGGAGCAACAATTGGTAAGTATCAATAAATTGCAATGACATAATAATTGTTCATCATGAGTTATATTTGATCATATTATTTGGCTTTATATGTAGTTACAAAAGGCGGGTAGCTCTGAAACATCTCTTCCTGCACATGTCTTGTGGAAGGAAGCCCGTGTGGGCAAGTCTGGATCTGTTCCAGAAGAGGTTCTACAAGTATATGAGAAATGTGTAAGTATAACAATATTTCTTTAATTAAGTCAAAACTTTATTAACAAATATTTGACAAATATTCGATATTCATCTGATTTTCAGGAGGCGTTATCTCAGTCTGTACCTGCAGATGATACCAGGAGCATACTTAGTCGGGCATTAGATGTCCCTGAGTATCCTGGTCGGGTGAGGGGTAAGGCATTTGGGATCACCCCGACCTCCCTGAATATTAAAAAGGGAAAGGCTGCTAGTTATTCAGTACTTGAAGCTAAATTGGAAGCACTAGAAGCCGAGGTGCGGGAATTAAGAAAGGAAAAAGAAAGGGATAACGCTTCTGGTGTTAGAGATGGATCAGAGAAGGATAGTATCAACTGCAGCTTTCATCCGATTATTCCAGAGGTAATTATATATATATATATATATATATATATATATATATATATATATATATCTATGAAATTATATTAGTAGCTTAAATTATTTAATCGGATGGTTGCCAATGTATTTTTGGTTTTAGGGCATTCACCAATGTCAACTATTCTTATCTTCACCAATTCATCGGATGGTTGCCAAGGGAAAAGTGTTTAACAATGGGGTCACAGTACTTCATAATGAATCCCTCCCTACTGGAAGTTTGAAAGTATCAGTTGATATTGCTATGGAGAATGAAGCACTATTACCCTATCCTAACGATGATTCGGAGGTAAGAGTGGTGGGACAAGCTATAGGGTCGTTTGTTGCATGGCCGTCAAATCTCATACTCGTAGGATATGAGGTATATATGCTTAAAACCGTTATAAACCTTTGTTAATCTTAATGTGTAAATTCAAAGATTTTACGAGCATTTTATTTTCATTTTTTACATGGCAATGTTATTTAGACTCCAACAAAATCCAAAACAAAGGATAAGCGGATTCCGGAGCATACCGAGTCCGTTGTCTCAAAAAAAGAGGTACATCACAATTATATGCATAGAAAATGATAAATTGGATATCTTATACTTCATCTAACAAATTATATGATTTATAGCTGCCTGGTAAAGTGATTAGCAACGTTTCAACGCAAAAAACTGTTGGTGCTAAGAATACCAGGGTTAGAAAACAACCTATCCGCAAGGTTAGGACGTGCCTTCAGACCTTTCTACAATTAATGACGGATATTCCGACTGGAGGTGTTCGTCTGATAACTATGGAGAAAGATTTGTATGGCTTTGAATTTGACCAGAATGTTGGTAATGAAGACTTCGAGCAAGTTTTCCAACATACAGAATTGGGCGTCACTGTTGTCAATATATACTTGAGGTATATCCGATCTACTTTGGTAATTGAACAACTTATTTACTTTATTTTTCAAATGAATATTCTAATGTTAATGATGTTTTTATTTCAGGTTTCTGTATGACAGTTTTATGCGCCCCCGGGGATTGGAGCAAAGATTTGCATTCTTATGCCCCAGCGCTGTCAACTTAACCGAAATATTGACGAAACCAAATGAGGTCCATGCGTATATACGCAACGTCTTTATGGACAACCAAGAAACGGAAAAGTTGTACTTTTTACCGTTTAATACTGGGTTAGATTTTCATTCTAAATTCATCTATTATATTTTTTTTTGTATTTTGACTTCGTGTAGAAAGTTTCTATCTAACACTTGTTTAATCTTACAGTGGACATTGGTTGTTGGTTGCAATCAATCCTATCCGCGGAGTAGTGTATTATCTGGATTCCTTAGGAAATGATTGGACCACATACCCGGATATGAAGGACTGTATTGACACGTAAGTGAAATTGTTCTAAATAGAAATGTGTATATTTATTTATTTATGTGAATTGTTCTAAATATTCATTTATATTTTATTAGCACTATACAAGCATTCCTAGAACATCGGGGAATCGACCACACCATTACATGGAATTATGTGAAGGTATATTAATTATCACATGTTTTATTATATTAGTGATGCTTACTTGATAAAACTTAGAATTTATCCATATTTTATTTTCATTTGTAGTGTCCTCGGCAACGCAATCAAATAGATTGCGGCTATTTCATGTTGAGATTTATGAGAGACACTATTTCGTTGGATCGAATGGAGATTCCACCCGATGTATGTATTTCTAACTTATGAGTTATTTTAACACATATCTCTCATATTGTCTAATGAAATAGTTAAAACTAAATCAAACTATATGTTATATTATTATGTAGTATTTTGAAGAATTCAGGAGTGCTACTTACACAAAGGCTCTATTGGATGAAATCAAAGAGGAGTGGTGTCAATACATTATGGAGCTCGGAATTTTACAAACTTAAGGTATAATATTATACTCTTACTTTAATTGATGAGAATTTTAATATGTGTAACTTTGGTTGGAGTAATGTTTTGGTTGGATGCAATTTTGGTGTATATACTTTGAATTGCAATTTTGGTGTATATACTTTGAATTACAAACTTTGAATTACAATTTTGGATGCAATTTTGGTGTATATACTTTGAATTACAATTTTGGTGTATATACTTTGAATTGCAATTTTGGTGTATATACTTTGAATTACAATTTTGGTGTATATACTTTGAATTACAATTTTTGGTGTATATACTTTGAATTTTAATACTTTGAATTACAATCTTTGTGTTTTCAGGACCTATAATGTAGATTGAAGCAATGTTTTGGTTGGATGCAATTTTGGTGTATATACAATTTTGGTGTATAAGTAATATGTGCATTGTAGAAAAAATGCTTTGGTTGGAAGCAATAACTTTGGTTGGAAGCAATGCTTTGGTTGGATGCAATTTTGGTGAATAAGTAAAATGTGCATTTGTAGAAAAATGTAATGATTTGTAATTATAAATAGGTGTATATACAATTTTGGTTTGTAATTTTAAATATATATATTGGTATGAAATGCCAATTTTGGATATATAATTTTGGTGTAGAAAGGCCAATGGTTTGAATTGCCAATTCTGAAAAAAATTGCTGGTTGAAAATTACAGGTCAAATTCTGGTTGAAAAAACCTGGTAAAATTGTGGTTAAAAAAAAATTATATAAAATTTTTCGTACACCTTAGACAGCGCTTTTGGTGAAAGCGCTGTCTAAGGTCCACTTTAGACAGCGCTTTTGGTGAAAGCGCTGTCTAAGGTGTACTAAAAAAGTAAAAAATGGAAGGTCTTAGACAGCGCTTATGGTGAAAGCGCTGTCTAAGGTGTACTAAAAAAGTCAAAAAATGAAGGTCTTAGACAGCGCTTTTGGAGAAAGCGCTGTCTAAGGTGTACCAAAAAAGTCAAAAAAAGGTAGGGCTTAGACAGCGCTTTTGACGAAAGCGCTGTCTAAAGTAATCCATATAATGCGAAAAAGCGCTGTCTAAAGGTACCATAGACAGCGCTTTTCATTAAATACACGCCCCTTTAGACAGCGCTTTGGGTAATACCAAAAGCGCTGTCTAAACCTATAGCGTCGCTGGTTTATACAGCGCTTTAAAGCGCTGTCTAAAGGCTAAAAAAGCGCTGTCTAAAACCGTTTTTGCGCTAGTGAATGCTTGGATTCCATCATGGCGAGAATGTACATTGCCGTTTGCCTAACGATGCATGGTTCCAGGAAGCCTTCGACCTATGGAATCGACTTACAAGTGTAGCTGCTTCGAGCTGGGACAACCTCAACGCTACTTATATTCATAACCCAGCAATACGGTATTTCCACAGAGTTCTAGGACACACAATTTTCGCAAGGGACATCAACCACAAGGTAAACTCCAAGGAGCTCTTTTTCCTTCACTGTGTGCTCCATCCTGAACCAATTAATGTAGCTCTGTTCCTTCTGTCGCACATCCACGCCAACTGTGCTAGAGGTTCTAAACCTTTCTACTTTGGAGGTATAGTAACTTCTATCACACTCGGCCTTGGTCTGGGAGACGACCTCGCTAATTTACCTTTCATACCACCTGAGTCCCTGAATACAGAGTATTGTCGCTCCTCCCACCTTATCAAAGCAAGGGCGGATGGACGATACCATCCAGTGGTCCGTACCGGAATAATCAAGAGCATCATCATGCCATGCAGAGACCGCATCGACCCTCAAAGACAAGAAAATTGGCTTTTTGATATTATTATTATTATTATTATTATTATTATTATTATTATTATTATTATTATTATTATTATTATTATTATTAATATTATTATTATTATTATTATTATTATTAATATTATTATTATTATTATTATTATTAATATTATTATTAATATTATTATTATTATTATTATTATTATTATTATTATTATTATTATTATCTCATTTACTATTATTTTTTATGGAAAAACATAGTTACAGGTGAAAATGTAATACTGAATTTCGTACGAAATACTCTTTAAGCATGTTAGAAAAAGAATAAGACGGTCAACCATGGTAGTTAAGTATAACTAATGTTGAACATGAATACTTCAATGACTTAATTATTACTCTGTTTTAGTCAATTTCTTTATATAAATTAACCACTCCTTAATCATATTTTCCGGCCATTCATATCAATAAACCGACCAGACTATAATAATAAACCATTAATTTGATGAAAAATGTGGTTATGTTAGAAATTAGAATTCAACCCGGGCTTCGTCTAAGGGTCCTCTCTCTATATATGTAGACATATACTTTTTTATTGAAAAATTGCTGCCTGTGTTTACTTTTTGTTCTTCTAGATCAGAAGAACTTAAAGTTTCTTTGAAATACAGGGCAGGGAGAGAAAATGCTTGGTGATTAAAATAGATATTATTATTTTTCTCTAATAGTGTGGGGGGAAGCTATTTGGCGTAGTATGACATGTGTTTCTAAAAAGAGACCTTATTCATAAAGACTAACAATTTTCAATGCGAACGATACCTAGAAAATAGGATGCCATAAACTATGAGGTGAATCATGTTAAGAAGTTGAAGAGAATTTTACCTGGCACTCAATTGTATGAACATGACACTTCCAATTAGTTGCTCTTTTACCGTAATATTCTCGCATTTAAAAAATAAATATTTATTTATTTTTAGAAATTTTGATTTTTTTTATTTTTACTGTATTTTTTAAAAATTTATGTCGGATATTTACAAATAAACGTTTTTTTTCAATAAATTTATGTATTTATACTGACAATTTAATATTTATATCGGATTTAAAAAAAAAAACGTTTTTACCAACAAATTCTAAATTTTACATGAATTTTAATGATATTTTCGAAATTGTCATTAACAATGCATATCTGTGTGCCAACAATTTTAAAAATGTTGATAAAAATGTATGCACTTTTTTGCATTTTTATAAAATATTGGTAAATACATGGTTATTTGTAGATTTTTAAACAATCTAGTAGTTCATTTTTTTGTTGTTGTAATGAGGACCACAGGAAGAGACAACAAAATTATTTTTAAATTGATCGTAGAGCAGAGTGAGCAGGTGTTGAGTGCTCTGGTGGAGGCGATGGATAGAGTTGACAATGAACTAAACCAATTCGAAACTAGTTCGAAATTCGATTCGAAAATTAAATCGTTGAACTAGGTTCATGAACCAAATGAGTTGAATATGAGCTAAAAACTAAGTTGTTAACTAAATGATCTGAACTTGAACTATACATAGTTCGACTCGTTAGGTTCATGAGGCAATTCGATTATATATGAGCTAGATTATATTGTCTTTAAGAGCAGGTTTAAAGATTTGTTCGAAATCTTAGTCATATTTTCTTTTAATCTAACGGTTTTAATTGATAATTTATATTCTCAAGTGAGTAAAATATTTCTACGACTAATTATACAAATAAAATTAACATCGTATAAATTCCAATCTTATAACTTTTATTTTATTTCTATATTTTTTATTTAAAAAACATTAATTTAAAATGTCAAATATATATATATATATATATATATATATAATAGACTTTAAAAAATTACTTTTAAGTATGTGAAATAAGCGAGTTGAACCTAACAAGATAAACCTAACGAGTTGAACCGAGATATTCCTGAACTTCTAACAAGTCGAGTTTGACCTGAAAAAAAAGTTCGTGATGAACTCGAACTCGAACTCGGCCAATTCTTAACGAGTCGAGTTTGAGCTGAAAAAAAGTTCGTGATGAACTCGAACTCGAACTCGGCTAATTCTTAACGAGTCGAACTGAGCTAAGGCGAGTTCGACTCGACTCGACTCATTTCCAGCCCTAGCGATGGAGATAACGGAGAACAGTTGCATCTTAGGGCTGGTAGAGTAGCCCCCACCAGTTCTCACCACAGGAGGATCGAGCAGTATCGATTATCCCACACTCTATAGCATAGAGGTGATACAGTTGAACGAGTCAGAGATCTTGATGTTGAGCCAGATGTTGTCGTTATTGATGATATTGAGGTTCCTCTTCAGGTTGATATCGAGGTTCCTCCTCAAGCTGATACGAAGGTTCCTGTTGTACCTGATATGAAGGTCGGAGTTCAGGTTGATATAGAGCTGCATGTACACACAAATTGATGGTTCTTTAAATGGTCCAATGACCCTACCTCGCTCATTGGATATGTCGATCATGTGACATTTTGATTATGGTAGGGAGAGATATAATTATTTATTTTTAAGTAGTTTTTATTTATTACTGATTAATTGAAAGTAACTGGTGGTTTATATTTTAATTGTTACAAGATCGCGTCCTATTGAAGGGGTCAATCCATGGGGCGAAATTGAAGAAATTATCTGATGTGTAAATGACATCTGGCTCAACATCAAGATCTATGGCTCGTCCGACTGTATATATTTACTTGAGAGGTGTTTACGCTAGTTTGGGTATGTCCAGGGCATCCCTAGACCAATCTATGTTGTGCCATCTTAGGGCATTGATAGATGGTTTAGCTCTAACACTATCATTAGTGTTGTTACTATTAGAGATAATGTAGTGGGGTGTCTTTTCTTGGGCATTGTGTGGACAATTATTTAGAGTGGTACTTTAGAGTGTCTCACCCCCACATTATCCCATTTGTTCACTCTGGAGGTGAAGTTGGACTTTCCCACGAATAAGGACCTTCGGAAGATGTGTTAGCGCCTCCACTGCCTCTACATAGTATGACTGACCAACAACGAATACACATGATAACACTTATTTCAAATAACCTCATGGTTTTGATAAACTCAAATGGTGAGGTCTATATCGGGTTGTTTGAGATAACACACATTGTTTGTGCTAGACCTGAGAAGATTTTATTAGTTTGTTTATTTTTGTTGTTGTATTTTGATTTTATAACGAATTATTTGTATATTATTGATATTTTAGCTTAACATTTCATTAGATGAAAATTAACATTACATTATTGCATGGGGAACATAATTTAACATAACTTAACAAGAAAATGACATGCACAAAACTTAAATAGTATTGTATGATTTAGAACGTTTCAACATTTTGATAATATCGATAAATCTTGCAATTGTCACATCCACCTCGATCAGACCCTTTATTTCATATCACTGATATGTGATCTCCACAACTTTTAAATCTTCATCTGTCTTCAGCTCAAAGTTACCCAACCTAATCTTCCTTTCATTATCAATCGATGGTGAATAATAGTCGATCTTAACCACATTTCTGATTTTGGTAAGGTGCAAGGGATTATCCAGTTTGGATTTTAGAACAAGAAGAGATGTGTCATTTGTGAGCTTAAAATCAACAGCAGGTTTCACACCATTGAAGTACAGAAATGCGAGATACTAAAACTGAGACACTGTGAGGTGTTTTAACTCATTATGAACAACATAAAATTTTCAGTGCAATCACAACCCTACAAAAGTGTAGGTAAAATTTCATCCGTTGAAAATTAACATTACCTCATTTTTTGGTGTGTGGCAAAAATTTGTATGTCGGATCTTTTGAAAAAAAAAGGGTAAAAATTTACCACGCACAATTTTTTGAAAATATCGGTAAAAATTCATACCATATTTTTTTAATGGCCTACAAGATTTTTCACGTCTAAGAGAAAATTTTCCAGCACGTTCATAATGAAAACAAATGGAAGGGGTATATTTGGTATTACAAAAACATGGGTTGATTTAGGTTGAGTTTGGGCAAAACCATAACTCAAACTATATAGAGTATACCAGTTTGGACAAAGTAAAATAACCATCCACAACATTGTTGAGTTGGTTTGGGTAAAACCATAAATTTGTGGGTTGGATTAGGTTAGGTAGTGGTTTACCCAATTTCTCCCTTTTTTTCTTATATAATTATAAATCACGTGTCATATTATTTTTCATAAAATGCTCAAACTATTTTTTTTCCTTAAAAAATAGTTTAGCTCTATTAGTGATTTTCTTTTGACATAAAATGTCTAAACATACTATAAAATTTATAATAAAAATATTTGTAAAAATGAAAGTTGTATTACAATAGTACCTAAAACTATACTAAATACTCATAACTTACTAGCATTAGCATCAAAATAATCAAAGTGCAACATCCTAAATAATTTAAAATCATGACTCGCAAATTTTTTTTTAAAAAATTAAGAGTCTAAAATTGAAGCAACCAAATTTAAACACATCAAATTCACCTCATCAAATTACAAAATAAAAAATCCAAAAATACTGTCTAAATATCCTCCACGATTCAAAGATAAGTCTTGACTTCAACATTAATATCATCAACCAAACTCCAAAAATAAATATAAATATTATCTCAAATATCAATTCATTAAGAGACCAAAAAACAAAAATATCTAGTAGTTAATGGTAAAATTAACGGGTTTAATGGGTTGATTAGGTTTTATAGGTTATGTTTGGGTTTACTCGAAACCCAATATTTTGAACATGTTTTCATTTTTGAATACCATATTGACCCACTTACCCATCACAAGCCATTTTTTGGATCTAATTGGGCCGATTTGACCGGATTTAGTGGGTTTACCCAACTCATGTACACCCTAGTGTCAGGTATAACTTTAAGGGTGCTAGGTTAAATTCTCAAAGTTGAAGTGATTATGTTTTTGATTAGTTTAAATCCCAACCCATCAAAGACCTCTTCAAGGGCCCACATCTGCAAAAGCTTGTGGAACTATAATGTCCCCTTCTTCCACTCATTACCTAAAATAAAAACGATGGCAATCAACTAGAGACCTGACACGAGACCATCTCAACGGTAATACTATATCACTTTTTCTTGTAAATATTTTCATTATAAATAGGATATTGAATAATCGAAGTAAATGCATCGGATGGAAATTAAAAAATATCTTGTGATAAGTCCTTATGTGTTGTGAAAAATGATGCCTTGGAAACAAAAGTATAACCGATTTCTTTATTGACAAAAAACACACAAGGGTTAGGTTTAACAGAAAAACAATACGAACAAGAAGAAAATTGGTTATAATTGCTATTCTTTACATTCTAATTGAATCAGATTACAAGTACTCAAGAATAACAAATAACCCTCTCACCCTAATTAGCATTTGCCACACTTAAGATGAGAGACTAGTATGCTATTTATAATAAACCTAACATACTAAACTAATGGGATTTTTAACAATTGCTCATTACAAGATAATTTAAGGTACAAGCTAACTTAAACAATTGGACATAACAAACAGGCCCAATTCGACAACTACATACTAGAACACATTTCGACTACAACATGTAGGTCTTCGATAACAGCATGTGATCAGACTTCGACGACACGCTAAACCTCTGTCGACAATACTAGAGTTCGATCCAATATCTCATAAATCTCCACCTTGGAACAAACTATATAACATCAAGAAACAAATTAGCTTTCTTCATGCAGCTTTGTCAACTGCATACAGTGGAAAAACTTGCAACTGGGCAACGTCTTGGTGATCATATCAGCAACATTATGATCTGTCGAAACCTTCAACAGTTGGACTTCTCCATGCTTGATTACCCCTTTGACGAAATGCAACCTCACATCGATCTGCTTGGTTCGCTCATGATAGGCTGAATTCTTTGACAGGTGTATTGCACTTTGACTATCACATTTAACAGTGATAACTCGACCTTGAAGTTTCAGCTCCTTTGCAAAACCTTCAAGCCACAATGCTTCCTTCACAACTTCAGATATGGCGATATATTCCGCTTCATTGGTTGATAAGGCAACAACCTTCTGAAGCGTTGCTTTCCAACTGATTGTTGTGCCGAACATAGTGAACACATATCCATAAATATATTTTCTGGAATCCATACAACCTGCATAATCAGAGTCGACATATCTTTCAATTGTCGTTTTACTATCTTCACACAAGGTTCCACCATAAATTAGAACTCTGCTCAGAGACCCATTTATGTACCTTAGAATCCACTTCAATGCTTGCTATTGAGCCTTTCCAGGATTCGCCATGTACCTGCTTACAAGACTTACTGCATATGTTATGTCGGATCTATTACAGACCGTAACATACATCAAAGAAACCACTATATTAGCATATGGAATGCTATTCATATAGGCTCTTTCGACATCAGTACTGGGACACTGATCTATACTCAGCTTGAATTAAGGGTTTGTCGGGGTCATAACAGGCTTTGAATTCGACATACCAAACTTTTCAAGAATCTTTCGTAGTTATACCTCTTGAGATAAGCATAATTTTGACTGCTTTCTATCTCTTCGGATGTCAATCCCAAGAATCCTAGACGTAACTCCCATATCCTTCATGTTGAACTCCTTATTGAGTTCAACCTTCACCCTCATTACATCTTCGACATTGTTGCTTGCTATTAGAATATCATCCACATAAAGCAACAAAATAACAAATGAATTGCCAGGTCAAAATTCGAAGTAAACACAGTGGTCGAACTGACTTCTAATGAAACTTATGTGTGCCATGAACTTGTCGAATCTCATTTTAACCATACAGGTTGCCTCATCAAAATTGTTTCATCCAGATCACCATACAAGAATGCAGTCTTCACATCTATCTGTTCCATTTCAAGGTCGAACTGTGCCACCGTGGAAAGCAGCATTCGAATGGACCTGTGCTTCTCAACAGGAGAGAACACATCATTGAAGTCGACACCTTCTTTCTGAGTGAACCCCCTAGCGACCAATCTTGCCTTGTATCTCTTCGACGCCACTCATTCGATTCCTTCCTTAACTTTGAAAATCCACTTACAGCTGACTAACTTGGCTCTAGTAGGTTTCTTGATCAGTTCCCAGGTGTTGTTATCATGAAGAGATTTCATCTCATCATCCATGGTCTTCAGCCATTCAGTCTTATTTTGACTCCTCATAACTTCTTTATAGTCTCTAGATTCTTTGTCTAGAACCTCACTTGCAGAGATTAAGGCATAAGCTATAAGATATGCATACCCAAGTCTCTGAGGTGGCTTGATGACTCTCCTCGACATATCTCTTGACAATAGGTAGTCATCGAAAGTTTCCTCAACTTCCTCAGTATCTTCTTCATCTTCTTTGACTTCATTTGGAATATGCAATTCAGCATCAACATGCTCCACCTCAACAGGAATCTCTCCTTGTTCCAACTCTTCGTCAGCATCATCAGTTTTCTTGAAGGCCATCTCAGTTTTATTAAAAGCTACATCTCGACTAGTGATACACCTCATGCAACCTGGCTCTAGGCACCATAGCCTATAAGCTTTGACTCCTTCAGGGTATCCCATGAACATGTATTTCAAAGCTCTAGGTTCAAACTTGTCTTGCCTAATGTGAGCATAGTCCACGCAACCAAATACTCTCAATTTGTCGAGATATGGTGGATGTCCCGACCAAACTTCTTCAGGTGTCTTCATATCTAACACAGTCGAAACACATTTGTTTATCAGATATATTGCTGTCGCAACAGACTCAGCCTAACACACCTTCTTTAACCTAACACTAGTCAACATGCATCTAACTCTTTCCAAAATAGTTCGATTAAACCTTTCCTCCAAACCATTTTGTTGTGGAGTACCTGTAGTAGTTTTGTTCCTTGCAATACCTGAGGCAGCACAAAATTTGTCGAACGCCTCATTGAAAAATTCAAGGTCATTATCGGTTCTCAACCTCTTGACCTTTCTGCCAGTCTGATTTTCAACCAGAGTCTTCCAACTTTTGAAATTCACAAAAGTTTCATCCTTAGTCTTCTAGATGAATACCCATAAATTTTTAGAATAATCATCAACTATGGATAGAAAATACCTTGCTCCTGAATGTGATAGACACCTTGCAGGCCCCCAAAGATCAGCATGAATGTAATCAAGAGATTCATGTGTTCTTTGTTTTCCTTTGTTGAACTTCACTCTGCAAGATTTTCCAAGTACACAGGGTTCACAAAACTTCAGCTTTTCGACTTTGTCTCCACCAAGCAGATTTTGTTTCCCCAGTTCGACCAGACCCATTTCACTGACATGGCTCAATAACATGTGCCAACTTTCTGTCTTCGACAAAGGTTTCGTGGATACAACATTTGTCGAACCACTTACAACTTCAGCCTCAAGGTTATACAAGCCTTTTTTCTTCACGCCTCTCAAGACTTCCTTCGACCTCTTCATGACTCTTAGGATACTTTTCTCTCCTTGAAAAACATATCCCTTCTTGTCGAATTCACCAAGAGAAATCAAATTTCTCTTCAAATCAGGTACATACCTGACTTCAATCAATAACCTTATTGACTCATCATGGAGCTTCAATATCACAGATCCAATACAAGTAATTTTGCAATCTTTGTTGTTTCCCAGCAGCACTGATCCACCATCTTGATCACATAGCTCCTCAAACAAGTCTTTGTTTGGAGTTATGTGCCAAGTGCAACCTAAATCCATAATCCATTCTTTTCTTGAACCGCCGTTTGAAAGCACAAGAACATCAGATGAGTCGAAATCATCTTGAACAATGGCTATATTGCCATTATCCTTACATTCATGATCTTTCAGACATTCAGGGCACACTTTTCTTATGTGACCCTCCTTCTTACAATGATAGCATCGAATACCAGATGCCTCGCCACTATAAGACTTCTATTGACTTTTACCTTTCTTCTTGTCGAACTTACCATCCTTTCGCAAGAATTTTCCCTTAACGGCCAAACCTTCACCAACCGTCGAAGGTTTATGCTCCTTTCGTTCATTCAAGTCCTTAGAATACAAGGTTGATTGAACTTTTTCAAAGCTCATGGACTCCCTTCCATACATTAGAGTTTCTTTGAAGTGAGCATGTGTTTTAGGAAAAACGCACAACAACAACAGTGTTTGATCTTCATCATTGGTCTTCACATCAATATTTTCAAGATAAAAAATCATCTTGTTGAACATATCCAACTGCTCAACCGACACTTTGTTTTCACTCATCTTGAATAAATACAAACTTGCTTTAGGTAGAGTCAATTCACTAATGATTTGGCCATGTACAACCTTGCCGAACCAGTAGGGCTTTCATCTTCAAGCACCACAGACTGAAATCGTTCACTCTGGTGAACTTTTCAATCTCATACTTTATTGACGGCATCTTCTCCATGCTCACCACACCAATTTGTTGTGAAAAATGATTCCTTGGAAACAAAAGTATAATCAGTTTCTTTATTGACATGAAACACACAAGGGTTAGGGTTAACGGAAAAACAATAAGAACAAGAAGAAAATTGGTTATAACAATTATTCTTTAATTTCTCTTTGAATCAGATTACAAGTACTCCAGAATAACATATAACCCTCTCACCTTAATTAAGATTTGTCACACTTAAGATGAGAGACTAGTATGATATTTATAATAAACATAACATACTAAACTAATTGGCTTTTTAACAACTAACCATTACAAGCTAACGTAGGGTACAAGATAACTTAAACAATTGGACATAACAAACAAGCCCAATTCGACAACTACATACTATAACACATTTCGACTACACCATGTAGGTCTTCGACAATAACATGTGATCAGACTTCGACGACATGCTAAATCCCTGTCGACAATACTAGAGTTTGATCCAATGTCTCACATTACGAATAGTAATGAGTTAGGGATTTGTTGATTACATCTTTTAGTGCATAAATTTTTATCGTTGAAACAAATTGATCACGAGCGTCAGAAGAACGACATTGTCTCTACTTCAGTCCACACGGATAGAATATGCAATGACAAAGTCTTTCACTTACAATGTTAGTTGTGAATTAATAGGAACCTTAGAGAGAACACAAACTCATTATCCTATAATGGATAAGGTTTTGAGAATATGTGAATGAGTGACTATAACTTTAGTATAAGAGTTATATGTATAAAACTACTTATACACATTGTAGCTTACAGTGTAAAGTGTTTCTCTAATTAACGCTAGTACATTGTAAGAATGCACAACCAAGTCACAAATGAATCTTATTCATTTATTTAATCTCTCATTTATCCGCCCTTATGTATGTGGCTTTGTAGGTTCTCATAACATTGGTAATAATATTAATTTTCCTCTTATATCTATATTGAACACAATGCATATTTTTTTGTCACCCTTAAATAGTCCAATATAATATTTCTTGATACCCTAGCATACTTAGTAACAATAAATAAGCTCAATATCGCATATTGACTTATTTTAGTATGATAATACATTTTACGATCATACTCGATCAAAGGGCATGTATATATTACTCCTACATTTGTAATAGCAGAAAATTCCTTCTAGGTCACTCATGTCCATCCACATGACTAGTCAAGTATTCAGTTAACCAAATTTATAATTGCCTGATTACACACAATATTTAACCACACTAAAGTGACCAACTCCTCGTGTAGGAACCATAATGGTTTCAGATCAAAGAGTGACACACGCCACTATCGCTATGCAAATGACTTATGACACTTACATAACACACTATCTATTATTCTCATGGTGAGTCAATCCAGTATAAGTATTACTCATAACATTTATACTTATGTGAATACTTGACATCGCATACCCATAACCTGTGAGATATAATCATCATTCTAATCACATAATAATCTATATGTATTAATGTTGTTCTATTTGACTCTAAGACTTGACTACATATACTTTTAGAATGACATCATTATATTTATTTTAGAAGTATCGGTATCCGATCTTATGACCGATTAATCCAATGGACCAATCCCACCATCCACTAGCGAGAGGGGGGGGGGGGGGGGGGGCATTTATAGCCAGAACAATGGTGTCTCGCATTTAAGACATTCTTGATGATTTATTAAACACATTAACTACAGTAGGGATTTTACTACTTTGAAAAAAATAATAATAAAAAAAATACTTTTATTATATATAATTAGCATGATATAAGTTTTAAGTTTAATCATAAAACTATACTTTAGAGCTTAAACCAATAATTCTTATTTTGTTATGGTCGATACATTATATTAAAGAAGGTTCACCGCTCTTCCTCCACTGACTAAACAAAGAGGAGGATAAATATCCACTCTGAGAGACACATTAGGGAATATGCATACAAAATCTAGAGGGGTAGAAGCTTGGAAGAGAAATTTATGTTAGCAAGATAGTATGAGTTACCATGTAAGAAGAATAAGAGAATTATGTTAAAAAAATGCAACAAATGTCAATGTCACTGTGATGCACGTCTAGATCCTCTGATTGGGTTGACAACATTAAATTCCCCATGTTAATTCTCTTAGTGGAGGATCTATATCCTCATACATGTTCACTAACACCAATACAACTTAAACATCACATTGTGGTGCTAGATTATTTTACAAAGTGGGTAGAAGTCGAAACACTTGCTAAGATCAAAACATATAATGTTATGTAGTTCTTCAAGAAAATTTTATTAACCAATTTTGGTATCGCCAATCTTATTTAAAGGGAAGGTTGTCCTCTAAATAATAAGGGAGTTTGATGTAGACAACATTGTTTTAAGAAACAATAAAAGGAATGCTGAATAAGATAAACTCGCACCAAATTGAGAAGTTTCATGCATGACCATCAACAAGACAAAGATTAAAGCTTATGTGCTCGAAACCCTATTTGAATAATCATATATTTCTGAATACCTCTTTGTTATAAATAGTTTAGTCAATAGGCATAAAAAATAGATAATTTATATCTCAATACCTCTCATTGACCTAAGAGTCAGAGTACTTGTAAATATTGTTAGAACTTGAAACCACAAGGTTGGTGAACATAATTGAGTAATTGAGTGTGGAGAGAGAGAGAGAGAGAGAGAGAGAGAGAGAGAGAGAGAGAGAGAGAGAGAGAGAGAGAGAGAGAGAGAGAGAGAGAGAGAGAGAGAGAGAGAGAGAGAGAGAGTTAGAGAAAGTATAATTTAGGTGAAAATATTCATTCTCTTTTATTTATAAGAAATCCAATGAGTATATATATGTATACACAATATATGATGAGGTACAATTAATTAGCAAATAAAACTAAAAACTCGCAGGTGTATCCGGTTGACATGTTATGCCAACCGGTTGCACTAACTCATTGTTTCATTTTTTAACTAATTTGTCCCAGACATAACCGGTTGACATATTATGTCAATCGATTGCACTCTGTCACTGTACGTTCTATTAGTCAATTGATAAGGGGTGTAACCGGTTAACATAAAAGTGCAATTAGTTACATGCACGTGAATTAGCTTTTTATCTTAACACACCACCTTACTTCACCCGCTCCAAGTATTCCATGCCCATGTTCTTCTTTAATCTCTTGAACACTTCAATTGTGACTTCCTTGGTCATCAAATCAACTACTTAATCTTCACTTATACAATACCCCAATCTCAACCTTCCTTCACTAACAAGTTCTCTCAGGTAGTGATGCCTAATCTAAATATGCTTGCTCCTCCCATGTTCAATGGAGTTCTTAGCAAGGTTTATAGTGGAAATTTTATCAACCATGAGTGTTACAATGACACCCTCTTTATTGCCTAGATCCTTCAACAAATTCATTAACCACAAGGCTTGATACACACACAACGAAGCTGCAATGTACTCAGTCTCACAAGAAGAGAAAGCCATTATCGGTTACTTCTTTGAACAACATGATATTGTTGTTTCTCTGAACATAAATATGTATCCACCTGTAGACTTTGTATCATCTTTATCTCCGTACCAATTGGAATTGGTAAATTTGAGTAAATTGCATTTTTGCCCTTGTCTATTATGGGAAAGATATTTCTGCAGCCAATAGATCCTTTAACGTATCTTAGAATTCTCTTGACTACTGCTAAGTGAGACACCTTTGGTTTCTCCATGAATCTACTCACAATACTGACACTAAACGTCAAATTCAGTCGTGTATTGCACAAGTAACACAAGGACCCAATCAGCCTCCTATAGTGATTTAGATTAACATCTTGATCATCCTTATTCTTCGATAACTGAAGCCTCAATTTAGCCAGAGTAATGACAATATAACAATGCTCCATTTCAAACTTCTTTAAAATCTCAAGTGCATACGTTCTTTGGTGCATGAGCAGCCCCTTCTTGGACTTGTAAAACTCAATACCAAGGAAGTATGTCATGAGGCCAAGGTCATTCATCTTAAACTCTTTAATAAGATCACTCTTGAACCCAGAAATGCATTCTTCATCGCTGCTCGTAATTAACAAATCGTTTACATAGAGTCAAAGGATTATCGCCCATTCATTTGTATCCTTCTCCACATACACACCATGTTCAGATACACACTTCTTGAAGCCAAACTCCTTTAAGAAACCATTTATCCCATTGTTCCAAGCTCTTGGAGCTTTTTTCAAACCGTACAATTCTTTATTCAATTTGTAGAACTTTGAATCTTGGGTTTTCACAACAAAACTAGGGGTTGTTGTACATAAACCTCTTTTTCAAGCGGTTAGTTCAAAAATGCAGATTTAATATCCATTTGGTAGATGGGTCAATTATTGTTATTTGCAGTACCAACTAGCCTAATTATTTCAATTCTAGCCATAGGTGCAAATACCTCTTCAAAGTATCTTCCTTCTCTTTGCAAGAATCAATTTGTAACTAATAGAGCCTTATGCTTGATTATTTCACCCTTGAGATTTGCCTTTAATTTGTACACCAAACTTACACCAATTTGCTTCTTTTCTTCTGGTAGATCATCTAACTCCCAAGTATTGTTCTTCTTAATAAATTTCAGTTCCTCCTTCATAGCATGAATCAATTTTGGATCACTCAAGACCTCCTCCATTTTAACGGGTTCAGATTCGACCATAAGTGCAAAATGGGCAAAATCACCATCATCATGGGTCTTGTTATCTCAGAAAGCTCACAATCTTGGAATCTTGCAGGCATGCCTCTTTTCCTTGTTGATCTTCTCACATTTTCTTCAATTCGAGCTTCAGCGGGGGCTGGTTCTGCACTTTCTAGCACTATAGAAACAAACTTTTCACTAGTGTAAATGGTTGCACTTTTATGCCAACAGGTTGCACTACACTCCACTTCTTTAATTTTGTCAAAAACGACGTCTCTGTTGATCACGGTTCTTCTGTTCATTGCATCATAAAACTTCTAATCATCGGTAGAATGATAGCCTACAAGTATCATTTGTTCTCCCTTGTCATCAAGCTTATTTCTGAGTTGACCTGACTCATATCAATACGCCACCAAGCCAAACACTCCCAAGTAACTCATGTTCAGTTTCAACCCACGCCAAACTTTTTCCGGTGTTATCTTCTTAAATTTCTTTGTTGGACACCTATTCAATAAATATTCAGTTGTGAACACCGTTTCTCCCTATAATTCTTTTGGCAAGTTCTTCCCTTTCAACATGCTTCTCACATGTTCATAATAGATTAATTCTTCCTTTCAGCAACACCAATTTGATGTGATGTATAAGGTGGTATTACCTCATGTATTATGTCCTCTTGATCACAAAACCTCCCAAAGTCATTTGGGACATATTCGCCTCCACATCCATTTTGAGAACTTTGAGTATGTGGCCGTTTTGCCTTTCAACCATTGACTTGAACATCTTAAACACTCTGATTACCTCATATTTTCTCTTAATTAGGTATGTACATATATTTCTACTATAATCATCAATGAATGTGATAAAATATCTATTTCACCAATCAAATTAACTTGCATCGGTCTATACACATCAGAATACACCACCCCAAGATGACAGTTGGTTCTACAACTTGCATCCTTGCTGAATTTTCCCTTATGTTACTTCATTTGTACACATTTTTCACAAATTTAAGTTGGTATGTTGATCAATGGCAACCCCATCACTATTTCATTCTTTTATAAGGCATTGAGATCTCTAAAGTTGAGATTCCTCATCCCTATAATTCCATAACCATTTTTCTCTAAAAGTCGATGTAGCAAGACATCTATGCTCCATAACCTTAACCTTGAAAGTTTTATTGGGAGCCATAGGAGCCTTTGGGATCAAAGCCTCGTTTTCATCCATAATGCGTATCACCTTATTCTCCATATGAATATTATAACCGTTCTCAAGTAATTGACCAATACTTAGAAGATTACATTTGATTACGGGAATATACATTACATTCTTCATCAAAGAATGTCTACCATCCGTTCTTTTGATCGATACATCATCGATCCCTTATGCTGCTAGAGAGGTATCATCCGCGAACTTTACTTTGTTCTTCATGGCATGATTGATTGTAACAAACTAATATGTCCTTCCATCATAACGCATTGAAAACTCGGTGTCCAAATACCATTGATCATTGCATTGCACTGCATCCTTCAAAGTCACCATTTCATTTTCTTCAGAGTGTAACCAGTTGGCATAAAACTGCAACCGGTTACACTTTGGTTCGGCAGTGTTTTTCCAATTGTTATTGTTGTTGTTGCCTTGTAAGTTGTAGTTGTTGTTGTTGTTACATTCTCCTTTTATGATCATGACCAAAAGCCCGTCCTCATCATCATACTCTTTTCTTGCAACTTTAACTTCATCTTCTTGAGGTTCTTTCTTGTTGGCATTGCACTCTCTTACAAAATGACCAAGCTTTTGACAATTATAGCACTCCACACTGCTTTTGTCAACCATCCTTATACATCCTCCATCTCTAACATTGCCTCCTCTAGAGTTATTTGATCCAGCAGCCCTCCCTACTCCCATTATTTTCTCCCTTTTGGAATGTTGAATTTTTTGAACTTTGAGATTCCCTTCCACCAAAATTCTGAAATTTACCTCTATCTTTGTTTATGGGCCACTTTCCTTTCACCTTTTTGTCTCTCTCATTGAAACGAGCTTACAAAACGATCTTTACCTTTGCCTTATCAACATTCATTTTCTCCATTCTCTACCCATGTGCTTCAAGAGAGCTCTACAACTCCTCTTTTCTCATAGTCGCAAGAGCCTTTGATACCTCTATCGCAACCACCACATTCTCAAATCTTGGCATTAAAAAATGCAAGATTTTTGCGATAGAATACTGCTTAGTCATTATTTCTCCACACGCCTTTACTTGGCTCATCAACCGAGTAATTCTCGTCGTTAAGTTGTTGATGGTCTTCTTCTCCTCCATTTGAATAAACTCAAGTTGACGTTTATGAGTTTGTAATTATTGTGAAAAACGATACCGGAATAACAAAGCATATTTGGTTTTTTGAACACCAAGAAATCCACAAGGGTAGAAAAGAAGGAAAAAACTTGAACAAACAAACGAAACCCTATTAGGGTTCACAAAGAAAGAGAAAAAGAGGAAGAAGAATAGAGAATTGGTTAAATTTGTTTTACTATTCACTTTCTCAATAGGGCTCAAAGATTACAAGTGAATACCAACAATTAACCTCTCTCAACCTAATAAGGTTTTGTCACACCTTAGGAAGAGAGACTAGTATGCTATTTATAATAAACCTAACATACTAAACTAATGGGCTTTTTAACAATTACCCATTACAAGCTAACTTAGGGTACAAGCTAACTTAAACAATTGGATCCATAACATAAGGCCCAATTCAATCTCCTACATACTAGAACACAATTCGACTACAACATGTAGGCCTTTGACAATAACATGTGAGTGGACTTCGATGGCATGCTGAAACTAGAGTTCGATCCAATATCTCACAAATATCCACCTTGGATCTAACTCTATATCCTCAAGAAATAAACTAGCTTTCTTCATGCAGCTTTATCAAATGCATACAGTGGAAAAACTTGCAACTGGGCAACGTCTTAGTGATCATATCAGCAACATTAAGATCTGTCAAAACCTTCAACACTTGGACTTCTCCACGCTCGATTACCCCTCTGACGAAATGCAGCCTCACATCAATGTGCTTGGTTCCCTCATGATAAGCTGAATTCTCCGACAGGTGTATTGCACTTTGTCTATCACATTTAATAGTGATAACTGGACCTTGAAGTTTCATCTCCTTTGCAAAACCTTCAAGGCACAATGCTTCCTTTACAGCTTCAGTTAGGACGATATATTCCGCTTCAGTGGTTGATAAGGCAACAACCTTCTGAAGTGTTGCTTTTCAACTGATTGTTGTCCCAAACATAGTGAACACATATCCAAAAATATATTTTCTGGAATCCATACAACCTGTATAATCAGAGTCGACATATCTTTTGATTGCCGCTTTACTATCTTCAACCAAGGCTCCACCATAAATTAAGACTCCATTCAGAGACCCATTTATGTACCTTAAAATCCACTTCAATGCTTGCCAGTGAGCCTTTCCAGGATTCTCCATGTACCTGCTTACAAGACTTACTGCATATGATATGTCAGGTCTAGTACAAACCATAACATACATCAAAGAACCCACTATATTTGCATATGGAATGCTATTCATATAGGCTCTTTCGACATCAGTACTGGGACACTGATCTATACTCAGCTTGAATTAAGGGTTTGTCGGGGTCATAACAGGCTTTGAATTCGACATACCAAACTTTTCAAGAATCTTTCGTAGTTATACCTCTTGAGATAAGCATAATTTTGACTGCTTTCTATCTCTTCGGATGTCAATCCCAAGAATCCTAGACGTAACTCCCATATCCTTCATGTTGAACTCCTTATTGAGTTCAACCTTCACCCTCATTACATCTTCGACATTGTTGCTTGCTATTAGAATATCATCCACATAAAGCAACAAAATAACAAATGAACTGACTTCTAATGAAACTTATGCGTGCCATAAACTTGTCGAATCTCCTATTCCATTGTCGAGGAGATTGTTTTAGTCCATATAAAGATCTCTTCAGTTTGCACACATAATCTTCCTTCCCCTTTTTGACACACCCTTCAGGTTGCCTCATCAGGATTGTTTCATCTAGTTCACCATACAAGAACGCAGTCTTCACATCCATCTGTTCTAGTTCAAGGTCGAACTGTGGCACCATGGCAAGCAATATTCTAATGGACATGTGCTTCACAACAGGAGAGAACACATCATTAAATTTGACACCTTCTTTCTGAGTGAACCCCCTAGCGACCAATCTTGCCTTGTATCTCTTCGACGCCACTCTTTTGATTCCTTCCTTAACTTTGAAAATCCATTTACAGCCGACTAACCTGGCTCCAGCAGGTTTCTTGATCAGTTCCCATGTGTTGTTATCATGAAGAGATTTCATCTCATCATCCATGGCCTTCAGCCATTCAGTCTTCTTTCGACTCATCATAACTTCCTTATAGTCTCTAGGTTCTTCGTCGAGAACCTCACTTGTAGAGATTAAGGTATAAGCTATAAGATCTGTATACCCAAGTCTCTGAGGTTGCTTGATGACTCTCCTCGACCTGTCTCTTGCTAACAGGTAGTCATTATCAGTCTCCTCATCTTCGACAGCATCTTCTGCTTCTTCTTCGACTTCATTTGGGATACGCAATTCAGCATCAACATGCTCCACCTTAACAGGAATCTCTCCCTATTCCAGCTCTTCGTTAGCATCATCAGTTTTCTTGAAAGCCTTCTCAGCTTCATTGAAAACTACATCTCGACTGGTGATACACCTCCTATGACCTAGCTCTAGGCACCATAGCCTATAAGCTTTGACTCCTTTAGGGTATCTCATGAACATGCATTTCATAGCTCTAAGTTCGACCTTGTCTTACCTAATGTGAGCATAGGCCACACAGCCAAATACTCTCAGTCTGTCGAGACTAGGTGGATGTCTCGACTAGATTCTTCAAGTGTCTTCATATCTAATGCAGTCAAAAGACATCTGTTTATCAGATAAGCTGCTGTCAAAATAGCCTCCGCCCAAAACACCTTCTTCAATCCAACACTTTGTTCGATTGAATCTCTCATCTAGGCCATTTTGTTGAGGAGTACCTGCTACAGTCTTATGCCTTGCAATCCCATACTCAACACAGTAACTGTCGAACGATTCATTGCAGAAATCAAGGCCATTGTCGGTTCTCAACCTCTTAACCTTTCTGCCAGTTTGAGTTTTGACCAGAACCTTCCAACTTTTGAAATACTTAAAGTTTCATCCTTCGTCTTTTGAATGAATACCCATAACTTTCTGGAATAGTCATCAACGACGGATAGAAAATAACTTGCACCTGAGTGTGAAGGATTCCTTGCAGTCCCCCAAAGATCAGCATGAATGTAATCCAGGGATCTATGTGTTCTTTGCTTGCCTTTGTTAAACTTCGCCCTACAGGATTTACCAAATACGCAAGATTCACAAAACTCCAACTTTTCGACTTTGTCACCACCTAGCAGGTTCTGCTTCCCCAATTCGAACAAGCCTTTTTCGCTGACATGGCCTAATCTCATGTGGCATAATTCTGCCTTCGACACAGATTTCATGGATGCCATATTTGTCAAACCACTTACAACCTCAACCTCAAGGGTATACAAGCCTTGTTTCTTCACGCCTCTCAAGACTTCCTTCGACCCCTTCATGACTCTTAGGATACTTTTCTCTCCTTGGAAAACATATCCCTTCCTATCGAATTCACCAAGAGAAATTAAATTTCTCTTCAAATCAGGTACATACCTGACTTCAGTCAATAACCTTATTGACTCATCATGGAGCTTGAATCTCACAGATCCAATATCTGCAATTTTGCAGGATTTGTTGTTTCCCAGCAGCACCGATCCACCATCTTGATCACATAGCTCCTTGAACAATTCTCTGTTTGGAGTCATGTGCCAAGTGCAACCTAAATCCATAATCCATTCTTTTCTTGAGTCGCCGCTTGAAACTACAAGGACATCAGATGAGTCGTAGTCATCTTGAACAATGGTTGCGTTGTCATTATCCTTACCTCAATGATCTTTCAGGCGTTCAGGGCACACCTTTCTTATGTCACCCTCCTTCTTACAGTGATAACATCGAATACCAGATGTTTCGCCACTATAAGACTTCTGCTGACTTTTACCTTTCTTCTTGTCGAACTTACCATCCTTTCGCAAGAATTTTCCCTTAACTGCCAAACCTTCACCAACCGTCGAAGGTTTATGCTCCTTTTATTCGTTCAGGTCCTTAGAATACAAGGCTGATTGAACTTCTTCAAAACTCAGGGACTCCCTTCCATACAAGAGAGTTTCTTTGAAGTGAGCATGTGTTCTGGAAAAGCACACAACAACAACAATGCTTGATCTTCGTCATCGATCTTCACATTAATATTTTCAAGATCAAGAACTAGCTTGTTGAACATATCCAACTGGTCAGCCAAAACTTTGTCTTCACTCATCTTGAATGAATACAAAACTTGCTTCAGGTAGAGTCGATTCACCAGAGATTTGGTCCTGTACAAACTTTCAAGTTTCAACCCTAACCCCGATGTCGTAGTCTTCTTTGATACCTGTCGAAGAGCCTTATCGCCAAGGTTCAACAATATTGCGCTGTGGGATTTCTCTATAATGGTCGTCTTTTCTTTTACCATTAACGAAACATCCATGGCTGCCTCTCCCTTCAACGCTTCCAAACAACCCTGCTGAACCAGTAAGCTTTCATCTTCAAGCGCCACTGATCGAAATCGTTCACTCCGGTGAACTTTTCAATCTCATACTTTGTTGAAGGCATCTTCTCCACGCTCACTGCACCAATTTGTTGTGAAAAAAGATACTGGAATAACAAAGTATATTTGGTTTCTTGAACCCCAAGAAATCCACAAGGGTAGAAAAGAAGGAAAAAACTTGAATAAACAAACGAAACCCTATTAGGGTTAACAAAGGAAGAGAAAAAGAGGAAGAAGAATATAGAATTGGTTAAATCTGTTTTACTATTCACTTTCTCAATAGGGTTCAAAGATTACAAGTGAATACCAACAATTAACCACTCTCAACCTAATAGGGTTTTGTCACACCTTAGGAAGAGAAACTAGTATGCTATTCATAATAAACCTAACATACTAAACTAATGGGATTTTTAATAATTACCCATTACAAGCTAACTTAGGGTACAAGCTAACTTAAACAATTGGATCCATAACACAAGGCCCAATTCGATCTTCTACATACTAGAACACATTTCGATTACAGCATGTAGGTCTTCGATAACATCATGTGAGCGGACTTCGACGGCATGCTAAAACTAGAGTTCGATCCAATATCTCACAGTAACCTCACAACCTTCACCTTGTCAACCCCTGTGTATGCCCTTTCCAAGATTTCCCACGCTTGCTTCGATGATTCACAATCACTAACTTTCTCGAAATTATTAGTATCAACTCATTGATGGTTAGAAACAATGCTTTGAAATCTTTCATCTTTTCTTCCTTACGTGACACTTTTTGCTCTAGAGTAGCACCTTCAACAAGAGGATTCACATCGTTCTTGATCACTTCAATAACACTTTGGTAGCCAAATAACACTTTCATTTGCTTGCACCATTTGCCATTGTTCTTTTCATCAAGGATAAGTAGATTTGCATAAATTCTTTCATTGGAGACAGAAGGCATGATTGCACACTAGTGTTAGATGTCAAACATGCTACATATTTGTATTCAATACTTGGCATTTTTCAACACTTTCTATGATTAATTGTTGATTTTAGTGGTGAATTATTGTTGTTCTTCACACATTGTAACCTACCTTTGGTGCTTATAATATGTGTGCTATTGTGCAGAAAAAGGCACTAAATGATCAAGAAATTAAGACACAAGAAGTTGATGCAAGCTATCAAAGAAGGAGGAAAACAATAGCAGGGTTCGCTTGGCGAATCCTGGTGAACTCACCAGCGAACGTTCGCCTAGCGAACGGTGGCGAAGCTCCCAGCGAAGAGCTCCAGATTGAGATAATAGGAAAAGGGAGTAAAATTCGCTTTGCGAAGTGCCAGTGAGTGTTCGCTGCTTCGCTCGCTGGGCGAAGGTCCTGGCGAAGGACTACTGGCTGAGGTAGTGGAAAAATGAACCAAAATTCACTTGGCGAAGGGTTTGGCGAGTGGCTCGCTTGGCGAATGAAACGTTCGCCTAGCGAGCCCGCGATGACAGCCAAGGACGGTTTAAGCTTTCAGAGGCACTTAAAGTGCCATTTTTCTTCATTCGCTGGGCGAATAAATCATTCGCTAGGCGAATACATCCGAACACAAGTGTGTTATAAATAGATTTGTTAGTTTTCTGGAAGGGGGACTTGCTATTTTTCATACAAAAACATATTTTTCTGAACTTTGATCATCCAAGAGTGAATTTTCACATAGAGAAGCTGAAGTCACATCCAATCTCGATTATTCGACTCAGATGTTCTTTCATCTCCTCTTGAAACTTGTCATCCAAGCTACCAATGAAAATATGTAGCTAAGCACTTTTGTGTTAAGGTTAGATGTAGTTGATCTTGATCATATGTATTTCTTTTGATCTTTTGTATATGAACAAGGTTTATGATCAATATAGATGAAGTTATTTGTTCTTAATGATGTATTTGTGGTTTGAATCACTCTAGACATAGATTTTCCAAATCATGACCTAATATTTTCACCTCTTGAAAATCAAACTCTAGACATAGATTTGGGATTTGTTATTTGCTTTGTGTTGATCTTAACAGTTATTGTTTTGATTGTTAGCGTGAGACATCATCTAACGGTCTAAACAATGACACTCACGAATTTGCTTTAGACATAAACTTATTCGAGAGGATACGCGATTGTATTGGTCGGAAACTAAGTTCATATGCTTGATTAATCGGATATGTATAAAAAGGATTAGCGAAATCTAACCTTGACATGCCTTTCTAAAACTTACAACATCTTTGCTCAAAATTTACTCTTTGCTACCAATTTATGTTAAACAAAACCAAGAATCATTTGAAACTCCTTAACTTAAAATGTTTTGACTATTGAACGGCAAGCATCAAAATATCGCACAATCCCTGCGGATACGAAAAAAACACCCCCCGAAATACTGTTTCAACAAAATGGCGTCGTTGCCGGGGATTGTTGTTTGATATTGCAAGCATTGCAATAGTTGTTTTGTTTTAAGCTTGTTAACTTTTTCTTGAGCTTGTTGATTTGTTTGGTTTAGTGTGCAGACTTCGTTTTATGCGAGGGAAGTTACCTGCGGACCAACTTCTGTTCGATCCCGAGATTGAAAGAACCGCTCGTAAAATCAATAGCAGAACAAGGCAAAGGAGGCAACTTGCCAAAGAAAGACGAGAGCGAGACGGAAGTTCAACTTCGACGCAAATATCACAGTTACTGCCCACCATGACTGACCCACCACCACCACCACCACCTGCTTCTAGACCTTGTACTAACAGTCCGAGACACACCGCACAATTTTTGCGCAATGCTCAGAACGGTCGGCATTCAGAAATGAAGACTGGTATTCTCTCGCTTCTATATCAGAGTCCTTTTACTGGTATGGATCATGAGGATCGTTATACACATCTGACAAAGTTCTATGAGATTGCGGAAGCAACTGGTGCGCCCGAAGCTGGAGAGGAATCACTGTTTAAGAGACTATTCCTGCATTCCATTATTTTGAAGGCCAAGGAATGGTATCTTGATCAATCTACGGCAATCATGACGGATTGGAATGTACTTGAGGAAAAAAAATTGGAACTATTTTTTCCACATAATCGTTTCATGGAGGCAAAGACCGCAATTGCAGTTTTCACGCAAGGTGCAAACGAATCTCTCAACGAAACGTGGGAGAGATTCAAATCTATGTTGAGAAAATGCAAGGGGTATGGTTTCGATGAGCTTTCTAAAATTCATATTTTTCGGAATGGTCTTCAATTAGTGCATAAAACCTTGTTGGACGCCACCGCGGGTGGATCCTTAATGAGCAAAACTGCCGAAGAAGCCATTGCCATAATTGACAAGATGGCTTTAAATGACCATCAGGGAAGCCATAACCGTGGTCCTTCTCAAAGGACTCCGGGAGTTTTGGAATTGGGAACCAATGATGCTATACTTGCTCAAAACAAGTTATTATCCCAACAAGTTGAGTTGTTAACAAAACAAATGTCCAAACTTCCTCAACAACTCAAAGAGATTCATGACTCTCCGAGCAAGAGTGTACAAGTAACTTGTTGTGAATTGTGTAGGGGAGATCATCCTACTGGATATTGTCCTCTGATTGTGGATGAGGTAAATTATGCTGGAAATCTAACTCAAGGTTATCAAGGAAGACCTCCTTATCAAAATGCTCAACAACCGTGCCAAAATCAACAAGGTTACCAACCAAGAAGCAACTACCAAAATCAACAAGGATGGAGACAAAATCCTTACCAACCACCCCAAGATCAAAGTGGAAGTTCAAGAATGGAGGATACTTTCACCAAATTCATGCAATTATCAATGGCAACTCAAAAGAGTACGGAAGCTTTGATTAAAAATCTTGAATCGCAAGTAGGTCAACTTGCCAAGCAATTAGCCAAAAACCAACCGGGGCCATCCTTCTCCGCTACCACTCAACCAAATCCCAAAGGGGAGTGTAAAGCCATTTTCACAAGAAGTGGAAGAACAATTGGAGGAGATATTGAACATGAGGTGGTAGTTGAAAACGAAAATGATATTGTATTGGAGGAAGTCGAAAAAAATGACGAAAATGGGGTAGTTGAAAAGAAGGTGATAACACGAAAATATATAATGTTTTTACTTTGATTTATGTTATTTTCTTATTCATTTTCGTCTAATATCCAATTTTCTCGAGAGTATTTAAGTGTTTTTTGCAGGTAATTCCATTTTCCAAGTCAAAGTATGCTAAGTGTGGAAAAGAACCAAAACATGCAAAAAAAGAGCAGAAAAGTGAAGCAAAACAGCAGAATTCAAAAACTGCTGCTGTGACGATAGTCACAGTCCACCACGACCGTGGCAGTTGCGAAATCCACCTCGACCGTCACAATCCATTACGATCGTCATGCGTCCAAAATGTGTTTAATCCGTTAACAGAGACGTGGTTACGAGTTTTCAGAGGAACAGTTTCACACGACCTTATTTTCTCCGAACAAATCTAGGTTCCAAAGCCACTTAACTGCCAAGAGGAGATGCCTACTTTTTCTCCAACCACTACATCAGCTGAGGCTATAAATACATGTGATTACGAAGAATGGGGGAGACCTATTTTCTGCATTCTGAAGTACCGTTTTGCTGCCAAATTTTATTCAGAGTTTTTGTTTCGTTTTGTTTACGTTTACCTTTCTTTGTCACCCATTACCGAACAAAGTAATAGTTTCTCACATTGAGGAACTATTACACTTTAGATTTAGATTTTTTTCATTGCCTTCATCATTTGCCATTTTAATTTTATCCAAGCAAGAACCTACCAGTCTGTGGAGGGATTGCTGCTACTGCATTTACCAGGTTTCCATTATTAAATTTATAGTATCGTTTATTTCCCTTTAATTATGTCTTTAATTAATTGTTTTTCCGCTTTTACGTTTAAGTTCGTAATTATGTCAAGCTAAACCGATCTTATCGGTATGTAATAAAGTAACCAAATGGATTAAATAACTCTAAGCTAAAATCAATAATTAACTCTTCTTCTGGCTTCGATTTCTTAATTTTAATACCCAACTTTTATTACGAGAGTAAAAAGGTAACAAAGGTTAAGGTCAAGACCACGGGAGTGTGAGGCTTTACCCGGATAGCTGAAATTGGGCATTAGTTTTAAAAACAGCGGAAGCACTTTAAAGTTAATTAGGTCTTATTAGTCTTCAAAAAGTATTTTTAACCTCGTATGGGCTAGCGAGAGCAGACATATTGACTTAAGAGTATAGTCAGAAGCAATAACCACGGGAGTGTGAGGTGAGGGCTTTTAAACTGGTTTTTCCTACATATGCATAGGGTGATAAATCTTTATACGCTTAGGTTTAATTAATTCCACGTAGGTTTACTGAATTATATACCGATATATTATTCATAACTAGTATTCCCAAATTTTAATTTCTCTTTAATTTTTGAACTTAAAAACTAATTCTGATTAGCCTTAGATAAACATAGTAACGATAGATAACGGTGCGTTCGATTTCTAGTCTCTGTGGGATCGATAATCTTTTAAAACTACGCGATACGACTGTATACTTGCAGTTAGATTTATTTAGGCACACTAAATAGAGTGATCAAGTTTTTGGCGCCATTGTCGGGGACCAACAATCAATATTGTTATTCCGTTGTTGCACCGTATAGACTAAGGCACTCCTATAAAAAAAATATAATAATAAAAAATTTAAAAAATTAAAAACTATGTATCACCCAAATTTTCTCTATGATAACCACTCACAATATCTTGAGGAGCCGCACCCAAATTTTCTCTACAATTATCAACCGCAATACTCCCAATATTTTGAGGAACCGCAACCAAATTTTTCCTATGATTACCATTCCCAAAATTTTGAGGAACCGCAAGAATCACATAATTCCAATCTCGAAATACTAATGGAGGATTTCAACGCGACACTAACTCATTTCCACCCAAATTACCACTCCCAATATTTTGAGGAACCACGAGAATCCATCAATTCCAACCTTGAAGCATTAATGGAGGATTTCATTGAAACAACAACTAATTCGAGGTTAGAATCTATGATGGAGCACTTTGTGGAGACACAAACTCTCCAGAATGAAGAACTTAGAAAACAACATCTCGATACTTATGAAACCCTTAGGCGGATGAACACTATGGTCGAGTCCCTCGTGACTCACACTGAGGCATTGGAGACCCAAATCTTACTACTTGCACTGACACCTATAGGACCCTCCCCTGAGGAGCATGTGGATGTTGTAACAATTATTAATGAAGAACAAATCGAGAATCCCGAGGAGAGTGATAATGAGGTCGAGGAGAGTGATATTGAGGTTGAGAAGAGTTCTGGTGAGGAAGAAGTAGAGATTGAGAAAAATTCACTAGGACCACCTGAAAGGGAGGTCGTCAAAGAGGTAGAGAAAGTATCCCCTAAGACTTGTCCTCATCCCTATACCCCGCCAATTCTTTTCCCGCAAAGGTTTGTAGAGACTAAGGTAGACTCCCAATCCAAAACGTATGTGGAGATATTGGAAAATATCAACACTAACACACCTTTGTCCGAGGTCCTGTATAAAAAAGGAAACTTAGAGGACCGTGAAAATAGGGAAATCATTAGTGTTAAGAGGGTAAGGTTAAACTTTGAGGTGGTGGATGACATAACTAAGCCAAAACTTGAAAAACTAATAGTTAGGATAGATCCAGAACCACCACCACAAGTTCAAAAGAATGAACCACCCCATAGAAGGAAGAAAAGAAAAGGTGAGGGATATGTGAGATGGCTTGATAAATGGCCATGGAAACCGAAGATTAACGCTCCTAACCGTCGAGCTATCGACGTTGAATAAAATGCTGCGTGGGTGGCAACCCACGAGTTTTTAATTTAATGTTTTACTTTTATTGTTTGTGTTTGCAGAAATTAAAGAATTGTATCGCTTGTCACATCACAGCTACATTTAGGCGAAAAATCTCTAGATGACAATCCCTTAAGATGAGTTGGTTCCCACGGACATTCCTACGAATGTCTCTACTGGTGGTGACACCAATGATGAGTATGATAGGAGAGAGCATGTTTCTCCCGTTCGTAACTTACATCCTCCTTGTTCTTTGCATGGTCAGGTTCCACCTGCACACACCGCATCGTATTTTTCTAACAATTTTTGCAGGTACTTCCTTCGAAAATAGGCAATATGATGAACGACTTCAAGAAAATGAAGTTTCAGCAAATTCAGATAACTCGTGGTACAAGACACCGGAGTAGAAGTGGCCAGCGAAGACAGGGACACCAAGGGATAATTCAGCGCGAATTTGGCTGTGGTAGCACGCAATGGCATTCATACAGGTTCTATTTTTCCTTTTTCACCATTTATCAAAACATTGAGGATAATGTTTGGTTTAAGGGTGGGGGAGGAACTTTACTGCTTTCATTTTACCGCTTTCTAGTTAAATACACTATTTTCTAGCATGATTTAAAAAAAAAAAATTTCTGTTTTAATGTTTCGTGCGTCTGTGCATGTGCTGTCGAGTCTTTATGCTGATTTTATGCTGTTTATCGATTTTCCCATTCTCTTGAGCCATACCAAATATTTTGAACATTTTTGAGTTAAAAATATTGTTTCTTTTGAAAATCTTAGGTTACAGACGAAATTGAGGTTAGATTGTGAGACTTGGAAAAATTCCCGCAAGATCGGTATCATTTTAACACCGTGAGCCTCTAAATTATGGAAATCAATTTGAGTACTTGTTATTCCATAGCCTTAAGTTCTCACCCTTTTAGTAGTCCCTAAGTAGTTTATTTAACAGTCAGCACCATCCTAAGCACACACTAAGTAGGAAGCCGATGCAAATAAGTGTATGATCTCAAGCTTAAAAGGTAAAAGAAGAAAAAAAAAAGAATGAATGAAAAGAAATGCTCCTTCTAAGTTAGGTGATCCTCACCCGATCATTTAGCCCAACGGTGCAAACTTCTTTATTTTATTGATATTTAAGCCAATGTGCAAAAAGTCAAAAATGAAAGATGATAATGAGATCATAGTCATTAACAGGCTATCCTACCATGAATGTGAAAGGATAACGGGCTTAATGTGATTGCGCCAGAATGAAAAGGGACAAAAGAAGGTTAGGCTCAGGTATAATGACATGATTCAGATTGGTTTGTATAGGAGGGAGGTTGATGACCGCCAAAGTGGAATTGTGTTGTTACGATATCCTTAGTGTGTGAGCAAATACCTATCGACACAAACTTAACCAAAGTAGAGTTGGTATCCTAGGATGAGTATCCGTATACACTATTTTTCTCGCGAGTCATAGTTTGCTTGAGGACAAGCAAAGGTTTGAGTGTGGGGGTGTTGATAACACGTAAATGTATCGTATTTTTAGAGCCGATTTGCATGCAATTTAGTTTCGTTTTATTTATTTTCTTTGATTTATGTTTTATTATGCTGGTATTTATTGTCTTTTTCAGGTGACTTGGATTAATTCCCAAAAGAAAGAAAAGAAAAGATTTAAAGGAAGAAATGTGAAGAAAAGAAGAAATTATGAAAGAAGAAGAAAAGAAGAATTATTAAAAAAAAAAGTGGATGGGGCCCACCACACAACATAAGTGTGACGAACGTCACACCTTATGGGTGGCGCCTACCATTAAATAAATTAGGACTGTGACGACCGTCACAGGTCCATGGCGACCGTCACAGTACTTCAAGTTGTGACGACCGTCACGTATTGCGTGACGACCGGCACAGGAATAATTCTCAGAATTCACGTTTAAGTACGTAGACCACTCAACGGTACCAATTCCACTCAAATCACGTTCAACCGATCAAGGAGTGCTTGAGATAAATTCGGCCATTAACTTCCACGATGGATTTTTTTTCTCTCTTTCACAACAACTTCTCAAGCTATAAAAGGGGGCAATTTGCTACACGAGAGGGCTCTCTTCCTTTCTCCTTTCGCCAGATTTTTCTTATTTAGTTTTTAGCAATTCTCATTGATGTAAAAGTAATAGTTCTCCACATTGGGGGACTATTACAAATATAGTTTTAGGATTTATTTTTATAGTTTAATTTATGTATTTGACTTAAAGCCTGCCGGCGTATTACGACTTCAGTTCAAATATTGTTTCCAGTTCCATTTAATTACAGGTTCTATTTTATTGTTTACTTTACTGTCCTAAATTAATTGCTTAATTCCGTCTTGCCTTATATTAAATTAGTTTAAATCACTTATTATGTTTTCGTCTAATTCAAAAACCCAAAATTGTTTATTTGTTTTTGTATCTATGTCTTTCTAAATATTCTTGAGACCGACGTATGAGGACCGTCGTTACCGAAGGGACTCGGTAGAAAATAATAGGTGCGAATTTATGATTAAAATTCTGTTTTGGTTTTAATTTTCAAGTCTAATTTAAATAACTTCGTCACGAGAGTGAGAGAATATTTAACACGATTTTGTCACGAGAGTGAGAAATCAATTAAGGTTAGAGCCGGCACTGCGAGAGCATGGGGATCGAACCGGATAGTGGAAATTAGGCAACAAATCTAAATACAGCGAGAGCGCTTTAGACGCGTTTAGGATATTATTGGCTTTCAAAATATATTTCCTAGTTACTGGGCGAGCGAGAGCAAAATCTTGGGATTAGGGAACATGACTTTAGTTAATACCGCGAGAGCGTGAGACGAAGTCTTTAAGTTGGTATATTCTACGGAACTAAATTATAGTTGTAATTAGCACCCGAATTCTACAAAGTCCTTTAGGAACGCGGAATCCATATTCCGGCCTCTCTTTATTATTATTATTATATTTTCTAAGTTCATTTTTAGTTCTAGTCTTAGTTTCCCTTTTATCAATTATCATTAGCCTTAGCTTTACAAAGTAAAGATAGATTACGGTAGGTTGACATTGGTCTCTGTGGGTTCGACAATCTTTTATATTACTTCGATATTTCCGTGCACTTGCGGACGCATCAGAAGGATGAAGACATGAAGAAGAAAAAAGAAAGAGAAAGAAAGGAGTTTGAGAAGGAAGTTTTACAAAGACGATTGCCATATCCCCCTACTTCAAAGAAAAAAGAGAATGATAGGCATTACACAAGATTTTTAGAGTTATTTAGTCGGTTACAAGTAACCGTACCTTTCTCTGAAGCTCTTGAACAAATGCCTAGGTATGTCAAATTCATGAAAGACATACTTATGAAAAAGAAGAGGTGCACTGACAAAGACAACATTGATCTTAATGCCGAGTGTAGTGCCGTCATCCAATGTGTGCTTCCGCGGAAAGAACAAGATCCAAGAAGAGTAGCTTTACCTATTACAATAGGTAATGATTTTCAATGCAAAGCTTTGGTTGACATGGGTGCAAGCATCAATCTAATTCCCTTGTCGATGGTGAAAAGACTTGATAATATGATCATAAAATCAACAACTATGACATTACAACTTGCGGATAAGTGTAGAACTCATCCGTATGGTGTTGTGGAGGATGTGCTGGTAAAAATGGATAAATTCTTATTTCCTGTTGATTTTATGATTGTTGAAATGGATGAGGATGAAGATACGCCGATCATATTGGGCAGACCATTCACGAAAACCGCTAAAATGTTCGTGGATGTTGATGAAGGCTTAATGAAGGTGCGGATCAAGAAAAGTGGTAAAGAGGAAGAAGCTTGTTTTACATTGTTCAAAGGAGTGATGTTTGTGAATCAAGTGGATGAAGTCATGCAAAAAGAAAAAGACTTGAAAAAAGAAAAATGGAAAGTGAAGTGTTTAAAAAGAAAAAGGATGAAGATGCAAAGGTGGCTTTGATGAAGTCATGTTGGGATTGATCATTTTTAAAGAAAAGGAGACCAAAAACTGGGTACGATAACGGATGAGTTTGTGTTCGCGAAGTGTGTTTTTCTCGGAAGCCAATTCTTTAGCTTTTGGTTTCGAGGTGTCTAGTCTCCGGACCGTCGAGCTTAGCCGACGTTAAACAAGCGCTCGTTGGGAGGCACCCCAACGTTGTAAGTATTTATTGCTTTATTTACAGTTTTTAAGTATGTGTTGAAGTTTTGATGTGTTGAGAAGGGTGGCAGAGTGCAGAAAAATTTGAAAAAAATTCTATCATATTCGCTGGCGTTCGCCTAGCGAGCCTGGGGGCGAGCATTCGCTGGCTCCTTCGCTTGGCGAACCCAGCGAGACAGCCAAGGTCGTTTCTGCCACCTCAGTTAAAAATTGGGTGTAATTTTTGGGTGGGCCAGACATTTGGGCCCATGACCCAACCCGGTTCTGTGCATTTTGAGTAGGAACCTAGTTTCCTTGCTCACTCTTTGCCTCTCCAACATTTTCAAAGCTTTCTCTCCTTCTCAATAACTCTTTGCTCACGAGTTGTCTTTGCTCTATCACATTTCACCAAGTTCTTCATATTGCAAGTTCAGGTTTGAACCTCTTTTTCATCTTAATTTTTATTTGACAGTAGGTTATAGAATAGATTGAATTTTAGAGACAAATCACTTAGGGTTTCTTAGTTTCTTGTACCTCTGTTCAGAATGCTCCAGGTTTTTGCATGTTTTAAATTAATCAAGCATTATGAATAGGATGTTGTTTGGAAGTATGTTTGTTGTTGTACTGATTGCTTGATTTTCGTGAGTTCGCTGCCGTGTTCGCTTTGCGAGCCTGGGCGAGCATTCGCCAGCATTCGCTTAGCGAATCTGGGGCGAATGTTCGCCAGCCTTCGCTTAGCGACACCTGGAGCGAACAAAACTGAATTTAATTATTTTTTTTATGAAGTTTGAGTTTGATGATGTGTTGGCTCTTTTAACTAATGTGTTAGTTTGCTGCTTGTTGTGTTTTATCTGGTTGTTGTGTACAGATGGCACCCAAAATCAACCCTACAAAGAAGAGAAAAGCCACAACTTCGCGGAAAGTACCAATTCGGTTTGATAGCGATAGGTTCAGAGGAGCTAAGCAGGTGGCAAGATTCGAGACCTTGGAACGGAAAAATATATTGGCAGAGAAAAGGTTTAATCTGAACGACCATGGGAGTTATAGGACGGTGGCTGCACTTTTTGAAGAAAAAGGGTGGGGTCGCTTGATGACTCCCCTCGATGGCTACAACACGGAGATTGTCCGCGAATTCTTTGCTAATGCGCTCCCAAATGATGGTGAGCTTTTCAGTTGGACGTCTCTAGTTAGGGGGACCGTGGTGAGGTTTGATAAGCAAACTATAAATACTGTTCTTGGTGACCCGTTGCCATCGGTAGGTAGTCAGTTGGATGTGTATCATAGAGACCTTCATCTTCATTGTGATATCCCGAAAATGACCAGTGATCTGCTCCTTCCGGGTAAAGAAGTGGAACGTGTTTGTAGAGTAATAGTGGGGGTTGTTTTTAATCGTATCCACGGGGATTGTTCGATATTTGATGCGTGTCGTTCAATAGTTGTGATACTTTAAGTTCAATGGTTTCAAAAGTTTCTCAATTGTTGTTAACATTCATTTGTAGCAAAGATTAATTGGTGACAAAGATTTTGTAAAAGTTTTGATAAAAACATGTCAAGGTTAGGTTTCGCTAATCCTTTTCACGTATAAATGATTAATCAAGCATATGAACTCGGTTTCCGACCAATATAACCGCGTATCCTCCCGACTAAGTTTATGTCTAAAGCGAAGTCGTGAGTATCGTTGTTTAGACCGTTAGATGATGTCTCACGCTAACAATCTAAACAATGATCATTAAGATCAACACAATGCGAATAGCAAATCCCAAATCTATGTCTAGAGTTTGGTTTTTAAGAGATAAAATTGTTAGGTCATGATTTGTAGAATCTATGTCTAGAGCAAAACAAATCACACATGGATCATTAAGAGAAAACAACATCATCTATATTGATCAAAGACTTTGTTCATACACAATAGATAAAAAGCAATACATAAAATCAGAATCAACTACTTCTAACCTCAACATTGAGTGTTTAGCTACCACTTCTCATGGTAGTTTGGATAACAAGTAAAGAGAGGAGATGAATGAGCATCCACGACGAATAATCGAGAATGGATGCGACTTCAGCTTCTCCAAGTGAAAATCCACTCTTTGATGATCAAAATACTGAAACTATGCTTTCTAGTGAAAAATGAGCAAAAAGATCCCATCCAAATAAAGTGAAAATCTATTTATACACTTCTGAAATCTGCAGGATTCGCACTGCGAGTGCATCATTCGCACTGCGAATGAGAGAAAATGGCACCTTTAGTGCCTCTGAGACTTAAACCGCCCCAAGCAGAAATCGTGTGTTCGCAGTGCGAACCATTCCTTCGCACAGCGAATCATTCACTAGCTCATTCGCACTGCGAATAAACTAGCGAGCCAGGACAATCAAATTCCAGAACTTACTGCCACCCATCGCTAGCATCTTCGCACTGCGAAACAACCAGCGAGCCTTCGCTAGACCCTCACCAGGAGTTCGCAGTGCGAACTCTTTGTCATTTCAAAAGTGGAACTCTCTGCCACCATTCGCTGGCGCCTTCGCTGACGTTCGTAGTGCGAACCTTCGCTGGGCCTTCGCCAGATCCTTCGCACTGCGAACACCCTGTTGCAGCTATAAACTCAGTGGAAACTTGCATCCACTCCATGTGTCTCACACTTTTGCTCCTTTCATGCCTATACCTGCACATTAACACACCCATTACAAGCTCCACACATATATTCCAATGTAAGCATTACAACACAATTTACCGCTTAAATTCACAATTTACCGTTGGAAAGAAATGAAAAATGCCAAGTATTTCATACAAATATATAACATGTTTGACATCTAACAGAACGCATCCCATCTGGGGTTGCTATTAGATACCGGCGGGCAGATATGCAACCGTTGGCTCAGTTCATTCTACTCTTTGTGATTACAAACATCAAGCCAAAGTCACATTCTTCCACCATCCAAATACCACTTGCTCATCCTGTCCATAGCATTCTTATAAATGTTGAGATCGACGTGGCCCGTATCATTGCTGATGAGATCAAGGCCATTATTTTTAGTGGTCTTGGAGGTTCTGCTTCTCGGGCGAATGCCCCGCTTGCTTTCCCTTGTCTCATTATGTCGTTGTGTTCTCATGTTGGGGTTGATATACCCGCACGCCGACAGGTCACGATTCCTTCTGCTATAAATGATCGTTATGTGGACAAGTTTTATAAGCCCAGAGGGGCAAGGGGGAGGCATTTGGTGCTGGTACTGATGCTAGCACAGGGGATGGTGATGCTACTGGTTCGGCGTCACATGTTTTTTATCCTTTTCAGCAAGAAATATGCCAGTACAACTGGGTCTGGATGGCGGCTTCTCAGCGCGCCATGACTGACTTACATGATTCCATGCAGGTTCTTCAGTTGCAGATTCGTGATCCTACTGGTGAACATTCTTTGATGTCTAGAGAGCAGTTCCTGACACATACTGGTTGGCCTGAGGCCAGGCCAATTCTCGGAGGGGGTGAGGATGCAGCTGATGATGATGCTGATAAGGAAGGTGTTGATGTTGAGGCTGATGATGATGATGAGGTGGTTGGCTCTGTCGATGGTTCCGAGGGCGAGGAGATTGAGGTGTTCGATGAGGACTGATGTTTGTTGTGATGATGATTTTGTACTTCCTTTGAGCATCAAAGAGTTTTTCTTGTATTCTATTTTTATTTTAGTTTGTATTGATGTACTTTTAGCGAGCGATTTTTGGATGTGGTTGCGAAGCACTACCGCTCTTTGGTATCTACAGCTCGATTCATTTTTTATCCTATTAAAGCTGATGAAGGAAGGGAAATAGATGTCTCAAATTAACCTTGCTTGCAAACTGAGGTCAAACAGCGGTCTGTTAGGTTACAGATGCTACAAAGATTCGGGGTCTCTATTGGGTGTATTTTGTTTAAAAGTGGTGTTTGGTCAATTGGTGGGAGGTTTAAATATTAGGACGGATATATGAAAGTATGGGATTTTGGGTTTTTGTTTAGTGTGCTCGCTAAGATCTTTTCTTTCAATCTTATGCCTACGTATTCCTGTTTACCGAAATAGGGAAATCAGAGCGTTCGTAGTTCCTCCTATTCTATGGGACGAAATGGTTGTTTTGGTGTCTTGTTCAAAGCCCAAGACATGAAGCGAAAGGTGGTTTGTATCTTGTTCAAAGCCCAAGATGTGAAGCTGAAGAGTCTATTTGTATCTTGTTCAAAGCCCAAGATGTGAAGCTAAAAGGGTGTTGACTTTAGAGAGAATTTGTCATCTCTAAAGAGGGGGTTGCATGTCACAACTGTTTTATAAAGGAGAATTACTTTAACTGGGATGTGTGAATCCGGCAATGGCATAATTTCCTTTATAGGGGATTTTAACCTGAAGGAGAAGACTTTAACTCAGTGTAGAGCAATGTTATCTTTCCTTAGGAATTTCTCATGCTAAAAGAGAGACAGTGGGATGGATCTAGATGATCCAGAGGCTTGCCGCTTACAGCGATTAGATGACGGGGAAGAAGTTGTTGATATTTGTGTACTGTGAACGAGGCACAGTTTTGATGCTAAAAGGTTGATTGGATCAACCAGTGGTTTTCTTATACAAAGCCTAAGAGGAGGCTATGGGCCCAATAAGAGGGTGTTTTTGTGTCTCGTACAAAGCCCGAGAGAGAGGCTTAAAGGGAAGTGACTCGACAAGAGAGTCCTCTATGGTATCTCTTACGAAGCCCGAGATGGAGGCTAAAAGGTTTGACTCAACAAGAGAGTGATTTATACTCAACAAGAGAGTGGTTTTTGTATCTCGTACGAAGCCCGAGGTGGAGGCTGAAATTTGTTTGGCTCAATAAGAACCTTTTTGTATCTCGTATAAAGCCCGGGATGGAGGCAGAAGGGTGATTGACTCAACGAGGGAGTCTCTTATGTGTCTCGTACAAAGCCCGAGAGAGAGGCTAAACATTGTTTGACTCCGCTGGGGAGAATCATTGTACAAAGCCCAAGAGGAGGCTATGGTTGCTATTTCAGTTGAGTGACAGGTCCAGTATGCTGATTTAAAGAGAAAATCAGTTCTTATATGAGTAATGTTGGCCCTCAGGGATTTTGATTCGAGGATCAGGGATATTTCCTGTTCTTTAAGAAAGTGGGAAATCCGAAGGGTATTGAGACTGTCCGAGTCTACGGGTTTCCTTCCTATTTTTGAAGGGGTCACTTGAGAATGTCTTTGAGGCTCAAGGAAATTATACTGTCCAAGTCTAGAGTTTCATCTTTTGTACTATGCTTTGAGAAACAGTAGTAGACTCTTGGAAAGGACTGTTCTATGCAGATGACTAAGTTCTGTTCCTATACCTCTAGGAGGTCGTCGGGACAATTTGTACGAAGCCCAAGAGGAGGCTGGAAGCTTTTAAGAAGCCGACGGGTCCTTGTACGAAGCCCAAGAGGAGGCTATCATTCCCGGAGGAAGAGATCATTATACGAAGCCTAAGAGGAGGCTGTGAATACTTCTAAGAAGCCGTAGGGTCCTTGTACTAAGCCCAAGAGAAGGCGGGGTTGCTTTTAGGAAGCCGGTGGGTCCTTGTACGATGCCCAAGAGGAGGCCGATGCTTTTAAGAAGCCAGTGGGTCCCTAAACCCCGAGAAATTCAAGACAGGCTATTCACGAGGAATAGATCAAGCCAGGAAAGTTCGAGAATTTGGAAGAAACTCAAAGATGCCATTCACGGAGAATACATTCATCTCTGGGAGTAGAGTTTCTTGACAATTCCAAATGAGGACAGCCGAAGAGAAGACTGTATCTGGTGATCCTATTGGGGATCTAGCTGTCTATTTCTACGAATAAACGAAACGACTTTACCTAGTTCTAGACGTAGTTGCCGGGGAAACTCTAAATATCTATACTATTATTACACAGTTGATATGAGTTTATGAAAGAAGACTTATAGCGAAACAGCCCCACAATACAGTTATATGTATATGAAAGCAGTAAATGAAAGTGTATAAACACTTACTCGGTTGTAGAGCTTCCATGCTGTTTGGTTAGTTGTTCAACAAAGACAGATTGAAAACAACAGTATATTCAAAATCAAAGGAGAAAGTGCTTTGAAAAAGAAAGTTTTGGGGCTTACAGCTAAAGGAGAGGCCCAGGGTTTTACCAGTGATTGTACTGTTAAATTTGTACAGAGGGACTTATACAAGTGACTGAGGCCCACAAAAGTTTTCTGTACAAAGGGATGGGTCTTACACTCTAATAGAGGCCCAAAAGGTTTAAAGAAAAAGAGTGGGGCTTATAACACGAGGGTAGGCCCAGATGGTTTTTTCGTTAAAAATGGCGATCGCGTCGAGGTTTCTTTTAACGCAGAGGGACTTATACAATAAGTGAGGCCCAAAAATGGTTTTGGTTAAAAGGGGGTTGGGTCTTACACTCTATTAGAGGCCCAAAAGTTTTGAATGGGACTTATAGCTCAAGGAGAGGCCCAGATGGTTTATTTTTAAACTGGCGACGATCGTGCCGAATTTAAAAATGTACAGAGGGACTTATACAATAAGTGAGGCCCAAAATTGTTTCTGTACAAGTGGGTTGGGTCTTACACTCTAATAGAGGCCCACAAGTTTTTGAAAATGATTTGTGAGGGTTGAATTAATCAAAAACCCTAATTTATTTCCAAAATGTATTTTAATTGAATAAAAATTCAATTAAAATGATAAAAAATTATTTAACATGTGGGAAACAAATTATGATCTTGGATTAATGCTTCAAAAATCAAGTATTGACCTACAAAATAATTAGAAGTCATTAATCTTTTCAAAATCAAGAAGGAAAAAATATTTTAAATGTCAAAAACAATTAAAATATTAATTCTTTGCAAAAATATCAATTATATGAAATAAATAATATTTTTGGGATTTTTTGGGAAAATAAAATATTTCAACATTTTTGTGAATCATTAAAAAAGAATCTACTCAAAATCATTAAAACTCAGAGAGAAATTAATTTTTGAATCAATTAAATAAAAATCACAAAATTCAAATATTCAAATGTTGGAAAATGGCGCCAAGAACAAGGGCAAGAACACGCGCGTGTTCTGAGTTTCTCAGATTTGCATTTTCTATCCAATCTCACTGAATACTTAATCATATCATGCAATCCACATACCAATCAACTCGTTTCAACCTCACGATCATGTCTATGATAATTAATTTCATTTAAATTAAACATAAAACAAGAAATCATGAACAATCCTCAAGAACCCTAGATTCTGCATGAAGGCTGGAATTTTTTATACACGATTCAAACAATGCAATTAATTGAGGGGAAACATTCCATGCATGATTATGAACATATGGCCAAATTATTGTGCAGCAAAAATTACATGGATCATAGAGTTAGAAGAGCTCATGCTTACCACTTGCAGCTGGTGATCGTGATTTGTGTTGGAGGTATTACAGATGAGTTGTGATGATCTGAACAGCTTCCCTACACCCTATGGAGTGTGTTTGAATGTTTGGACTTGATTGAAATTAGCTGGATCACTTCATGGCATCTCAACTGCAACTTGGTTAAAACCTTGAGCAATTGACTGGTGATTCTGAGAAATCAGTGTTCCAGTTGTTGTTTAAGTGTTTGATCAGCTCATATGTGATGTATATGAGGTGTGTGTGTGTGATTGGTTTGATTAGAAAAGCTCTCAAACTCAAAACCCGATGGTGATTTGCCTTAGAAGGCAAAATTGGAGTGAAAGAAGAGATTTTGAGGAAAGCATCTATTTGATGGCTTTGGTGTACTTAAACTGATCACAATTGAGCTCTATTTATAGTTGAGCAAGTTTGTTTTGCAAGGAATAGTGAATGGTAACTGCTGAGTAGGGCACAAGCTGCTGGTTCCCTTGGTCTTGGATAAGCCTTGACTGAATTCAGTTGAGAATGGCTCAGTCCATGCCACCTTGATGCTTCCATTGAATGCTCCAATGCAAAATTGGAGTCTTGTCACTATTTTGGCAATTCTAGGTTCAACATGCTATTTCTTGTTCCAAAGACTTTGGAGGCTTGGCTCAGTGATTTTCCCCTTTAGATTCAATCCTCAGATGTGTCCAAAATGATGACAAGGCTTGGAATTGGCTGATTTTGGCAAATCGACCAAAAGTACAAAAATTTGCCTTGCCTTGGCAGATTTCAGCAAGGCATCTTGCCAATGTCATATCTCATAGCTCAAATTGAATTTGGTAATGTTCTTGGCCATTTTGGAAAGCCCTTACATGATACAACAACTGTTTGAACATGTTTGGTTTTGATCTCTTTTGAATCCAAGTGAAAAATCCCCCTACATTTGGAAAAAAGTAAAGGCAGATTCTGACTTAGTGAAATTTTCACTAAGTGTTGGAACAAAGTGACTTTTCTTGAATTTGATCACTCCATAACTCAAAATCCATGAGGAATTTGGACATAGGTAAGTATGAAGCTTTTGTAGAGGGCAATGTGATATACAAATCAAGCTTTGAATGGGGAACAAAGGCCTTGTGGTATAGGAGTTATGGTTCTCCAAAGTTGGCACATTAGTGTCACTTTTTCCATAACTTAGAAATTTTTCTAAGTTTTTATGGTTTCCCCTTTTACAAGTTATCCCACTTTCTTTGATTTTTCTTGATGAATGATGATTCAAATCATACATTAACATCATTTTAGGGTTAAAAATCCATTTTGGTAAAAAATCTCAAAAAGTCAAAGTTGACTTTTGTGCACAGTTGACTTTTTATCAGATGAATTCCAAACTGTGCAATTCTTCAGGAAATCATGTCCTTGACCTAAATCAAACTTGATGGACATGTTCCATGGGTGTCATAGGGTATATTGAATCATGTCTTAGGGTTTGGGAGCATGTCCTGGTCAAAAGTCAAAGTTACAGTTGACTTTCCTCGCGAAACCCTAATTGTGGTGCAGATGAAATTGAGACTTGTTGCTCAAGCTTCTTGGATTAATCCATTGTTGCAAATGGATCAATATAGTAAATTAAAGCCCCCCAAATCATGTCTTTAGGTCTTGGTTCATGATTTGTCCCAAAAGTCAACTTAGGGGTGAATTAGGTCAAGAAACCCTAATTCCTGATTTTTGATGTATGCATCCCCTGAGGTCAAATTGACTTGATGCTTGGGTCCATGAGGTTCCATGGAGTATATTAGGTTATGTTTTGAAGCATTGGCTTGTGCCCAGATGAAAAATTTCATCTGGAGGCCCTGGTCGACCAAAACCCTAATTTGGTGACACTGGCGATCTTGAGGCTTGATCCACCTAGAAGGGAGCAGCCTTGTGCTTAATCCTTGAAGTGGGAGTCCTCTTGATCCCTTGTGGACATTTGAGAGGTTAGACAAGTTGAAGATCAAGTCAATCCTTGATTGATCCTTTGTCTAAGGCTCTGAGAGGGCTTAAAACCCTAATTTTGATTGTAGTGAATGCTCAACAACCCTTGAGGCATTTGATGAGGCATGATGGTTCATCCATATTGTGATGATGATTTGCACAATGATGGGAAATCTTAGTGGTCAAAATTTGGGGTATGACAGATGCCCCTATTTAATCTTCTTGGACTCGAAGGTGTGAATGACGAAGGTATTCGGTCATTCGGGGTGCAAGAGGATTAAAAATCGGAATACCCAAAATTTTGATGGTGGCTATGAATGGTAGCTTACGCATTCATCTTCTTTAGCTAAGTAATAATGCTTAGAAAAGGTAAACTTCCCCTCGATCCTGGTCTTCAGCCAAGGAGCTGGTCTCAGTTTTCTTTTGAAATAAACCTCCCCTCGATCCTGGTTTCCTACCAGGGAACTGGTCTTAGTTTTTTTTGTCAACTTCCCCTCGATCCTGGTTTCTTACCAAGGAACTGGTCTCAGTTTCTTCCATCAATAAACTTTATTGACAAGGGACGCTATTTGTAGCGGTTTTCTTCAAACTTCTCGCCGAATTTTCCTGGGGAGATGCCATTTGAGTGGAAATAGCGACGTCAGACTTGCTGGGGAGCCCAATCATCTGAGTTGTAGAGTTGCACAAACTTCTCTATTGGAGACGCCATTTGTCGACTCTATCTGGGGAAAATGAGTCTCTTGAGAGACTGCTTCCGCTTGGGGTCTTACATCATACTTTTCTCGGGATCTTCCCGGAGAAATGCCATATGATGGGCTCCAATTTTGAGGTGCCGATGACCTTTTCATCAGCGGTTCTTTCGGAGAAAGGCAGTTGTACTGCCAAATGTCTGCTTAGGAGGCTTTCTTTGGGGATTTTTCTTTAATTCGGGAAAGCAAGGATATCATCTTCAATGGCGAAGAGTGACATTTGTAGAAAGCTTCTCTGGCTTTTCAGAGGTTTAAGTTATCAAAGTGGTCGAGTGTCGACTCTAATCCAGAGATACACTAGAGGAGAGAGGTAGTGCAGACGCAACATTTCCTGACGAAGAAAGAACTGACAACTCGATTGAGAGGACTGTTATCACTAGGGGATAAGACCGACGAGAGTGATAGTGATGCAATATGAATATGCATGTAAATCAATAATGCATGATGTATGTATGTTTATGCTGACGAAACTGACGCGACATACAGACTGACGGGTGAACATGACTGGATACTCGGCCATCGCGGGGCGAAGAAATACCGTTGGTCAAAAAAGTAGCAATTCTACCTTGCTTAGGAGAGATAGTCCCTGCGGGGAACACCGTTGATCGGGCTTAGGAGATACGAACTCAGCCGAGGGTATCAGATGGGAAAGCCGCATCTCATACAGTTGATCCTTCGTTCAGGCGTACTGGCCTAGAAGGAGTACTTTGATTCTGCACTTTGAAATTCAAACGCCTTTGGAGACGCAATCGACGTTCTTTTGATGTTCAACAGTCATAAGCAATTGCCATCTTTAATTTAAAAGCAGAAAAAGTTTTAACAAGTAAATTCATTTTTGTTTCATTTCAAGAATCGATAATCATGTTAAAACGCCATTCTGTAAAGCTAAAACAAATAAGAATTACAAACAAAAGCACAAGGGCTCAAATTTTATTGATAAGATAGAGATCCGCCAAACGCGTGATTCCAAAGAGTATATACAAAGCTAGAAAATGGTAATTTATAGGGAAAAGGGCTATGTTGAAACATAACGACCACTATCCTTCTACCAACTTTGAATTCGGGACATCCTGAGCTTCCGTCGAAGATGACCTTGACTGGAGTTTTCCTCCGATGGATGGTGTAACTGCTGCTGAGGGACTTGCCTCTGTTGAACATAGTTACATGCCATTATCCCTAATTTTTGCATGGATTGTACTTTGATGTTTCCAATCCACCGGGATGATTATTGATCATGTCTCTAATTTTTGCCTGGACCGCCCTTTCGGGTTTTCAGTCCACCGAGACGTTTTTTTTTTAGTTTAGGCGAAGTATTTCTTGACTACATCAACATTCGTGGGGTAGGCAAATTCCTCTCCGTCCATGGTTGCAAGTCTCAAGGCACCGCCTGAGAAAGCTTTCGCGACCACATAAGGGCCATCATAATTTGGGGTCCATTTGCCCCGAGAGTCAGTGAGAAACGAATGTATCTTCTTGAGCACGAGGTCTCCTTTCCTGAAGACGCGAGGTCGGACCTTTTTGTCGAACGCCTTCTTCATTCTCTGCTGATACAACTGACCATGGCATAGTGCCGTTATCTGTTTTTCCTCAATCAGATTTAATTTGTCGTGTCGACTTTGACACCATTCAGCTTCTGAAAGCTTAGCTTCCATCAATACCCGGATTGATGGGATCTCTACTTCTATGGGGAGAACTGCCTACATGCCAAATACTAGAGAGAAAGGGGTTGCCCCTGTTGAAGTGCGGATAGATGTTCGATAACCATGAAGAGCAAAGGGTAGCATTTCGTGCCAATATTTGTAGGTTACAATCATCTTCTGAACAATCCTCTTGATGTTCTTGTTAGCCGCTTCTACCGCTCCGTTCATCTTGGGTCGGTAGGGAGATGAGTTATGGTGTTCGATCTTGAACTCTGCACACAACTCTTTCATCATCTTATTGTTCAAGTTAGATCCATTATCAGTAATGATCTGGCTTGGAACACCATAACGGTAGATGATATTGTTTTTGATAAATTGGACCACCACTTGTCGGGTTACATTAGCGTATGATGCTGCATCGACCCACTTGGTGAAGTAATCAATGGCTACCAGGATGAATCGATGTCCGTTGGAAGCTTTAGGTTCAATCAAGCCAATAATGTCGATTCCCCATATGGAAAAAGGCCACGGGGAAGAGAGAACTTTGAGATGCGATGGCGGTACATGAATTTTGTTGGAGTATATCTGACACTTATGACACCTCCTCATGTACTTGTAGCAGTCGGATTCCATGGTCAACCAGTAATAACCTGCTCTCAGAATTTTTCTCGCCATTGTGTGTCCGTTGGCATGAGTGCCAAAGGATCCTTCATGAATTTCTTTCATAAGCATCTCTGCTTCTGGTCTGTCTACGCATCGGAGCAAGACCAAGTCAAAATTCCTCTTATAAAGAGTGTCACCGCTCAGGAAGAAGCTTCCAGCCAATCTTCTGAGGGTTTTCCTGTCTTTTCTGAGTGCCCCAGATGGGTACTCTTATTTCTGAAGGAAGCATTTGATATCGTGATACCAAGGTTTGTTGTCTATGACGGCTTCGACCGTGAAGACGTAGGCGGGCCGTTCAAGGCGCATTATGTCGATCTTAGGTAGGTCAGTCCATTGACCTACACTAATCATAGAAGAGAGAGTGGCTAAGGCATCAGCCATGTGATTCTCTCTACGAGGGACGTGATGAAACTCGACTATGTTGAAGAAGGGTAACAACCTTCTTGCATAGTCTTTGTAAGGAATCAGTCCTGATTGGTATGTGTTCCAATCTCCTTTTATCTGATTGATAACCAAGGCTGAATCGCCGTATACGTCCAAGTTTTTGATCCTTAAATCAATCGCTTCTTCGAGACCCATAATACAAGCTTCGTATTCGGCCTCGTTGTTCGTACATTTGAACGTAAGTCTGGCAGTGAAAGGAATGTGGGTACCCTGAGGGGTAACAATGATAGCCCCAATTCCATTTCCATAATGATTAACTGCTCCGTCAAAGATAAGTCCCCATTGGGAACCTGGTTCTGGCCCTTCACTGGGTAACAGTTCATCGTAATCTTTCATTTTTAAATACATGACATCTTCGTCTGGGAAGTCAAACCTGGTTGATTCTTGATCGTCAATCGGTTGATGAGCCAAATGATCGGCTAAAATACTTCCTTTAACGGCTTTCTGAGCGTGATACTCTATGTCATATTCTGATAATAACATCTGCCAACGAGCAATTCTTCCCGTGAGAGCAGGCTTTTCGAAGACATACTTATTTGGATCCATCTCGGAAACCAACCAAGTAGTATGACGAATCATGTATTGGCGAAGACGTTTGGCTACCCAAGCCAAAGCGCAACAAGTTTTCTCAAGCATCGTGTACCGAGTCTCGCAGTCGGTGAATTTCTTGCTCAGATAGTAGATGGCAGACTCTTTCTGTTTGGTTTCGTCTTGTTGGCCAAGTACACATCCCATTGAGTCCTCTAGGACTGTGAGGTAAATGATCAGTGGTCTTCCTTCCACTGGAGGTGATAGAATTGGTGGATTCAACAGGTATTCCTTAATACTGTCGAAGGCGGTTTGGCAATCTTCTGACCAAATGCAATCCTGGTTCTTTTTGAGTAATTTGAAAATCGGCGCACACGTGGCGGTCATAAGGAATATGAATCTAGAGATGTAGTTGAAACATCCCAAGAATCCTCTAACTTGTTTTTCAATTTTCGGAGAAGGCATTTCTCGAATGGCCTTGACCTTGTCAGGATCGACCTCAATCCCATTCTGGCTGACGATGAATCCTAAGAGTTTCCCTGAACGGACACCGAAGGTGCACTTGTTGGGATTCAAGTAGAGTTTGTACTTCCTCAAACGCTCGAATAGTTTTGACAAGTGGGTCACATGCTCCTCTTCTGTCTTAGATTTTGCAATCATGTCATCGACATATACCTCTATCTCTTTGTATATCATGTCATGAAATAGAGTAGTCATGGCCCTTTGATAGGTTGCCCCGGCGTTCTTCAAGCCGAACGGCATCACCTTGTAACAAAAGGTACCCCATGGGGTAATGAACGAAGTTTTCTCCATGTCTTTCGGCGCCATTTTGATCTGGTTATAGCCCGAGAATCCATCCATGAAGGAGAAAATTTTGAACTTTGCTGTGCTGTCCACCAGCATGTCAATGTGTGGTAAAGGAAAGTCGTCCTTTGGACTTGCCTTGTTCAGATCCCTGTAATCAACACAAATTCTGACCTTTCCGTCCTTTTTGGGAACGGGTACGATGTTGTCTAACCATTGAGGATATTCAGATGTAGCAAGGAAACCTGCGTCGATCTGTTTCTGTACCTCCTCTTTGATTTTGATGGCCATGTCCGGGTGAGTCCGTCTCAACCTTTGCTTTACTGGTGGACATTCTGATCTTAACGGTAAGTGATGTTCCACGATGCTGGTATCCAACCCTGGCATGTCCTGATAGGACCAAGCGAATACATCGGGAAATTCTTTGAGAAGCTTTATCAAACTCTCTCTGGCAGTTGGACTGAGCAGTGCCCCAATCCTGATTTCTTTTCTCTCTTTTTCTGAACCCACATTGATCGTTTCCAATGGCTCTTTGTGAGGTTCAATGGACCTTTCCTCTTGTCTGAGTAATCGGGAGATCTCTTCTGGAATTTCGGTGTCAACTTCTTCTTCAGTCCCAAATACCGGAAACTCAAAGTCGGGAGAAGGCATCGGATCGTATGTTTCAACGGGGTTTAAAACAAGCAATCTGCATGACGTGATGATTCGTGTTTAGAAGAGATAGAGAAAATGCAAGTGTGTGCAGTGTATTTTTCTTTTACTGCTTGTTTTTATTATTGAATTGTTTTTTAGGATTACCATTTTCTGAGAAAAGCGAAAAGAGAAAACAGCAATAAATGCGGAAATTACAGAACGACGTTATTTTATTAATGAACAAGTCGATTCTTGAAACTACAACCCTATAAAACAAAACTCTGTCGCTTTGGGCAAAGCGAAGAGGGAAATTTACAGAAAGCGAGCCCTATCAACACATCTGTTTCACCTGGGCAGGGTGAAAGGTTAAAGATGGCAATTACTTTGACTGATGAACGATCTTCGGGACCTCACCGGCAACCCATTGGCGGCGAACTCCTCGGTGAATCACAAAGTCTGGCACCTTCCTCGATTTGTCTTCAGAAATGACGCTGATTTTTGGTGGAGTAGGATCATTGGAATATGTCTCCCAGGCAGAGTTGTCGTAGGAGGATTCCTCTGTTGCATTTTGCAGAGTATTTGTGCTCTCAGCTGTATCTCCCTATCCAGTTGGCTGGATATCTTCGAGCTTGATACGAGAGCTTTCGGGAGCGGTGTACTTGACCACAAAGTCGAATTTTCCACTTGGTTGTCCCAGGGTATTCCATATTTCTTTGGAACTGGAGGGGTCATCCCTCTCGATGACGTTGACCTCGGGAAAAGCATAGTTGATGAATTCAAGTCCTGCAAACGTTGCAAATTCATCGTCATGTTGAGTAGTTTCTAAATGACCTGAGTGTTGATCCCATGACATGGTGGGGACACAGGTATTCTGTTCAATGATACTCAGTTGAGTTTCATTACTCGGCTGACTTTCTGGCCCCAAGTCTCCTGGGTAAGGCTGCCACATTGGCAGGCCATCCATCGGGCCATAGTAATTATGGTCAAAGTTGTCTTTCATTAGAGTGTCCTCCTCTAATGAATTTGGCGGAGCACGACATCCTTCCGGATCACAATCTCCGTATATCATTTTGACATCTGACCGTGGTATTAATCTCGGACTCTGTGCGGGATAGCAAAATGGCGTAGGCACCTCTTCCTGAGACATATAACCTTCCTTGTTAAGATAGGACTTCCATTCCTCATCTGTGTCGGAGGGACACTCCTCATTGATAGCATGGACTATTTGAGACACTGGGTGAAGGAAACCTCCATTGTGGAAGAAGTTCTTAATGGGATGAATACTTTCATCGCTGGCGGCTGTCTGGGTACAGGTTGCAGAAAAACCAAGACCCTTCTTTGTTTTATTGTCAATAGGAATGACAAGCTGTCCCCATCTAGTTGTATCGGTACTCTCGACCGCTTTGATAGCATCTTTGTATGAGGAAATCGAGGTTCCTCTTTGGGATTGATTGTCCTTGCCCACCGACAGCGCTTGGAACTGCGTCCCAATAACCTCCTCGGGTTCTACACGAGTAGATGACGATAAGTTACTCACGAGCAAGGCCTGTTCTCCATAGACTGTGACAAGTTGATCGTTCTGAACGAACTTTAGCTTTTGGTGGAGGGTCGAAGTGACCGCTCCAGCCTGATGTATCCAAGGTCTTCCTAATAAACAACTGTATGTTGCCCGGATGTCCATGACCTGGAAAGTGACTTGGAAAGTGTGAGGACCGATAGTTATGGGAAGATCAACTTCGCCGATAACTATTTTTCTGGATCCGTCGAACGCTTTGACGATGACCTCGCTGATTCTCATCGGAGGGCCTTTGAATGATAATTGCATCAAAGTGGACTTCGGCATAACATTCAGGGCTGACCCTGTGTCTACCAGTACGCTGGCTAAAGCATCGTCCTGACAGTTAACTGTGATATTGAGCGCCATGTTATGACGGCGACCCTCTTCGGGTAATTCCTCATCACTAAATCCCAAATTATTGCAGGAAGTGATGTTAGAGACAATGCTATCGAACTGTCTGATTGTTACATCCTATTCCACAAAGGCTTGCTCCAAGACTTTCTGTAGAGCCTCCCTGTGGGCTTCTGAACTGAGTAACAGTGATAATACCGAGATCTTTGAAGGAGTCTGTAACAGTTGATCAACAATGTTATATTCACTCCTTTGGATGAGCTTCAGCATCTCATCATTATTTTTCAAAAGGTCGGGATTACTGGATTGACCGACTGATGGATCATGAGCTTCTGTCTGAAGTTCCTTTTCTTTGTTAGACTCTCCAACTTCTCTGTTGAAGATTCTACCACTCCGTGTTACACGACTGATGTCTGCAATATTCACGACGGAGGGTAATGGAATTTCCTTTCCATTTTCAATTATCGTTGCACCGTATTTGTAAGGGATTGCCTTAGCTGATTCATACGGTAGTGCTCCCGGTAGATAGATGACTATGGGAACCTTCTGATTTTTCTGACCATCATAAGTAATCTCGATCTGTTCCCAGTTGGGAATTCTAGATTTGTCAAGTAGAGGGATGATGGCAAAAACATCCCTGGTCTGGTGACGACCAGAGATTGTGACAACATCCTCGACTTGATTGGCAAGGTAGTTCAGCGTCCAGTTGATGGGTCCAGAACCCAGATATGGGCGAATCTCTCCACGATCCACCTGACCCTGAAGAGCTTCTCTCACAAGGTAACACCCTTGGTTACTTTCCGAACAGACACTACAACGGTCATAGTTGTGTGGTGGCACCTGGCCACGCCCACTTTGAATACAATGTAACCTCACTAAGTTAGTTTCCACGAGTCGGACATGTGACTTTGACGTCGAGTGGGGTTTCTGTTATTGATACTAATTTGCTGAGTATCTTCATCCATATAGATTGGCATCCACCAGTGATTTAACAAGTGCTGAAGTGCCTCCTGGACAAGGGTACAACCTCGATTTTTTTCGTAACCTGCTTTACAGCTTTGATAGTCGTGTGATATTAAGAATCCGAGTCGGACCTGCTCAGCATGTAACTCTACCAGGTTGGTATTCATCACGCGAATATCGAAGATCTGAACCATGTTGATCTGATAAGGGTTCCTATCATGGTAGTCTTGGATCCATCCAAGATCTATCTGACGCTGGAGGGCCTCCTGTATGAAAGAGCATCCCTGTTTGTTTACCGAGCAAGTCAGACAAGAACTATAATCGTGCCGCGGCAGATTATGATACTGGCTTTGCCTTGAATGCATTGCCACCCGGTTGACATTCATCGCACGGATGTCGTGGTTTTGAATGACATTGGAATTCGTATAAACCATGTTAACTCCACGAACTCGGTGCTCTTGGATCCATCCGAGATCCATCTGTTCCTGCATAGCTGCTTGCACCACAGAACATCCTTGATTGTTTTTAGAGCAGACATCACACTAGTGATAATTATGAGGTGGCACATGGCCATATCCACTCTGTCTACAATGCATCTTGACCAGATTCGCCCTCAACAAGAGTACATCGTGAATTTGATAGACATTGTTAAATTCTTTTTCAATCAGGTTGACTGCAGATTTCTCATGTTGAGGCAACGGGTTCGTGAGAACATTGGGATTCGTATCTTTGAAAGATAAGAGCCCGCTCCTAACAAGCTTTTGCACATCAGATTTGAAATTCAGACAGTTCTCTATGTTATGCCCTGGTCCTCCTTGATGATAAGGGCATGTTTGATCCACCTTAAACCAAAAAGGTGGATTTTCCGATACTGTAAGAGGAGACTTAGCCTGGATGTGCCCCTTAGCCAGTAGTAACAGAAATAGTTCTGCGTACAACATGGGTATAGGATCAAACCCTGATGGTCGTGTTATACGGTTGTTGTTATATGGAGGACGAGCCTGCTAAAGGGGCTGTTGTGTCCTTTGCTGATTAGGTTAGCTCTGCGCAACCTGAGGTTGATACGTAGGGATAGGCGCAGGGCTGATAGCAGGAGTTACAGCTGCTACTGGTTGATAACGTCGCCTTTGCTTTCCGAGAGAGATATTCCCAATATCCTGCTCTTTTTTCTTAGGGAGAGCACTACCGTATCGTTTTGTACTACTCGATGATCCAGCGTCTTTTTCTAAACGTCCTTCTCGAACGGCTTCCTCAAGACGAACTCCTATGCCCACCATCTCGGTGAAGTCACTGGGCGCACTAGCAACCATTCTGTCGTAATAAAATGAGCTTAAGGTCTTTAAGAAGATCTTTGTCATCTCTTTTTCCTCAAGAGGTGGACAAATTTGGGCGGTAATTTCACGCCATCTCTGAGCGTACTCCTTAAAGGTTTCCTTGTCCTTTTGTGACATTGATCTGAGTTGATCTATGTCCTGTGCCATGTCCAAATTGTATTTGTATTGTTGGACGAAGGCAGTACCAAGATCTCTGAATGTGCTAATCGTAGCACGATTTAAACCCATGTACCATTTTAATGCGGCACCGGTTAAACTATCCTGAAAGTAGTGAATCAGTAGGTCCTGATTCTCCGTCTGAGCTGCCATTCGCCGAGCGTACATCACCAAGTGACTTTGAGGGCAAGAGTTACCCTTGTATTTTTCAAAGTCGGGCACTTAGAACTAGTGCGGGACTTTCACATTGGGGACCAAGCAGAGGTCTGAGGCGTCCTTTCCAAATAGATCCTGACCGCGAATGGCTTGCAGTTCCTTCTGTATTTCCAAGAACTGTTCCTGGAATTCATCCATTCGGTCAAACATAGTTTCCTTTTTACCATAAGGTATCTGTGGAATCTGTCCTTCCGGGACAGTGTGCACCACAGGGGGTGGTACCGTGACTACGACAGTGAATCTTGGCGTTTCCCGAAGTTTATAACCTTCAGGAGTCTTCAGTATGCCCCTGGCATCTTCGCTTTCCTGAAGTTTGTAACCTTCAGGCCCAGCGGCTTCTGTTATGATTCCCTGATCTTCAGTGATCGACGGAACATATCCTTCCGGGATATAGTTAACAGGCATGCCCCAGGGACGATCTTTCAGCATCTGATACCTAGGATCATACTTCTCCACTATGGGCATTGATGTGATCTCTGAGATCACAGTCCTTTGTAGCTGAGCTTCTGCCATGGCTTGCATGTCGTTACGAAGCTTTCTCATATCCTCTCTCAGAGCGTCAATCTCTTCTTTCAACTCTCTGTTTTCTTCCTCAAGATCATCCATCTTTTTCTGACGATTAGCCCGAGTATTATACGAATGAGACAGTTTGACTCTAGAACCGAGACACAAACGTGAGATTCGTAGGTAAGAAGAATACGCGATGTGAGAATGATGAATGCAATGATTATATTAATTGTTTTTTGGTTTAATCAAAATAAACTTCGACAATTAGATTGCAAATATCAAATAATGGGGAAACCCCATTTTATTGAATTCAAAGGATTACGGAAACGAAAATACAGTAGATTACAAAGTGCAGAAACAGAAACCTAAGCTAAGGGGTCCCGAGAGAACTCGGGTGCTGATTCTGGTATCTTCCTTTTCTTTGACCGGGGCTCTAGAGCCGTTGTCGGGTTGTCATTCCTTTGCCAAGTGAAAGGAGCGAGCAAATTCCTTTGGTCCACCTGATTCTCTACAACATGTTGCTCCAAAATCTCAATCAGAGCGTCCTTATCTTTCAGTAGTTGTTGTATTTTGATGCACTCCACGTTGAGAATGCGGTACTTGTTCTTCCAAGACCTCCTCTCCCGTTGAACTTTATTGAGAGTAACCTGAAGATTTTTAGTTTCCGTCATGAATTACATGACAGATTCCCTCAGCGGAAGAATTCCGTAACGAGGATAAGGCATCTTTAGCTTGAGGGCTCTAGTTTAAACCCAGTGGAGATAAGGCTCCACCGAGACACAGTCCGGTTTTCCTATAGACTCCCGTCCTTTCTTATGAACATGTTTCCAAGTGTGCACTATTTCCATCTTTAGTGCTCTGTCATTTCTTCTTCCTTGAAGAAAAGACCTTCCAGATGAACACTCCGTGGGACGTGCCTCATCGGGTATCCAAATTGACGACGAACAAGAACTGGATGGTAATTGATTCCTCCCTTAGTTCCTATAAGGGGTACGTTGGGGAAGTTTCCACAATGGTCAATGATCCTGATTCCGTCATAAATCCTATTACACCAGTCAATGTTAGAGTTGGTGAGAGACATGATCTTCTGCGACCAGCGCAAGGCACTCTTATGATCCCAGAAAGCGGTAGACTTAGGTAAATGGAAGATAAACCATTTGTAAAGCAAAGGTATACAACATGTGATCTCCCCTCCGCTGTACAAATTCCCTAAGTGTACAGAATGATATGCATCCGCGAGCAAAGTCGGTACAGGGTTTCCAATGAGAAAAACCTTAATGGCGTTGATATCGACGAAGTTATTAATGTTGGGCAACAAAAATAACCCGTAGGTGAGTAAAACAAAGATGCTTTCAAAAGCAGTCTCGTTCCCTATACTAGCGAAGTACAAAGCTTTCTTTGTCAGAAACTGGGCTGGCAAACCTTGTATGCCACCCTTGGTAGTCATGTGAGTCCTGACCTCAGACTCATCCAAATGAATTGCTCTTGCAATGGTCTGATCCTTTGGAATTTCTTCCAGTCCAGAAAATGGAGCTCGATCAGTGATGTGTAAATCAATCAGATGAGAATATTCCTCCAGCGTTGGTGCTAGCTGGTAATCTGGGAATGTAAAGCAGTGATAAACCGGATCGTAAAACTGAGCGAGCGCATCCATGATTCCCTCAATCACATGGACTCTTAACAGAGGTAGCAAACCTCCGTACTTGGCTCTGAAGGCCTCTTGGTTTGTGATCATTCTCGCCAAACCTCTTAAATCCTCTAGTTTTGGAACCTTGAAGGTGTACTTATGAGTTCTCCTTCTACCGAAATCCATTAGCACAATCCTTTTTTCTGATATTTGCAATCACAGTCTTAGTTTAATTTGAAAAACAGAGAGACTAGAAGAGAAATTTTTTTTGAATATTTTAATTTTTTTTTAAATGAATGCATGAATGCAGCACACAAAAACATAGAAAAAACATGGGGTCAAAAGGTCGTTGTCATGGAGTCAAGGCTCTACCCATCCCAAAGGTTTACTAGTGACTTTTGTACCTGTCTCTCATCATCATCAACTCTTGTCAAGAAAACACCAGCGGGCCGGGAACCGTGCTAGGTGATGTATTTTGAAGAGTCCTCAGAAGAGGGTGGCATCGCATGACAACTATTTCCGATAGCCTCTGCGCCACTAATTTGCTCCTCAGCTTCTCAGACATCACAATCGACCCATTTCCTGTGAGAGGGAATGGGTTGCATTGGGAAGCCTCCACTGAGGTTGATGGCCGACCTCGTCGCCATCACCTATCTTAAGTGTATACTCAATCTTTCCACATGCGGCATCACACGCATTCCCATTAGCAGAAAAATAAACACCTATATCAATTAGAAAAAGTAGTATATATATTTGTCCTAATCATCCTAGACCTTTAAAGCTATGAATCCTACGTTCCTGGCAGAAAATGGGTTCCCCGGCGGAAGCCCCAATCTGTGGTTTTCACACAAGAGAAGAGGAAAAGGTTAGAAGAGCCTCACGGTGGGCGCCACTTTTAAAGTTTTCCACCAAATAGATGGGAAGAGAACAAGATCTCGCTACAGAGGTGAGATAGATCCTAATGACACGTCCTTAGTAACCATAGCCTCCTCTTGGGCTTTGTACAATGATAATCCCCAGTGAAGTCACCATTTTTCTGTAGCGAGCGATTTTTGGATGTGGTTGTGAAGCACTACCGCTCTTTGGTATCTACAGATCGATTCATTTTTTATCCTATTAAAGCTGATGAAGGAAGGGAAATAGATGTCTCAAATTAACCCTGCTTGCAAACTGAGGTTAAACAGCGGTCTGTTAGGTTACAGATGCTACAAAGATTCGGGGTCTCTATTGGGTGTATTTTGTTTAAAAGTGGTGTTTGGTCAATTGGTGGGAGGTTTAGATATTAGGACGGATATATGAAAGTATGGGATTTTGGGTTTTTGTTTAGTGTGCTCGCTAAGATCTTTTCTTTCAATCTTATGCCTACGTATTCCCGTTTACCGAAACAGGGAAATCAGAGCGTTCGTAGTTCCTCATATTCTATGGGAGGAAATGGTTGTTTTGGTGTCTTGTTCAAAGCCCAAGACATGAAGCGAAAGGTGGTTTGTATCTTGTTCAAAGCCCAAGATGTGAAGCTGAAGAGTCTATTTGTATCTTGTTCAAAGCCCAAGATGTGAAGCTAAAAGGGTGTTGACTTTAGAGAGAATTTGTCATCTCTAAAGAGGGGGTTGTATGTCACAACTATTTTATAAAGGAGAATTACTTTAACCGGGATGTGTGAATCCGGCAATGGCATAATTTCCTTTATAGGGAATTTTAACCTGAAGGAGAAGACTTTAACTCAGTGTAGAGCAATGCTATCTTTCCTTAGGAATTTCTCATGCTAAAAGAGGGACAGTGGCATGGATATAGATGATCCAGAGGCTTGCCGCTTACAGCGATTAGATGACGGGGAAGAAGTTGTTGATGTTTGTGTACTGTGAACGAGGCACAGTTTTGATGCTAAAAGGTTGATTGGATCAACCAGTGGTTTTCTTATACAAAGCCTAAGAGGAGGCTATGGGACCAATAAGAGGGTGTTTTTGTGTCTTGTACAAAGCTCGAGAGAGAGGCTAAAAGGGAAGTGACTGGACAAGAGAGTCCTCTATGGTATCTCGTACGAAGCCCAAGATGGAGGCTAAAAGGTTTGACTCAACAAGAGAGTGATTTATACTCAACAAGAAAGTGGTTTTTGTATCTCGTACGAAGCCCGAGGTGGAGGCTGAAATTTGTTTGGCTCAATAAGAACCTTTTTATATCTCGTATAAAGCCCGAGATGGAGGCGGAAGGGTGATTGACTCAACGAGGGAGTCTCTTATGTGTCTCGTACAAGCCCGAGAGAGAGGCTAAATGTTGTTTGACTCCGCTGGGGAGAATCATTGTACAAAGCCCAAGAGGAGGCTATGATTGCTATTTCAGTTGAGTGACAGGTCCAGTATGCTGATTTAAAGAGAAAATCAGTTCTTATATGAGTAATGTTGGCCCTTAGGGATTTTGATTCGAGGATCAGGGATATTTCCTGTTCTTTAAGAAAGTGGGAAATCCGAAGGGTATTGAGACTGTCCGAGTCTACGGGTTTCCTTCCTATTTTTGAAGGGGTCACTTGAGAATGTCTTTGAGGCTCAAGGAAATTATACTGTCCAAGTCTAGAGTTTCATCTTTTGTACTATGCTTTGAGAAACAGTAGTAGACTCTTGGAAAGGACTGTTCTATGCAGATGACTAAGTTCTGTTCCTATACCTCTAGGAGGTCGTCGGGACAATTTGTACGAAGCCCAAGAGGAGGCTGGAAGCTTTTAAGAAGCCGACGGGTCCTTGTACGAAGGCCAAGAGGAGGCCATCATTCCCGGAGGAAGAGATCATTATACGAAGCCTAAGAGGAGGCTGTGAATACTTCTAAGAAGTCGTAGGGTCCTTGTACTAAGCCCAAGAGAAGGCGGGGTTGCTTTTAGGAAGCCGGTGGGTCCTTGTACGATGCCCAAGAGGAGGCCGGTTCTTTTAAGAAGCCCGTGGGTCCCCAAACCCCCGAGAAATTCAAGACAGGCTATTCACGAGGAATAGATCAAGCCAGGAAAGTTCGAGAATTTGGAAGAAACTCAAAGATGCCATTCACGGAGAATACATTCATCTCTGGGAGTAGAGTTTCTTGACAATTCCTAATGAGGACAGCTGAAGAGAAGACTGTATCTGGTGATCCTATTGCTGTCTATTTCTACGAATAAACGAAACGGCTTTACCTAGTTCTAGACGTAGTTGCCGGGGAAACTCTAAATATCTATACTATTATTACACAGTTGATATGAGTTTATGAAAGAAGACTTACAGCTAAACAGCCCCACAATACAGTTATATGTATATGAAAGCAGTAAATGAAAGCGTATAAACACTTACTCGGTTGTAGAGTTTCCATGCTGTTTGGTTAATTGTTCAACAAAGACAGATTGAAAACAACAGTATATTCAAAATCAAAGGAGAAAGTGCTTTGAAAAAGAAAGTTTTGGGGCTTACAGCTCAAGGAGAGGCCCAGGGTTTTACCAGTGATTGTACTGTTAAATTTGTACAGAGGGACTTATACAAGTGACTGAGGCCCACAAAAGTTTTCTGTACAAAGGGATGGGTCTTACACTCTAATAGAGGCCCAAAAGGTTTAAAGAAAAAGAGTGGGGCTTATAACACGAGGGTAGGCCCAGATGGTTTTTTCGTTAAAAATGGCGATCGCGCCGAGGTTTTCTTTTAACGCAGAGGGACTTATACAATAAGTGAGGCCCAAAAATGGTTTTGGTTAAAAGGGGGTTGGGTCTTACACTCTATTAGAGGCCCAAAAGTTTTGAATGGGACTTATAGCTCAAGGAGAGGCCCAGATGGTTTATTTTTAAACTGGCGATGATCGTGCCAAATTTAAAAATGTACAGAGGGACTTATACAATAAGTGAGGCCCAAAATTGTTTCTGTACAAGTGGGTTGGGTCTTGCACTCTAATAGAGGCCCAAAAGTTTTTGAAAATGATTTGTGAGGGTTGAATTAATCAAAAACCCTAATTTATTTCCAAAATGTATTTTAATTGAATAAAAATTCAATTAAAATGATCAAAAATTGTTTAACATGTGGGAAACAAATTATGATCTTGGATTAATGCTTCAAAAATCAAGTATTGACCTACAAAATAATTAGAAATCATTAATCTTTTCAAAATCAAGAGGGCAAAAATATTTTAAATGTCAAAAACAATTAAAATATTAATTCTTTTCAAAAATATCAATTATATGAAATAAATAATATTTTTGGTATTTTTTGGGAAAATAAAATATTTCAACATTTTTGTGAATTATTAAAAAAAGAATCAACTCAAAATCATTAAAACTCAAAGAGAAATTAATTTTTGAATCAATTAAATAAAAATCACAAAATTCAAATATTCAAATGTTGGAAAATGGCGCCAAGAACAAGGGCAAGAACACGCACGTGTTCTGAGTTTCTCAGATTTGCATTTTCTATCCAATCTCACTGAATACTTAATCATATCATGCAATCCTCATACCAATCAACTCGTTTCAACCTCACGATCATGTCTATGACAATTAATTTCATTTAAATTAAACATAAAACAAGAAATCATGAACAATCCTCAAGAACCCTAGATTCTGCATGAAGGCTGGGATTTTTGATACACGATTCAAACAATGCAATTAATTGAGGGGAAACATTCCATGCATGATTATGAACATATGGCCAAATTATTGTGCAGCAAAAATTGTATGGATCATAGAGTTAGAAGAGCTCATGCTTACCACTTGCAGCTGGTGATCGTGATTTGTGTTGGAGGTATTACAGATGAGTTGTGATGATCTGAACAGCTTCCCTACACCCTATGGAGTGTGTTTAAATGTTTGGACTTGATTGAAATTGGCTGGATAACTTCATGGCATCTCAACTGCAACTTGGTTAAAACCTTGAGCAATTGAATTGTGATTCTGAGAAATCAGTGTTCCAGTTGTTGTTTAAGTGTTTGATCAGCTCATATGTGATGTATATGAGGTGTGTGTGTGATTGGTTTGATTAGAAAAGCTCTCAAACTCAAAACCCGATGGTGACTTGCCTTAGAAGGCAAAATTGAAGTGAAAGGAGAGATTTTGAGGAAAGCATCTGTTTGATGGCTTTGGTGTACTTAAACTGATCACAATTGAGCTCTATTAATAGTAGAGCAAGTTTGTTTTGCAAGGAATAGTGAATGGCAACTGCTGAGTAGGGTTAGCCAATGTTGGCAAATGAAAATCCAAGTCTCCTATAGCCATTGACTAGAGGTTAGGGCACAGGCTGCTGGTTCCCTTGGTCTTGGATAAGCCTTGACTGAATTCAGTTAAGAATGGCTCAGTCCAAGCCACCTTGATGCTTCCATTGAATGCTCCAATCCAAAATTGGAGTCTTGTCCCTATTTTGGCAATTCTAGGTTCAACATGCTATTTCTTGTTCCAAAGACTTTGGAGGCTTGGCTCAGTGATTGTCCCCTTTAGATTCAATCCTCATATGTGTCCAAAGTGATGACAAGGCTTGGAATTGGCTGATTTCAGCAAGGCATCTTGCCAATGTCATATCTCATAGCTCAAATTGAATTTGGTAATGTTCTTGGCCATTTTGGAAAGCCCTTACATGATACAACAACTGTTTGAACATGTTTGGTTTTGATCTCTTTTGAATCCAAGTGAAAAATCCCCCTACATTTGGAAAAAAGTAAAGGCAGATTCTGACTTAGTGAAATTTTCACTAAGTGTTGGAACAAAGTGACTTTTCTTGATTTTGATCACTCCATAACTCAAAATCCATGAGGAATTTGGACATAGGTAAGTATGAAGCTTTTGTAGAGGGAAATGTGATCTACAAATCAAGATTTGAATGGGGAACAAAGGCCTTGTGGTTTAGGAGTTATGGTCCTCCAAAGTTGGCACATTAGTGTCACTTTTTCCATAACTTAGAAATTTTTCTAAGTTTTTATGGTTACCCCTTTTACAAGTTATCCCACTTTCTTTGATTTTTCTTGATGAATGATGATTCAAATCATACATTAACATCATTTTAGGGTTAAAAATCCATTTTGGTAAAAAATCTCAAAAAGTCAAAGTTGACTTTTGTGCACAGTTGACTTTTTATCAGATGAATTCCAAACTGTGCAATTCTTCAGGAAATCATGTCCTTGACCTAAATCAAACTTGATGGACATGTTCCATGGGTGTCATAGGGTATATTGAATCATGTCTTAGGGTTTGGGAGCATGTCCTGGTCAAAAGTCAAAGTTACAGTTGACTTTCCTCGCGAAACCCTAATTGTGGTGCAGATGAAATTGAGACTTGTTGCTCAAGCTTCTTGGATTAATCCATTGTTGCAAATGGATCAATATAGTATATTAAAGCCCCCCAAATCATGTCTTTAGGTCTTGGTTCATGATTTGTCCCAAAAGTCAACTTAGGGGTGAATTAGGTCAAGAAACCCTAATTCCTGATTTTTTATGTATGCATCCCCTGAGGTCAAATTGACTTGATGCTTGGGTCCATGAGGTTCCATGTAGTATATTAGGTAATGTTTTGAAGAATTGGCTTGTGCCCAGATGAAAAATTTCATCTGGAGGCCCTGGTCGACCAAAACCCTAATTTGGTGACACTGGCGATCTTGAGGCTTGATCCACCTAGAAGGGAGCAGCCTTGTGCTTAATCCTTGAAGTGGGAGTCCTCTTGATCCCTTTTGGACATTTGAGAGGTTAGAAAAGTTGAAGATCAAGTCAATCCTTGATTGATCCTTTGTCTAAGGCTCTGAGAGGGCTTAAAACCCTAATTTTGATTGTAGTGAATGATCAACAACCCTTGAGGCATTTGATGAGGCATGATGGTTCATCCATATTGTGATGATGATTTGCACAATGATGGGAAATCTTAGTGGTCAAAATTTGGGGTATGACAGTACTGTATCCACTTTGTGGATTATTTTGGATATTTGGATGTACTTGTACCCTTTAGTGGTACTTTTGACTTTGTAGGTGTATTCACACCAGTACATTTTTATTAGTATTAGTAATATTTGTTGTTTTCAGTAAAAAAAATTCTGTTTTTAATTTTACTAATATTTTGGGTTTAATTATTGTATTAAGTGTTGAGTTCTTCAGTTTACGAATGCTCAACACTTAAATGGTTGGTATGCTTTTGTGTTAAGAGTTGAATTCTTCAGTTTACAAATGTTCAACTCTTAAAGTTTCAATATGTTTTTTTATTGTTTTATGTTGGTATGTTTGTGGAAATTTAATATTTCCAACTTTTGGATGTTTTGTGGAAGAAACTTAGGTTGGTGTTGATTATGCATCAAAGAAGATTCCTCCAAGATTAGATGGCTATGATAGTACTTTAAGCAAGATGTTGTGGCAAGGTACTTAGTTACATAGTTCTAGAATTTATAATTAATTAGAACTTTGTTGCCTTTGTACAAATGAAAATATTGTTTCCTGTTACAACTCTATTTGAGTGTTTGTGTCATTTAGGTCCAAAAATCACAAAAGTGAGAAATCTCCAAGTTATACTATATGCTTTGGATTGATGACAAATTTTGTTTTATACTTTTAATTCATGCTTTATCTTGTGATGTATGTGATTTTGTGGAAGTCTTGGAAATGATCAAGGCACTTGTTGATATTGAGCACAACCATGTCCAAACAGTAGTTTACCCGTGAGTAGCGAGAATTCGTTAACCCCTTTGCGCCTAAATTGGTTAGATCTCTTGTAGTGATGAACTTTGTGTTGTACATATTCTGAAAATTAAGTTCATCATTGAATTTTTTAGAGTTTCTAAAAAAATTTCTTCTTGAACCTTGGAACTTTTGTATTAACTTCCTTGTCTTAAAAAGCAAGGAACATTCACTTAAGGTTTAGTCGAAAATAAGTTGGGGAGAATGAAAAAGAAGATTGGTGAAGTACTCAAAATTTTGAAAACATTTAAGCAAGCATGAAAAGAAAAGAGTATGTGAATATTTGTATACAAAAGAGAAAAAGAATGCTTGCTTGAATGAGAAAAATAAGGCCAATAATTGTGCAAGGAAGTTTGAGAAGGTGTGATAATGGAAAGAAATTGGTTAATAAAGTTGAGATGTTGTGAATACCCTGTGAGTGAATGTTCTTTTGCATCGGAAATTTCGATTCAATGGCCTTTAGAAATGTCCCTTTATTGTTAACCCGACCAAGCTATAACCTTAAAGCCCTTACTGATCTTTTGCTTCCATGATTTCTTTTGTGATCATTTAGATATTGTATGAATTGCTTAATATTTACACGATTTGTCATTTGAGTGAAGTTATCCCGTGCTTGCATGCGCGTTTTCCTTCAATCCTTTTTCGAAGAGGAGTGTTAGAATGACATGTGCATGATAATTTAGTTGTCTCTTGAAACATCGTCTGAAAGTTGTTTATGAGTCAAGTTCTTTTACATTGTCGATTCTAGGATTGTGTAATTGTTGCCTTGTTGCAATTATTGTTTACTTGAGCTGTTTCTCATGTCTTGGTTGAATTAAATGCTCGAGTAAATCCTCTTGTTTTCAATGAGAGGCATACTTTGCTTGAGGACAAACAAAGAGTTAGTTGGGGAGAGTTTGTTAGATGTTAAACATGCTACATATTTGTATTCAATACTTGGCATTTTTCAACACTTTATATGATTAATTGTTGATTTTAGTGGTGAATTATTGTTGTTCTTCACACATTGTAACCTACCTTTGGTGCTTGTAATATGTGTGTTATTGTGCAAAAAAAGGCACTAAATGATCAAGAAATTAAGACATAAGAAGTTGATGCAAGCTATCAAAGAAGGAGGAAAACAATAGCAGGGTTCGCTTGGCGAATCCTGGCGAACTCACCAGCGAACGTTCGCCTAGCGAATGGTGGCGAAGCTCCCAGTGAAGAGCTCCAGATTGAGACAGTGGGAAAACGGAGTAAAATTCGCTTTGCGAAGTGCCATCGAGTGTTCGCTACTTCGCTCGCTGGGCGATGTAACACCCCAAATTCCCATCGCGAATAAATAATACATAAATAAATCAGAGTAAATAAAATTTTATTCTTAGACAGAAACAAGGATGCCACATTTAAAGAAAGAAAACACCATCCTTGCTCATAAATTTGATACATAACACAAAGTGGAATAAACATAAAAGGGAAACTTTTTCCAACAAAAGGAAGGTTCAATTATGGAATAAAGTGGAAAGATCCATAACTGACTTGTTTTACAAAATAAATTATTTTATAACATCAAAATATTCATACAAAGGAAATACAAAATAGATCCAACAAAAGTATATATATATATATATATATATATATATATATATATATATATATATATATATATATATAACAAAAGCGTTCCCCGACTCCCGTGTTACGTATCAGAGCAGACATACCGACAAAAGGATGGAGAACTAATCTTCACAAAAGCCTCCAAGATACTAATCTGCAATTGCCTCATAGAGCAACAAACCACAATAGAAGGGTGAGAAATACCAACTAAATCAAGATTGCATAATAATATGCAAACACATATAAATTCACATGCATAATTATTCTCACCACAAGCATCACATACTAATACATATAGCATGCCACAGATACATAACATATTTCTAATAATCCAACCACATAGCATATGCCTATACATAAAACATATCACCCATAACCAGTGCATTTATCACGAATGCATATCAAATCACCAATGCTATCACGAGCTCAACACATAATCAATCAATTCACAATTCCCCACACATAATCAATCCATTCATAATTTCCCACACATAATCAATCAATTCATGATATATGCAAATGCACAAAGACCGACACAACGACTCTATGCATGCGGTACCATTCCATCCATCATTCTCATCATCATTAATTCACTCAGGAATTATTGGAATCATCGCTTGTTACTTAGTGTAACTCCCCGTCGGGCAAACGATGTTCCCCGTGGCTTTAGGTCCTCTTTGTATAAGGCTCACGACATTTATGGATCGCTTTAGGTCCTCTTTGTATAAGGCACACGATCCGATCGCTTTAGGTCCTCTTTGTATAAGGCACACGATTGTCTATAACGTCGCTTTAGGTCCTTTTTGTATAAGGCACGTGATCGTTACAGCAGATTCCCTCTGGAATCGTTTCGTCGCTCACACCCCACAATGGCACACGACATCACAAGGTGCATATCATGATGCATGTCATATCAACGACTCATGACAATCAAATGCACATTCATAAATCAACAATATGAATTATCTCATCATCATTATTCATGCATTGGAAATCAATTCAAACAATGCTTTTACTTGCAATAAGGCCACCAAATAACACACATTGAATTTCACATAAACAATGCATTTCATCATAATCCACAAACCACAACAATTAGCATTTTAGCATATACACTCATATCAATTCACATCAAGAATTACTCACCATCAACCACAACAATCCTGCCATCATGCAATGATACTCACAACACTAGGATTCACGCCACGAAGGCTACCCACAACAACATACCTTAATACCATACATTTGTAGTTAAGTCAACAAAGTATTTTGCCATAAGGCCACAACAATTACAACAACTTATCACATGTTTCCACATCATATAACAGCACACAAGTTATATGTTATATATCAAAAGCATATCGCATGATAACACATCAATCGCACACAATTACGACTGTCGCTCCCAGGATTTTCATCCAGGTACAAACGCGAAAGTGGCGCGGAAAACAGAGTCGCCAACCGTGTAAATTTATCCCAAGAGAGGGAAAGGGAACACCGCATAAACCTGAGGAAGAGGGAAAGGAATGGTCATCGCAACCATAACCTGGGTTCGGGAGTCGGTTACGTGAGGGAAAGGTGCTAGCACCCCATGCGTCCATCGTACTCGATGGGATCCACGCTTATTGTCTATTCTAAGGGTGAGTTATCTTAAAATCTATGGCTGTACTGAAACGGGGATGGGAAAACTAAGACAGACTCGGTAGGACGTCGACGTCCTAGGCCTACGTACCCCCTTTGTGCAATGGGGAATTTAGAGGCAACGTAGTTCGGACCAATTTCTTTGTGTTTTTTATGAGCGACGTTAAGTTCGAGTCCGGCAGTTAGGGTCGATGCCTGTTTGCGACTCAGACGGAAAGTAACGTGCCCTTTTTGAAAATAGCCTTTAGTTTGACGATCCCGAGGACAAAAAGGTTTGAAGTTCGTTTGTATTTTTTAGGACAGAAGTGACTTGAGTTAGCTCATAACTCAACTTGAACCGAAGTCTATGACACGGGAACGAATGCGTCGCATGGTCGTCCCCAATGGGACGTATGCTCAACACTCTAGAAGAGAGAAGGGGGACCCCTCAATCTTCATTTCCTATGTTTAAGGCTTGTGTACAAAGCAAGTTGACCTTATTAAGTATCTTAGAAATTGTTATGAGATGAGAAGAGGGACTCAAAAGAAAAGAAAAAAACACTAAGGGGGAAATATATCCTAATGTTATCATGCAAAGATGGCCCTAAGGGGAGGTTTGGAGGGAGACTATCCTATGGAATTTAGTCCTAATGTTATCATGCAAAGGTGGCCCTAAGGGGAGGTTTGATAACAAACTAAGCCTAAAGAAAAGAAAAGATGAGAGGAAGAATGAGTGAGAGTGGACATGGATAACTATCCACACCCTTAAATAACTTACCTCAGCCTCTGCATAAAAGGTTAGTACAAACGGATATAAGTGACAATAAGACAAATGAAACTCAAACAAATCCCAAACCAAAGAGAAATGGTTATAAACAAAATGAAATTCAACCAAGACAGAATGTGGATGACCTAAACATGGATTATGAAATCAAAGAAGCAAACCCAAATGATGGCACAAGTGCCTTCTCAAACAAGCAGTCAGACATGATCAAGGATGTGCATAAAAGAAGACCTCAAACAAAGAGCAATTACATAATTGGTAAAACATCTTCTAAAATTACCAAATTAATTATCAAAATAGCTCAACCAGAAACAAACAACATATTAAAAACTCATGCAAAAATTCACAAGATAAGTCACCCAAACAATTATGCAAAGTTCAGACAAGAAACATGACTCAATATGCAAAAGGGGAGGACTAAAATGCAATATGAAATGATTTTAAAAATGAGAGAAAAATTCTTTAATGCAAATCAATGTGTTGGTGAAACAATGCAAAAAGAATGAGTTAAAAAGGTTTTATGGATGATGAGAAATAAAATAAACAAGTTAGAGTATGCATGTAAGGAATAAACTCAAAAGAAAATCCATTAAATAATTAATTCAGTCACTAAAAATAAAAGAAAATAATTAAATAAAATTTGGGAAAATTTTATATAACTATAAATATGATTCATGAATTTTTGTGTAATTTTTAAATGCATTTAACTAATTTTAAAAATTAAAATGCAAAACAAAACAATTAAATGAAATAAAAAGGAATCAAAATGAAGCCAGGGGTGCATTCAGTAAGTTAATCACGTTGGAAATGCAAAAAAGCCCAAAGGAGGGGTGCAAGGAGCAAAGCCCAAGGCAAATGGTCCATCAGCGCAAATAAACAAAAAAACTGGACAACAATCAGCCATAGGATTGATCTAACGCTTCACACTCAGTCAACAGAAGCAACAGTAATTAAGATCTAGGGCCATGATCCACACGCACACCATAAGGGAAGTACACATGCACACACCAAATCAATTCAGAAATTAGAAAGTAACACGTGAGCAGCACATGTTATTTTAATTCGTTGGCAAACATCTAACCACATGATTAATCAAACGCATCAGATTGAGACAAACAATTAAGAAAGTAAGCATGATGAGCAATCCAGATCTGAGGCATATTGTAACTATCATAGACTAACACACACGCAGCCAATAAAATAAAACACAAATTTAAATGGCGTGGCAACACAAGGACCATTGGATCAAACGCATCAACGGCCAAGACTTCATCACCTACCTCCAAACCCTAACCTCGCAGGAGACTGCACCAGACGCCGGAGCCCTAGCTCCAGTCGTCACTTCCGGCCACCTGCAACCCCAAAAAACCCAGAAAGTGCAAACAAGTATACCCTCTTGACCAGAATTCCACGAGGATCAACAATATCAAATTATTTTTCACAAACAACCATCACATAAAGAGATTCGAACGAAGCAAGTTAGGGTTCAAAAAGTTCAAATTCATCATATAAACAATATAAATGTCCAAACTCAAAACAAACTATATCAGGATTATCAGTGAACATCACACATCATTATGCGCATCAAAAAGAGGAGTTTTAAGAGCATGCAAATTACCACTAACCTGAGATCAAGCAATTTGTATCCTTGCCTTTAGCTTCCAACGATGGATGGTTTGTGCTCTATGGATTCCAAGGATGAAGACTGTGAAAGAATTTCGCCCAAAGCCTTTGTGGATTGTGAGATTCGAATGATTGAAGTTTTAGGGTTCAAACTTTTGTTCTCCTCAAAATCACGTGTTCTCTCCTCAACCAGTGCATGAGTAAGCTTAAATACTTAGGGTTAATCCACTGATCATTACTTGGGCCTTGTTAATTCCTCACTTAATGAGTTTAGAGTGATTTCTAAAATTTGCATGATGTGAAATACACCCTCCTCCATCCACGTACACCCAAGCATTCTATGATGGATCACTTATATTACAATTGTTAATCACACCTGAATTGGATTTGGGCCTTGAGATGTCTTGGTTCATGAGTTTTCAATAATCTTGCAATTTTGCATAATGGGGAATAAGTGATGAATAAGCCATGGATTCACTTGATTCAAAGGCCAAAAATGGTCCTTATGGAATGTACCTTGATGTTAGAATGTGTCATGAAGCAATGGAATCAAATATAGGTCACTATGTCCCAAAATGCAAAAGTTGTGAAAATGGAACCATGAGAAAACCCTAAAACCCACTTTGCCTTCTTTTGATCATAACTTGAGTTTCACAAATGATATGGAGACCATCTAGTACTTGTTGGAAAGGGGAGAAAAATATATTCAACTTTCATGTTTGAGGAAAATTCATTTGAAGCTTCTTTGATGATGAAAATTCAAGTTGAATGTAATGTAAGAACTTGCCCAAAATGGAAACTTTCAAATTATAGGTCATTTCCATATTTAGTAATTTTTTGTACCAACCCTTGATTCTTGATAAGTGGTATGAAACTTGACTCTTGAAAACCATATGAGGATGTGAGACCTTGGAAACCTTGAAGAGAACCTCAAAATTTCACAGTTGACTTCCCCTCTTACTATTGACTTTTCCCCAATTCTCCTGATTCCCAATCCATTGGCCAATTGAACTTCTCATGAACCAAACTGATGGACAATCTTCCATTCCTAGATACTTAGGGACCCAAGGAATACCATGGAATCAAGTCTTGCCCAAAAAATCAGAAATAAACTGACTTTATAGCAAACCCTAATTTTGGTACCCTCAGTCTAGGAGGAAATATCACAGTCTCCAAATCCAAATTCCTCTGAATATGATGTGTATCCTCTCCAACAAAGACAAGATATGCCATTTGGTGATGATAAAAACCCAAGAAGCTTGCCCATTGGAGCAATAAACCCAAGATTCTCAAAACCCTAATTTCTGCACTGGTTAGGAGAGAGTGAGCCACTTGAGATCTCTTGGACAATATAAGGACTCTTGCTTGACCCTTTGAAGAACATATTCTCCTCTTGACCTTGCCTCAGGCACCTTGACCCCATGCTAAGAACCAATGATATGCACACATGATCATGCAAAAAATGAAATGAAACATAAGTCAGTTAGTACTTAAGGTGAGCAAATTTTGGGGTGCTACAGCTGCCCCTATTCAATCAACTTGGTCCTTAAGGTATGATAGCGACGGCTCTTAGACATCCCAGGATGCACGGGGATTGAATACCGAAAGAGCCCCAGAAATTTGCTAACGGTGAGAATAACGAAATGGAGCGTGCTGAAAAATAAGGAGTATGACCTCAACCATACCCACAAAAATAAGACGAATACGACCTCAATCGTGCCCGCAAAGGAAGACTAGCCTCAATCAGTCTACCCACAAATAAAATATGAATACGAGCTCAATCGCACCCACAAAACGAATACAACCTCAATTGTACCCTCAAAGGAAGACTGACCTCAATCACTCTACCCACAAAGAAAATATGAATACGACCTCAATCGCACCCACAGAACGAATAAAACCTCAATTATACCCTCAAAGGAAGACTGACCTCAATCACTCTACCCACAAAGAAAATATGAATATGATCTCAATCGCACCCACAAAACGAATACAACCTCAATTGTACCCTCAAAGAAAGACTGACCTCAATCACTCTACCCACAAAGAAAATATGAATACGACCTCAATCGCACCCACAAAACGAATACAACCTCAATTGTACCCTCAAAGAAAGACTGACCTCAATCACTCTACCCACAAAGAAAACATGAATACGACCTCAATCGCACCCACAAAACGAATACAACCTCAATTATACCCTCAAAAGAAGACTGACCTCAATCACTCTACCCACAAAGAAAATATGAATACGACCTCAATCGCACCCACAGAACGAATACAACCTCAATTGTACCCTCAAAGGAAGATTGACCTCAATCACTCTACCCATAAATAAAATATGAATACGACCTCAATCGCACCCACAAAACGAATACAACCTCAATTGTACCCGTAAAGGATAACCAACATAAAGTGGACTTCGCTGGGGATAACGTGAAACAAAACTTCGGGTTTAAACCACCCCTACTGAGAAAGGGAAATTGGCAAACAAAATATGTCAAGCGAGAACTGAATACCAGGCGAAAACTGGATTTCACAAATGAGGAAGGCCAAACAAAGGCAAACTTCTAACGGGCTCACGATCCACAGATAAGATGACTCCGTTGGGGAAAGAAGAAGTCTAAATAAAAGACTCTGCCGGGGAGCACAAGCGTGAGGAACGCATCCCTCCAAAATCTCCTGAGTTATGCCATCTCTGCTGGGAAAGAGAACTGGCAAGGAAAGCATCAAATCTGGCTTATGCTTCAAATGCAAATGTTTGAATTTTGCCGTAATGCTCCACACGAAGTGGAAATGCTACGCGTTTGAGGATGCAATGTAAATGCTTATGATATGCAAAAGGGGTCCCTCCAGCAAAATAAATGCTGGAGAGAAAAGACCAATTCAGCTGGGGATGACAAAAATAAATTGTCCTCTGAATCCAAGAACTCTGCTGAGAATGATCATGCTGACCGACCCTTCGGATCAACAACTTCTACTGGGGATGAAATCCCAAAAGAACATCCACACTACCGGGGGTTACACATGTCCTTTACTGAAGGTGACATCGAACCTGAGATTTCTCCTCTGCTGGGGGAATTGAGAATGAATGCCAATAACGGAACCGGAAGTCTGTTACTGAGGATTGCCAATAACAGATGGGCTTAGGACCTGCTGGGGGATGTCAGCTCATAATACCATCCTGCTTGGGGAAAACAGTCCAATATACCATCCTGCTTGGGGATACTGCTGAACCTAGCCTGCTGATGGGGATACTGCTGAACCTAGCACGCTTCCTGACTGGATGGGGGAAGTGAACACCCTGATTCTGTGGGGAAATAACATCTTGATCCAGAGAAAATACCTCCCAAGTCTCCTGCTAGGGAAGGTCTGCTCTGCTGAGGAAAGGTGCAATCTCAATGCTGGGGAGAGCAACTCTACTAGGGAAGTACAATCCTGTTGCCCTGCAAGTCAAATAACAACAAATAGAATATGCCACAACATGACTATCACCATTAATGCCTAAGTAATTTCTACTGCTTTTCGTTATGCTCCGCAAAGCTCGGAGTTTTATATGCAATGTTTATCAAAAATATCGGACGTTTTTGCAAACAAAACAGTAAAAGTAAAACAAACAAACGGAAAGCTCTTTGAGTGAAATGAAAATTTTATTGAGAAAAGTGGTCTGTAAATAGGCATTTACAATTGGAAGCAATTCCTAAAAAGAGGTAATTGCGCAAAAGCAAAAGGAAAATACATATGTCGGCAATGCGGGAACAGATATCCACCATGATTCGACTCAGCTATGACCCATATGTCTTACTTATCCACAAATATCTTGACCTTTGAAGAGACCAACTGTACTGATTCCTTTCTTTCAGAATTCCCAGGTATTGAAAGTGCTCACAGATCGAACGCAGACCATAGGCTTTCGCTTATAAATCCCTAACTTTTGCCTGGATCGCCCTTTTCGGGTTTTCAATCCATCGGGATACCCATTTTTGCCAAAGTTGCCTTTTCAGGTTTTCAACTTTGCGGGTTTACACGTTTCCTTTTTTACATTTTATCCCTAATTTCTGCCCAAACCTTTTCCTTTTTATGGTTCGCCGGGATGCCCCTTTTTTGCCTGGACTTTCTTTTTATGTCCAGCGGGTCTCTTTTATGCGAAGTATTTTTTGACTACGTCTGCGTTCACAGGGGACGTAAAATCTTCGCCATCCATAGTTGAAAGTAGTAAGGCTCCACCAGAGAAAACCTTTCTTACCACATATGGCCCCTCGTAGTTTGGAGTCCATTTTCCCTTGTGATCTGCCTGAGGAGGAAGGATCCTTTTCAAAACCAATTCACCTGTCTGAAAACTCCGAGGACGCACTTTCTGGTCAAAGGCATGCTTCATCCTGCTCTGATACAACCGACCATGTGCGATGGCTGCCAATCTCTTTTCTTCAATAAGGTTCAACTGATCCAGTCTGGAACGCACCCATTCAGCTTCACCAAGCTTCACATCTGCCAGAATTCTCAAAGACGGAATCTCGACCTCTAAGGGTAAAACTGCTTCCATACCATACAACAATGAGAAAGGGGTTGCCCCAGTTGACGTACGCACCGAAGTACGGTAACCATGTAGGGCATAAGGTAGCATCTCATGCCAGTCTTTATAAGTTACCACCATCTTCTGCACAATCTTCTTGATATTCTTATTCGCCGCCTCAACAGCACCATTCATCTTCAGACGATATGGAGAAGAATTGTGATGCTCGATCTTGAAGCTCTGATATAATTCATCCATCATCTTATTGTGCAAATTCGAGCCATTATTAGTAATGATTCTCTCCGGGACCCCATAATGACAGATGATATCCTTCTTTATAAACCGAGCTACCACTTGCTTGGTGACGTTGGCGTACGAGGCTGCTTCCATCCACTTTGTGAAATAATCAATGGCAACCAAAATGAAACGATGCCCATTGGAAGCAGTGGGCTCAATCTTTCCAATCATATCTATGCCCCACATTGTAAAAGGCCAAGGAGATGATAACACGTTTAGAGGTGTAGGCGATACATGCATCTTATCTGCATAAATCTGGCATTTATGGAACTTTCGGGCGTACTTGAAACAATCAGACTCCATAGTCATCCAGTAATATCCTGCCCTCAACAACTTTCTAGCCATGGCGTGTCCACTGGAATGAGTACCGAAAGAGCCCTCGTGAACTTCCTCCATCAACAAACCTGCCTCGTGTTCATCAACACAACGTAGCAAGACCATATCGAAATTCCTCTTATATAACACATCATCCTTGTTCAGAAAGAAATTTCTTGCCAACCTTCTCAGAGTCTTCTTATCCTTGGTGGAGGCACCCTCTGGATACTCCTGTCTCTTCGGAAAAACCTTAATATCATGATACCACGGTTTGCCATCAGACACATCTTCAACTACAAACACAAAAGCTGGTCTGTCCAAACACATGATTCTAATCGAAGGTGTTTCATTCCAACGGTTCACCTTATACATGGATGCCAATGTCGCTAACGCATCAGCCATCTGATTCTCAGCTCGGGGCACATGATGAAAATCCACCCTGTCAAAGAAAGGTAACAACCTTCTGGCATAGTTGTTATAAGGTACCAAATTTACCTGACGAGTCTCCCATTCTCCTGTAATCTGATTAACTACCAATGTGGAATCACCATAGACATCGAGGTTCTTAATTCTCAAATCAATTACTTCTTCTAACCCCATGATGCATGCTTCATACTCCGCCTCATTGTTGGTACACACGAATGCTAACAGGGCTGTGAAAGGTATATAAGAACCCTTTGGGGTTGTAATGATTGCCCCAATTCCATTACCATATGAGTTGACAGCCCCATCAAAAATCATCTTCCACTGAGACCCAATCTCAGGTCCTTCATCAGGCAGAGGCTCTTCACAATCTTTCATTTTCAGAAACATAACATGGTCGTCTGGGAACTCAAACTTCATTGGCTGATAATCCTCGACCGGCTGTTCAGCAAGATATTCTGATAGAACACTTCCCTTAATGGCCTTCTGGGAAACATACTGAATATCGTATTCTGTCAAAACCATCTGCCAACGGGCTATCCTTCCAGAAAGTGCTTGCTTCTCAAACACGTACTTAATCGGATCCATCTTCGAAATCAGCAAGGTTGTGTGGTTTAACATATACTGCCTCAGGCGCTTGGCTGCCCAAGCGAGTGCACAACATGTCTTTTCCAACATAGAGTATCTTGATTCGTAATCAGTGAACTTCTTACTCAGGTAGTAAATGGCGTGCTCTTTCCTCCCTGTCTCGTCGTGTTGACCGAGCACACAACCCATCGAATTCTCAAGAACCGCAAGGTACATAATCAACGGTCTCCTGGACACCGGTGGCATAAGGACTGGAGGTTCCTGCAAATACTTCTTTATCCTTTCAAACGCCTCTCAACAATTTTCATTCCACCTGACCTCTTGATCTTTTCTTAGCAACTTGAAAATTGGTTCACACGTGGCTGTCAGATGAGAGATGAACCTAGCAATGTAATTCAACCTTCCTAAGAAACCACGAACCACTTTCTCTGTTCTTGGCTCAGGCATCTCTTGTATGGCTCTTATCTTGGCAGGATCAACCTCGATACCTCTTTCACTATCAATGAATCCCGGCAATTTACCAGACCTCACACCGAAAGTGCACTTGTTCGAATTCAATCTCAGCCTGAACTTCCTCAACCTTTCAAACAGCTTCTGGAGGTTTACCAGGTGTTCTTCCTCTGTCTGTGACTTCGCTATCATGTCATCAACATAGACTTCAATCTCCTTGTGAATCATATCATGAAAGAGAGTCACCATTGCCCGCTGATAGGTTGCCCCAGCATTCTTCAACCCGAAGGGCATTACCTTGTAGCAAAATGTTCCCCACGGTGTTATGAACGTAGTCTTCTCCATGTCCTCTGGGGCATTTTGATTTGGTTATACCCAGAGAAGCCATCCATGAAGGAAAACACAGAATATTGAGCGGTATTGTCTACTAACACGTCAATGTGGGGGAGCAGGAAATCATCCTTCGGGCTCGCCCTATTCAAATCTCGGTAATCAACACACATCCTGACCTTTCCGTCCTTCTTAGGTACAGGTACGATATTAGCAACCCACGGAGGATAATTTGTCACAACAAGAAATCCGGCGTCCAACTGTTTCTGAACCTCTTCCTTGATCTTGACAGCCATATCTGGTTTCGTCCTTCTCAGTTTCTGCTTGACTGGAGTACAACCCTTTTTAAGCGGCAATCGGTGTGAGACAATGTCAGTGTCAAGCCCGAGCATGTCTTGGTAAGACCAGGCGAAGATATCCACGTACTCTTGAAGCAACTCAACCAATCTTCCTTTAACAGTGTCTTCCAAGGCGGTCCCAACCCTTACTTCTCATTTAACGTCCTCGGTTCCCAGATTAGCAGTCTCAACCTCCTCCTGATGAGGTAGAATAACCTTTTCCTCCTGTTTCAGTAACCTGGCTAATTCTTCTGGTAAGTCACAGTCTTCGTCAGTCTCTTCTTCGGCTTAATAGATAGGATTGTCGAAGTCATATCGAGCCATAGCTAAGTCATGATGGGTGGGATCTGAACAAAGAAACCTGCATGATGGATGTTTTATGTTTATTATGGGTGCAACAAACAAGAAAACACATTGCCATTTTGATGTGGGTTAATGCAAAAAAAGTAAAAACAGAAAAACAGGGATCAAAATATTTGAATGAAAAACGTCCTTTATTGATGATAAAAGTAGCGAATAAAACATCCAAGCCCTACAAATAAAAATCACTACGTCTTGGGCAGAACGTAGGATTTAACATAACAGAAAACAAAAGTAAATTACTCCGGGCGAGTCACTTGGATGACTTTCTCGGAAGACCAGTTGCCTAAACTCTGACCAGGGGTGTAGGGATGGATCCACTCATCCATGTCACAGTCACTATCTCCTTCATCCTCAATAGCATTAACCTGATTAAAGAAAACCCCAGCACTTGTGAACCAAATCGGACCAGCATACTTGGGAGGCTCTTGAGCTCGTTGGGGTGGCTTGTACCCTAGTCCATGGGTATCCTGCTTTCTCTGAACATCAATGACACTTCCCCACTTCTGAGAACCACCAGCTTCGACTATAGCACGCGCCTCTTTGAAAGAGGACATTTGAACCTCTGGTTGTCTGACGACTTCAGGTTGGGCAACCACCTCAGGCTGACTGACTGCCTTTGGGGGTTCCTCGGGAATTTTCACAGCTTCAAAGGCTTGGCACAAAGTTTCCTGTACTTCACCATCTACCTCTACATACTTGAAGGTCGATAGGTGACTCACCATGATCTCCTCCTCACCACAAACAGTCACAACGTGGCCATCCACCATATACTTCAACTTCTGGTGCAACGTAGATATTACTGCCCCAGCACTATGGATCCAAGGGCGACCCAACAAACAACTATAGGTAGGCTAAATATCCATTATGTAAAAGGTGGTGTTGAAAATCTCAGGACCCACCTTGATCGGCAGAACTAACTCTCCAAAAACTGACCTCTTGGAGCCATCAAAAGCGCGTACCACCAAGTCACTGGGTGTACAAATCAACCCACGAGTATCCAATTTCATCAAAGCCTTCTTCGGTAACACATTCAAAGACGACCCAATGTCAACTAACACATGTGACATTAAAGAACCACGGCATTCCACTGAAATATGCAGAGCGTTGTTGTGATTCCTCCCAGCCGGAGTCAGATCTAAATCGGTGAAACCCAAACCATTACCAGCATTCACATGAGCCACAACCCCTTCTAACTGATTGACAGATATTTCCTGCGGTACATAGGCCATATTCAAAACCTTCAGCAATGCATTCTGGTGTGCCTCGGAGCACAACAGTAAGGATAGAATGGAAATCTTCGATGGAGTTTGGTGAAGTTGATCAACAATCTTGTAATCACTTTTCCTGATCAACCTCATAAACTTTTCTACGACTTCTAAGAAAGTATCCCCAACCTGCTTTGTCATAGAATTATTTGCTTCCTGCCTCTGTACAGACTCATCCATCATCTGTTTACCTTTGTCTTGTTTTGAACTGCCAACTTGATCCTCAGCCGAAATAAAGACTCTAACACTCCTAGTGATAGCCCCTGCTTCAACAAGATTTTCAACCCCTGCATTCACAGCTGATGTCTTTACCAATTCCTGCTTCTTACCATCAACAAATACCTCAGCCCCATAGTTCCACGGGATGGCCTTGGTACTCTCATACGGGACTGGTCCAGGAACAGTGATAATGACCGGCGCTGGTCTCGCCGGCGCTGATATAGTTATTGTCTTGAATGGAATCGTTATTGTGGCGACATCAATCCTTCTGTCAGTAACTTTACTCTACTTACAACCCCTGTCAAACTGTAACATCCCTTCATTGATCATTTTCTGAATACCTGCTTTTAATAGATCACAACCGCCTGGCTGCGACACACACCCTGCACAGCCTTTATCACAACCAGGAAATACCCCTCCCTTCAACAGTCTTTCCTTTACCACACCCAAGGGAGTTTGGACTTCGTTCACATCTGAAATTAAATTCAAGTCTTCATAGTCTTTAATAATAGCATTAACCCTTGGCCCACCGTGATTTGGCATCGGGTTCTGATTCACATTTGGAGCATCATTGGAGAAATTGATGGCTTTTGAATCCACCAAATCTTGAACCTGATGCTTAAAAGCTTTACAGTTTTCAATATAATGTCCGGGTGCCCCAGAATGAAACTCACAGTGGGCGTTGGTGTCGTAACCGGGAGGTGGATTGCTAGTGGGTGGAGCCAATGTCCTCTTCTGAATTAATTGTAACTGCAACAAGTGCTGAAATAACTGAGAGTAGGGAAGAGGTGGAGTGTCAAAATGCCTATCCCGCCTAGACAGAGGCTGCGATCTGCGAGGAGCCTGATTTTGTTGTTGAGACACTGCTGGCTGTTGAGGTGCGGCTGGGATGGTTACAGAAGCCACCTGCTGATTAAAGTTCTGACGAGGTCCTTCTCTACCACGATATGATGACACAGAGTTTGTATCTCCCTCCTTCTTCTTGTAACCACTGGCATAAGGCTTCTTACTTCCTCCAGATGAGGACCCATCACCGCCTGATATTTTTCCCGCCTTAATTCCGCTTTCCACCATCTCTCCTACTAAGATCAAGTCAGCAAACTTTCCAGTCATACACGGTACCAGCTTTTCATAGTAATGACCCTGCAAGGTGGCCATAAACATAGTTATCATTTCACGTTCCAACATGGGAGGCTGAACCCTCGCTGCCAGTTCACGCCACCTCTCATTGTTCTTCTGTGACAAATTCTGTAGCTGTGTCCTGTTCGGAGCCATGTCAGTGTTATATTGATAGTGTTTGATAAATGCCCCTGTCAGATCTCTCCAACTATGCACATCTTTCCTTTCTAGTTGCATGTACCACTCCAGGGATGCCCCAGATAGGTTATCCTGGAAGCAATGCATCATCAATTTCTCATTCTTCGCATGCGCAGCCATTTTACTCGCGTATGCCCTCACATGAATCCTTGGGCAAGTCATACCATTGTACTTCTCGAAAGTGGGAGTCTGAAACTTGTGCGGGATAACAACGCCTAGAACCAGCCCCAAATCCTCTAGATCCATACCCACAGAATCCTGATTCACAACACCCCTTAGCTGTTCCTCAATCAATCGGAACCTCTGATCATTGTCAATCTGGGGACCAGCATCCCCACCTGGCATAGAGAATGCATCTTCCTGAAGATCATCATACTGACGGCCATGAATTGCACCGACATTGTTACCTCCCCCCACTACAGTGGGAACCACAACATTTTCTCCTCCGCCCGGAGGGATCACAACACCAGTAACAGGAATACCTCCGCCCGGAGGGCCATTCTAAACATTATTACCAGTAACACCAGTATGAAGTCCTCCATGAAGGACACCCTCTTCATTAATTCTCGCGATCAGTGGCTGAACGAGAGTCCTTAACTGCTCTTGGCCTTGAGCAACCCCTTGCATTAAATCCATGAATTGGTTCATGCGAGTCCGCATCTCAGTCATCTCATTTTGTAGCAGATCCATGAGTCTCTTCTGATTTTGTCTGGTAGAATACCGATGAGTGTGTTGATCTGCAATCCTGTACTGCGGAGGAGAATAAAGTAAAAACACCAGAGATAAACACCTGTCATGCAAAATGATTATGAATATGCAAATGCAAATGAACATGTTTGAATATTTGCAGGGCGATCCACCCCTTGATTCCAGTTTAACAACAAGTTAGAACGGAACTTCTGCTCATATATTAAGAAAACCAGAGGAAAACCAAATGTCAACAATCACAAATCCAAGATAACAAGTCTGAATCCCAACCAACAAGCCTGGCGGTGGTCCCAATAATTAAAGAAAATAAAAAAACTACGGCATGTTATCAAAGTCCACAAGTGTCAATCCCCCCATCCATTATGCTTTTTGCTCCAGTCTTGAATTTCCTTGAACAGCTTTTTGGTGTCGGGATGCTTCGGTCTCTGAATTAGCTCTTGAATGAGAACGTCTCTCCTATGCATGATCCCTTCCAAGTATCGGCAATGCAACTCCCAAGCGTCTTCTCCAGAAACACCATCCATGTTAGGACCCTCATTTCTAGGTCTCTTCACTTCAGCTTGGATCTTCAGTTCCTCTATGGAGGCTATGGTTTCATTGATTAGACCCTCGACTACTTGTCTCTGGAATACCCCTGATAGGATCTCAGCGTCTTTCTTCTTGAGCTTCAACTTTAATTGATCAATTTGAGCTAGATAATCGTCTTCCTTTCGCTTATTCTCAGCCATTGCAGTGTCTCGGTGAGCATTGAACCTGTGAATTTTCAACAAAGCCTTGTCCAATTCCTCCTTCTTAGACTCGAGAACCTTACTGATACCCTCTAGAGCTTGCTTCATCCTTTGTCTGGATGTGACCTTGTCAGCTAGCTCCTTTTCTGCCTTAGCGGGAAGCTCTGTCTTCAACTTGGCGATATGACCTGCTTCACCCCGCTCATGTTTCAACTGGTAAATCTCTCTTTGTAGCTCACTATTTTCTTCTCGTAGCTTTTCCTTTTCAGCCCACAACTTGTTAAACTTCTCTATCTCAACTGTGGTAGGAGGCTCAATCAGCAAGGGGTAAGATGATGGTTCTTTGGAGAATGGCAAAAGCTCTTCCTCTACCCTTTTCTGAATCCAATCTTCATACGCAGGAAATGTTCTTTCATTGCTCTTCCCAAAAGAAATCTCCCCCTTCTTATGACGATCTTCCCAAGTATTCGCAGCTTCTTTTAGCATTCCTGGATTGATTTCCCCGCTCAGATATAAAGATTCTTGGACCTCCTCGTCTCTTGGTGGCTCTTTTAAGGCATACCCGAATTGTCTAATAGCAAGAATAGGGTTGTAGTTAATTCCCCCTTTCCTTCCTATTAGAGGCACATTTGGGAGACCTCCACAACTAATCATGATATCTTGGCCCAACAAGTCACGGTTAACCCAAATTAGATTATTTGCCCTCAAGCCCATCAATCTTTTGGACCACTCCAAAGTTCCTTGAGTATCTACAAATGCCCCAGATGTGGGAAGACGGTCAGCAAACCATTTGTAGAAGATTGGCGCACAAAAATAAAGAGGTCCTACCCTCCTCTTCTCATTCTTATAATGCACTGAATAATACAGATCTCCAAGCAAAGTAGGTACTAGATTCTTCATGGTAAATATCTGGACAGCGTGCATGTCCACAAAATCCTTCATATTCGGAAACAACACCGTCCCATAGACACACATAGCCAAGATGGCGTTGAAAACTGACCAACATCTAGCCTTAGCATACACAGCAGCCTATTCTACCAAGAATTTCACATGAAAGCCTTTACACCCTCCCTTACTGGCAATGTTATTTTTCAACAAAGATGGATCCAAATGCAAAGCCTCGGAAACCTTTTCCAAATCAGGAAGTTCTTCAGAAGGATAGAAATGAGCTTCTTCTTTAATGGAAACATCCAGAATGAGAGAAAATTCCTCCAATGTCGGAGCCAAAAGATAATCAGTGAATAGAAAGCAACGCATGTGAGGGTCATAAAATTGCACCAGAGTGTGCAAAGCCCTATACTCGTATTCAGTGATGTTGCGAGCAAAATTCAGAATTCTTCCATACTCTTCTCTAAAGTTTGCCAATACCCCAGGTTCGGCCATAGACACAATCTTGTGAACAGTATCCAGAAAAAGTGATGGGAACTTGTACACTACGATGTTCTTTCTCTTCTCAGTACTCATCCTTAATAGTCTTCAAAAACCAGAATCAAAGTTAGGATGCAACCCTGCAAATTAATAAACATGTTAGGATGCAAAATGATGATGCAAATACACACATGGGATCAAGGATGCCACACAGATTGGACAACTGTTGCACTGAACAATTGTATAATTTCAAAGGTCTGCCCAAATACCCAGAATACCATAGTGCCATACTGATAAATCTGCTGATCAGAAAACCGGGTATGTTGAAGGTCAAGGTTATCTGCAAACCTGTAAACACACTGCCCTCTCACATGTGGGTACTAGAAAGCCGAGGATCCTCAATATCACGGGCTCTCAGGTCGAGAAATGATGATACGTTCACCATTTCTGGTTTGGCATCATCACCAATCGAGGAGGCTTCAACTGATTCCCCTCAAAAGAAAACATCCTATGGCAAGTCCTTAGCTTCGGCACTAAGGTCGAGAAGCAATAGTACATTCATCCCTCGGGGTACAGTACTATCGCCAAACGAGGAGTGCTTCCACCGATTCTTTTCCAAAAGGACACCCTATAGCAAGTTCCCAGCATTGGGTCCTCGGATCGACATGTGTAATGGGTTTGCCATTTCTGGTCTGCTATTATCACGTCTCGGGAGGAGTGCCATTACTGAGTTCTCGGGAATGGTCGCCAGAGTCGACAACTTTCCAAGTTACATTCAATCATCTGCACCAATGCGCAGGATAGAACATTACCAAAGAAAACCTCATCTGGATGTGGAGTTTTCATGTATACTACGTCTGGCCAAATGCCACACGAGTCACACTACTTGCCACGCTAATCCTACGTGTATGCTCAAGCCTGGGTATTGGGCTTACCTCTCAGAACTCCCAACCCGCCAAACAGAAAAACAGTGCAGCAACTGATAATAATATGTAATGCAGAAATAAAATACAACAAATAAAGCAAAACAAAAACAAAAACACCCAAAGAGCACAAAGACAAGCAAGCGCTAGGATAGACTCGCTAAAGGGGATGGACCAGCATAGGTCAACCATAGTCCCCAGCAGAGTCGCCAGCTATCACTCTCAGGATTTTCATCCAGGTACAAACGCGAAAGTGGCGCGGAAAACAGAGTCGCCATCCGTGTAAATTTATCCCAAGAGAGGGAAAGGGAACACCGCATAAACCTGAGGAAGAGGGAAAGGAATGGTCATCGCAACCATAACCTGGGTTCGGGAGTCGGTTACGCGAGGGGAAGGTGCTAGCACCCCACGCGTCCATCGTACTCGATGGCATCCACGCTTGTTGTCTATTCTAAGGGTGAGTTATCCTAAAATCTATGGTTGTACTGAAACGGGGATGGGAAAACTAAGACAGACTCGGTAGGACGTCGACGTCCTAGGCCTACGTACCCCCTTTGTGCAATGGGGAATTTAGAGTCAACGTAGTTCGGACCAAGTTCTTTTTGTGTTTTTTATGAGCGACGTTAAGTTCGCGTCCGGCAGTTAGGGTCGATGCCTGTTTGCGACTCAGACGGAAAGTAACGTGCCCTTTTTGAAAATAGCCTTTAGTTTGACGATCCCGAAGGACAAAAAGGTTTGAAGTTCGTTTGTATTTTTTAGGACAGAAGTGACTTGAGTTAGCTCATAACTCAACTTGAACCGAAGTCTATGACACGGGAACGAATGCGTCGCATGGTCGTCCCCAATGGGACGTATGCTCAACACTCTAGAAGAGAGAAGGGGGACCCCTCAATCTTCATTTACTATGTTTAAGGCTTGTGTGCAAGGCAAGTTGACCTTATTAAGTATCTTAGAAATTGTTATGAGATGAGAAGAGGGACTCAAAAGAAAAGAAAAAAACACTAAGGGAGAAATCTATCCTAATGTTATCATGCAAAGATGGCCCTAAGGGGAGGTTTGGAGGGAGACTATCCTATGGAATTTAGTCCTAATGTTATCATGCAAAGGTGGCCTTAAGGGGAGGTTTGATAACAACCTAAGCCTAAAGAAAAGAAAATATGAGAGGAAGAATGAGTGAGAGTGGATATGGATAACTATCCACACCCTTAAATAACTTACCTCAGCCTCTGTATAAAAGGTTAGTACAAACGGATATAAGTGACAATAAGACAAATGAAACTCAAACAAATCCCAAACCAAAGAGAAATGGTTATAAACCAAATTAAATTCAACCAAGACAGAATGTGGATGACCTAAACATGGATTATGAAGTCAAAGAAGCAAACCCAAATGATGGCACAAGTGCCTTCTCAAACAAGCAGTCAGACATGATCAAAGATGTGCATAAAAGAAGACCTCAAACAAAGAGCAATCACATAATTGGTAAAACATCTTATAAAATTACCAAATTAATTATCAAAATAGCTCAACCAGAAACAAACAACATATTAAAAACTCATGCAAAAATTCACAAGATAGGTCACCCAAACAATTATGCAAAGTTCAGACAAGAAACATGACTCAATATGCAAAAGGGGAGGACTAAAATGCAATATGAAATGATTTTAAAAATGAGAGAAAAATTCTTTAATGCAAATCAATGTGTTGGTGAAACAATGCAAAAAGAATGAGTTCAAAAGGTTTTATGGATGATGAGAAATAAAATAAACAAGTTAGAGTATGCATGTAAGGAATAAACTCAAAAGAAAATCCATTAAATAATTAATTCAGTCACTAAAACTAAAATAAAATAATAAAATAAAATTTGGGAAAACAAAACAATTAAATGAAATAAAAAGGAATCAAAATGAAGCCAGGGGTGCATTCAGCAAGTTAATCACGTTGGAAATGCAAAAAGGCCCAAAGGAGGGGTGCAAGGAGCAAAGCCCAAGGCAAATGGTCCATCAGCGCAAACAAACAAAAAAACTGGACAATAATCAGCCATAGGATTGATCTAACACTTCACACTCAGTCAACAGAAGCAACAGTAATTAAGATCTAGGGCCATGATCCACACGCACACCATAAGGGAAGTACACATGCACACACCAAATCAATTTAGAAATTAGAAAGTAACATGTGAGCAGCACATGTTATTTTAATTCGTTGGCAAACATCTAACCACATGATTAATCAAACGCATCAGATTGAGACAAACAATTAAGAAAGTAAGCATGATGAGCAATCCAGATCTGAGGCATATTGTAACTATCATAGACTAACACACACGCAGCCAATAAAATAAAACACAAATTTAAATGGCGTGGCAACACAAGCACCATTGGATCAAACGCATCAACGGCCAAGACTTCATCACCTACCTCCTGACCCTAACCTCGCCGGAGACTGCACCTGACGCCGGAGCCCTAGCTCCGGTCGTCACTTCCGGCCACCTGCAACCCCAAAAAACCCAGAAAGTGTAAACAAGTATACCCTCTTGACCAGAATTCCACGAGGATCAACAATATCAAATTATTTTTCACAAACAACCATCACATAAAGAGATTCGAACGAAGCAAGTTAGGGTTCAAAAAGTTCAAATTCATCATATAAATAATATAAACGTCCAAACTCAAAATAAACTATATTAGGATTAACAGTGAACATTGCACATCATTATGCGCATCAAAAAGAGGATTTTTAAGAGCATGCAAATTACCACTAACCTGAGATCAAGCAATCTGTATCCTTGCCTTTAACTTCCAACGATGGATGGTTTGTGCTATATGGATTCCAAGGATGAAGACTGTGAAAGAATTTCGCCCAAAGCCTTTGTGGATTGTGAGATTCGAATGATTGAAGTTTTAGGGTTCAAACTTTTGTTCTCCTCAAAATCACGTGTTCTCTCCTCAACCAGTGCATGAGTAAGCTTATATACTTAGGGTTAATCCACTGATCATCACTTAGGCCTTGTTAATTCCTCACTTAATGAGTTTAGAGTGATTTCTAAAATTTGCATGATGTGAAATACACCCTCCTTCATGCATGTACACCCAAGCATTCTATGATGGATCACTTATATTACAATTGCTAATCACACCTGAATTGGATTTGGGCCTTGAGATGTCTTGGTTCATGAGTTTTCAATAATCTTGCAATTTTGTATAATGGGGAATAAGTGATGAATAAGCCATGGATTCACTTGATTCAAAGGCCAAAAATGGTCCTTATGGAATGTACCTTGATGTTAGAATGTGTCATGAAGCAATGGAATCAAATATAGGTCACTATGTCCCAAAATGCAAAAGTTGTGAAAATGGAACCATGAGAAAACCCTAAAAACCACTTTGCCTTCTTTTGATCATAACTTGAGTTTCACAAATGATATGGATACCATCTAGTACTTGTTAGAAAGGGGAGAAAAAGATATTCAACTTTCATGTTTGAGGAAAATTCATTTGAAGCTTCTTTGATGATGAAAAGTCAAGTTGAATGTAATGTAAGAACTTGCCCAAAATGGAAACTTTCAAATTATAGGTCATTTCCATATTTAGTAATTTTTTGTACTAACCCTTGATTCTTGATAAGTGGTATGAAACTTGACTCTTGAAAACCATATGAGGATGTGAGACCTTGGAAACCTTGAAGAGAACCTCAAAATTTCACAGTTGACTTCCCCTCTCACTGTTGACTTTTCCCCAATTCTCCTGATTCCCAATCCATTGGCCAATTGAACTTCTCATGAACCAAACTGATGGACAATATTCCATTCCTAGATACTTAGGGACCCAAGGAATACCATGGAATCAAGTCTTGCCCAAAAAATCAGAAATAAACTGACTTTATAGCAAACCCTAATTTTGGTACCCTCAGTCTAGGAGGAAATAACACAGTCTCCAAATACAAATTCCTCTGAATATGATGTGTATCCTCTCCAATAAAGACAAGATATGCCATTCGGTGATGATAAAAATCCCAAGAAGCTTTCCCATTGGAGCAATAAACCCAAGATTCTCAAAACCCTAATTTCTGCACTGGTTAGGAGAGAGTGAGCCACTTGAGATCTCTTGGACAATATAAGGACTCTTGCTTGACCCTTTGAAGAACATCTTCTCCTCTTGAACTTGCCTCAGGCACCTTGACCCCATGCTAAGAACCAATGATATGCACACATGATCATGCAAAAAATGAAATGAAACATAAGCCAGTTAGTACTTAAGGTGAGCAAATTTTGGGGTGCTACAACGACGGTAAAAGTCGACAAAATGACACGTTTCCAAATTCCCGACACAATTAAATCAGCCACTAATCTCAAAACCATTTTTATAAGAAATAACATCTCATTAGCTTTCCACCGGTACTAAGAACGTCTCGATCCGAGTTACAGATCAAAAGTTATGAATTTTCAAAGAAAATAATTTATTGAGAAACAGCCAGATTCGCCTGGCGACTTAGGATTTCTCCTGGCGAATACCCCTTCGCCAGCACTTCGCCTGGCGAACTAGTGGCGAACCACAATTTTATAAAAACCCAAGAGTTCCAGTAGCTAACACATTTCTGTCTACCTGTTTTCGCCTGACGACTTATGATTTCGCCTGGCGAATCCCCCTTCGCTAGCACTTCGCCTGGCGAACTAGTGGCGAGACCTAATTCGCCAGGCGCATTTCAATTCGCCTGGCGAATCGCATCAGAACCAGAATTTTTCTGCTGCGGGTTTACACGGTTCCAAACCCCAAAATTCCAACTTTCTCCAACCAAAACATTTTAAATAAATAAAAACAAGTATCCACAATGTTCATACATATAATACAATCATACTACGTGATTCATATCGATTTCCAACCGTGAAAACATCAATTCTATCGAAATGACCACAATTCCAATCAAATGGAAAACATATATTTTTCAACCAAACATTCAAACAAATACATACATATACTTATACAAGCAAGATATAATCGAAACTTCTCACCCTTACCCGATTAATCGCGCTTGAAACGAAGTATTGAAGATTTCCTCTTCTCCTCTCTTTTCCTTCCTCTTCCTTTCTTTCCTTTCTCTTTCTTTTCTCTCTTTTTCTCTCAAATCTCTATTTATAAAAATATCTAACTTTTCTAAAATATCTAACCCCTCAAAATGACCTTTTTACCCCCTCAGCTCAAATATCTCGCAAACGCTCTCAAAACGCGATAAAACATAATAACGATGAAAAATAATATATTGTCAAATAAAAGTCAAGAATAAAATAATATAAAAATTAAAATAATTAAATCGACTCGATTAAATAAATCGGACAAAACGGGACATTACAATTCTCCTCTGCTTAGACATTTTCGTCCTCGAAAATATACTTGGTGCAAACAACTCCGGATACGAATCTCGTATCCGACTAACCCATTAACATGCCAACACTAGGCACACCACAAATAACACAAACTGACAACCCACCTCGCTAACAACAACTACTACAACGACACGACAACGGTAATAACAACAACAACCAGATGCAATGCCCATACAATGCACTTGACGACCAACCCATGACTCAAAGAATACCCAAGTTACGAACACACAGGTTCACTCTTGAACCGAAACACAACAAGATCGTTACCATCACCGTAGGTAACACTCCTCTAATTCCCCATCATAGGAATTAGCTACACACACTCGAACCGTCACCATGGAAACGACGCAACAACAAAGATGAGAACATAAAGTTCCACGACATAAACAACATTTTAACAACATCCATAAAACTAGAATACCAACATCTTTGTCACACAACATCATTACAACAATGTTACGATTCACCAATCGAACATATAACCAAAACATCCATCTACATAGTAGCCCATGAATAATATTTAAACCTTTCACCTAACATTTCCATTCTGAAACATCCAACGGTCTCATCATTCCTACACGTTTCCAATGTTAAACCTATGAACTCTTACAAGTCACACACGCATATACGAATTGTGCCACATCACGCTTCCGTTACGCACTTTGATGACTCGTAACCCTCAAAACTACCAATTCCATATCCAACTTCTGACTCTCTCTAATATTCACCAGAAAAAGCATAGTTCATTTCTAATAGACCCAACCTTACACTCCACTGAGTTATCTCACACACCAGACACAACTCTCTGAACTGCTCAAATAATTCTAATCCTCTGACCATCAAAACAGACATGCATAAAAGCTTTCGACTTAACTCATCAGGCACGACATTAACTTTACCAATAGGATAATTCGAGCCAAGGTCATAACTAATCATGAGTTCCAACCATCCTCATTGTCTCCTACTTATTCCTTCTGACCAAACAAGTACTCTATCCCCTGCGATTATCAAACACCTTGAACCTAAAACCCTCAAAATAATTCCTCTAGATTCTCAACACAAAAGTAACCGCAGCCATCTTGAAATCATGAATCCTCAATTATTGTAAAGCATAAGAAATGACTTTACCCTCTCGCATTAACACACTAACTACACTCATCAAGGACGCATCCCAATATTCCATAAACAGTTTATTAGGATCAGGCAGAATCAAAATTGGATCCGTAGTCAATCTTCTCTTCAGCTCACTAAAACTTACTCACAGCGAACGTCCAAAACAAACGACTCGCCCTTTGCAAGTCAACTGAGATAACATAAGTACTAACTTAGCAAAGTCTTCCATAACCTGCAGTAACAACCAACTAAGCCCAAAAGTTTCTAATCTCCTTAACCGACTTCGGAGTCTCTCAATGTAGAACTGCATCTATTTTGGATAGGTACACAACAATACCATCATCAGTAATAACATAATCAAGAAAACTTACCTCCTTCAATCAAAATTCTCACTCGATAATTTAGCAGAAAGCTCCATCTCTTTCAACCCTTATAACTCAATCCTCAAATACACTACATACTCATCCTTTGATTTAAAATAAATTAGAATATCATCCAATAAACATCACTATGAACTTATCCAAACAAGTATGGAAGATACGGTTCATATACTCCACAACCATAACATATACAACCTTCAAAATTCATTCTGAGCTCGAAACAATTTATCCAAAATAGCTTAACAATCTCTGGTTACCACATTCCATATCAATTCTTCTTACGGGGTTCTAACCCACTCAAGGTTTCTATTGACACGAGATCTCAACCCATAACAAAAGTAATACCATCTACGAACTTCAAATCGTTCGCAATTTGTCACAATTCAAAATTCAAGCTATCCAGAACACAACCGCAAGTTTCCATACTACTCACTGATTAACATGCAACCTCATGTTATCATCCTTTTCCTTACCAACCATGTTGGACCTCTTCAAGTCGACACACTAAACTTTCATCCAAAAACACATCTGAAAACCATGCACAACTGACGGCCCATCACTGTGGCTTCCTGCCAATTTCCAGAACACTATCATCACAAACATGACAAACATCTGAGTTTCACTTCCTAAAAGTTCTTCTACTTACTTAGCAGCTCCAAACCTCAAATCCCCACCTTCGTCAAATTTGAGTTCACACTCTACTCTCTGAGAACAACCATTAACGATACCCAATCGTTCTCTCTCAATGACTTCCCAACTGGACCAACATACCAAAACCTCGAATCCGTCTCATCTTCCGATATTAGAATCTTCGTCGACTCAACAAAACAATCTGTACCCACTAGGCTTGGCTCCAAACGATTCACACAACATACTATCAGAGTTGGAAAGACACGTCTATTCCATCCAACATAATTCCGTCTACTATCAACAAGAGATTAAGGGTGATCAGTTCCTCAATTTGTCAATAGACAGCCGACAATCATGATGGGGCATAAACCATCTTTACCAAACTATAATAGCATTTCTTGCATCTTGTGCACAAAACTACCTATGGCACAAATCCTTAGTTGACATAAACCTTACCTCCGCATTCCCTCCGGAATCGGGAACAACACTGTCCAAACAACATTCACAATCTTGCGATCTACAACACACTGAGCCAACGCTCCACACCTGAAGCAACTTGGAGAAGCACAAGCTCCTCCCCCACTTATCTCATTCTCAATCCTGAAGACACAGGATTAGAAAACCAGAAAGCACTGACAATGTTTCACATACATATCACATACTAAGGAACAACCAACATAATAGTATTCAACTGTCACACCAACTGACTCAATAACTTGGCCGGACGGACCGACCTGCTCTGATACCACTAATGTAACACCCCAAATTCCCATCGCGAATAAATAATACATAAATAAATCAGAGTAAATAAAATTTTATTCTTAGACAGAAACAAGGATGCCACATTTAAAGAAAGAAAACACCATCCCTGCTCATAAATTTGATACATAACACAAAGTGGAATAAACATAAAAGGGAGACTTTTTCCAACAAAAGGAAGGTTCAGTTATGGAATAAAGCGGAAAGATCCATAACTGACTTGTTTTACAAAATAAATTGTTTTATAACATCAAAATATTCATACAAAGGTAATACAAAATAGATCCAACAAAAGTATACATATATAACAAAAGCGTTCCCCGACTCCCGTGTTACGTATCAGAGCAGACAGACCGACAAAAGGATGGAGAACTAATCTTCACAAAAGCCTCCAAGATACTAATCTGTAATTGCCTCATAGAGCAATAAACCACAGCAGAAGGGTGAGAAATAACAACTAAATCAAGATTGCATAATAATATGCAAACACATATAAATTCACATGCATAATTATTCTCACCATAAGCATCACATACTAATACATATAGCATGCCACAGATACATAACATATTTCTAATAATCCAACCACATAGCATATGCCTATACATAAAACATATCACCCATAACCAGTGCATTTATCACGAATACATATCAAATCACCAATGCTATCACGAGCTCAACACATAATCAATCAATTCACAATTCCCTATACATGATCAATCCATTCATAATATCCCACAAATAATCAATCCATTCATGATTTATGCAAATGCACAGAGACCGACACAACGACTCTATGCATGCGATACCATTCCATCCATCATTCTCATCATCATTAATTCACTCAGGAATTATTGGAATCATCGCTTGTTACTTAGTGTAACTCCCCGTCGGGCAAACGATGTTCCCCGTCGCTTTAGGTCCTCTTTGTATAAGGCTCACGACGTTTATGGATCGCTTTAGGTCCTCTTTGTATAAGGCACACGATCCGATCACTTTAGGTCCTCTTTGTATAAGGCACACGATTGTCTATAACGTCGCTTTAGGTCCTTTTTGTATAAGGCACACGATCGTTACAGCAGATTCCCTCGGGAATCATTTCGTCGCTCACACCCCACAAGGGCACACGACATCACAAGGTGCATATCATGATGCATGCCATATCAACGACTCATGATAATCAAATGCACATTCATAAATCAACAATATGAATTATCTCATCATCATTATTCATGCATTGGAAATCAATTCAAACAATGCCTTTACTTGCAATAAGGCCACCAAATAACACACATTGAATTTCACATAAACAATGCATTTCATCATAATCCACAAACCACAACAATTAGCATTTTAGCATATACACTCATATCAATTCACATCAAGAATTACTCACCATCAACCACAACAATCCTGCCATCATACAATGATATTCACAACACTAGGATTCACGCCACGAAGGCTACCCACAACAACATACCTTAATACCATACATTTGTATTCAAGCCAACAAAGTATTTTGCCATAAGGCCACAACAATTACAACAACTTATCACATGCTTCCACATTATATAACAGCACACAAGCTATATGTTATATATCAAAAGTATATCGCATGATAACACATCAATCGCACACAATTACGACGGTAAAAGTCGACAAAAGGACACGTTTCCAAATTCCCGACACAATTAAATCAGCCACTAATCTCAAAACCATTTTTATAAGAAATAACATCTCATTAGCTTTCCACCGGTACTAAGAACGTCTCGATCCGAGTTACAGATCAAAAGTTATGAATTTTCAAAGAAAAGAATTTATTGAGAAACAGCCAGATTCGCCTGGCGCCTTAGGATTTCGCCTGGCGAATACCCCTTCGCCAGCACTTCGCCTGGCGAATTAGTGGCGGACCACAATTTTATAAAAACCCAAGAGTTCCAGTAGCTAACACATTTCTGTCTCCCCGTTTTCGCTTGGCGACTTATGATTTCGCCTGCGAATCCCCATTCGCTAGCACTTCGCCTGGCGAGCTAGTGGCGAGACCTAATTCGCCTGGCGCATTCCAATTTGCCTGGAGAATCGCATCAGAACCAGAATTTTTCTGTTGCGGGTTTACACGGTTCCAAACCCCAAAATTCCAACTTTCTTCAACCAAAACGTTTTCAATCAATCAAAACAAGTATCAACAATGTTCATACATATAATACGATCATACTACGTGATTCATATCGATTTCCAACCGTGAAAACATCAATTCTATCGAAATGACCACAATTCCAATCAAGTGGAAAACATATATTTTTCAACCAAACATTCAAACAAATACATACATATACTTATACAAGCAAGATATAATCGAAACTTCTCACCCTTACCCGATTAATCGCGCTTGAAACGAAGTATTGAAGATTTCCTCTTCTCCTCTCTTTTCCTTCCTCTTCCTTTCTTTCCTTTCTCTTTCTTTTCTCTCTTTTTCTCTCAAATCTCTATTTATAAAAATATCTAACCCCTTAAAATGACCTTTTTACCCCTCAGCTCAAATATCTCGCAAACGCTCTCAAAACGCGATAAAACATAATAACGATGAAAAATAATATATTGTCAAATAAAAGTCAAGAATAAAATAATATAAAAATGAAAATAATTAAATCGACTCGATTAAATAAATAGGACAAAACGGGGCGTTACAATTCTCCTCCGCTTACACATTTTCGTCTCGAAAATATACTTGGTGCAAACAACTCCGGATACGAATCTCGTATCCGACTAACCCATTAACATGCCAACACTAGGCACACCATAAATAACACAAACTGACAACCCACCTCGCTAACAACAACTACTACAACGACACGACAACGGTAATAACAACAACAACCAGGTGCAATGCCCATTCAATGCACTTGACGACCAACCCATGACTCAAAGAATACCCAAGTTACGAACACACAGGTTCACTCTTGAACCGAAACACAACAAGATCGTTACCATCACCGTAGGTAACACTCCCCTAATTCCCCATCATAGGAATTAGCTACACGCACTCGAACCGTCACCATGGAAACAACGCAACAACAAAGATAAGAACATAAAGTTCCACGACATAAACAACGTCTTAACAACATCCATAAAACTAGAATACCAACATCTTTGTCACACAACATCATTACAACAATGTTACGATTCACCAATCGAACATATAACCAAAACATCCATCTACATAGTAGCCCATGAATAATATTTAAACCTTTCACCTAACATTTCCATTCTGAAACGTCCAACGGTCTCATCATTCCTACATGTTTCCAATGTTCAACCTATGAACTCTTACAAGTCACACACGCATATACGAATTGTGCCACATCACGCTTCCGCTACGCACTCTGATGACTCGTAACCCTCAAAACTACCAATTCCATATCCAACTTCTGACTCTCTCTAATATTCACCAGAAAAAGCATAGTTCATTTCTAATAGACCCAACCTTACACTCCACTGACCATCAAAACAGACATGCATAAAAGCTTTCGACTTAACTCATCAGGCACGACATTAACTTTACCAATAGGATAATTCGAGCCAAGGTCATAACTAATCGGGAATTCCAACCATCCTCGTTGTCTCCTACTTATTCCTTCTGACCAAACAAGTACTCTAAACCCTTGCGATTACCAAACACCTTGAACCTAAAACCCTCAAAATAATTCCTCTAGATTCTCAACACAAAAGTAACCACAACCATCTTGAAATCATGAATCCTCAATTGTTGTAAAGCATAAGAAATGACTTTACCCTCTCGCATTAACACACTAACTACACTCATCAAGGACGCATCCTAATATTCCATAAACAGTTTATTAGGGTCAGGCAGAATCAGAATTGGAGCCGTAGTCAATCTTCTCTTCAGCTCACTAAAACTTACTCACAACGAACGTCCAAAACAAACGACTCACCCTTTGCAAGTCAACTGAGATAACAGAAGTACTAACTTAGCAAAGTCTTCCATAACCTGCAGTAACAACCAACTAAGCCCAAAAGTTTCTAATCTCCTTAACCGACTTCGGAGTCTCTCAATGTAGAACTGCATCTATTTTGGATAGATACACAACAATACCATCATCAGTAATAACATAATCAAGAAAACTAACCTCCTTCAATCAAAATTCTCACTCGATAATTTAGCAGAAAGCTCCCTCTCTTTCAACCCTTGTAACTCAATCCTCAAATACACTACATACTCATTCTTTGATTTAAAATAAATCATAATATCATCCAATAACCATCACTATGAACTTATCCAAACAAGTATGGAAGATACGGTTCATATACTCCACAACCATAACATATACAACCTTCAAAATTCATTCTGAGCTCGAAACAATTTATCCAAAATAGCTTAACAATCTCTGGTTACCACATTTCATATCAATTCTTCTTACGGGGTTCTAACTCACTCAAGGTTTCTGCTGACACGAGATCTCAACCCATAACAAAAGTAATACCATCTAGGAACTTCAAATCGTTCGCAATTCGTCACAATTCAAAATTCAAGCTATCCAGAACACAACCGCAAGTTTCCATACTACTCACTGATTAACACGCAACTTCATGCTATCATCCTTTTCCTTACCGACCATGCTGGACCTCTTCAAGTCGACACACTAAAGTTTCATCCAAAAACACATCTGAAAACCATGCACAACTGACGGCCCATCACTGTGGCTTCCTGCCAATTTCCAGAACACTATCATCACAAACATGACAAACATCTGAGTTTCACTTCCTAAAAGTTCTTCTACTTACTTAGCAGATTCAAACCTCAAATCCTCACCTTCGTCAAATTTGAGTTCACACTCTACTCTCTGAGAACAACCATTAACGATACCCAATTGTTCTCTCTCAATGACTTCCCAACTGGACCGACATACCAAAACCTCGAATCCGTCTCATCTTCCGATATTAGAATCTTTATCGACTCAACAAAACAATCTGTACCCACTAGGCTTGGCTCCAAACGATTCACACAACATACTATCAGAGTTGGAAAGACACGTCTATTCCATCCAACATAATTATGTCTACTATCAACAAGAGATTAAGGGTGATCAGTTCCTCAATTTGTCAATAGACAGTCGACAATCATGGTGGGGCATAAACCATCTTTACCAAACTATAATAGCATTTCTTGCATCTTGTGCACAAAACTACCTAAGGCACAAATCCTTAGTTGACATAAACCTTACCTCCGCATTCCCTCCAGAATCGGGAACAACACTGTCCAAACAACACTCACAATCAACTTGGGGCAACGCTCCACACCTGAAGCAACTTGGAGAAGCACAAGCTCCTCCCCCACTTATCTCATTCTCAATCCTAAAGACAAAGGATTAGAAAACCAAAAAGCACTGACAAAGTTTCACACACATATCACATACTAAGGAACAACCAACATCGACAGCATTCAACTGTCACACCAACTGACTCAATAACTTGGCCGGACGGACCGACCTGCTCTGATACCACTAATGTAACACCCCAAATTCTCATCGTGAATAAATAATACATAAATAAATCAGAGTAAATAAAATTTTATTCTTAGACAGAAACAAGGATGCCACATTTAAAGAAAGAAAACACCATCCCTGCTCATAAATTTGATACATAACACAAAGTGGAATAAACATAAAAGGGAAACTTTTTCCAACAAAAGGAAGGTTCAATTATGGAATAAAGCGGAAAGATCCATAACTGACTTGTTTTACAAAATAAATTGTTTTATAACATCAAAATATTCATACAAAGGTAATACAAAATAGATCCAACAAAAGTATACATATATAACAAAAGCGTTCTCCGACTTCCGTGTTACGTATCAGAGCAGGCAGACCGACAAAAGGATGGAGAACTAATCTTCACAAAAGCCTCCAAGATACTAATCTGCAATTGCCTCATAGAGCAACAAACCACAGCAGAAGGGTGAGAAATAACAACTAAATCAAGATTGCATAATAATATGCAAACACATATAAATTCACATGCATAATTATTCTCACCACAAGCATCACATACTAATACATATAGCATGTCACAGATACATAACATATTTCTAATAATCCAACCACATAGCATATGCCTACACATAAAACATATCACCCATAATCAGTGCATTTATCACGAATGCATATCAAATCACCAATGCTATCACGAGCTCAACACATAATCAATCAATTCACAATTCCCCATACATAATCAATCCACTCACAATTTCCCACACATAATCAATCCATTCATGATTTATGCAAATGCACAGAGACCGACACAACGACTCTATGCATGCGATACCATTCCATCCATCATTCTAATCATCATTAATTCACTCAGGAATTATTGGAATCATCGCTTGTTACTTAGTGTAACTCCCCGTCGGGCAAACGATGTTCTCCATCGCTTTAGGTCCTCTTTGTATAAGGCTCACGACGTTTATGGATCGCTTTAGGTCCTCTTTGTATAAGGCACACGATCCGATCGCTTTAGGTCCTCTTTGTATAAGGCACACGATTGTCTATAACGTCGCTTTAGGTCCTCTATGTATAAGGCACACGATCGTTACAGCAGATTCCCTCTGGAATCGTTTCGTCGCTCACACCCCACAAGGGCACACGACATCACAAGGTGCATATCATGATGCATGTCATATCAACGACTCATGACAATCAAATGCACATTCATAAATCAACAATATGAATTATCTCATCATCATTATTCATGCATTGGAAATCAATTCAAACAATGCCTTTACTTGCAATAAGGCCACCAAATAACACACATTGAATTTCACATAAACAATGCATTTCATCATAATCCACAAACCACAACAATTAGCATTTTAGCATATACACTCATATCAATTCACATCAAGAATTACTCACCATCAACCACAACAATCCTGCCATCATACAATGATACTCACAACACTAGGATTCACGCCACGAAGGCTACCCACAACAACATACCTTAATACCATACATTTGTATTCAAGTCAACAAAGTGTTTTGCCATAAGGCCACAACAATTACAATAACTTATCACATGCTTCCACATCATATAACATCACACAAGCTATACGTTATATATCAAAAGCATATCGCATGATAATACATCAATCACACACAATTACGACGGTAAAAGTCGACAAAACGACACATTTCCAAATTCCCGACACAATTAAATCAGTCACTAATCTCAAAACCATTTTTATAAAAAATAACATCTCATTAGCTTTCCACCGGTACTAAGAACGTCTCGATCCGAGTTACGGATCAAAAGTTATGAATTTTCAAAGAAAAGAATTTATTGAGAAACAACCAGATTCGCCTGGCGACTTAGGATTTCGCCTGGCGAATAACCCTTCGCCAGCACTTCGCCTGGCGAACTAGTTGCGAACCACAATTTTAGAAAAACCCAAGAGTTCTAGTAGCTAACACATTTCTGTCTCCCCGTTTTCGCCTGGCGACTTATGATTTCGCCTGGCGAATCCCCCTTCGCCAGCACTTCGCCTGGCGAGCTAGTGGCGAGACCTAATTCGCCTAGTGAATCGCATCAGAACCAGAATTTTTCTGCTGCGGGTTTACACGGTTCCAAACCCCAAAATTCCAACTTTCTCCAACCAAAACATTTTCAATCAATCAAAACAAGTATCAACAATGTTCATACATATAATATGATCATACTACGTGATTCATATCGATTTCCAACCGTGAAAACACCAACTCTATCGAAATGACCATAATTCCAATCAAGTGGAAAACATATATTTTTCAACCAAACATTCAAACAAATACATACATATACATATACAAGCAAGATATAATCGAAATTTCTCACCCTTACCCGCTTAATCGTGCTTGAAACGAAGTATTGAAGATTTCCTATTCTCCTCTCTTTTCCTTCCTCTTCCTTTCTTTCCTTTCTCTTTCTTTTCTCTCTTTTTCTCTCAAATCTCTATTTATAAAAATATCTAACTTTTCTAAAATATCTAACCCCTCAAAATGACCCTTTTACCCCTCAGCTCAAATATCTCGCAAACGCTCTCAAAACGCGATAAAACATAATAACGATGAAAAATAATATATTGTCAAATAAAAGTCAAGAATAAAATAATATAAAAACAAAAATAATTAAATCGACTCGATTAAATAAATCGGACAAAACGGGGCGTTATAGGCGAAGGTCCTGGCGAAGGACTCTTGGCTGAGGCAGTGGAAAAATGAACCAAAATTCGCTTGGTGAAGGGTTTGGCGAGTGGCTCGCTTGGCGAATGAAATGTTCGCCTAGCGAGCCCGCGATGATAGCCAATGGCGGTTTAAGCTTTCAGAGGCACTTAAAGTGCCATTTTTCTTCATTCGCTGGGCGAATGGATCATTCGCTAGGCGAATGCATCAGAACACAAGTGTGTTATAAATAGATTTGTTAGTTTTCTGGAAGGGGGACTTGCTATTTTCACACAAAAACATATTTTTTCTGAACTTTGATCATCCAAGAGTGAATTTTCACATAGAGAAGCCGAAGTCACATCCAATCTCGATTATTCGACTCGGATGTTCTTTCATCTCCTCTTGAAACTTGTCATTCAAGCTACCATAAAAATGTGTAGCTAAGCACTTTTGTGTTAAGGTTAGATGTAGTTGATCTTAATCATATGTATTTCTTTTGATCTTTTGTATATGAACAAGGTTTATGATCAATATAGATGAAGTTATTTGTTCTTAATGATGTATTTGTGGTTTGAATCACTCTAGACATAGATTTTCCAAATCATGACCTAACATTTTCATCTCTTGAAAACCAAACTCTAGACATAGATTTGGGATTTGTTATTCGTTTTGTGTTGATCTTAACGGTTATTGTTTTGATTGTTAGCGTGAGACATCATCTAACGGTCTAAACAACGACACTCACGAATTTGCTTTAGACATAAACTTATTCGAGAGGATACGCGATTGTATTGGTCGGAAACTAAGTTCATATGCTTGATTAATCGGATATGTATGAAAAGGATTAGCGAAATCTAACCTTGACATGCCTTTCTAAAACTTACAACATCTTTGCTCAAAATTTACTCTTTGCTACCAATTTATGTTAAACAAAACCAAGGATCATTTGAAACTCCTTAACTTAAAACGTTTCGACTATTGAACGGCAAGCATCAAAATATCGCACAATCCCTGCGGATACGATAAAAACACCCCCCGAAATATTATTTCAACAACTAGGTGTTTGATGGATCAAACCATACTCTTGACGCCAAATGTTAAAACTTGGAACCACAAGGTTAGTGAAAATAATTGAGTAATTGAGTGTGAAGAGGGAGAAAGTGGAAGAATTGGAGTATAATTGAGGGCGAAAATATGCATTCTTTTTTATTCATAATATGCCCATTGAGTATGTATACACAATACATGATGAAGTACAATTAACTAACAAATAAAATTGAAAATTCTCAGGTATAACTGGTTGACATATTATGTCAACCGATTGCACTAACTCACTATTTCAAGTTTTAACTCATTTCTTACATGTGTAGGCAATTGACATATTATGTCAATCGGTTACTCTTTACCGATGTAAGTTCCATTAGTCAATTTACAATGAGTGTAACCGGTTGATATAAAAATGCAACCGGTTACATACACATAAGTTAGTTTTTTCTCTTAACAAATATCACCCTCACTTTTAAGGTGACGGGGTTTATTCAATCAATTTGATCGGCTTGTTTGGTCCACTTCAAATTAGACTTATTATTTATAAAAAAAATATTGAAAATATATTTTTATTCCATTAAAAATCATATTAACTAATTGTGATAGTCCAATTGAATTTGACTCTAAAGTGTGAAAATTATCATCGGTTGATATTTTAATTATTTGTAGTTTGCTATGCACAAGCATATAAAATGCCAACAATTAATTTATTTACTTATGATCGATATTACTTACTTTTAGAGTTAGTTGTTCGCTCTAGAGAAGTTTGATCGAGTACAATTTTTTATTTATTGGTTAACTTACTACATGAGGCATTTTAAGAGAATGTTAAAACACAATTAATTTTAGACTCATGTCGCATACTTCAAACTTGGAAAGACTAAAAGCTAAAATAGAAACATTTGTACAAAAAGAAGCTATGTTGTTTTTATTTCTCGATGAACTAGAAGCTATAAAGTTGAATATTACTAGTACTCCAAAATTAAAATAATGAAGACGTGTAAGAAAAATCTATGGGACCAACATTGAAAACAGACCACAAAGAACATGCTTTTACTATATATATTAAGACACGTTCAAATCCATTTTCAATCATACATCCTGTTACAATACTTCTTCTTCTTCTTCTTCTTCTTCTTCTTATTTTCCAAGTCTCTACTCTTTGTTACATTACCCAAAATGCATTCTTCCAAGTTGTTGGGCCTTATAGCCATGATTCTCTTGTTACTTCTGCCTATGGTTACCAAAGGAGATACTAATGATGATCCTAACGATGATATCCTTGGTGTGTTTTGAAAAGAAGAAAAAAAGTTCATTATATTTCATTTTTTATAAGCATAGATACTTTACATGATTGTGAATAAGTTCATAACATCATCTATATATTTAATTGCAGATAGGATTTGTGAAGAAGTGGATTGTGGGAAAGGAAGATGCCTGGCGAATACAAGTTTACCTTTGAGCTTCGGTTGTGAATGCGAGTCTGGATGGAAGAGAACTCAAGATGAAGATGCTGATTTATATGCCACAAGCTTTCTTCCTTGTGTCATTCCAGAATGTAAATTTTTAGTATCAGCACACCGACAAAATTCAACGTCTGACACGCTCTTTTATTACACATATCAGACAATTCAGACAAATTTATAAAAATTATATTTATATTGTAGGTAGTCTAAATTATGGTTGCCAACAAGCACCAAAGCCGGTTAGAGAGAAGGGTATCCCTAACAATATTTCGGCTTTTGATCGTAAGTAATATAATGTTAAATTTATTGATATAAAATAAATTTTACTATGATATATTTTGAGCTTGAAATAATAATAATTTTGTAGCTTGCTATTGGGCATATTGTGGAGAAGGTACGTGCTCAAGGAACAGGACACATACACTCATGTACATGTGTGAATGCAAAAGCGATTATTATAATCTTCTCGATGTATCTGTTTTCCCGTGTTACAGTGACTGTAAGAATCATTAAACTGTTATTAATTTAATTATCTTGACATTTGTATCATAATGTTGAAAAAATGAATATTTTTGGCTAAAGATAATTTAATTTCTTGGTGGACGTGGACTTTATAAATTTTGAAGGTACTCTTGGATCTGATTGTTCAAGCCTTGGAATTAAAGTTTCAAATTCAACCGTAGGTTTTGACAGTGATGGTGAGAGACTAGACTTTGTCTTTTACAGTTTTTTTCTCAAAGATTTTTTTTATTCACTTAATCTTTATAACACTGATACCTAACTTATTTATATTTTAAAAGTTATTTTCATTTATCTTATGACGTTTGTGTCGTATCTGGTGTTTGTGATATGTGTGAGTTATTCATGGCACTTAATTATAAAGTAAAGATTGAAATTTGATGATGTGTTTGATTTGGTATACCCCAGCAAGCTCAACAATCTTTGGAGGAAAGTTCTATTGGATCATTGTTTTGTTGATGTCGACTGGTATGGTTATGTGGAGCTAGTTGTTAGGATGGAAAGATGGTGTGTCTTTGTGCTGAACTTCATGATTATTGGAAGTTTTATGTGAATTAGTTTAATTTTGTGAGCTATTTATTTGATTGTTGTGATTTTTGTGTAAAATAAATATATAGTCTCGTTGTAGCCTATAGAAATAACGTCACATGGTTCAGTCATTGGGAGGAGATGACTATTGTATCATACTGATATATTTAATTTGTATACGCACTAATATACTCATATGTACACCTACCTTTTATATATATGTTAATTATTCATTTATAGCACTATTATTTAATTGCAATATAGCACATTAAATTAAAATGAAAATGCTAACATTTCATATTGTAAAAACATAAATTGTAATTTTTCTGTGCCGATGATATCAATCCCGTCTGATTATTCGAAGGGAGTTGTAATAATATTTTCAGAATCTTCTTAGCATACGAGATTCTCCTTATAACAATAACAATGATCTCAATTGCATTCACATTCAACATCTTTCCGCAACTTACTCTTAACAAATAGCGAGTTCGTCACTTTTCTCTTTATATATATATATATATATATATATATATATATATATATATATATATATATATATATATATATATATATATAAAAGACGCTAAATTAAGACAACAAGTTTCAAACACACATTTGTATTGACTCTTCTTCCTCACATACCGAGTTGAGCGTTAGAGTGTTAACCTTGCAAGTCACCCTCTCCACCGCGTTGGAAGTTCGGACTCACCATCACTTCCAATCCTCATTCTATTTTAGGTTTCTGAATGGAACAATGACGTTATCCGTGGGAGTCGACTTCTGATTCCTACGATTCCATAATTTCACGATTGTTCTCCGATTCATTAGTTTGTAATCTCCTCAGGTCACCGAATCAAGAGCCTATTGAACCAAACACGAAGATCCATCACATTCAATCTAATCAAGCATCATATCAATTTTGACTCCTCGAATTTCCAAATCTTTAGTTCCTATGACTCTAAGTGATGGTTGGATCCAAAGCCACTTGATACCCCCGCTGCGCGCGAAACTGCCGCTACTGCTCTGACAGCGATCAACCAACTGCCTCTACCTCCCCCACAAGGCATCGCGAATCCTGGAATGGTGATTCCATTGCATCCAGATTTGGTCTAAGCTCCACAAATAGCCAGATCTATTTAAGTAACTCTGGTGGAACCTCTTGTTCCTCCTCCTATTTTGTAATCATAAGCCTTGCCTGGCCTCTAAGTGTTACAAACGAACCTTAAAATGCACAGTGCTAAAGAATTGTTAAACAGCGTGTACAACATCGTTCGATAATAAAATTTGCACACACTTAAAGAAAGGCTACTATACCTAGAAAAAAGATACCACATCGCTCCCCTTCGCAAAAACAATGTCTAAGAGGTTGCGTCAATGAGGACCCATACTATCACCCCAAAGCCAACCGAGGCAAAAAAAGACGACGCTCCTAAATCGAAATATCAGCATAGGAGTAGGAAGCAACATAATCTCCACAAAGCCCCAGGGGAAACCGATGCATCCATGCTTCTTCCATGGCTCAATCAAATAATCAACCGGAAAAGGTGCATCTGGAACATCTACTGTCTATTAGGATTTTGGAAAGCAATATACCAAAATCCATGGAGAAGCCGCCCAATATGGGCAAATACAATGGAAAGAAAGACCCCAACAAGCATTTGATGTCTATTCTGATATAAACTTAGTACTGATACTTAAAATGAACATTTAACAAAAAGCTAAAAGATCCATAATCTGAAGGATCAGAACCTGAGAATCAAACTATAAATATTCATACTTTGAAGAAGGTCAACTTCTGAAGACTCATACTCTAAAGGAGGTTATCTTCTAAAGACCAGACTCTGAAGAAAGTCAACATTTAAAGACTAAGATTCTGAAGGTCTTAGACTCAGGTCAGTCAAGGTAAGAATCGAGAAGACTCTGATGGGTCACTATCAAACTTAGAGAGCAATTTGTCTTCTTCTTATCATGTGCAGATCCAAACAAAATATCCACAGACAGCTGGGATGTAACAAATAATTCCTCTTGAAGAAAAGGGAATTCAAATGTCTTTTCAACGACATTAACCATATCAAGTAACATTCTAACGTCTATGATCAAGCTTCTCTTCAACGACTATTTTCCATCTCTCTATATAAGGAGTTGAAGACTTGAAGAAAGATAACCGATCCTTGACAATAAAAATAGTTGTTACGCTATCAAACAAAAAACACAAGTTTAACTTAGAATTTCTTATCATTTGTATATCTTAGAAATTCATAAGTCTTAAGAGTCTTATTGAGTCGTATTCTGCTACACCTCTGATTGTATATCAAGGGTAAGAATCAAATAATCTTCTATTTGTAAGTTAGATTGTTAGAAGTCACATTCTTGTGTGCTTGAGCATTTGAAGTCTCTTGCTTGTGTGCTTGAGCATTAGGAGTCTCTTACCTGTGCGTTTGAGCATTAGAAGTCTCTTGCTTGTATGCTTGAGCAATTGTAATCAGTAGTGATTATAGTGAAATCCCTTAGAAGTGTAAGGGGACTGAACTACTCTTGTTTTGTGGGAGGAACCAGGATAAACTTGTGATGTGTCTCTCTTCCTTTCATTTACTACCTCTGAACTTGTTTTTATCGCTGCAAACACTGGACTTTGTATCAGATTTTAGACTTGGAGTTCAGAATCTTGTCATACCCCAAATCTGTCCTACCCTCTCATTTTTTATGCCAAGCATGTGGTTGCTTTCTGGACTTTTCTCAAGACCAACTCAAGTCAAGTTTTTCTCAATTTATTACAAGAATGCTCAAAGCCAAGAATAGGCCAAATACATTGAGTTATTTCATTAACCAAATCTTGTGCTACTACTTATTCCAAGGAAGACTGTGTGATTGCATGAAGCCATTTTACAAAATTAATCACACGATCACGAGCCATGATCCATATTCAGTCAATATCCATTTTCAAGTATCCCACCGACACAAATAGAAGTTTCAAAAGGATTGAAGGTGTAGATGCATTGAATAAGCAAAAGATCACTAATTTTACTTGGAAGTCTTGTCATGAATGAAATTTCACAAAGTCTTCAAGCTGATGATTAAAGGCCTAAAGACTTTCCAAATCATGTTTTACTTTTGTAAGTCATGGTGGGATTAGTTTCAAGTTGGGTGAGAATTGTCGCAAACCTCAATGTGGTTATGGGTACAAAATGATGAGGTTATTTTTATTTCAAACCTATCGCAAGATCAGAATCCTTGTGTGCATAACACTACCAATTTCTTGGAGCCATAAGCTGAATGGTACTAATTATTTGGTGTTTTATTACAAGTTACACATGAGTCAACACTATCATCCATGTTTAGTTTACAAAGACACAACAAGTCTCCTGCTTACAATCAAGACAACACAAAATTTCCAAAACCACAACGATAAAGCATACAAGTTGTTGTTTTTAATAACACAACACTAAGGTGATGTTAAATACAAGTTTCTCTCCTTTTACATGTTGATGCACATAAAATTTTCCAATTTCGAAATTCATAACGATGGAAAAAGATATACATGGTAGCATATTGCAAACCAAAACGCCAGCTGCAGCCAATTCTTCAATACCACTTACAACATGCCTTGAATTGCTACAACCATGCCAAAACTTGAGAACCGTACCACTTGCAACAGTCCAAACTGACCTGCTCACAACGTACCACGCCTGTGCATCTGCTATGCTGCACCAATTGCACAAGCATCCAAAACCAAACCTGCAAGAAGAAGATAAACCACTGCTGAACTTGCACCAACGTAAACCTGTTATGACCCTGTACCATCCGCTCCTAGCCTACGTATTCTACATCAACCAACAACATGTATAATAACCTGAACAATGAAAGCAACATCAGAGGACATTACAAGACAAAATTCAACACTTAATCAATAAGTTGGGTGAGGCTTTAAAAAGACAGAGAAAAATCGTGAAAGGGGGGACCTGAGGAGAACGGCGGAAAAAAAACCTAATTTCTGGAGCCTCCAAAAATCGGAGAATCATTTGGAAAGAAAAACCCTAGAAATCAATCCCTCTGCAGGAATTCCCTAACAACAAATCACCAAAGCTCTAGAAAAAAAAATCAAAGAAAAATTACTCAGAGTTTCACATTGAAACTCTGAGCTAATTAGAGCTAAACTCCTCACCATTTCAACACAACAACAATCATAGAAGCAAACAGAAATATGAAGAAGAAGAGAAGAAGAAGATACGCAAGTTAAAAAACCTCACCTTCGCCGGAAAAGCTTCAGATCGGAATTACTCCGATCTAGGTATCATTCGTTTCTTCTTTACTCCTTGATGCTTGATTTAGTAATCTCCATGCGATTGTGTGTTGAACCCCTCTGTTAATTGTTTCGTTTTGTTTATTTTTGACGAATCTAGGGTTTTCTGAGTGGTTTCGATTAAGAGATTTGGGGTGAGTTTTTGGGTAATCTGACCTTGGATTTGAAATCTACATGTTTTGTTTATGTAGTTTAGGTTTGTTTTTGGTGTTTGCCGGAGAAGGACGGCGGCGGCCACCGCGCGCCACCGTCTTCTCTGGCGATTTTAGGGTTAAGTTTGGGTTGTTGATGAGAAGAAGAAAGCTATTTTGAGAGAGAGAAGAGAGAGAGAGAGAGAGAGAGAGAGAGAGAGAGAGAGAGAAGCGTGGAGAGCGAAGTGAGAGAAAGCTGAGTGCCAAATGAATTCCATTTCATCCGTTCCCTTGTTTATTGCGTTTGTGATGGACTGCCATGGTGGAGCCTTTCACCGGTGACAAGTGTCACTGGCCCCTGTACACTCCTTAATCCCACGCGCTCACTTGTTGCAGCCCCACCGTGGCCTTTACGTCACAGACCCTTAGATCTAGGTTTCGATTGATCCAACGCTCCAGCTTTCTCCATTAGTTAACCAGGGTTGACTAAGGCCCTTGGTAGACCCTCATCCCAGCGTGGGCTTCTGGGTGTTGGGCCTAGGAGATTTTCTTAACCACACCCCCCCCCCCCTTTTTGCTAACGTTTTGGCCCACTGTTTTTTTGTTTTTAAAACTTAACTTTAATTATTGATAAAAATCTAAAATTATTTTATTTTATTTCATTTTAAAAACAGAATTTATAACAACATTATTTCTAAACTATTTAGTTGAATTTATTAAAAAAAATTATTTAATATTAATTAATCTACCTATGATTAATTTTATTAAATACTGAATTTTAATTTGATTAATTATTAATTTGGTCTTAATATATTTAAAAAATCTAAAAAACTATTAACTATTTTCCTTTTTTTAGGAAAAAATCTTTAAAATCTATTTATCGAATCTTTTTTTTTTCTTTTTTTTATTAATTTTATTAAAATTATTTATTAAATATTAACTAATTATTTTAATGATTAGTTTTTATTAAGCATTTGATTTTAATTTAATTAATCTTGTTAATTCAATTTCCTTAATTCTAAAATCCAAAATACTTTTTAATTAATTTCTAAAGTCTTTTTCATTAATCAATTCTAATTAATTTTATTAAACCATTTTATTTAATACTAATTAACTTTAATAGTTAATTTTATTAAATATTTTAGTTTAATTTGATCAATTAATTTTCACCATTTTCTCAAAAATTTCCTAATACAATTAATTTAGAATTTCCCTCCTTAGTCTAACCTTAGAATTAGGTTGTTAACTTTGCTAACATACTTGATTAGTTCTTCCCCCATTTTATTTATGATCTTTATGTGAGGTGTATAATCTTCTCTTGTGGATTTATTTCATGCCTTGATTATATTATGCTATGTCATTGCGTGTTTATTCAAATCAAAATATTTTTCAACTAATATTTGGACTTCGTGTCAATCATTTTCATACCTGATAAGTCGATCGTTTTCACGATCGCAACCGACCTACCCTTTGCCTCCTCTTGGGCTTTATGCAACGATTACCCATTTTATTTTGATTTGTATGCATGTATGTGATTGGTTTATGTTTAATTATGGCTTAATTAATTCCATAAGATTAAAATCAACCCTTTTTATAAGAGTAAAACAAACTTGATCCAACATCAAGTATTTTCCAAATAAATTCAATCAATTCAATCCTAAGCATTTACTTGATCCATATATCAAGTATTTCCAACCTTCACTTCACACCATAACTTCCTTTCCTTCCATTTCTTAACTTCCTCTTACGTAAATTAAAACCTCGATCCAACGTCGAGTGCTTTTCTCAAATCAAACCAACATACGTAATAATACTTAAACATTTTCATAAAGGTGAAAAAGAGGGGGGCTAAGTCTTTGGTCTTTCTTTTCAATTGCTTGGGTGCGAGTTTCCTTACTCGTGTGTGGGCAATTGACGCCTTTAAAATACATATAATTCAATAACACTCAAACTCCTTTTCTTAATCAATCATTAATACATTTAATCTCTATTCAAACACATTTTTTTTAAAGGTGAAAAAGAGGGGGGCCAAGTCTTTGGTCTTTCTTTTCAATTGTTTGGGTGCAAGTTTCCTTACTCGTGTGTGGGCAATTGACGCCTCTAAACATACGAACTCGACCATACTCAACATTTTCCTAATCAAGTTACTAATACACTTAAACCTTACTTAAACATTTTGAAAGGTGAAGTGAGGGGGACCAAGTCTTTGGTCTTTCTCCTCAATTGTTTAGGTGCGAGTTCTCTTACTCGGGTTTAAACAATTGTCACCCCTAAAACATCCAATACGATCAAAATTATCTACTCCTCGCCCCCGTGCGACCGAGGTTCTAAACACATTCGAATCAAGTGCTTTTCTCAATCAAACACTAAAACACTTAATCATATATTCAAACACCATTTCCAAAAGGTGCTGTGAGGGGGACCAAGTCTTTGGTCTTTCTCCTCAATTGTTTGGGTGCGAGTTCTCTTACTCGTGTGTGAACAATTGACACTTCTAAAAGACATACACCTTAACCCGTCGATTGTTTAGGTGTGAGTTCTCTTACTCGTGTGTGAACAATCGTCGCCTCTAAGACATCTAATATGTCAAACTCGCTCCTCTCGCTCTCGTGCGATCGAGCCTTACCAAAACACTAAGTCATCGCCTCCGTGCGGTCCACTATTCAATACCTTTTCCAAATAACATTGTTTGAGTCATTCTTTCGCGCATATGAACTCGTGCTTCAGCCTCCCCTAGCGAGTAGACAAGCCAATGTTTAGCAGTTAGAATGCGACCTAAACTCTCGTTCGCCTAAAACACGTCCAAATCAAACCTTTTTCTCAATCAAATCTCTAACATACTTAATCCAAATCAAACAACTTTTCACAAAAAGAACATTGTTTAATCCATTCTTCTGCGCATATGAACTAGTGTTTCAGCCTCCCATGACGAGCTGACAAGCCAATGTTTAGCAGTTAGAATGCGAATTAAACAATCGTTCGTTTAAAAAACATAAACCAAACAACCGTAGTCCCACGAACTATGAATGCTCTGACTTTCCCATTGCACGAGGGAATACGTAGGCCCAAGGGTTCTAATCCTTGCCGAGCACACTAATAAAACCACCTCATTTCAAATAAATCCTTTTACCTTAGAAGATAAACAAGCAAACCTAACTAACTTTCTCACGAATCGATTCAAGAGGTTCCCGTTGAGTACAACGGACGTAGAGGGTGCTAATACCTTCCCTCTTACGTAACCGACTCTCGAACCCGAATTTGGTTGCGACGACCATGTTCTTATCTCCCTTTAAAGGTTTTATCGATATTTTCCTATTCCTTCCTTGGAATGAATAAAGTTCGGTGGCGACTCTGTTTCGAACAGCTTTTTTCCACGTCCATCGCGAGGATCGTATTTTTTGAGGTATGACAGATGGTGACTCTGCTGGGGAGTTGCATTGCCCTATGCTAGAGAGAGTCAAGCCTAACTTGACTCGATTCGTGAGTGTTAGATTTGCTTGTGTGTTTATCTTCTCTTGTTTGTTTGCTTGCTTGTTTGACTATCTATTATCTACTTGCTTGTTTATTGTTATTATTATCTTGTATGACACAGTTGGGGTTCTCTGATCATCGGTGCTCTGTGTGATGGCTCTATACCCGAGTCCGAGTATAACCCTAAGATTAGGATGGTGGTTGTGTAGTGGAGGTTTGCGTGGTCTCTTCCGCGTGAGCCAAAGCAAAGACCCCGCTTGGAGTAGATTACCTTGGAAATGTTATCATTTTGACGTTACTTCGTCACGATGATAATGTTTTCGAGCCTGAATCATCGATCCCAAGGACCGTTAACCCGTTTTTCCATGGTGGTTAGTAGTGTTAATTCTATGTGAGTTAATGCGAATGCCACAATCAGATGAGATCCCTCGAACGTATTACTTCCTGACAGTAATATTTTCAACCTCGATCTAGGATTCTGAGAACCCTACTTAGAACCCGTGTGTCGATGGTTGTGTAGTGGGCGCCTCTGAGGAGTCTTTCTCGTGGGGAAGAAACGAAAACCTCACTAGACGAGATCCTTTCAAGGATATTATCGTCTGATGTTCCTTCGTCATGGCTATAATGTATTTGAAAGATATCCATAACTCTAGGCACCTACCCGTTTAGAGCCTACCTGTGGGGGATCTGATAATCAGAGATATCCTGTGTCTAACTCCTTCCTCAGAATTAGATGTTGTTTTGATCCTGGAACCGTGCATAAGCATTGCATACTCATAACATCAGCATGTATGCATGTCATTTTTCCAACAAACCCAACCATCCTTTGTCCATAACCCGCAATTGATTTACCGACACCCGCATCAGAATTGAAGCCGCTTTTGGAATAATCATGTATTCAGAAGGGCAGAACCAGTTTGCGTCAAGAGCAGATGTTGACTTGATGAAGAACCAGCTAGACCAACATGTGGAAGCTATGGCAAGGAAAGAGGACAACATTCAAAGGCCTACAGTCACTGAGAACGTCATTCTGCCTCAAGTGAATAATCTTGTCCAATTTCAGCCTATGCGGATCCCTGTTGAGAACCAGGTCATACAAGAATGTCACACTATTCGAGATGAACATGCCTCGTCTCATGATACAGTTGAATACCATAGCTTCGCATTCACTACACCAAATTCCTGAGGGACAAGCCTGGTGGTGAATACTGAACGACCTCAAGATATTGAGTTTGCTGAAAGATGTCGTGTGTTGGAAGAGAAGCTTGAAACCATAAAGGGGTGTGATGCTTTTGATCTGAATGCTTTGAACATGTGTTTGGTACCCGGACTTGTGATACCTCCAAAGTTCAAGATGCCAAAATTTTAGAAGTACAAAGGAGATAGCTGTACAAAGCAACATTTGGTGATGTTTTACAGAAAGATGACCTCCAATGCTCACAATGATAAACTTATGATCCACTGTTTCCAAGACAATCTGAGTGGGGCATCGTTGAGTTGGTACATGCAGCTACAGAGTAACCATATCCAGTCGTGGTTGGACTTAGCCAACGCCTTTGTGAAACAATACCAGTACAATCTCGACATGGCTCCCAACCACATACAGCTGCAAGGTTTATCTCAAGAGGAGAAAGAATCCTTTAGAGGGTATGCTCAGAGATGGAGAGAGGTAGCTGCGCGCGTTCAACCGCCACTTTTAGATAGAGAACTGGTTGACCTGTTCATAGGTTCTTTGCAAGGCCCATACCTAGAAAAAATGATGAGCAATGGGACATCAAACTTCTCTGACTTGGTTTTAGTAGGAGAACGCATTGAGAGTCATATCAAGAGTGGAAAGATCAAAGACGCCTTGAGCATCCAGGATAGAGAGACTGAATCCATTGTTAGTTCTCAAGAGGAAGAGGAGGATAAAATCAATGTAATCTGGGACACTCTACAAGCTCCATCTCCGGTACCTTATCCTCAATACCCAAGCATCTTAATTGTTCAAGGTCAGCAATCCCATGGGCCTCCCTGTGCGATTCCATTATTTCCACACGGTCAATATACTCCTGTCAATAAAGGTCCCCCTCGTCAATAACAGATTGCACAACAACATTCTTCACAACCCCGACGCTACTATAGTCAAAGACCAAAAAGGCATTTTGATCATTTGTCAGTGCCATTCAGTCATATATTGCCACGTTTGATTAGTAGTGGGTTAATAGTGCCAAAGGGCTTAGATCCTGTTATTCCTCCATACCCACCAGGCTTTGACGCCAATGTACGATGTGGATACCATGCTGGCGTTATGGGGCATTCAACTGAGAATTGCAAACAGCTCAAAAACAAGGTCTAAGATCTGATTGAGTCCAAGCTAATCTCATTTACGCCTCGAGGTCTTCAAATCAACGTCAATCCTTCACTTGATCGGGTGGGTCCATCCGCCCATGTTATGGAAGAAGTTGCTGAGAGTATGTGTGAAGAAGGCTATCATAGTGGTCTCGATGAACAAGAATGCTAGTCCAACAGTGGGTCAAGAAAGAAAAGCCCAGTCCCCAATGCTGGCAATTTTTAGATCATGTCGTTTCTATGCATTTGTAGTTTCTTTATGTTATGCGTTATTTGCTTTTAGACATTGTTGTTTATTAATGGTAATATTAATGAAGTGATCATGCATTTTTTGAACTAATCACGTCGCATTCACTCACATTTTCTTCACTTATATAAAAAAAAAACAACAAAAAAATTCATCTATATACCTCTCATTCACTTCCTTTACCAAGTTGTTGTTTAGAAAATATTGGAGTGAGGATGACGAAAATGAGATACCCATAATTGTTGATGGTAAGCTTTCGGATAGAATCCTGCCAAGGATGTACAGGCATTGTTTCAAATTCCTAAACATTGGAGAGATAAGGGGTTGATCCTTAGTTAACCACTTCGAGCTAAGAAGTAGAAGTTTCCTTCGAATATTCAAACCCTTACACTCAACCCGGGGCAGGGTAGTGTTCAGTTAATTTGACTCCGTATTCTTCGTGCACGTCCTGAGGTGACGAAGAAATCATGCAAAATCCAGAAGTTATGATGGTTGTTCTTCAATGACTACTGACTTGGCAGTCACAAGCCTTACTAAAAAAAAGGAAAGAGCCCGCTAAGTCAAACACCTCAAAAAGGAGACTTAGGCAAAAATTAGGGCAATCCCGATGGACTCGTAGAATAAAATCAGTCCATGCAAAATTAGGGATCAAAAAAAGACAAAAGCAAAAGAGGTCTTCGAATCCTCAAGCGAAGCAATATAAGATTCAGTGATCGCCATATCAAAGATCAAAAGGTTACTGATGTCCATCAAAAACAAAATAAGATGACTGCCATTTCAAGCGAATCTTGAACCTTCATATTCATTCTTACACCGTCAAAATCTAAGTATGTGTGTCGATTTAACTGAACGTAGGACTGGAGATCATCACGAAGAAGGGGTGGGTACAGATATAACTTTGAGCCTTATATCATTTGTTTATATAACCGTGAACCAGACCACGTTACAACCCTCAAAAGACCTAATTGAGGCGGGGTTTATTCTGAAAGCATACTACAGTAAGGTTGCGTAAACTGACTCCTACGAATTTGCTAGTCTTTTGAATTGGTGTCATATTCTTTTTGTATCTTTCACACACCAGTAAATCAACACTGCGTTTGGACTAATGGTTCACTCGTCACACACTTTCACACCATTCCAATAAATGATTTTTCAAAACGTGCATGAATGTCGCATTAAAATTACCATTTCTGAATGATCAAATTTAGCTGCAAATCAGTACTTGACAGTTTGGAATCTCCAACAAACTGCAATCAGAGAGAAACTTAAGTATTCGTTGACACTGACTCGAATCGAGACTATCTCATAATCTTGTGAATCTGGGGCAAGTCCTTCAAAGCAATACTTAGTCAATCTGAGGCAAGCCAAGACAGGGGCAGACCACTGATCCAGACACTAGGGCAGATTATCTCATTACCCTCTAGACAGGGGCAGATTCCCTTCATACATTCAAGTTGGTCAAGATGGCCATGTCAGGCACTAAGCGACCCTTGAATTCAACAAGTATTAAAAATATTGGGGCAGAGCAAATGCATCATGAGAATGCATCGGATAAGTCGCTACGCTCACACAATCAACTTGCATTGGTTACGTCGCTGCGCTCATACAACCATTTGTAAGCCATCATGGCATATCAGCTAGAAGTGAGGTTCTCTCATGAACTAAGTACACAATTTCTGCAAAGGATCAAACTTGGGGCACCAAGAGCATCCACAGCTGTCCTCTGATAATGGCACTATCAGATACTAAGTGTCAGGAAATCAAATCCTTTCACCTCATAAAGTCCAACCCTGCTTGGCAACTACTAAAAGTCCAACCCTGCTTGGCACCTCCTAAAGTCCAATTCATATTGGCAACTACCTAAAGTCCAACCCTGCTTGGCAACTACCAAAAGTCCAACCTTGCTTGGCAACCTCCAAAAGTCCAACCTTGCTTGGCAACCACCAAAAGTCCACCTTGTTGGCACTTTCATAAGACCAATCCTCTGCTTGCATTCGTATATGCATCACATACAGTCAACAAGCATCATATGTATACATAGCATAGCCCATTTCCTTCCTCAACCCCCGCGTTGATACATATTGTTTTGTTCTTGACCCCTGAGTCAATGTTGTCTTTATTTTCTTTGGCCCCCGAGTCGATATTTACCTTTCTTTCAACCCCCGAGTTGATGATATTTTGTCTTTATTTTCTCGACCTTGCCTTAGTTTCTCGACCCCCGAGTCGATATCATTATTACATCTTCAACCCCCCGAGTTGACATCTTATTGCTTGTACTGGCCCCCGATCATTGTTATCTTTATCTTCTTCGACCCCTGAGTCGATATTGTCTTTATTTCCTCGACCCCCGAGTCGACATTGCCTTTATCTCTACCCTCGACCCCCGAGTCGATATTTGCTTTTACCTTCAACCCCCAAGTTGATATTTTGTTATTTCTTTCAACCCCCGAGTTGATAGATTACCTTGCCTTTATTTTCTCGACCCCCGAGTCGGTATTGTCTTTATTTCCTCGACCCCCGAGTCGATATTACCTTTACCTTTCTTTCAACCCCCGAGTTGACGACAGTTTAGCTTAATGTTTCTCGACCCCTGAGTCGATAGTGTATTTCCTTTTCTCAACCCCCGAGTTAATATGCCAGTATTCCCAGTGAGTCTTTCACCTTGCTCCATCTAATCACCATTAATCCTTCTTTGGAAACCAGAAATTAAGCCTTGCCCAGTTGCATTCCCATATGCATCTCATAATGCAAGTTCATTTGCATTCCTGTATGCATGACATTTCCATCCCCAGCATCATATCATAACAGGATCCAGGATCAGTTCGCAAGCATCTTGGCCAGTCCTCCTTCAAAGTCGGCAGTATTCTTCTAAGAAGAGTTGGTACCCCGCACGTGCTCAAGGAATTGCATCCCCCAGTAAGTCATTCTTCAACCATGCAATTAATAATGACGATCCCCAGCAGCTATTGCTTTCGTTGCTCCCCAAGCAGAGGCTATCCTAGAAGGTTTCTTGCGAGCTTTCCCCTGCAGAGCCAACACATTTCCTCCGACGGGAATCTTACTCAACTATTCCCCAGCAAATTTACCGCAGATATATTATTTTGGTATCATCGGAGAGCCTTCATGAATAAGGGACTGCTTCGACCACCCAAAGGATCTCAAGTTATCTTGTTCAGTTTGAACCCCGCTACTTCATTCTGTCAGCTCTTACTCTACAATGTCGCGGTGAGAATCGGATACCAAGCTATTGGATTAACTTGAATCACAATTTTTGAAATTCACCACCGGTCTTTATTTTTATCCAAAGGAAAGGGTTAAAGATCGAAAAACCTAATAAGAGATCTAAGGTTCGGGGGTTGGTTACGTCTAGGGAAGGTATTAGCATCCTAAACGTCTGTAGTACTCTACAGGAACCTCTTGTTAGTATTTATGTTATCTATTACTTGCTTACAAAGGGTATGTGCTAAGGTAAAGACCTAGGGGTTAGAATCTAAGTATACTCGCCAAGACATCGCATCTTGTGCCTACGTATCCTGACGGGAGTGGAATCAGAGTATCCGTAGTTCCCCTCAAAGAGGGTGAGGAACTCTTGACTGTGGTCAAGGTTCTAGGGGGAGGTAGCGTCTATGGCAAGACACTACATAGAGTGCGGTGACTCTAAATTTAAAGTTAAGTTAAAATGGAGGTTAAGTGTCCATGGTAGAACACATGAATAGAGTGCGGTGACTCCGATCCTAAGGTTAGGATAAGTAGGGGTGGTTCTAAGGTTAGGCTAAGATGACATGGTAGTCAGCAAGGTGGGAACCTTTCCTTTGGGGTTTGGTATAAGTGATAGAGGGTCAAAGAGAAATTTTAAGTATCAAATGTAAAAGTAAATAGTGAGATGTACAGAGATAGCGAATGCTCAGGCCAACTAAAAGCCCAAAAGGTATCAAAATCAGGACGCATCTAGAGACACATTAATGAACATTGGGAAATGATTAAAAAATGTCAAGATTAAATTAAGAATTGGGAATAGAACCTATTTAAACCAAACACTAGCATAAACGATTTAATTAATCCTAAAATAATTAAAACATAATAACTAAAATTAAGTTCTAGTTAAAGTTAATTAAAAAAACTAATTAAATGGTTCTAAATAAGTTAAAACTAAATAATTAAATCCTAATTAAGACTAAACAAAACTAATTATCACTAATTAGAAAACAAGGGGTGCCCTCTTTGAACAGTATGAACATGGGCTAAAGGCCCATCCGAATTGCACCAGAAAAAAAAGAGAGGGTCAAGAGGACCTTTGCCTTCATCCCACGCCTCATAAACACAAACCAGTAAAACATTTGAAGCTTAAGCCAAAAAAAAGAAACTCCCAAGTCTCAACATCTAAAACAACACGACCAACTCGACGGATTCAATCATCATCGTCGGCCTATCGAAGTGGAACGTCGATCGCTCAAGGCTAGCCCTATCAGGTTCGAAATCATCTATTGATATCGTCAATTCCAACTGGGCACTCGATCAAGCCTCGAGAACAGATTTATTATCGCACTAAATCGAGATGGAGAACCACATCGTGACCGTGCAATTGGGGCAGAGACTTGCAATGGAAAGTGTTCAAAATCACAACATATCATCAATTAAGCGTAGAGTCACATAACTCAGAGTAATTTCGACACGACGGCGTCGACGACTTTGAAAGGTACTTCTCCCTACTTCCCTTCCTCTTTCGAATTGGCGTTGCTTGTGAATTCGATGCGTAATCTCCTTGTGTGTATGTGCGTGATTGTTTCTGCTCTATTCTTTCTCTGTTATGAAAAAAATCTCCCTGTTCTGCTATTGTTGTTTTAGTTTGAAAGCTGTATGTGAAGTTCTTAGTGTGTGATTTTTTCTTCTCTGAACTTTCTCTGTCAAACCGTCTCTATTTTCTCTGAGTCTGTTGGTTTCTCTGTTATGAGTATGCTGAGATGGTGTATGTTTGTGAATGGTTTGTGTGAGGACATATATTCTCTGTGAAATTTTGTGGAACTTGATGTGTGTAAGCTTTTCTTTCTGATGTGTTTTTGTGAACTCTGTGGAAATGGTGAAACGTGTTGTGATTTTCTGAACTGTGAATTCTCTTCAACTCCAAGTTCCCCCTCACTCTGTTCCTATGGGCCTCTTTTTATAGACTGTGTGAAATAAAATACCGATTTCAAGAATGAATGTTGTCTGATTGTGTTTGATATATTGCTGATTTTGTCTCCATTTCCAGCTCGGCATGTCGGCAGACATCTTGAAGAACATTCCATTTTACCTTGCCCTGCTTGAAACATATTTTTTTTGGAAGTTAATGCTCATGATTTGATGATGATGCTGATACGTGCCATTCTTGATCCTTACCTTTTTCAGTTCAGCATGTTTAATCGTGTTTTGGAGTGTGATGAATGAATTCTTATTTTGTGAGATTGTGTCTTGAAAATTCAGATTTTTTTTCATGAATGCCTATTTTAATGACTTTCTTTTGCTTTTCTTGCGTGACAGCAATGGGATGGCCCACTCAAATTATCTTTGGACTTTCTTGGAAGGCTTTTATTTTGAAGTGCATCTTGGTTTTTGAAAAGCCGTGACTTTCTTGGATTTTGTTTGAATTTGAATTTCATAAAAAACCTTGAGCCTTCAATTCTTGGCCTTTGTAACCATTCTTGTAAATATTCAACTTTGAGAAACAATTAATTTATAAATTATCTTGAACTTGCACGTCTCATGATTAATGAAACTCACAACTTAGAAGCTTGGACGGATCATAGCTTGAAGTTGGTACTTAAAACCATAAATCTTAATGTGGACTTTTATATGAATCTTTGAATTACTTGGTACACCTTGAAATGAACCTTAAAATAAATCCATAGTGCGCTTTGAAAATCACATAGAAAACCTCCTTGAACTTGTACCATAAAATTTGGATTTAGTTCTTGACAAATCAACTGAAAAGTTCGAACTGATCTTTTGACAACTTGAACTCCCACCATCAAATGAACACTCCATCAACTTGCATAACCTGATCTTTAATTGACATAGCTCAAACATCATAAAATAAGACAACCCTAATCTTCTTGAGACGTACACTGATGTGGTTGAGAAATTTTGAGGCAAATAACCAGTAAAGAAAAAAACTAAGACCGTTTGAATCAGCATCCATTGGTCATGACCTGAACATCTTAACTGAGAGAACCGGTACACTTGAAATTAACGCGCCTGCAAGAATTGGTTAGTTACAATAAACACGCACACAAATGCCGCATGACCTAAAGATGTTACGCGAGATGATGCACAAAGGAAACAGAATCTTATGGTCAAAAATTAGGGTATGACAGATGCCCCTATTTAAGTTTCTTCTATCTGGAGATATGGAGATTGAAATCTTCGTCTCGACGTGATAGGAGAGACTTAAATACAAACATGCACAATTTTTGACCCTAAGATGCCACAAATGCATATGATATGACATGAAATGATATGAAATGAGATGAATGCAAAGACAAGGAGAATTCTGTGGGGGATGGTGCCACAAGGGAAAACTGTTACAGTTGTGTTAGAAGCGAATTGAAACAAAGCAAAGTATCTGGAAAACATCATCCAAGAATGGCATTGGATGAAAAAGCACCAAACATCCAATAATAGCTTTGGATGAAAGGTAAACTCACAATATCTAAGAAGGCAACATATGAGAATGAGACAAAAAATGTAATCCGAGAAGGCATCGGACACAAAGAAACCAGTCATCCAATAATGGCTTTGAATGAAAGGTACACTCACAATATCTGATAATGGCTTCAGATGAAAGTAAACAAGGTAAAGAACCCAGACATCCAATAATGGCTTTGAATGAAGGTACAGTCACAATATCTAATAATGGCTTTAGATGAATGTGAACAAAGACTACATTCAAGAATGGCATTGAATGCAAAGAAACCAGTCATCCAATAATAGCTTTGAGTGAAAGGTATAATCACAATATCTAATAATGGCTTTAGATGAATGTGAACAAAGACTCGATCTGGAAGAACATCAAAAAGAGGGACCCATCCGGAAGAACATCATATGGTAAAGAAACCAGACATCCAATAATGGCTTTGAATGAAAGGTGTAATCACGATATCTAATAATGGCTTTAGACAAAGTGAACAAAGAAAGGATACAAGAAAGCATTGGACAAAGAAAACCACAACGTCCAGGAAAGCATTGAACAAATCTGAACAAGGAGATACCCAAGAAAGCATTGGATAGAAGCAACAATATCTGTTTGGTAGGTGCCAAGTAAGTTGAACTTTGACCACAAGGTAAGACGTGAATAACAACACGACCTATGGAGAAATGCAAATGAGTGCAAATGAGGATGACACTCTTGCTATGTATATGTATATGAATTATGCAGATGATATATGATCAAATGCAAATGTAAATGCAATGTAGACGTCGACGACACGGTTCGACTCTTGGGGAGAAGACATGACTGGAATACTGATTCCTTAACACAGAGATCACTGTCATTCTGCTTGGGACTAAAGATGCTGTTGAGCACAACTTTGCCACACTGGTAAACTGTATCAAAATTCATGATCCATGTAGGGAGGATGGAAAACTGTTTGGGGATTCTTCAAGTAAACTGCCCCAGATTAGCCGACTACTGTACATGAGCTGATAATTGCTTCAGCCGGATTAATTCTGTAAATGACAGTTTCACTGTGCGCTTGGAAAGCTTGCCCCAGTCTGAGTCATGAAAAATCTTCTGTATAAACCAATTCTAAGAAGGACTTGCACTGAACAAATCTTGAACTGACTCTCAATAGGATCTGGAAGGAACTTGCCCCTGATTGGATCATTGACCAAGTTTCTCAAATGTTTGAAAATTCCTTAAGCGGAAGCCAGATTGCAAACAAAAGTGTTCATACAAACATAGTAAATGCAAAGTTCATGCAACTTTTGAAATCAAAATCATTTTGGAAAGAGGTAAAACAATAGGGTCACTGGCCAGAACACGGTGGTTCAAGACGTTTAAAAGTGAAAGATAAAGCAAAAAGGCGTGATGCCAAAAAAATGATCTACAAAGATCTTTAGGAGTCAGTTTACGCAACCCTGTTGTAGTATGCTTTCAAAATAACCTTGCTTCAATTAGGTCTTTTGAGGGTTATAACGTGGCCTGGTTCACGGTTTAAGAAACAAAGGATAAAGGCTCAAAGTTTATTTGTACCCACCCAATCTTCGTGATGATCTCCAGTCCTACACTCAGTTAACTCAGACTTTGCACTCAGGTTCCCATAGATTAGGGATTGCATTGATGATAGTGATGATGGTTCAGAAGTTAAGGGACTTTTGAGGTGACAGCCACTACTTCCTTATAACTCTTGGTTGTTTTTTTTTTCATTGAGGACTTTCATGGTCTCATTTTTATTAACCCTAACTTCTGCCTGAACTGTTTTTTATGAATCTTACAGTCAGCGGGATGCCCCAATTTTTTGCCTAAGTCTCCTTCACAGGTTTCGACTTAGCGGGCTTTTTCCTTTTTTGATTTTTTTTTTTATCCTCTTTTTTTTTTTTGAAAGAAACTGACTGTTTGGCTTAATGATTACGGCAAACCATCATCGACTTTTGACTTGAAAGACATCTTCGACACTTGCTTGTTGCGTGCGAAGGAAAAATTGGGAATGCAACCTTTTTGTTGAAAGATGTCTTGCATGAAACTCTTGTATTTGAATGCACACCCAGTTAACTAAGAACTACCCTACCCCCAGGTTAAAATTGCGGGTTTTTATTTGTAAAGAAAAGAAACTCCAACTTCAAGGCCAAAAGGGGTTGACGAGGGATTATCTTCCTTATTTCTCCAGTGTTTAGGAATTGAAACAATGCCTTACATCTTCAGCAAAGTTTTGATTTAAAAGCATACCAAAAACAATTATGAGTATAACGTTTTCATCATCCTCCCTCCAATCTTTGCATAATCAGAAGAAAGTGGAAAAGAGATAAAATATTTTTTTATTTTTGTTTTTTTGGTTTTTTTTTCTTTTTGAAAAGGCGTAAAGATGTAAATAACAAAAGCAAATGAAGTTGAATCCAAAAGTTGCAATGCTCATTTTATTAATTATGAAAGTACAAACATTATTTGAAAGCAAACAGCTAATACAAGATAAGGAAAATGCAAACAACAAGAAACAAAATTCTAGTGACTAATCAGAAACAAGAATGAGTTGTCCTGTCTGAAACACTGAGGTATGCTGAAGTCAACTGAAGCTTCACTTAGCGTGCTCCGGCAAAGGATTGTTCTTGACATTCGGATTGGTGTCATGAAAGGAGAGAATACCAATTCTGATCAGCTCTTGTACTCTAGCCTTCAATGCAAAGCAATGTTCCAAGTCGTGGCCTGCGGCACCTTCATGGAATGCACAATGGAGATCAGATCTGAATCCACGTGGAAGTGGATCTGGAGGAGGAGGCAAAGGCCTTGTAGTAATCAAACTTTTCTGAACTAGCCCGGGATAAAGTTCAGTGTATGTCATTGGAATAGGATCAAAATTATTCCTATTACGGTACTGACTCTGTCCAACAGCTGGACGTTGAGGAGCTTGAGCTGGTCGTGGAGCAGTAACCACAGGAGTAACAGCAGTAATATCAGGGTGGTCAGCATACTGTGGTCGAGGACGAGGCCTTCTAGTTTCAGACATAACAGCATTGGTCTGATTTTCTCTCTTCTTCTGGAAGTTCCCATAGAATTTCTTAGCACCATTAGAAGATTCAGCAGCCTTGGATACTTTACCATTCTTAAGTCCTTCCTCGAGTCTCTGACCAATAGTAACCAAATCAGTGAAGCTGGAGGAAACACTACCAATCATCTTCTCCCAGTAGAATGGAGACAAGGTGTCCATAAACAATCCAGTTAATTCTTTCTCTGCCAAAGGAGGTTCAACTTGAGAAGCCAACTCTCTCAAGCGCTGAGCATATTCCTTGAAAGACTCTTTATCCTTCTGAGACATGTTTTGCAGCTGACGGCGATCAGGAGCCATGTCGAGGTTATACTTGTATTGCTTCATGAAGGCATTAATAAGATCCTGGAAACAGTGAATGTTGTTCTGTTCAAGATTCATATACCATTTGAGAGAAGCTCCACTCAGACTGTCTTGAAAATAATGGATAAGCAATTTCTGATTCTTGGCATGAGCAGCCATCTTTCGGGTATACATGACCAAATGAGCTCTTGGACAAGAATCACCTTTGTACTTCACAAAATCGATAGTCTTGAATTTAGCAGGCATAACAAGGTCAGAAACCAAACCCATGTTTTCTGCATCTAGGTTGAAGAAATCAGTACCCTCTACGGCTTTAAGTCTCTTGTCTATAGTCTGAAACTGTTCACGGACAATCGCGGGTTCAACAAAATCTTCATGGTCTTCACCCTGAGCATTGGCAGCATTGTACTCATAGAGAGGGTTTTCAAAAGGAGGTCGAGTAGTCTGGGCAACAACATGAACCACAGGTCTAGGCTCGGAGAAAACTGGAACTTGAAAAACTGGTCCAACAGTCTGACCAATCATATTAGTAGATGCAAGAGGTGGAGAGTAGTTGTGAGGTAAACCGAACTCTAGCCAAGTGAAAGGTGGCACCTGAACATGTTGAGGATCAACAGTTGAAACTTCTTGGATGACAGTCCTTTGGGGTTGCTCTCCTCTAGCAATCAAGACTTGGAGCATTTCAGTGAGCTTTGCCACGCTTGACTTAAGGTCGTCGATCTCCATTCGCATCTCAGCATTGTGTGCTTCTTGCTCTGCCATTATGCGTCTGTAGTTAGCTCTGGTCTGGTATCGATGTCGAGGAATCAGCTTGACAACTCACAGGAAACACTGGAAGATAGAGACAGCCGGGAATGAGTTACTGGACAAACGGATGTATGCAAAGATGCAAATGATATGCCATGCGATGCAATGGTTTCAAGGAACTCAACAGTAGGTTGCAAACATTTCGGAAAGGCTGAAAAAAATTTCATTTTATAATCCAGGATTTTTTTTATTGATTTTGCAAGGGAAAGAACAATTGAGTTTCTTGAAACCGAATAGTGATTCATGAATGCATGAATGGATGCATAAACACAGGAATACACGTATACACATATACAGGTAAACAAGCCAAAGCTTAGGTTTGAAGATCGCGAGCATGGAGCCATGGTTTACCCTTCCCAAGGTGTGTACTATGGTTTCAAATGTACCTGCCGAACGGGTTCTACAAAGTTCCCGGAGTCTACAATCCATCTTTCGGATATTATCGACTTCCCAAATTACTCGGTTAGTCAATAATATTCTCAAGAGAATCTCGTCCGAGTGTAGTATCGCGTGACAACTATTTGGAAATAGACTCCCGCATAGTCACCGCACTACATTCTAAAAGGCCAAGTGGGGTTAAAGGTACTACGGTCCTCAGTCTCACTGGTTCTTGGTCGAAATTAATATCGTTTTCACAAATGGACTCGTTCAAACAACATTAATTTCAAAAGAACCTAAACTGAGCGATGATTTTCTCAATTCAACTTTTCAGGAATCGACTCCGTCAAAGTATCCTTGACCATATCATCTCCTATCATAATTGCACTCAAGTCCGGGTCTAGGACTCCTCACCACTCGAGAACCCCTGCATACAGCAAAACCAGGCACAACAGATATAAACAAGCAAAATAATAAATAAGCAAGAAAAACAAGAATACTAAACAAGTTAGGCCTAACCCTCTAAGTTAAGATCCCCAGTGAAGTCGCCATTTCTGTCGCGGTGAGAATCGGATACCAAGCTATTGGATTAACTTGAATCACAATTTTTGAAATTCACCACCGGTCTTTATTTTTATCCAAAGGAAAGGGTTAAAGATCGAAAAACCTAATAAGAGATCTAAGGTTCGGGGGTTGGTTACGTCTAGGGAAGGTATTAGCATCCTAAACGTCTGTAGTACTCTACAGGAACCTCTTGTTAGTATTTATGTTATCTATTACTTGCTTACAAAGGGTATGTGCTAAGGTAAAGACCTAGGGGTTAGAATCTAAGTATACTCGCCAAGACATCGCATCTTGTGCCTACGTATCCTGACGGGAGTGGAATCAGAGTATCCGTAGTTCCCCTCAAAGAGGGTGAGGAACTCTTGACTGTGGTCAAGGTTCTAGGGGGAGGTAGCGTCTATGGCAAGACACTACATAGAGTGCGGTGACTCTAAATTTAAAGTTAAGTTAAAATGGAGGTTAAGTGTCCATGGTAGAACACATGAATAGAGTGCGGTGACTCCGATCCTAAGGTTAGGATAAGTAGGGGTGGTTCTAAGGTTAGGCTAAGATGACATGGTAGTCAGCAAGGTGGGAACCTTTCCTTTGGGGTTTGGTATAAGTGATAGAGGGTCAAAGAGAAATTTTAAGTATCAAATGTAAAAGTAAATAGTGAGATGTACAGAGATAGCGAATGCTCAGGCCAACTAAAAGCCCAAAAGGTATCAAAATCAGGACGCATCTAGAGACACATTAATGAACATTGGGAAATGATTAAAAAATGTCAAGATTAAATTAAGAATTGGGAATAGAACCTATTTAAACCAAACACTAGCATAAACGATTTAATTAATCCTAAAATAATTAAAACATAATAACTAAAATTAAGTTCTAGTTAAAGTTAATTAAAAAAACTAATTAAATGGTTCTAAATAAGTTAAAACTAAATAATTAAATCCTAATTAAGACTAAACAAAACTAATTATCACTAATTAGAAAACAAGGGGTGCCCTCTTTGAACAGTATGAACATGGGCTAAAGGCCCATCCGAATTGCACCAGAAAAAAAAGAGAGGGTCAAGAGGACCTTTGCCTTCATCCCACGCCTCATAAACACAAACCAGTAAAACATTTGAAGCTTAAGCCAAAAAAAAGAAACTCCCAAGTCTCAACATCTAAAACAACACGACCAACTCGACGGATTCAATCATCATCGTCGGCCTATCGAAGTGGAACGTCGATCGCTCAAGGCTAGCCCTATCAGGTTCGAAATCATCTATTGATATCGTCAATTCCAACTGGGCACTCGATCAAGCCTCGAGAACAGATTTATTATCGCACTAAATCGAGATGGAGAACCACATCGTGACCGTGCAATTGGGGCAGAGACTTGCAATGGAAAGTGTTCAAAATCACAACATATCATCAATTAAGCGTAGAGTCACATAACTCAGAGTAATTTCGACACGACGGCGTCGACGACTTTGAAAGGTACTTCTCCCTACTTCCCTTCCTCTTTCGAATTGGCGTTGCTTGTGAATTCGATGCGTAATCTCCTTGTGTGTATGTGCGTGATTGTTTCTGCTCTATTCTTTCTCTGTTATGAAAAAAATCTCCCTGTTCTGCTATTGTTGTTTTAGTTTGAAAGCTGTATGTGAAGTTCTTAGTGTGTGATTTTTTCTTCTCTGAACTTTCTCTGTCAAACCGTCTCTATTTTCTCTGAGTCTGTTGGTTTCTCTGTTATGAGTATGCTGAGATGGTGTATGTTTGTGAATGGTTTGTGTGAGGACATATATTCTCTGTGAAATTTTGTGGAACTTGATGTGTGTAAGCTTTTCTTTCTGATGTGTTTTTGTGAACTCTGTGGAAATGGTGAAACGTGTTGTGATTTTCTGAACTGTGAATTCTCTTCAACTCCAAGTTCCCCCTCACTCTGTTCCTATGGGCCTCTTTTTATAGACTGTGTGAAATAAAATACCGATTTCAAGAATGAATGTTGTCTGATTGTGTTTGATATATTGCTGATTTTGTCTCCATTTCCAGCTCGGCATGTCGGCAGACATCTTGAAGAACATTCCATTTTACCTTGCCCTGCTTGAAACATATTTTTTTTGGAAGTTAATGCTCATGATTTGATGATGATGCTGATACGTGCCATTCTTGATCCTTACCTTTTTCAGTTCAGCATGTTTAATCGTGTTTTGGAGTGTGATGAATGAATTCTTATTTTGTGAGATTGTGTCTTGAAAATTCAGATTTTTTTTCATGAATGCCTATTTTAATGACTTTCTTTTGCTTTTCTTGCGTGACAGCAATGGGATGGCCCACTCAAATTATCTTTGGACTTTCTTGGAAGGCTTTTATTTTGAAGTGCATCTTGGTTTTTGAAAAGCCGTGACTTTCTTGGATTTTGTTTGAATTTGAATTTCATAAAAAACCTTGAGCCTTCAATTCTTGGCCTTTGTAACCATTCTTGTAAATATTCAACTTTGAGAAACAATTAATTTATAAATTATCTTGAACTTGCACGTCTCATGATTAATGAAACTCACAACTTAGAAGCTTGGACGGATCATAGCTTGAAGTTGGTACTTAAAACCATAAATCTTAATGTGGACTTTTATATGAATCTTTGAATTACTTGGTACACCTTGAAATGAACCTTAAAATAAATCCATAGTGCGCTTTGAAAATCACATAGAAAACCTCCTTGAACTTGTACCATAAAATTTGGATTTAGTTCTTGACAAATCAACTGAAAAGTTCGAACTGATCTTTTGACAACTTGAACTCCCACCATCAAATGAACACTCCATCAACTTGCATAACCTGATCTTTAATTGACATAGCTCAAACATCATAAAATAAGACAACCCTAATCTTCTTGAGACGTACACTGATGTGGTTGAGAAATTTTGAGGCAAATAACCAGTAAAGAAAAAAACTAAGACCGTTTGAATCAGCATCCATTGGTCATGCCCTGAACATCTTAACTGAGAGAACCGGTACACTTGAAATTAACGCGCCTGCAAGAATTGGTTAGTTACAATAAACACGCACACAAATGCCGCATGACCAAAAGATGTTACGCGAGATGATGCACAAAGGAAACAGAATCTTATGGTCAAAAATTAGGGTATGACATACAACACTTTACCTTTTGTGAGACAAATTTTGGGGCATTCTTATATCTAATTGACTTCTACCCTTAGAATGAACGCCGTAGCCGTTCACTCTCTCGGTTTAAGCCAATTAGATAGGGGCATTTGTCATACCCCAAATTTGTCCTACCCTCTCATTTTTTATGCCAAGCATGTGGTTGCTTTCTGGACTTTTCTCAAGACCAACTCAAGTCAAGTTTTTCTCAATTTATTACAAGAATACTCAAAGCCAAGAATAGGCCAAATACATTGAGTTATTTCATTAACCAAATCTTGTGCTACTACTTATTCCAAGGAAGACCGTGTGATTGCATGAAGCCATTTTACAAAATTAATCACACGATCACAAGCCATGATCCATATTCAGTCAATATCCATTTTCAAGTATCCTACCAACACAAATAGAAGTTTCAAAAGGATTGAAGGTGTAGATGCATTGAATAAGCAAAAGATCACTAATTTTACTTGGAAGTCTTGTCATGAATGAAATTTCACAAAGTCTTTAAGCTGATGATTAAAGGCCTAAAGACTTTCCAAATCATGTTTTACTTTTGCAAGTCATGGTGGGATTAGTTTCAAGTTGGGTGAGAATTGTCGCAAACCTCAATGTGGTTATGGGTGCAAAATGATGAGGTTATTTTTATTTCAAACCTATCGCAAGATCAGAATCCTTGTGTGCATAACACTGCCAATTTCTTGGAGCCATAAGCTGAATGGTACTAATTATTTGGTGTTTTATTACAAGTTACACATGAGTCAACATTATCATCCATGTTTAGTTTACAAAGACACAACAAGTCTCCTGCTTACAATCAAGACAACACAAAATGTCCAAAACCACAATGATAAAGCATACAAGTTGTTGTTTTTAATAACACAACACCAAGGTGATGTTAAATACAAGTTTCTCTCCTTTTACATGTTGATGCACATAAAATTTTCCAATTTCTAAACTCATAACGATGGAAAAAGAAATACATGGCAGCATATTGCAAACCAAAAAGCCAGCTGCAGCCAATTCTTCAATGCCACTCACAACATGCCTTGAATTGCTACAACCATGCCAAGACTTGAGAACCGTACCACTTGCAACAGTCCAAAATGACCTGCTCACATTGTACCACGCCTGTGCATCTGTTATGCTGCACCAATTGCACAAGCATCCAAAACCAAACCTGCAAGAAGAAGACAAACCACTGCTGAACTTGCACCAACGTAAACCTGCTATGACCCTGTACCATCCGCTCCTAGCCTACGTATTCTACATCAACCAACAACCTGTATAATAACCTGAACAATGAAAGCAACATCAGAGGACATTACAAGACAAAATTCAACACTTAATCAATAAGTTGGGTGAGGCTTTAAAAAGGCAGAGAAAAATCGTGAAAGGGGGGACCTGAGGAGAACGGCGGAAAAAAAAACCTAATTTCTGGAGCCTCCAAAAACCGGAGAATCATTTGGAAAGAAAAACCCTAGAAATCAATCCCTCTGCAGGAATTCCCTAACAACAAATCACCAAAGCTCTAGAAAAAAAAATCAAAGAAAAATTACTCAGAGTTTCACATTGAAACTCTGAGCTAATTAGAGCTAAACTCCTCACCATTTCAACACAACAACAATCATAAAAGCAAACAAAAATATAAAGAAGAAGAGAAGGAGAAGATACGCAAGTTAAAAAACCTCACCTTCGCCGGAAAAGCTTCAGATCAGAATTACTCCGATCTAGGTATCATTCGTTTCTTCTTTACTCCTTGATGCTTGATTAGTAATCTCCATGCGATTGTGTGTTGAACCCCTCTGTTAATTGTTTCGTTTTGTTTATTTTTGACGAATCTAGGGTTTTCTGAGTGTTTTCGATTAAGAGATTTGGGGTGAGTTTTTGGGTAATCTGACCTTGGATTTGAAATCTACAGGTTTTGTTTATGTAGTTTAGGTTTGTTTTGGGTGGTTGCCGGAGAAGGACAGCGGCGGCCACTGTGTGCCACCGTCTTCTCCGGCGATTTTAGGGTTACGTTTGGGTTGTTGATGAGAAGAAGAGAGCTATTTTGAGAGAGAGAGAGAGAGAGAGAGACGTGGAGAGTGAAGTGAGAGAAAGCTGAGTGCCAAATGAATTCCATTTCATCTGTTCCCTTGTTTATTGCGTTTGTGATGGGCTGCCATGGTGGAGCCTTTCACCGGTGACAAGTGTCACTGGCCCCTGTACACTCTTTAATCCCACGCGCTCACTTGTTGCAGCCCCACCGTGGCCTTTACGTCACAGACCCTTAGATCTAGGTTTTGATTGATCCAACGCTCCAGCTTTCTCCATTGGTCAACCAGGGTTGACTAAGGCCCTTGGAAGACCCTCATCCCAGCGTGGGCTTCTGGGTGTTGGGCCTAGGAGATTTTCTTAACCACCCCCCCCCCCCCCCCCCCCCCCCCCCCCCCCCCCCCGTTTTTGCCAACGTTTTGGCCCACTGTTTTTTTTTTTTTTTTTAAAACTTAACTTTAATTATTGATAAAAATCTAAAATTATTTTATTTTATTTCATTTTAAAAACAGAATTTATAACAACATTATTTCCAAACCATTTAGTTGATTTTATTAAAAAAATTTATTTAATATTAATTAATCTACCTATGATTAATTTTATTAAATATTGAATTTTAATTTGATTAATTATTAATTTGGTCTTGATATATTTAAAAAATCTAAAAAACTATTAACTATTTTCCTTTTTTTAGGAAAAAATCTTTAAAATCTATTTATCGAATAATTTTTTTTTCTTTTTTTATTAATTTTATTAAAATTATTTATTAAATATTAACTAATTATTTTAATGATTAGTTTTTATTAAGCATTTGATTTTAATTTAATTAATCTTGTTAATTCAATTTCCTTAATTCTAAAATCCAAATACTTTTTATTTAATTTCTAAAGTCTTTTTCATTAATCAATTCTAATTAATTTTATTAAACCATTTTATTTAATACTAATTAACTTTAATAGTTAATTTTATTAAATATTTTAGTTTAATTTGATCAATTAATTTTCACCATTTTCTTAAAAATTTCCTAATACAATTAATTTAGAATTTCCCTCCTTAGTCTAACCTTAGAATTAGGTTGTTAACTTTGCTAACATACTTGATTAGTTCTTCCCCCATTTTATTTATGATCTTTATGTGAGGTGTATAATCTTCTCTTGTGGATTTATTTCATGCCTTGATTATATTATGCTATGTCATTGCGTGTTTATTCAAATCAAAATATTTTTTAACTAATATTTGGACTTCGTGTCAATCATTTTCATACCTGATAAGTCGATCGTTTTCACGATCGCAACCGACCTAACCCTTTGCCTCCTCTTGGGCCTTATGCAACGATTACCCATTTTATTTTGATTTGTATGCATGTATGTGATTGGTTTATGTTTAATCATGGCTTAATTAATTCCATAAGATTAAAATCAACCCTTTTTATAAGAGTAAAACAAACTTGATCCAACATCAAGTATTTTCCAAATAAATTCAATAAATTCAATCCTAAGCATTTACTTGATCCATATATCAAGTATTTCCAACCTTCACTTCACACCATAACTTCCTTTCCTTCCATTTCTTAACTTCCTCTTACGTAAATTAAAACCTCGATCCAACATCGAGTGCTTTTCTCAAATCAAACCAACATACGTAATAATACTTAACATTTTCATAAAGGTGAAAAAGAGGGGGACTAAGTCTTTGGTCTTTCTCTTCAATTGCTTGGGTGCGAATTTCCTTACTCGTGTGTGGGCAATTGACGCCTTTAAAATACATATAATCCGATAACACTCAAACTCCTTTTCTTAATCAATCATTAATACATTTAATCTCTATTCAAACACATTTTTTTTAAAGGTGAAAAAGAGGGGGACCAAGTCTTTGGTCTTTCTTTTCAATTGTTTGGGTGCGAGTTTCCTTACTCGTGTGTGGGCAATTGACGCCTCTAAAACATACGAACTCGACCATACTCAACATTTTCCTAATCAAGTTACTAATACACTTAAACCTTACTTAAACATTTTGAAAGGTGAAGTGAGGGGGACCAAGTCTTTGGTCTTTCTCCTCAATTGTTTAGGTGCGAGTTCTCTTACTCGGGTTTAAACAATTGTCACCCCTAAAACATCCAATACGATCAAAATTATCTACTCCTCGCCCCCGTGCGACCGAGGTTCTAAACACATTCGAATCAAGTGCTTTTCTCAATCAAACACTAAAACACTTAATCATATATTCAAACACCATTTCCAAAAGGTGTTGTGAGGGGGACCAAGTCTTTGGTTTTTCTCCTCAATTGTTTGGGTGCGAGTTCTCTTACTCGTGTGTGAACAATTGACACTTCTAAAAGACATACACCTTAACCCGTCGATTGTTTAGGTGCGAGTTTTCTTACTCGTGTGTGAACAATCATCGCCTCTAAGACATCCAATATGTCAAACTCGCTCCTCTCGCTCTCGTTCGATCAAGCCTTACCTAAACACTAAGTCATCGCCTCCGTTCGATCCACTATTCAATACCTTTTCCAAAGAACATTGTTTGAGTCATTCTTTCGCCCATATGAACTCGTGCTTCAGCCTCCCCTAGCGAGCAGACAAGCCAATGTTTAGCAGTTAGAATGCGACCTAAACTCTCGTTCGCCTAAAACACGTCCAAATCAAACCTTTTTCTCAATCAAATCTCTAACATACTTAATCCAAATCAAACAACTTTTCACAAAAAGAACATTGTTTAATCCATTCTTCCGCGCATATGAACTAGTGCTTCAGCCTTCCATGACGAGCCGACAAGCCAACGTTTAGCAGTTAGAATGCGAACTAAACAATTGTTCGTTTAAAAAAACACAAACCAAACAACCGTAGTCCCACGAACTACGAATGCTCTGACTTTCCCATTGCACGAGGGAATACGTAGGCCCAAGGGTTCTAATCCTTGACGAGCACACTATTAAAAAACCACCCTATTTCAAATAAATCCTTTTACCTTAGAAGATAAACAAGCAAACCTAACTAACTTTCTCACGAATCGATTCAAGAGGTTCCCGTTGAGTACAACGGACGTAGAGGGTGCTAATACCTTCCCTCTTGCGTAACCGACTCCCGAACCTGAATTTGGTTGCGACGACCATGTTCTTATCTCCCTTTAAAGGTTTTATCGATATTTTCCTATTCCTTCCTTGGAATGAATAAATTTCGGTGGCGACTCTGTTTCGAACAGCTTTTTTCCGCGTCCATCGCGAGGATCGTAATTTTCGAGGTACGACAAATCTGATAAGAGATTTTTAGAAAAGAAAAAAAAGCTAACACAATTAACCCCATTTCTTGTGTTTTTCTCACCTTCAATGATAGTCTCTAATCACTATGTACTCCCTCTGGTCACTATTATAAGTAAAGATTCTCTTTTTAGATTCATTGAATAACAAATGATCTGATCTCTATATAGACCAGATACAACAGTCATTGAATAAACCTAAAAAGAGAATCTTTACTTATAATAGTAACCAGATGGAGTATTATTATCATTCAATAGCTAACCATTCTTTTTTTTTAATCAAAACAATATCAAATTTATTTTAGTTAAATTATTGTCTATATTGATGCTATCGTGCTCAGTGGAAATTATTTTAGTTAAATCTAGTTTATTAAACCCTTTCTTAATGGCAAATTCAAATTAAATATCTAGAATTCCTTATATACTTTATTGGTCATGAGGTTCCAAGATCTCAAAAGAGAATCAGTCTCAAATAAAAGAAAGTATACATGTGAATTCATAGAAGGTACAGGACAAATATCCCAAACCAATTTTTACACCTTATGATATCTCTTTACAACTTCTCCTTTGTTTGCAGATAAATCTCAATATATGAGACTCATCGGAAGATTTATGTATCTCATCACAAATAGACCAAACATAACCTTTGTTGTAGAACAAGTCAAGCAATATGTCTCATATTCTAGATAAGTCCACTGCAAAACTCTTATTCATATTTTTTAAAGCATCAAATGTGCACTTGCAAAAGATTTATTTTAAGAGAATTTCTTAATACACCACCCGAGTTTCTTAGACACCGCGCGAAATTCCACTTATGCCCCCTGATTCCGGATGTGCAAATCCGGACGCACCATGGCGTTAAAAAAAATATTTGTCCCGAATGTGCATATGCGGAAGGTCTCCGTATATGCAGATCTGGAAGAATTGTTGATATATTTGAACCTGCATGATCACTCCCCCTTCCCATTCTCAACCTTTCTTCTTCCACACTCACCCTCACCAACCTAAAAAACCCTACTTCATCAATACCATTTTTCACTCAAAAACTTTAACTTTTTGGTGCAACAAATCAAAGGGAGCAAGAGAAGATTGAATTTCAGGTAAATATTCAACTTCATCCTCTACATTGCTCACATTATCAATCTACTTTTAGGAAAAAACAAGTTATGCGGCTTCCAGATGTGTAAATCCGGTATGTATTGAGCATGAACTTGTTCGGATGTGCACATCTCAAAAAATGCCTGGAACTTATTAATTTTAATTTTCAGCAACTTTTAATACGTTTTAGTTATATATATTTATTGTTCTATTATTGTTTATAAATAGATATGATGCACCCCGATAACATCTCAAAAGAATTAGTTTCGCCGATTTCTCCGAAAGTTGAAGGGATTATCGTAAAGTCGGTTGATGTCGGCGGTGACTTTAATAACAAGCAAGAGTTTGATGATCGTGATAGCATGCTCGCATATATTCGTAGGACGACTATTGGCCTTGATTTCAGTGTGAATATCGGAAGATCGGATAATGGTTCAGAAAGAAGAAAGGCTTTTGTAATTTTGGGGTGCGAAAGAAGCGGGAAATATCAGGTTCCTCTACGGAAGTTAAAAAAAGACGACAGCGGTAGTAGAAAATGTGAGTGCCCTTTTAAGATTGGTGGTTACATTTTAGCTTCCAAAAAAATGGAGATTTAGTGTTCGTTGTGGTATACATAATCACGAATTGTGCTCAAAGTTTCAAGGTCATCCTAGTGTATGTCGGCTCAAGTCGGAAGAGAAGACATGTATTGTCGACATGACCTTGAATCTTGTCCAACCGAAAAATATACTTGCCACGTTGAAACGGAAGGAACCCTACAATGTAGCAAATATAAAGCAAGTGTATAACATTCGGTATCAGACGAACAAAGCAATTAGGGGAGATAGAAGTGAGATGTAAAAACTGTTGAAATTGTTGGATGATAATAATTACGTGTCTCGGTACAGATATCACGATGATTGAGTTACGGTCTGAGATATTTTTTGGACTCATCCGGATTCCGTAAAGTTGTTCAACACGTTCTCGACAGTGCTCATTCTCGATTGTACCTACAAGACGAACAAGTATCGACTTCCATTATTTGAGATGGTTGGTGTTACGTTTACGAATAAGACATATGCCGTTGGTTTTGCATTTTTGGAGTGCCAAAAAGAGGACAGTTTTACATGGGCATTGGAGACGTGTCGGTCACTTTTGAAGAAACATGTTCAAATGCCTAAAGCAATTTTTACGGACCGCGATACCGCTTTGATGAATGCGGTTGCAAAGGTCCTTCCTTCTTCTAATGCATTACTTTGTCGATTTCACATAACAAAGAATGTGAGAAGTCGGGTTAAACCCGCAGTGGGTGTGAAACAAGTGGAGTCGGAAGATGGAAAATTGGTTAAGGCGGGTGTCATTGTAGAAAAAATAATGGATGCATGGAATTGTATTATAAATTCTTCCACTAAAGAATTATATGCCTATTCGGTCATGAAATTCCAGAAAGTGTGCGAAAAATACCCCGCGTTGTTGAAATACGTTGAAAGAACTATTCTTAATCAAGTGAAGGAGAAGATAGTATGCGCGTGGACGGATAATGTCCGACACCTTGGAAATATAACAACCAATAGAGTTGAGTCGGCACATGCTACTTCGAAGGCCGATGACAACATGAAGCTACACATCAAAGAAGAATTGAGGAAGATTGCCTTTCCCGAAACAACCACAATGATACCACGATCTCAACCGGTTAAGACAAAGGGTGCTCCGAAGAAGTTGAAGCCTACACCAAATGACAACTCGGTCTCCTTCATATTATGAGCACGTTGACAAACTCTTTCCGGACCCACCGACTCCTAAATCTCTACAAAGTGCCATGAAAGGAGCTCGCATTACCAAACCCGGCTCCGACACCGATTCCATGAGTTCCGACTCCGAATGCACCACTTCCGACACTGATTACACCTATAATTTCCTTTATTGACGAGATACCGGTTTTTATGCACAAGCATATCGACGATATCATCGATGTTGTAGGGGATGGTAATTGCGGTTACCGAGCTGTTTCGGCTCTACTCGGTAGAGGAGAGGAAGGCCATGAACTTGTCTGTCATCAACTTATCCTAGAGTTGGAGACGCATAAAGAATCATACTTGCGTTTGTATGAAAATAAAGAAAAATACGACAAGGTTTATGAGTCACTTGTTCCGTGGTTGAGTGGTCCGGCCCCGGTATCGAAATGGATGAGCTTCCCCGAGATGGGTCATCTTATCGCATGCGCGTACGATATGGTGTGTATTGACTTGACGCGATACGGTTTTTTCGGAAACCTTTTTTCCACTACGCACCGCACCACCGTCCAATCCAAATGATCGCATGATGTGTATCGGATGGCTTGCGAAATCAAGACATTTTGTACAAGTTATCTTGAAGCTCGGATGCCCCATACCACCTAAATCACCGCAATGGGCGACGCATGCAACCGCAATTGCCGAGTCGTGGCCGGATAGTTTTGTTGAAAGGATGGTTGAATTCGATAGATTGAACGAAATTGAAAAGGAATCAAATGCGGAAAAGTCCAAAGGTCAAGCTCCGATAGATTTAGACTGAGACTTTTGTTTTAACTCTTTTGTATAATCGTACGACAAAATGTACATTTTTGAAGTGAAATATATTGAATTTTTATTCATATGCCTTTTTAATGCACTTATGAATTTTATTCCAATGAAAGCATTGCAATTGGTTGCATAACATAGTCAATTCTGATTGAAAAATGTATCAGTAAAAAATTATAATTTGCAGATACGGGAAAGTTCCGGATATACACATCCGGAACCAATATTTATAGGGTTTTTCCGTATCTGCATATCCAGAAAGAAGTTAGGCAGAAATTACTTTACCCTAAGTTTTCTATAAATTAGGGGTTTTATTTGATATCTTTCACACAAACTCAAAATGTCTCAATTGTATGAAATCAAGTTCCGTTGGTATGTCGCAAGTGTCTCATACACCGACAGCAAAACACGCGGTCGCACGTTTAAGCTAATGAGGGACATCTCCATCGGCGAGATCATTGACGACATCGAACATCTCCTACCTTACCGAGACAAACGGAAGGTTGCCAAACTTGAGTATCGTTCACCTTCGGTTGGCAACGAAGGGAACGTCGCTTACAACCTTGTTGAGTTCAAGAATCAAGAGGATGTTAGAGCGATGTGGCAAACTTTGTTCGGTTACGAAGAACGATTCCCGCTCGAGTTCGAGGCGACCGTCGAAATCCGAAGAACGGTCGATGACATCTTAGAGATGTGCAAGCGTCCACCGGGCTATTGATCTTGTAATATTTAAATTCGATGTAATGCCGAATTTCTGAATGTAATCCCGATTTTATTTTATGAATGTGAGAAACTTTGTTGGATTTTTGGTATTTTGCATCTGGTTTTATTCCGTATTTGCAAATGCGAACTTTTACCGGATGTGCACATCTGAAAAAAAACTGAAAATTTCAAAAAAAAATATGCGTCCAAATTTGCACATCCGAAACATAAAAATATTTTTATAAGCACACAAAGTGTCTAAAAAACTTAGGTGATATGTTAAGAAATCTCCTATTTTAATCTTCTTTCACTAATGTCAATTAGTTTGTATTGCATGTTTAAATTAAGTTACGTGTCTCTCACCCCTAAGATCCATTACATGTTATTTCGTATTCCTTGACTCCTTTCTTATCTCATAAAAAAATGCAAACAATAGTCTTCGAGTCTAATTTAAAAACATAATGTAGGGCATTTAATACTGACACTTCTGAAATCCTGTAGTTATATTACCTTTTCAAAAGACTTAAACATAACATTTAATAATCCAACTTTTGTTTAACAATCCAACCTTTGTTTACTCAGACAGCATAATAGCCATTTATTTCCCATAACAAAACCTTCCTCAAACCATTGCAAGTGATCAATTTAATGCCAAACAAATAGTTTATGAATTACAAAAATTCTCTGACACCAATTTTTTTTTCTAAACTCTTCTCTTTTGAAAATAATAATATACTTTGGTTGTTACTTACGAGATTAGATGATTAGATACATATTTATATGACATGCGGTGTAACTTTTCAATTTGAAATTTTAATAAGGTGAACATTTTATTATCTTTTAATTTCAATATTCTTAATCAATTAAACATCATAATTCAATCTACGTCAATTTTTTATATTATATTATTTTAAAATAAATTAAAATTTTATCATAATTTGCACTAAAGATAACAATACGTAACTTAAATTTATGGGTACCTAAAAATTTGTCTTTTAATAAACAATTATATCTGATCTTCTGACCAAACCAATTTTGGTGGGCCGATTCGAGTCTATTTGACCTAATGAAAAGAAATAGTTACTTCATTTTATATAAAATCTTAAAATAATTAGATTGTTTTATTCTAGTATTATTTTGTGTCTCATGTTAAAATTTTATATTAGGGTTGGTATGGGATGAAAAACAACTTAATATGATAAGAAAATAATTTTTTAATTTGTAATATAGAAATACAAATAGATTTTTTTAACTTAATATTTTAAAAAGTATTAATTTTAAATTAATATCTATAATTATTAATAGTTAATTTTAAAAGTTGTGTGCAATTTTATCAATAATAATTTAAGAAAAATCCATCAAACTAAAAATTTTAAAATTATAATTATTATCATTTCTTTTAGTTTTTTTTTACTCTGTAAAAAAAAATCAGATTTCATCTCTGCCATTTGAAGATTCTTTTATTTTGGCCCCTCAGTTTTTAATTTGTAATATAGAAATATAAATAGATTTTTTAAACTTAATATCTAAAAAAGTATTAATTTTACTTTATCAATAATAATTTAAGAAAAAAAAATTTTACCCTGTAAAAAAAATCAGATTCTGTCGCTGCTTTGTTGATTTTTTTTATTTTTTAATATGAGGTGTCAGCTTTGTTGGAATTTTTTATTTTTTTAATTTTAATTATACGCGTGGTCTTTTAATTATTTATATGTTGAAATAAATAGTACAAACTAAATTTTTGCTTTCCACAAGTATAGAACTCAAGCCCTTATAGATGCATAGAGGTGTCCCTTTTTCTACTAGGCTACAATGTCTTAGTTGTATATTTGTTTGTTTTAAATGTATATGTCCTTAATGTTTAGTAAATATAATGTTTAGTAAATATTAAACACTAATATAAATATTAATTATATAAACATTAATACAAATTATATTTAAATATTTATTATTAATATTTAAATAATTAATAATTTTGTATAAATATTTAAATAAATTATTATACAAATATTTCGTTAATAATTTCGTATAAATATTTTAAATATTAAATGTTAATATAAAAATTTAGTTTAAAATAATTTTTTTATACAAACTTTAATATATATATATATAATAATAACCTGAAATAAAAATGTGATTAAAATGTAATTATATATTTACATATTTAATAATAAACTGAAATAAAAATGTAATTATATATTTACATATTTAATAATAAACTGAAAATAAAAATGTAATTATATATTTACATATTCAATAATAAACTGAAATAAAAATGTAATTACAATGTAATTATATATTTACATATTTAATAATAAACTGAAATAAAAATGTAATTAAAGTGTAATTATATATTTACATATTTAATAATAAACTGAAAATAAAAATGTAATTATATATTTACATATTCAATAATAAATTGAAATAAAAATGTAATTAAAATGTAATTATATATTTACAATATTTAATAATAAACTGAAAATAAAAATGTAATTATATATTTACATATTTAATAATAAAATGAAAATAACAGTTTTTAATATTAATAATTAATAATAAATAGAAAATAAAAATATTTTTAAATAAAATAGAAGTTTTTAATATTAATAATTAATAATAAACTGGAAATAAAAATATTTTTAATTAAAATAGTAGTTTTTATTATTAATAATTAATAATAAACTGAAAATAAAAATATTTTTAAATAAAATATCAGTTTTTAATATTAATATTTAATAATAAACTGAAAATAAAAATATTTTTAATTAAAATAGTAGTTTTAATATTAGTAATTGATCTTACCTAGATCAGAAAGAATGATAGTGGCCAGCAACGTCGTATGGTCTTCAACTCCGGTGATGATGATAAGACGGAGGGGGGGGAGGGTGTACCTGCAAGGTACTTCGATGCCAAAGTCAGGTAACAGGAGTAGGCAAGCACAGAAAAACAGGTAAGGGTGTAAGAATGAACGTAACCCGACCCTCTCAATTGAGAGGGTATTTATAGAGTGCCCCCAGCGCGGGGTCAACGGTCTCCTGCACTGGGCTGGATTGTCAGGCCCAATCCAGGTGACTGTCAGGGCTTACGTGGCGTAGGGAAGACCAGCACATGGTCTTTGCCCTGGGGTAACAGTCCCGAGATCTTCGGAAGGTGGGCAGACCTATTCCTTCAGAAGTGGGAGGTTACAAGGTGACGTGTCCTCGCGGGGAGGAGTACGTGGAGGTCTAGGAGGAAGACGCTCTCCTCGTCCCCCAGCTCCTGCTCAATTCCTTTTCCTAATATGTGGTTGACGAAGGGGAAGACGTGAGTGTGCTCGGCGATGCTAGGGATGTCTTCGACGCTGGCTATCTTATGGGCCATATTGAGTCGTACCAGTATTAGGCTTGACCTGCCCGACGGTGGGGCAGGCGTTGGCCCAGTCCGAAAATCTAAATAAGACCCGGAAATCTGACCCGTGATTCCATACCTAGAAGAAACCCTTTATTCTTCTTATCGTCCGTCGCAAGAAAACCACCGCGTCGCAAAACAAAGAAAGGAAGAAGAAGCTACTTTTATGTGCAGAGACCCTTCAAGAGACTTCTTCAACTGGTATTTCGCTTGAGCTCTGTTCTTCTTCACTCTAAGCTCCATAGCATGAATTCTTGTTCATCATTGTTGTCTAAATATCGTATACTACTTCTCGTGCCTTGATTTGCTTCAATCTACTTTGTTTTTGGGTTAGGGTTTTGTTTGGGAATGGGGTCGATTTAAGGGTTTGGTTGGTTTTTAGTGAAATCTGAGGTCAGATTCGAAGACAGGGGAAAAAGTTGAGGGGGTTGATGTAGAAGTTTTTTAGATTTGGTGGTGGCTTCGCCGGAGAAGACGGTGGCGGCCGCCGCGCGCCGCCGCTTCTCCGACCCCTTTTTAGGTTTCCGGTGAGAGATAGAGAGCTTGCAGAAGAGAGAGGTGGAAGCGTACAAAATGAGAAGGGTAGAAATGAATTGAGTCGTTTCATTTGTTTTTGTTTCTCTTTTCTTCACTGCCATGTGTTTAGTAGTTGGAGGTGGCAGCTGCACACCGGTGACAAGCGTCACCGATTCTCTTATTTTTCCATGATCGTATGCATCCGGGATTCCTCAACCTCATCTTGAATGCTCATCCCAGACCCTTAGATTTAGGGTCTTCGTTGACCCTATGATGATCGGACGCTCCAGATTTCGTGATCTGTTTAGAGTTGACCGAATGAGCACCATAGACTCCTTCCCTGCGCTGGGCTTCTGTGTAATGGGCCTGGGTGGAATTGCTAAACGCGCCCCCAATTTACTGACTTGTTTCTGACCCATTTCTTTTCTTTTCTTTTTGTTTGTTTTTAGTTTATTTTAATATTATCTGTTATTATAAAAAACTTTAAACTAATTTCTTAAAAAACAAATATACATAAATCTGTCTATTAATTAATTATATTAAAATCATTTGTTTAATATTAACTAATTAATTTAATAATTAGTTTTATTAAACATTTGATTTTAGTTTAATCAATTATATTAATTCATTTCCATCAATCCTAAAAATCCAAAAAATACTTTTAATTAATTTCTAAAATCACTTTCATTAATCAAATTTTAATTAATTTTATTAAACCATTTTATTTAATACTAATTAACTTTAATAGTTAATTTTATTAAATATTTTAGTTTAATTTAATTAATTGCTAGAACTTTCTTTTCCTCTAAAAATCTAAAACAAATTAATTACCTTAGACATTTCTTTTCTTTAGACTAACCTTAGAATTAGGTTGCTAACTCCACTAACATGTTTGATTATATTATCTCCCCCATTTTATGTGATGTTTACCATTTTCTCATGTGAATTATTATCATGTCTCGATTATATATGTCATTCATCATATGCTTGTCCAAACCAAAAACTCTTTTCAAACTAATACCTTGACTTGATGTCAAACCCCTTTTCAATACCTTGTAAGTCGATTGTTTTCACGATCGCAATCAACCTCACATAGCCTCCTCTTGGGCTATACAACGATACTTGTTGCACATTTCACTTTGGTTTGTATGCGTATGTGTGATTGGCTCACTTTAATTATGGCTTGATTATTCCCACTTGAGTAATTGTATCCCTCTCCCATAAGATTAAAATCAACCATTTTCAAAAGAATAAACAAGCTTGATCCAACGTCAAGCATTTTCCAAAACAAATTCAATTAATCACAATTCATCTCCAAGCATTCACTTGATCCACATATCAAGTCTCTTCACCCTCTTGTAAGTCGAGTGCTTTTGCCTCGCCATCGACCTTACCTTGAACCACTAGGACCTCCTTTCCATTAGTTCAATCCTTTAACCATTCCGTACGCAAATTCAAACCTCGATCCATATCGAGCATTTTACAAATCAAACCAATACATTTAACTATACTTAAACACTATTTCTTGAAAGGTGAAAAGTGAGAGGGGTCGAGTCTTTGATCTTTCTCCTCAATTGTTTGGGTGCGAGTTTTCTTACTCATGTGTGGACAATTGACGCCTCTAAAACACTTGTAACTCGACAACATTCAAACTTCTTTCCAAGCAATCATTAAAACATTTAATCCCTATCTAAACACATTTCTACTAAAGGTGAAGTGAGGGTGGTCGAGTCTTCGATCCTTCTCCTCAATTGTTTGGGTGCGAGTTCTCTTACTCGTGTGTGAACAATTGTCATCTCTAAAACATCCAATACGAATAAAACTCCTTTTCTCGCCCCCGTGCGATCGAAACCCTAAAACACATACAAATTAAATCCCCTTTTCTTAATCAAACTCTTTAATACACTTAATCATATATTCAAATACAACTTCCTAAAAGGTGATGGGAGGAGGGCCAAGTCTTTGACCTTTCTCCTCAATTGTTTGGGTGCGAGTTCTCTTACTCGTGTGTGGACAATTGGTGCCTATAAAAAAATACAAACCAAACAACCGTAGTCCCACGAGCTACGAATGCTCTGACTTTCCCATTGCACGAGGGAATATGTAGGCACAAGGGCCTTAACCCTTGCCGAGCACCCTAATAAAAAACCACCCATTTTCCCCTTAGAAGCAAATCCTTTAGAAGATAACAAACAAACCTAGCTAACTTTCTCACGAATCGAATCAAGAGGTTCCCATTGAGTACAACTGACATAGAGGGTGCTAATACCTTCTCTCTTGCGTAACCAACTCCCAAACCTAGAATTTGGTTATGATGACCATTTTCTTATCCCTTAAAGGTTTTATCGATATTTTCCTATTCCTTCCTTGGAATGAATAAAGTTCGCTGGCGACTCTGTTTCGAACGGTTTTTTCCGCGTCCATCACGAGGATTGTATTTTTCGAGGTACGACAGATGGCGAATCTGCTGGGGATTTTGCATTGCCCTATGCTAGAGAGAGTCAAGCCTAACTTGACTCGATTCGTGAGAGTTAGATCCGCTTGTTTGTTTATCTTCTCTTGTTTGTTTGCTTGCTTGTTTAATTATTTATCTACGTGCTTGCCTATGCTCATTATTATTATATCCTGTTTTTGTTTCTCGTGACATTGTGTGGGTGTTCTGACATTGGGAACTTTGTGAGATGGCTCTACACTGGAGTCGAGAAAAACCCTAGGATTAGGATGATGGTTGTGTAGTGGAGGCTTCCATGGTCTCTTCCGCGTGAGCCAAAGCAAAGACCCCGCTTGGAGTAGATTCCCTTGGAAATAGTATCGTTTTGATGTTACTTCGTCACGATGATAATGTTTTCGAGCCTGAATCGTTGATCCCAAAGACCATTAACCCATTTATCCATGGTGGTTGGTAGTGTTAACTCTTTGTGGGTTAATGCGAACGCCACAATCAGATGAGATCCCTCGAACGTATTACTTCTTGACAGTAATATTTTTGACCTCGATCTAGGATTCTGAGAACCCTACTTAGAACCCTTGTGTCGATGGTTGTGTAGTGGGCGCCTCCGAGGAGTCTTTCTTGTGGGGAAGAAACGAAGACCTCACCTAGACGAGATCCTTCCAAGGATATTATCGTTTGATGCTCCTTCATCATGGCTATAATGTCTTTGAAAGATATCCATAACTTTAGGCACCTACCCGTTTAGAGCCTACCTATGGGGGTCCTGTGATTAGAGATACCCTGTTTCTAACTCCTTCCTTAGAATCAGATGATTTTTTGATCCTGGAACCCTGCATTACATACTCATGACATTAGCATATCATTTTCCAACAAACTCATCCGATCCTCTGTCCATTTCCTGCCAGCTGATTTCCCGACGCTCATACTGAATCTGTGGTAACCGCAAAACATTTAAAGCAAGTTCAAGCGGAGATAAGAGGAACATAGACAATTTGAAAGTTATGATGGCAATGTCAGAGGATAGCTTTCAACATATTGGGATGAAGGATTTTGACCCCCCATCAGGTTTTGCTGTGTCGACTATCCCACAGTATGATTGTCTACCGGGTGATCATCCTCCATGAGTGAACATCCCTGTTCAGTCTCAGATGATGTCACTGACCGATTCCATGGAGAAAAGGTTTTGTGCCCTAGAAGAGAAGGTTCAAGCTATGAAAGCGCGCGATACTTCTAGGTTCGATGCTGTTGATATGTGTCTAGTGCCAGACTTGGTAATTCCTCCAAAATTCAAAGTACCCAACTTCGAGAAGTACGCTGGTATCAGTTGTCCAAATCGTCATTTGGTGATGTTTTGCTGAAAGATGACTTCTCATGTCCGCGCGACAAGTTGATGATTTACTGTTTTCAAGACAGTTTGAGTGGTGCATCTTTGAATTGGTACATGGGTTTAGAAAGAAGTTGTATCCAATCATGGAAAGACTTATCCAATGATTTCCTAAAGCAATATGAATACAATTTAGACATGGCTCCCAGTAGCACGCAGCTGAAAAGCCTATCTCAGAAGAGTGGTGAATCCATTAAGGATTATGCACAGTGGTGGAGAGAGTTGGCAGCTAGGGTACAACCACCACTCTTGGACAAAGAATTGATTGACGTGTTCTTGGACAGTCTGCATGCCACCTATCTTGAAAGAATGACTGGCAGTTCATTCTCAAGCTTCTCTGACCTTATAATAGTAGGAGAACGCATCGAGAGTTACCTCAAAGCTAAACAAGTCCAAGACGTCTCGAGTAATCAAGCTGGTGAGACTGAATCCTTCAGTAATCCCTAAGAGGAAGAGGATAATGAAATTGATGCAGTCCTAGCAAATGTTGAGTATTCTCAGGGTACACCAGCAAGACTTTATGGCCCTTCAGCTTCTCGGCAGTTATCATTATCAACGTCATATCATCCTTATGGGCAACCTGTCAATCCTAGGGCATCATACCAGAAACCCATGATTTCTCCTCATGCAAATCAACGAGCCCGTGGTCGAGGATATCAGAATCATCATTAGAATCAGCATAGGTCTCAAAACAACTTGGAAAGAAGGACTGCTCCTCTCCACCTAGTTCCTATGTCGTACAGTCAACTTTTTCCGCATCTGGTCCGAAACTCACTGGTAGAGCCCAAAGTTGTCAAGCCATTGCCAAAACCATACCTGCCTGGATACGATCCCAATGCGCATTGTGAATATCATGCTGGATCCATAGGGCATTCAACTGAGGATTGCAAAGCTTTTCAAGCCAAGGTGCAACAGTTGATTGACAAAAAGCACATATTATTTCCAGAAGGAAACTTGGTTGTGCACATCAGTTTCTCGCCCAAATGAGTTCCAAGACTTCAAGAGGCATCCCCTAAAGCCAGTGGTTCAGACAGGAAGACTTCCTCAGATACTGGCAACCATTGGAGATTTATCATTTTCATTTGTAATTTCGTTATGTTAAATGCTACTTGTTTTTTAATATTGTTGTTTTGAATGGTAATATTAATGATGTGATCATGCATTTTCTGAATTAATCATGTCGCATTCGCTCATTTTTCTTTACTTATATATAAAAAATAATAATAAAAATACAAAACAAAAACAACAAAATTCTTCCATATACTTCTTGTCCACTCTCTTTATCAAACTTTTGTTTAGCAAAGATTGGAGGGAGGATGATGAAAACAAGGTACCCATAATTGCTTATAGTATGCTTTCGGATAAAATCCTACTGATGATATACATGCATTGTTTCAAATCCCCAAACACTGGAGAGATAAGGAGTTAATCCCTAGTTGACCACTTCGAGCCGAGAAGTAGAAGTTTCCTTCGGATATTCAAACCCTTACACTCAACCCGGGGCAGGGTAGTGTTCAGTTAATCTGACTCTGTATTCTTTGTACACGTCTTGAGGTGACGAAGAAATCATGCAAAATCCAGAAGTTATGGTGGTTGTTCTTCAATGACTACTGACTTGGCAGTCACAAGCCTTACTAAAAAAAAGCCTGCTAAGTCGAACACCTCAAAAGGAGACTTAGGCAAAAATCAAGGAAATCCCGATTGACTCGAAAAGCGAAATAAATCCATGCAAAAGATAGAGATAAAAAACAATACCAAAAGAGGCTTTTGAATCCTCAACAAAAACAAAATAAGGTCCAGTGGCCACCATGTCAAATTAAAGGGTCGCTGACATTATGACAAAAGTAAAATAATGTGACTGCCATTTCAAGGAAATCTTGAATCCTTATCTTCACTCTTACACTGTCGAACTCTCTTTGAAGATGAATGGTGTTAATTTAACTAAACGTATGACTGAAGATCATCACGAAGAAGGGGTGGGTACAAATCAAGTTTTGGGCCTTATACCCTTTGTTTCAAATAACCGTGAACCAGAGCACGTTATAACCCTCAAAAGACCTAATTGAGGCGGGGTTTATTCTGAAAGCATACTACAGCAAGGTTGCGTAAACTGACTCCAACAAATTTGCTAATCACTTATTTTGGTGTCATATCTTTCATACACCAGCTAAATCAACATTGTCACATCATTCCAATAATGATTGATTTTTTTTTAAAACTTGCATGAGCATCGCATTAAAATTACCATTTGTGAATGAACAGTTTTAACTGCAAGTCAGTACTTGGCATCAAGGAAATTCCAACAAGGAGCGATCAAAGAGAGCTAGATCATTCAACAAAGTTGATTTGAACTAACAACACCTCATAACCCTATGGAATAGGAGCATTGACATCCAATGATTATGGAATCAGTCAGTTTAAAGCAAGTCCCTGAAGCATTAGTTGATTATGGGGCAAATCATTCAGGAATCAGGTTAAACATGGTGAATCATCTCAAGACTCTACCAACCAGGGGCAGGCCACCCAGAGGTTCTTTTGATTAAAGGAAAACCCCTCCAATGTTCAATCAACATAAGTTAAGTCGCTCCAACGCTCATTCTGGGGCAAGCTACCTCAAGGGTACTTTGAAACCAAATACTCCAAGAGCCAGTCAATCAAGGAAGAATTCTTTCATGGCTTATAATTCTGGGACAAACCATCTCGAGTTTATCTCATGGTACAATTGTTCTGAGGCACGCCATCTCGAGTAATCTCATGGTACATCTGCTTCCAACTTCCTTTCAAGGACAAATCCTTTCACGCCTTGGAATTCTGGGGCAAGCCATCTCGAGATCATCTCATGGTACATTTGTTTCCAATTTCCTGTCAAAGGATGAGCCACGCAGGGGAAAATCTCTTTGTTGCTTTCAATCTGCTAAAGCGAACACCGTCTAGTGACCTTTGAGTTCAAGATGAGTGTCGGGGAATCATGCTATCACCCCACAAAAATAACCTTTTGCCTTCTTTCTGACAAGAGACCTTGTTGCAAGGGAACCTATCCATCTCTTATCCTTTACTGAGGCGTCATTGGAAACCTTCATATCATTGCATAAATCACTCATATGCATTAGTCATGTTGCTTCGCTCATTGCATAGACATGTGTATCATACCTCAAGTCTAACCTTCCAACAAGATTTGACATCTCAAAGCCTGATATCGCAAGGCTTGGCAATCCAAAGTCCAACTTAGCTTGGCAATCCAAAGTCCAACTTAGCTTGGCAACCCAAAAAAGTCCAACTTAGCTTGGTAATCTAAAGTCCAGTTCTCGTCTGGCAAAACATTAAAAGGTCCAGTTCCCGTCTGGAAAATCATTTTAAGGTCCAGTTCCCGTCTTGCAAATCATTTTAAGGTCCAGTTCCCGCCTGGCAAATCATTTTAAGGTCCAGTTCCCGTCTGGCAAATCACTTTAAGGCCCAGTTCTCGCCTGGCAAACCAATTCAAAGTCCAGTTCTTGTTTGGCAAATTATTTTAAGGCCAGTTCTCGTCTGGCAAATCTTTTAAGGCCCCATTATCGTCTGGCGAATACCCTTTTCTCACCAATTCTCGTCTGGTAGACTGTCCAAAAGTCAGTTCTCGCCTGACAAACAAAAAGTTTAAACACCAGTTCTTATCTGGTAATTTATCCTCTAATCCAGTTTTAGTCTGGAAGATTAACCTAAAGCCCGATTTCATTTGGAAATTACCAAATTCAATCCCTGGTGATACTCTCGACAAGGAAACTTATCCCCAACGTGCCCGATCATTTGCATCGTCATGTGCATAACATGCTAGCATAACATTACATGATCATATCAAGCATTGTCGTATATTGTGCATTCATACGTGTATTAGATTCCCTAGCAGTTGCATCTTAGTGTGCATGTCGGTGCATCATGCAATGCATGGAATACCCACCCCCATCAACATAGCATAACAGGATCCAGGATCAGTTCGCAAGCATCTTGGCCAGTCCTCCATCAAAGTCGGCAACACTCTTCTAAAAGATACCCAACACGTGCTCAAGGAATTCTATTCCCCAGCAAGTCATTCTTCAATTAGGCAGTTGATAATGACGATCCCGACAGCTGTTGCTTTCATTGCTCCCCAAGCAGAGGTTATTCCAGAAAGTTTCTTGTGAGTTTCCCCTGCAGAGCCAGCACATTTCCTCCGACGGGAATCTTCCTCAACTGTTCCCCTAACAAATTTACCGCAAAGATACTGCTTTGGTATCATCGAGGAACCTTAATGGATGAGGGAATGCTTCGAAGACCCAGAGAATCTTTTGCCTTCAGAGATGCTATTTTGGTATCATCGAGGAACCTTAATGGGATAAGGGACTGCTTCAACGACCCAGAGAATCGTCTGCCTTCAGAGATACTGCTTTGGTATCATCAGGGAACCTTAATGGATAAGGGACAGCTTCGACGACCCAGAGAATCTTCTGCCTTCAGAGATACTGCGTTGGTATCATCGAGGAACCTTAATGGATAAGGGACTGCTTCGACGACCCAGAGAATCTTTTGCCTTCAGAGATACTGCTTTGGTATCATCAGGGAACCTTAATGGATAAGGGACTGCTTCGACGACCCAGAGAATCTCAAGTTATTCTGTTCATTTGGTACCCTGCTACCCCATTCTATCAGCTCTTACTCTATAGCACTTTATCTCTTGTCATACAAATTTTTGGGGTCTTCTTGTATCTAATTGACTTGCACCTTTAAAATGAATGCCATGCAACAGTTCATTCTCTAGGTTCAAGCCAATTAGATAGGGGCATCTGTCATACCCCAAATTTGTCCTACCTGTATATAATTTTCATCTGTATATCCGACCACTAACCATTATTAAAAAAAATCCAAAAAATATGTTGTTCCTGCTCAAGGTTTTGCTTGGGTGAGTCGGGCTTCAGGCAAGTTTGTCAGGTCTGGTATATATGTAGTGTGAACTGAGGTACAATGGTCGTTGATTTAATCTGTCAGTCGGAGAAATGTTTGTTGCAAGATCAAGGCCAGGGTGTGATTCATTCCAGTGGTTGTGTCTGAAGATTCAATGCAGGTTGTCTGTGTGTGGACCAAGTTATCAGGTTGTGTGTAAGTCAAGTGCTTCATGGTTAACGATTACCAAGGACCAGATTTGCTTTCCAATCAGGGTTTGGTGCAGCGTATCAAGATTCATGGTTCAATTCATAATCTTCTGATTTTAAAAGCATATTCTTGTTCAGTCGGTTCAAAAGGAAGATTTCGACTTATTGGTACTCAAGTGGCCAGGATCAAGTGGATTCGTTTGTTATGATTAATCAGTTCGATTTAAGGCAGATCCTCCTTGATTTGATGAGTGGTGTTCAAATTTAGCTGTCAAGGTTGTAAGTATTGTGGAAGCATATGGCAAAACTCATTCCTTACCCATTATTTCACTTTCCCTTTCCATTTTGACTATCCATTGTCCATAAACCATTTATATAGGTCAATATCCATTTTAACTACTTTTTGGATCCATTTAATTTTCATTAGCCATTTTTCTAAATCCATTTTAAACCATTTCCATATCCATGTTTAATTTCATCTCATTATCCAATATAAATACCCATTTTCAATCCATTTTATAAATATCCATTTCTCTTTTCTTTTCGTTTTTTATATTCATTATCCACTCTTTAATATCCAATATCCAATTCTTAATCCATATTCAAATCCATTTCTAAATTCACATCTCATTTTAATTACAAACCAAAATCCAAAACAAAATTCATTCTATAAATTCAACAAACACCATATTGCTCACAAAGCCCATTTAACTTCAAATAAATTTCAAAGATCATCACACAATTTGGATTCAAAATTACAAAAAAAAAAACCAACCAAAATTCCATTACATGAAATTCCATCCAAAAGTCCATACAAGTGACACTAATACTACAAAACAAAAAAAATTAAAAGTGCAGATCCTGCACAACCCAATGACCCGCTGCTAGTACGCTCCAACAAAACAACAACTTGCTCCAAGCCAAAAAACTGTACACAACCTGCAAACCAAGACCTGTACAAGCAACCAACAGCTTGCTACATCCAAACAAAACTTTACACCAAAATTGCCAAAACACTGCACCATTGACCAAGCACAACAACCAACACACTCTGCAATTTAACTGCTACAAAACACAACAAAACCATACACGCCACAACTCCAAGCCAAAAAGCCATGTTTATCACAGCACTCCAAACACCTCCATGCGCGACCAAGACTGCACACAATGGCAAAAACCTGAGCATGGAAAGGGATATCACGCAACACCAAGACAAATTCAAAAGCTTAGCCAAGAAATTTGATTTTTTTTAAAGAGGAGGGAGAGAACAGAATCAGGGGGGAGGAAAAATTATGAACATTGAAAACTCTTTAGAAGAGAAAACAAAAACCTGAGACAAATTCTTCTTTAAATTGCTCCACCACCTTCTTCCTCAGGGAAAACAAAACGTCACCATGACAGATCCGTAAACTTCAACAACCAATATCCTTTCCATCGTTAAACCATAACGCACTATCATCGTCAACCAACTTCCTTCAATCATCTTCGACCACCAACCTTTAATATTTTTTCCAACATCTTCGACCACCTTTGTTTCACTCACTGAACCTTCAATCAACCATCCACGTTTTCATTACCGCACAACCATTGTCTCTATTATTCTTCAACAACAACAACCTTGTTCTTACCGTCGATGCCATTCCGCGCCAAACTAAGCCCCGTTTCCGAACGAATCTGAATCGAAGCTCTAAATAAGACCCGGAAATCTGACTCGTGCTTGCAGAATCAGGCGTGATTCCATACCTAGAAGAAACCCTTTATTCTTCTTCTCGTCCGTCGCAAGAAAACCACCGCGTCGCAAAACAAAGAAAGGAAAAAGAAGTTACTTTTATGTGCAGAGACTTCTTCAACTGGTATTTCGCTTGAGCTCTGTTCTTCTTCACTCTAAGCTCCATAGCATGAATTCTTGTTCATAATTGTTGTCTAAATAGCGTATACTACTTCTCGTGCCTTGATTTGCTTCAATCTACTTTGTTTTTGGGTTAGGATTTTGTTTGGGAATGGGGTCGATTTAAGGGTTTGGTTGGTTTTTAGTGAAATCTGAGGTCAGATTCGAAGACAGGGGAAAAAGTTGAGGGGGTTGTTGTAGAAGTTTTTTAGATTTGGTGGTGGCTTCGCCAGAGAAGATGGTGGCGGCCGCCGCGCGCCGCCGCTTCTCCGGCCCCTTTTTAGGTTTCCGGTGAGAGATAGAGAGCTTGCAGAAGAGAGAGATGGAAGCGTACAAAATGAGAAGGGTAGAAATGAATTGAGTCGTTTCATTTGTTTTTGTTTCTCTTTTCTTCACTGCCATGTGTTTAGTAGTTGGAGGTGACAGCTGCACACTGGTGACAAGTGTCACCGGTTCTCTTATTTTTCCATGATCGTATGCATCCGGGGTTCCTCAGCCTCATCTTGAATGCTCATCCCAGACCCTTAGATTTAGGGTCTTCGTTGACCCTATTATAATCGGACGCTCCAGATTTCGTGATCTGTTCAGAGTTGACCGAATCAACACCATAGACTCCTTCCCTGCGCTGGGCTTCTGTGTAATGGGCCTGGGTGGAATTGCTAAACGCGTCCCCAATTTACTGTCTTGTTTCTGGCCCATTTCTTTTCTTTTCTTTTTGTTTGTTTTTAGTTTATTTTAATATTATCTGTTATTATAAAAAACTTTAAACTAATTTCTTAAAAAACAAATATACATAAATCTGTCTATTAATTAATTATATTAAAATCATTTGTTTAATATTGACTAATTAATTTAATAATTAGTTTTATTAAACATTTGATTTTAGTTTAATCATTATATTAATTCATTTCCATAAATCCAAAAAATCCAAAAAATACTTTTAATTAATTTCTAAAATCCTTTTCATTAATCAAATTTTAATTAATTTTATTAAACCATTTTATTTAATACTAATTAACTTTAATAGTTAATTTTATTAAATATTTTAGTTTAATTTAATTAATTGCTAGAACTTTCTTTTCCTCTAAAAATCTAAAACAAATTAATTAACTTAGACATTTCTTTTCTTTAGACTAACCTTAGAATTAGGTTGCTAACTCCACTAACATGTTTGATTATATTATCTCCCCCATTTTATGTGATGTTTACCTTTTTCTCATGTGAATTATTATCATGCCTCGATTATATATCTCATTCATCATATGCTTGTCCAAACCAAAAACTCTTTTCAAACTAATACCTTGACTTGATGTCAAACCCCTTTTCAATACCTTGTAAGTCGATTGTTTCCACGATCGCAATCAACCTCACATAGCCTTCTCTTGGGCTATACAACGATACTTGTTGCACATTTCACTTTGGTTTGTATGCGTATGTGTGATTGGCTCACTTTAATTATGGCTTGATTATTCCCACTTGAGTAATTGTATCCCTCTCCCATAAGATTAAAATCAACCATTTTCAAAAGAATAAACAAGCTTGATCCAACGTCAAGCATTTTCCAAAACAAATTCAATTAATCACAATTCATCTCCAAGCATTCACTTGATCCACATATCAAGTCTCTTCACCCTCTTGTAAGTCGAGTGCTTTTGCCTCGCCATCGACCTTACCTTGAACCATTAGGACCTCCTTTCCATTAGTTCAATCCTTTAACCATTCCGTACGCAAATTCAAACCTCGATCCATATCGAGCATTTTACAAATCAAACCAATACATTTAACTATACTTAAACACTATTTCTTGAAAGGTGAAAAGTGAGGGGGATCGAGTATTTGATCTTTCTCCTCAATTGTTTGGGTGCGAGTTTTCTTACTCGTGTGTGGACAATTGACGCCTCTAAAACACTTGTAACTCGAAAACATTCAAACTTCTTTCCAAGCAATCATTAAAACATTTAATCCCTATCTAAACACATTTCTACTAAAGGTGAAATGAGGGTGGTCGAGTCTTCGATCCTTCTCCTCAATTGTTTGGGTGCGAGTTCTCTTACTCGTGTGTGAATAATTGTCATCTCTAAAACATCCAATACGAATAAAACTCCTTTTCTCGCCCCCGTGCGATCGAAACCCTAAAACACATACAAATTAAATCCTCTTTTCTTAATCAAACTCTTTAATACACTTAATCATATATTCAAATACAACTTCCTAAAAGGTGATGGGAGGGGGGCCAAGTCTTTGACCTTTCTCCTCAATTGTTTGGGTGCGAGTTCTCTTACTCGTGTGTGGATAATTGGCGCCTATAAAAAAATACAAACCAAACAACCGTAGTCCCACGAACTACGAATGCTCTGACTTTCCCATTGCACGAGGGAATACGTAGGCACAAGGGCCCTAACCCTTGCCGAGCACCCTAATAAAAAACCACCCATTTTCCCCTTAGAAGTAAATCCTTTAGAAGATAACAAACAAACCTAGCTAACTTTCTCACAAATCGAATCAAGAGGTTCCCGTTGAGTACAACGGACGTAGAGGGTGCTAATACCTTCCCTCTTACCTAACTGACTCCCGAACCTAGAATTTGGTGCGATGACCATTTTCTTATCCCTTAAAGGTTTTATCGATATTTTCCTATTCCTTCCTTGGAATGAATAAAGTTCGGTGGCGACTATGTTTCAAACGGTTTTTTCCGCGTCCATCGCGAGGATCGTATTTCTCGAGGTACGACAGGGTCGAGTGACGCTGAGGGCGACTTGCAGTCAGCTCTCTTCGGGAGGAGGTGTTGTCTCCTCGACGCTCTGGGTCTCCCGGGCGCTGAGACGAGGAGCATCGTCCCTCTTGGCATATTTCTTTAGGTGCCCTTCCTTGATCAATGTCTATATCGCGTCCTTGAGGTGGACACAATCTTCTGTGACATGTCCATAGCTCCGGTAGAACCTGCAGTACTTGGACCTATCGGTGTTTGCCTTGGGGGCTGTCTGCTTGGGAAAGCGGACACCCCCTTTCTGAAACTCCGAGTTGGTGCATTCATTGAGGATTCGCTTGCGGGGAGCGTTGAGCAGAGTATACTCCGTGAACCGGCCAGCTGGTCCTCTCGATTCGCGAGACTCCCTGGACCGGTCTTCTCGCCTCCTTTCTCCGCCTCGCCGGGGGGGGGGGGAGGAGAGCCTTCGTCTCTGTGGCCGCGGGGGCCTTCTCGCCGCCTGGAGTCGAGGGCGATCTGGGCTGCTTTTGACTCCTCGAACTCGATATATGATTGAGCCCAGTGGAGTAGGTCTTCCAAGTTACGAGGCATGTGGATGCCCACATACTTGGCGAACTCGGTTCCAATATGTAGTCCCCACATGATCATGAACTTCTTCATGTCGTCGGTTGTATGGACCTCGACAGCTTCTCGGTTGAATCTCTCAATGTAGTCTCTGAGAGATTCACCCTTCCCCTGGAAGATGCCTTCCAACGAGGCCACCGTCTTCGGATGTCGGCGAGATGCAGTGAAATGTTTAGAGAAACGTCCCTTCAGTTGCCTCCAGGATGTGATTAATTCAGAGGCGAGACTTTTGTACCAAGTCATGGCGCCTTTCCGAAGAGTGGTCGCGAAGAGCCTGTACTTGATAGCTCCCCCGACATTCCTATAGTCGAGCATGGCTTCGAAGCTCTCGACGTGGTCGTCGGGGTCAGCTGTGCCGTCATAGCTCCCCAGCGGTGGAGGCTTCTCCATGCCCACCGGAATGGGAGTGTCCATGATCTCCCTGGATAGAGGGGTCATCGGGTCGTCCTCATCACTTCTAACTGGCGACCGTGATGGGGAACGATGACCTCAACCATGCCCATGTCGTCGAGGAGAGTTTCTGGGGCGTTTCTTCGGCCTTTCGCCGTCGGATGTGCTCCTCTTCTTGGTCGGGGAACTTCGTGGCTCGTTCTGCGGAGGGGAGCAAGGGCGCTTCTGGGTGACTACTTGCTGGGGTCGTTCTAGGCGCGATAGGTGGCCCTCGCGCTGCGGGAGGGGGTTGCGAGAGATTGCTGGGGGATTTCTTCGCGGGGAAGGAGAACAGTTGGGAGACGGTGGGTAACAGTGTCTTCGCGGGGAAGTGCGTCGTGGTCGCCCTCTCTCGAGCGCTTTGATCCTGAGATTCTGTTGGGCAATCAATTGGTTGGTCTGGTTGACCAAGGCGAACAGGGCCACCGTGCCCGGCTCAGCGTTTGGGGGTGGAGCGACTGGCTAGTAGACAACCGGCGAGATGTCATGGTGGGCGGCGTCATATGCCGCGTCTTCAGAAAAAAGGGAGGCGATCTTCCCGTCCCTGACGTCGCCTTCTTCGATGTGGACGGCAGCGTTGTCCTCACGGTGGTTTTCGTTGTCGAGCGGCGTGAAGGCGGTGTTCAGAGCGTTGTTCCCATGTTGGGCGCTGGTGCTGGCCATGGTAGTTAGGAGCGGAGGGATTGCTTTGGTTTAACGATGAAGGAAAAACAGGGAAGAAGTAGTTTTCCCACAGACGGCGCCACTGATCGTACCTGGATCAGAAAGAATGACAGTGGGCAGCAACGTCGTATGATCTTCAACTCCGGTGATGATGATACGGCGGGGGGGAGGGGGTACCTGCAAGGTACTCCGATGCCAAAGTCAGGTAACGGGAGTAGGCAAACACATAAAAACAGGTAAGGGAATAAGAATGAACGTAACCTGACCCTCTCAATTGAGAGGGTATTTATAGAGTGCCCCCAGCGCGGAGCCTACGTTCTCCTGCACTGGGCTGGATTGCCAAGCCTAATCCAGGTGACTGCCAGGGCTTACGTGGTGTAGGGAAGACCAGCACGTGGTCTTCGCCCTGGGGTAACGGTCCCGAGATCTTTGAAAGGTGGGCAGACCTATTCCTTCGGAAGTGGGAGGTTACAAGGTGACGTGTCCTCGCGGGGAGGATTACGTGGAGGTCGAGGAGGAAGACGCTCTCCTCGTCCCCCAGCTCCTGCTCAATTCCTTTGCCTAATACGTGGTCGACGAAGGGGAGGACGTGAGCGTGCTCGGCGATGCTAGGGACGTGTTCGACGCTGGCTATCTTATGGGCCATATTGGGCCGTTCCAGTATTGGGCTGTGCCTGCCCGACGGTGGGGCAGGCGTTGGCCCAGTCCGGAACAGTAATTAATAATAAACTTAAAATAAAAATATTTTTAATTAAAATAGCAATTTTTAATTATCTTAAACTTAAATAATTATAAATATATACATAAATATATTAAAATATGACATTGAATAAATTATATTTTTATAAAATAAAATAAAATTAAAAAATTAAAATAAAAAAGATATATTAACATTTGTATAAAAAAAACTAAATATTTATATTAACATTTAATATTTTAAAAAAATAAACTAATTCATTCATTATAAATATAATAAATATTAAACTAAAATAAAATAAATAAATAAAATATTAACATTTAATATTTAAACCATTTATGCATTTATGTAATAAATATAATTGAAGCAAATAAATATACAAGAAAAACATAATAACCTTGTGGAAGAGGTGTCTTCATGATAGATAGAGGTCATGTGTTCAACATTAGTGGAAGACAATTTTGTTTTTTCATATTTTAACATTTTAACATTCAGTCAATAAAATAATAATAAAAATGTCACGCGTGTATTTAAAATAATAAAAAATAAAAAATTTCAATACAGCTAACACGTCATATTAAAAAATGAAAGAATCTTCATACAATAAAGACAGAATCTGATTTTTTTTACAGGATTTTTTTTCGAATTCTTTTCAAATGGCAGGACATAAAATATGTATTAACTTTTTTTATTTTATTTTTATAAATTTTAAATAAAGCTCTAGGTTGGTTCTTTTGTTGGCATTGATATTGATTCTCTTCCCCCGTTCTTCTCCTATCTCTCTCTTTCCGCGTCGCACAAATCGTATCAGCAGCAATGTCTGGAGAATCCGCCACCGCTATTCACAAGGGTCAAGTAAGATTCAAACCCTATTAATCAATTTCATAATCTCCATCGTGTTTTTCTCATTTGATTTAGGGTACAAAATTTCTGACCTAGTTCCTATTCTCTTGATTAGGTTGATCTCTTAGACTTCATAGATTGGACCGGTGTTGAATGCCTCAATCAAAGCACCACTCACTCCCTTCCCAATGCTATCAAACAGGTTCTGTTTCTTTTTTCTGTGATTGAGCTCAGAAGCAAAACCCTTATTGTGTTGGCTATGATTTTATCTTGCTTACTGTGATTTTGATTGTGAAAATTAGGGTTATAGAGAAGATGAAGGTTTGCATCTAGAAAGTGATGCGGATGAGCAGCTTTTGCTTTATATTCCTTTCACCCAAGTTATTAAACTTTATTCCATTGTTATCAAAGGTCCTGAAGATGAAGGTAACCACTTTCTCATTCACATTATTTATTGTGAAATCTCTAATATACTCTAATTGGTGTCTAGTTGCCCCTTGAGATGTGAAAGATTGCACATATTAGATCGACCTGTTCAACCGTCTAAATTGTGATTTGTCAGAAATTAAGAAATTGACCAAACATTTGTGGAATTATAACTTGTTGATTATGTATTTTACTCCTGTTTTTACTTCCTGATAGCAAATATCTAGTTAGTTCTTAAAGTTGGATACTTAAATCAAATCTATCTTTGAAAAGCTACTTATGAATGCCACTCTAGCGCTCATATTTGTAAGTTGCATTACCTTAAAGGGTTAAACAACATTTATAATATGATGGAGGAAGTAATTTCTAAGACTAATCTTAAAGCACCCTATAAATTGAGGGGCCAAATTAAGGTTTTGTTTCCTTTTGTTCCTCGACTAGCAGCAGTCCATTTTACAATCTAGATATGCTTCTGAAGCACGTGTACTTCTAAAATAATGATGTACCAGTACCGGGTACACGTACCGTACTTGTGGTACTTATGTTTTTTTCATTATTTTGTTTTGAGTGCGATTTATGATTTTCTCATATATCAGTATATAATATGTTTATGTATTTTAGTTTATTTGTTATGATAACCTAACACAATTATTTATCATTTAAATTTTTAGTGTGATGTTTTGTTGTAAATTGAACAATTTAGTTCTCTATTAATACATTTTATTGACAAATTCTTATTTTCTATTGACGTACCAGTACCTTGATTTTATTAAAATGTTGTATCCGGTACGATACCTGCACCGGGTACCGTATCCATACCTATGCTTCATAAATATTATTTCAGTTTGCATATATTATCTTCACCAATTGGCTACTGCACTCTCTATTTTCCTTCAATTTTTTGTTTTACTTATGTTGACATAATTGTAATTGGAGCACAATATTGTTTTTTAGGCCCCAAGACAGTGAAGCTCTTTTCCAACAAGGAGCACATGGGATTCAGGTATAGCTTTGTTTGTTCTCATAGCACTTGTGTCCTGTGATTCAATTGGTTGCTGATTTTTTATTAATGACCTAATAAAATGACAGTAATGTAAATGACTATCCACCAAGCGACACAGCTGTTTTGTCCCCAGAAAACCTCAAGGTTGTTACTCGATAAGTCTTCTTCCAAGTCCATTAACTATGCCCAAAGTCACTTGTTGATTTTTTTTCCTAATATATTTGGAATATCTAACATCATAATTTTTGAATTAATTTTCTTATAGGGGAAACCAGTACTTTTAAAGTATGTCAAATTTCAAAACGTTCGCAGGTATGTTATTTTTCTTATTTTACTACTTTCATAGTGCCTTCCATTTTTGTTATCCAATTGGTGGGAGTAGATGCTAATTCATGTTAATTACTTCACCAGTTTAACAATATTTATTGAGGATAACCAGACTGATTCTGAGATCACTAAAGTTCAGAAGATTCTGCTGATCGGATCAACGTAAGTTTTAAACTATCTTCAGTTCTGTTACGTCTCCTTTCTCAACTACAACTTTGCGTTTCCTTTGCTGCGAAGAAAAAATTATTAAACCATTTAACACTTGCATTTTACTGTTTTTTCCCCTTATTTGAGGTTTCGTTTCTATGTTTGCTCGACCACAAAAAAGATTTATGAATGAATGTACTAGAGAGAAAATATGGTTAGCTGCTATTCTGAATAAGATGGTAACATTTCATCTTATGTGGTTTGGATGTATGCGCATAAGCCATACATAGACAAGTCTTGGTAAGGAGAATAAATCATTTATATGGTAGCGCTGGCAGGACTCACAAAAATGGATATCAATGCAAGTATATTTTTATTAGATGGAAACAAGCATAATGCTCATACAAAAAGGAATAACAGTAATCTAGAGTTAAGAGCTATCCAGAGAGTATCTCTCCTATTCAAACAATTAACCCAATGACTGAATGAATCTACCCTCACTCCTATCTTCCCTTTTCGGTTTCATTCCCTAATAGAATCACAAGGAATTGTCCTCCACGACAATAACTAATTCTCATTCTCTTCTCCGGGTCCCATCTTCTGCCTTCTAGAATATACCTACCATAATGTGTGCTTTAGAGTCAGTTTTTGCTATTGGACTCGGTGTTTGGTTAACTTATTACATTTTTTAATTTGGTCATCCTTTTAGAATTTGATTTTGGTCTTGGCATTTTTAAATTTTGACATTTTCTCCCTTTATGCATTTGTGGCTCAGTTTTGATGATGTGCCAAATGAAATGCATGTTAAGCAAAAATCCATCTACAAAGTCCTTGCATCAAAATTTGGTTGTTTGTGTTTTAGATTAACACATACTTTGGTGACATGGAAATAAGTTGTTAACTGAAACTTCATCTAAATAATGTCACATCATCAAAATGAACGACCATAATCCTGAATTAGATTAATTAGTGATTAAAAAAGTGTATTTAAACCAAAGTATTAACATATAATTCTGATATTTTGATGCAGAGTTGAAACAACCGACATGAAGGGTTTGAAGAAGATTGAGGATCATTGACCTCGTTAAAGTATTGAGTCTAGTTTCCTCTACATCCACCCTTATAAATTTTGATTGGAAATGTTTTATTCAGTTTCATGAATAATGGTTTATGACTTCTAACATCTATATTTTTTAGTGAGAGACTGAAGCTCAGTATATCTGCATGGTTGTGACATTTATGTGATAGGAAGTAACGTTCAAGCTGCGTGGCTGTTTATTTTCTTTTTCAAAGTTTGAGAAATATGTAAAATTTGCAGTTAGAATTACCTTCAATGACTGAATATGGGAGTTGGACTACATTGACCGCGACAAATAATTTGGTCATACCACTAGGATTTTAGCAAAATTATTAGTAAGTGGTACACTTACCCCCTTATTGGTTAAAATTCTTCTTGTTCTCACTAATTTATGTGGAACCCATTTATAAAATGGTGGGACTTTTGCGAATTTAACCCTGAAAGAAAGTAATTATTGAAAAAAGTTAGTGTTTTGTTAGCACTAAATAAGTATCACCTATACTAGCACTAGAAGTGGGTGATGAATGATTCTTGTTTTCTTTTTGTTGCAAATAGTGGGCATAGTAAGCCCTAAACATGTAAGAAACTAATCCGTTCGAAAACCAGCCTGAATAGTGAAAACACATGGGAAGTATCCTCCAAAGGTAGAGTTTTTTATTTTTCGTAAAAGCATCAGCTGCGTACTTTGCTTTCAAATATAAATCCAACTTGTTTCAGTTCCAACGTTACTAATGTCACAATTTCTTCCACCAAACCGACTCTTGGTTCAGTTACAACTTGTTCTTGCAAAAGTATTACATATTTTTGTCTTAAAAAAAATTTCAGAAGAAAGGAGTTTAAATAAAAATTTGATTTACATAGTTATTCTTAAAATATTATTTTAAATATTTAATATTTTAGTTATATATTTTTTTTTGCATATTAAAATTTTAAAAAATCACTCAAATTTGATGGCGAACTATAAAAGAAACATAGCCCTCCAAATTATTTATAAAAGAGCTATTGAGGTAAAAGAGAGCAAGGTTGAACACATTGACTTTATGAGCATGAACTTTTTAGAATAAATTCTAAAGAGAACATAAATTAGATTCAAACACGGTTTATCCATATCGTGAGCATATGAGAATTTTGGCAAAAACATTCTCAAATAAGGAATTAGTTACAAAAATTCTTAGATATCTAAACTGTAGTTAGTAACTTAAAGTCATTGCGATTTATGAATCTAAAGATTTAGCAATCATGGACAAACACTCTTTTTGATAAAATACAATAACACAAAATGAAACTAAAGAGGTTTGTTATAGATGAGGAAGATTTCAACTCTGACGATGATATGAACCTTATAGTAAAAAAATTTAATAAATTATTAAGGCATGTGAAACAATAAAAAGAGGAACAAGAAAAAGATGAAGAGAAAGGTTCATTCACTCCCACATACTTCCTATGTGGAAAGAAATGACATATAAGACCAAACTGCCCTCTAGCGAAAAAGGCAAACCAATGGAAATTTAAGAAACCAAAGAAAAATGCAAGAATACTTACATTGCATGGGAGGATAACGATTTGGAATCTCCAGACGATGAAGAAGAAGTCAAGATTTGTCTCATGGCAAATCATCAACATGATGAGTTAACCTCTTACTTCTCTTATTATGATTTTTTCGCATTTGTAAGAAGCTAACACAAGAAAAAAGTAAACTAGAATAAATTATCTCTACATCCAATGATACTATTTCTTCTCTTAAATCCAAAAACAAAAACCTTGAGAAAGAAATAAAAATGTTTAAAGAAAGACAAAATGATATAGTTCAAAACTCTTCAACGTTTAAGGAAGAAGATGAATTTGTCAAGTGTAATGAATGTGATACTCTAAAATATGAAATTTGTGATTTTAAAAAAACACTTGTCTAAGTGTAATGAATGTGATACTCTAAAATATGAAATTTGTGATTAAAAAAAAACACTTGTCAAGTTCACCAATAGAAGAGATAGCTTGAATATTTTTTTAGGAAATCAAAGTGCCTCATACAACAATGCCGATATTGGCTACGAACCCGACAACAATAGTAAAAACTTTAGCAACATTTGTAATGCTAAATCAACCTCTCACTGCAAAACTTGAAAATGCACCTTTTGAAGTAAAAAAAATCATATTTCCATGTTTTGCTTTATTAAGAAAAGTCATGAGAGTAAAAGATAACACCCTCCTTCATATTTTTATAAGAAATATTGTGATTGAAAAGTGAAAAATATATTTGACTCATCAAATGATTCTAATATAAAATCTAATATTTATGAAACTAAATATAGAAGATCCAAAATGATATGGATACCTAAAGTTAAGACCAACGTTTTTATTGCAAGAATGCTTTATAGTCTCGAACGGTAAATGGTACCTTGACAGCGATTGTTTAAAGCATATGATCAGTGATAAAAATATATTCTCCTTCCTCTTTCCTAAGAAAGTTGTTGATCCTTTTGGATTGTCTGCATTTGGTAAAAAAACACATGAATAAGATGTAGTTTAGGCAAAATGTGGAACAAGATGTTCAAGCATGTGGTCCAACATCTAAGTTTGTTGCCAAGACGGGTTGTTGGCTAAAGTGCTTGACAAAACTAGCGACAAGAGCTATTTGACTAAAGTTCTTGACATAACTAGTTAAGCAATAAGTTCTGATTGTTTTCTGATGTCTTTAAGAAGTGGTGAGGTGCCGAATACTTCAGATGATATAGAGTTTTACTTCTGGGATGAAGGTTATGTTGATAATCCAAAATCAACTGGAAAAGATTTGGAATTGTTTCAGTTAAAGAAAATTTGATTTAATGTACCTTCAAGGAAGGTTTGGTCCAAGAACTACTCAACAAAGAAGACTTATATGAATAAAGGTCGTTTTGGATGCTCTGATGTAACATGTGGAACACAATGTTCCAACATGTTTGGTACGAAATCTAGTCTCCATCAATAAGACAAATGTTATTATTAGCTGCAACAACTGCTCTCTTGCAACAGACAAATAGTATTGCAGTAAGTTCTCTATCCAAGACTCTCTCTATCTAAGAAAATCTACAAGTTACCGAGAGAAGTTTATTTAGATGTACTATTGCAACATGTGGAACATGATGTTCTAACATGTGGGTACGACATCCGGGCCTTGCTCAGCAGGTCAGATTTGGGTCAAATTTTCTGTTGAAGATTCAACTAGATTTTATTGCTTTTATGTAGCAATATCATTATATGATTTATTGGACAATTGTGAAGATCAAATCATATTTAAACGTGTTTTAAATTTGAATTTGAATTAAAAACAAATCATATCTTTCAGTTGAAGATATTTACGGATCAAATCTTATCCAACAGATTATGCAAAATTTTTGGATGAAATCAAATAAAAAATCCAAGAAGAAATGCCCAGGATTGCATTGCTATTTAAGGAGACTGAAACCTCACTTTTGAGGTGTGCAAGGCGTGAATATTTTGAAGATATCTAGTGTTAGAGTTTTCCTTTTGAGTCTTTGTATGTGCACCACTCTACAACCTCATTTCATATCATAAGGCATAGAGTTTGGTTTTATTGAGTCGTAAACCTTGTTCCAAGATGTTAAGTCTATAAGCTTGTGAATATTGTGTTTCTTGCATTGTACGCTATCGCCATAACCGGATTAGTGTATAATCTTTATGTACACCTCTATGTTTCAGTAACTTGGCATAAAAGGTTTGTCTTAGTTGAGTTGTAACATTCAACATTGTTATTGAGTTGTAAACACCAATCATGAGTTATATGATTGAGAAGAAAGTGAGTAGGTTCTCATATTTAAAGGGAGAATCTAAATAGAAATTCATTGGGTAGTGTTAGGAAGAGGCATTGAACAACATATGCTTATTGTTGCTTGTAAGACTAAGTGTACTAAACTACTAATAGTGATTTTTTTTTGGAAGAGTGCACTTCAGACATAGGTGTTGTTTGCACCGAACTATGTTACAAATATTTGGTGTTCTCTTTATTCCTTTTCTGCTTCAACATCTTATAATAGCTAATGAATTATTCATTGTTGTCACACTGGTTAAACTTGTAGAACTAGTTACCCAATACATTGTGTTTGCCATCTGTCCCCCGAGGAACAAAATTTCAATTGGCATCAGAGCAGGCACCATAACCTGTTGGGTGAGCACAGGGAAGATATATTGTGTTCAAAATGGAGAATTTAAATGAAGGAGGAGTTGTTTATCAACTAAATATTTTTCATGATGCTAAGAATCCTCTAAAGATTGTTGACAATTATGAAGACCGTGATGGTCAAGCATAATGTTATTCTGAAGAATATCTCAAGCATAAGAAGAGATTTAGTAAAATCTTGAAAATACTTGACAAGAGATCTGGGAATAATGTCACTATCAATATCAAGAATATTCGACATAAAGAAAAGTATGCCGAAATTCAAAAGCTCAACTATTCTTACAGATGCAGAGGAATCCAATGTTTTAATTCCAAATACTATGGTCATATTCAAGATGAAGGCTCAAGTGTTCCAAGGGAACAAAGAAGAATCTCCAATGTCTCGAATCGCGTTTAAGGTGAAGATGATTAGGGAAACAATGTTGTTTCTTTCGAAGATATGCATATTGGTGAGCAATCAAATTCAAAGAAAAGGTGTATTACTCCTAGTTAGAAACCAAAATGCAGAATGTCATGTAACATGTCTCAACATCGGGTCAGGCATGATTACCATCTCGTTAAGTATGTCCCCTCCATTCTCTTGTATTATTATAAGTTGTATAATAGTCAAACACACAATCAATTTTTGTATCTTCAGTGGAATGAGAAATTTCAAAGGCAACATCAATAAGTATGGTTTGACAAGTCTAATATCCTTGTTGCTTGTTTCTCCCACAAGATTGTCTCTTGTGAATATTGGTATCTTGAAAGTAGATTCTTTAAGCAGATGATTGGAGAAAGGTACTTTGTTGCTCCATGTGATAGTCATAAGAGAAAGAAGTTTGTAAAGATGAAGATGGTGGCTGCCTCTGCAGAGCAGAATATTGAAGATCAATGTTCAGAAAGCTTGAAACTTTCTGTCACGATGTTCCGATCTTAATCTTGAACATGGAAGTAGTTATGAAGTTTGTCATTTAGAGAAGAAAACCAAGATGTCTTATCATATGGTTTAACATCCTTCTCATACTTCTAATTTACCACATATGGACTTTATGAGACTCAATCAAGGAGTTGTCATTGAAGGGATGACTGATGGTCAGGCTGGAGGTTCTCCCAACATTAAACAACCAGGAGTGGTTTAGAAGAAAGAGTTGAAGAAGAATAGGAATTATGGAACTCCTTCTCATATTTCTAGACCTTTGTTTAACCAAAAACATGATAACATGTTTGGTAAAACTGGAATTGGTGTCTTGATATATGCTTCAGGTCTTGCTCTCCAAAACATTCCACATGTTGATAAATCTGATCTAGCTGCTAGTGGAATATTGATTAATGTCCCTCACTAGTGTGGGCCGCTGAAGAACCATCATCTCATTCAGATATCTTTTGGTGAAGAGACCCAATAAACCAATCTCAAAATTCAGAATGATGACAACGATGTGCCAGAAATCCTGTCTGACATGTTGACACAGTCTCAAACACATAAGGAGAATGATAATTATGAAGATGTTGTTAATAACCATGAACATGAAGTAAAAGATGTGGAGACATGGTGTGATGATGTGATAGGTAAGGATGAAAGTTTTCTTCTCTATTTTATGTTGTTAACAACAAGGAGTATGGATTATTTATCAAGGACACATAACCTGTAGATAATATGACTCCCCATAATGATAAAGATGTTGATATTAGTGGTCTTGCTATGAAACAAGTTGTTAATGACAAATCAGGTAACCCTATGCTACCTGTTGGAGAAGATGGGAGTGTATGTGATGCTGATACTTTTGGAGCCATCAGTTTGAGACCTAGACTGCCATGTATCTTGAAGCTCAAACTTAACCAGAAAGATGAACAAATTACCTTCATAAATAGGAACTTGAATGTGAAAGTTGAAGACATTCCTTTTGTCAACATGATGAAGAAGATCATGAAGATTTTGACTAAGTCTCGTGACAAGGCTACTCATGAAAAGGATCATAAAGGGAATGATAAAATCTACGTCAGAAAAGTCACCTGGGTGAATTTCATTAGAGAAAAGTCGGAAGTGTTTGAAGTGTTCAAAGATCTGTGTCAGAAACTTCAAAGAGAAAAGGAGAGTAATATCATTAGAATCAGAAGTGACCATGGGAAGGAATTTGAAAACAACAAATTTGCAGAATTTTGTTCATCTGAAGGAATTGGTCATGAATTCTCTTCTCCCAACACTCCTCAGCAAAATGGAGTTGTGGAAAGAAAGAATAGAACTTTCCAAGAGTCTACTAGGGTTATGATTCATGCCAAACAATTACCCTACCACTTTTGGGATGAAGCAATGAACGCTGCCTGTTATATTCATAACAGAGTGACCTTGAGGAAAGGTACTTCAACTACCTTATATGAAATATGGAAAGGAAGAAAACATATTGTCAAATACTTTCATGTATTTGGAAGTAAGTGCTATATCTTGGCAAATCGTGAACAGAGGTGAAAGATGGATCCAAAAAGTGATGAGGGAATATTTTTGGGGTACTCTACTACCAGCAGAGCTTATAGGGTGTTTAACTCCAAAACTAAAGTAATGATGGAGTCCATAAATGTTGTGGTTGATGACACAGGTGTGAATAAAGAAGATGATGATCTAGAAGATATTGGAACATCTATGAATGATGCTCCAGAAGAAGCTACAAACATCAGTACAAGTTTGAAACCTACAGATGTTGAATCTAGAACTGATCAAATCAACAAGGGGCCATCTATCAGAATTCAGAAGAACCATCCTAAAGAGCTTATCATAGGAGATCCTAATAAGGGGGTAACAAATAGATCAAGAGAAGTCTTGTCAAATTCTTGTTTTGTGTCAAAAGTTGAGCCCAAGAATGTTAATGAGGCCTTAACTGATGAATTCTGGATTAATGCTATGCAAGATGAGCTAGGATAATTTAAGATAAATGAAGTGTGGGATCTGGTCCCTAGACCTGAGGGAATCAATGTGATTGGAACTAGATGGGTATACAAGAATAAGTCTGATAAAAAAGGTGTTGTCACAAAAAATAAAGCAAGACTTGTTGCTCAAGGGTATACTCAGATTGAAGGGGTAGACTTTGATGAGACCTTTGCTCCAGTGGCTCGTCTTAAGGCCATTAGGTTAATGTTGGGAGTGGCTTTCATTTTGAAGTTTAAATTGTTCCAGATGGATGTCAAAAGTGCCTTCTTAAATGGTTACCTGAATGAGGAGGTTTATGTTGAACAACCTAAGGGATTTATTGATCCAACTTTTCCTAATCATGTGTGCAAGCTGAAGAAAGCTCTTTATGGGTTGAAGCAAGCTCCAAGGGCATGGTATGAAAGGTTGACATAATTCCTGGTTGAGAATGGCTACAAGAAGGGTGGAATAGATAAGACCCTATTTGTCAAAGAAGAAGAAGGAAAGCTCATGATTGCTAAAATTTATGTTGATGACATTGTGTTTGGTGGGTGTCTGATGAAATGGTTCAACATTTTGTCAAGCAAATGCAGTCAGAATTTAAGATGAGTCATGTAGGTGAATTAACATTTTTTCTTGGTCTACAAGTCAAGCAGATGGAAGATTCTATATTCACATCTCAGAGTACGTATGCAAAGAATATAGTAAAGAAGTTTGGGATGGAGACTGCCAGTCACAAGAGAACTCCTGCTCCCACTCACTTGAAGGTATCTAGGGGTGTGCATTTAAACCGGTTTATCAACACCGGTCCATATATTCCAGTGCACCAACTTAAAATATCCAAACAATTTGAATTATAAACTGACCCAATCCATATTTTTAAATTAAAAATAAATCGGTTTACCATTTGCTAAAACCGACTATATATTGGTTTTTACTTTAATGTTTCTCTTAACCACTACAATTTTTTAATTCAATGTGTTTTAATATATCAGAGCATACCAATTGACGTGAATAGGGAAAGAAATGTGTGGCTCTAATGGATTACGTTCTCAATAAAATTTGTTTCTATTATATTCATTTCCAAAAAAACATATCTCTTTATGTTATTTACTTGTAACATTTTCAATTTCCAATTTTATTTGTTCAGTATATGATTAATATAAATGATTCTTCTTCTGGTAATATTTATTTGATTCAATAGATTTTTAATAAATTTATATATGATAATGAAAAATAGAAAACAATAATTTTATTTAATTATAACAATTTGAATTGTTTTGGAGCCATCTATTTTTATAAACATGTTTTTGTTACAAAAAGTTTAATCCATCAAATCACAACTATAGTTAATAAGATTTGTAGAACTATGTACACATTGTGTTATTCCACTTATTAAAAAAATTGGTTAAAGTAAAAAAAATGGCAAAGGAAAGGAAAAATTAGTATAATGGTTTTAGAGAAACCGGTTTTAAAAATGATCTAGATGAAAAAACAGTTTTTATTAGGAACTGGTTTTAAATCGAATCGATCCAAATGTAAACCGCTTTTAAAAAAATAAATCAGTTTTATAAAAATAGTTCTAAGAACCAAACCAAACCATATATATATGGATCAATTTGGATTGGTTTTTGAATCATGCATACCCCTAAAGTTATCTAAGGATGAAAAGGGTGTGAATGTGGGTCAAAGTCTCTACAGAAGTACGATAGACAGCTTGTTATATCTTACAACAAGCAAACCTGATATTGCATTTGCTGTAGGTGTGTGTGCCAGATATCAGGTTGAACCCAAAGTGAGTCACATCAATCAAGTGAAGAGAATACTGAAGTATGTGAATGAGGCTTGTTACTATGGTATGTTATACTCCCATGGATCTGGTTCTATGTTAATTGGTATTGTGATGCTGACTGGGCAGGAAGTGCCGATGATAGGAAAAGTACATTAGGTGGGTGCTTCTTCTTGGGGAACAATCTAATATCATGGTTTAGTAAGAAGCAGAATTGTGTATCTTTGTCTACTACTGAGGCTGAATACATAGCAGTTGGAAGCAGTTGTTCACAACTAATTTGGATGAAGCAAATGTTGACTGAATACAATGTCAAGCAAGATGTCATGACATTGTATTGTGACAATCTGAGTGCCATAAACATCTCCAAGAATCCTATTCAGCATAGCAGGACTAAGCATATTGATATCCGTCATCATTTCATTAAAGAACTTGTTGAGGACAAGATTGTTGCCTTAGAAAATGTGGCTACTGAGATGCAACTAGCTGACATTTTCACTAAGGCCTTGGATGCTAATCAATTTGAATTATTAAGGGGTAAACTTGGGATTTGCTTGTCTGAAGATTTATAGCAGTTAATGCAGTGTGGGAAAGTTAATCATGCTGCCTTATTTTCTCCACAAATAGAGCTCGTTTATCAAAAGAAATCATTACATTGTCACCTAATCTTCCTTCCCACACGCTATTGTTACATTTTCTCTCTGCTCATACGACTCTTCACCTTTTAACTTAGAGAAAGAACACATTGTAATCAGTCTTACCAGATTCACAAAAATTTCAAGATGTCTCAACACCCGCTTTCATTTCTTCCAAAGATGCATCTGGTAAATCCAAGGGGTCTCCTGCAAAAGCTAGGGCTAACATTTCCTTTGAAGATGTGGTTGATGCTACTCCTCTGTCAATTATTCCGGCTGAGCTACAGAAACCTAGAACATCGCATGCAAAGGGATTGAAGAACCCATATGTAAGTCATGTTTATAAACCCTCTATCGATTCTACCTCCAAGAAAGAGGAGGAAGAAAATTTTTCTGTTGATAGGAGTATCAGAATGATTGTTTCTAGAGTGTTATATGGGGGTAACAACCTTGTTGTGCCTGGTATTACTACACCCCTTTCACAAGTTCATCCTAGTGCTAGTTCTATGCCTGTTCCATCTGCTGTGAGTAGTGACCATGACTCTAGCTCGTCTGAGTCTGAGCAAACTGATTCCTCAGAGAACGCCACATCTAAAGAAAAAGCTATAGGTGAAAGTCTCCATAGGCTTGCTGACTCTGTTCTTAAAGAAACTGTAATTGATGTTGTGTCAAATGTTGAGACATCATCTGCTATGAAGGATCCTGCTACTAGTGATCATGTTCCTGAAATTACTAATAGAGACAAGGGTGATGTTGCTGGAGAAGCTGTTAATGTTGATAATTTGCCCTCTGATAATGAAGTGATCAAAAGTCATAGTCCTGGTATTGCCAAGAGACTTAAGACAAGAAAAGGCAAAGCCATTGCTGTTGAGAAGAGTCCTTCCAAGAATACTAAAAAGACTGCTTTTGTAGGACCTAAGAAAGCTTGAAGTGAAGTGGTTACATTCTCCAAGAAGAGAAAGATTGTGTATGATGCTGAGTCAGATTATGATGCTGAAGATGATGTCCAAGACATCACACATGTAAACAAGGCTGTGATTAAGAAGTCATCTATGAGTGTGCCTGATACTCCCCTAGACAACTTATCTTTTCATTCTCTTGAAAATGCAAAGAGATGGAAATATGTGTACCAGAGGATTGCTCTGGAGAGAGACTTGGGAAAAGAAGCATTGGAGTATAAAGAGATTGTGGATCTTATTAAATTTGCTGGTCTAAACAAAACTGTGTCTGATTTTGCTAAATGTTATGATGTTCTAGTCAAGGAGTTCATTGTGAACTTGCCCATGGATTGTGATGATAATAAGAGTAAAGATTTCAGGAAGGTTTTTGTGAGGGGAAGATGTGTTGATTTCTCCCCAGTTATCGTTAATAGGTACTTGGGAAGAAGTGAAGAGGAACAACCTGAACTGGAGGTAACTGACAATCAAGTTTGCAAGGAAATCACTGCTAATCAAGTGCTGGAGTGTCCCAGAAAAGGAAAGCTTTCTGCTGGAAAATTGAGTGTCAAATATGTTATACTGCATAGAATTGGTGCAGCCAATTGGGTGCCTACCAATCATACATCCAATATTTCAACTGGTTAGAGAAAATTTATCTATGCTGTTGGTACCAAGAAGGTCTTTGACTATGGTACATATATATTTAAGCAAACCTTGAAACATGTTGGTACATGTGCAGTCAAAATGCCCATTGTTTTTCCTTCTCTGCTATGTGGCATTATCATCTCTCAGCATCCCAGAATTTTGTCAACCTCTGATGGTGTCTGTAAAAGGGAGTATGCTTTGTCACTTCATTATAAGTTGTTTGAAGGAACACATATCCTAGACATTGTTCTTACATCTGCTTCTGCTTCTTCCAAGAGCAAGCCTGCTACCAAGACTGGTATAATTTCTGAGTTGAAGGAGGCATGCAAAGATCTTGATTCAGTAATTTGTGCTAGTACTGAAAGGAAACGAAAATTGGAATAGCTGATCAAGTCTCTAGAGGAAGGTGATGGTGATACTGGTGGTAATGACATTGAGGAGGAAGGTGGTAATGATGAAGCTGGAAGTCATGATTCTGATAACTCTGATGGTGGTTCTGAACACAACTAATTTTGTGGTTCTATTTTTTTTGTTTATTTTGAAGAATTTTGATGATGTTGTTTCTTATTGGGCTATGCCCTGGATATTTTGGCACTTTCTGTGCTTGGTTTGTATTGAATATTTCTATCTGCTGTTTGTTGATGCTAGCTTAATGTTTGTCAGATTGTGGCTAAAAAGGGGGAATATGGTTGGTAGCTAGTTGTTTAGTTGTTGGCTTGTTAGTTTGTTTGATGTAGTTCATAGTTTAGTGCTAATTTGTGTTGGTTGCTGATGTTGTGTTCCCTGAGGGGGAGTAGCTGCTGCTGTTTGTTTTTGCTTGGTATCTGGTGTTTAGGGGGAGTATGTTTTGTTGCTAACATCCTGATGTTTTTTTGCTAACATCCTGACTGTGAGTTGTTGCTAACATCCTAAATATGTATGATCTGTTGATGTCTTACCTGATGTTTTGAAATCTGTTTGATAAGTTATCTACTGCGTATGTTTCTGATATAATGTGTTTCACTGGCAATCTAATCAAAGAAGGTTTTAGCCAAAATTTTCCAAAGGGGGAGATTGTAAGTTCTGTGTTGGGTGCATTTTTTGCTAAAACAGGTTGCTACAGCTATGTGTTGTGCAAGATGTTTTAACATGTGAGTCAAACATCTATGCATGTTGGTTTTTCAGATGTTGTAGAGCTTTAGTTCATGATGTTAAGACTGATGTCCTAACATGTGATTACAGATTTGGACAACATTCAGTTCAGAATGTTGTGTTTTGTTTGTTACGTTTTGTTTGCAATCCTTTGTGTTTTTCCTGATGAGAGATTGCTGACGAAAATCATGGTGGTGATTTTATTTGAAACAAAAGTATTCTGTTGCATATTTATTGGAGCTAATTGTGGAATCTTTTGTCCTATTTTCATGCATATAATCGTGAGAAGTCTTTTGTCCACTCTAAGCTTTTAAGCAAGAGTGTATTGTCCTTGATTGAAGCTTTTAAGAAAGATCAAGTATTGTTTTTGAAGTGTGTCTTCTTTTGTTTATTGTAAAGTCTTATCACTGTTGTTGTGATTGAAGGGAAGTGAGAGGGGTCTCATATCTAGGAGAGTCCTAGGTAGAAATTACACAGGTAGAGATTAGGTGAGAAGATTGTAAACCAGAGGTTGCTTGCTGAGAATCTTCAAACTAATTCTGTTTTGGTGTGTTTTTTCTGGGCTTTTGTGGTTGGCATTTATTTTGCTAAAACTATTATAGCAGCAAGATGTGGAATCATAATGTTCTAAGTGGCTGCTTTCAACATGTCGAATGAAGATGCTCCATGACTGCTCATAGGACATCGCGCTGTGAAGTCAGTTTTAATGCAGATTCCGTTACTATGATTTGTTATTGAATATTCTGTGAATATTTGGTTATCCTATGTGGCATCCAAAGCATTTTTGGATTGTGGTTATTTGTTGGTTTTCGGATTTGCTGCTGTTTCTAATTATGGAGACATAATAGGAAACTTTGGATTGAAGACCTATTTTGTTGGAGTTATTTTTGCAGATTTGTGAGCAGTCTAATTGCTGCGTTTTTGAAGCCCAATTCAGTCCAGATTAATTGCTATATATTGACTGATGTAAACCTAGTTTTAGGTGTCGAACTTACATGTATTTTTAGGGTTGTGTGCTTGTATTTTGTGAGCCTAACTGGTATCTTATGATAACAGTATAAGGGCTGTAGTGTAAGTTGTGTAAGGTTGCTCATAAGCTTTTAAGCATTGAGTGGCTGTGTGTTAATTCTCATAAGCTGTGAAGTATTGAGAATTTGTGTTTTGACCATTGTTACTTGTCTTGTAAGGAACCAGTCACGGGTTGTGATTGAAGAGGGATTTGAGGAGGGCCTCATACCTAGGGGAGTATTAGGTAGAAGTCATAGGAAGGGTAGTGATTAAGTGAGCTGATTGAACCGGGTGTGGTTATCAGTGAATTGATACTATCGAATATTGATTTCATCCTGGCTTGGTAGCCCCCAGATGTAGGATAGTTAGATCCGAACTGGGTTAACAATTTCTGGTGTTCTTTACATTTTCTGCACACTATTGTATTGAACTTGTTCATTGTTGTCGTATATCAGTGTCTCGACATCTCGATAGGAAATCTGATATATTGGTCAGAATTTTAATTGGCATCAAGAGCAGGCACCCTTAGTTGTTTCTGGGTGAGATTCAGGGAAGGTACTTTCTGGTACAATGGACAAGGATGAAGGAGCTCTGAATAAACCACCTCTGCTGGATGGTTCAAACTATGAGTATTGGAAACCTAGGATGATAGCTTTCATCAAGTCCATGGATGATCAAGCATGGAAAGCCGTTCTCAAAGGGTGGGAGCCTCCAAAGGTAAGAGATGGAGAAGGAAATCTTACTGATGTTCTGAAGGAAGAAGAGGACTGGGATGATGCTGACTACAAAGGGTCTGTTGGAAATTCTAAAGCCATGAATGCATTGTTCAATGGCGTCAACAGAAATATCTTCAGGCTAATTGAGCATTGTACTATTGCCAAAGAGGCTTGGCAGGTCTTGAAAGTCACACATAAAGGAACCTCAAAGGTGAAGTTGTCAAAGCTTCAACTCATCACTTCCAAGTTTAAAAATTCGAAGATGAAGGAAGATGAGAGTATTCATGACTTCCACATGAATATCATTGAGATAGCAAATGCCTCAAGTGCTTTAGGAGAAAAGATGTCTGACAGCAAGCTGGTCAGGAAGATTCTCAGGTCTCTACCTAAGAGATTTGATATGAAGGTCACTGCTATAGAGGAAGCTCAGGACATTGACAAGATGAAGGTGGATGAGCTTATGGGATCACTCCAAACTTTTGAGTTAGGATTCAGAGAAAAAGCTGAAAAGAAGAAGAGTATAGCATTTGTGTCGAATGCTGATGGCTCAGATGATGAAGGAAAACTGGTCAAAGATGAAGATGTGTCCAAAGAGCTAGTGTTGCTTGGAAGACAATTTAATAAAGTGTTAAAAAGGATGGACTGGAAGTCAAGAGAAAATGTTCAAAACAAGTCTCTCGACATCAACAAAGACCAGGATGGAGGCAGAAGATCCAGAACTGAAGAAGACTCTAATCAAGGGAAGAGAGTTCAATGCTATGAATGTGAAGGATTTGGGCACGTAAAAACTGAGTGTCCCACTTATCTCAAAAGACAGAAGACGGGATTATCTGTGACATGGTCAGAAGATGATTCTGAAACTGAAGCTGATGAGAAATCTGCAAAGTTGGTGACAACATTAACAGGAGTATGTGAATCAGATGAAGAATCTGAAGAGCTTACTTTTGAAGAGCTGGCTATCTCTTATAAGAAGTTGTGCATTGAACATGAAGAAGTATGTCAGCAGAAAGAAGAACAAGCATGCGTTATTATTCATTTAAAAGCTGAGAATACTGAGCATGTGTCTACTATAGCTGATCTACAAAGTAAAGTAAATGTTTTGAATTCAAAACTGAACAACATGATCAAAAATGTCAGAATGTTAAATGTGAGTTCTGATGTACTTGATGAAATTTTGAAGTCAGGAAGAGATGCTAGAAATGTCAGTGGTATTGGATTTGAAGGTACAAATGAATTAGATAAAGGAAAGAAATCTGAGGAAGTACCCGTTCAAGATAAGAGAAGTTTGAAGATGTTGAATAACATGTTGCAACATCCTCCCAGACATCAGAAGAAGTTCATAAAGAAAAAGAATCAAAGATGGACATGCTACCATTGTGGGAAGTTTGGTCATATAAAAGCTTTCTGCTACAAGCTACATGGTTATCCCAGACCCCTGCAACAGTATAGTAGAAAAAAGAGCAGGGTTGAAACAAAAAGGTTATGGACTTCAAAGGATATTGTAAAAGAACATAGGGACTACAAGTCTTTCAGAGTCTCTACAGATGAAAACTGGTTCTTTGATAGTGGATGTTCTCGACATATGACTGGTGTTAGTAGATATATGTCAGATGTTAAGTATCATGCTCCTAATTAGGTGATTTTTGGTAATGGATCAAAAGGAAAAGTTCTTGGTGTTGGAAGAGTGGATCGTGCAGGACAACCAATTCTGGAAGAAGTATTGCTTGTTGAAGGATTAGATACTAACCTAATAAGCATAAGCCAGTTGTGTGATCAAGGTCTTAGGGTCATCTTTACAAACTACGAATGTCTAATAATGGATGAAAAGAATTCTGTTGTTATGAGAGGTGAAAGAACCTCAGAGAATTGCTATTTGTGGAAAGATGAAAGCACTATTGTGGAAGTGTTAAACCAAAGAACTTGTGAATGGCACGTGTATAAGGACCCATTTTCAAAACTTATAAATAGCCCAGCTAACACATTCCAACTTCAATCCTACAGTGTAAAAACTTCATCTGACCTATTCTTTCAAAACTCTTCTCCGCTAGGGTTTGCTCTTACTCTCTTTAATACTGCATTTTGTGAGCAACAAAAAATGTCTCAACATCATGATTCTCCTGCTGATTCAAGAACTTCTCAAGTCAATGATGAAGACTATGATCCTCACCGAATGATCAAACTCACAGACCTTGTTCTTTATATCGCCCCGTTGAATGTTGTTCCTGCTGACACTAGAGGTGAGCAACCAGTTTCCCACTCTGTGAATGAAAGTATGTCAAGTAAGAAGTCTAAACCCCTTTCATCTAGGAAGAAAGACAAAATGATACTAGGTTTTATTCTGATACGATAAGCCCTAGAAAAAATGTTACTGATAAGAACTCAAATAAGAGGGTGGATGAAACTAAGAATGATAGTAGGACTCTTGATGATAATGTTTTCAGTAGAGATCAGAGTCTTAGAAGATTTACCACCATTACTGTTAGTGAAGATGATAAAGATGTCGGGTCTGATGTCCCAACATCCATGGCTGGAAATACAAATAATAGTCCTACTGATAGGACTGAGAGTTGTATACCAGTTCAGGTGGCTAGGGAAAGAAGAAGCAAGAAGAGGGCTGAGATGTGTAGTAATGTTGCTGAGAAAAACTCTGATGAGGAACCAATAGCTGACATACTACAAAGAATCAAGAGTAGAAAAGAGAATACCATTGTGGCTGAGAATTCAAAGGATTCAGAAATGATTAGGAAATCTGCTAATGTGGAGAGTAACAAAAGTAAGGCTGGAGCAGGTCCCTCTAAGCAATGGAGTAAAGTTGTGGTTCCAATCAAGAAAAGGAGGGTCACAGGCCTGAATGAGTCAAATGCTGGAACTGATGTCCAGGACATCAGTGGGAGAAGGGAGGATCAAAATGTCAGGTCTCAGAGGCAAACTGATAGGTGGAAAATTGTCAGCCAAAGAAGAGTAGCTTTAGAGAGAGAACTGGGAAAAGACTTCAATAAGTATAAGGAAGTGGTTGATCTTATTGAAGCTGCTGGGTTGATGAAGACTGTGTCTGACATAGGACCATGTTATGAGAAGTTGCTTAAGGAGTTTGTTGTGAGTATCCTTGAAGACTGTAATAGCAAACTCAGAAAAGTCTATGTAAGAGGCAAAGCTGTGAAATTTTCTCCCAAAGTGATTAATAACTTTTTGGGGAGACCTACGGACCATCAGGCTGAGTTAGGAGCAACAGATGATGAAATCTGTGAGGAGATAACAGGTGGTTACATCAAAGTTTGGTCAAATGAAGGAAAGCTCTCTTCTGGGAAGCTAAGTGTCAAATATGCTATCCTTCACAGAATTGCAGTGGTAAACTGGGTTTCTACCAACCATACTTCCACCATCTCATCCATGCTTGGAAAATTCATCTATGCTATTGGAAAGAAGGTCCCTTTCAACTTTGGAGCATATATCTTTGAACAAGTTTTGAAGCAAGCTAGCTCATCTGCTGTTAAGCTACCCATATGTTTTCCATCCTTAATCTGTGGAATGATCCTAGACCAATTTCCTGACTGCTTAGTAAGAAGTGACAAAGTCAGCAAGAGAAAACCTCCAATGACTTTGCATTATAGGCTGCTAGGTGGAGTTCATGTGTCTGATGTTGTTGGGACATCCTCCTCAACTTCAAGTCATGCCACTCTTGATGATGAAGCCATTGCACAGATGCAAGAAACTTACAAAGAGCTGGAAGAATCTATCAGGAGAGATACAGCAAGGAAGGCAAAGCTCGAGCAGCTGATTAAAGCCTTGGTTGAAAAGAGAAATACTGCTAAAGATCAAGAGCTGACTGAACATGATGGACAAGGTGAATCTACTGAGTCTATAGAAGGAGTGTCCAGCAGTCTGATGATTCTGGTTCTGAGAATGGTGCTTCTGAATCTGAAGGTGAAAGTGATGAGGTTGCTGATGAAGAGGACAGTGCTGAATAGCTATAGGCTATCTGCAAGTTTATTTTCTGTTTTTCTTTTAGGACAACTTAATTCTGTTTTGGTTTGAACAATATATTGCTGTAATATGTTTACATTTGTCTATGACCTCTCTTTGTCATATTTGTGGCTAAAAAGGGGGAGTAGTAAGTGTGAGGGGGAGCAGCATTGTTATGTGCTTGTGCTGTTGAAGGGGAGTGTGTGTTCTGCAGGTAGATTGTGTGTGCTGCAGGTAGATTATGTGTGCTGCAGGTAGATGGTGTGCTGCTGCAGTAGTTAAGGGGGAGAATGTGGATTGTTGCTGCTGTTGAGGGGGAGTTTTTTTTTGCTTCTATGATGAGTTGTTTGCTGTCCTGAGTGTTTATATGCTGCTGAAGGGGAGTGCTGCTATGCTGGATTTTTTTTTTGTTTTCGCTACTGTCTGATCTATGGATATTTTTGTTTGTGCTTCTTCACTAGTTTGTTTGTGTGTGTGTAGTTTTAGCCAAAATAAGCCAAAGGGGGAGATTGTTATTTCTGTGCTTTTGTGGTTGGCATTTACTCTCTCCGTCCCAAAATATAAGAGAAAAAAGTGCATTTTTTTTGTCCCAAAATATAAGAGAAAATATCAACTTTCAATATTTTCAAGGTAAAATTAAATGCAAGTTGCATTTAATTTGCTTTCTCTCTCATCTTTTCTATAAACAACAACCAATTAGAATTGTTTTTACATCTTTCAAAACAAATTTTTTCAACAAAATCTTAGTCAAACTATTATGTTTTTTACTTTTCTTAATAAGTGCGTTTTTGAGTTTTTCTCTTATATTTTGGGACGGAGGGAGTATTTTGCTAAAACTATTATAGCAGCAAGATGTGGAATCATAATGTTCTAAGTGGCTGCTTTCAACATGTCGAATGAAGATGCTCCATGACTGCTCATAGGACATCGCGCTGTGAAGTCAGTTTTAATGCAGATTCCGTTACTATGATTTGTTACTGAATATTCTGTGAATATTTGGTTATCCTATGTGGCATCCAAAGCATTTTTGGATTGTGGTTATTTGTTGGTTTTTGGATTTGCTGCTGTTTCTAATTATGGAGACATAATAAGAAACTTTGGATTGAAGACCTATTTTGTTGGAGTTATTTTTGCAGATTTGTGAGCAGTCTAATTGCTGCGTTTTTGAAGCCCAATTCAGTCCAGATTAATTGCTATATATTGACTGATGTAAACCTAGTTTTAGGTGTCGAACTTACATGTATTTTTAGGGTTGTGTGCTTGTATTTTGTGAGCCTAACTGGTATCTTATGATAACAGTATAAGGACTGTAGTGTAAGTTGTGTAAGGTTGCTCATAAGCTTTTAAGCATTGAGTGGCTGTGTGTTAATTCTCATAAGCTGTGAAGTATTGAGAATTTGTGTTTCGACCATTGTTACTTATCTTGTAAGGAACCAGTCACGGGTTGTGATTGAAGAGGGATTTGAGGAGGGCCTCATACCTAGGGGAGTCTTAGGTAGAAGTCATAGGAAGGGTAGTGATTAAGTGAGCTGATTGAACCGGGTGTGGTTATCAGTGAATTGATACTATCGAATATTGATTTCATCCCTGGCTTGGTAGCCCCCAGATGTAGGATAGTTAGATCCGAACTGGGTTAACAATTTCTGGTGTTCTTTACATTTTCTGCACACTATTGTATTGAACTTGTTCATTGTTGTCGTATATCAGTGTCTAGACATCTCGATAGGACATCTGATATATTGGCCAGAATTTCATGGTGAATTTACTTCCTAGATTGGTAGCCCCTAGACGTAGGTGATGTTACACTGAATTGGGTTAACAATTACTTGTGTTGTTTACTGCTTTCTTATTGTGTTTATTACCTTATTCTTTAGTAGATACCAGTTCATATATTAGTGTCGTGACATCGCCTTCGACATCTCATATCTGATACCAGAATTTCAAAGACAAATTTGAAAAAAAAAAGATTAAGAAGCATAACAAGTTTAAAGTAAGAATCAAGTCATAGACAAAGAACCTGTTCAAGATCAAAACATAGATACTCCTTGGGATCATCAAGATCTTCGATAATAATGGAAGGCGACAAGAGACCAACCTATTCAAAATGTCATTGGAGATATCTCCAAGGAAGTCACTACTCAATGCTCCCTTATAAGGTATGTAACTTTGTGGCATTTATTTCACAAATTGAGCCGAAAGGAATCGATGAATCTATCATTTATGAACATTGGTTTCTTTTCATGCAAGAAGAGTTAAATTAATTTGAACGAAATAATGTTTGGGAACTTGTTTCCAAAGCTTAAACTAATCAAGTTATTGTTACCCAATGGGTGTTACGCAACAAGTTGCATGGAGATGTAAATGTTTTAAGAAATAAAGTTGGACTCATTCCAAAAGGTTACAATCAACAAGAGCGGATAGATTTCGTTGAAACCTATGCCCATGTAGCTATATTAGAGGCCATAAGGATGTTATTTACCTTTTCTTGCATCATGAATTTCAAACTATTTCAAATGAAAGTAAAATGTGTTTTTCTAAATGGGTACATCCAATAGGAAGTATATGCTGATCAACCTCAAATTTTATCAACTCAATCTTTCCAGATCATGTTTTCAGACTCAAGAAATCCTTATATGGTCAGAAATAAGCTCCTAGAGCTTGGTACGACCGTCTAAGGAAATTCCTGCTTGAAAACAAGTTCCAAAGAGGACAAGTCGATAAAACTCTTTTCATAAAGAAAAATAAACATGACAGTTTACTAGTTCAAATTTTTGTTGTTGACATCATTTTCAGTGCCACTAACGAATCATTGTGCAAGAAATTTTTTAAAATGAAGCAGAACAAATTCAAAATTTTGATGATGGGGCAACTTTGATACTTCCTAGGGCTTCAAATTCATGAAACTAAGGAAGGAACCTTCATCAATCAATCTAAATACTACAAATATCTTCTAAAGAGATTTTACACAAAAACGTCCAAAATAATAGCAAACTTCAATGTTTACCTCATGTAACCTTGATAAGGACAGGAATAGAAAACCGCTAGAAGAAAGAAAATACTAAGGTATGATATGCTTTCTTTTCTATCTTATTGCACCCCAGACATATATCATGTTTGTTGTCTGTCTCTGTTCTCATTTTCAAGCATCCCAAAAGAATCACATCTCATTACGGTCAAATGCATCATGAGATATCTCACTGGCACACAAAAACGGTTTTATGATACCCCAAAGGAGCATATTGCGATTGGTTTTATTGGGTGCAGATTGGATAGGAAAAATACTAGCGATACGTGTCATATACTTGGGAACTTGCTTATATCCTAGCATAACATGAAACAAGAAAGTGCCGTGCTATCCACTGATGAGACAAAATACGTTGCTGTGGGTAGCTATTGATCTCAAATTATCTGGATCAAACAACAACTCAGTGATTACAATGATAATCTTGGAGTTATCATGATAAGATGCGACAATACTTGCGCTATAAACCTCACTAAAAACCCGATACTTTGCTCTGAAGCTAAACACATTGAGGTTAGACACTAATTTATTAGGGATCGTGTTGAAAAGGGAAATACGTACTTGAGTTTGTGACCTCGTATAATCAACTCACATATTTTTTTCACAAAACCACACTCTAAAGAAAGTTTTTTTCTCCGAAAGAACTGAACTAGGAATCTTAAATCAACCACCATTGACTAGAATGCCTATGTGCCTATATGATGGTACGTGATCTATGTGCTATATTTGTTTCCTGTTTTTTTTATGATGCCAAAGGGAGAGAAGTATACTCTCATGGGGAGTAAAGTATACTCTCTACTCATGTGAGGGGTAGTTTAACTACTCTAAATTAGGGGCGTTCATGGTTCATGAACTGCGTTGAACCGAACCACATTTATGGTTTGGTTCAGTTTGCAATAACCTTTTCAATAAAAATTCAGTTAACTGCTAAAATGGTTACAATTCAATTAAAAACTAGTTTAGAACTAGTTTATATTCATAAACTAGTTTATAATCAGTTTACAATTTTAAACCAATTATATATTTTGAACTCTTTTAAAACCAATTTTTTGTATTTCCGAAAAAACTCGACTTTTTCATATTTCTGAAAAAACCCGACTTTTTCATATTTTCGAAAAAAACTCGAATTTTTCATATTTCCGAAAAAAAAAAACTCTATTTTTTCATATTTTCGAAAAAACTGATTTTTTGTATTTTTCAAAAAAACTCGATTTTTTTTTCGTATTTTTGAAAAAAAAAATCGATTTATTGTATTTCTACAAAAATCGATGTTTCGTATTTTCGAAAAAATCAATTTTTCGGACAAAATCAATATTAGTTTTTGTTTTCAGTAAATAAAAAATATATTTTCTAGAATTTTTTTTTTTTATTTTTCGATATTTTTTTTTACTTTTCAGAATTTTTTTTCACTCTCAACTAATATTTTATTATTTTTATTAAAAACTAATTAATTTATATAATTAAACCAGTTTATAAAGAAAATTAGTTTTAAACCAGTTTTAAACTGAATTTAAATTGTTTTAATTAAATAGTTCAGTTCATTAACCATTTAAGTGATTCAGTTTTTTTATAGTGCAACCTGTTCAATTCAAGTATACAATTCAGTTAACCATATTTTTGAACACCCCTACTCTAAATGTTACCAAACTATTAACTTCTCATGTTTGATAGATATTGCAAGGTAGTAGTGTTTTATTATCTAAGCATAAGTCTGAGATATATTCGATTCCTTGAGTATTTTTCTTGAGGATTATCACTGAATAAATTCCTATAGTTAGAATGATCATTCAATTAGTCAAATATTAATTATTTTACTGTCGATTTAATCTATGTTGATGGCTTAATGATTGCAGGAAATAACGTGGATGACTTGAGTATGTCTTAAAGTATGACTTGGGTATGTCTTACTAAACTAAAATATGTCTTAGATACTAAATTAAGTATCAAAGACTTGGGTATCCTAAAGTATTTTTTGAGATTTAAATTTGCAAGATCCTCATAAGATATCTCTATTTCTCATAGGAAGTATAGTTTGGACCTCCTACAAGAGGAAAAAATTCTTAAGCAAAACTTGTCTCAACACCAATGGATCCCAATCACAAAATCAACACTGAAATAGAACTTCTTATTCCCAACCATACTTCAATCAGAAGTCTGATAGGTAAACTTCTCTATTTTGTTGAACATGTGACTCCACACATAAGATGGGGTGAATTATGGGAGTTTGAAAAATGACAGTTTGAAAAAAAATTGTTTTCTAAATCAGAATTCAAAAAAGTTTTCAAGAAAATGTTTGAATATTGGAGTAGAAAAACAGAGTAAAGAAAATATGCAGACCGTAAAAAGGTAAGGGAAAAAAGATGATACGATAATTTATAGAGGTTTGTTCTAAATTAAGTGACCTACTCTTCTCCCCAAGAATTGATATTAAGAGTATGCAATAGTACTTATGAGCTTTTAGCAGGTTAAGCTCACAAACCCCACTGTACAAGGAAAAATGAAGTTTCATGTTTACTTCCAACCAAACAATGAACAATGGATTAAAGCAATTAGTCTTCCTTTTAAACATCAATAAGGCCTTGTGAGGTTAGTCCCCAAGTTAAACTGATATTTTATATGGACTTATCTTAAACCAATACAGAGCTTTGAACAAACTATCCTTCAAATCAAAATGAGGTTTTACACGGGCTGACCACAAACTGAATTGAGATTTTACACTAGGATGACCTCAAACCAAGTTGAGCTTTTACACCGGGCTGAGCTCAGGAACCGATAAGAAGATTTTTCACTAGTTATCCTCAAGAAGATTTCACACACACGCACACACACACACACACACACACACACACACACACACACACATTTTGTTGAAGCCTCTCATTACCTAATGAAACACCTAAAAATGTTTTTATGGTCTAACTAGTAAATTAATGGGTTGTTATCTTGATTGGAATTTTTTTTTAACTTTCTAATCAATTAGATAATTTCCTGAATTGATTAGATGAAGCCTAATCGATTATGACAATCTCTTAATGATTTGTAATGACTCTATATCAAAACCTTCCAATTTGATTAGGTTATTTATTTGGCTTATGGGTTGTTTCCATTTTGAGCCACAAGTTTCTTATATAAAGGAAGCTTCTTCTCACTTCGTTTTACACCAGAATTCAGGATTTCTCTAATTCTTCTCAATTTATCTATATTCCATCTCTCTCTAAATATTTTATTTTTCACTAAAGTTGCCTTAGTGCTATGTGAGGGAAAACTACTCGCAAGGAAAGAGTTGTATTGATGTTGTGCCACTGTTGTTATTTTCAAGAGTGTGATACTCTTAAAGAATTGAGTTTAGTTCTTGAGATAAAAAATTTTCAAAATCTCTATTTGGTCATAGAACTCAAACTGAAAATTTTTTTTTTCTGTTATTGAGATCGGCTTGTAAAATCTCTAATCGATTCTTGAGCCCAGCCCATGGAAAATCTCTCTTTTGGTTGGGGGATAAGATAGAGTAAAATATCTCAATTCGCTCATATCAAATGTTCGCGAGCATAACCTATAAAAAGCTCAATATTTTAGTCAAATATCAAGAATATCTCTTGGGGACATGAGTAGGCCAACGTTCAGCCGAACCTCGATAATTCTCTGGTGCCATCTCTCTAACCCTTATCCTTTTTAAATTATTGTCATTTAATTTACTATTTTATTTTCGCTATTTTTTATTCTGATCTTGGAAACACTAACACAATTTTCTTCTTAAGTAATAAAAAATCATAAATTAATTGTGAATTTTGAATACCACAATTCACCACCTCTTGTGCTTTGAGTCATTTGTTCTACAGTATGTGCTTACAGGTATGAATTCTGCAACTACCTATTGATTTAATTTTGATGTTGAAAATGCTCTTAAGATAAGTCTTCTTTAATCTTTCTTTTCAAGGCTTGTTATTCAAGTGACGGTGCTTGAAAATTGATCAAGTGATAGTGCTCGATATGTTGATTAATTGATGATGCTTGATATGTTGGTTCAAATAATGATGCATGATGATTGATCAAGATACGGTGCTTGATATGTTGGTTCAAGTGATGGTGCTTGAATATCAAGGTGCCATATAATATGATCAAGTTGTGGTTTCTGATGTGAAGATGAAGCCTAAGATGTGTTGATCAAGATGAAGCCTAAGGATCGTTTGATGCAATGATCAAATGGACGTGCTTGGATATCAAGTTGTATTGATCAAGCCGTGATGATCAAGTGTGCTTGAAGATCAAGTTTTCAACGACTATTTGTGAAGGACAACACTTTATGTCAAGCGGAATTAAGTGAAATCATCGAAGATCTCTAATCAAGTAGATTGTCTGATGATGGGGTTGATCATGAAGAGTTATCTCAAGCCTCGTCAAAAGAAAATTAAATGTTCCAGTTAAGTGATAAAGTCAAATATAATGTGGCATGGAACCAGAAGCTTCAAATTTTTGAAAGAGAAGAAGTGTGAAAGCTTGTCGAGTCTAAGTCAAGTGGTCAATTTCTCTAAAGGTATAAGACTGACTGTTGACTGTACTAAGGCAAATCATACATGCACTTTCAACCCTTTGAAAAACCTATATTATTTTATGAAAGTCACCGAATTTTTTTTAACATCCTAAAAAATTGATTGAGGAACTATCTGATCAATTAAAAGCATGTTTTACAAAGGGATAATTGATTATGCCTAAAGAATAGTCGATTATTTCACTTTGTAACACATATAATCGATTAGAGAAGTCTCTTAATGATTGAAAATGACTAGAAATCAAAACTTTCAATTTTTGGGGTGACATAATCAATTATGCATTTGGGATAATCAATTATGAGTATTGAAAAACCCACAAATCATTTCCATATCTAAGCCACTATTTTTCTATAAATAGAGGGCTCCTTTTTCATTTATCATACACTAGAAATCTTATTTTACATACCTTCCTTTCACTCATATCTTTCTCTCTTATTTTCTCACATTTACCATAGTGCCTTTGAGAGTAAAATATTTTATTTGTGAGGGTATTTTTGTCTACTGTAGGGGTATTATTGTAATTTATCATAAGGAGAAAATTTATTTTGGTTGTGAGCCAAACCAAGTGAAAAACTCCCTTTTGGTTGTTGAGGTAAACTAGTTAACACATAGTATTAGTTGAGGAGGTCTCTGTAGTTAAAACTCTCAGTCGATTTGTCAGCTTAGCCTACTGTTAAAAAGCTCTCAATTGGTTATGGAGGTCTCCCTAATTAAAAATATACATTGGTTGAAAAGTTATCCATTGAAAAACTCCAATTCATGTAAAAGGAGGTTCATGGGAAAAGCCTGTAAAAAACTCGCATAATATTGAAAACTCTCAAGAAGGAATTCTTGGGTTGAGGAGTATGTCACTTTAATAAGACCAAACATACAATTCTTTGGTGCATTTATCTCATCCCTTAACTCTTTACGTTTCCATTATATTATTTTCACTGCTTTTTCTCTGTTTAATTTACTAAAGCTTTTCAAACATAGTTTTTATGAAAGATTTTATTTTGAAAATAGATTTTCAAACCCACCCAATTCACTCCCTATTATGTTTGGAGTCTGATGTCAAACATTCTCTGTCTTCTTCATGATCTGCCATGAAACAAATGTTAGCCTCATCATCATTTAAGGATTCCATGTCATTGTCATCCAAGGAGATTTATGCTTTCTTAGCTTCTTTTTTAGGTTTCTTGAACTTTCTTAAATTCTGGTTCCTTATCTGGTTTTGAGGATAATTTGGTCTTATGTGTCCCTTTTTTCCACATTGAAAACATGTAGAAGTAAATAAGGATCTTTCTTCAGTTTTTTTCTCCTCTTGTTGCTTTTTGTGTTTCATATAGGGCTGAAAATGAGCAGAGTCGAGTCGAACTCGCCTCAGCTTGGCTCGACTCGTTAATAATTGGTTCAGCTCAAATCTCGGTTTGAGTCCGACACGAGCTTTTTTTTAAGCTCAAACTTGACTCGTTATAAGTTCACGAGCAACTCGGTTCAACTCATTAGGTTCATCTCGCTTGCTTCACGGAGGTAAAAGCCATTTTTTAAAGTCTTTTTTTCTATATATTTGACATTTCATATTAATATTATTTAAAAAAAAATTGAAATAAAATAAAAGTTATTAGATTGGAATTTAACTTTGTCTCAAAAATCTACTAATTCAAAAATTCATTAATTTATATGATGCTAATTTTATTTGTATAATTATTTTTAGAAATATTTACTCACTTGAGAATATAAACTATCAATTAATACTGTTAGATTAAAATAAAATATAAGGTTAAAATTTATATTAAATCTTTAAACCTATTCTTAAAGACAATATAATCCTTCTTATATATAATTGAGTTGACTCATGAACCTAACGAGTCGAACTATGTATAATTCAAGTTCAACTCATTTAGTTAACGAACTTAGTTTTTCACTCATATTCAGCTCATTAGATTCATGAACCAAGTTCAACGAATTAATTGTCGAACCGAGTTCCAAACTATTTTCGAGTTGGTTCGGTTCATTGCTAGCCTTAGTTTCATAAGTCTTTTGATGTTTTGATCTATTAGCTTCATTTCTTCATCAAAGTCACAATCTTTTTCTTCCCCACTCTTAAAAGCTAGCATTTTCTTCTTCTTGTCAACTTCCTCATCACCCGTAAGCCTTTTTAGCTCAATCTTGTGTTCCGAAAATTTACCAAATAGAGTAGCCAAATTCATGGATGACAAATACCTAGATTCAAAAATCATAGTGACTTTAAGTTGGAAACTACATTTTAAGCATCTAAGGAGTTTTTGAACCAAGTCATCATTTTGAAAAACCTTTCATAGAGTTAACATATGATTCACAAGGTGAATGAATTGTTTTTGCATATCATAAATATTTTTTTCAAGTTTCATTATAAAGAGTTCATACTCACGGGATAATGTGTTCATACTTACCCTTTTTACCTCAATAGTTCCTTCATTAGGGAGTACTACATTTGTTTTGCAGCCTCCTAGTGAAAAACACAAAAAAACTCATCAAGACCAAGAGCGGTAATGATGATAGTCTTAACTTTCAAAATGTGTTTCACTTTTTCTCTTTCCTCTATGGTCAAACCATTTTCCTCTTTATTTACCATAATACCATCGACTTTATGTGTAGGTACAAAAGGATAGTTTTTTTTACACCTTTCCAAAAATCAAAATCCATCCCTCTTTGAAAATTATTTCCAACCAGAAACTTGATCTAACAATCATACCAAGCTCTAGGAGCTTGTTTCAAACCATAAAGATCATTTTTTTGTTTGATAAACTTGATTAGAGAAAATGGGATTTATAAAATCGAAAAATTGACCAACATAATCTTCCTCCTAGATATAACTGTTAAAAAATGCACTATTTACATCCATTTGGAAGAGTTTGAAATTCATGATGCAGGAGAAAGTTAAAAGCATCTTTATGACCGCTAATATTTCTACTGGGGCATAAGTTTCATCAAAATATATGCCTTCCTGTTGATTTTACCCTTTCATAACATGTCTTGATTAATTTCTTAAAGCACGTCCATTGTCATCAAGCTTGTTGCGAAAGACCCATCGGGTTCCAATCACTTGATTTGATGAAGCTTTTGGAACAAGTTCCCAAATTTTGTTTCTCTCATATTGATTTAACTATTATTTCATTGAAAGAGACTAATGTTTATAGATTAGCTTCACCAACTTCCTTTTCCTCAATTTGGAAATAAAATGCATAACGTTACATATCTTGCTAAGAGGGTGTCGAGATTTAACTCCCTTAGCAATATCTTCAATGACATATGTTTTAGCAGTCCTTCATTCCATGGAAGATCACGATGTTCTGGGTTTGTTTCTTCATTATAAATGTCTTCAGTTTGAATTTGATCATTTTCTGGTTTTATTTCTTGAACTTTATCCTTCTTTTTTATCTTCAATAGATGTTATCTCTAAGATACCTACAAAATCCATAACTTCTAACTCTATAGAGTTGGGATTAGGCTCATCCAAGGTGACATGGGCCGATTCTTCTATGGTTAGGATTATTTTATTAAAAACTCTAAAAGCTTTATTGGAAGTGAAATATCCTTGAAGTACACCTTAATTATCTTTTGCGTCAAATTTCCCAAGATTATCCTTCCGTTGTTAAGTACAAATCATTTTCATTCGAAAACATGTACATGAAAAATATCTGATGTTTTTCCTTTGTATATTTTATCAGACCTTTTATTTAGAATTTGTCTTATCAAGACACAATTAATTATGTATTAAGCAATTCTTACTAGATCAACTCAAAAGTATTTAGGAAGATTTGTCTCATCCAGCACTGTCCTCACTAGCTCCCCGAGAGATCTATTTTTCCTCTCTACTACCCCATTTTTTTGGAAGTTCGTGGAGGGTGAAATGTGTGAATAATACCATTCACACTACAAAAATTCTCGAATTCGTCATTTTGGAATTCTCCACCATAATGATTTCATATTGATACAATTCTTAATGCCTTTATGTTATGGATAATCTTTAACTAGTTTTCGAAAGGCAACAAACACATCTCCTTTCTGAGATAAGAATAATTTCTAGGTATAACGATACTAGTCATCCACAACTACAAGGGAACAAAAATTTCCACCAAAATATTTTGTTTTGGATGAGCCAAAAAGACCCATATGCAAAAGTTGTATGGAATACTTTGTAAAAGTAATATTATCCTCTTAAAAAATGTCATTACTTGTTTACCTTTTGGAAAGCATGACATAATTAATTCTTTTTAGAACTTAAGTTTGGAAGACCGATCACTAAGTCCTTGTGGACCAAATTATTTAAGTGGCCCATATGGATATGAGCTATTCTCCTATGCATTAGCCATGATTCATCATTGTTACCCAGAAGACAACAATCATTTGAAGTAATTTTATTTAAATTTACAGTGTATGCATTTGCACTTATTGAAATAGTAAAGATGGTTTGACATTATTTTGGATTTATATCCATGCATCTAGAAGAATAAAATGTTCCATTATTACCTTTGTCATATAATTGACTAATGCTTAGAAAATTATGCATTAAACAAATTACTAAAAGAGCCTCCCCAATTGTTTTATTGGGGAACTTACAAACGATACCAATACCAATGATTTCTTATTTGTTATTGTCACCATAAGAAACATATCCTCCCTTATAGAGATTCATCTCTGGCCACATGCTATTAGCAGCTGATATGAAGGTACCACTTAGAGTTTGATATTGTAAAGCATTCATCGTCTTCTTCATGATCTTTCATAGAAAAATGTTAAATTTATCATCATTTGAGGATTTCAAGTTATTTTCGTCCCATGCGATGTAGGATTTCTTAACTTCTTCATGAAATTTCTTGAACATTCTCTAATTCTGGTTCTTTTTATGGTTTTGGGGGAAATTTGGTATTATGTGTCCCTTCTTTTCATATTGAAATCATATAGGAGTAAACGAGGATCTTCCTTCGTTCTTTTGTGGTTCGTCTTGCTACTTTACTTGTATCATAATTCTTTTGATGTTTTGAAAAACTAGCGTCAATTCTTCATCAGACTCAAAATATTTTACTTCCACAGTCTTGAGAGTAAGAGTTTTCTTATTCTTGTCACCTTCCTCATCATCCGCAAGTCTTTTTTAGCTCTATCTAGTATTTCTGGAATTTATAAAATAGAGTAGCCACATCCATGGATGAAGGATCCCTATATTCAGAAATCGTATGACTTTAGGTTACTAATTATAGTTTAAACATCTAAGAACTTTCATAACTAATTCCTCATTTTGAATTTTTATTCTAGATTTCTCATGTGATCTACATGGTGAACGAACCATTTTTTCATATCATAAATATTTTCTTCATGTTTCATCATGAAAAGTTCATACTCACGTGTTAGTGTGTTAATTATTTCCCTTTTTTTACCTCAGTAGTTCCTTCACGAGTAAATTGAAGGGTTTCCCACATTTCTTTTGCATTCTCGCAATGAGAAAAAAAAACTCACCTAGACCAATAGTTGTAGTGATGATAATCTTAGCCTTCAAATTGCGCTGCACTTTTTCTATTTCCTCTTTGGTCTAATCATCTTTCTATTTTTTACCACAACATCATCAACTTAATGTGTGAGTTCAAAAGGATGATTTTTTTTTACTTCTTTTCAAATATTATAATACACCCCTCTTTTAAAATATTTTTCAAAAAAAACTTGCTCAGACGGTCATACCAACCTCTATAAGCTTATTTCAAACTTTAAAGATCATTTTTTCAAGTTTTAAGGCATGATTAGGAAAATTGGGATTTATTTAACCGAAGATTGATCAACATACACTTCTTCCTATATTTAAACATTAAAAAATGCACTCTTTACATCTATTTGGAAGAGTTTGAAATTCACGATGCATGACAAATCTAAAAGAATCTTTATGGCCTATAATCTAGATACATGGGCATAAGTTTCATTGAAATCTATGTCTATCCTCGTAATGCTTGTTACGAAAGATCCATTAGGTTCCAATCACTTTATTAGCTAAAGCTTTGGGAACAAGTGCCAAAATATTATTTCTCTTAAATTGATTTAACTCTCCTTGCATAGAAAGAGACCAATATTTGTCAATGAAAGCTTCATCAATTTCATTTGGCTTAATTTGGGAAATTAAATTCATAATTTTACATACCATTCCAAGGGAGTGTCGAGTTGTAAATCCCTTAAAAATATCTACAATGACATTTTGAATTGGATGGTTTTTAGCACTCCCCCATTCCATGAGAAGATCCTGATATCTTGTGTTTATTTCTTCATTTTGAATGTCTTCAGTTTGACTTTGAATGTTCTATGGATATATTTCTTGATATTTATCTTCAAGAGATTGTATATGCAAAATAGCTTCACAACCCACAACTTCTACCTCTATATAATTGGGGTTAGACTAATCAAATGTGACATGAAGTGATTCTTCTCTAGTAAGGATTATGTAATTAAAAAATCTAAAAGCTTTAATGGAAGTGGAATATCCTAGGAATACTCCTTCATCAAATATTATGTGAAATTTTCCAAGATTGCCCATCCTATTTTTAAGAATAATTCATTTGCATCAGAACACATGTAAGTAACAAATATTTGAATTTACTTTTAATAACTCATAGGGAGTTAGCTTTAGAATTGATGTTATCATAATATGATTCATAATTAAGCAAGAAGTGCTTACTAAATCAACCTCAAAGAATTTGGAAAGATTTGTCTCATTGAGCATCGTCCTTGCTATATCCTCGATAAATATATTTTTCCTCTCTACCACCTCATTTTTTGGGGAGTTCTCTTAGTGGAAAATGTGTGCTAAATACATTTCTCATTTCCAAAACTATCGACTTACTCATTTTAAATTTCTCCTCCATGATCACTTTGGATTGGTGCAATGCTTAATCATTTTCCGTTTTGGATAATCTTGACCAGCTTTTGAAAGACAACAAACTTGTCTCTCTTCTGAGATAAGAACAATGTTGATAACTCGAAAATGTATCGTATTTTTTGCCCTGAATTACATTGATTTATTTCGTTATTTTCGTTTGTTAACATTGTATTTGCGAGTATTAAGTTCATTTTCAGGAATTCTCTTTAAGTCAACCAGCAAGAAGAAAGAAGAAGAAAACAGAAGAAAATAGAAGAAAAGCAGGTGTTTTGACAGCAGAAATAAGGATTCTGCATTAAGGAGCCATGACGACCGTAACAAGGCATGGCGACCGTCACAAGCTTTAAAGCTATGACGCTCGTCACAAGGCCATGACGACCGGCACAAGCCAACTCCTCAGAATCCAATTTTAAACTACGTGGACTTCTCAACAAGTATCAACTAGACCAAAGCCACGTTCAGCACTACTTGGAAGTTACTCTAAAAAAATAATCAGCCACTACTTCTCCAACTTCCCACTACTCCCACTTTCTCCACCACTCATTTATGCTCCATGGAAGTTACAAAACGAAATTTCCCTCTATATATAGGATTTCTTCTTGACTTTTAAGGGGGATCCAAGTTTTGTGCTCGAAAGCGCTGTTCGTTATGTTCTATGTAACTTGCTTGGGTCAACAATCTTGCTGTCATTATTGAAGTTAAAGTTAATTCAAGTTTCTTTATTTCCCGCATTTTACTTCAAGTCTTTACATGTTCTTTATCGCATTGCTTATTATTATTGTTTATCGCTTTCCTAAATTAATTATTATGATAGTTTCAAATGCAATTATAATGTTTAATTTGTTTATGTTTAATTCCATGTCTTGCTAAATTATCTTGAGTCCGGCGTATGAGGACCTTCGTTACCGACGGGACTCGGTAGAAAATAATAGGTGCGAACTTATGATTAAAATTCTGTTTTGGTTTTAATTTCCAAGTCTAATTTAAATAGCTTTGTCACGAGAGTGAGAGGGTATTTAACACAATTTTGTCACGAGAGTGAGAAATTAATAAAGGTTAGAGCCGGCACTGCGAGAGCATGGGGGTCGAACCGGATAGTGGAAATTAGGCAACATATCTAAATACAGCGAGAGCGCTTTAGATACGTTTAGGATATTATTGGCTTTCAAAATATATTTCCTAGTTACCGGGCGAGCGAGAGCAAAATCTTGGGATTAGGTAACATGACTTTAGTTAATACCGCGAGAGCGTGAGGTGAAGTCTTTAAGTTGGTTTATTCTACGGAACTAAGTTATAGTTGTAATTAGTACCCGAATTCTACAAAGTCCTTTAGGAACCCGGAATCCATATTCCGACCTCTCTTTATTATCATATTTTCTAAGTCCATTTTTAGTTTTAGTTTTAGTTTCCCTTTTATCGAATATCATTAGCCTTAGCTTTACAAAGCGACGATAGATTACGGTAGGTTGACATTGGTCTCTGTGGGTTCGACAATCTTTTATATTACTTCGATATTTCCGTGCACTTGCAAACGCATCAAGTTTTTGGCGCCGTTGCCGGGGACCAACAGTCAATATTCTTATTCCGTTGTTGCACTGTATAGACTAAGGCACTCCCATAAAAAAAATAAAAAAAAATAAAAAAATTAAAAACTATGTATCACCCAAATTTTCTCTATGATAACCACTCACAATATCTTGAGGAGCCGTACCCAAATTTTCTCTACAATTACCAACCACAATACTCCCAATATTTTGAGGAACCGCAACCAAATTTTTCCTATAATTACCATTCCCAAAATTTCAAGGAACCGCAAGAATCTCATAATTCCAACCTAGAAATATTAATGCAGGATTTCAATGCGACACTGACTCATTCCCAATATCTCGAGGAACCGCACCAAAATTTCCTCTACGATCACCATTCCCAATATTTCGAGGAACCACAAGAATCTGTTAATTCCAACCTCGAAGCATTAATGGCGGATTTCATTGAAACAACAACTAATTCTAGGTTAGAATCTATGATGGAGCACTTTGTGGAGACCCAAACTCTCCATAATGAAGAGCTTAGAAGACAACATCCCAATACTTATGAAACCCTTAGGCAGATAAACACTATGGTCGAGTCCCTCGCAACTCACACTGAGGCATTGGAGACTCAAATCTCCCTGCTTGCACAAACACCTATAGGACCCTATCCTGAGGAGCATGTGGATGTGGTAACAACCATTAATGAAAAACAAATCGAGAATCCCGAGGAGAGTGATGATGAGATTAAGGAGAGTGATAATGAGGTTGAGGAGAGTTTTGGTGAGAAGAGAGTAGAGATTGAGAAAAATCTATCGACACCATTCGAAAGGGAGGTTGTCGAAGAGGTAGCGAAGGAAGCACCTAATGTCGTTCCTCCTCCATATACCCCACCAATTCCTTTCTCGCAAAGGTTTATGGAAGCTAAGGTAGAATCCCAATCCAAAACGTATGCGGAGGTATTGGAAAATATCCACACTGATGCATCTTTGTTTGAGGTCACGCATAAAAAGAGAAAATTTAAGGACCATGAAACTAGGGATATCATTACTGCTAAGAGGGTAAGGTTAGACTTTGAGATGGTGGACGAGATAACTAAGCCCAAACTCGAAAAGCTAATACTTAGGATAGATCTAGAACCACCACCACAAGTTCAAAAGAATGAACCGCCCCACAGAAGGAAGAAAAGAAAAGGTGAGGGATATGTGAGATGGCTTGATAAGTGGCCATGGAAACCGAAAATTACTAACCGTCGAGCTATCAACGTTAAACAAAGCCCTGCGTGGGAGGAAACCCACGTGCTTTTAATTTAATGTTTTCTTTTTATTGTTTGTGTTTGCAGAAAATAAAGAATTGTATCGCTTGTCACGTCTCAGCTACATTTAGGAGAAAGATCTCTAGATGACAATCCCTTAAAATGACCTGGTGCCCACGGGAATTCCTACGAATGTCGCTGCTGGTGGTGACACCAATGTTGAGTATGATAGGAGAGGGCATATCTCTCATATTCGTAACTCACCTTCTCCTTGTCCTTTCGCATGGTCAGGTTCCACCTGCACACACCGCACCGTATTTTTCTAACATTTTTTTGTAGGTACTTCCTTCAGAAACAAATAGTATGATAAACGGCTTCAGTAAAGTGAAGTTTCAGCAAATTCAGATAAATCGTAGTACAAGACACCGGAGTAGAAGTGGCCAGTGAAGACAGGGACAACAAGGGAAGAATCAGCGCGAATTTGGCCGTGGTAGCACGCAATAACATTCATACAGATTCTATATTTCCGTTTTCACCTTTTATCAAAACATTGAGGACAATGTTTGGTTTAAGTGTGGGGGAGGAACATTTCCCGCTTTCATTTTACTGCTTTCTAGTTAGATTTACTACTTTCTAGCATGATTTTAAATTTTTTTTTTTCTGTTTTAATGTTTCGTGCGTCTGTGCATGTGCTGTCGAGTCTTTATGCGTGATTTTGTGTTGTTTATTGATTTTCCCATTCTCTTGAGCCATACCAAATATTTTGAAAATTTTTGAGTTAAAAATAGTGTCTCTTTTGAAAATCTTAGGTTACAGACGAAATTGAGGTTAGATTGTGAGACTTGGGAAAATTCTGCAAGATCGGTATCGTCTTAACACCGCGAGCCTCTCAATTATGGAAATCGATTTGAGTACTTGTTATGCCATAGCCTTAAGTTCTCACCCCTTTAGTAGTCCCTAAGTAGTTTATTTAGCAGTCAGCACCATCCTAAGCACGCACTAAGTAGGAAGCCGATGCAAATAAGTGTATGATCTCAGGCTTAAAAGGTAAATTAAGAAAAGAAAAAAAATAAATGCTCCTTCTAAGCTAGGTGATCCTCACCCGATCATTTAGCCCAATGATGCAAACTTCTTTATTTTATTGATTTTTAAGCCAATGTGCCAAAAAGAAAAAAATGATAATAATGAGATCATAGTCACTAACAGACCATCCTACCATGAGTGTGAAAGGATAACAGGCTTAATGTGATTGTGCCAGAATGAAAAGGGACGAAAGAAGGATGAGTGTGTTAGGCTTAAGTATAATGGCGTGATTCAGATTGGTTTGTATAGGATGGAGGTTGATGACCGCAAAAGCGGAGTTATGTTGTTACGATATCCTTAGTGTGTGAGCAAGTACCTATCGACACAAACTTAACCGAAGTAGAGTTGGTAGCCAAGGATGAGTATCCGTATGCACTATATTTCCTACGAGTCATGGTTTGCTTGAGGACAAGCAAAGGTTTAAGTGTGGGGGAGTTTGATAACTAAAAAATGTATCGTATTTTTTGCCCTGAATTACATTGATTTATTTCGTTATTTTCGTTTGTTAACATTGTATTTGCGAGTATTAAGTTCATTTTCAGGAATTCTCTTTAAGTCAACCAGCAAGAAGAAAGAAGAAGAAAACAGAAGAAAATAGAAGAAAAGCAGGTGTTTTGATAGCAGAAATAAGGATTCTGCATTAAGGAGCCATGACGACCGTAACAAGGCATGGCGACCGTCACAAGCTTTAAAGCTATGACGCTCGTCACAAGGCCATGACGACCGGCACAAGCCAACTCCTCAGAATCCAATTTTAAACTACGTGGACTTCTCAACGGGTATCAACTAGACCAAAGTCACGTTCAGCACTACTTGGAAGTTACTCTAAAAAAATAACCGCCCACTACTTCTCCAACTTCCCACTACTCCCACTTTCTCCACCACTCATTTATGCTCCATGGAAGTTACAAAATGAAATTTCCCTCTATATATAGGATTTCTTCTTGACTTTTAAGGGGGATCCAAGTTTTGTGCGCGAAAGCGCTGTTCGTTATGTTCTATGTAACTTGCTTGGGTCAACAATCTTGCTGTCATTATTGAAGTTAAAGTTAATTCAAGTTTCTTTATTTCCCGCATTTTACTTCAAGTCTTTACAGGTTCTTTATCGCATTGCTTATTATTATTGTTTATCGCTTTCCTAAATTAATTATTATGATGTTTTCAAATGCAATTATAATGTTTAATTTGTTTATGTTTAATTCCATGTCTTGCTAAATTGTCTTGAGTCCGGCGTATGAGGACCGTCGTTACCGACGAGACTCGGTAGAATATAATAGGTGCGAACTTATGATTAAAATTCTGTTTTGGTTTTAATTTCCAAGTCTAATTTAAATAGCTTTGTCACGAGAGTGAGAGAGTATTTAACACAATTTTGTCACGAGAGTGAGAAATTAATAAAGGTTAGAGCCGGCACTGCGAGAGCGTGGGGGTCGAACCGGATAGTGGAAATTAGGCAACATATCTAAATACAGCGAGAGTGCTTTAGATATGTTTAGGATATTATTGGCTTTCAAAATATATTTCCTAGTTACCGGGCGAGCGAGAGAAAAATCTTGGGATTAGGGAACATGACTTTAGTTAATACCGCGAGAGCGTGAGGCGAAGTCTTTAAGTTGGTTTATTCTACGGAACTAAGTTATAGTTGTAATTAGTACCCGAATTCTACAAAGTCCTTTAGGAACGCGGAATCCATATTCCGGCCTCTCTTTATTATCATATTTTCTAAGTCCATTTTTAGTTTTAGTTCTAGTTTCCCTTTTATCGAATATCATTAGCCTTAGCTTTACAAAGCGACGATAGATTATGGTAGGTTGACATTGGTCTCTGTGGGTTCGACAATCTTTTATATTTCTTCGATATTTCCTTGCACTTGCGGACGCATCAAATGTACAGGTTTAGAGAGAGTAGTCATCCATAACTACAAGAGCATAACAATTTCCACCAAAATATTTTGTTCTAGATGTGGCAAAAAAGATCCATATGCAAGAGTTGTAAGGGTCAGTTTGTAGAAATAATATTTTCTACTTTAAAGAAGTCCCTTACTTGTTTATCTTTTTGGCACACATCACATAACCTATTATTTTTAAAATGTAAGTTTTGAAAAGCGATTTATAAGTCCTTGGGGACCAACTTGTTTAAGTGTCCCATTAGGATATGATCAATTCTCCTATGCCATATCCACAATTCATCCTCGTTACTCTTAAGACAAACACTATTTGAAGGAACTTTGTTTAAATTCACTTGGTAGGTATTTCAGTGACACTCTAAAAATTATTTTTTCCTTTATATTATATATAAAACATAGTTTACGGAATATTTATTTCATATAACAAATATGGTATCAAATTGACACAACATAATAAAACGTTTCTCATATATGAGTACTTATTCAACCATTGAATTGGCATAATAATTTTGAAGAACATAAATTCTGACCCCGATGTCATAATACCAGAGCCTTATTGAAACCAACATAATAGCCGACTTAATAGTTCAACAAACATAAAACACGAAAGAAAACTAAAGAAGAGGTCTTCTACACCATCCTTAATAAAAGTACCACACTATTCCTCAGTCTTGATATGAGGATACCTTGCACATAGATTCAATCATGGAGATATATAAACAAAGGGGTAAGAATATATTCTACAAATTATATGGTATAATAACAAAAAAGAGTAGTATAAACTATAACACACAAAATTACACAATCATACCACATTACACAAAGTTACACGACATTACAATGAACGCTTATGCAATGCAATTTATCCTCCACTCCATATGCATGTGGTAACATTCACTAAACTCATGACACATTCTGGAAGGACATATGGGCAAAATTACGTACCAAAACACTCTTCCTGAGCTCTATAGTTTAGGAATACATGAGAGTTATGATTTGTACTATGCCACTCCATCTAGACGCCTATAGACTCTCAATGCCTAAGAGTACATGCGAGCTACGTACGTACTATAACACTCTCACTAAACTCTAATCTAAGAGGACATGTAAACTACGTCTGTACTACAATACTCTCTAGACGTCTCTAGACTCTCAACTGTCTAGGAGTACATGTGAGGTACATTTGTACTACAACACTCTCACTAAACGCAAACCTACTCCCACTCTAGTATGATCCATAATGATTAGACATACACGAATTCCTCCCGAACCTCCGTCATTTATTGAAACTCATTTACCTTGATTAACACATTAGGTTTTTTTACAAGTTTTTACCGCACATTTAATTTAATTGACACATTTGGACTTCACAATAGTTTTATCAAACCTTCAACTCGAGTGCCACATTAGGGCTTCGTAATGATTTTACCAAATGTTGGACTCATGTCCTAATGTTTACCTTACAATCAATTATTATTTACAACATTACAAATACATGTAAGTATTATGAGACCTTACCAAAGGTAGGTCTTTGCATTAACTTTATAATGCATCAAACCACACTTCAATTGAAGTTTCTAAACTTAAATTATGACAATTTTTGGAAATTTCCAAACATGTAATAGATTATATATTTAGTGTAATCGATTACTGGTATAGTGATTCTCTCTAAACCACACCTAAAGTATAATCTAATGTACGTGTTCTTCATATTTTGAATAATTAATTGTTATTGAATTAATTCCAACAACTACGTCTTTTTTTTATGGGCTTAGTGATGATTCTCTCTACCCCGGTTGAACTGTGGGGGCCAAGTCGTGCAAGCAGGTTTTGTTCTCTTTCTTGTTTAGTTTTTTTTTAACAGAAAATTCATATTAATAACTAAGCACCAACAACAGAATTTTGACCCTCCAGGTCTACAATTGGGAAACCACCGATCCACGTCCTGGATCCAAAAGACTTAACCAGACAAACAACACTATGGGCATCCCTATTACAATCCCTACAATAAACATAACACTGCAGAAAATAAAAGACACAATTAACTCTCTACAATCACCAACAATAAGTTCAATATCAGCATAGCCTAAATAACCATTGATGCAGTCCACAGCAAGCTTAGAATCTGACTGGACAATGACTTTGTTCACTTTCAAGCCCGTTACCAAATGGAGAGCCCATCTGATAGCGAGAGTTTCAGCCTCAATAGGGGAAACCTCAATCACCTCCTTCCTACTTGCCGCAAGTATCACCTCAGAGGAGTGGTTCCTCAACACACAACCGAAACAAGTATTGTTGTTCACATCAAAGCCCGCATCCACCTTTAAAATAAAAGTATCAGAACACAGCTCCCACGAACCCGGGGTATCATCCCTCTGCCTTCTACTGTCTCTAACCAGATTAGCCATAGTGAATTCCTCAACAAAATTCCAAGCCTCCCACGCCACCCTAGCAGGATCCAACCACCTTTGCTCATGAACCAAAACGTTTCGCGCTCTCCAAACATTCTGTAACATTGTACATATCAGGTTCACGCACCAGACATCACCACATTTAAGCACCTAAAGAAGCCATTCTTGTAAATCCAAACCAGTTTGAACTTTGTACCCCAACACCGACGAAAAAAACATCTGCTTAACAAAGAAACAATCCATGAAGAGATGCTTGCAGCTTTCCACCTCAGCGTAGCAGAAGGGGAAAGAAGGGTCTAAAACAATCCCTTTACGCAACAAATTATCCTTGGTTGGAAGGATATTCTTAGCCAACCTCCATAAGAAATTCCTCATTCTGACCTGGATCTTCGCCCTCCAAATCTCCCTCCACAGGTCCTGATAAGCTATATAGGAGGGCCCCGGCTGCGAGACATCATTCATAGCTCTACACATATGGTATGAAGACTTTACTGAGTACTCACCATCTTTCTCCCCTTGCCAAACTATCTTGTCCTCACAATCTCTGGATGATAGGGGAATGCTACAGATGTTTCTTGCGTCCCTCGGATCAAACGTACTCTCAATCAGATCTTTCTTCCAGACATGAAGGTCGTGGTCAATGAAAACCTCAACATTGACATCCACCTGCCCATCACTCATAGGTCTCAAGAGTTTGAAACCTGGATTTAAAGGAATCCAGTGATCCTTGTCAGCCAAGACCTTTCTCCCATTCCCTATCCTCCACCTTGCCCCTTTTCTAACAAGATCCCTTGTGCTAATAATACTCCTCTACGTGAAACTTGGATTGTAACCAACAGTACTCTCCTTAATGGAGGATCTTGGAAAGTACCTTCCTTTTAACACTCTCCCCAGCAGTGAGTTTTCATTTGTGAGTAGACGCCAGTAGTGCTTACCCAACAAACTCTGATTAAAATCACTAAAGCTTCTGAACCCCATGCCTCATTCCCCTTTGCTTTTAGCCAGCCTTTTCCAACTAAGCCAGTGTATTTTCTTCTTATCACTTTGTGCACCCCACCAGAATTTTTCCACAATTTCCTCAATTTCATTGCAAATCGCATCCGGAAGTCTGTAGCAGCTCATTATATAGGACGGAATAGCTTGCGCGACAGCTTTAATCAGAACCTCTTTACCCACCTTCGAAAGGTACTTCTCTTTCCACCCTTTTACTTTTTTCCACACTCTATCCACCACCAATTTGAAAACTTGCTTTTTCGATCTACCTAGCATCACCGGAAGGCCCAGGTATCGCATGTGACTTGAAACCATAGAAACACCTAACTTCCTTGTTAATTCCTCTTGGTTCTCACTGCTGACATTCCTGCTAAAAGACACCTCAGACTTGTCGAGGTTAACCAACTGACTCGATTGGAGTTGATACCTCTCTATAACAGACATAATACTTGAAGCTTCCTGAAGGTTAGCTCTAACAAACAGCAGGCTGTCGTCGACAAAGAAAAGGTGCGTGATTTTCGGTGCTTTGCGAGCAACTTGTATTCCGTGGATCTGGTTCACCTCCATCTCTTTTTTGATAAGACCTGAAAATACATTAGCACACAAAATAAACAAGTAAGGTGAAAGCGGGTCTCCTTGACGGAGACCCCTTTCCGGAATGAAACTGATCCCTGGCTGGCCATTGACAAGAACTCTGTAAGAAACAGTTGAGATGCACCTGCTGATCACCTTAACCAACTCCTGAGGAAAACCCATGGCCTCCAACACCTTGATAATGAAGGACCATTCAAGCCTATTGTACGCTTTTGACCTATCCAACTTCAACGCCATCACTCCCTTCTTTCCCTTTGTCATCTTCTTCATCCAGTGAAAACATTCCATTGCCACAAGCGAATTTTCCGTTATAAGACGTCCTTTGACGAATGCGCTCTGTTCCTCATCAATTATATATGGGAGAATGGGTTTGACTCTGTTAGCTATGGTTTTGGTGATAATTTTCATCACAACATTACAAAGACTTACGAAAATCCTTAGCCTTTGCTGGATGCTTGCATTTGGGGATTAGGGAAATAAGAGTACTGTTAATCTCACTAGGATCAGCCCCATCATTCAGGATCTTGAGAGCCCGGCAGCAGACATCCTTACCCACTGTGTGCCAATATTTTGATAGAACAAAGCTGGTAAACCATCAGGGCCAGGAGCCTTTAAGGGGTGCATTTGATAAAGGGCAGCCTTCACTTCCGATTCAGAAAATTTATTTTCACACCAAATTACATGCTCAAGTTTTAGCCTATTCCTCACAACCTCGCATATGTCCTCACTCTCATTAGGCAAGGAGGAAGAAAAGAGTTCAGCAAAATAATGAGATAAGACACGTTCGCATTGCTCCTCCCCCTCCACCAATTCCCATTGTCATCCTTTATCTTCTTAATGGTATTCGTTTGCCTGTGCATATTTGCCTTACCATGGAAGAACTTGTTGTTCCTATCTCCATGCTTCAGCCACAACGCACTGCTTCTTTGACGCCACACAATTTCCTCCGAATGAAGAAGCTTGTCCTTTTGAGCCTCCAAAGCTTTGAACTTGTTTACGCTTTCAAAAGATGCATCCCACCTGCTATCATCCTTAAGACATTCTTCAATCCTTTCTATCTCCTTGCTGATAGCGTTTCTCCTATATTCCTTAAACGTATCGTCCAGCCCCTTCATAGCGGAGATTTTTGACGTAACCCCCCTGAAGAATTACACCATAACTTGTTAACAGTCCCTTCACATCTAGGATCCCTACTCCAAACTTCCTCAAACCGAAACAAATACTTTCTCCTCCTTCTTGCTATGTTTGAATCTGCCTCCAGTTCGATTTTTATCACCACATGGTCAGACCCATATCTAGGAAGATGAGTGACCCTAATAGGAGTAAAACGATTCATGAAATTCTCCGTAACCAAGCACCTATCCAATCTACATTGAATGTTGTTTTCCCCGGTACAGCCATTTGTCCAAGTATACTTGTAACCATGGAAACCAGGATCCAGCAATTGACATTCCTCAAGCACTTTCCTCCCCTCCGCAAAATGCTTAAAAGACCTACTGACGCCTCCAACTTTTTCATGATCAAACAACGTGTCGTTTAAGTCCCCAAAGCAAATGCAGCTATCACCCCCACTATTTACCAAGTCTCTAATTAATCTCCATGTCTCCCTCTTCTTATTTTCCTCATGGAAACCATAAATCCCTCTAAAGAACCACTTACTACCATCAGCAGCATCAGAAATAAAACCTCCAATGTGATTCAAAGAGAAGGATTCCGCCGTAACGTTTACTTCCCCTTTCCAGAACAGAATGAGCCCACCGGCTCTCTCCCTCCCAATACCTAGACAATTCACCACAAAGCAACCTTCAAAGCCACATCTACATTTTATGGCTTGAACCTCCTCTTCCTTTAATCTAGATTCCATAATAAATAGTAAATTAGAGTTTTCAATGCGGGTGAGCCTTGACAAGGCTCGAACTGCACGGGGACTCCCCAACCCCCTGCAGTTCCAGCTGAGAATTTTCATTGTTCTAGGCGGTGTTGGTTCACCAACACCACCTCTGGTAAGCTAAGACTTTGTTCTTCCTCGGTTTGACCCTTCCTCTTCTTCTCCCCGCTACCATTGCCATCTATCGTCCCCTCCACAACCATGACTTCTACCAGCTGTCTTTTGCCACCATCCGACTCCATAAGCTTCTGTTGATTTGGGCTGGCCTTCCTTAGTGTATGCTTACGAGTCCACTTCTTCTTTTTCGGAAGCACTGGAGTAGGGCTGGAAATGGAAGCTTTTCCACTTTCCTTCTTTGAGATGTCCACAGCACCAAGAGACTCCACAACTGCCTCAATCTCCAAAACAGCTGAATTTGAACCAATTTCTTTATTATTTGTCTCCTTCATTGTTGGGTCCAAAACTTGTTTAACCTGATTTTGTTCTACCTCACCATCTGTCTCCTTACCCTTCTCTTTCGCCGTACACTTGTTACTTCCCGACGAGACCTGAAAAAGACTTTTATTACACGAACTCGAAGTGGACTCCCTTCTTTGCTCGACATGATTCTTTGGTAACGGAGATGCCCGGAGCCATGGACCATAAGCAAGTTCCTTCTCCTCAAGTTCCTCAAAACCCTCCTCACTCAAGTCAGTAACTGCTTCACAATCCTTTAATTGATGGCCCAGCCTTCCGCAGACGAAGCACAATGTGGGTAACCTTTCATATTTGAAGAAGACACGAAGATTATTCTCCTTGAAACGAACCACCGTGCCCCTCTTCAGAGGGAGTTTCAGATCGATTTTCACTTTAACTCGCAGGAATCTTCCGTTCATGTGGGCGTCCTTTTGGTCGACTTCCTCAAAGACCCCCAATATACTCCCCAATTTCCTTGCCATAGCTACCGTACTAAGAATTAACGGAAGTTCGTACACCCTCACCCAAAAGGTTCCGTAATGCATGTTCAGAGCCGATGGTTGTTCCTCCCCTGAAACCTTTTCCAACACTACCAAATTCCGATCAAAACTCCAAGGGTCATTTCGCAAAACATTTTCCAGGTCTCTCTTTGTGGAGAAACGAAACAAAAAGAGATTCTTGCTCAGTTCCTGTGGATCCACCGGATTTTTCAACTTCCTCGCATTTATCATTGTTGACGTGAAAGCCCTTGAGTTGAAGTGACTCTCCGACCAGATCTTCGCCGCTAGGGTTCTTTGAAAAATCTCTCCCTCTCCCACTTCCTCTAGATTCGCGGTCACACCTTCTTCTTCCTCTTTAGAGAGCGAAAACTCCCTCCACTTATCCATATCTAATGAAAATCACAGCCAAAGCGACCCCTTTGAATCCAAAACCTCCCCACCACTGAAAATAGAAAACAGAAGAACCTGAAAAACCCCCACTATAACAGAGAGGAGAACAAGGATCTCAGAAAAGAGAGTAGGCAACCAACACAGTTGAAAAAAGAACCAGAAAGACTGGAAGGGGAAGCGCCACTATAAGAAGTGGAAAAAGAAAAACTCCAAACCTAGAACGGGATGGGAAGAAACACGTTAAGTTCTAGAGAGAAGTGAAACCCTCTCTCACTAGAACACGTGGAAGAAAAGGGAGTTGTCCCTCTTTCTTGTTTAGTTATTTTGGCGTAGTTTGTTTTTTTCTTCTCTCCGTGTTATGGTTCACATTTCTAGTGATACGATACTACTTGTAATCGTTTATAACCTAACACTTTATCTCTATAAATAGAAAGAGAAGAGTTTAGAACAAGCTGCCTTTATTGCCATCCTTTTCTTGTGAACTCTATGTTACAGTGAATGGTCCCCTATATACTAATTGTTACCAATACTCTATTTGGTTTGTTCTAACTGATGTCTACCTTACATACAACACATACCATATGAGAAAGAAAAAGATGAATATAGTGTTATCCAACGTCTACCCTTTGAGATCTATGGATATTCTCGCTCGGGTCTGCATGTGGTCGCGTGAGCGTGATATTATTTAAATTCGCTTTAACAATGTTAAGGACCACAGGCATACATTTAACTTTTCATCTTGCAATTCTTTATCGTTGCCCTGTCTGTAATTCAATTATAAAGTTGCCGACATGGCCCACGGACAACACTACAGTCCGTTATTAATGGCTAATCCTTGATGTATAATTTTTATATATTTTTATTTAAAATAATATTTTTCAAACTTTGAAAAAGTAACAAAGTTAAAATTTTTAGTTTTTAAACTTGATGTATAACTATCAACAACTTTGAATATACAAATAAATGCTACTGGGGCGGTGAAGTGGCCTTCCAGCGGTACAAATCATTCTTTGTTTGAGAGAAAGGCTTAGTAGATGACTCTACGAGGGTCTTACAAGGAATTAACCTTAATCTCGTGAGTGATTGTTGACGGTGTCGAATCGAATCGTCTAACCGAATCTCTATCGAAAAGCTCAGATATGCGTAAATGCACACAAACGTATGATAATAAACACAAATTGTACAACAATGATCAATCATAAACAATTAAATGGTAAGCTATACGTAGAGCTTATTTTCAATGATAAAAAAAAAACAAAAAACACAAAAAGCAATTTATTGAACACCTTGTGTGCAATCGATAACATTTGAAAATTTGCTTAGTTTTATTGATATCAAAATCAATCATAATCAAACGGATTATAATTATATCAACAAAACCTAATTCAAAAATGTGATAAAAAATTAATTCCCAAACGAAATGATCAAACGAGCAATGAATTCAATAATTTGCAAACACGAGAATTAAAAGAGAGAGATAGAGAGAGAGACAGACAAGAATTTGTTTAGGAAGTTCCCCAATCGGCTTCACTATGGGTACGTCTGCCCTCAATTCGAATTCGAATTGAGATACCTGTAGTTAACCTTGCTTTGCGAAAAATTTAAATACAAGGGATGAAGAACTATAACCCTATAAACTCTAGGTTTGTTGTTGATTCTACCACCTCCAAAACCCTTGATAAAAGATTGATCAAGTAACCAACAATTCTGCTTCAATTCACCAGTTGTTGCTATTACCTTGCGATACCTCCTCGTCTCAAGATTTTCACTCGGTCGATTTAATCCCAAGCGCACACTTGTTACACCCAAGATTTACCAACACGATCCACCATCTCACGCTACTTCCTTGCAAGGCACCCCTTGTCCCAAGGCTCCCACTCGATCGAATCTGAATTGCATAGTTTTGTCCAAAACCTTCAAATCCTCAATAATCTTGAAGGAAAACCTCAACTCGGTTTTCTTATTTGAAACCTTCAAAGAAATCAACCAAATATTCTCGGTACAACAACCAAATTGGACGTTATCAACCCTAATCTAGATGGTCACCCAAACAAAAAATGATTATGTGTAATTTGATTGTGTGTATTCATAGAAAAGAGTTTGAAGATGATGAGTATGCTTTGAAATTCTTGTTTCATGTAAGTTTTACTCTAGAACCTTACTAGAAATGATGCATGCATCAAGTATTTATATGTATGCAAGTTTGGAAGAAAAATGAATACAAAAGAACGGAGAAATTGTGATTTTTAGAAAAATGCATTGTATGTGTCGACCTATGAAAGTTATAGGATGACCTATAAAGGTATTTGTGTTGACCTATGAAGGTCTTAGATCGACCTATGAAGGTCTTGTGTCGACCTTGTGTCAACCTATGTTAGTCAGCACATGGACAAAGCCTACAAGCTTTAATATTGAGACATGGGAGTCGACCTAAGTGTGCTATGTCTGGGGGGAACTCTATCCAAGAAAGGAAACTTCAAATAAGTACACTTATTCTTATAAGAACATCAACCCCGTGATGTTTAATGCCTCTTCCTAATCCTAGTTACTTTCTATTTAGGACTCCCCCTAAATATGAGAACCCCTCTCACTTTCTCTCAATCACTAACCCCTAGTGATAAACTTCAATAAAAACTATATTGATTGTTTAATTTACAACTCAACTAAGACAAACCAACAACTATGCCAAGTTACTGAAACATAGAGTGGTGTGCATAAATAGATTCAACACTAATACATCATTATCGTGGAATACAAGAAACAGAGACTCAAAATCCTAGCCACTTAGAACTTAATCTAGAGCACAAAACTCTTGTCAAAACATGAGAATTGAGTCTCTTTATATAGTAATTTAGTCTAGGCTTTTTCTCCTCAGATATCTGAATTAAATTTGTCCAGAATAATAGTTAAATTAGTTGGATTTGATTTACTCCATAAACCTCTCCAACAAAAAATATGATTTGTTATATTTTAAATTCAAATTTAAATCTGATTTGATCTTCAACAACTGTCAAAAAAATCATAGAAACATTGCCAATTAATATGCAACAAATATGATTTATTCTCAATAAGAAATTTCTTACCTAGCAACATTCGTCATGGCCTGCTAACCAGGGCCAGATATTGTAATTCACATACCTTGGAACATCGTGTTCCACATGTTGCACCAGAACATCCAAATTAACACTTTTCCAAGATCTTCTTTGCATAATGCAGCCAACCCAAAAGGAACAACAATCCCCCCTTTGACAAATTTTGGGAAAACAACTCTTCAATTAGAAACATTATTGAGTATAAAAGGAATCCCATACTCAGAACAAATATCAGGAGCATCAGAAGTACTAACATCGAAGCATACATCAGTAGCAGCAAAAGTACATATCAGTAAAATAGAAGTTGCTACACATCAGTTAGTTGACACACAGTGACGCTCTCATAAACATTTTCCATGCAATAGTCTATGATAGGTTAGTCATGCTTGCACACACAGTTAGTAGTCCAAGTTCAGAAGCTGCTACTAACACACAAGGATATAACCACACATAGCCACACAAGGTTAATAGCCAAATGCCATGCCAGATGCTTCAACATGTGTGCACACAAAATTCAATTAGCATCAATCATAACATCACACGGTACTAAGCACATCAGTTAGTAGTATATCAGCAGTACTCATACACCACAAAGTCAGTAGCCAGTAGTTTGAACACACCTCTCTTACACATCATTACCCCCCCATTTTTCCATAATTTGGCAAATAGATGAACACGAAGAAAACCAGAGAAATACTACCAAACAACTTAGAACAGAGAACTAAATCTTCCTTCAAAGCATATCCAATTAAATCTTTTCTTCAATGCAAATCAAATCTTCCAAATCTTCAAAATCCTAATCATCTAAATCCAATCTTCTAAACTAATTTGGATTAATAAACTGCATCCAAAAGACATCTTCTGAATGTTCCATACTCAATAAATATTTTCTAACCAAGTGTCTTACTAGCACTCAAGATGTCCCACAACATGTTCCAGACATCTTGCTTTCCATTTTGCATATAAAAATAAGCCAACCAAAGAAACAACAGTTTATTCAATTAGCCAAATTCAATTTGAGCCATGTGTTAAAGTTGAATTATAATAATTGTTGAATTTCTTATTTAAGCTACCTCACTTATCTAAAGAGTTATGATTGACAATATTCAGAGCCAACTGCATGATTCAATTAATCATATGTTTTATAAAACCTTTGCTATATGTTGCTTCTTCCTATTAAATGCACATCTGTTCTAAAATCTATGTATTTCAAAGAAAATGGTTTTGATAAATTTTATTTTAGGGGACTGGTTCATTTTACCCCCTTTTGAACCATTTGAATCCCATATTTTCCCCCAACAATTGGCCTCAGAGTTGGTCTTTTGACCAGGTCTTACAACTTCAATAGTTGAGAATATGGGTTAGAGTGATCTAAAGGGTGTGTTCAACTGAACTTTCATATTTATAAGCGGAATCTATACGATTAAATGAATTATAGGATGTTAGTTTGATATAAGTATATCATAAAACTATAAGATAAGTGAAGCAATCTAATATCAAGATATTATCAGTTTACATAATCATCAATTTATAAATTCAAATTAATTATATGTAATCAGGATTGAACTAACAAAGTGTTATGGTTTATGTGCAAGCTTGATCACCTAGACCCATGTCTTAAAAGTTATAAATATTTTGATTTTATTTGAATAGTTCACTTATCATGAAAATTGAAGCACTTAAGTTAAATCTTTAAAGGAGAAAAAGTTGAAGAATAGACAAGAAACATCTCCAAAAGACCTATACTTCCAAGGTCATCGTAAAAGGAAGATGATAGACAATTCCTATAAAGAATTTTTGAAAGAAGAAGAGATTGGCGTGTTCGTGAATAAATCAATTGCAAAAGAAGATACAAAGCAATAAGCTTTGAAAAGGCTAAATCATTGTCAATGTTGTTTCATTTGTTTTAGTTTGTCAAAGCATTAGTTCAAGCAGCAAAGTTGCTAACCAGTTTGAATGGGAAGACATGCAAGGATGTTCTGAATATGGGCCTATTTCATTTCATTGGTATCCAGTTAAGGTGTGTATAAGAATTTCATTTAAGACATGTGTATCTTATTGGAAGGTCCTCAAGACAAGGAAAGGAAGATGTATCACATCATATTTTTGGTCGCATTGTGATTTTGCTATATAAGTTTTGTTGCTTACTAACTTTAATTGTGAAACAAGTTATATCCTAGATCATCATAATTGGTATGATTGTTCCTCTCTCTATCTTTAATTCTCTTATTGTATGACTGATTTATTGTAATGAATTATCATGTTTGATGCGTGCTTAGCATTTCTCATTACATCATGAGCATTGCATTAAAATTTTTACATGCATTAAATTTTTCATCTCCACCAAATAATTTTGCATTTGGCATCAAAAAATTGGATTAAAAGCATTATTTTTCATTTATGATTTTAATCATACGCATTAAAAATAATTTTTGCATTTTTTAAATTTTCTGGGTTGATTTGATTCATAAAGAAATTTTGACTCGAATCAAAGAGAAAAAAGAGCATTTGATTCAAATCACAATATTAACCGACTCGAATAAAAAAATTGTGACAAAAACTCACATTTCAACACTCTAATTCTGATTTGAATTGCCAAAGGCTTGAATCCAATCAAAATGAAATGTTAATGAGCCTATTCAAATTTAATTTGAATAACGTGTATGCTTGCCTCAGTTCAAAGCTGATTTATTTTTTATTCTAATCATGACATCTTTTGATTCAAAGAATATATCTAAAAAGAAAAAGGGTAAGTGCTCCAATGCCTCATCATCATCTCCTCCATATGTGACAAAGCAAAAGAGACCAAAGGTTATAGTAAGAAAAGATAAGCATGATTCGAGTTCAGAGGCAAAGGTCAAGGCAGCTTTCCCCAAACCTCAATCTCTTCTAGTTTTGGGTACAACTTTCTAGACACGTATGATAAATATAAGTAGTTACCAGACATTAAACAAAAAGTTTAACCCTCACCATGTGAATGGTTTCTACTTCAACATCATAAGTATCAATGATAAACATATCTGCAAGTTTCGTCGAAACTGGGTTTCATTTTCTTATATCGGTTTTGCTGAAGCATTCAGTCTTGAGTACAAAGGGCTTGAAGTAAATCCTACTGATGACACCCTATCTTCATGTAATTTTTATAAGCATTTACATTTTTTTAGTCATTTTCAGTTGACTATGTTTGAGTTTGAGTAAGAAATAGGGAGAAAATAAAGAAGTGAAGGAATTAAACAAAAAAGTGAAGAATTCTGAAGAAAAATGTCAATTTAGCACTGGAATATTTGTGTGGAGATCATGGCGAGATTTGATGCATGTCCTAGTGCAGTAAAAAGTGATTGCGACATGATTCGTTAGTGAAAAAGCACATCACGGCGAGAAGAAAATGTATCCTGGCGCAATTTGATATTTTTCCGACATATTTTTACTTATATAAAATGGAGAAATGTATAGGAAAAAGGGGTTGGACTATTTTGGCATAAAACTTTGACAATGAAGCAAAGTTTAAAGCTCTGGAAGGAAGATTTTCATCATCCGAAGCCAAATTCTGACCAGAGATTCATGTATTGTTTATTTATTTCTTCAGTTATGACTCTTATTACTACGAGCTACTAAATTTCTATTAATTAGGGCTTGCTATATCACTACTGCAAATAATACTTTTTATGACGAAGGTTTCATCTCGAACATGCCAAAAACCGAGCTTATATGTTATGGGAGCGACATGTTTGATTTTTTTTAAACAACTTTTTCCTTTGGTTTTATATAAAATCGAGGTAATACATCAATAAGTGAGCGCCAAATATTCTGAAAAATAAAATAAAATAAAACCTAATGCCTCGGTGTTTTTTAAAAACAAAGGTAACATAACTATTAGGGAACACGCTTCGAATCCCAATAACTGCATTTAAGGTTTTTTCAGTGATTTCTCACTTGTCGCCTTCCAATCTTCCCTTTTTTTTCTGAGTTAATTTTTTTTCCATTTTTTAATATTATTAATTAGTAATTCTTAACATTTTTTGTTATCAATAAAAACGAATAGGCAATAATATGAAAGAAAATATTCCATTAATTAAAAATGGGACAACAAACAATTATTTTACATATTCAAATTTTTTACTCCACTCAACTTCAATAGTATCACTATTAACTATCCCTAACTTAGGGAAAAGCTCAGAAAGAACTCTTCCATATGGTTTGAGAAAAGTCATTTCATCCCTAGAGATGATTATCGTTTCCTTTAAGACGTTAAAAATGGTAAGAGGAAGATTAACTATGATGTTCTTGGTAAGGAATAACAATAAATGCTTGTCATTCCTAGTAAGCGTTTCCAGTTCTTTCTCTCTTGGATAGAGATTTGAAACTATAAGTTGATAAAAAACTTTTCGAATTGGTCGTAGACTAGAAGGACTGCTGAGATTATCATTGGTTGCATAAATTAGGCGAAGGTGATCTTTAAAGACATTGTTGAATCTATAATGTTCATCACAAACAGCTTCCTCTTTACATTTTATTGTCTGAGGCATTATAGATTCAACAGAGGCATTTACCCAGAACTCTTTAACGAGATTAATGTAGATGGGTCCATTCAGAATGTCAAAGTAACCTTTCAACTTTTGTTTGCAAATAGTTGTCCTTAGATAAAAACCTTTTTCTTTCAAATCATCGAAATCAACAAATTTTTCATTGATTATGAACAAAAGATTTTCATCTAAGGTCGTTGAAGACATTTTTGAAGAAAATTAAATACTTTGAAACAAGGAATGATGTTTAACTAAAGTGGAGAATAGGAAGTTAAACAATCGGAGAAGCTCAAACGCCTTGAAAATCCAAAAGATACGTTACAATGCGCGCCATGATTTATGTTTTTTTAGAAGTAGAAATCACATATTACCTCGGTTTTTCAAAAAATCTGAGGGGAAAAACAATTCAGGAAACTATTTTTATTTCTTATAATTTTTTTTGTAAACTAAATGATATATCTCGCCAGTTTCCTTAATAACCGAGGTATAAGATACATAGCATTTTACTATAAAAGCACTCGTTAGATACATTTTAACCTAATCCTAACTTATATGTAGCCGCTCCAAACTCGTTAGAAGTAGAAATCACGTCATTCTTTTGGGATCCATCTCACAAAATGGTGTTGATGTTGTTGTTGTATTTTGAAGCTTGTAAAATTTCTCTATGATGGATTACAAGTGAAGAAAAACATTTTTTCAAAAAAATTTGGATGCATTCAATGGTTGGACCAGATATCTTTTTAGAAATTAGATGCGTACAATATTTGGACCAAATAAATTCATACTAAAAAATTATGGTTTTACTGTATTTTTTTTCAATATTCTTTGTTAACCATGTAATTAAAATAACATTTTAACCTCAGTTTTCAAAGAAACCAAGGGGATAACTTAGCTTTCTTAAACAAATCTTTGCCATTAATTTCATGATTATCAACACTCAAGAAACCACCATTAGTGATCTGCGTGATACCTAAAACATTTCCATTATAAAGACTTTCTGATATCTAAAATTGATAAAGAAACGTCATAAAGCGATTGAAACTGTCTATATCATCCACTTTAACTTTTGCCATTAACGATGGATTTCAAGTGCAAAAAATTATATGGGTTTAAGGTTTGTGTTTTTAAATATTCACTTGAGTAGAAATTCATTTATTTTTATATCTTTTTTTTTCTAACCCTTTTATTGTTTTATATTAGAAACAAATACTTGCTAGGTTAAGCATTTGACCTTGCCCAAATTTCAAGGAGTCGGATATCCAACATATGATCTTCAGGAATAAATTAATTTTTATTTTAATATTCTGTGTAAACAATTTAATATTCTGGGTAAATATTTAAGTTTGTAAACAAATTATTTTTATTTATTTTCTGCGTAAACAATGTAATATTCTGGGTAAACATTTAAGTTTGTAAACGAATTATTTTTATTTATTTATTGTGTAAAAAATATAACGAACATTTAATAAAAAACAATCTAACTTACCCCTCGGTTTATTCGTAAACCGAGATGTATGAGGCGCTAGTTTTGTAAATAATAAAAATGCAGATGCTGGGGTTTGAACCCATGTGCAAATTAATTTACCCCTCAGTGTTTAAATAACCGAGGTTATAAGCCTTTACTTTTCATGGCGACGTTTGTTACCTCGCTACTGCAGCCGAGGTAAAATGCATTTCGTGTCTGACATTAAAAGCACTTTTTCTAGTAGTGTATGAACCTGTATAAACTTGTTGGGTCATATGTCTGTGTATTGTACTATTTGCACTTTTGATCCATCAATATTATTATTTAGTTACTTTCATGTTCATTGCTTTATATTTGTTGACAAATTCACATATCATACCAAGAATCGTATTGATTATTGACCACATATATACGAATTTGATCTAAATTAAGTGTTCAACTTAGTGATTTATTAGGGACACTAAATTATGAATTATGACTTAAGGTTTAATACATTGAATATTTCCTTTTATAATTATCTAGCTGGCTTAAGGAATTAGGGAGTTGTAGTTTAGAAGAGTGAGTTATACACCTAAGAATTGGGTATAACAGCTAAGTTAAACTGTTGTAATAGTTGAGAAATCAACTTAGAGAAAATAGACACCCACATCAATAGTGACATACAAGGGAATCGAAACAAGGCCTAATCGCCTTTAATCTAATCAAGGTATTTTCTAATATTCATGCGAGGTTTAAACTCGACCTTGAAACCATTTGATTCTGAAATCGAGAAGAATGCAAGAGAAATTTTGAAAGTAAATAGAGCAAAACAATTAGCTAAAGAGAGGTTGGAAGAAGAGAAAACACTTATTTCTTCTGATAATGAAAGCGATCAAGAGAAATGCGACATGGAAATTCTACCAAGACAATCGATGGGAGATTAGTGCAGGAGAATTGGAACTGGGCAGATTTCCTTAGGATTTCAACTCGTTAACTTTGTTACTTTTGATATTAAGAATTTTGTGCTTTTAGGTATGAGAGATAACCTGTTCGACGGAAAAGCTATCAGAGATCCATGGGAGCATTTGGATCGCTTATATGAGACACGTTCGATGTTCAAATCTGATGGAGTAACTAATGATCAAATCAAATTAAGCTTGTTTGGATTTTCTCTAATAGGCAGAGCTAAAGATTGGTTGCAGTGTTTACCTAATGGGACTATTCAGACATGGAAGGAGCTGGAAGATAAATATATGGAATTTTTTTTCACAAATACTTAGTTTATGGAAAGAATGGCAGAGATTTCAAACTTTGAAAAAGGTAATGTTGAATCCTTATCTGATACTTGGGAGAGATTCAAACTATAACTCAAAAGATGTTCGAATCATAACATGAGCAATATGGAATAGATGCAATATTTCACTTGAGGTCTAAAATCTCAAGAAAGAATGATTTTGTATGCCTAACCTGGAGGTACCATCAAAACAAAGAATGAAGATAGAGTGGTAAAGTTGATAGAGAAAATGTGGCAGAATGAATATTGCTCACAAACTGAAACAAAGTCAAACAAAAAGGTGTAATGAAACTGGATGAAAATACTATAGTGTTAGCTTAAATAGAGATGATTGCCAAATAGTTAGCTGGCGCTACTATTGTTCCAGCCAATGTTAGTCAGGTTCAAGCATTATAGTGTGATTTTTTTTGGAGAAGGACGTGCTAGTGGCAACTACGTACTAGATGTGGTTAGTGAAGAAGCTCAATTTCAAAATTTATAGAGAAATAATCCCTACTCTAATACTTACAATCCTGGTTGGAAAGATCATCCCAACTTCAAGTGGAGAAACAATCAAACTCTAAATGCAAATCAAGGTGTTCTACAAGCTCCACAAGCACCGCCACCAAGGAAATTATCTCAACATGAACAAGCCATGGCTCAATTTATGAAAATGACTAAAGCTAGTTTCTAGAAAATAACCAATAATCAAGAAGCTATGACCAAGAATTATGAAACTACAAGTAAGAACACTTAAGAATCCAAAAAAAATAATCTAGAGATCCAGATTGGCTAGTTATCTAGATAATTAGCAGCACAACCTAGTTCAAGTGGTTTTTTTTGTTGGAAACCATAGATAATCCTAAGAATGAGAGTTGTAAGGCCATTGTGTTGCGGAATAGAGTAATACCTTCAATCCCTAGTGCTAGTGGTGAGAGAAAAAAAGTAAGTGGAAGTGAGAATAAATGCCAAGATGAGGAAGTAGTGGATAAGGAATGGGAAGTAATCTAAGAGGGAGTAGATGAAATAGAGAGAGAGAGAGGGGAGAGAGAGAGAGAGAGAGAGAGAGAGAGAGAGAGAGAGAGAGATTCAGAGGGAGAAAAAGTGAGAAATTGAGTGAAAACTCTCTTAGAGGGGATAATGGTGTTTGCGATGCGGTTTTGATGCTAAAACTCACCCACACCGTAAGAGAAAAATGTGCAGTTTGATTTAGTTCAGTTGGTTGTTATAAATAAAACCAAACCAAACCAATGCGGTTTGGATTGGTTCGTTTGGCTTAGTTTTTACAAGGTTTTTATAAAGCCATACATACACATATAGAAAACAACATATGTGTTTAGTCACTCAAACATTACCATAAAATAAGTTTATAATTTGATTCATAAATATGAATTTCGTCTTATAATTTTTTTATGTACAAATGACAATATACATAAATTTGAAATGTTATATTGTGTAGTTATAAGCAAGTGCATGCATGTAACTATGCTAGCCTCATAACACTAGTGTCTTTTTTGTTATCAATATTATATATATATATATATATATATATATATATATATATATATATAAAAGTAATGTAAATTAAAAAAATTCTTTTAATCTTATCCTTATCAACGTCAACAAATTAAAAATGAAAACAAAAATAAACATCTAGAAATTTTATTTTAAATAAACATAATTGTATTTATAAATAAATAGTTTTTTGTTTTTTGTTGATATGTAAATTAAAATAAATATCATACAAAGAATATGATAAAATATACACATAGTACTTGTTGATTTCTCTATAGAATTAAAATAAATATATAATGGTCTATAAGATTTAGTAACATAATGTGGTTTGGTTTGGTTTGATTCGGGTTACAAAATACAAATCGCAAACCGAACCAAACTGCACGATTTTGTTAGAAAATGACCTAAACACATCCCAACCAAATGCATATTTTTTGTGGTTTTCGGTTTGGTTTAGTTCGGTTAGCGGTTTTCTATTGGGCCAGTTCGGTTTTGAACACTCCTGAGAGAGGATAATCTTGATAAGCTCATAGATATGAACTCACCTTTGAGAAGAAATAAGAAACAAATCCTCAAAATACCTAATCTTAAAGAAGAAACCAATGAAAAAAATGGAAGTGGGGCAGTTTAAGAAGTTTATAGAGATTCTTACAAAGATACAGGCTAACATTCAATGTTTTTAAGCTCTTGAGTAGATACTTGTATACGCAAAGTTCATAAAATATTTATTAATTGGAAAATGTAAACTAATGTATGATGAAAATTTGCCTTAGCAGAAGAGTGCAATGCCATCATCCAACGCAAGTTGTAACCTAAACTAATTGATCTAGGTAGATTTACTATTCCTTATTCTATTACGACTCTATCTATAATAAAGAAGTTGAACTACGGAAATCCAAATCCAACTCATATGACTCTTACTTCAGCTGATCAATCCATCACTTATTCATATTGAGTTCTAGAAGATGTTCTTGTGAGATTAGATAATTTACTGTTCCCAGTTGATTTTGTGCTATTGTGTTCCCAGTAGATAATTTACATGTGTTGAAACAGTATTAGTGTGGGTTTTTGTTATCGTATCCGCAGGGATTGGTTTATATTACCATCGTTCTACAGTTGGAATTGTTTTAAACATAGAACATAAAAGATATTTGTTTTAGTTTCCTAACATGATGATCACATAAAAAGTTATAAGCAACGGTAAAAGAGTTTCGGTTTTAAAACGTTTGTTAAAAGCATGTCAAGGTTAGGGCTCGATAATCCATTTCATACATATTTTCTTAATAAAGCATGTGAACTCATTAACAATAAATATAACCACATATCCTCTCAAGATGTTTCATCTCTAAAACAAATTATGAGTTTTATCATATTGATTCTTAGATGATCTCTCAACCTAACTATCAATATGATAACATTAAAGGATTGATATTAGTGAATATCAACTCACAAAAGTATCTTTAAACTTTGTTTGTTGAAAGATGAAAAAGCTAGGTCAATGGTTGAAACATATCTCTCAATAATGATCCAACAAAAATATACAATAAAAACAAGGTTTTTCACCATATATTCATCATTAACTTGTTCACATACAAAATATAAAGAGAAATATATACAAAAGTGAGGATTATCTACCTCTAATCTTGACACAAAGAGAGATTTAGCTACCCATAACCATGGTAACTTGAGCAACAAGTAACAAACAAAGCTTTTGGAGCATCAAACTTGAAAGGATCAAAGATTGAAGTTTAAAAGCTTTGATATCTAAGTAAAAATGAAGAAGATGACTTTTTCTCTCGACACGAATGTTTTTAGGTTACAAAATATTCTATGAAAAGTAAGTTATGTTCCAAAAAATATCAATAAGTGTTAAAATACACTTCATCTGCCCAGGCAAATTCGCCGGGTCAGCTATATAATTCGTCAGGTGAAACCCTTACGTCAAGCCACGTGACAGATACAGTGCCAATGGGTTAAAGAAAATATCTTCATTCGCCAGGCGAAATAAAGCTTCGTCGGGCGAATCCCTTTCGCTCCTCATTCGCCTGGCGATTTTGCTAGCGAACCAATTCCAGTAGCTACTGGAATTTCAATTCTCTTTCGCTTCTTGCTTCGCCTGGCCTTCGCCGGACGACTCTGGTCCTTCACTTCTTCTTCACCAGGCGAAGATGCTTTTTCTTCGACACACGAATTTCTTCGATTCTTTGGTTTTTCTTCCGACTTTTGCCGCACCCTTTTGCCATAAATTGCTGAAAAACTAGTAAACACATTAAAACTATCAAATATATACATTGATGCAAGAACCACTTATTAAATAAGTTGTTTCACAATAAGAAGCATGGAAAAGAGCTTAAAAGTGCCGCAAATGGATACGAAAACTATTCAATATTTGACCCCTATCAAACTCTCCCCAACTTGCATCTTTTTTGCCCTCAATCAAAGGTAAATTTCAAAATCCACAAGAAAACTATCAAAACACTAAATCAACCAAAAAACATGCATGGTTCAAACTCGACAATCGCACACGCAAGACATTCTTAATCACTTGTATAGAATAAAAACATGATTATGAATTAAGTTCTAAACACAAACATCGCGTAATGCAAGATCAAGTACCCACAAGTTCAAGTTGAATCACCTAATTCACTCATTATCACACACATGAACATTATGTACACATATTTACAAGGGACAAAACACTCTCACAAGTAATCGTGCCACATCCAGAATAATTCATGCATTCATCTCAACAAGCTATTACAAAATCATGGAAACAAAGATCACTAAGAATGTGTTTGGATGAAGCATTTTAACGAGAGAAAGTAATTTTTTGAGGGAATTTAAAATGACTTAACCAAAATCCATTGTTTGGATAAAAAAATATAGAGAATTGTTAAAATGATGTAAATTTATGAAGTATTTTATTCAAGTTAAATTTAAGGAATTTCAAATGACACCAAAAAGTAAGGAATTTGAAATTACTCCTTCACTCTATATCATGCAATTGTTAAATTGTTTATTATTAATTTTTCAAATTTTGCAAGATGGTCCTCATATTTTATGAAAATTTTAAATTCACCCCTAAAATTTTCTAAAAATTGCAAATAAATCCCTAAAATTTTACAAATTTTACAAATTAGTCCCTTTAAATTTTCAAAAATTGCAAATTAGTCCCTATTTTCATATTTTAATTTTGGCTCAAAAGTTTTAAAATTTATGAAAATGATCCAAAAAATTTAACAATGAATCATTTTGATACTCCATCCAAACAAAAGAATTTAAAAATGAATGAATTTCAATTGAATCATTTAAATTGCTTAGAATTTTGAATTCCTTAAAAATTCTCAATTACCTCATCCAAACACACTATAAGGGCTTTTATGGTTGTAACTTGGCTTGAGTTAACAACAAAGGATAATATATACAAGGCTATTGAACAAAAACAGGTAAAAATTATGAAGAGCATTTCAATTTTTTTCAAAAATTCGTTCTTGCTCAATCCTCACATTCTTTTCCATCCTTTGATTTCTTTTCTTACGATGCATCCTTTCTTTTCCTTTTATTGATTCTTTCTTTATTTTTGTGTTCTTTTCATAGAATGCATTGTACCACCTATTCTTTTTCCTCTTTTTTTCTTCAATGAAACAACTCTCCCCAACTTTTAACATTTCTTTCTCTTTATACAAAAATGCTCTTCACACAAGGTTAATAATTTGTTGGGATCTTGATTGATTCATTTTCACCCAAAAATTTACTGTAAGACTCAAGAGGGGTTACGAATGCGCGCATACTAACAAGGTGAATTGAAGTCTTTTTGGAATGGTGGTTATTCTCATAGTACAAAAAAACTGCCTTGATTCTTTCTAAGTTTCCAAAATTTAAAAACAAGCTTGCATGATCAAACATGAAATAAACGAGTTAAACAACAATTACTTGAATTCTACTTTTGGTGAACAATGGAAAACACCTTACTTTTGTGGTTTTGCCCTAATTGATTCAAACATGAACAAGTGTTTACTAAACAATGAATTATCACAATTTTGCATAAAGAACTAACTTGACAATCATGCTATAATTCTACAATTTAATTATTCAACACTTTGATTGTGCACATCAACAAGATTTTTATCATCACCATCACATGTTAGAGTTGACAAAGCACTCTTTTAAGACTTCTTGTGCTAGCACAATTTTTTTTTTCAAAATCAAGGACAAACACAAAACTAACCAAAATAATTCTTTGCACAAACATAAACTTAAAGACACTAAAAAAACTGAAATTTAACAACAACCAAACTGAAATTTATCATAACCATTGTCTTGGTGTAAACACACCCAAAAAGTTCTCGCCGAAGCGCCAAAATTATAACAGCCAAAAAGTATTCACCGAAGCGACACAAAAGTTCTTAGCTACTGTCATACCCCAAATTTTGACCACTAAGATTTCCCATTATTGTGCAAATCATCATCACAATATGGATGTACCTTCATGCCTCATCAGTGTCCTCAAGGATTGTTGAGCATTCACTACAATTAAGCATTAGGGTTTTAAGCCCTCTTAGAGCTTAGACAAAGGATCAATCAAGGAATGACAAGATATTCAATTTTTCTAACCTCTCAAACACCCATAAAGGATCAAGAGGACTCCCACATCAAGAATCAAGCACAAGGTTGCAACATTCCAAGTGGATCAAGCCTCAAGATCGCCAGTGTCACCAAATTAGGGTTTTGGTCGACTAGGGCCTCCAGATGAAAATTTTACTCTGGACAAGAGCCAATGCTTCACAATATAACTCAAGATACTTCAAGGGACCTCATGAACCCAATCATCAAGTAAATTTAAACCCAGGGGATGCATTCATAAAAAATCAGGAATTAGGGTTTCTTGACCTAATTCACCCTAAGTTGACTTTTGGGACAAAGCCTGAGCCAAGACCTCAAGACATGATTTGAGGGTCTCTAATAAACCACATTGATCCATTTGCAACAATGGATTGATCCAAGAAGCTTAACTCACAAGCTTCATTTTCATCTGGACTACAATTAGGGTTTTGAGGAGAAAGTCAATTGTACCTTTTACTTTTGACCTGGACATGCTCCCAAACCTTGGGACATGATTCAATATACCCTATAACACCCACGGAACATATCCATCAAGTTTGATTTAGATCAAGGACTTGATTTCACAAAGTATCGCACAGTTTGGAATTCATCTGATAAAAAGTCAATTGTGCACAAAAGTCAAGTTTGACTTTTTGAGATTTTTCACAATTATGGTTCTTTGAACCTAAAACAATGTTAATATGTGATTTGAATCATCATTCATTAATAAAAATCAAAGAAAGTGGGATAACTTGTAAAAGAGGTAACCATAAAAACTTAGAATTTTTCTAAGTTATGGAACAAAGTGGCTAGGGTACCAACTTCCAAGGGTCATAACTTGAGATCCAAGCAACCATTTTGGATGGTCTAAACATGGATTTGTAGCTCTCATGGCATACTTTAAAAGTTTCAACTACACCTCATTCTAATTCCTCATGGATTTCAAGTTAAGGAGTGATCAAAATGGCTGAAGACACAAAAGTGACATTTTTCTAACACTTAGTGAAATTTTCACTAAGTCAGAATCTGCTTCACTTTTTCCAAAATGTTGAGGCATTTTTCAACCAAATACAAGTTGCTTCAAAACCAAAGTTGGACATCACATGAAAGTAGGATACATCAGCTTTCCAAAGTGACCAAGAACTCCATCAAATTCCATCAGAGCTAGAGTTATGACAGCTGCAACATGTCTTGCTGCAAACTGTCTTGCCAAGGCAGATTGTGCATTAGGGCTCGATTTGGTTAATTTGTGCAAATGATAAACAAGTTTATCCATCTGCACACCTCAGGGGGAGACCAAGGAGGAACAAACACTGATCCATAAGCCTCCCAAGTCTTTGGAACTACATATAGGTTTAGCACCCCTAAAAGCTAAAGATGCCTCAAGACTCCAATTTTGTTTTGAGGCATTCAATGGATGCTTAGAGGTGGCATGTATCAGAGAAAAGATGAACACTTCAGTCAAGCCTTATCCTTGAATCAAAGAACCATAGGCCTGTGCTCTAATCTCAAGTCAATGGGTGGAGGAGACTTGAGATTCCAAAGTGATCTAATTGGCCACAGACCAGTACCAGTTGCCATACACTATTGCAGTCAAAACAAACTTGGTGCCCTATAAATATACTTCATTTGTGATCAGTTTGAGTGCACCAAAGCACCCAAACTAATGCTTTCCTCAAAATCACCTTTTTCACTCCAATTTTGCCTTCCAAAGCAAGTCACTATCGGGTTTTGAGCTTGAGAGCAATTCCAACCAAACCAATCACACACACACCTCATAAACATCATATAGAAATGATCCAAACACTTAAACAACATCTGGAACACCAATTTCTCAAAATCCCCATCCAACTGCTCAAGCTTTTAGCAGACTTGCAGTTGGGGTACCATTTTAAGTTCCATCTTGTTTCCAACCACTCCAAGCATTCAGACACACTCCATAGCACCTAGGGAAGCTGTCCACATCATTGGAACCAAGCTATAACACCTCTAACTCAAAACACGATCACCGGCTGCAAGAGGTAAGCCTCAACTTGGTCATCTCATGATTCATGCATATTTTCTCGCATAATAATTTTGCCATATGTTCATAATCATGTATGGAATGTTTCCCCTCAATTAATTGCTTTGTATGAATCGTGTGTGGAATTTCTGAGCCTTCATGCAGAATTTAGGGTTCTTGAGGTTTCTCTTTGATTTCTTATTCCATGCTTAAAATAAATGAAATTAAAGACCATAGACATGATCGCGAGGTGAAAACGAGTAGATTGATATGTGGATTGTGTGATTTCATCAAGTATTTAGTGAGATTGATGAGAAAATGCAAATCTGGGCAAAACTCAGAACACGCGCGTGTTCTTGGGTGTTCTTGGCGCCCTTTTTCAAAAATTCAAATACTTGAATTTTTTGATTTTATTTAATTGATTCAAAAATTAATTTCTCTCTGAATTTTAATGATTTTGAGTTGATTCTTTTTTTAATCATTCACGAAAATGTTAAAATATTATATTTTACAAAAATTTCCGAAAAATATTATTTATTTCCTATACTTGATATTTTTGCAAAGAATTAATTTTTATTTGTTTTTTAACATTTAAAATATTTTTTCCTTCTTGATTTTCCAAACTTAAATGGTTTCTAATCATTTTGTGGATAAAAACATGATTTTTGAAATATTGATACAAGATCACCACTCATTTTTCACATGTTTTCAATAATTTTTATTAATTTTTAAACAAAATTAATTCCATTTTAGACAAAATTAGGGCTTTGATTAATTTCACCCTCATCAATCTTTTTTAAAAACACACTTCGGGGCCTCTAATAGAGTGTAAGACCCAATCCCTTTTGAAAACCAAAATAATTTGGGCCTCTGTCATCGTATAAGACCCAATGTGTTTTCAAACCTCGGCGCGATAGCCATTTTTCAAACAAATAATCATATGGGCCTCTCCTCGAGCTATAAGTCCCATTCCATTTCTTAAAAACACTTTTGGCCCTCTAATAGAGTGTAAGATCCAACCCCTTTGTAAATAAACTTTTTTGGGCATCACATATTGTATAAGTCCCTCTGTATATTTTCAAAACAACGGCGCGATCGTCGCCTTTTCAAAATCATCTGGGCATCTCCCTGAGTTTAAGCCCTATCTCCTGTACAAAAATAAACTTTGGGCCTCTAATAGAGTGTAAGGCCCAATCCCCTTTTAACCAAAACTTTTTGGGCCTCAGTCGTTGTATAAGTCCCTATACGATATTCAAAACAACAGTACAATCACTGTTCAAACATTGGGCCTCTCCTTGAGTATAAGCCCCAACAAATTTTTCACAAACAACTCCCTTTTTATTTAGGTTCAAATATACAGTTGTTATCAAAACTTTCTTTAATTTCTCTGAACAACTAACAATACAACACGGAAGCTCACTCACCTGTAAGTTTTAAACAGCTTTCCTTTACTCGCTTTAATATATATAACTGTATTGTGGGAAGCTACGCATGGTTAGTCTTCTTTCATTCTTTTAAATACATGTCTGATATATATAACTGTATTGTGGGAAGCTGTGCATGGTTAGTCTTCTTTCATACCTTTTTCAAATACTTGTCATATATCAACTGTATATATACTAGTATAGTTATTTAGAGTTTTCCTCGGCAACTAGGTCTAGAACTAGGTAAAGCCATGTTGGTTATTCTTAAACAAAAACAACACTAGATCCCCATAGGATTTCCTAATACATTTTTCCCTTCTCTTGGGGTTAAACAATATGGAACAAAAAGAAAGGCAATATTCTCGGTGAACCTTTTCTCAGATTGTCACCCCTAGAAATTGTCAAAGAAATTCTACTCCCCGAAGGTGATCGATTCTCTGTGAATAACATCTCTTGAGTTTCTTCGAACCTCAAACTCTCCTGAAATGATCTCTTCTTTGTGAATTGCATTTCTTGAACTTCTCTTGGCTCGAGACCCACAGGCTTCATAAAAGCATCCATGCCTCATCTTGGACTTTGTACAAGGACCCTTCGGCTTCTTAGAAGTTCTCATGCCTTCTCTTGGGCTTAATACAAGGACCCTGACGACCTTTTAAAGGTATAAAACAAAACTTAGTCATCCTTTGCTAGAGCAGTCTTTCCATTGTCAGACCTTAGGGCACTTTAGGGTTGATTCTCATCCCTTAATGCTTTTGCCTCCTCTTGGAGGCATCATACAAAAGATAAAACTCCTCCACACCAGCAGACTTGGACAGTCTAATCCCCTTGATTATCAAAGACATTCTCAAGTTCCTTACAACCATAGGAAGAAACCTCAGACATTCTGGATCGATCTCCAGCAGAAACCCAGCCTCTCTCATGAGAGTTCCCCGACCAGGGTGAACACTATCTTAAATCAGAACCTCAGGGTATCTGACATCTCAACTCTTCTGTAACCCTCAACAAGAGTTGATTCCCCTCTTGGACCTACCTGGGGATCTCAATTATCCCAGGCAAAAGATAGCCTCCTCTTAGGCTTTGTATAAGGACCTTTCCTCAGCAGAAAGCTAGCCTCCTCTTAGGCTTTGTATAATGATCCTTCCTCAGCGAAGTCAGCCTCCTCTTAGGCTTTGTACAAATGATTCTCCTTAGCAGAGCTAACCTTTTCAGACTCCTTGTTGAGTCAATACCCTTTTTACCTCAATCTCGGGATTCATACGAGATAACAAATCACTCTCTTGTTGAGTATAAAAGACTCTCTTGTTGAGTCAATCGACTTTCAGGCTCTCTTGTTGAGTCAATCACCTTTTCAGACCCTCTTATTGAGTCAACCCTTTTAGCCTCAATTTTGGGCTTTGTACAAGACATAAATTTCCCTCTCTTGAGCTGGGGACATATATCTTCCCCAGACGAGTCATTTCCTCCCAGCCTTTGTTTAGGATTTGAGGAATAATTTCCCCTCAATCTTGGGATTTGTACAAGACACATAAAAAATATCCTCACTAGAGTTAGTTAAATTTCCCATTTCAGCCTCAATCTTGGGCGTTGTACAAGACACATATAAACCTCCCCGACGGAGTCAAAACCCTTTTTTAGCCTCCTCTTAGGCTTTGTATAATGATATCCCCAAAGAGTTTTAGCCTCAATCTTGGGCTTTGTACAAGACAGACAAAAATTCTCTTGTTGAGTCGGTCTTATCCAGCCTCCTCTTAGGCTTTGTATAAAGAAATCCCCTAGCCAAATCAATTAACCTTTTAGCATCAACCATGTGCTTTGATCAAGGCACTCAAAAGTCAATAATCTCTATTTAGAGATGACAAATTCTCTCTCAGTCATAACCTTTTAGCTTCAATCTTGGGCTTTAAACAAGACACAAATACCCTTTTAGCTTCAATCTTGGGCTTTTAACAAGACACCAAAACTTCATTTTCCTCCCTTAGAATAGGAGGAACTTTGATTGCTCTAATTTCCCTATTTCGTTTAAACGAGAATACGTAGGCATAAGATTGCAAAATCTTAGCGAGCATACCAATAAAAAACCCTAGGTCCAGTACCTTCATATCAATCAAAACTTAAGTCCAGTACCTTACCAAAAACACCCAACCATCAACAAAAACTCACTCTCCCTGTCACACTTTCCCAAGAAACTTTCCCAACCCATCAGCAGATAAACACTATCAATTACAAAGCGAAACCTAAAAGCTAACATCCTGTGGATAACCACATATAGGATGGGTAATTGACAACTACCCATCGTATAACCTGACCCCGGACCCCCCAATCTCTTTAAAGCGTTGTTCAATTAAACATTCGCGTGCAAGGTTAGTTTTAGATAGCTTCCCTTTTCCTTCCAACTTCACAGGATAAATAAAAAATCAGAAAGTAGCACCCTTTCTCCTCAAGGACGAAAACCCAAACTTCAGCGATAAGGTGGTGGCGTCACCGACAAAAATCACTCGCTACAGGAAAATGGCGACTCTGCCGCGGAGTCGTTAGAATGATCCTTGGGGCATCGTCCCCATTTTCCTACAGGAAAATGGCGACTCTGCTGAGGACTCATTGTCTGTATAGGAATAGGATTATAGCGGTCTAGGATGTTAAGATAAATATATATATCGCTTTTCCTAATTGATATCCGTGTTTATTTTTCTGCTAATGGGACTGCGAGTGATGTCGCATCTAGAAAGATTGAGTATACACCTAAGATAAGTGATGATACTAGACGAGTAATCTTATAGGGAGTGACTCCTAAATAAGAGGCCCTGGTCGATCATCGAATCAGTGGAGATGCCCTTTGCAGATTCAATGCCTATACGACTTTGGTTGTTGAAAGAAGATTGTTCGATTGGGTTATTTGAGAAGCTGAGGATTTTAGTAGACTGGAACCATGCTAATATTTTGTAGTGCGGAAGCTATCAGAAATAGTTGTCACGCGATACTACCCTCATTTGAGATTACTCTAAGATACTGCAGCTCGCTCGGGTGAACCAGCCTGCTGTTGTTATCCCAAGAGGGGTCAATGATTGTGAGGACAGGTACAAAAAAACACCAGTATAACTTTTGGGGATGGGTAGAGCCATGACTTCATGACACGGAACCTTTGACCCCATGTTTTTTCTATGTTTTTGTGTGCTGCATTCATGCATTCATTTCATTAAAAAACATTAAAACAAAAAAAAATTCTTCTCTCCTACTCTTTTTTTTTCCAAATTAAACTAAGATAATGATTGCAAATATCAGAGAAAGGAGATTGCGTTATGGATTTTGGTAGAAGGAAGACTCACAAGTACACCTTCAAGGTTCCAAAACTAGAGGATTTGAGAGGTCAGGCAAGGATAATCACCAACCCTGATGCTTTTGGAGCCAAGTACGGAGGACTGCTGGAGGAGTACTCTCATCTGACTGATTTACCCGTCACTGACCAAGCTCCCTTTTCTGGACTGGAAGAAATTCCAAAGGATCAAACCATTGCAAGAGCAATCTTTTTGGACGAGTCAGAAGTCAGGACTCACATGACCACTAAAGGTGGAATCCACGGTTTGCCAGCCTAGTTTTTGATAAAGAAAGCCCTGTACTTTGCCAGTATAGTGGCCGCTTTCGAGAGTATCTTTGTTTTGCTCACCTACGGGTTATTTTTGTTTCCCAACATCGATAACTTTGTAGATATCAATGCCATTAAGATATTTTTTGATTGGAAACCCTGTACCAACCTTGCTCGCAGACGGTTATCATTCTGTACACCTAAGGAATTTGTATAGTGGAGGAATGATCACATGCTGTGTACCCCTGCTATACAAATGGTTTACTTCCCATTTGCCCGAATCTGCTGCATTTTGGGATCATAAGAGTACTTTACGCTGGTCGCAGAGAATCATGTCTCTTACCAACTCTAACATAGATTGGTATAATCAGATCTATGACGGGATAAGAATCATTGACCGTTGTGGAAACTTCCCTAATGTACCCCTCATAGGAACTAAAGGAGGAATCAACTATCATCCAATTTTAGTTCGTCGTCAATTTGGATACCCAATGAGGCATGTCCCGCGTAATGCTCATCTGGAAGGTCTTTTCTTCAAGGAAGGAGAAATTGACAGAGCACTAAAGACAGAAATAGTGCATGCTTGGAAACATGTTCACAGGAAAGGAAGAGAGCCTTTAGGAAAACCGGACTGTGTCTCGGTGGAATCTTATCTCCACTGGGTACAAACTAGAGCTCTCAAACTGAGGATGCCTTACCCTCGTCAGGAAGTTCTTCCATTAAGGGACCCTGTCCCTTATTTTATGTCTGATACGTAAAAACTTCAGGTTATTCTCAACAGAGTTCAACAGGAAAAGAAGTCTTGGAAGAACAAGTACCGTATTCTCAATGTGGAGTGTAAGAAAATACAACAACTGTTAAAAGAAAAGGATGCTCTGATTGAGATTTTAGAACAACATGCTGTAGAAAACCAAGATGACCAAAGGAATTTGCTCGCTCCTTTCACTTGGCAAAGGACTGACAACCCGACAACGGCTCGAGAGCCCCGGTAAAAAAAAGGAAAATACCAGAACCAGCACCTGAGCTTTCCTCAAAGAGGACTTGTAATGCCCTAGTTTTTTTGTTAGATTTATTTAATCGAGTCGATTTAATTATTTTTGTTTTTATATTATTTTATTCTTGGTTTTTATTTGGTAAATATGTTATGTTTATCGTTATTATGTTTTATCGCGTTTTGGGAACATTTGCAAGGAATTGAGTGTAGGGGTATTTTGGTCATTTCACTTGGTTAGATATTATTGTTTTTCATTTAAAATAGAAACATAGAGGTTAGAAAGAGAGAAAAAGAAGAGAAGAGAAAAGGTGAGTGAGAAGAAGAAAAAGAGGAAAACTTGGAGTGTAAGAAATCGATTCAACCGACACTTCGAAGCACGATTAATCGGGTAAGGGTACGGAACTCGGTTATTCTATGCTTGTGTATGAATTGTGTGTTTGAATGTTCTCTTGCCTTTCCATAGTTTTTTGATTATAGGTCGAAATGAGAAAAATGAATCGAAATCGATGTTTTCATGGTCGGAAATCGATATAAACCGTGTTGAATGATCATACTATGCATACGAACATTGTGGATACTTGTTTTGATTGATTGAAAATGTTTGGTTGGAGAAAGTGGGATTCTGGTGGTGTGGAACAGTGTAAAACGCAAGCATAATTTTTCTGTTTCTGGTGTAGACCGCAGACGATGCTTTGAGCGCCGGGCGATGCTTTGGTTGCGCCGCTGCTCCGCTGGGCGATACCCAAGAGGCGCAGCTTGTCACGCTGCTGACTCTTTTAAGTTTTGGTTGGAGGTTTTACGCCGCTGCTTCGCCGGGCGACGCAGAGGCCAAGGGAGCACCGCCGGCCGAAAGCATGTACCGCCAGGCGCTCCTGGGGATTTTCAATAAATTCGGTTTTCTTTGAAAGTGCATAAATTTTGATCCGTAACTCGGATCGAGACGTTCTTAGTATTGTTGGAAAGCTGATGAGATGTTCTTACTTATAGAATGGTTTTGAGATTAGTGGCCGATTTTAATTGTGTCAGAAATTTGGAACCGTGTCGTTTTGTTGACTTTTATCGTCGTAATTGTGTGCGATTGATGTGTTATCATGCGATATATTTTTGGATATATAACGTATGGCTTGTGTGCTATTATATGATGTGAATGCATGTGATGAAATACTGTGATGGTGGTTTGTGGCCTTAGGGCAAGTAAATGCATGGTTTTGTGTTTGATTGTATATGCATGATTATGGATGTTGAAATGGTTCACATGGTTGTATATGTGTATGCATTTGATTGTCATGAGTCATTGTATACCAAGCATCATGATATGCAACTTGTGATGTCGGGTGCCCTTGTGGGGTGTGAGCGATGAAACGATTCCAGAGGGAATCTGCTGTAACGATCGTGTGCCTTATACAAAGAGGACCTAAAGAGACGTTTTAGACGACCGTGTGCCTTATACAAAGAGGACCTAAAGCGATTGGATCATGTGCCTTATACAAAGAGGACCTAAAGCGATCCATAAGCGTCGTGTGCCTTATATAAAGAGGACCTAAAGCTACGAGTAATATCGTTTGCCCGACGGGGAGTTACACTAAGTAACATGCGATGATTCCAATAATTCCTGAGTGAATTAATGATGAGATTAATGGATGGAATGGTACCGCATGCATAGAGTCGTTGTGTTGGTCTCTGTTCATTTGCATAAGTCATGAATGGATTGATTATGTGTGGGAATTGTGAATGGGATTGATGATTGATATGCCTTTGTGATGGATGCATGAATTATGAATTGTTTTGTTTTGTATTTGAATTATGGTATACGTTGTGGTGAGAATGTTTTTGTATACGTATTTCATGTTATTACATAATTGTATGCAATTATATTATAATTGTGTTTCTCACCCTTCTGCTGTTTTGAATGCTCTATAAGGCATTGCAGATTAGATGTTGGAGGTCTTTTTGTGAAGATTATGTCTTCATTCTTTTGTCGGTCGGCTCTGATATGTAGCACTAGGTAGTAGGGGAGATCGTTATGTGATATTATGTATATATATATCTTTTTGGATTGTGTATGCATGATTCTGTATATGACAGACAACCTTTTTTTGTTATATATATGAGATTTCAGTTGCAGATTTTCCTCTTTTATTCTATATCTGATTTGTGGGTGTTAGGAACTGAGTTCCTCTGTTTATGTTGCTGCCTGATTGTTGCATATCTATATGAGCAGGGTGTTGTATTTAGTTACTTTGATGTGGCGCTCCCGTCTATGCCATGAATGTTTTAATTATACTCTGATTATTTGTTATCGTTTTAAATGCTCGGGTTATAGATTGGGGGTGTTACATTAAGTGGTATCAGAGCCAGTGTGTCAGTCTAGTCCGTGTCGGTCACTTTGACCAAGTTGTTTGTTGTGTGTCAGTTGTGTTCTGGTGAGCTGATTGTTTAACCATAGTTACTGTTATTGGATATGAACAGAATATGGCTGGTAGAAATGACGCTGCTCTTGCTGCTGCTATGTAAGCTATGGCCTAGGCTGTGCGGAATGCACCTAATGCTGGTGGGAATGATGAGTTCAGGAAGAACAAACCGCCTATCTTCAAAGGAAGACATGATCCTGATGGTGCTCAGATTTGGCTTAAGGAGATTGAAAGAATCTTTTGAGTGATGGACCGTGCTGAGGAACATAAGGTGAGACTGGGTACTCACATGTTGCACGAAGAGGCTGATGATTGTTGGGTTAGTGCGCGTCATGTGTGGGAAGCTACAGGTGAAGAGGTCACTTGGGCTTTGTTTAGCAGTGAGTTTTTGAGGAAGTATTTCCCTGAAGATGTTAGAGGAAAGAAAGAGACTTTATGCCAAGTTGTCCAAGTGTGAGTTCTGGTTGTCAGAAGTGAGTTTTCTTGGGCATGTGATTTCAGGTAATGGTATTGTTGTGGATCAATCAAAAGTAGATGCAATTCTACAATGGGAGGCTCCTAGATCTGTTACTGAAATTAGAAGCTTTTTGGGTTTAGCCGGATATTATCGAAGATTCATTGAAGGCTTTTCCAAGTTAGCACTTCCTTTGACCCAGCTGACTTGTAAAGGTAAAGCATTTATTTGGCATATTCGGTGTGAGGAAAGTTTTAGTGAGCTGAAGAGAAGATTGACTACAGCTCCGATTTTGATCTTACCAAACCCTAGTGAACCGTTTGTGGTGTATTGCGATGCGTCTTTGAGTGGTTTAGGTGGAGTGTTGATGCAAGAAGGTAAGGTGGTGGCTTATACTTTGAGACAGTTGAGAGTTCATGAAAAAAATTACCCTACTCATGATTTGGAATTAGCGGCGGTGGTTTTTGTGTTGAAAATTTGGAGGCATTATCTCTACGGTGCAAGATTCGAAGTCTTTAGTGATCATAAGAATCTAAAATACTTGTTTGATCAGAAAGAGCTGAATATGAGGCAACGGAGATGGTTGGAATTTTTGAAGGACTACGATTTTAGCTTGAATTACCATCTTGGTAAAGCTAATGTGGTAGCCGATGCGTTAAGCCAGAAATCTTTGCATATGTCTGCTTTGATGGTTAAGGAGTGGGGACTTTTGGAAGAATTTAGAGATTTGAGTTTGGTGTGTGAATTAACATCTGATAGCATGAGGCTTGGTATGTTAAAAGTCACTAATGATTTTCTATTGACTGTTAGCGAGAAACAGAGGCTGGATGTGAAATTTGTTGATTTGATGACGGTTGGAGGTAAAGGTGTGAATGGTGACTTTAAAGTGGATGATCAGGGTGTTTTGAGATTCCGTGGTAGAATTTGCATTCCTGATGATTCGGAATTGAAAAAGATGATTTTAGAGGAAGGACACCGGAGTAGTTTGAGTATACATCCGGGAGCTAATAAAATCTATCAAGATTTGAAGAAGATCTTTTGGTGGTCCAGATTAAAGAGGGACGTGGCTCAGTTTGTTTATGCGTGTTTGACGTGTCAGAAGTCAAAGGTAGAACTGTTAGATGATGGCTATGGATCTAGAAGGGGGGTTGAATAGATCCCTTGAGTTTTACACGCAAATAGTCTACAAAAATTCTGTTTTAAAAAATTTGTTTTAACGGAAGCTACCACTGGATAGAACGTCTATGGATCAGCGTATAATTATTCTACAACAGAAATTTCAATAGTTTGCTACGTCACAAATTCGAACAATACTGAAATGTAAAAGAGTTAAGGGAAAGAGAGAACGGACAAGATTTGATTAGGCAGTTACCCAATCGTCCTCGCTTTGGGTACGTCTGCCCCCAACTCCACAAAAGGATTGAGATATATATATATGTAGTTGTTGAAAATTGCTTATTAAAAGAGAAAACTATGAACATTCAAACCCCGAACGTCTCCGATCATTGATGCAGAATTTTCTCTTCCCTTGATTCAAGATGAATCAAGTGCTCTGAATATGGTTGATTCAATTATCGTCCCACGCTATTAAACAAAAAGAAAACGCCGTTCTTCAGTTACCTTCACTCGGTCAATTGAAATCTTCCAAGAATTCGAACCCAAACCTTCTTCTACAATCCTCTGATTACAGCTACTAAACCGAAACAGTTGCGCCAATTTCCAGTTACCTTCGCCCAGCCGAATCCTTATAGAATGAATAGTTTGTATAAAAACCCCCAAAATCTCTTCGATTCTTGGAGGACAAACCCAACTGGTTTGATTCAAGAAACACCTGCCTCACTCTCAACCCAGAAGATGAAGATCACACTTCCTAAATTTTGAACGTTATCACTTCGATCAATGGGTGACACAAACATGGATGATTATGTGTGATTGTTTGTTTACACAATGAAGAAGATGAAGATGAAGAGAGAACTGACATATGTTTTTCACGTTTCTTGTTATAATGAAAAATGAAGACCAAAACTATTTATATGAAAAATATGACGAACACAAATAATAAAGAAAAATAACAGAAAAGAAATTAAGTGAAAAAATGCAAAAATGAAGTTCATGCATCGACCTGCAGTGTCTATGCATCGACGCATAAGATGTGAATTTTGAATCCTCAAGTTTGTGCGCTTACCCGCAAGTTCTGGAGGTTAGCGCATGAATTCTGGGGTTAGCGCATGAACTTAAGGGTCAGCGCATGAAGTGCAGATTTTTCAGGAAATTCCATTTTTTGAATATTTTACCAGACCAAGGTCAAACATACATGCTAGACACTACTAAAACAATAGTGGACCTTTATTTTTGGAGAGAACAAGATCCTATGCATCTAGACACATGACCAATAACGGTAAGACGCTATATGCCCGACACGTGAAGGGATACCGCTCAAATTACAATCTAATATGTTTGTTGACATCATTAAAACAAAATAGCTAGAAGGATATCCGTCACATACTCCCCCTTTTTGATGATGGCAACACTTTCTTGATTGTCACGAGAGATGTAATTTGAGATGATCAATGCTTCCCCTGTATTTGACATTTGGTTAGTAAAATTTATGTGTGCTGCTTGTATTCTTCTTCTCCCCCTTTGACAACATCAAAAAGAAGAGAAGACGGTGGTCAAAATAGCATACTAAAATATGTAGTTGATCATCAGATATTTGCAACAACAAAACATTTACCAGCATCCACATATGATACCGCTAATGTAAATAAGTAATGATTAAATACAGAACAATGGCATAAAAGCAAAACATTCACTCCATAAAAGTTTAAACATAACAGCAGCACATGTCAAAATAACAAAAAAAGAAAACCACAAAACACAAATTCACGCACAACTAAACATAATGCCCTGAGGTTTATGGTCTCCTCCCCCTAAACGAATAACCTCTACCCCTATGGTGTTGACTTGGTGGTGGAAATTCCTCGAGTTGAAGGTTGAGCTCAATCAAGGTGCTATTGAGATTACCAAGGCTGTTTGCCAAGTTTAGATTTTGCTGAGTCAGATTGGCATCCATTTGATTGAACCTATTCATAGCTGCATTGGCGAAATTGTTGAAGTTGGTGGCATGAGACGATATTTAGTTAGACAAGTTTGTGAGTTGTTCCTGCTGAGTCAGGTATCGAGTTTCCTGCTGCGCTTGGAATTCTTGATGTTACAGAGACAACTCAGTCATCCTTGCTAGAATTTCATCAGAGGATTGTTGATCATGCTGAAACGGTGGAGTTGGAGGAGCAGAATTTTCTGGATGCTGCCATTCATAGTCCGCATCATAGGATGGAGGAACATACGCAACACCAAGGTTAGTCCAGCAGTTTTGTTACCACTGGACCCAGCCTTGATTGTCAGAGGTGTCTTTCGGTTGATAGCCCGTCCATGCCTCATTGTCTTCTTCTTCTTCAATCACATTGTCTTGCATAACAACATCTTCCTGCATCACCACATTTTCATCATTACCAACTTGATTTGCATTACCTTGACTACCTTCATCCTCACTTGCTTCAAGATGAACAGGTTCATTATGTTCAGGATGAGTAGCTCTTTGTCGATGAATGAACCTGCACTCACGTGGCTACCAATGGTAACCCATCATGGACAAGGTTCTGGCCAGAAATTGTTGTTCAACAGTAATATGAATATGACAAACCTGTGGAATTGGAATGTCAAAGTGATTCAAAAAATTTGCCACAGCAGATGCATAACCAATTTCCAGAAATTTGTTGGAGCTACGAGTTGTGAACATCCTATAAGCAAAGTAATAAGGCCAGTTAATTTTGATCTTATTCTTCAGGATATAGATAAGATGCACCTCTGCTTGTTCAACTCTTGAGTAGCATCCTTTCTTAGGCCTCAAGATGCGAGCAACAATCCACTGAAGAATACGTTCCTCAAATTTTAAATGACCGGTAGTGACACTCTTAGGAAATGCTTCACTTGCCACAAACTCAGCTGGATATGGTTCCCTCAACATTGAATTCAGAGCAGTTTTGAATTCATAGTCCTGAACAAAGGTTTTATCAGTAACCTTTGGGAGATTGTCATCAGTATCCAAAACAAACAATTTAGACCATACATCGTTTGTCACCTGAAATTCTGCATTATTTATAGAGAATCTAAATTCAGCCCCACAAAATTTTCCCTTCATCCCACAATAGAATAACCGAGTCAAATCTTCACTATACTTGTCATCGCATTCTTCAAATTCATTCGGATTTTGAAAGTTTATGAGTTCAGAAATTTCAGGAATGTGAAAATCTGGACCCATCAGAGGATAAAACCCATGTTGTCTTATGACAGCCCGGTTAGAGAACAATTCCCCAAAAGGAGTAGCTAGCCTTTCAGAAATTAAAGATTCAAAAGTTACCCGGTGTGAGGATGATGCTCTGGTTGGTGCTGGATGTGAAGTTGATCCTCTTGTTCCCCTTGTACCAGGATTTCTTCGGGAAGCCATGGTTGAAGAAGAATTGAAGAAAGATTATCACACTATAATTTTGCAGAGATGGAAGAGTAGATGTGTGAAACACTTTGAAGACCTTGCAGCAGATATATAGAGAATTTTCTCTTGGTGTTCTCTTTTTTTGTTTATTAGGGTTTTGATGAGGGTTTAGTGGAGAGTAATTGAGATTGATGAGGTTTAAAGGAGAGGAATAGGGAGAGATTGACCACAAAGACTAATGAGATGACATGCAATAATCATAGATTAATGTGCAATGAGAAAATATAGGGAAGGTAAACATCACTAGGTCGGCGCACGCAACCCAGTAAAGAAGAAGTCTGAACGTTTCATTCATGCGTCGACCTGTGAATCTGTGCTTCGGTGCATGGTTCTTTAAAATTTGAAAAGAAACTGAACATGTGGTTATGCGCTAACCCGAAAGTTTAATAGGTCAGCGCATGAATCTATGCGTCGACGCATGGACAAAAAAAATGAAATTTTGTAAAAAGTTTTGTTCCAACCAGATAAATACACATATACACACACAGAACCAAACATTCACATGAATGATAAGTGCTCAAAATGAAATAAACATCAAGATTAGAGTAAGTAACATGGCACAAAATGTTGATAAACCTCTATAAGTTGGAACGATATTACCTTGACCATCATGATGGTGAGATCCCTCACATATGACTGAGTATCTCTTTGCATTGTTAGTTAAAGAAACAGACAAGCATGTATATATATATATATATTTGTGAAGATCACTATTCTAAAAGATGTTATGCACGATCCGAGATATCGAGAATGCCAAGTTCCCTACGAATGTGAAAGAAAGGCTCTGTAGCTAATGGCTTTGTGAAAATGTTAGCAAGTTGATTCTTAGTGTCAACATGCTCAAAAATAACATCACCTTTCTCTACATGATCCCTAAGAAAATGATGGCGTATTTCGATATGCTTGGTGCGTGAATGTAGTACAGGGTTCTTAGTTAGATTAATCGCACTAGTGTTATCGCACAAAATTGGAATACGTTCAAGTTTTAAATTGAAATCAAGTAATTGTTGTTTAAGCCATAGGACTTGAGCACAACAACTACCGGCGGCAACGTATTCCACCTCGACTGTTGACAAAGCAACGAAAACCTGTTTCTTGCTGTGCCAACTCACCAAGGAGTTTGCGAAAAAGTGACACGTGCCACTAGTACTTTTCCTATCCAACTTGCACCCGGCAAAGTCGGAGTCAGAGTAGCAAACTAAGGAACAAACACTACCTTTGGAATACCACAGCCCATACTTTTGAGTACCAGAGAGGTATCAAAGTATGCGCTTAACTGCCTTCAGGTAGGATTCCTTGGGATGTGCCTGATACCTCGCACACATGCATACACTAAACATTATATCGGGACGTGATGCGGTAAGATAAATGAGAGACCCTATCATACCTCGGTACTTCTTTACCTCAACATCCTTACCCTTTTCGTCACAATCAAGATTAGCACTTATAGGCATAGGAGTATCTATTGCTTTGCAGTTCAGCATATCAAAACGTTTTAGTAACTCAAGACAATATTTCGTTTGACTCACGAATGTGCCCTCTTCAAGTTGTTTGATTTACAATCCGAGGAAATAGTTGAGCTCCCCCATCATGCTCATTTCAAACTCCCCCTGCATCAAACTAGAAAACTCCTTGACCAAGGTCATGTTAGTAGACCCAAATATAATATCGTCAACATAAATTTGTACCAAAATTAAGTGTTTTCCTTGACGTTTAATAAAGAGGGTTGTGTCAACCTTTCCTCTTGAATACCCTTGATCAAGTAGAAATTTTCTTAGACGTTCATACCAAGCCCTAGGGGCTTGTTTAAGTCCGTACAGAGCTCGCTTAAGTTTATAGACATGATCAGGATATTCATGTGATTCAAAACCTGGAGGTTGGGCTACATAAACCTCTTCATTTATATATCCGTTAAGGAATGCACTTTTAACATCCATTTGGAATAATTTAAAGTTCCTTGTGCAAGCATAGGCAAGTAGAAGGCGTATGGCCTCGAGTCGGGCAACCGGCGCATAAGTTTCCTCATAGTCGATTCCTTCCTCTTGGTTATAGCCTTGCGCTACAAGCCTAGCTTTGTTACACGTTATTACTCCATTTTCATCAAGTTTATTCCTAAACACCCATCAGGTGCCTATTACTCGATGATCTCGCGGAGGGGGGGCAAGGTCCCAAACCTCATTTCTCCAGAATTGATTTAGTTCATCTTGCATTGATAGATACCAATGCTCATCGAGTAACGCCTCCTTAGAGTTTTTAGGTTCAACTTGGGAGACAAAAGCAGAGTAATAACAAAAGTTACTAAGTTTAGAGCGAGTAGTTACTCCCTTAGAGATATCACCGAGAATGTTGTCAATTGGATGGTCTTTTGAAGACTTCCAAGCTGGAGGAAGTTCATCTTTATTAGCATGATGATCATCCTCACTTTTCACTGGTTGGTGATCCTTTTCCTCCTCAATACGCACTGCTTCAGGCTGATCAATTCCCTTATCAGTGTCCTTGAGTATGTCTTCAGTAGGTACACCTGCACCATGAAAAGAACTACCTTCTCCGACATTTCTCGGATAAGACTCGTCAAAAGTAACATAAACTGACTCTTCAACTACACGTAACCTCTTATTATAAATTCTATATGCTTTACTTGACTGAGAGTATCCAAGAAAAATACCCTCGTCAACCTTGACATCAAATTTTCCGAGAGTCTCTTTCCCATTGTTTAACACAAAGCATTTGCAACCAAATACATGAAGGTGAGAGATGTTTGGCTTACGCCCTTTTAAAAGCTCATACGGTGTCTTGTTTAGAATAGGCCGGATGAGCACCCTATTTAAAACATAACAAGCCGTACTTATGGCGTCGACCCAAAAGTATTTTGGTAATCCACTATCATTGATCATAGTCCTTCCAAGTTCTTCCAAAACTCTATTTTTACGTTCCACTACCCCATTATGAATGAAGATATACAAGAAATCTCCGAAAGTGCCCCTCAACAAAATTGGAACAAGAAATCTCCGAAAGCGGCACTTAGCAATAGTATGACCGGGCTTACAACAATATAAGCAATCACGATTCGTTTGGAGTTTACCTTTGCTATCACTATCTCGAATCACATACGTGTATTGTTGATACGGATTATTCATTGTTTCACGAAAATGTGATCGATCAATAGCAAACGTAATCTTAGGCTTGAGAGCCTTGTCTAACTTGGCCTTGAGGGTTCTCACCTCTCTTTGCCAAATATGACAAGTATCACAACCCCCAAAGTTAAACCATGGATATTTATTCTCATCGATCTTAGTTTTTGATACATTCACCATGAAGTTTTTAAGATCTTCCAATTCCTTTTGGGAATCGGAAACCTTTTTCTCCAAATAGGAAAAGATCTTTTTATTTGAAGCTAAGTGTTGAAATGCTTCCTTAGCTTCGTGGTGCAATGTATCAAAAGCTCTTTTTAATTCAGCATGAGACATATTTTGACAATTTTCATATTTAGAGTGTTTTACCTCTTTTGCTTTGTTGTGACGTGCCATAAGACAAAGGTTGACGGATTCACTTTTGTCACTTGAGGAATCATCTTTCTCCGACTCACTATCGCTTTCCCAAGCGATGTATGCTCGTCGAGACTTGTTGGACTTTTTGTTTGAGCGACTCTTGTCATTATCCTTATCTTTGTCTTTCTTTAGGGATGGACAATCCGGCTTGTAGTGCCCGGATTTTCCACAGTTGTAGCACGTCCCTTTTACCTTGCCATTTTTATTTCCTTCACTTCTAGATTGCTTCCTGAACTTGACAAGATTTCTGTCCGAGTGCTGAATATCGTTCTTACGAATATATCTATTGTATCTCTTCGCAAATAAGCTCATATCATCACCGGATTCTTCATCTTTGTCATTTTTGGCTTCATCATCACTTAGCTCTTGATGTGTGGACTTTGAACAAGAAGCCTTAAGAGCTATCGACTTCTTCTTCGTATCTTTTGCCTTCTCTTTCTTTATACTCTTTTCATGTTTATCCAAGCTAATGAGCACATGCTCATGCTCATCGAGTTTACCAAAGAGTGTTGTGAGGTCTAGTGTAGCAAGATCATTGGCCTCCTTGATAGCGATAACCTTCGGTTGCCATTCCCTGTTAAGACACCTCAGAATTTTGTTAGTAGAAACCTCATTTGGAATTAGTTTACCAAGAACATGCAATTTGTTGATAATGTGAGTGAATCGTTTTTTCATATCTGCAATGGTTTCCCCTTGCTTCATGTAAAACAAATCAAACTCTTGCGTTAGTGTATTAATACGAGCCATTTTAACATCATTAGTGCCTTCGTGGGCTACTTGTAAGGCATCCCATATAGCTTTGGCTGTTTCACAATGGGAGACTCGATAATACTCATCAACTCCCAAGGAGGAGATGATCATATTACGAGCCTTCCAATCATAGCTGTACTTTTTCTCGTCCTCCTCAGTCCATTGAGCTTCGGGTTTAGGAACGACAACACCTTCCGCGTTAGTCATAGTAATTTCCATGGGACCATTTAAAATAACGTTCCAAACCTTCCGATCTATGGAGTTAATATGGACACGCATACAATCCTTCCAGTAGCTGTAGTTTTCACCTGTAAAAACTGGAGCTCTATTATAAGCCCCCTTAGGTTCGTTCGCCATGATCCAAGAAGTTTTACCGAAGCACCAGAATAAACCGGAGCTCGTGATACCACTTGTTAGATGATGGCTATGGATCTAGAAGGGGGGGTTGAATAGATCCCTTGAGTTTTACGCACAAATAGTCTACAAAAATTCTGTTTTAAAAAATTTGTTTTAACGGAAGCTACCATTGGATAGAACGTCTACAACGAACCTTCTACCAAAAGGATCGGATATGCACGAATATATTACGGATGAGTACGAAGGAGAAAAATTCAGATTTGAATACTACACTTAAAAAACGCAGACAACAAATTATCACTTGCTTGATGTTTATTCCAATCCAATGAGGTTAATTGATAAGCAATTTAAAGCAATGTGTTCGAATTTTGCTTGGCAACAAATTATCAAACACCTAGTGTGCGTAAACACACTATGTGCAGAATTTCTATGGAGAATAATGTACAGATGCTCCAAAACACAATTCAATGAATTGTATCAATTTAACAAAACATTTTATCAGCGTACAATTATTCTACAACAGAAATTTCAATAGTTTGCTACGTCACAAATTCGAACAATACTGAAAGAGAACGAACGAGATTTGATTAGGCAGTTCCCCAATCGTCCTCGCTTTGGGTACGTCTGTCCCCAACTCCACAAAAGGAATTGATATATATATATATATATATATATATATATATGTAGTTGTTGAAAATTGTTTATTACAAGAGAAAACTATGAACATTCAAACCCCGAACGTCTTCGATCGTTGATGCAGAATTTTCTCTTCCCTTGATTCAAGATGAATCAAGTGCTCCGAATATGGTTGATTCAATTACCGTCCCACGCTACTAAACCGAAAGAAAACGCCGTTCTTCAGTTACCTTCACCCGGTCAATTGAAATCTTCCAAGAATTCGAACCCAAACCTTCTTCTACAATCCTCTGATTACAGCTACTAAACCGAAATAGTTGCGCTAATTTTCGGTTACCTTCGCCCAGCCGAATCCTTGTAGAATGAACAGTTTGTACAAAAACCCCCAAAATCTCTTCGATTCTTGGAGGACAAACCTAACTGGTTTGATTCAAGAAACACCTGCCACACTCTCAACACAGAAGATGAAGATCACACATCCTAAATTCTGAACGTTATCACTTCGATCAATGGGTGACACAAACAAAGATGATTATGTGTGATTGTTTGTTTACACAATGAAGAAGATGAAGATGAAGAGAGAACTGGCATATATTTTTCACGTTTCTTGTTATAATGAAAAATGTAGACCAAAACTATTTATATGAAAAATATGACCAACAAAAATAATAATAGAAAAATAACAGAAAAGAAATTAAGTGAAAAAATGAAAAAATGAAGTTCATGCGTCGACCTGCAGTGTCTATGCGTCGACGCATAAGATGTGAATTTTGAATCCTCAGGTTTGTGCGCTTACCCGCAAGTTCTGGAGGTTAGCGTATAAATTCTGGGGTTAGCGCATGAACTTAAGGGTCAGCGCATGAAGTGCAGATTTTTCAGGAAATTCCATTTTTTGAATATTTTACCAGACCAAGGTCAAACATACATGCTAGACACTACTAAAACAATAGTGGACCTTTATTTTTGGAGAGAACAAGATCCTATGCATCTAGACACATGACCAATAATGGTAAGACGCTATATGCCCGACACGTGAAGTGATACCGCTCAAATTACAATCTAATATGTTTGTTGACATCATTAAAACAAGATAGCTATAAGGATATCCCTCACAAGAACATTATAAGCCTAGTTGATTATTGCAACCGTTGGATATTCCCGAGTGGAAATGGGACAGCATTTCTATGGATTTTGTGACAGGGTTTCCGAATAGTCAGAGGGGACATAATGCCATTTGGGTGGTTGTGGATAGGCTGACTAAATCGCGCATTTAATTCCGATTAACATCAGTTTTTCTTTGGAGAGGTTGGCTGAGATTTATATCCGTGTGATTGTGAAGCTACATGGTGTTCCGTTGTGTATTGTTTCAGATCGAGATGCGAGGTTTACTTCCAGATTTTGGGAAAGTTTACAAAAGGCGTTAGGTTCCAAGTTGAGATTGAGTTATGCTTATCATCCTCAGACGGATGGTCAGACTGAGAGAACTATTCAGTCATTGGAAGATTTGCTGAGAGCTTGTGTTCTTGAGCAAGGTGGTGCTTGGGATAATTATCTTTCATTGGTTGAGTTCACGTATAAAAACAGTTTCCATCTGAGTATTGGAATGGCACCTTTTGAAGCATTGTATGGAAGAAGATGTCGAACACCTTTGTGTTGGCATGAATTTGGTGAGAGTTCGGTGGTTGGACCGGAGTTAGTTCAACAAACTATGGAAAAGGTGAAACTTATTCGTGAGAAATGAAGGCTTCTCAGAGTAGGCAGAAGAGTTATCATGATCGAAGGAGGAAAGATCTTGAGTTTCAAGAAGGCGATCATGTATTTTTGAGAGTTACGCTGGTGACGGGTGTTGGTCGTGCATTGAAGTCGAAGAAACTTACTTCTCAGTTTATTGGTCCTTATCAGATATCCGCGAGAGTGGGTGCTGCGGTGTATTGGGTGGCGTTGCCACCGAATCTTTCGAATTTGTATGACATGTTCCATGTTTCACAGCTTCGGAAGTATGTTCCGATCCGTCACATGTGATTCCGATGGATGAGGTTGAGGTAAGGGAGAACCTTACGGTTGAGGCATTACCGGTGAGGGTTTGGATCGCGAGTTGAAGCGGTTAAGAGGCAAGGATATTGCGCTTGTGAAGGTAGTGTGGGGAGTCGCTGCTGAGGGAAATTTGACTTGGGAGTTGGAGAGTAGGATGCGGGAATCGTATCCGGAGTTGTTCGTCTCAGGTAATATTTTCGAGGACAAAAATTTCTAAGTGGGGGAGAGTTGTAGCGCCCCAGCTTTTTTTGTTAGATTTATTTAATCGAGTCGATTTAATTATTTTTGTTTTTATATTATTTTATTCTTGGGTTTTATTTGGTAAATATGTTATGTTTATCGTTATTATGTTTTATCGCGTTTTGGGAACGTTTGCGAGGAATTGAGTGTAGGGGTATTTTGGTCATTTTGCTTAGTTAGATATTATTGTTTTTCATTTAAAATAGAAACATAGAGGTTAGAAAGAGAGAAAAAGAAGAGAAGAGAAAAGGAGAGTGAGAAGAAGAAAATGAGGAAAACTTGGAGTGTAAGAAATCGATTCAACCGACACTTCGAAGCACGATTAATCGGGTAAGGGTGCGAAACTCGGTTATTCTATGCTTGTGTATGAATATGTATGTGTGTGTTTGAATGTTCTCTTGCCTTTCCATAGTTTTTTGATTATAGGTCGAAATGAGAAAAATGAATCGAAATCGATGTTTTCACGGTCGGAAATCGATATAAACTGTGTTGAATGATCATACTATGCATACGAACATTGTGGATACTTGTTTTGATTGATTGTAAATGTTTGGTTGGAGAAAGTGGGATTTTGGTGGTGTTGAACAGTGTAAAACGCAAGCATAATTTTTCTGTTTCTGGTGTAGACCGTCGGGCGATGCTTTGAGCGCCGGGCGACGCTTTGGTTGCGCCGCTGCTCCGCCGGGCGATACCCAAGAGGCGCAGCTTTTCACGCTGCTGACTCTTTTAAGTTTTGGTTGGAGGTTTTACACCGCTGCTTTGCCAGGCGACGCAGAGGCGAAGGGAGCACCGCCGGGCGAAAGCATGTACCGCCGGGCGCTCCTGGGGATTTTTAATAAATTCGGTTTTCTTTGAAAGTGCATAACTTTCGATCCATAACTCGGATCGAGACGCTCTTAGTACCGTTGGAAAGCTGATGAGATGTTCTTTCTTATAAAATGGTTTTGAGATTAGTGGCCGATTTTAATTGTGTCAGAAATTTGGAACCTTGTCATTTTGTCGACTTTTATCGTCGTAATTGTGTGCGATTGATGTGTTATCATGCGATATGTTTTTGGATATATAACGTATGGCTTGTGTGCTGTTATATGATGTGAATGCATGTGATGAAATGTTGTGATGGTGGTTTGTGGCCTTAGGGCAAGTAAATGCATGGTGTTGTGTTTGATTGTATATGCATGATTATGGATGTTGAAATGGTTCACATGGTTGTATATGTGTATGCATTTGATTGTCATGAGTCATTGTATGCCAAGCATCATGATATGCATCTTGTGATGTCGTGTGCCCTTGTGGGGTGTGAGCGACGAAACGATTCCAGAGGGAATCTTCTGTAACGGCCATGTGCCTTATACAAAGAGGACCTAAAGCGACGTTATAGACGATCGTGTGCCTTATACAAAAAGGACCTAAAGCGATCGGATCATGTGCCTTATACAAAGAGGACCTAAAGCAATCCATAAACGTTGTGTGCCTTATACAAAGAGGACCTAAAGCGACGGGGAACATCATTTTCCCGACGGGGAGTTACACTAAGTAACAAGCGATGATTCCAATAATTCCTGAGTGAATTAATAATGAGAATGATGGATGGAATAGTACCGCATGCATAGAGTCGTTATGTCGGTCTCTGTGCATTTGCTTAAGTCATGAATGGATTGATTATGTGTGGGAATTATGAATGGGATTGATGATTGATATGCCTTTGTGATGGATGCATGAATTATGAATTGTTTTGTTTTGTATTTGAATTATGGTATACGTTGTGGTGAGAATGTTTTTGTATGCGTATTTCATGTTATTACATAATTGTATGCAATTATATTATAATTGTGTTTCTCACCATTCTGCTGTTTTGAATGCTCTATGAGGCATTACAGATTAGATGCTAGAGGTCTTTTTGTGAAGATTATGTCTTCATTCTTTTTTCGGTCGGCTCTGCTATGTAGCACCGGGTAGTCAGGGAGATCGTTATGTGATATTATGTATATATATCTTTTTGGATTGTGTATGCATGATTCTGTATATGACAAACAACCTTTTTTTTGTTATATATATGAGATTTCAGTTGCAGATTTTCCGCTTTTATTCTGTATCTGACTTGTGGGTGTTAGGAACTGAGTTCCTCTGTTTATGTTGCTGCCTGATTGTTGCATATCTATATGAGCAGGGTGTTGTATTTCGTTACTTTGATGTGACGCTCGCGTCTATGTCATGAATGTTTTAATTATACTCTGATTATTGGTTATCGTTTTAAATGCTCGGGTTATAGATTAGGGGTGTTACAGGACTCATGATCCATTAGCTTAGACATTTCCTTTTACAGCACTATGTAAATTACTGTATTTCCATTATGCAATCTTTGAATTCAATAAAATGGGGTTTCCCCACTGTTTGATATTTGCAATCCAATTATCGAAGTTTATTTTTATTAAACAAAAAAATATAATTAATATAATCATTGTGTATCATTCATCATTCTCATGTAACGCATTCTTCTTACCTACGAAAGTCACGTTTGTGTCTCGATTCTAGAGTCAAACTCTCTCATTCGTACAATACTCGTGCCAGTCAACAAAAGAAAATGGATAATCTCGAGGAAGAGAAAGCTTCACAACGATATACAAGCTCTGGCAGCAGCCCAGATGCAACAACAAAGGACCGTGATCTCAGAGATCACTTCTACGCCCATAGTGGAAAAGTATGAGCCTCGATATACCATGCCTAAAGATCGTCCCTGGGGTATGCCACTCAATTATATCCCAGAAGGATATATTCCGCCGATCACGGAAGATCCGGAAACTGCAGTAGGAATCGCTGGGCCTGAAGCTTACAAACTTCAGAAAGCAAAGATCCCAGGGGCCTGACAGTAACTCCTGAAGGTTACAAACTTCGGGAGAGGGAAGTACCAAGAGTCACTGCCATAATGACTTTACCATAACCTGTGATACACACTGTCCCGGAAGGACAGATTTCCCAGATACTGTCTGGTGGAAACGAAAGTATGGACGAGAGAATGAGGGAATTCCAGGAACAATTCCTGGAGATGTAGAAAGAACTGCAAGCCATTCGCGACCAGGATCTATTTGGAAAGGACGCCGCAGACCTTTGTTTGGTCCCCAATGTGAAAGCTCTGCATAAATTCAAGGTGCCCGAATTTGAAAAATACAAGGGTAACTCTTGCCCTCAAAGTCATCTGGTGATGTACGCTCGGAGAATGTCAACTCAGACAGAGAACCAATAGCTACTGATCCACTATTTTCAAGATAGTATAACCGGCGCCGCACTCAAATGGTACATGAGATTAAACCGCACTAAGATCGTCACTTTCCGAGATCTTGGCACTGCCTTCGTTCAAAAATATAAGTATAACCTGGACATGGCACCAGATAGAGATCAACTCAGAGCCATGTCGCAGAATGATAAGGAAACTTACAAGGAGTATGCTCAGAGATGGCGTGAAATTTCCCCCCAGATTTGTCCACCTCTTAAGGAAAAAGAGATGACAGAGATCTTTCTGAAAGCCTTGAGCTCATTTTACTACGACAGAATGGTCGCCAGTGCGCCCAGTGACTTCACTGAAATGGTAGGCATGGGAGTTCGTCTTGAAGAAGAAGTTCGAGAAGGACGCCTGGTCAAAGATGCCAGACCATCAAGCAGTACCAAAAGATACGGTATTGCTCTCCCTAAGAAAAAAGAGCAAGATATTGGTAATATCTCTCTCAGAAAGCAAAGGCGACGTTACCAACCAGTAGCAGCTGTAACTCCTGCTATCAACCTGCGCCTGTTCCTACGTATCAACCTCAGGTTGCTCAAAGCCAACCGAATCAACAACAATATCAGCAAAGGACGCAACAACCTCTTCAGTAGGCTCGTCCTCTGTACAACAACAACCTTACAACATGACCACCAGGGTTTGAACCTATACCCATGTTGTAAACAAAACTGTTTCCATTACTACTGGTCAAGGGGCACGTCCAAACCAGGTCTCCTCTTATAATTCCGAATAATCCTCCTTTTTGGTTCAAAGCGGATCAGACTTGCCCTTACCATCAAGGAAGACCGGGGCATAACATAGAAAACTGTCTCAGCTTCAAATCTGATGTACAGAAGCTTGTTAGGAGTGGGGTCTTATCCTTCAAGGATACGAATCCAAATGTTCAGACAAACCCGCTGGATCAACATGAGAAAGCTACAGTAAATTTGATAGAGGGAGAATCTAACCACAGCTATCAAATTCATTATGTACTTTTATTAAGGGCCAACCTGGTCAAAATACATCGTAGACAGAGCGGATATGGGCATGTACCATCTCATAACTATCACCAGTGTGATATCTGCTCTAAAAATAATCAAGGATATTCTGTGGTGCAATCAACTCTACAGGAACAGTTGGATCTCGTATGGATCCAGAATAACCGAATCCGGGAGGTCAACATGACTTATGCAAATTCCAACATCATTCAAAACCATGACATCTGTGCAATGAATGTCAACTTGGTGGAAATGCACTCAAGCCAAAGCCAACATCATAATCTGCCACGGCACGAGTATGATTCCTGTCTGATTTGCTCGGTAAACAATCAGGGATGCTCTTTTGTACAAGAGACCCTCCAGCGTCAGATGGATCTTGGATGGATTCAGGATTACCGCGATAGAAACCAGTATCAAGTGAATATGATTCAAATATTTGATATTCGTTTGATGAATACCATCTTGGTAGAGTTACATGCTAAACAGGTCCGAATCGGCTTTCTGACTTCGCATAATTATCCAAACTGTAAGGGATGTCGTGACAGCGACCAAGGATGCGCTCTTGTTCAAAGAAATTTGCAACACTTGTTAAATCACTGGTGGCTTCAGATCTATTTAGACGAAGACACACAATAAGTCAGTATGATTAATGGGAACCCTACTAAGCATCAAAGTCCAGATGTTCGATCAAAGGAAATAGACCTAGTAAGGTTACAATACATACAAAGCGGACATGGCCAGGTGCCACCACACAACTATGAACGCTATAGAGTTTGCCCTGAAGATAAACAAGGATGTTACCTCGTGCGAGTAGCCCTTCAGAGTCAGTTGGACCACAAAGAGATTCGACCGTGTCCAAGTTCTGGGTCAGCCAATTTGATGCCAGACTTTGTCACTGATCGAATCAAAGATGTTTTCGTAATCTTTGATCATAAGAGGACCAAAGATGTTTGTACCATCATCCCTTTACTTGATGTATCGAAAGTTCCCAACTAGGAACTGATTGAAATTACTTACAATGGTCGGAAGAATCAGAAGGCTGCTGTAGTTATCTATCTACCAGGACCATTACCGTATGAATCAACTAAGGCTATCCTTTACAAATACGGTGCAACAACAATTGAGAATGGAAAGAAAATTCCATTACCCTCCGTCGTGAATATTGCAGACATCAGTCGAGTAACACGGAGCGGTCGAATCTTCAACCGAGGAGTTGGAGAACCCATCTGAGAAAAGGAACCTCGGAAAAAAGTTCCTGATCAACCAGTCGGTCAATCCAGTGATCCCGACCTTTCAAAGAACAACGATGAGATGCTGAAGCTCATCCAGAAGAGTGAATACAACATTGTTGATCAATTGTTGCAAACTCCTTCAAAAATCTCAGTGCTATCACTTTTACTCAGCTCCGAAGCTCACAGAGAGGCTCTACAGAAAGTCTTAGAGCAAGCCTTTTTGGAACAAAATGTGTCAATAAGACAATTTGACAACATCATCTCCAACATCACTTCCTGCAACAACTTGGGGTTTAGTGATGAGGAATTGCTAGAAGAAGGCAAAAGTCACAACATGGCACTCAATATTACAGTTAACTGCCTGGACGATGATTTAGCCGGCGTACTGGTAGGCACCGGATCAGCCCTAAACGTGATGCCAAAGTCCACTCTAATGCGACTATCATTCAAAGGACCTCCGATGAGAGGCAGTGAGGTCACCGTCAAAGCATTTGACGAATCCCAGAAAACAGTTATCGACAAAGTTGACCTTCCCATAACTATCGGTCCTCACACTTTCCAAGTCACTTTCCAGGTTATGGACATCCGAGCAACATACAAATATTTTTTGGGAAGACCTTAGATACACGAGGCTGGGGCAGTCACTTCGACACTTTACCAAAAGCTAAAGTTTATCAGGAACGACCAACTCGTCACAGTCCGCGGAAAGCAAGCCTTGATCGTGAATAACCTATCGTCGTCCACTTGTGTAGAACCAGAGAAGGTTGTAGGAACCCAGTTCCAAGCACTTTCGGTGAGTAATGACAATCAATCAGAAAGAGGAACGTCAATTTCCTCGTACAAAGATGCTCTCGAAGCAATCGAAAGTAACAATGCAAAAGGATGGGGACGACTTGTCATTCCTACTGACAATAAGAAAAAGAAGGGTCTTGGTTTTTCTTCAACCTGTGCCCAGACAGCTACTAACGATGAGAGTCTTCATCCCATTCAGAACTTCTTCCACAGTGGAGGTTTCCTTCACCCAGTGTCCCAAGAAGTACACACCATCAACGAGGGAGATTCTTCCGATACAGATGAAGAATGGAAGTCCTATCTTAACGAGGACGATTATATGTCTCAGGAAGAGGTGCCTACGCCATTTTGCTTTCAGGCGCAGAGTCCGAGATTTATACCAAGGTCAGATGTCAAGATGATATACAGAGATTGCGATCCAGAAGGATGCCATGCTCCACCCAACTCATTAGAGGAGGACACTCTGATGAAAGATAACTTTGACCACGACTATTATAGCCCAATGGATGGCCTGCCTATCTGGCAGCCGTACCCAGGAGACTTGGGGCAAAAGAGTCAGCCCAACGATACATATCAGCTGAGCATCATTGAAAAGAATACCTGTGTCCCCACCATGTCATGGGATCAACACTCAGGGCATTCTGAAAATATACAGCACAACGATGAATTTACAAAGCTTGCCAGACTAGAGTTCATCAACTATGCTTTTCCCGAGGTCAACGTCATCGAAATGGATGACACCTCCAGTTCCAAAGAAGTGTGGGACACCTTAGGACAACCAAGTGGAAAGTACAACTACTTGGTCAAGTACACCGCTCTCAAAAGCTCTCGCATCAGGCTCGAAGACATCCAGTCAATTGGATGGGGAGATCTACCTGAGAGTACAAACACTGTGCAAGATACAGCTGAGGAATCCTCCTACGACAACTCTGCCTGGGAGACAGATTCCAATGATCCAACTCCACCAGAAATTAGCGTTATTTCTGAAAACAAATCAAGAAGGAAAGTACCGAACTTTGTGATTCACCGAGGAGTTCGCCGCTAATGGGTAGCTGTCATCGTTCTGAAAGTTGTTCATAAGTCAAAGTAATTGTCGTCTTTACTTTAACCTTTCACCCTGCCCAGGTGAAACAGATGTTTTTACAGGGCTCACTTTCTGTAAATGTACCTCTTTGCTTTGCCCAAAGTAACATAGTTTTGTTTTATAGGGCTGTAGTTTCAAGAATCGACAAGATCATAAATAAAATAACATCGTTCTGTAATTTCCGCATTTATTTTTATTTTCTCTTTTCGCTTTTTCAGAAAATGGTAATCCTAAAAAATAGCTCAAATAATAAAAACAAGCAGTTTTCAAAAAAGAATACACTGCACACACTCTTGCATTTCTCTCTATCTCTTCTAAAAAACAATCATCACGTCATGCAGATTGCTTGTTTTAAACCCCGTTGAAACACGCGATCCAACGCCTTCTCCCAACTTTGAATTTCCGGTATTTGAGGCTGAAGAAGAAGATGACAAAGAAATTCCAGAAGAGATATCTCGATTACTCAGACAAGAGGAAAGGTCCATTAAACCTTACAAAGAGCCATTGGAAACAGTCAACTCGGGTTCAGAGGAGGAGAGAAAAGAGGTCAAGATTGGGGCACTGCTCAGTCCAGCTGTCAAAGAAAGTTTGACAAAGCTTCTCAAAGAGTTTCCCGATGTATTCGCTTGGTCCTATCAGGACATGCCAGGGTTGGATACCAGCATCGTGGAACATTATCTACCATTAAGATCAGAATGTCCACCAGGAAAACAAAGGTTGAGACGGACTCATCCAGACATGGCCATCAAAATCAAAGAGGAAGTACATAAACAGATTGACGCGGGTTTCCTCGCCACATCAGAATATCCTCAATGGCTAGCCAACATAGTACAAGTTCTGAAAAAGGACGGAAAGGTCAGAATGTGTGTAGACTATAGGGATCTCAACAAAGCAAGTCCAAAGGATGACTTTCCCTTACCACACATAGACATTCTGGTAGACAGTACAACAAAGTTCAAAGTATTCTCCTTTATGGATGGATTCTCGGGCTATAATCCGATAAAAATGATGCCGAAAGATATGGAGAAAACTTCGTTCATTACCCCATGGGGTACCTTTTGTTACAAGGTAATGCCGTTCGATTTGAAGAATGCCGGGGCAACCTATCAAAGGGCCATGACTACTCTGTTTCATGACATGATACACAGAAATTGAGGTATATGTCGATGATATGATTGCCAAATCTAAGACAGAAGAGGAGCATGTGACCCACCTGTCAAAACTATTCCAGCGGTTAAGAAAGTACAAACTCTGCTTGAATCCCAATAAGTGCACATTCGGTGTCCGTTCGGGGAAACTGCTAGGGTTCATCATCAGCCAAAAAGGAATTGAGGTTGATCCTAACAAGGTCAAGGTCATTCAAGAAATGCCTTCTCCAAAGACTGAAAAATAAGTCAGGGGATTCCTGGGACGTTTGAATTACATTTCCAGATTTATATTCCTCATGACCGCAACATGTGCGCCGAATTTCAAATTACTCAAAAAGAATCAGGACTGCGTTTGGACAGAAGATTGCCAAACCGCCTTCGACAGTATCAAGGAATACCTGTTGAACCCACCTATTCTATCACCTCCAGTGGAAGGAAGACCACTGATCATTTACTTAACAGTATTGGAAGACTCAATGGGTTGTGTACTTGGCCAACAAGACGAAACCAAAAGAAAAGAGTCTGCCATTTACTATTTGAGCAAGAAATTTACTGACTGCGAGACTCGGTACACTATGCTTGAGAAAACTTGTTTTGCTTTGGCTTGGGCAGCCAAACGTCTTCTCCAATATATGATTCGTCACACTACTTGGTTAATCTCCGAAATGGTTTCAATCAAGTACGTCTTTGAAAAGCCCGCTCTTACAGGAAGGATTGCCCGTTGGCAGATGTTGTTATCAGACTACGACATCAAGTACCATGCTCAGAAAGCCATCAAAGGAAGTGTTTTAGCCAATCATTTGGCTCATCAACCAATTGACGATCAAGAATCGGTCAGATATGACTTCCCAGACGAAGATGTCATGTATTTGAAAATGAAAGATTGCGATGAACCGCTACCCAGTGAAGGGCCGGAACCAGGTTCCCAGTGGGGACTTATCTTTGACGGAGCTGTCAATCATTATGGGAACGGAATTAGGGCAATCATCATAACACCTCAGGGTACCCATATTCCTTTCACTGCCAGACTGACATTCAGGTGTACAAACAACGAGGCCGAATACGAAGCTTGTATCATGGGTCTCGAAGAAACGATTGATTTAAGGATCAAAAACTTGGATGTATATGGCAACTCAGCCCTGGTTATCAATCAGATCAAAGAAGATTGGAACACATACCAATCAGGATTGATTCCTTACAAAGACTACGCGAGAAAGTTGTTACCATTCTTCAACAGAATCGAGTTTCATCATATCCCTCGTGAAGAGAATCACATGGCTGATCCATTAGCCACTCTCTCTTCCATGATTAGTGTAGGTCAATGGAATGACATACCTAAGATTGACATAATGCGCCTTGAAAGGCCCGCTTACATCTTTGTGATCGAAGCAGTCATTGATGACAAACCTTGGTATCACGATATCAAATGCTTTCTTTAGAAACGAGAGTACCCACCTGGGGCATCCAGAAAAGATCGAAAGACCCTCAGAAGGCTAGCATGCAGCTTCTTTCTGAGTGGTGATACACTCTATAAGAGAAATTTCGACATGGTCTTGCTTCGCTGCATAGACAGACCAGAAGCAGACATACTGATAAAAGAAATTCATGAAGGATCCTTTGGCACTCATGCCAACAGACACACAATGGCGAGAAAAATTCTGAGAGCAGGGTACTACTGGTTGACCATGGAATCTGATTGCTACAAATACATGAGGAAGTGTCACAAGTGTCAGATATACTCAGACAAAATCCATGTACCGCCAACGTATCTCAAAGTTCTTTCTTACCCGTGGCCTTTTTCCAAGGCTTCAAACGGACATCGGTTCATCCTAGTAGCCATTGACTACCTCACCAAGTGGGTCGAAGCAGTGTCATACACCAATGTAAACTGACAGGTGGTGGTTCGCTTTATAAAAAACAATCTCATCTGTCATTATGGTGTTCCGAGCCAGATCATTACTGATAATGGATCCAACTTGAACAACAAGATGATGAAAGAATTGTGTGTTGAGTTTAAGATCGAACACCATAACTCATCTCCCTACCGACCTAAGATGAACGGGGCGGTAGAAGCGGCTAACAAGAATATCAAGAAGATTGTTCAAAAGATGGTCGTAACCTACAAAGACTGGCACGAGATGCTGCCATTTTCTCTTCACGGTTATCGCACATCTGTTCACATTTCAACAAGGGCAACCCCTTTCTCTCTAGTATATGGCATGGAGGCAGTACTCCCCATAGAAGTAGAGATCTCATCGATCTGGGTATTGATGGAAGTTAAGTTAACAGAAGCTAAATGGTGTTAAAGTCGACACAATGAACTGAACCTAATCGAAGAAAAATGAATAATGGCACTATGCCACGGTCAGTTGTATCAACAGAGAATGAAGAAGGCGTTTGACGAAAAGGTCTGACCTCACGTCTTCAGAAAAGAAGACCTTGTGCTAAAAAAGACACAATCATTCCTCACTGATTCCTGGGGCAAATGGACTCCGAATTTGACGGCCACAATGTGATCAAGAAAGCTTTCTTAGGCGGCACTTTGAAACTCGCAACCATGGATGGAGAGGAATTTGCCTACCACACAAATGTTGATTTAGTCAAGAAATACTTCGCCTATATAAAATAAAAAAAACGTCTCGGTGGATTGAAAACCCGAAAGGGAGGTCCAGGCAAAAATTAGAGACATAATTAAAAATCATCCCGGTGGATTGGAAATATCAAAGTACAATCCAGGCAAAAGTTAGGGATAATGGCAAGTAACTACATCTGACCAGTTCAACTCAGCAGAAGTAATGCCATCCATCAAGAAAATTTCAGTCAAGGTCATCTTCGACAGAAGCTCAGGATGTCCAGAATTCAAAGTTGGTAGAAGGATAGTGGTCGTTATGTTTCAATGTAGCCCTTTTCCCTTAAATTACCATTTTTTAACTTTGTAAATACTCTATGGAATCACGCGTTTGGCTGATTTCCATCCTATTAATAAAATTTGAGCCCTAGTGCTTTTGTTTGCAATTCTTATTTGTTTTAGCTTTATAGAATAACATTTTAACATGATCAACGGTTCTTGAAATAAAACAAAAATGAATTTACTTGTCAAATTTTTCTGCTTTTAAAATAAAAATGGCAATTTATTTTGACTGTTGAACATCGAAAGAACATCGATCACTTCTCTAGAAGTAATCGAACCTCAAAGTGTAGAATCAAAGTACTCCTTCTAAACCAGTGTGCCTGAATGAAGGATCAGCTATGTCAGAGACCATGTTTCATGTGACATATCCGGCAGAGTTCTTATCTCCTAAGCCCAACCAATGGTTGTTCCCCACAGGGACTATCTCTCCTAAGCAAGGCAGAATTGCTACTTTTGGACCATTGATACTTTTCATCCCCTACAGTGGCCGAGTATCCAGTCGTGTTCATCCATTAGTCTGTATGTCGCGTCAGCTTTGTCAACATATACATACATACATACATCATGCATTATTTTACATTCATGTTCATATTGCATCACTACCACACTAGTCGGTCTTACCCCCTAGTAATAAAAGTCCTCATGTCAATTGAGTTATCAGTTCTTTCCTCGTCAGGAAGTGAATCATCTAAGCAATCTCTCTCTAGTTTATCTCTGGATTAGAGACGGTCTTCGACCACTTTGATAACTTAAACCTCTGAAAAACAAGAAAACTCTCGACAAACGTCACTCTTCTCCATTGAAGATGATATCTTTGCTTTCCCAGATTAAGGAAAATCCCAGAGAGAGCCTCGCAACTAAAGACTCTCAGCAACACAGTGGTTCTTCTCTCTAGAAAATCTATGTTACTGAAGTCATCAGCACCTCAAAATTGGGGTACATTGTATGGTATTTCTCCGAGAAGGTCTCGAAGAAAAGTATGATGTAGTATCCCCAAGCAGAAAGCAGTCTCAAGAGACTCGTTTTCCCCAGTAGAGTCGACAAATGGCGTCTCCAACCAGAGAAGTTTGAACACCTCTACATTTCAGACCAATGGGTTTCCCCGACGAGTCTGACCTCAACCCTTTTCCGTCAAATGGCATCTCCCCTGGAAAATTCGGCGAGAAGTTTGAGGAAAAACTGCTACGAATAACGTTTCTTGCCAAGAAAGTTTATTGACAAAAGAAACTGAGACCATTTCCTTGGTAGGAAACCAGGATCGAGGGGAAGTTTATATCAGAAACTGAGACCAGTTCCTTGGTAGGAAACCAGGATCGAGGGGAAGTTTATATCAGAAACTGAGACCAGTTCCTTGGTAGGAAACCAGGATCGAGGGGAAGTTTATATCAGAAACTGAGACCAGTTCCCTGGCTGAAGACCAGGATCGAGGGGAAGTTTTTACCTTTTCTAAGCATTATTTCTTAGCAAAAGAAGATGAATGCATAATTACTGGGTATTCCGATATTTAATCATCTTGCACCCCGAATGCCCGAATACCTTCGCCATTCACACCTTCGGGTCCAAGAAGATAAAATAGGGGCATCTGTCATACCCCAAATTTTGACCACTAAGATTTCCCATCTTTATGCAAATCATCATCACAATATGGATGTACCTTCATGCCTCATCAGTCTCCTCAAGGATTGTTGAGCATTCACTACAATTAAGCATTAGGGTTTTAAGCCCTCTTAGAGCTTAGACAAAGGATCAATCAAGGAATGACATGATCTTTAATTTGTATAACCTCTCAAACACCCATAAAGGATCAAGAGGACTCCCACATCAAGAATCAAGCACAAGGTTGCAACATTCCAAGTGGATCAAGCATCAAGATCGCCAGTGTCACCAAATTAGGGTTTTGCTCAACTAGGGCCTCTAGATGAAAATTTTCCTCTGGGCATGAGCCAATTATTCACAATATAACTCAAGATACTCCACGGGACCTCATGAACCCAATCATCAGGTAAATTTAAACCTAGGGGATGCATTCATAAAAAATCAGGAATTAGGGTTTCTTGACCTAATTCACCCCTAAGTTGACTTTTCGGACAAAGCCTGAGCCAAGACCTCAAGACATGATTTGAGGGTCTCTAATAGACCAAATTGATCCATTTTCAACAATGGATTCATCCAAGAAGCTTAACTCACAAGCTTCATTTTCATCTGGACCACAATTAGGGTTTTGAGGAGAAAGTCAACTGTACCTTTGAATTTTGACCTGGACATGCTCCCAAACCTTGGGACATGATTCAATACACCCTATAACACCTATGGAACATATCCATTAAGTTTGATTTAGATCAAGGACTTGATTTCACAAAGGATCGCACAGTTTGGAATTCATCTGATAAAAAGTCAACTGTGCACAAAAGTCAAGTTTGACTTTTTGAGATTTTGCACAATTATGGTTCTTTGACCCTAAAACAATGTTAATATGTGATTTGAATCATCATTCATCAAGAAAAATCAAAGAAAGTGGGATAACTTGTAAAAGGGGTAACAATAAAAACTTAGAATTTTTCTAAGTTATGGAACAAAGTGGCTAGGGTACCAACTTCCAAGGGTCATAACTTGAGATCCAAGCAACCATTTTGGATGGTCCAAAGATGGATTTGTAGCGCTCATGGAAAACTTAAAAAGTTTCAACTACACCTCATTCCAATTCCTCATGGATTTCAAGTTATGGAGTGATCAAAATGGCTGAAAACACAAAAGTGACATTTTACTAATACTTAGTGAAATTTTCACTAAGTCAGAATCTGCTTCACTTTTTCCAAAATGTTGAGGCATTTTTCAACCAAATGCAAGTTTATTCAAAACCAAAGTTGGACATCACATTAAAGTAGGATACATCAGCTTTCCAAAGTGACCAAGAACTCCATCAAATTCCATCTGAGCTAGGAGTTATGACAACTGCAACATGCCTTGCTGCAAACTGTCTTGGTAAGGCAGATTGTGCATTAGGGCTCGATTTGGTTAATTTAGGCAAATGATAAACAAGTTTATCCATCTTCACACCTCAGGGGGAGACCAAGGAGGAACAAACACCAAGTCTTTGGAACTACATATAGGTTTGGAACCCCTAAAAGCTAAATATGCCTCAAGACTCCAATTTTGTTTTGAGGCATTCAATGGATACTTAGAGGTGGCATGTATCAGAGCAAAGATGAACACTTCAGTCAAGCCTTATCCTTGAATCAAAGAACCATAGGCCTGTGCTCTAATCTCAAGTCAATGGCTAGAGGAGACTTAAGATTCCAAAGTGATCCAATTGGCCACAGACCTGTACCAGTTGCCATACACAATTACAGCCAAAACAAACTTGGTGCACTATAAATAGACCTCATTTGTGATCAGTTTGAGTACACCAAAGCACCCAAACTGATGCTTTCCTCAAAATCGCCTCTTTCACTCCAATTTTGCCTTCCAAAGCAAGTCACTATCGGGTTTTGAGCTTGAGAGCAATTCCAACCAAACCAATCACACACACACACACCTCATAAACATCATATAGAAGTGATCCAAACACTCAAACAACATCCGGAACACAAATTTCACAAAATCCACATCCAACTGCTCAAGCTTTTAGCAGACTTGCAGTTGGGGTACCATTTTAAGTTCCAGCTTGTTTCCAACCACTCCAAGCATTCAGACACACTCCATAGCACCTAGGGAAGCTGTCCACATCATTGGAACCAAGCTGTAACACCTCTAACTTAAAACACGATCACCAGCTGCAAGAGATAAGCCTCAACTTGGTCATCTCATGATTCATGCATATTTCCTCGCACAATAATTTTGCCATATGTTCATAATCATGTATGGAATGTTTCCCCTCAATTAATTGCTTTGTATGAATCGTGTGTGGAATTTCTGAGCCTTCATGCAAAATTTAGGGTTCTTGAGGTTTCTCTTTGATTTCTTATCCATGCTTAAAATAAATGAAATTAAAGACCATAAACATGATCGCGAAGGAGAACAAGTAGATTGATATGTGGAATATGTGATTTCATCAAGTATTCAGTGAGATTGATGAGAAAATGCAAATCTGGGCAAAACACAGAACATGCGTGTTCTTGGCGCCCTTTTTCAAAAATTCAAAAATTTGAATTTTACAATTTTATTTAATTGATTCAAAAATTAATTTCTCTCTGAATTTTAATGATTTTGAGTTAATTCTTTTTTTAATAATTCACAAAAATGTTAAAATATTTTATTTTACAAAAATTTCCCAAAAATATTATTTATTTCCTATACTTGATATTTTTGCAAAGAATTAATTTTTATTTGTTTTTTAACATTTAAAATATTTTTTCCTTCTTGATTTTCCAAACTTAAATGGTTTCAAATCATTTTGTGGATAAAAACATGATTTTTGAAATATTGATCCAAGATCACCACTCATTTTTCACATGTTTTCAATAATTTTTATTAATTTTTAAACAAAATTAATTCCATTTTTGACAAAATTAGGGTTTTGATTAATTCCACCCTCATCAATCTTTTAAAAAAAACACTTTTGGGCCTCTAATAGAGTGTAAGACCCAATCCCTTTTGAAAACCAAAATAATTTGGGCCTCGGTCATCGTATAAGACCCACTGTGTTTTCAAACCTCGGCGTGATAGCCATTTTCAAACAAATAATCATCTGGGCCTCACCTCGAGCTATAAGTCCCATTCCTTTTCTTAAAAACACTTTTGGGCCTCTAATAGAGTGTAAGACCCAACCCCTTTGTAAATAAACATTTTTGGGCCTCACATATTGTATAAGTCCCTCTGTATATTTTCAAAACAACGACGCGATCGTCGCCTTTTCAAAATCATCTGGGCCTCTCCCTGAGTTGTAAGCCCTATCTCCTGTACAAAAATAAACTTTGGGCCTCTAATAGAGGTAAGACCCAATCCCCTTTTAACCAAAACTTTTTGGGCCTCAGTCGTTGTATAAGTCCCGATACGATATTTAAAACAACAGTACAATCACTGTTCAAACCTTGGGCTTCTCCTTGAGTATAAGCCCCAACAAATTTTTCACAAACAACTCCCTTTTGATTTAGGTTCAAATATACAGTTGTTATAAAAAATTTCTTTAATTTCTCTGAATAACTAACAATACAGTATGGAAGCTCGCTCACCTGTAAGTTTTAAACAGCTTTCCTTTACTCGCTTTAATATATATAACTGTATTGTGGGAAGCAGCGCATGGTTAGTCTTCTTTCATTCTTTTAAATACATGTCAGATATATATAACTGTATTGTGGGAAGCTGCGCATGGTTAGTCTTCTTTCATACATTTTTCAAATACTTGTCATATATCAACTGTATATATACTAGTATAGTTATTTAGAGTTTTCCCCGACAACTAGGTCTAGAACTAGGTAAAGCCATGTTGGTCACTCTTAAACACAAAGAAAACTAGATCCCCATAGGATTTCCAGATACAGTCTTCCCTTCTCTTGGGGTTAAACAATATGGGACAAAGAGAAAGACAGTATTCTCAGTGAACCTTTTCTCAGACTGTCACCCCTAGAAATTGTCAAAGAAATTCTACTCCCCGGAGCTGATCTATTATCTATGAATAACATCTCTTGAGTTTCTTCGAACCTCGAACTTTCCTGAAATGTTCTCTTCTCTGTGAATTTCATTTCTTGAACTTCTCTTGGTTCGGGACCCACAGGCTTCCTAAAAACATCCCTGCCTCCTCTTGGACTTTGTACAAGGACCCTTCGGCTTTTTAGAAGTCTTTCCAGTGTCAGACCTCAGGGCACTTTAGGGTTGATTCTCATCCCTTAATGCTTTTGCCTCCTCTTGGAATCATCATACAAAAGATAAAACTCCTCCACACCAGCAGACTTGGAAAGTCTAATCCCCTTGAGTCTCAAAGACATTCTCAAGTTCCTTACAACCATAGGAAGAAACCTCGGGCATTCTGGATCGATCTCCAGCAGAAACCCAGCCTCTCTCATGAGAGTTCCCCGATCGAGGTCAACACTATCTCAAATCAGAACCTCAGGGTATCTAACATCTCAACTCTTCTGTAACCCTTAACAAGAGTTGATTCCCCTCTTGGACCTGCCTGGGGATCTCAATTATCCCCGACAAAAGATAGCCTCCTCTTAGGCTTTGTATAAGGACCTTACCTCAGCAGAAAGCTAGTCTCCTCTTAGGCTTTGTATAATGATCCTTCCTCAGCGAAGTCAGCCTCCTCTTGGGCTTTGTAAAAATGATTCTCCCCAGTGGAGCTAACCTTTTTAGACTCTCTTGTTGAGTCAATACCCTTTTTGCCTCAATCTCGGGCTTCGTACGAGACAGCAAATCACTCTCTTGTTGGGTATAAAAGACTCTCTTGTTGAGTCAATCAACTTTCAGACTCTCTTGTTGAGTCAATCACCTTTTCTTACCCTCTTGTTGAGTCAACCCTTAGCCTCAATCTTGGGTTTGTATAAGACATAAATTTCCATCTCTTGAGCTGGGCACAGATACCTTCCCCAGCCGAGTCATTTCCTCCCAGCCTTCGTTTAGGCTTTGAGGAATAATTTCCCCAAGCAGAGTCAAACTCATTGCAGCCTCAATCTTGGGCTTTGTATAAGACACATAAAAAATATCCTCACCAGAGTTAGTTAAATTTCCCATTTCAGCCTCAATCTTGGGCTTTGTACAAGACACATATAAACCTCCCCGACAGAGTCAAAACCCTTTTTTAGCCTCCTCTTAGGCTTTGTATAATGATATCCCCAAAGAGTCTTAGCCTCAATCTTGGGCTTTGTACAAGACAGACAAAACACTCTCTTGTTGAGTCAGTCTTATCCAACCTCCTCTTAGGCTTTGTATAAAGAAATCCCCTAGCCAAATCAATTAACCTTTTAGCATCAACCTTGTGCTTTAATCAAGGCACATAAAAGTCAACAATCTCTCTTTAGAGATGACAAATTCTCTCTCAGTCATAGCCTTTTAGCTTCAATCTTGGGCTTTGAACAAGACACAAATACCCTTTTAGCTTCAATCTTGGGCTTTGAACAAGACACCAAAACGTCATTTTCCTCCCTTAGAATAGGAGGAACTACGATTGTTCTAATTTCCCTGTTTCGTTTAAACGGGAATACGTAGGCATAAGATTGCGAAATCTTAGCGAGCATACCAATCAAAAACCCTAGGCCCAGTACCTTCATATCAATCAAAACTTAGGTCAAGTACCTTACCAAACACACCCGACCATCAACAAAAACTCACTCTCCCTATCACACTTTCCCAAGTAACTTTCCCAACCTATCAGCAGATAAACACTATCAATTACAAAGCGAAACCTAAAAGCTAACATCCTGTGGATAACCACATATAGGATAGCTAATTAACAACTACCCATTGTATAACCTGACCCCGGACCCCCAAATCTCTTTAAAGTGTTAGTTCAATAAAACATTCGCGTGCAAGGTTAGTTTTAGATAGTTTCCCTTTCCCTTCCAGCTTCACAGGATAAATAAGAAATCAGAAAGTAGCACCCTTTCTCCTCGAGGAGGAAAACCCAAACTTCAGCGATAAGGTGGTCGCGTCACTGATAAAAATCGCTCGCTACAGCTACTACTAAATAAACTGAAATAAAATTCTGAAAATAAATGACAAAAATAAAGACATTCTTCACTTTGTAGTCCAGCCCCTAATCCAGCAAATCTTGCATATCATCATGCATCTCTTCATCACTATCACCATCTGCTCCAGACGCTCTAGCTGCTGCCCCCTCCTAAAAGAAAGGTCGCCTGCCCACATGCCAATTTTCATAGTTAGCATAATCCTCACGAGTAGGAAACGAAGTAACCTCATGTGGAGCCGTCTGATAATGGTACAATCTCTGCATACAATCAAAATTAAACTCCGAGGACTTTTGGCAAGCTTCAACCATATCCCACGAGTAGTTGAAGGCCACTCTTATCCTCGGGTCCCAAGTAGAGAAATCAAGAGCCTCAGATGGCTCACTTGCCTGTGCACGAGATGATTCACCTCCACTTGCACTTTTCTTCTTCTGACTCAATTTTCCTTTACAATATCTCTCAATGTAATCATAATTAACAATTCTCATCACTTTCTTATTGATCACAACCGGCATGAGAACCCACTTTTTGAGACACAAAGCGGTAACCAAACAAGGAAAAATGATGGGAGCATTAGAATGTACCTTAGGTCGGCGGGTGTTTTCAATGAACAACTTCATCTCATTAACAATAACCCGAGCCACATCCACCTCTTTATCCTCCATGATGTAATACAAAAGTAAAGCAATGTCAATCAGAACCATAAATTTGTGCATCTTTGGCTTGACGTTATATAAGATCAGAAGAAGTACGACTTGGACTTACGGTGGCATGTCTTCCCTTCGATATCGGATCACCTTTCCCACATTGTTCTACTCCACACTCTTTCCTTCAAACAGAATTGACTTTGCGATTTTCACGTGATCCAGGTGTGTACCAAGCTCCTTTGTGTAATCATCTTTCTCAAGAATGCCCAAAGAACCTGGTTTCCCAAAAAGGTCATTGATGACCTCACGGTCAAACCTTACTTCTTTCTCTCGGACAAAAGTTTTGTACCTGAAAACTTCCCCCTCGGGCTGTAAAGCATTTGCGTAAAATTCCCTAACCAACTCATAGCTTATCATATCAACCAGGTTAGTCAGGTGTCCCCATTTTTTACTTTGAAAAATTCCTGCAATTTTCTGGTAAGTGCCTTCCGGATTGATAGTCAACCTCCGCTGCGAGATAATCTGCCAACCCTCCAGCAAGCTGTACCTGGCAGCATGATCCTCACTAATGAAATGAGTCGGATCGAATTCCCTTAGCTGGTCGGAGCTACTTCCTACAGTTGTCTTTTGCTTTTTCGAACCGACAACCTTAGTCTTTGGAGCCATCTGCACAAAAAGGACACAACACACAACAGAAGACCACAACAAAAATAGAAAACCACAACAAAAACAAAATAATAAAAAAACTGATTGCAGAAAAAACTGAAACTGCAGAAATTGCAGGATTTTTGAATTTCGCCCATAGCTCGCCCGACGAAGCTGAAGCGAAGCCACGCCTCAAGCTCGCCTTGAGAATTTTACGCAACCCAGAAAAATATCAAAACACAGGGTCTGCTTGCACAACCCACTTTTTAACAATAAAACAACAACACTTCACAAATTCATAATAAGAAAAGGAACAATTCATGGAAGAACAGTCCTAAATGCTAATGTTCAAAATCATCAAACCTAACCGCATGCATCTAACCCTATTCTAATTTTTTTACAAAGATGAATTTAAAGAGATTAAGAAAAACATACCTTGGATTGAGAGTGATGAAGTTGAAATGAGTGAGAGTGAGAGTGAGTTAGGGTTTGTGTGTGTGCTTGAGACAAAATGAGAGAAAGGTGGAAAATAGTTTGAGAAATGAAACAAATAAGAAGGGCGAGTCAAAAGAAGGGTGGGCCCAAGTGGACCAAAAAAAATAATTTTTTTTTTCTTTTTTTAGCAACCAAACAGCAGCCAACCTTTAGTGCCCACGCACGCTTCGCCTGGCGAAGCAGACGCGAAGGGTAGGCGAACCAAATTCGCTCGACGAAGCAACATTTTACCCGCCGAATTACACCAGAAATAGGATTTTTGCTGCTGCAAGGCTGTTTTGTTTTCACCCGATTCAAACTATCTTTTTTACACGATTAAACACTTAAAACATCAGAAACAAAATACTTACAACGTTGGGGTGCCTCCCAACAAGCGCTTTGTTTAACGTCTTTTGAGCTCGACGGTCCATGGTGACTTCATGGATCACCCAGAAAAATGACGCAAATTTCACGATCAACTTCACCTCCAAGGTAGATTTTTAACCTTTGTCCATTAACAGTCCAACTTTCTTTTGTCTTTGGATCTTCTAACACAATTGCACCATAATGCTTTAGTTCCTTGATCAAGAATGGTCCAGACCATTTAGATTTCAACTTTCTCAGAAAAAGCTTTAACCGAGAATTGAAAAGAAGCACCATTTGACCAACTTGAAATTATTTTTGACGGACATTCTTGTCATGATAAACTTTGACTTTTTCTTTGTAAAGCTTGCTTGAATGATATGCATTGTGCCTCATTTCCTCCAATTCATGAATTTGTACTTTTCTTTTCTCACCGGCCAAGTTAGGGTCAAAATTCAACAATTTTAACGCCCAAAGAGCTTTATGCTCCATTTCAACCGGTAAATGACAAATTTTGCCGTAAACCATTTGAAATGGAGTTAAACCAATGGGTGCTGTGTAAGCGGTACAATATACCCACAAAGCTGTTTTTCTTTAAAAATTTAATTACCATTTTTCCATCAGCCTTTTGTGAAGCTATTGCTTCCACCCACTTCGAAACATAATCAACCGCTATCAAAACGTATTCGTTGGAAAAAGATGGAGGAAATGGTCCAACAAAATCTATACCCCAACAATAAAAAACTTCAACTTCCAACATACTTTGTAAGGGCATCTCATCTCATTTCCCAATTCCGCCATTTCTTTGGAAAATGTCACAATTCTTCACATGTAGGTTTGCATCTTTAAACAAAGACGGCCAATAAAAGCCCAATTGGAGGACTTTCGTTGCCGTCCTTAAACCATTATAATGACCTCCATACGACGAATTGTGACAGTGCCAAAGAATGCTTTTAGCTTCCTCACTAGTAACACATCTTCTCAAGAGATTATCAGTACCAAGTTTAAAAAGGTAATGCTCATCCCACACATAAAAATTTGCATCCGACAATAATTTCCTCTTTTGGTTCCAAGTTAGATCTCCCGGTATTAATCTGGTTGCCTTGTGGTTGGCAAAATCAGCAAACCAAGGTTTAACTTGGACTATAAACAGTTTTTCATCGGGGAATTCTTCTCGTACTTCACTTTCTTGATTTATCACTTCCATATTGACCAAGTGGGATAAGTGATCCGCCACTAAGTTTTCAAAACCTTTTTTATTGCGAATTTCTAAATTAAATTCTTTCAATAAAAGAATCCCCCGGATAAGTCTTTGCTTTGAATCCGGTTTGGTGAGAAGATACTTAATCTTCGAATGGTTAGTGTACACCACGACCTTTAAACTAATAAGGTAAGACCTAAATTTCTCAAGAGCGTACACTATTACAAGTAATTCTTTTTCTGTTGTCGCATAATTCACTTGAGCTACATTTAAAACCTTACTCGCATAGTGTATGGCATGAAAATTTTGTCTTTCTTTGGCCAAGCACCGCATCAACCGCATATTCACTTGCGTCACACATTAATTCCAAATTGAGAGTCCAATTTGGAGCTATGATTATGGGTGCGGTGATCAATTATTCTTTCAAAATTTTAAAAGCTTTTAAACAATCATCATCAAAGAGAATATACTTATCTTTGTTGAGAAAATTGCTTAAAGGTCTTGCTATTTTTGAGAAGTCTTTGATGAATCTCTGGTAAAATCCCGCGTGACCAAGGAAGCTTCGGATTCCCTTCACATTTGTTGGTGGTGGCAACTTCTCTATGACTTCAATCTTTGCTTGGTCAACTTCAAGGCCTTTGGAGGAGACTTTGTGGCCGAGCACAATTCCTTCCGTAACCATGAAATTACACTTTTCCCAATTAAGAGCCAGATTTGTTTCCACACACCTCTCTAAAACGGTTTCCAAAATTTTCAAGCATAACTCAATAGAAGCCCCAAAAATGGAGAAGTCATCCATGAAAAGTTGCATGGTCTTCTCAATAGGATCAGAAAAGATGGCTTGCACGCACCATTGAAAAGTGGCTGGTGCATTGCACAAGCCAAATGGCATCTTCCTATACGCAAAAATCCCAAAAGGACAAGTAAACGCCGTTTCCTCACGGTCTTCCGGATTACCCATAATTTGGTTATACTCGGAATATCCATCTAAAAATCAATAGAACTCTTGACCCGATAACCTTTTGAGCATTTGATCCATAAAAGGTAACAGAAATTGATCTTTTCGTGTTGCTTGGTTAATCCTTCGATAATCAATGCCCATCTTCCAGCCTGTTATAGTCCTTGTCAGAATCAATTCATTCCTGTCATTTCTTATCACGATCATTCCTCCTTTCTTTGGAACCACTTGTACCAGACTCACCCATATACTATTGGATAGATCATCCCAACATCCTATGGTTTCACTACTTCTTTCCTCACAACCTCTTTCATTGTAGGATTCAAGCGGCGTTGAGGTTGAGCAACTGGCTTGAAAACATCCTCCATTAATATTTTATGCATGCAATAAGCCGAACTAATCCCCTTCAAATCGGAGAAAACCCAACCTATAGCTCTTTGATTTTTTCTCAAAACTTGAATTAAACGATGTTCCTCTTTTTTGGACAAAATGTTACTAATAATAACCGCTTTGTTACAACCATCATCAAGAAATGTATATTTCAAATGAGGAGGCAACATCTTCAATTCATGTTGGGATCTTTCGTCGTTCACCGCTTTTTTCAACACTTCCACTTCGTTTTCCCAAGGTTGAAATTCTTCCAAAGTCTCAAGTTCATTCAAGCATTTTTCAAGTTCCCTTTCTTCCTCTTCGGTAAGAACTTCAAAGGCATCACCAAGAGCTTTTTCAAAGGGAGTTGACATGTGGACTTGCCTTGTTACTTCCATTATATCTTCATCTGTTGCATCAATTTGAAAGCTATCATGTGTATCTTTGGATTACTTCATTGCTTCGAAAAGATTAAAGGAAACTTCCTCATCTTGAACTCTCACTTTCATAAGACCATCATCGATATCAATCATCATTCTAGCCGTCTTCATAAAAGGTCGCCCAAGAATCAATGGAGCGTCATGGTCTTTCTCCATGTTAATAACAACAAAGTCAATTGGAAAGAAGAATTTATCCACCTTAACTAACACATCTTGAGCTACTCCATGAGGTTGAATTGTAGACTTGTCGGCCAATTGCAATGTCATTCTTGTTGCTTTCATCACAAGGCTTCCCAACCTCTTAACAATAGACAACATAATTAAATTGATGCTTTGATGACACCTAACTTATCATTTATTTGACCTGATTTACGCATGTTTTCCTATTGTTTTTATCCATTTTTATACTATTATGCTAGCTGCTTGTTTTGTTTCAGGAAATTCACTAATCAGGAGCTGTTTGCAAAGATACGAGGCAAAACGGAAGAGAAGCAAGGAAATGGAGCAGAAAAACACCTCTGGCAACCCCCATGGCGTTCATCCTATGGGTGTCATGGGTGGTCCATGCAACTAGTAATGGTATGACTTAGTCATGCTCACTTTGTAAGCATGGCGGTTGCCATGAGGGGCGTGGCGGTCGCCACCCTTTGGAATGACCAAACGTTTATAAAGTAGCCAAGCTTGGTCTCCAAGAAACCAGGTTCCTACTTTTTCTCCACGACGTTGAGGCATTTCCTAGGTATTTTCTAGGGTTTTAGACCCCTATAAGTACCCCTTTCCACACCGTATTCAAGCATCCAAACTCTGTGTAAACTTATGCCCTTATACTGTCAAATTTGTAAGCGATGTTCTCTTCACATCAGGGAGGTATTACAGTGTCATTGAGTCTGTATCAAGTTTGGAGCCCCCTTTATTTCTACAACAATTTATTTCGGTCGTTTACTTTCCGCACCGCTATTTGTATTGGATTCAAGACTCCGTTTGGAGCAGGTTTATTTATTTATTTAGCATTTACCTTTATTTCTTCCTTGTCTTATTTCCCTTGCCTAATTTAATCGCACTTGTTTTCATCGCCTTAATAATTTTTCTTTACCCGCAATTATGTTTACTTCTGCAATTAAAACCATCTATGTTTTGTTTTCCCTAAACATGTCCGACTAATTTACTTTATGTTGAGATGTGAGGATCGTCAATAGGCGATGCTCAACATGTTGTCTCCCTAGGATTACCTTTGTGGGCTGGTTTTGATTTAAACACAATTTTTATGAGCTTAATTAAATCTGCCTCCACTAAAGTGAAGCAGTGAAAACGTTGGGTAAGATCGAAAGTCATCCAACACTAAAGACTAAAATTGGTTTGTTTTTGGTTAACAAATACCGCGATAGCACTTTGTTGATTCAATTAGGAAACTTCAATCTTTCTAGAAGGAGGTTTTAAAACTATTTACGGATGCGTTTATAGGTTTAGGATCCGGTTCTCTGGGCGAAAGCCAGAAACCCTTTTTAGTTAAACATTCTAGTCAAAATTACTTTTCTATTAAGTTAAGAGTTTAATTTCTTAAAAATAGGTTTGCTACTTTAACGCAATCAGCGCCGTCCATATGTGACAATGGAAGGTATAAATTAGAGAGTAAACTCGGTTCTGAATACGCGACAGTGACAGTTCCCATTAAATTAATTCTTTTCTAGATAGGAAACATTTCCCCCGTGAGTAACCTTAGTGGAGACAATTAGAGTATTGTTGATTGATGTGAATTACATTTCAGCATTGTCATTATTTTGCTTTATTAAATCTATTTACTTTATCTCGCTGATTCTAATATTTCATTCGTCTTAGCTAAACATAGTAACAACTAGGATCAATACTCTTTGACTTTTGGTCTCTGTGGGATCGATATCTTTTAAAAATACACGATAGGTTGTGCACTTGCAGTTAGTTTGTTTACACCCGATCAAGTTTTTGGAGCCGTCGTCGTGGACCAATTACGTCAAGTATTGCAACTTTGTTGTTACGCTGTCTAGACTTAGGCACCTTATTACCGGTCGATGCAAAGAACTCGCAACACTGGTAACTTAGTAGATCCAATAGAAGAACCCGAAAGATACGCACGCACACATCTTTTGCTTCAAAAGATTAGATGAGCGATGTCTGAAGAACAGAACCAAAGACCTCTTAAGGACTTTACCCTACCTTCTAATGAAGAGCTCTGCTCGAGTATAGTTAACCCAACTATCACAACTCATACTTTTAAGCTAAAGCCTGCCCTATTACAGCTGGTGCAACAAACTCAGTTCGCCGGTCTCCCTACTGAGAACCGAACCAACACTTAAAAGTTTTTATCCAATTAGCAGATACCCTAAAAGCAAATGGTTGTCCTCCTGAGGCGATATGTATGCGACTATTTCCTTTTTCTATCAGAGAAAGGGCACGGTCATGGTTAGATTCCCTTCCACCCAATTCAACAACCGCATGGAATTACCTTAAGAAAGTTTTCCTTGCTAGATATTTCCCACCAAGTAAGACCGTTGTCCTACGAAACCAAATCACTAGATTTACCCAACAAGACGCCGAATCTCTCTTTAATGCTTGGGAAAGATATAAAGAGCTATTAAGATCCTGTCCGCACCATGGTTTAGAACAATGGCTGATTATCCACACCTTTTACAATGGTCTTCTCTATAACATTAAAATGACCATCGACGCTGTTGCTGGTGGTGCACTGATGAACAAACCCTACCTCGAATCTTGTGCTATCATCAAAGTTATGGCCCAAAACTATTATCAATGGGGGATGGAAAAAACATCAGTGGAGAAGAAGGAGCCCAAAGGAGGGATATATGAAGTCGGTTGTCTTGACATGATGAAAGCTAAGATGGACGCTTTAACCCAAAAGGTAGAAAACATGTCCGTAAAACCTACAACTACCGTAGCTGCAGTGCAACCCGAATGCGAAATTTGTGGAACCTACGGGCACATAACTGCTGAATGTAGTCTCTTAGCTGAGCCAACCCCGGATCAGGTCAATTATGCACAAGTAAATCCTTTCTCTAACATCTATAACCCTAGATGGAGGAATCACCCAAATTTTTTCGTATAAGAACAATAACCCTAATCATAACTCTGCACCCCAAAGACCTCAAGGTTTCCAAGCCCAAAGATCAACACAACCTATACAAGTCGCTCCCCAAAATTTGAATTTAGAGAAAATCATGGAGAACTTCATTTCAGCCCAAACTCAGCAAAATAAGGAATTCTTGAATCAAAACATTCACATAAATGAGCTGATTACCCAACTAGGCACTAAAGTCGGCTATGTGATAACCCACAACAAAATGCTTGAAACCCAAATTTCTCAAGTAGCCCAACAATAAGCTGCCCAGGCTATGCCAGTAGGACAATTTCCTGGACAACCTTAACCTAACCCAAAGGGGCATGCTAACGCTATTTCCCTGAGAAGTGGAACCACCTATGATGGCCCAGCAAACCCTAGGTTGGTAACGCTGGAACAACCAAAGAAGAACGTTGTTGCCACACCAGAGGAACAGACTGAGTAGAATGTAGAACTTGAAAAGGAAAAGGAATCTGGCATTAAGGAATGAGTAAAAAATGACCAAGCCTATACACCACCTCCTCCTTACAAGCCGCCGATTCCATATCCGCAAAGACTTAAACAAACTAAATTGGATAACCAATACAAAAGGTTTGTAAAAGTAATTGAGAAGCTCCACGTAGAGATTCCATTCACCGAAGCTATTACTTAAATACCGTCTTATGCTAAATTCCTAAAAGACATCTTAACCAGTAAGCGTAGACTTGATGACCTTAAACCATTAGAATGAAACTCTATCGCCGAGAATAAACTAGTAAAAAAGGAGAAAGACCCAGGAAGTTTTTATATACCTTGTGTTTTGGGAAATCATGTTATCGATAAAACCCTTCTGGACTTGGGAGCCAACGTGAGCCTTATGCCTTTAGCTGTTTGTAATAGGTTAGACTTGGGGGACATGCAACCAACTAGGATGTCACTTCAATTGGCCGATAGGTCGGTTAAATATTCAATAGGTATCCTAGAGAACGTCCCTGTTAGGATTGGTTAACTTTATATACCCACAGACTTTGTTGTGATGGAAATCAAAGAAAACAAAGAAATTCCTATCCTTATGGGGAAGACCCTTCCTATCCGCCGCTAGGGCTATAATAGATGTCAAGAGAGGAAAAATGACTTTCGAAGTGGGTGATGAGAAGGTAGAATTTATCCTTTCCAAATTTTTACAAGCTCCTTTAATAAACGATCTGTGCTGCTCCATTGATATTATCGACGAGTGTATAAAGGAGTTTGAAACATAGACCAAAATCGAGTTTGAAACACAAACCAAAACCATGAAACTGCCCTTAACTAAAATAATTGAGGACGATGGACTAAAAGCATATACACCTTATGTGGACGACAACCTTCATGAATGCTTGTCACTTACCCCTAACCATTTTCCTGGTCCTAAGACAGCGACTGTAGAACTCAAAGAGTTACCTAAGAATCTAAGATATGAATTCCTCAATAAGGAATTAAATCGTGCATTTATAGTAAACGCAAACTTAAACAAAGACGAGACCAATCAACTCTTAGATGTCTTACGTAAGTACCCTTCACCTCTAGGATACAATATTTCTGATTTAAAAGGGATAAGCCCATTTATGTGCATGCATCAAATTATGCTAGAGGAGGATTCTAAACCCTTTAAGGAACTCCAGAGGAGGATAAACCCTAACATGAGCGATGTGGTAAAAACGGAAGTGCTAAAATTATTGGACACTGGAATAATATACCAAATCTCCGACAATAAATAGGTTAGCCCAGTACAAGTTGTACCCAAGAAAGGAGACGTCACAGTAATACAGAACGAAAAAAGGAGAATTAGTGCCACAACGTATAGTAAATGGTTGGCGTATGTGCATTGACTATAGGAAGCTAAACAAAGTAACCAGGAAGAACCATTTTCCCCTTCCATTCATTGACCTAATGTTAGAACGTTTAGCCAGGCATTCCTATTTTTGCTATTTAGAAGGGTATTCAGGATTTTTTCAAATCCCTATTCACCTTGACGACTAGGAGAAAACAACCTTTACATGCCCTTACGGAACTTTTGCCTATTGGCGGATGTCGTTTGGACTATGCAACGCTCTTGCGACATTCCAATGATGTATGATGGCCATATTCGCAGATTTCCTTGACGAGATAATGGAGGTTTTTATCAATGATTTCTCGATGTGTGGATCCAGTTTTAAAGACTGCCTCGCTAACCTAGAAAAGATTTTGGAAAGATGCGTACAGGTAAATCTCGTACTAACCTGGGAAAAGTGTCATTTCATGGTTACATAGGGTATAGTATTATGGCACGTAGTTTCTGACAGAGGGATTGGGGTTGACAAAGCTAAGATTGAGATATTAAAAAACCTCCAGCCACCTAAAACAGTTAGGGAAGTTCGAAGTTTTCTTGGACACGCCGGGTTCTACCGACGTTTTATCAAGGACTTCTCAAGGATCACAAAACCCCTAACAGGCCTCTTGATGAAAGACACTGAGGTTGTTTTTGATGAGAAATGCATGGAAGCGTTTAATATTCTAAAGTAAGCACTGATCTCCGCTCCTATCATACAACCACCAGACTGGAATAAGCCATTCGAGATCATGTGCGATGCGAGTGACTTCGCGGTTGGTGTTGTTCTGGGACAAAGAACTGAAAAGAAAATGCATGTGATATATTATGCAATTAGAATGCTAGACGCGACTCAACTTAATTAAGCCACCACTGAAAAAGAACTCCTAGTTGTAGTTTTTGCAATAGACAAGTTTCGTTCCTACTTAGTCGGAGCCAAGATCATAGTATACACCGATCATGCGGCCATAAGATACCTTCTGAAGAAGAAGGATGCAACGCCCATACTACTCCGCTTGATTCTCCTGCTGCAAGAGTTTGATCTTGAAATTCTAGACAAAAAGGGATTTGAAAATGTAGTAGTTGACCACCTCTTGAGGTTAGAGTACCTAAAGCGAGATCATATTCCTATCAACGATGACTTCACATATGACCGATTAGTAGCGTCAGTCCAGAAATGGGCAGATCTAGATAACGATGAAGCCAAACCCAATATGGAGTCTGTCCTGGTACGCTGATCTTGTTAACTATCTGGCAACCGATGTTCTACCCCCGGATCTGACATATCAACAAAAGAAATAGTTTTTACACGACATAAAACATTTCTACTGGGATGAACCACTACTCTTTAAGAGAGGAGAAGATGGCATATTTTGTTGCTGCATCCCTGAAGTGGAGGTTGAAAACATAATAACTCATTTCCACTCCTCACCTTATGGTGGCCACACTAGCTCCTCTAAAACATGCACAAAAATACTCCAGGTAGGCCTCTATTGGCCCACCTTATGGCAAGACGTGCACGCCTACATAGTCAAATGCGTTAGGTGCCAGCGCACTAGAAACATTTCCAGACGTGATGAAATGCCCCTGAGGAACATTCAAGAAGTAGAAATTTTTTATGTTTGGGGAATAGATTTCATGGGACCATTTCCGTCATCTATGGGAAATAAATATATATTAGTTGCAGTCGATTATGTATCTAAATAGATCGAGGCTATAGCCTCACCTACTAACAAAGCAAGAGTTATGATTAGAATGTTTAAGAACTACATATTCCCGAGGTTCGGAGCTCCTCGCCTAGTCATAAGTGATGGAGGATCCCATTTCATCTCGCAAATATTCGTTAACCTATTAGCAAAATACTGGGTAAAAAACAGGGTAGCAACACCCTATCATCCACAACGAGTGGCCACGTAGAAGTCTCCAATAGGGAAATAAAACAGTTCTTAGAAAAAACGGTCACTATTTCTAGGAAAGACTGGTCCTCCAAACTTCAAGATGCACTATGGGCCTATAGAACTGCCTATAAAACTCCTATAGGGACAACTCCCTTTAATATGGTCTATGTAAAATCACGTCACCTACCTTTTGAGCTAGAACATAAAGCCTATTTGGCTATAAAAACCCTAAATATGGATTATTTAAAGGCAAGTAACAAATGCTTGTTGGACATCATCGAATTAGAAGAAATCAGACGAGATGCCTACGAAAATGCTATAATTTACAAAGAACGGACTAAAGCATGGCATGATAAGCAAATCACGAGAAGAAAGTTCAATATAGGCGACCCAAGACTTTTGTTCAACTCTAGATTGCGATTCTTTCCCGGTAAACTACGCTCCAGGTGGATTGGTCCTTTCGAAGTGATGAGAGTCCTACAATCTGGGGAAATTGAAATTAAAAGTCCATATACGAATCCTTTCATTGTGAATGGGCAAAGGCTGAAACTCTATGATAGCAATGAGGCCAACATCACCCACGACCGTCTTACTTTCTCGGAACCACCCTCGGTTGCTACTCCAATTTGAGTTTAACATTCGTCGAGCTACCGGGGTTTAACGCAGCGCTGCGAGGGAGGCAACCCACGGTTTTTATTTTCATTTTATCCGCTCCGGTTATTCCTTTTTACTTTTCTTTTAAATAAATATCTAACTTATGTGTGTTTTCATTTCAGGGTGACAACCTTCTACTTAGGCAGATTTTACCAACTAACCATATTTCAGGATGCAGCCGGCCAATGAGATGCAGATTACCTTCAAGAATGACAAACAGAGAAGGCATTTTACTGCCTTAGTTAAGAGAACTATTTTGCCTACCCAATACCCGAATTTTCCCTCCTTGGTCTAGTTAGGACTTATTGATAGTGTCCATTTTATGTTTACCCAGATGAGTTGGGACAGGTTTTCCGTCGCGAAGCATCCAACTTATAGAAGCCTGGCACTGGAGTTCCTGAGCTTATTCCGTTTTCAGCCCCATATTAGATTAGTAAATGACGAAGGCCTGGTTACCTTTAGACTATTTGGCCAGGATTACAGGATCACCTGTAGCGAGTTAGCTAGATGCCTTGCCTTTAAGCATGACCCTATTGCCTACTCCGAAGTTCCTGATAATATACAAGGCGAATTGGATTACTTCTTGGGAGGGATCACTGAGGATTTCCCCTGGCCATGATGCTATGAATAACACCCTCATCCATAATCCAGCCATCAGATACTTCCACATGGTAGCTGCCCAAACCATTTTTGGAAAAGCTGAGAACCAAATCTGTGTAAGTAAAGAAGAGTTGTTTTTCATCCTGAGCATCTTTCAGAACCGCCCAGTAAATTGTGCAACCTTCCTGTTGACAAACTTTAAGAAGATTTCCAAACAAGGAGTTGAAGACATTTATGTAGGAGGATTAATTACACACATTACTATTGCCTTGGGACTGCGAGACCGTGTGACCTATTTGACCCCGACCTGTGGATACATTCTTTTGGATATCGACTTCTGCCTGAACCATAGTTTAGTGACACGTGAAGGACCAGACCAATTTAAAATCCTTATAAACTATGACGTAGTCCACCTTTTCACCCTACCCAACCACGACCTCACTAGTGTCCATGACAAAAATAACTAGCGGTACCAATTGGAGAACCTAGATGAAGATCCATCACCAACAGAAACCCCTACCGAACCTGAAGATCAGCATGCGCATTACATTGATTATGAACTCTTTACTTTGAGAAAAGAAATCATGGCTCTCCGTCGTGAACAAAGAGATCAAACCGACAGGTTCGCGGAATAAATGGACCACCTTTTTCAAGAGTTGAATTCATTAAGAAGAACACAGGGCCGTCGAGGCCTCCCGCTCTGATCACACGCTAAGTTTTACCACTTCTTCTCCACCATAGGTCAAAACATTGGGGACAATGTTTGATTTAAGTGTGGGAGAGGAATTTTTACTGCTTTAATTTTATTGCTTCTTAGTTAGATTTGAAATTCTAGTACAGCAGACAACAGATGTCCTAACACATGTCAAGATATTGTTCTGCATAAGTTTTAAACAAGAACAAAATAGCAGACTGATACCCAGGATATCAGTAACTGCAGAAACACAGATGTTTCGACATCTGTTCCAACATGTTAATCAAACCTGAAGTGTAAATTGTAGAATGATAAACAACACAGAATATGATGACCCAGTTCAGTGCAAATCATCTACATCTGGGAGATACCAATCCAGGAAGAAGAATCAACATTCAATAGTATAGTTTTATTTAAACAACCTCAGGTTTACAGTAAACACCCACGTTTACCTATCACTACCCAATGAAAACTTTATCTAAGGACTCCATCCTAGATAAGAGAAACCCATCTCACTCCCTAAATCACAACCTGTGATTATCTAACAGTTACTACACCATAACTGTATCATCCTATTGAAAGACACCCCTTTCAATACAAAGTTCAGTCAAGCATCCTTAACTAACAAGTTAACTTGGATTTGCTTCAAAG